>CM076268.1:2845000-4045000 GCA_038380795.1 Pyrocephalus nanus
GGGGAAATGGAGGCGGAGCGGGCAGGAGGCTTTGCCCGGGGGCAGGGGGAGTGAGGAGTCGGCATCGCGGGGCACCCGGTGGGTGACTGGGCTGGTGCCTTCCACGCTGGCCCTTTACCGGGGCCCCTTTCTGCGGCTTCCCGGGGAGGAAAGAAGGCACCGATCTCATGCCAGTGACAGGAAGGCCCCAGCTCCCGGTTCCAGGCAGCCGTCGGGGCTCAGCCTCTGCCTGTCATCTCCGAGGAAAGGTGGTTCCAGGTCCCAAAAAAAGGCCTGAGGAGTCCCTCGGGCTTCCAGCCGAGGGTCCGTGCGTTCCCGGGAAGGTGGAGGATCCCTGCGGGGTCCCTGCCCTCGGCCCCTTGCCCCATGTTCCCTTGGGGAGAGGTGTGACAGAGCGGATGCCACCCGCAGGTTTCCCTTTCCAAGGACAGGGAGAAGAACTGCGGTCGCTGTAATTTATCCCCCCGCGAGGGGAAGAGCCCTTGATTCCTAGCAAAGTTTATTTGGAAAGGCAGCGGGATGCCCCCTCCCTCCCTGCTCCCTGCGGCTCCCAGACAGCGGGATGACAACGCGGCAGGCATTTCGTGGGACATTTGTTCCCGGCTGCAAACCCTAAGCTCTGGAAGGTTTCCCAGCGTTGCCGAGCAGGAAACGCACCGTGACAGGTTTTTTTTTTCCCCTCCTCTAATGAGGAGAAGGTAAAGATCCCCGGATATGCACAAGGTGTTTATCCCAACACCCCCCGCCCCCAGGGAGGCATAAGCCATTCAGCCCACGTCCCTCTCGCCCACTCGGGGTGGAGGGTAGAAGGGATGGCGGGCTCCCAGCAGCCCTCCCCCGGGGGCGCGGGGTCAGTGTAGCCCCCGGGGACCTCGATGAGGGCCCCGCGGGGGTTTCCCCCCGGGCTCGGTGCCTCCCCCAGGCCCCATCATTCCCGTACCCCTCGGGTTTCCAAACTTTCCGTGTCCGCCGCCGCCGTGATTGGCGCGGCGGAGGCCACCTCCATGCAAATGAAGCCCCGCCGCCCGGCGCCCGCAGATCAATAGGGACGCGGGGGAAGGAGCATGCATTCCGCCTGGGCCGGCGCGGGGACAGCCGCCCGCCGCACGCCCCGAGCGCCCCCCGAAACCAGCCCCCCGACGGCTCCCTGCGGGCTGCCGGGGCACCCGCGCCCCCTCTAAAGCGAGAGCTTCCCTCCTCTGCTTTCTTATGAACCCAGGATGAGCAGCAAAGAAGACCCGAGCAAGTGCTGTCCGGCGGCTGCTCCCATCTCCAGTTTCACCATCCAGTCCATCCTGGGCAGCGGCAGCGCCGAGCCCCCCCGGGAAAGCGGCGGCAGGGCTCCCGCCTGGCCCGCCCGCGCCAGGACCCTCTCCCTCTCCTCGGAGGACGAAGAGCCGGAGGAGAGCTGGAAGCACCGCGGCTGCTTCTGCCCCGAGGCTCAGGGCCCCGCCGAGGCGTGCCACAAGCACCAGCCCCTCAGCTTCACCTGTCTCGGTGAGTACCGGGATGGGACGGGACGGGATGGGATGGCATGGGACGGGGAAGATGGGACCCGCCGGGAAGGGCCGCGGCCCGGCCCCCGCGGGAAGTGGGAGGGGGGCACATGTCGCACCCTCTCTGCTTTCGGGGCACAGAGGATTTGCGCCGTCCGTGGGTGATGCGGGGAGGAAGGAGCTCCAGGAAAAATAGGGTGGCTTTTTTTTTTTTTTTTTTTTTTTTTTTTCCCCCACCACACCAGGAGTTGATTTCCCCGAGGGATGTGGTGCCATGGATAACGCTCGTTTTCTTTAGATTCTGGTTATTTACAGCACTCGGGCAAAGGGAAGAACGATGTTTAATTTTTTTTTAGCATTAATTCTGAATAAACGATGTGTGAAATGCGAAGCTGTAAAGTAAAATCTGCCGGCTCGTGTCGGATAGGAAGGCTGGCACTCAGCTGCTTTCACTGAGGCACGCATACCCAACTGTCCATCCATCCATCCATCCATCCATCCATCCATCCATCCATCCATCCATCCATCCATCCATCCATGTGATGGAGGGATAGCCCAGAAGGGAATGCCTTCTTGCGGTGTCGGTTTTGTCTTCCACGAGGAACAGAGGCGCCGGGTGCCTGCCCAGGGTCTCACCTGGCTGCTCCCCCGCTCCGGGGCGGGGGGCTCTGCTGTCAGGGGTCCCGGTGCTGCCCACCGTGCGACCCCCGCGCTGTCGCTCTGTTGCAGGCAGCGCCAAGGGGAGCGGAGCGGCGGTGGCAGCAGCCAGCGCAGAGCGGGGGCCTTTCCTCTCTCCCCCGCAGCAGGACTGTAAGGACGAGAAGGAGAAGCCGCTGGGACCCTCCTCGCCCTCCTGCGGGGACCGGCAGCGCGACGGCGGGGACCGGCAGGCCGGCGCCGCCAAGAAGAAGACGCGCACGGTGTTCAGCCGCAGCCAGGTCTACCAGCTGGAATCCACCTTCGACATGAAGCGCTACCTGAGCAGCTCGGAGCGGGCCTGCCTGGCCTCCAGCCTGCAGCTCACCGAGACCCAGGTGAAGACTTGGTTCCAGAACCGCAGGAACAAGTGGAAACGGCAGCTCTCGGCCGAGCTGGAGGCGGCCAACATGGCCCACGCCTCGGCGCAGACTCTGGTGGGGATGCCGCTGGTGTTCAGGGACAATTCCCTCCTGCGAGTGCCGGTGCCCCGGTCCATCGCCTTCCCCGCCCCTCTCTACTACCCCGGCAGCAACCTCTCGGCCTTACCGCTCTACAACCTCTACAACAAGATCGACTATTGAGCCTCCGCCCCGCCCGCCCCGTCGGGAACGGCACCAGAACCAGGAGTGGGACTGGAGCCGCCGCGGGGGCTCCGTGCGGGGTCTCGGGCCGCCCCCACGGCGGGGACACAGGAACAGAACTGATGGGGAGGGACGGGCGAACCGAGAGCCCCCTCCCGCTATCCTGCCACTTGAAAAGAAAAAAAAAATTAATTAAAAAAGCGTTATTTCAGATCTGTAAATATTTTTAAAGAAAGAAAGAAAGGAAACAACAACAACAACAAAAATTAAACCTCGTTTTAAGCCTCGTTTGTAAATTTTTTGCAACCTGGGTCGCGTGTCCCCCCCCTGAGGGGGGGACCCCCGGCACAGGGGTACGCCCGCAGCTGGGACGGGATGGATGCACGGGGAAAGAGAAAACGACTTTAAACGCAGAGGGTTTATTTTTACTTTTTTTTTTTTTTTGCCTGCATTTTTGGTCTTTATCTCGTTTACTGCAGGGAATCCCGGGCCCTTCCCCTCTGCCCGTGGCCCCTCGGCGCGCTGCTCTCGGCTGGGGGATGAAGGGTGTTCCCCGAAAAGTTTCGGTAACGGGGGCCGTGTTTGTGTTTCGCGGAGTGTTTTGGGGCATCCACGGCGGCTGCCCCACGTCGGAGGGGACGATCGGTCACTCGCAACCCAGTAAATCCCGCAGCAAAGCGGCGATCAAACCGCGGCCACCGGCGCCGGTACCGAGCACGGGGGGGTGGGGTGGGGGGGTGTCACAGCAGCAGCGACGAGGACAGCGAAAAAAAAAAAAAAAAAATCCCCGAGGGGTAAATAACGCAATTTCAGCGCAGGGAAGGAGAACGCGATGTTTTACCCACAGGAGAACGCGGTGTTTTAGCCCTTTGCCCGGGGGTACCGGCAGCCGGGGGGGGGGGAAAGGGGGCGAGGGGGAAGGAGGGACTCAATTCAGGTCTCTGTTTTAGGGGCAATAACTCGTATTTCGGGTTCGCACGTTAACGCTGCCGAACCCTATCGCCAGCCTCTCTTTCCTCTCACACCAGCCCCGTGTGACTCCCCCTGGGGAGCTCCCGTTACCAGCCGGGATGGGACTGGGGACAAGGAACCAAGTCCCCCCATGCCGGCCTCGGCCCCGCCGGACTACAGCTCCCGGCGTGCCCCGCGGGGGGAAGCGCGTGGCGCACGCCGGGCACGCAGCGTCACGCGCGTTCGAACCGGCCAATCGCGGGGGCGGGCGGCGGTGCGCGCGCGCGGCGGGCGGCGGAGGTGAGCCCGGGAGCGGGAATGGGATCGGAACCGGGATCGGGAATGGGAATAGGGATGGGAATCCAAAAACTGGACCGGGATCGGCATCCGGACCAGGACTGGGATCGGTATCCCGACGGGGAGCCGGACTCTGGGGGCGGCCTCACACACACCACCCCCCGGTGCGGCCTCGTCCCTTCCCCGTTCCCAGGCCCTCCCTTCACTCTCTTCCCTTCACTCTCTCCCCTTCCCTGCCCGCAGCGTTTCCCGTATCCCGACGTGCTTCTCCCCGGCCGGACCGTGACAGCGACCGACGCCCCGTCGGCTCTGCCGTGACTCCCGAAGGTTTTTCCGAGCGCCGCGCGGAGCGGCGGGAGGAGCTCGTCCAACATGAAAACGGTACCGCTGGATTTGATGTTTTCCTGATAAAAGCGCGGGCTGGGCTCTCACCCAGGCGCTCTGCTTTGGCCGGGCGGCTCCGTCCGGCTCAGGGACAGAGCTCTGCCAAGGGGGGCTGTAAAGGCACAGATTTCTTACCTCTTCCCTAAAAACGAGTTTTTTTTTTTTCTTTCTTTCTTCCCCCCCCCCCCCCCCCCCAAACTGAATCTAACTCAGAATCGCAGTTTCAGCCTATAACGTCTTATTTAAAAATGAGTTATTTTCTTCTGTGCCTCAACATTTTACCAGCACTTTGTTGTTTGAGTTGGGCTTGACTCCGTGGTTTGGAAATGCTGGTTGTGAAGCAGCTGTTTTTGTGCAAATGCAGAGCTCTTTGTGCGTTTAATTTTTTTAGAGTGTGTAAGAGGCAGGATATATTTAAATTCTGGCATTATGTACGTTGTTCTGGATTAAAAATACCTCTGGGAGATCCTTCCAGGTGTCTGATGTAACTAACTTTGCTTCCTGGGCTGATTAATAACTCGTACCAGGCCTCAGATAATACAACAACTTGCACCTCACATCCTTGTATTTGCTGTTTGAGTTTTCTGGCACAAGTAGACAAGGCAATTACCATGTCCAGTCTAATTTTCCCAGTTTTGAATTCCTTTAGATTTTATGTCTCTGGACATCCATCTAAAGCATTCACTGCTGCAGGTGCTGCTGAATTCCTCGTAGCTTTCCAATGGAAAGATGTGTGGATAAATCTCAAGCCTCCCTTTTTCCAAGTATTCCCAAAGCAGAGCTGGAAGAAGGGGCTCGGAAAGAAGCTTTTATCTTATTAAGTGTTTTTCCTTCCCCCTCACTTCATGTTTAAATGGCAGAAATAGCACTTTGTGTTGACACAGTGGGATGGATTTTTGTGTTTTTTGAAGGATGTCTTGCAGAGCACTTGCCAGAGCTCCCCCTCAGGAAGTCTCTCCAGTGTAAGAATGTGTGTTGCTCACTTTATAACACAACTTGATGATTGTTCAGTTACTGACAAGCACTGAACTGGAATCACTGTGCCCTAAGTTTGAACCTTGCCCTCGTTCATCTGCTTATCCTCTCCTGGTTTATTGTCAGAGGGTGTAATCTTACCTCTGCACTTGCACATCCAGATTCAGGAGTGACAGTGTGACAGAAAATCTGAAATAATTTACTTTTCTGCTACTCTGGCATAAGGGAAAGGAGCTCTTAAGGTTTTGTGAAGCCTTATAAAAAAATACCATAAAAAAAGTGTTGGTTGCTTTGTTGGTGTACATGTTATGAACAATTTCTTTTAGAGTATTTGTAGAGTTTGAACTGTTCTCCAGCTGTTCAATCTGCAGTTCATAGGCTCTGCTGTCTTTGGAATTTTTGTATGTGCAGCAAAACTGCAGTGGGTGCTGCAGTTGCCTTCAGAGTCATTGATCTGTCATTGAATGGTTGATTTTTTTTTTCTAGTCACATCACATTTACATGTTCTCTTTACATCAGCACCCTACAGAACACCACTTCCCTTTCTTACCTGCCCTTTGGATTCTAAAAGAAGGGGAAAAAATATTTTATAGCACTTATGGAAACCTAAAGAATGGGAAGTTGCAGACAGCCTAAAACTACATAAAAGATGATCCATTTGCAATTATTGGAAGTATGTGGCAGCCATACAAAATGAGGTACAAATCAACATTTTTGGGAGTTTTCAAATGAGACTCCTTTCTGCTTATATGTGTTTTTAAAGTACTTTCTAATGCTCACAGTAACTTTTAGATATTTAATTTAAAAACCACAGTCACACACACAAGCAGAGCAAGGGAAGTACATTTATAAGTAACGATATGTTAGATGATGATCATGTATTTGTGCTGTATATTTGATGTTATATTTGATATTTAGAGGCTCTCTGTAGGGGAAGGAATTTACTGAGGTTTTGGAAAGGGATTGGCATCTTGCATTTTAGAGTTTGTCAGAAATCTGGGTGTTCTGAACTTGTTGTGTGTCAAAGCCACTAAACTTTTGAGGCCTCCTTTGGGCTGCTTTGCAGGTGTCTGAGTTCATCTTGCTGACCTGCTGGGCCTGTGCTCCTGTAACCACTCAAACCGTGTCTGTGCCTTTATTGTCTGCAGATGACGGGATCAAACGAGTTCAAACTGAACCAAACTCCAGATGATGGTATTTCATCGGTGAAGTTCAGTCCAAACACGTGTCAGTTTCTGCTTGTTTCCTCCTGGGACACGACTGTTCGGCTCTATGATGTCCCTGCCAACACCATGAGACTCAAATATCAGCATTCAGGAGCTGTCCTGGACTGTGCTTTTTATGTAAGTGTGGGAGGTTATTTTTAATTGCTATTTTACAGACATGCAGTGCCCAGGGTATGAGAAATCGTCACTCCCTGAAATTAAAGGGGAGGAAAACGCTACCTGAAATGTAGGCTGAAAAATATCATTCACTTCTGCCAATTAACTCCTTATTTAGTGAACATCAATCCAGTCCTAAAGGCAGGGATTGCCTGTGAAGGAGCAGGCACACAAGCAACTCACTCCTGCTACAAGTGGGAGGCAAAAGTGATTGAAGCTGGTTTGTGCTGTTTCTGGAGTGGTGAATTGTGTGTGTGCTCCTCACAAAGAGTTGTACTGGGAGGATAGAGCCAGAAATCCTTACCCACAAGAAATGCCCAGAGCCAATTAGTATTTTCTTTTTAACCTTCCCACACTGGGTTGTACTGAAAACATGGCATTGTTCCACGTGAGACATTTGTTAGGTCCTTGGTTTCTGTATTTTTTTAATGCTCTGGGTTTGAAATGATTTGTAAGAGCATCTAATTGCCTTTTAAATTTTTTTTTTTTTAGTTTTACTTTTACTTTAAACTTAAAAAAAATAATGTAGCTCAAAGCACTTAAAAATTTGGCAAAGCTTCTGTCGTCTGCCTGTTTAAATCTGGGCCAGATATTAACCCTTGTGTCTCAATTCCCATCTTCCCAAAACTCTTGAAAGTGAGTTCTTTGCTGTGAGCCCAGGAAATGAAATGTATGTAGCAGCCATGGAAAATTAATGCAGTGTCCTAAGGTGAATTTTTATGCTTTATAGGATCCTACCCATGCCTGGAGTGGAGGGCTGGATCAGCAGCTGAAAATGCACGATTTAAACACGGACCAAGGTGAGCAGATTGGGTCATGAACAGTCTCACCAGCTGGGCTAAGCTTCAGATGTATATATTTACATGAACACAGTATGTTTAAAGTTCTTTAGATGGGGGATATTTAAGTATCTGGAGAGTAACTATTGACCCTAATAAGTACCATTTAAAAGCATGGAAGAATCTGTCATGTTGCCAGAAAGTTTAGTAGGTGCTTGTTGTAGGATGCCTCAAATTGGATTTCTGTTGATAATCCTGAATATCCAAACCCCCATGGGCTGCAGTGTCTCAATTAGGGCGAATTAGCCAAGCTGAACTAAACCTGAGCATGTTATTTTTCAAAGATTTGTGATTTGGATGTGTTTAGAATAATGATCTTTTGTGGCAGAGAGTGTATAAAGCTTTTGCTTTGTCAAGCAGGGCCTTGTACTACATTTTTTTCCTAACAAAACACTGCTTGAAAATAATAGTTCCAGTGCCTTTTTGATGCAAAACATGGAACTAGTTTGTCTCGCTTTTTTTTTTTGTGTGTGTTAAAGAGAAAAGCAAATCTCAGCCAGACATAGTCACCAAGCCAATAGTCAGGGCTTGACAAACAAGTGTGTGCAGTAAAGTTTAAATTTAACAATCCTTTTCTTTGCCAAACTTATGTTTCAGAAGTCTGAGCTGTCCTTAAAGAGACTCCTGGCATAGAAATGCGCCCATGGAATGTCAGGAGATGTTTGTACTGCAGTAGAGTCCTTTTTTGTTCTTCATTTCACACATTCTGAGTGTTTGTAAGGCCATCAAAGTTACAATGTGTTGTATTTTCTTACAGAAAACCTTGTGGGTGCCCATGATGCTCCCATCAGGTGTGTTGAGTACTGCCCAGAGGTGAATGTGATGGTGACTGGAAGCTGGGATCAAACAGTTAAACTGTGGGACCCCAGAACTCCCTGTAATGCAGGAACCTTCTCTCAGCCTGAAAAGGTACGTGCTGGGTGCTGGATACCAGGGGACACGTTAAATAATGCAGGACACTGAAACTGGATTGAATTTGTGATGTTATGTTTGATGGGTTTTAAGCTGTGAAACTTGCACATTAAAAGAGTGATATTAAGAATATACTGAGATTATTAGAGGAAGGCTTTGACCAGATTCTTATAATTTAAAATGAGTTTGAAAGAAAATGTTACACAACCAGCAGCCTAATTTAATTGTAATATTCATAATATTCACTATTGATTTCCTTAAGTGTTAAGATTTTAAATATATCAGACCTGGCAGTCATAGGGTCTGGTTGTTTGGGAATGTGCACAGAGATACAGGAGGAGGCCATTTATGTTCCCTGAAATACTAATTTGGTTTTTCACTTGTGTTAAAAAATTGAACAGAATTTCTGGTGATTTACCTATGCTGTACAAATGCCTAGTAAATTCTGACATTGTTCCAATACCAAAATCCTCAGTGCTAAAGGGAGACTTGGAGAAATAAGGTAAAATGTTACACCTTAAGCTTTTTCTAATGGTCATGTGGTGTGTTAACCTTTATTGTGCTTACAGTGATGTCACTGAGAGAATTAAACAACAGTAATTTCTGATTTTTTTGTCAGAGACTGCTAAACACAGGCTGGCTTGGATAATTTTACATATGAATATTTTTTTTGCCTGTGCCTTTTTAAAATTTCATTTAGCACTGTGACATCCTATTGTCAAGACCTAATTACGAGCCATCATTACATTCCCTTTGCCCCTAAATAGCTCTTACTTTTGTTCCAGCATAGCTGAATCTACTTCTGGTGAGACCTTTGTTCAGAATAAAGTAATTGCATTATTTCTAGTTTTGATTTATAGATGTATGTAGCATGTAAAGAACTGTGATAAATTGCTGCCAGAATATCATATAATGGACAGCCACAGTGAATCAAGCTGCTTATTGGTTCAGGAAGGTTCATTATGTCATTTTTTTTAATGCTGCCTTTGATAAATGTGTACACCTACTCAACTGCACGACAACGGTTTCATTTGATTTATGGTTGTGTGGTGTAGAAAGAATACTCACTGTACAGGTGTGACATCAGTTTGTGGAGAAGATTTAAGATATTTAATGTTTTTATGCCTTTGTTTCCCTCCATGTATGCAAACACATTTTATATAATGTTTATTAATATTTTTGGGCTAAATTTTTACGTTAAAAATGAAGAGATACTTGAAAAACTGTCTTGTTGAATGTGTAACTACTGTTAGCTCAGAGTTTCCTTGCTCTTTTTAGGCGTAATTGGGATCATCAGAAATTTTTAGGCAACTCCTCTGTGAACATTTAGGACTTTTTTCATCCTAAGATCTCAGTCTTAAAAGGGAAGTTGAGTAATCACATTTTATTGCAGGAATACCTGGTGAACAGATGAGGTTAAAGGAAGCTTTTTATATTTTTATATTTCAGTGCAGTCTTACCAGAACCAACAGCTTTGCTGGGCTCTATCAGATGAAATCATTTGATGACACAATGCTTTTGACTAAACCTCTTTCCTTTTTCTTTTTTTTTTTTTTTTTAAAACATATATTCAGATTCACTGCATCCCAAGTAATAGCTGGAAACAACAATCCATCCACTGAATGTTTTAATGAGAAATTTGATAAGCTAAAATTGGACCAAAATTAGAGTAGAGCTGAAATTCCAAATCCATAATCCTTTTAAATGTGTCAAGCGTATTGCTTTCTTACATTTCACATGATTTTATTAAAGTATACAAAGCACTGTTTTTTCTAATGATTTCTTGGCATTTTATTTCACTTTATTGACAAGAAGCTCCACCTGAAGTGTTGAGTTTAAAAAGAAAACCACATGGTTACCAGGTCAGAGAAGAAAATGTGTGCTGTGGTATTGTAGGACTAACTTGCAGGATTCTGAATTAACAGTGGGAATGCAAACTGTGCATACCAAGCAGAGATGAATTCCACTATCCATGCTCTTCCCTATCCGCCCCTTTGAGTTAGTTTTCCTTTTGCCATTACATTCAAGAAATTTAATGCTTCAAGCAGCTGCACACACTGCTGTTTATCCCAAATCTGAGCCCTGAATTAAAGCTGAAGGGAGTTCTCTGGCTAAAAACATCATTGTAACATCACCTGCTCCTTGCTGGCGGTTTATTTTGTCCAAACAACAGTGGGTGTGCAGGTTAATAATTGTTAACCGCTGTAAATGTTTTTTTTTTTGGAAGGTGTACACGCTGTCTGTGTCTGGGGACAGGCTGATCGTGGGGACGGCGGGCCGGAGGGTGCTGGTGTGGGATTTACGGAACATGGGATACGTTCAGCAGCGCAGGGAATCCAGCCTCAAATACCAGACCCGCTGCATCAGAGCATTTCCCAACAAACAGGTATGGCAGCCCTGGCAGGGACTGTATTTCTGCTGGGTACCCTTTAGGGAAATTTTTCAACTTTTCTGCATCTTTCAATTAAAAAAAAAAAATCCACAGGTTTTCAAAGTTTAATAATTGATCAGGGAGACGGGAGGCTTCTTGTTGCAGGTAAATTCTTTTTCACAGCACAGTTTAGGAATATTTGCCACCGACTCACCAGTTTTGTCTTCTTTTAAAAAAATATATTTAGTGCATCACAATGCTGTCATGTAATTAAAAACCAAAACACACACATATACCCCCCCCCCCCCCATGCTGGAGAGAGAAAGCCCCAACTGGTGGTTCCTCAGCAGCCTTTTTTGCTTTGTAGACCTGGTTCTTCAACAGGGGCAGGATTAAAACTACGTGAGTGTCGTTTATATCTTTTTCTTTCTTTTTTATCTCCGAGTCTGTGGCATGTACTCAAGAACCCCTGCTCCATTATCCAGGGGAATTGTACAATTTAGATGATCACAGAGCTGTTCTGTGCAACTTAACGTGGTGTGTCTGTGGTATTTCTTTGTGAAGTAAAGCAAGAAGATTGGCTTTTTCTGCCAACCTAATTTGGAAGGGAATTCACAAAGTGATAGTACAGGAATTGCAAGACCTAGTTACATGTTCTTGAACTGGCATGAATGCTTTGTCCATTTTCAGTTCTAGTTATAGTAAAACAAGCTGATCTTCCAGATTGTATTGTATTATGGATTTTAAAGAACCTTGCTGTAGCTGGGTATCGTTGCAATCCTGTTTCTGAAAAGATCTATTACAGTCTTAACTCAGGAGTGATAATAAAAGCTTCTCAGGTTGCTCTGAGTCAGGACTGTAATTAACTGGATAAGCTAACATGACTTGTAATCAAATTTCACTGAAAATGCCATTTCAGCTTGAGTGTTTAGTTGTTAATCTACAGCTCTGAACTAATTTTAACATAATTCTGAAACTAAATAGTCCTGTGAATATCTCTCATATTTCAGATATTTAGGCCCTGGGGGTAGGTGAGCAAATACAAGGGGTTCTTAACTCTTAACACTTTTTTCCTCAAGCACAAGCTTGTGTTTGGACCTGCAGAGGTAATTACAAGTCTCACTGTCAGCTTAAAACTGTGTTGCAGTGAGAACCTCTCTCTGGACGTTTTTTTCTGCCTTACCACTTTCTTAAAATTTAGAGGGGTATGAGAATAAATTTTACTTCAATCTTTTCCCCAGTTGAAAACTTCTAAAAGTGTACCTCCTTTTTTTTCTTTTTTTTTTCTTTTTTTTTTTTTGGTAGGGTTATGTTTTAAGTTCTATCGAAGGTCGTGTCGCCGTGGAATATTTGGATCCAAGTCCAGAAATCCAGAAGAAGAAATACGCCTTCAAATGCCACCGTTTGAAGGAAAACAACATTGAGCAGATTTACCCAGTCAATGCCATTTCTTTCCACAATGTCCACAACACTTTTGCAACAGGTAGAGCAGATACTCAATTTTTTTTTGTAAAATCTTGCATCAGTTCCTTTAGTTTTGATGTAAAACAGGTCAGCCTTTGCTTCATGCGCCCTGACTTATTAAGCATTTGAATTGTGGTTCTTGGTATCTTTTTGAGCCTTTAAATTGTGTTTCTTGGTATCTTTTTGAGCCTTTAAATAGTGTTTCTTGGTACGAGCAGGGTTTTAAAATTATTTGACGCAGTGAGATTTAACTGCTCTGACAGGGATTTTGGGATATGCTCACTGTGCTCTTTATTGAATGAATCAACCCTGTGTTTTTACTGACAAACTAATTATGAGTAGTTTCCCCTTTTCCTTCTTTTGTTTTATGTGCTGTACCTCTTCAGGTTTTTTTTTTTTTTCCTCCCAGTTGTAATTTATTCACTGTTTTTGTTGGTTTTTGTTTTTTTTTTTTTTTAAATGTGGTTTTCAGGGGGTTCCGATGGCTTTGTGAATATTTGGGATCCCTTCAACAAGAAGAGACTGTGCCAGTTCCATCGGTATCCCACCAGCATTGCATCCCTGGCCTTCAGCAATGATGGCACCACCCTGGCAATAGCCTCTTCCTACATGTACGAGATGGATGACATCGAGCACCCCGAAGATGGGATCTACATTCGCCAAGTGACGGACGCAGAAACAAAACCCAAGTGAGTGCGCTCCGCCTGGACCCGGGGCTTTCTGAGCATTCAGCCCAAGATTTATTAATTTTCTTAAATTCATGAATAGCATTACTGATGGCAGCAGATAGTGCAGCTTGACAGTAGGGCTGGGTTTGATTTTTATCTCGCTCGCCCAAGCTTTCAATATCCGTAGGTTGATAGACGTCTGATGGATAAAATTGTGCCTGGTTGTTTAGTAGGAGAAGGATGTCAAACCCTTATCCTCTTTCAATAGGGGCTATTATATGAAGCTGTGGAGTTATTGCAAGCTCATTGCTTCAGGAATTAAGTGAAGAATTCAAGAATAATTTATTTGAGTAAACGTGGCTGTGTTTGGGTGTTTAAAACTCGGGATTGATGAAATCTTTCACACTGAGCATGCACCCAAGCTGTCACAGCGGGCAGGGAATTCAGATGCTGCTCTAGGAAGGTTGTGTAAAATCAAGGGAAAGCTCTCTCAGTTCCTGTGCATTGGAGTTTGCTGCAGCATTCTGATAACACACTTCTCTCTCGTTGTTGCTGGGGGCAAACTGAGGGATGGAGGTAAAGGATTCCTGTTAAACCTGCTTTGGCATGAATGTTACATAGAAAAATTGCCATCACAGGGCACAATTGTGCTGCTCTTAACGATGCCAGCACAGGAGCAGTTGGCTTTATTTTCAAATTCCTGTGGTTTATTCCTGCTAGTTTTTTTTTTTTTTTCTCTTGTGGTATTCAAACTGTCTTACATCTTATCAGATCATCTCCGTTATTTAAAGTAGCTGTGTAAAAAAATAGACACATAAATTATCAAAGTTCTTGAGTTTAAAACCTCAAGAGCTTTCCCCTCACTCCCTCCAGTGACTTGTCTGTTGCTTTGGAGCAGCCATTTTATACCTGTGGAGATGATGTGTTTAATAGCCTGTAACTCCCACATCTCTCACATGGAGATATTTGTTTTAAAATAATTTGGATGCTCATGGAAAAAATAAAGCCAGAACTATTTTGGTATTTATTTCCTCAAGTGAAAAAAAAATCCAAATATGATAATTCAGATTTATTTTTAAAATCGGGTTGTACTTGTTTACATACATTTATTATATTTTTTTTAATGTAGTAAAAGAATACTTGCTGCTATTGGTTTTGTAACAGTAAGAGCTGCTGCCAGTTATTTTTTTACAGTGCTAGTAGTGGTTGCTAATTCTGTAGATGCTTCATTCTGCCTTAGGAGGAGGTTAATCTACAATTAAACAATATTTCCTCTTGGCCCTCCATTATTTTCTGAAACAGATGGTTCATCATTTCCTGGGCTGTTAAACACAGCAAGGTTAAGGTTAGACTCTTGGGAATCAGCTAGTTTTGAATCTTATTAGGCTGTAGAAGGAAAACTAATAAGAATACTCCTTAATATCATTTTGTGACTGTAAACAATTATTTATTAGCAAACAATTGATCCCAGAAGGGCAAATTGTTTGAGTCAGTAATGAGCTGAGAAAAGACAGAGCATATCTGTGTATTTGGAAAATAATTGTAACGTAATTGCAATGCATTTAGACAGGCATCTTTTTGGACCTGTTTCTATCTTTAAATGAATTTCTGAAAACATTAACGAGGTTTGTATGCTTTTCTGACATTTACAAGTTGCTTGTGCCAACCTTAGGGCACTAAGAAGGATGGGTATAGTTTAGTGTTAGAGTGAGTCATCAGTGGTTTATTCTAAAAATAAATTATTTAGAACAGAGGACTGGTAGTTGTTTCATAGTGATCTTTTTGCATATTAATTTGAGTCACTTCACATTTCTGCACAATGCATTCTTAAATGCATCAAGATGGTGCCATATTACAGAAAGACTTGGCAAGAGCAGCTTTTTGATGATTAAATTATAATATATCTATCTGGATACAAGTGAAAGCTGTATTTCTGCAAGTTTCTGCTTTTAAAGGATGCTGAATATTCTACCTGCTTATGATTCCTCTAAATATTGCTTCCTAAAATAGAGTTTATTTATTCCAGGTCTACTTAGACTCCTGGTGATAGTTCTCTTCAGAGATGCCCACCTGCTCCTAACAAGGCTAAACTAAAACAGGAGAAGCGAGAAGAACAATCTTTGTACTCCTGCTGTTTTTTAACTAAGAAATATTTGTTTATTTACTGTAGTTTGTCTTAATCTGTCGTTTCTTGCCTGCTTATAATGTTAGTGAAGCTGTTTTCTTTATCTGCTGTCTGGAGCTGAATTAGTTCAGTCCTGTAGGCAACCTTTATAAAAACTTCCCACTTTTTGTAGTAATCTGATTATGAAAACGCTCACTGCTTTGATATTTGTTCAATAAATATCCATAGGTTTTGGAAAACAAATACTTTGTGTAACAGTGATTGTGAACCCAAAACCTTGAATGTCTTGTTTGCATTGTTGCTAAGGACTCTAATCTGTAATCATATATTTTATCAGCCTCTTGAGGATGTTGGAGTAGGGGATGGGTGTGAGAAGTTGCTTGAACTGGGACAAATTAAAAAATTTCTTAGGAAAAGGAACATTAGGAAAACAACCCAGACACTGTGTGTTGTGGTTTTTTCTGGACAGGAATGCAGATCTGATCAAGAGACTAAACCTGTGAGTCTGATAAATATATTCAATGTTGCACATTCCTTACTGGAAATTCTTTCTGATTAGTATCACCACTTCTTCCCTTCTATCCGTGCCTGTGTAGCCAGTGGGAGTATTTTATTACCTCTAAGAAAACAAACTTGCTGACAACAGGAATAGTAACCAGTCGTTCCAGAGAAGGTGGTGATGGAGAGGAAACAGCTCTGTGTGTGCAGAAATCCAACAAACTCGAGCTGTTACCTGGCAGACGTGGTAAATGAGTTGTATGTGGAATACTTTGTCATGAGCTGGATGTGGTTTCCTCGATAATATAAACTGGTTTTGATAGGTTTGGAAAAAATAAAGATCTTCCTGAGTTAAATATGAATAATGCCCCCCACCACAGTGCCATCCAGCCTCTGTTCTGGTGGTTGTGCACCATCCCTCTTCCTTGCACTTTTAATTGTTTTTTTTTTCTTTTTTGCATTGAGGGTACTTGGCTGATGTTGGGCAGAGGTTGAATTTAGGTCAGTTTAGAAAGTGATGACACTTTGGTGTTTGGGTTTTTTATTATATTTTGAGGACTGCATTGATAAAGAGGGTCTGGGGCCTAACCATGGGGGCTAAAGGTATCTGTGAGGGTGACTAGCAAAGCAATAATAAGCTAAATCCCTAGTTTGGGGATAATTATAGGCTGAATATAGAGGTGTGGGGTACAAAGTGAAATAAGAGCTGGAGAACACAGAGGGAAACAAACAGAGAATTAGAGGAATTCCAAATAGTTTGGTTAAAAGAGTAAACATATAACCTGGAAATGGTGCCACCTGTGCAACTTCCACTGGTAAGGGCTGGGGGAAAAACCTGTTAATGCTTGATGTGCTGAGATCTGCATGTTTTAGTGGACCAAGGTAGCCCAAGATATGTGGAGGGAATGGATTGGATTGAATAGTTCTGTTTTGGCTTACAAATTATAGGAAAATTCCTTGTAGTGTGTCGGTGTTTTATGTAAATGCTTGAATCAACAAGAATCTGTTGAAAACAGTGAGACAACCAGACAGAGAAAATGAATGTTGGTCAGGGCTGTGCCCATGTGTTGGGCACGAATATCACACTGTGCACTTGAAATACAGATATTTCTTTTACAAGATTAGCCTGCCTTTTATTAGCACTCTTCTAGAAATGCAGGTCAAGGCAGAGGTTCATAAGCTGCAGAAATCACGAAACAAGCCTTTTCTGACCTGTATAACAAGCAGCTGAACAAAGGGTGTACTGACTCTTGATAGAGGAATTGAGATCTAAAAAAGCTCCTTAAGTCCCTGCTTTTTGGCTGGTGTTGAGGGCTGTGGAGAAAACATGGAGCCCCAGCCATCACTGTAATGGAGTCATCAATCACCACTGACTGCTTGCAGGGATGAATATCACGGGTTGTCTCTCACAAGAGCCTCATAACGCTGTGGATTTGAAGCCAAGTGGCATCTGTGCCCTGAGAGTCACAAAAGCAAGGCTGGTAAGTACTTCTTCCTGTTGGCCAGTACTTCAGGATAATCAGTGTGTGGGGTACTACACGCAGCTCTGGAGCTCTGCTGCATCTCAGGTGTGATGTTTTGTGCTGCTGCAATTATAATGAATGTATATATATTAAAAAACTGTTCTCTGTGTGGGTGTTTTCCCAAGCAAAGCCAGTCTCTGCTCTGAGCTCAAGGCTCTGAGCCCCCCTACAAACACTGAAGTGATGCTGCTGAGAGTGGCTTTGCAAAGCTGTGTGGGTATTGCCAGCTCCATCCTCCTTAACTGTCTCCCAGTTTTTTAAGTGTCCAGTGGTTTTTACTGCCTTGAAAATTAAGGATTTTCTGTCCTTGAAGTCACACAGTTCAGCAGTAATTCCACTGGTGTGTGTTGAGATGGGTGCCCAAAAGCTGGGTGTCTCTCCTGCTGGATACTCTTGCAAATTTGGCCTAAATGGCACGTCCTCCATCAGGGAATGGTGTCAGTGGTCTGGAGCAGAATCCATTTCTTTGGAATAGCAAACATCCATGCTGGTGGTTGCACCATTAGTACAATCATAACCACAACACTCGTCATTCTATGCAGCTGATACAACTTCTGCCCCCTCCCCAGCAACGTGACATTTGCTCTGAAAGGTGTCCGGATTCTTTGTTTAAAATTCATTTGGGCACGTAGAATTCAGCAATGAAAAGTCAAACACAGGGCTTGCCCAGGTATTCTTGTAACTGATGGTCAAAAGGCACTCCCTGGGAAATAATGTCTTTTCTCCAAGGGCTGGATGTGCAGCAATTTTTCACTGCATCGGGCTGTGTAAAGCCCATGTGAATGTGCTAACACATGAGAGCAACATGAGGAGGGGTAATAGGTCTTCAGAGTCTCCTGTGATTACCTGCAAAGTGGAAGGGAATAAACTGTTCTCCATGTCCACTGGGACGAGGCATAATGAGCTGAAATTGCAGCAGAGATTAGTGGAGGCATTAGGAAAAACTTTCTAAGTGTAAGGATGGTTAAGCCCAGGGATAAATGGCCTGAGGAAGCTGCAGCATCTCCATCTGTGGAATTTCTCAAGCACAGGTTAGACCAGCGTTTTCCAGGAACGGTGGGGATTTATCTGGTTCCATCTTTGGACAGGAAAGACAAGGCAGAACTGATTGTAGGCATTTCTGAATTTAGTTTGATACTGAGTTAGGGGTAATTTCTGAATGAAGGTTAACCAGGAGTACCTGGCTTTTATTTGCCATATAAATACTTTGTTTACATCAGCCTTACAATAGCTGTAGTTTAAACTTTCATCCAGCTTTACCATCAGCAGCACTAAACAACTCACACCAGCAGCACAGCAGGTAGTTTTATGTTTTAATCCATTCCCACTGGCAGAAAACCACTATATCCTCCTTTGGGAAAAACAGAGCAAGGTAGCATCAAGTAAAAAAACAAAGCAACACTTTTGCCAAAGATTTCCTGATAATTAAACCAAGGAAAGGGCTGCCTCTCCCTGCTTGTGTTTGCTGCAAACCAGCCCAGCTCTGCAGCCACAGCAATGCAACAGAGGCACCAATTGCTTCATCCTCAGCACTGCACGGGGGCACTGTCAGGAGCGATTCTGGCTGGAGAATTTGCTCCCTAAATAGGCAGGACAGACAAAGGTGGAGAGCGAAGAAATATTCTCATTGCACAGAAGTCAACAAAGGCGCAGAACAAGGAAGCGAATTTCCTTGTCACAGAGCAAAGGCAGGACTTGAACAGATGCCTTGATTCCTAGTGCACATAATTGGTTTAATTTTTTGCCTCTGCTGTGGGCTTGCTGTGGGGAGTTATTTCAGTCAATCTTCTTGATTCCTGTGATGTGATTTTTTTGGTCAGTCAAACAGACAGTGCCTCCCTGCAAAGGTGAACGAGACCAAAGAGGTAAAAAAGAGTGAAGTATCTTCTTAAATGCAAATTTTTCTCACACAATGCCACAGTATATTGTGTTGATATTTAGTCCTGCTACGTGGCAAGAGAGATTCCAACAGAACACATTTATTTACTGCTTGAGGGAGGGATGGAGGTGACAGGAAGAAAGTGCAAGAATTTTTAAGAGCTTGTGCTTTTAAAAATAATAATAAAAGTAATAATTGTGTTTTGACATAGTGTTGTCTAGGCAGAAAAAGATTATAACTCGGGCCCTGCAAATCAAAGTCCATCAAGAAGAGTTAAGTGGAGAATTTGCAATCTGGTTTGTAATGCTGAAAAAGAGGAATTGGCACAGCTGTAGCCTGTGCAGCAGACAAAAAAGTGGAGACATCAGGGAAAAAAAATAAAAATAAAAATATATCTGTTATTCCCCCTGTTGCACACCTTCCTTTTCTGATGTCTCCTGCTGATGATTCACTTTTCCTGTCCCACACAGGCATCCCATGTTCTGCTGGGGAGTCAATGGCTGCAGTGGCTGCAGTGCTGCATGTGCAGGTATGTGGGTTGCAGGGTGCTCATCCCTCGCTGCAAAGCTGCAGGAATGTTCTCCCTGGAAGCAAACGGGGTATTTGTAAATGGGAAAGGCCTCCCTGTCCCCAGTCCCAGTTTGCTCAAATCTGTACAGTCCCTGTTTTTAATGCTGATGCTTCTCTGCCATCATCTGCATCGTTTAAAGGCGTCAGCTGGTGACACAGACCGTGATAAAATGGTGTAAATATCCCTTGAATTTGTAAATCCCATCTTTTGAGAACATGGCTTTGGCCATTCCTCTTCCCCCACATTTTTAACGTTGAGATTTTTTGATTCTCCACATGAAGGCTTTAGGTAGTGGCCTGCAAGCACAGGGGCTCTGGAAGGTGATGCTGCCTGGGCAGTGAGGTGAGTGCCTTGTATCAGTCAAAACAACATTAATTTCTGCTAATGTGATTTTTGGAAGGGGGCATTTAAAAAAAAAAAAAAACTACTTGTAGATAAACTTTTCAGATAAAACATCTGGGCCTTTTGTGCAAAACCCTCAGTCCTGTGCCATAAATTAAGTGTGGTGGGAATATATCTGGGGAAATATATCTCTCTGTTCCTCCTTAAAATCTTTGGCTTTTAGATGATAGTGCTTGGTGTGAAAAATAAAAGTGCTTAAATCCTTGATTTTTTTTTTTCCCCCCTTGATTATAATGGAGTCACTGTTCTTTCCTCGTCATCTGCAATCCTCGGATGCTTTTAATCAAATCATCAGGATTTAAATTATTAACCATCTTTTTGGGATTACATTTTTTATTCCTAATTACACGCAAAAGATATATATCATGAAATATGCAGCGAGTAATCGCGATCGAAGAGCACGAAAGATGGGCCCAACAGTTTGGTACATCCCAAATTTAATTAGCCAGATAATGGGGTTTGAAGTGAGATTTGTAAGGATGGGGTGGAGACAGAAATATTTGGAATTATATGTATTTTTTGGATGGAGATGGAAGTCAATACAAAGACTACAAATTCTAATAAAAGTCGTATTTCTCTCCTGATCTCCATGTGTGTTGTCTTCTTGTATTATTCTTGAGGTTGCCCGTGGAAAACTGAATTTATCTGCACAAGGAACAAGTAATTCAGTGAGTTGCAGAATTTTCCACATAGTCGGGCCTTTTGGTTGTTCTTTCCTGAGAAATCAAATTTTGGCTTAAACTCTTCCACCAGCAGGAGGAAGTTTTCCCAGGTAGATTTCCTGGACACCTCATTAAAGGCTGTCTCCTCTGCTTGGCTGCCTGCAGGAATTTGATAGCTTTGAGACCTCCTTCTCCTCTCAGACCCAGTTGTAATTGGTCTATCAGCTCCAAAGTTATTAGAGGGATGAGAGGAGAAGGGGATGGGCAGACAGGCACAGACAATGTCACTGCAAGAGCCTCATTTCCGTAGGGAACTGGAATAAAAAAAATCAATTAAGGTGAAAGACCCTCCAGTGCCCTTCTGCAATTACCTGGGAAGAACAATCCTTGTGCTGATGAATCCATGATATGCAATATCCTGACTGGCCTGGTGTAGGATTAAACCTCTTTGGGCATTTGTGAGTGTCCAAACAGAGGGGTAAACCCCTGGCTTTCCCCTCAGCCAGGTGAGTTTGTGGAGCCTTTGGCACTGCCAGGATTCCCCTGCTGCAGGTTGCAGGGATGCTGCTTCACACATCTCATCGTGTTCCTCTTCCAGCATCTGGAGTTTCCTACAAGCTGCCCTTCACCTCTTCCCACTCCTGCTTTTGTCTGATGACCTCACATGCTGCTTATTAACCGATTTCTCCTCTTCTCTTGCCAGGGGTTGTCTTTTTTTTTTTTTTTTTAATTCTGGAAAATTCACAGTTTTCCAAGTAATTCTGTTTACCCTCCCTCCCTGCCCAATTGGTGATTTTTTGTTTAAATATTTAAACATTTCATTACAATCAGAAATAATTCAAATATAACTCGTAAGTGGCAGATGTGCTGAGACATTGAATTAACCCATCACCTTTTTTTACAAGCCATTTCCTGGGACTATCTTCCAAATCAACATCAAAATCCCAAACTAAAACAAAAAAACCCAAGCAAACAGGTTTTTTTTTCCTCAGTTCTGGTTGCAAACCAACTATATGAGCAGCCTGAAATGTTTATGATCTCAAAAGCAGCAAAAATCATCAATTTTCTGCCATCCTGCTTTACCCAGCGGAGGTGGCCGGATTCAGCACTTTGGGGCTACAGTGCCCTTTTCTTCCTCTTATTTCAGTATTTGTTGTACTAACAAATACTACAGCTTGCTCTGCTGTGGAACTGTTCATTGTAAAGTAAAAAGCAACCCTTGTTTGCCTGCAGTCTTTATAGAGAGGGATTTTTTTTCATGTGGAGAGAAGGAAATGAAGGATGAAAATGTTAATGGAGGAAGAGCATGTGTTTCAAGGTGATGGATTTATGCGTCCCCTTGTTCCTTGTTTTACTTCCCTGCATTTTTTCATTTCTCTCAGGATGTTTTATTAAAAAAAAAAAAATTAAAAACTTAAGGTGATGCTTCTCCAGTGCATCAACTTTGTTATAACGTCACTTTGTTATAACTAAATAACTTCAGTTATTTAGTTCCTTGTGGAACCAGGATTCAAACCCTGACAGAAACCTTTTCAGCTCCAGGGAGCTGAATTTAATTTCAATTTAGGGCCTTGCTATAAGGCTGAGGGACAATTCCTGTGGCTGAAATCGGTGAGGAAAACCTTGTTTCTCTTGGCACAGGATCAACCTCTGCATCAAAATGGTGGTAAATAGGGCTTTCCAGAGTTTATTTGCTACTGCAGCATCAGAATCCCCTTTACAGACAGAGAAATACTTATTTCAAATTTTAAATGCCTAAAATAGAGGCTGTGGTTTATGTTGTTTGCATGTAATGCATTATTGTGGCCATTATTAATTCCCCCAGTAACTCTTTACCATTAGAAAAAAAAAATTGCATTGCAGGACAGTAAGTATCTACCAGCAGGAATGGTTATTTTTTTTTTTTCCCAGCTTCTAATGCATCAGCCTTTCATCCCTTTATATAAGATTTACCTCTAACCCAGCATCTTTCACCCGTTATCTATAATGTATAATTATAAATACATTGTAGTCTTGAGTAAGTACAATTAAAAAGGGTAATTCGTTTCCCTACCTCTCTCCCATCCTCCCACCCAAGTCCTTAGGTTTAATTTTCATGATTATGTTAGATTATGAGTCATTTTAAATCATGGTATCCAGTAGAGACTACTCCTACTCTGCAGCTCTTTTCAACAGTTGTTTATGGTAGTTTCAGCCTCTTTCTGCCTCTCTGAGGCTCTTTATTTTTAAAGCAAGGCAGACAAGGCCTAAAATTATTCCATTAAAGAGGTGCAATTTTTGTAATGGGACTTAGAGTGCTCTGCAGAAGTGCAGGCAAGTTTCTTCAATATCCTGAGCATTATTCGCTCATTTAGTTAAATGATGTTTCTAATTCCCTGGTAATTACATGTAATGAGGCACTCTTTCTCTTCTTGATGAGACTTTAGCTTAATATGAGATGTCGTATTTTTTCTTTTTTTTTTTTCCTTCTCTCTCTCTCTTTTTTTTTTTTTTTTTTTTTTTTTTTAAGGATAATTACCCTTCCCAGGAAAAGCAGGGGGTTTGTTGTGCAGAATATATAGCAAATTATTTTATTTCCTGCCATCTTGACTGCCAGTAAATTATAAAATTAAGTTTCAGTGGAGCATTAGCACCATTTTGGAAAGGCTTGAGATTTTTTTTTTTTTCTTCTTATTCATGTATTGATGTCCTTTGGGACTGTTGAGCTATTATTCATAGAATAGATGTTTTTCTGCCAGTTCCTAGTATTAGATGGTATTGAAGCAGCAACACAGGTTTAATTTTTTTTTTTCCTGGATAATATCCAACACAGAATGGTCTTGTTAGTTGCTTTTTATATCAGGTAATTATCTTTATAAAGTTTTAGTAACACTTCTCCCCCTCTCTTGGTGACTAATTAGATTTAGTTTTATGTATGTTGTAATATTAAATGCTGGGGGGGGTTGCTTTTTGTTTTCAGTTCTGGGTGGCTGTTCTTTCTTAAATTTCTTACATCTGAATAGCATTTAGGGCATTGGAATGAATGAAAAGATGTAGGATGCAGCATTTCCCTTCAGTAAAAATGGAATCAACAGTAATTTGAATTACTCTTATTTCCTATATTTTGTCAGTGTCATTTTCTTCCTGTTATTCTGACGAGGTGACTCTGTCTGCTTTTTTTTTTTAAATTATTTTTAATTTGTTTTTATTTGCTTTTAAATTCAAAGTACTGTAAAAATTATGAATAGAATGCCATCTGTATAAGGGCAATCTCTGCATTAGGAGTTGAATTGCCATTTTAAAAGCCATTTAGTCGTCTAATTCTTATAGAAAATCCAGGTATGGATTTACCTCAGCTACCTTTAGCTCTGTAAAAGCAAGGTTTTTAGTCTAAATGAGGAATGCACAGGGCTCCCCTGTATCCAGCTTTTGGGGTATTGTTAAATAAAACATCTGTTTGTGCAAGACACATCCACTCTGTGCCCTCACCTTACAGGAGGAAGCAAAATCAAATCAAAATCCAGTTGTGGGGGGGAAAGCCTTATGGTCCAGCAGGGGTGGCTGGAGACGGAATGGGAGAAAAGAAGGTGAAATTAATTATTGAGCTCTTGTGGGACTTCTCACTTTCTCTCTCTCTCTGTGGAAGAGACTTTTTGAATTAGTTGGGAAGACTTGTCCCTGCTCATCCTGGCAATGGCACGAAGAGAAGGCCATGGAAGAGCCTGCATGCTTTAAAATATTTTAATTTAAGGGCTTTGTAGGGTCTGCATCTGAATCCACAGTGATCAAAGCATGAAAGTGGTGGGCTCCTGTGGCAGCAGTGCACTTTTTCTGCCTAAGAAACCACGGTGCTGCAAAGTCCTGAATATAGAGGCACATCTTCATGATAAAACCAAGATTTTGAGAGGCTAAAGTGCAATCAGCGGTAGAAAATAAATGTCATAAATAACTTTTTGATCCCAAATAGTGTGACCCCAATTCTGTAGAAAGAAGCTGGAAAAATATGACTGCATCTCACTCTTTATTTCATCTTAAGCAATTTGACATCAATCAAATGACTATAGAGGCAAAGGCATGAACGTTTATTTCCCAGCCCACAGGATTGCTGTCAAATTGCAATTTTCAAAATTGAAAGAGTTGTTAAGCTAGATTTTCCCCATTTTCTTCCTAGTTCTACCCCTCAAACTTTCAGAAATGTGCCTCTCAATTTTGCAGGGTACTCTCCTCCAGCGTGCAGGGAAATTAAAGAAGCTCCTGAAAAAAATTCCTTGCCACGCAGTGGTAAAATCTCCTTTTCCTGTCTGCGAGTCAGTGTGTGAACCCAGAGGGAGAGCACATCAAAGAACGGGGAAGGGAGGAAATTTGAGCATTAAGATCTTGTTCTGGTGAGGTTGACAGCTGGAAGGAACAAGTTTGGCACCTCCATGTCACATGATTTAAAGCTCTCTGGCTGTGACTGGTTGCCTCCAATCTGCTCCAAAACTCAAAGCAAATACCCAGACCTGCTCAGAAAGGGAACCTGCAGCTTCATGGGTGTCTACCTGGAGTAAAACCTTCTCTTCAACATTATGGGAAGGCAGGGCATGCAATCGTGAAATGCTTTTGCAACAGCAGAGTTTGGGAAGTCCCAGAGGAGATCTGTGCTCTGTTATCAAGAAAGGTACAGAAACCCACTGAGGCAGCTCCCAGTCAGGAGAATTTACACTCAAACCAGGTGATACTAGTGATGGGAATGGTTCTCATTCTTGCCATCCACTCTCAGAAGGAATGGTCTGAGAAAGTGCCTTCTCTTTTACTAATGCACTCGTGCTGAGTGGTATTTATGAGGAATGTAACCACCCCCTCAACTGCTCCAAAAATTTGGGAGGAAGCTAAATATGATCAGGGCTTTACTGTCTCCTAAAGTTTCTCTAAGTTTATGAAATCCAGAGCTCCTGGATAGCCCTGAGCAGGTCAACACGTCCCTCATCTTTAAAACCAGCTATAATGTTCTGCTCATGTCTTCCAGTTCCACTATCGTAGTAACTTCAAAGCCTGCCTAATATATGCAATTTTCTCTTAAAACAACAACAACAGAAAGCTTCTAGTGGAGAGAGTGCCTGTCTGGGCTGTGCTGACCCATGTTTAGCTGTGAACTCTGCTGAAGGAATTCCAGCTTCTTTCTAAGATGCTGCCCCAACTGTTTGGGTGCAGAGTCCCCCAGCCTGTCCTCAGGTACCAGGTATGAAGCTCCTGATTTGCTATTTTTCAAATACTTCTTTTTTTCCCCCTGAGGTACAATGTTTGGATTTTCCATTTTCATCTCCATCTTAATCTTCCTTTTTATTTTGCTCTAGGAACTTTTGTATCTGATGAAGAAAAAAAGTAAAAGAGGGTGGGAGAGGAGAATAGGAAACTCAGTTCCATTCCAGTTGCTCCTATTGTACATTTTACACCGTAATAAGAAAGTACCATGTTGGGAGGCTTCAGTATGAAAACCTGAAAAATTATGACAGTGTGTGGTTTGTACCAGGGCTTAAATGTTGGCAGATGCCACCAAATTAAACCTGTGTTGCTTGCTAATGTGTAGGCATTCAGGTATGTGTGTCAGGCAGTTTTGGACAGCGCAGTGCTGGAGAATTATTCCCTGCTCTGGAGCGTTCTCTCCATGCAGCTGCTTGAGGAGGGTCCACCCTCCAGGCCAGCAGGAGGAAGCAGCAGCGCTGCTCCAGGGTGAGCCTGGGCTTGCTGAAAGCCTGCTGGTTGTCCCTGAGGCAGGAGAAAGGTGGACTTGGCTGGTTTTTTTGCTCCTCTGCAGGACATGGCCCAACAGGCTCAGACGCTGCTGGTTGTGGCAGCGTCATGGAAACCTGTCTATCAGAACTGGACTAGCTCCAGCACTCCTTTCACGAGGGCTAATTAGGAGCCATCAGATTAAATTCCCTGTGACTTTATTAGAGTATCCCTAAGCCAGTGGCCTGTAGGCAAAAGCCCTGTTAGAGAACCAAGAAGTAGCTGTTTGTTGATGTTTCTGTCTCCCAGCCCCAGACATTGCCCGTGTCCTGATGGTGATGTGGCTCTGTCACATGCACTTACACCACTGAAGATTAGGATACTCAGTTCAGATTGTTACAAATGCCTTTATCCATTCTCATTGACATTTTAAACAAACGGTGATATATTTAGTACAATAATTACAGTTATTTGATTACCTTTCTTTTAGCCTGAAGTAGAAGGCAACTGACAGATGTGAATACCTCTGAGACCAATACTCTGTAATAAACTAACATTATTTATTACAGGATGCATTTTATTAATAGGAATTGGCAGTAATTAATTCACTAAAGTTGATGTTACTAATAATTACATGTAATTCATGAAATATTTATGAAAGAAAACTGTGTATAAAAATGATGCAAAGGTCATTTAGCTAATTAGTTAATAAATGCCACCAACATCTCGAGAGTCTCTCTAATTCTGAATAGTTTCAGCTTTTTCTTAGTGGAGTAATTTTTGAAACATTTTTGTCTTCGTGAGTGACATCCTGACATGGAAGCCAACGTTTCTGGTTATTGTTTTGAGCCAATGTACGTACTGTTTCCTTTGCTAATCCACTTTGTCCTCTTTCCTTGTTCATAGTGAAAGATCCTAACTAGAGATAGCACTAGCTCAATCTAATTTGGGTTATCAGTGAGTTGTGGTGTCTCCCAGTTTAAGGATATATGAATATATCTCTGTCTTTTTAACTTGATTCCACTGACTTTCCATGGAATCAAATAATCATCATCCAAATTAATAGCTGACATCTGAACTGGAAAAATCTTAATGCCATTTCTGCTTGGATTGAATCTGATGGCAAAAGAGCCCATTGACCTTGTGAGCTGCAGGATCAGCCCCTGGGCCGCTCCATGGCCATACCTGGGAGGGGGATATTGCACTGGTTTGTGCCATGGGAAACACTGCTGGTATTTGTAGAGGAAGGTGCAGAATGATGTTCTCTTGTCAATTAGGGCATCCTGTTTAACACAGACCGTGAAGACCTTCACCCTCTTCAGAATTAAATGACTTGTGTTTGGTTGGTGCCAGTTTTTCAGACACACTTAGGCGCAGTTTGAAATGCTGAGAGCCAGAGAATCCACCACATCTTTTTTTTGTCACGTGCTCCAGCAGTCTGGCAGGCTCACCCTTCAAACCTGGATGGATCTGGCTTCAGTTTCTGGCTGCAAGTCTTTGTCAAACACAAATTATTATGCTCAGAGAAGACTTTGTCTTATAAAATTCCACGTTGCCTTCTGAAGAAAGGCAGAGCCGGTGATCTAATAATGTTCTTGTCCACGAGCCTGTGAGAGCCACCTTTGCACTTCCCTCATTCTGGCATTGCTCTCTGCTCAGTCATAAAACAACCTTCAGCACTCTGCCTTTTGGCAGAGGAGGGAATTGCTTAAGGGCTTCGGGGACGAGGAGGTGAAGCGAGTGCCATGCTCGCTGCCTTAAATCCAGGGGTGAGGAGTGGTGACAAAGGGCTGATGTCACTTCAACACTCTGGGTGGGTTAAGTGGCTCTGGAGCGGCTCTGGGCAGGGAGATGGACACAGGGCTGCCCTAAATCAGGGAGGGGCTGGCCCATAGTCGTGCTCTTTCTTGAATAGCTGTTCCCTGTCTCAGTGTGGCTGCACTGACCAGGAGCTCAGGTCCTTCAAAGCAAACCTGTGTTCCTCTTGTTTTGTGACCAGGAGATTGCTGACCAGTGAGAATAATTGGGTCCTGAGAGCTTGTTTCTCAAGTTTGCCATTCACAGCAACAATATATCCACTGGATCACCCTTTATTAAGAGCCTGTCCATGTGGGATAGTGTGTATGATAATGCCTTTCATGGTTGTCTATCCACTGATATTCCAAACATCCATAGATCAAACTCAGAACTGCTGTCTGTGATCTACACACAAACTGAGTTACAGGTCTGTAACTGCTCTGAATCTGAGTGTCTCATGCCTTATTCAGTTTTGGTGAGCTAACTTTAAAGGATAAATCTTAAAAAAACCAATTCTACTGCATGGTAAGATCTTGTACAGAAATTTTTATGACATTAGACAATAAAATGTATCTGGGTAGGCTGGGTAGTCTTGAATGGTGAATGAACATCAGTAGAAATTACTCTGGCTGATGAACATTTGTCTTTTACTTAATAGCTGTTATCCTTCTTAAGCACAAACTGTGCCCCATTAAATTTGAAGATGTTCAGCCTCAGCTGAACAGGCCAGCTCAGATCTTTGCATTTTCTGCCAGTGGGGTTGTCAGGTGTTTAACATGATGTGTTCTGCACAAGCCATTCATTTCTCTGCAAATACATTTCTATTTTTCACGAGGCAGCAGAGATGGGATCATGCCTGGCTGTCTTGTGTTTATTTGCATCAAATTGGCCTGAAAGGGTTTTCCTTGAATTAGTTAACTTTCTGAGCAAGTTTTCTGGAGGAAGAGGATTTTTGCCACTAGCAAAGGGACCCAGGTCAAACACATGCTGTGTTACCCTCCTACCCTGTCAGTTCATGTTCCTTTTAATGCACAGGTGAAAAATGGGGTCTTGAGAGAAACAAATCAGTCCCTGCTGAGCAGAGATGTGTTCCTTCAGATGGCAAAGGTGGGGCAAAATGGTGCTGGTGATGTTTGGGGTCTGGATGTTACTGTCTGTTTAGAACTTGGTGGAGGAACTGAGATGAAAGACCTGCAAATGACATCTGCAAGGATCAGGAATTAATTACTTTGGATGTTCACTTCCCAACTCTACTTTTAACAAGATACTGAATCCTTTTTTTTCTGTGAGTCCCCAAAACCTTTGAGGTGACGTCCCTCTGAAAAGATAATAGAGAGAGAAAACAACAACAGAAAATAAAGAGGC
Source organism: Pyrocephalus nanus (assembly GCA_038380795.1). NCBI lineage: Eukaryota > Metazoa > Chordata > Aves > Passeriformes > Tyrannidae > Pyrocephalus > Pyrocephalus nanus. Next base: position 2,874,533 of record CM076268.1, read on the forward strand.
AAGAAAAGATGGAGAATGCAAGGCCATTCCCAGCTTCTGGCTTCACCTCTTTGTCTTGGCCAGCTCCTGGTGGGGAATAGAGCCCCTCAGGCTCTGCTGGCTGGTGTTATTGGCAGCTTTCCTTCAGCTGTTGAGATGAAACCCAGAGAGACTTATAAACCTGGACTGGCCAGGCTCAGGCACTTCCAAATGCCATCACTTTGTACTCTAATATACCAGTATATACAGAATAACACACTGATTACCGTGGGTCTACTTTCTTTAACATGAACCGGAATTTAGGCATTAGAAAAGAATTATTGTGTTTAGCAAAGAGAGAGGCGTTCTTAACCCTGTGTTCCCTACTGAGTTTCCCTTGTCCCTCTGGAAAATACATGCCTGTGTGGTGTTGAAGAGGATGAGCCAGAGCCATATCAATCTCTTGGTCTTCCCCTGGTAAATCCATCTCAGCTCATTAGTAAATGGCAAGATTTGGTCCTGCATTATTCTATAGCCTAACCGAATAGGTAAACAATTTTCTGAGATTATTTGAATTGCCTGCCTTGGAAAATAAAAAAAATGAAAAAACTCTCGTTATTCTCAGCTAATAAACAGACCCTCAGGAAGAAAAAGCTTCAGCAGCAAACAGACGGAAGAGCAAAACAAGGTGAGGGAAATATGCACTGGAGGGTCTGCTGTACAGAATCTGTACAAACCCACAGCACCTCTTCCTGCTCTGTAAATATTTTAGCCTTTCCTTCAAGCTCCAAACAGTCCTGCTGGGAATTGCCTTGGGAAAAGACGGAACAATTCTGAATTGCCTGGAATGAGCCTCCTCCCCAACAGGCAACTGGTCCTGATAGAACAATTTGAAACTCTCTGTCTCCTTATCTCCTGTCGACTTCATTTTTCAGAAGGGGCAACAGGACCAAATTAAATCGTTGTGCTGCAGACAGTCTGTCTGATTGCCTTGAGAACGTTGCCCATTTTGAAGATTTCCTCCAGCAGCTCAAAGCTGAGGCAAGAGGGAGGTTCATGTGTGCCCATGCACACAGATGCACACAACCTGTGCCTTCCTGCTCTTACACTCACTCAATTCTCAGATACACTTACAGCAGAAAGAAATTCAGAGTCCAGTAGTTCTACCCTTGGTCAGCTCTGGATGGTTGAAAATGTCAAAAGTTCCCCCTTTCCCCTCCACCCCCTTTTTTTTTGTCAAATCCCCACCTTTTTTTTTTTTTTTTCTCCAAAATCTTGAGGGAGAACTTAAAGAAAGAAAATACTGAGATGTATATGTTAGTTTAATCCAAACATTCCTTGTGGACAGAAGCGCAGGGAAGCGTTACAGGCTGCACTTGGATCTGATTTGTTGTGTTCACCTACAGCAGGAGAAAAAGGCTTGGTTGTCTTTTGTCTTTGGTATTTTTTTACATCTCCTTCTCCTCTCTGAAGCCTCAGTTGGTTGCAAAAGGTTTGATTTTTGACTGAGATGCAGCTGTTAGGGCTGAACAGGCACGGTGAGCAGGGAGGGAGGGGAAGAAGCTGGGAAATGAGATGCACTGCAGCCAGCAAATGGATTTGCAGAACCTGATTGCTGTGTAGCAAAAGAAGCCTCTGGGGTATATTTTACTTACTGATGGGCAGGAGAGAGCCTGTGTTCTTGGGACATGTTCCTAAGGCCTGCAATGCACAATCATGACCCTTGGATCGTGTCCAAGTGCTGCTTGCTCAGAGTCCCGGTGGCTCTCGGGCGTCATTAAATCAAGACGGATGTCACTTCCCATCTCATTGACAATGCACTACCTGGAGCAGGGGTTGCATGGAGCATTCCTTTTCCAGCAGAGACTCCTGCCTCGGGGGAGGTTTGATCTAGTTAGGAAGAAAGGAGGAAAACCTTTTCTCGTGGCCCAGTCTGCTGGTCACGGGGTGTATGACTCACCCAACCCTGTTCCCCGAGAGCTTTGTGCTACACTCGGGGGATCTGAGACAACTCCCCTCTGCTGAGGGCATGGACATAGAAAGGGATGAGCTGTGTCTTCAGGCTGGAGTCATTCCCCATGCTAGGACAGTTTCAGGAAGCTTTTATTGTGTGTTGGCTCCTGCTCCAGACCCTCAGCTGTATTTGCTCCTCCACTGACTACAGGGAGATGCTCTCTCTGTGTTCCTGCTCTAGACTTGCTTCTTAATCTCTTACAAAGTCATAAACCATCAGGTTAAATCCTTCCAATTAATTACAGGGACAACATAAATATCTGGGGAGGGATTATTGCACAATTTCTGTGTTGGGAAGCTACCTTCATATTTGACCTAGTATTTATTCTTGTGTTTATAGAAACCTCAGGGGTTCTCAGTAAAGAAGCCAACATGAAAGACTGGTAATTGTGTCTTCAGCAGCAGATTAACATATACAGAATGCAGTATTTGCATTTTATTAGATATGCAGATAGGCAAGATATTTATATATTTTTATATATAAATATGTGTAAAGATAAAGATATTTTTATAAATATATTTTTTGAAAATAATTAGAGTTTGTGAAAGGAAAGAAAACACATTATTAAGGGAGAGTCTTCACCATCTACTCCCCTGTGCAGAAAGATATCTTAACCTTAACCAAGACAGCTTTAAACAGAACTGGAAATCTTCTCAAGTCTACTCTGGAAGTAAACATGGGGCAAAAGACAGGTTGAGATGTACAACAGCAGGAGTTTCAGTTGTCAGGTGCCCACACAGGTGATAATTTCCAGGAACATGTTGGGTGTCAATGATCTTTGCTCTGAGCAAGCAAAACATAAAGGTTGGTACCCATTCCTAGTTTTGGGTTTGTACCAAATCATGCAATAATTTAGTTTAAAAGAGACCATCAAGAGACCACGTGGTCCAGACCTGGCTGAAAGCAGACACCCTCGGGTGGGCTGTGCTCTCACTGAAATGCTCTGTGCTCTACTGGATCAGCATGAAGCCACTTTTACAGAGCCAGGCCCTTAGTCTGAGAAAATGCTGGGACATGTCCCCATGTGGAAAACGAGAATGATGTAATGACAGATGGGAATTTAGGGAAAACTCTGGTAATGCACACGTTTTTGGGTCTGAATTCTGGCTAAGTTTCCTTTTGGCACCAAGCAAAAGAAAGGTGCTCTGACACTACAGCCTGTCTCTGTGCCCGTGTTTGTGGCATGTGAAAGCAGTGTCTTGAATTAGAATGAAAGCCTTTTGGTGTTGAATCTGTGGATGCTGACCGTCAAAATGTGGATTTAAGGAAAGCAGCTGCAGTCCCAGCACAGGCATGGTCTAGTGGAAGGAAAGTGTCCCTGCCCATGGCAGAGGGTTGGAAGGAGATGGTCTTTCAGGTCCCTTCCAACCCAAACCATTCTGTAATTCTGTGATAGGCACACTCAATATGCTGTAAGCTGCTGGAGTGCTTTTCCTTGGATCCAGCCCCTTTCTGTGCATGTGTTTTATTATATCCTCTCTGCCCAGCCATGCTCCCAACACCGAGTATTCCTGGACAAAGGAGACATGATGAAATTAAAAATAAAAAAGACTTAAGGAAATATAGACAGTCGGGAAAACAAACCCATGCTTTTCTCTGGGAGCACTTGGTGGAAACCCTAGAAGGTGTTAAATTGATTTAATCCTTGCCTTGTTTTATTTGGCCACTGCTTGGAAAATGCTGCTGTTGTTTTTGGCATAAGAAAGGAGTTCTGTAATTTTAGCCAGTGATTCCGAGTGTAGTGTTGGACATGAGTATTTTCAGAGATGATTTTTAAAAAGCTGCTTTAAAAAGCTCTCTTACACAGTAGAATAGAAGCTTTTCTAAAGCCCTTTCCCCCACTCTTTCTTCTGGAAAACACATTTGTAACTATTAGTTGGGTGTCATGTTTCGTGATGGAGGTATTTTCTTCCTTTGCATCCCCTTGTCGAGGGGTGAGGACTGAGGGCTAAGGGAGGAAGGCTCCTGCCTCTCCAGCCCTGATCATGGTCATGAATCATGTCAGTCCAAATGGGAACCTGAGGGCTCCAGGAATTTACAACTCCCTTTCTGCTGAAAAGTTTTTTTTTCTGAGAGGTTTTCAGTCTAAAGAAGCATCCTTTCATTAATTGCACTGTTACCTCAAAAACTGATTGGAAGTACTTAAAACTAGAGATCCTCTGCTGTGTTTTACTCAAAAAGCAATTTATCTTGTCCCAGTTCAAATGCCATAACATAATAAGGAATAGCCCCAAAACTTGTTGGAAAAAGAGAAGTCCAAACAAGCCAAGCTGCAGAATAGATACTTTCTATTAATATCTCCTGCCAATACAAGTTCAATAAAAGTTATGGAACTGGAAACTTTATTAATTTCCTTCTAAAAGGTTAAATTCTGTGTATACTAAGGTTATTATCTATAGATGTTTCACGAAAATGGATTAAAATTTGAAATAAACAAAAATATTTTCCCTGGAGGACAATTTCCCATTGGTGCCACTCACTCTGATAGTGAAGCACTTGCTCTCATGGAACCCTGTAAATAAAAGCTGGAAAACACTTAGGAAGATATTAGAAGAAAGCACAAGATCAGAAAGAGCAACAAGTTGTGGGTGTTGCCTTATCTGTCATAGCAGTCTGACAGTTTATGGAGATTTTCCTTTTTAAGCTCCCATTTCCTTTCTGTGAGCCTGATCGTGGGCACAGCTGTGTGCCTGTGTGTGCCCAAAGTGGTGCCATGTGTGCTAAAGCTGTTTAAGAATAGATATTTAAGAATAAGACCAGATGGCAGTGAAATCTGCATTTGTATCTGACCATTTTTTTGCTGCCATTTTGCTTCCAGAATGTTAAAGTAAAAATAAGACTTCCTGTTTCCAGAGCACTGGGTTCCTCCCTGTTTCTAACAAGTAGGGTAAATGCTTATATTTTCCTTACTGCTTGTTTAAATATTTAATCACCATTATTACGTAGCCTAACTGAATAGGAAAACACTTTGAGATTATTTGAATCAGCTGCTTTGGCACCTCCACCTTTAAAGAAATAAAAAATGCTAACCCCAAGTTTGGCTTAATCAAAGCTCGTGGTTCTTAAAGATTTTGTTGCTAAGTTATTTGGTGATAACTTTTCTTGGGGAAAGTCATCCTTCATTTTGATCAGTCAGGAGGGGCATTCATTGTGTTGTATCTGTACTTCCCCAGTTGTACCTGCATTACTGTTTGTGGTGGATTGAACTTTTTTTAAGCTGGTAATACAAGGTGTGTGTTTGCAGGCAATTCTGTGTGTGAATTCTGATGGCTCTTCCCATGCCTTGCATTTGTCAATATTGGCTGTCACTGCTGTTGTGTGGTCAATTTATCTACTCACTGGGTTTCTCTGAGATTTCTCTGAACATGATCAGTGCAAATTACTTTCTAATCCATGGCAATAATTTGCTTCTCACCTCTCACTGTCTTTTCTAACAACCTTTTAGTGGTTTTGAGAAAAGTCTGTCAAAAGTCACAAGCTGGGCTTCTGTCTTTGCTTCCTTCAAGCTCTTAGCATGGAATAGAAATAGCAATAATAAGCAGCTTCCCTAAAGGAACATTTTGTCCAGTGCTCTGTGATGGTTTTTTAATTCTTTTTTGGTGTGAGAAGAAGCTTTTGCACTGATAGTTCACGACTACTGGACAATGATACAGTGCATGTTTGGGTTTTCATAGGATCAGAGAAGAGGTCAGAAAGACCTTTGAGATCACCAAGTCCAACTGTTTCCCCAGCACTGTCAAGTCCAGCACTAACCCCTGTCCCCAAGTGCCACATCCACGTGTTTACTGAACACTTCCAAGGATGGTGACTCCCCCACTGCCCTGGCCAGCCTGTTCCAATGCTTGACAACCCTTCCTGTGAAGAAATTTCCCCTGATCTCCAGACTAAACCTCCCTTGGCACAACTTGAGGCCATTTCCTCTCATCCTGTCCCTTGTTCCCTGGGAGCAGAGCCCGATCCCCCCCACATCCAGCTCCCTCCTCCCGTCAGGGAGTTGCAGGCAAATGCCTTTCAGATGCAAATTTTCTTGCTCATGTAACACTGCAAGGATTTGCAAATTTAGGCTTCTGAAGCGAAAAAAATTTCTACAAACCCCTAAATAAAAAAACTTCCTCTTTGTCCAGATTAATCTTAATTATTAAGAGGAGGAAAGACACCATAGGGCTTGTAATGAAACCAAACTTCAGAATTCCTCATGGCACCCCCCCATGCTAGAGATTTTTAGGGGAATTGCTGCTGCTTTTTGCACAGTGTATGATTTCCATATTGTTTGACGTGTTTTCACTTGACACCAGATCAGCCAACAGGTTAAATATTGTGGTTCCAAAGTGCTAATTTAGCCCCGTTTGCAGGTTAGAATTTTAACATATTTGGAATTTTGATGAGACTCAAAGGCAGATTGCAATGTTTGAAGCAGCTGATTTTAGGTGCAGTTCAGCAATTAAGTTAATTTCTAGCTTTCTGATGCTGAGAAGGCCACTCAGTGCCAACAATAGCTTATTTTCTCGGGCCCAGATTGAGGAGCTGACTACAAACTTTCAAACGAACACGTGTGCTTGATTTGTCTATTTGTATTCAAGTTTACCTTTTCTGGTTGTCTGTAACACTACCCCACCTGCCCTATACAGCCTGTAGTGCTCAAACCTATTTGGAAAATCATGTGAATAGGGATTTGCATCATTACAATTTCCTTTCCATTTAGGAAGCATCTGCTATATCTTTAAAAGTAACAGGTTTGAAGAGGCCACAGGCTGTGAAACAGACTAAACCATTATTAAAATGAAACAAAAACTTAAAAAAAAAAAAAAAAAAGCAAGCTAGCTGGACCTAATTCAACAGCAGTTTCAGCATTTTTTTTTTTTTTTACTCTTTTTACCTTGAAAAGGTTAAAAGCTTTTGGGTCCTTGTGGAAAATGTAATTGCATTTCAGCCTTGTTTATGTGTGAATCTAAAGAATACTGATAATCTGCCACGTGAAAAAGTTCGGTTCTTCTGCTAACAGGCAATCCTTCTTGTTCTTAACAGGTCTTTCTATTAAGTAAACAGTTAAGGCCTAATTGGAGCTTTTATCTGTACCATGTCACACTAACTGATCAACCATTGCTGGCAGTCATATAAATGTTATTTTAAGTGCCTCAATTGTACAGATCCAAGCAGTACGAGGAACAAGGAGAAACCTCAGCTGCAATTTTTCTTCATAACAAATAAAAAGCAAAGTTCTATGAGGATGTTTTTGAGCAGGTTAAGTTGACAATATTATCCCTCTAACCTCCGTGCATATCATTTCCACGGGCAGCTGGGGGTTTTGTCAGGGGAATCGATTTATCCCAGGATGTTTCTCTCCCTAATTAGGTTCTCCCTTCTTTCAAAGGTGGGCAGCACCATCAGGATGCTGCTTCTTGGCTGTTTATCTCGGGGGAAAGCTCCAATGAAAGATGTTTCTGCCAGACTTGGTCTGTTAATCTGCCTACACGATCACCAAGAACCCTCCACCACAAACAACATCTGACTTCCATGATTTTCCTGGAGTGGGATGCACACTCTCCTCCCCAGCTTCTCCCATCCTCTCCGTTTCTCTGCCCGAGTAACCAGCCTTGCAGGAAAAGAAAACAACCCCCCCTTGTAGGATTGTTTTAGGGAAGCAGGATATTTTGTTTGCTGATGTGTTTGTTTGCTTCACTTCCCAGCCATTGCCTGGAATTCTGACTTTGTCTTCTCCGGAGTGCCATTGCACACATCATCCCAAAAGGAAAGAAAAAGTGTAATTTCTTTCCAAAAACACTCAGCACTGGGTTGTTCTTGCTTCCAGTGGGAGCAGGGTTTAGCTGGGGCACAGTGAATCCCATCCCAGTGCATGTCACAAAACAAGGCTCAGGAAAAACTTGTGTTGCTTTTGAAAAAATTAATCACAGGCCCTTTGATTATTTTTACTTCTCTTCCCACATCCCCTGATCCCGAAATAGAAGCTTCCTTTTTCTGTGATAATATTGCTGTTCTGTATTGGTTGGGAGGCACAACAGAGTTGCTATCAGTGGGGTTATCATTAAAATCATTAGAAAACTGTGTTCCAGGTGTTTCAAATGTGATTTTGAGTCCTGCAGTTTTGAACACTGGGCTTGGGAGAAGAACCTGACTCCGAAACAGCGATTGCAGCCCTCTCTTTGAACTTCAGGCCTTTTAAAATCCTCTCCCACCTGGCACTTCCAAATTAATGGAGCTCTAGAAAACAGGGCACTGAACTCAAGGCAGAACTAAGTGTATTCCAGTCATGTGGAAGAAGGAAAGATGAATGCTGTCCTCGTGGTGCCCACCTCCCTAGCCCACTATCCCCATGGTCAGCAGCAGCTTGCAGTGTGGAGTGCACACAAAGTGCAAGGACACAGCCATCCCCCTGCCATGGATACTCTTCCACCCCCTCACAGTTCAGAGATTTTGTGATCCAGAGGTGTTTTCCTGAAGTTTGAAAGCTAATTCCTCTCCCTACCCCAACCTCAGAACCTGGACTGCTTGTCTTACCTCAGGGTCTGGATTTTCCTTCTGTCCTTCCCTGCCTGCACGAAGCGTGGAGAGCAGGCAGGATTTTGGGGGCTAACTTTGTTGACTTCAAGGAATTTAGTGCAGCTGCCAACCAGGATCATCTTGCAAGTTGAAAGGCAGAGTGTTTTCACCTGCATTACCAAGCAAAGGACATCCACGCCTGCCTTGGATGCAGAAAGCCTCTTGAAAAGGCCCTTGGAGATCAGGTACTGAACACAGGTGTTCCACCTGATGCTGTGGGGAGGGCATAAACCAGATCACCTTTGCCTTGTATTGGTCTTTAGGACAAACCTGTGGTGATTTAAGCAAACAGGAGCTGGTGGCCATCCCTGTAGTTCTGAAGAATTTTATATTGATCTCCTCTTTCTGCCTCTGTTGGGATGTCACACCACCTCCCACAGCTGGGACTCAGGTAAAGTGTTTCAGTTCAGATCCTGCTTACAGGTGACCATCCCCAGCAGAGCTCCTGGGATTTACCCTGGACAAGGGTTCTCTAGAGGGTCCAAAGAGAGGCACTTCTTTCCTTTTGACCAAGATGAGAAGAAGCTGTCTGGAAAAAGGCTAACATTAGGCTAGGTGGAGTTAACAGATCACCTGGTAGTCCAGGAGTGGGGATCTCTGGGCCAGAGGAGCAGGCAGGACCATGGGAGTGTTCAGTGCAGGTCTTGCACCCACAGATCTGGTCCTATTTACAAAATACTGGGCTGATGGAACACGTGGGGTTGTAGCTTCGGTGCTTTTTCAGCCTGGTGATGGTACTTCAGTCGTGTTTTTTTGGCAGTAATGCTGACCTGTGACTCAGGTTCCTTCAGGCACATCGACATTTGGACTCTGCTGCTGTGGCCAGAGCTCTGTTTCAGTGCCAGCATCTGCCCCGTGGTGGGGAATCACACGCATACAACCTTCCCAGCAAAGAAGAAATCAGTGGGAATACAGAGGTGCAAGGAAAAGCACACAAACACACCTGAAAATCCTCATGACTCATCCTTCTTTTCCAAGGCCACTTTGAAAAGGGGATTTCTTTTCCTTCTCCAGATTATTGCGAGACCTGGGAGGTATCCCCTTTCGGGGAGGCTGTCTGGCACTCGGACCATCACCCTGCTCCATTGTTTGCCGCAGCAGGATGAAACTTTTGTGCCCTTGGTTGAGCTCATGCCCTCGGGCCCCGAGCAGATCGTTCTTCCTGCAATTAGTATTCATGGTTAGCTGAGCAGAACTTCTACAAGACATCTTCCCTGCTTTGAAGGTTAAGTTACACGGTTTCAAAGTGGCCAGTGGAAAGATTCCCATATGAAGAAGATATCTGGGAATTTCCATTGTCCTCTTTTGTATTTAATGCTTGTGTTTCGTGTAGGATTTCCCTGCTATTTATTCAGTGCTTTCTAATTTAACACACAGTGAAGTGGGACAGCCAGTAAGAACAGTAAGTGTGGTTTTAAATTTTCCCACTGAATTTTAGTCTAGGTTTCCAATCTCTTTCTTGGATTTGGGAGAAGAGGTGGTATTTTTACTTCTTCAGAAAATTTGCACATGTTATTCTTAAAGTTTTTGAATTTCTGCAAATACAGCAAACATTTTATTTATATTAATTCAAAGCTTCTGCTTGTGTCTCCTATGAAACCTGTGAGGAAAAGAAGGCTCCAGGGAGACCTTAAAGCCCCTTCAAGTACCTAAAGAGGCTCCAAGAGAGCTGGAGAGGGACTTTGGACAAGGGCCTGGAGGGACAGGACAAGGGGTAATGGCTTCCCAGTGCCAGAGGGCAGGGATAGGTGGGATAGTGGGAAGGAATTTTTGGCTGTGAGGGTGGTGAGGGACTGACAGAGGTTGTCCAAGGAATCTGTGGCATCCTTGGGGCCATCCCTGAAAGTGTTCAATACCAGGTTGGATGGGGCTTGGAGAGACCTGGGATAGTGGAAGGTGTCCCTGCCTGTGGCAGGGGATGGAACAAGATGGTCTTTAAGGTCCAGACCATCCTGTGATTCTAAGATATTTGTTTTCCCTTCTTAATGCAAGTTTTATTTGGAAAAATTTATTTATCAACTTGGGATGACCTCCAGCTCCTGCAGGCAGCAGAGCACCCACTCTCTTCTTCAGGCCCTCAGCTCAGCAGCTTCCTGGGAGATTTTCCTGTACAGAAGTGTAGATTTTTTTTTTCTCTACCCAAGTAGCTTGTGGATGGCCCAGTGAACATTGTTTGATGTGATGTACATCCATGCTGCTGTACACAAATATTAGACAAATGGTACCAAATGCTTCAATGCTGGGCTGGAACCAGGAGATCCTTTGCCAACCAAAATTTTGCCATGATATCACAAGCCAACTTCTCTGTCCTTACTGTTTTTCACTCTGTTATTCACTGGTTGCTCTTACACCCTGCACTAGAAATAACTGCCTTTCAAAACCATCGCTTTTATTAGACCATTTGATCCTGGACTTCAAGCAATGGTTGAAATCAACACTTATGGATTTCTCCTAAGAAATGCTGAATGATTTGGGTGTTCTTGGGGCTGACAAGAGCAATAACCATTGCTGGCAACACATCCTCATGGTTACAGTCACTAGGTTTGGGAAAGGATCTCTAATTGTAAAACAATTTTTTGTTGCCATGCTTGAAATAATCTCTGAAATAAATAGTTTTAATGGATCAAATTATTGGGATATTTAATTTTGCCTGGGGCCTGACAGTGTGTAAATGACCCTCAAGAAAAGTTTGTTGCCTTAATAGATAAACTTATAAAAGGGGATTATTCTATTGGCCTGTGTGGTAAAGGCAAAAGGATGGATTACCTGGCAGGTTTTGAATGGAGAGGTTTGGAGTTCACTGTGACCAAAATATCAGTGAAAGTGTATCACAGGTGATCACTTTTTCTAATGTAAATCATTTAACATCAGCAATTTTCCTCTGTTGCCAATGCCATTAGTTATTTTAGAGGTAAAAAAAAAAAAAAAAAAAGGATGTTTCACTTGCCTTTTTTTTTTTTTTTAAATTTTGCTGGCTACCCATAGCTTAACTTAATGATTTGTATAAGTGATAGTAATTGCTGAAACTACAGTTGAGTATTATTAGCTATAAAATGAACATGGTTATATGTCCAACACAACTAGCAAGGAACAGAAATGCAGTTGTATCCAAGAGAAAATAATTACAGCAATAATCAGTGTAATTCATGATAATGGCTGAATTGAATTTCACACCATAGCTCCAAGCACTTACATTTAATGAATGTAGTTTGTGCTTGTTTACTAAAAAGGTTTTTAGCAGAAAATCGATAATGTAACTTCAGTGTTTCTAATTGCAAATGCAATTTTTTTAAAAAAAGTAGCGGTTCAATAAGGATTTTGTGGGGAAAATTAAGGTATGTGAGTGCAGCAAATGCTGTTACTTTAATTAGGCTACCTGTACATTAGTGGTCTAGTCCCTTAATATTTATTTATTACTACATATTGATTAAAATTGGTTTGCATTCCATTTTTAAGACCAGCTAATGTAATGAACACTGAAACTTTTCAGTAAGCGCTGGCTGTGACTAAGCATATCACTTTATAATGGGACTGTCCTCACAAAGAGCTGGTTTTACCCTAAAAGCAACATCACACAGGCAAGGAAACACAGGCTGGTCTACAGAGGTGCTTTCTACATGGTGAATTCCAAGGAGTTGCTGGTCCTTCCCGTGGAATAGCAGAATAAAATAAAGTGATTGGTGCCTGGGGTGGGGGGGGTAAGAGTATAATTATAATTGCTTAATTGGCCCGAGCGTATTCTTGGCCTCATTTGTGGTGAGGAAAACTGCTGGTTTTTAACATGACCAGGAAGCTGAGGAATTCAATGCCCAAATGAAGTTTTCAGTTCCTCAGCCTCATGATCCGGGCTGTGCTCTCCTGGAGCCTCAGAGCGAGCAGGTTGGAGGTGAGTGTTATTAAGATACACAACTCTCACAAGAATAACCATAAATAATCCTGGAGACAGATTTGTAAGAATAAACCCCACAGGCCTACTTTTACTATAGTTAGTAGTAATCTTCAAATCTCTGAACTCAGACAATGACACGTGTCAGGCTGGGGAGTGCAGAGGAGGTAGGACTGAAGGCAGAGCACTTAGGAAACAAAAGGGAGAAGGAGCTCTCAGAGGTGGGTTTTCTGGAGATCAGCAACATGCAAACACAAGTGGCTCTTTTTTGTTGTTGTTGTTTTTGTTTGCTTTTTTTTTTGTTTATTTGTTTGTGGTTTTTTGTTTTGTTTTTGTTTGGGTTTTTTTGCATTTCTGAGGACGTGGGGAAGAACTGTGAATCCCTCCTGAACTTTCTCCTACAAGTCATTGAAACACCTTTATAGACTGCAGGGATGGCTTTCCATGTGTTAAAAATCACGGCTAGGGGAGAGGTTTTGTCTTAAAATCAGAATGGTTATGGTTCAGTGGGACCTTTAAAAGTCATCTGGTCCAATCTCCCTGACACGAGCAGGGACATCTTCACACTGATGGGAAGAAAGCCATTAAGTCACAGATCTTCCAAACCCAAGGTGATATTCCAGCTGGAGGGATGTCAGTGCCCAACCAACAGCAATAATACTGCAACTGGAACTTAACTGTGGCAGCAAATTAGGTGCAGTTCACCAGGAAAATATTCAGCGTGAGGGTTTAAAAAAAAAAATAAACCCGTCTGGCTGAAGATTTGTGCCCTGATTATTTTCTGCAGCTTCCTGCCCCCGGCGCTAGAACCGGCGTTGCATTTTCTGCTGGGGTTCAGGAAGGCATTTTACTCTACAAAAACAACTAGCTCCTTTCCAACCAATGATTACTTGTAATTATGCTTTCCCCTGCTATTATTCTAATAGACTGTCATGCTGCACAGAGGAGGCGTTTGGAGGCTGCTTTTATGGATGGACTGTTGGAACACTTAATATAGCTCTATTTTTGAATTATCAGGTTCTATCCTTTTGAAGTCTGTGTTAGTGGAACTCCTATTTATGAAATGTGCTGTGCTTAAAGGTTTGCTATTGATGAAGAGGTCCAACAGAGGCCTTTATCGTAAGTACCGTAGCATTCTCCCCGAGAAATAAATAGCCTTGCTAAAAGGTATGTTGTGTACCAAGGTTGCAAATTATCAGCCAAGCACCTTATAACTGTATACTTCAAAAATACCTTTCTGCTTTCTGTTTGTTCTCCTTTTCCACAACATGAGCAGTGGCTTTAAAAACCCAGAAGGAAAAAGAAAAACCCCGGAAACAAAACCCCCCCAGCTCTTTAATTGGGCTGGATGTGCTCAGTGGAACTCTTTAATGTACATATATACCTTGGCAGAAGGTGCTCTTTAGAGGTGTGTCATTCTCTGCATACTGTGAGTTTTGAGGGAGTTTTCAGCTCCCACTCACTCCAGTTGCTGATTTATTGCAGAATTCCATCACTGTGGCAGCCACACCAACGCCTCCAAAGCTTTGGGCTGAGCATTACTGCCCAATTATTTAGCAAATGGTGATGAGAGCCACGTCATGCATACGGAAAGAAAGACAAAGAAATTGGACCTTTTCACTCTCTAAATGTTTAATAGTCAAAGTCCAGGTAGGAGGGATCTTTGCACTTTCATTTTCCTTTTGGGTTGAAATTCCTAGGAGTTCAGTCATGCAAGATACTGCCTGTTCTTCCTGCCTTTTGAAATAGGCTCCTAAACCCTCTCTTTAATTCTGTCATTTGCCATTGCTTCATACCTTCACCTCTTTGGACCCAAAGCCAAAGTGCGCTGATGGTTTGACGTGATATACATTGATTTCTCCATCTGCTGCAGTTGGCTCCTGGTTCAAGACCAGAATAAACAAGAAGAATGCTGTGTCAATAGAATTTATTTCAAAAATTAAACGGAAATATTAATTTTTCATTATTTACTTTTCCATTACCAAAACACATCGACTTCTGTGGAAGGTACATCCACACACATCTTTTCTCTTCTTGGGAGCTCCTTTTTAGGCTGCCTTTGCAGACCTGGAGTATCAGGACTGGAGAACAGAGTTCCCAGTGTGCTCCTGGACCTGGGACTGGTAAGACATCCAGAATGCTGGGATGTGTCCCACTGAGTGGGGTGATCCTGAGAGTGAAAAGTGGAGGGGCCATGGCAAGCAGGTGGTCAAGAGTCTGGAGGACAAGTGGCTGAGGGAGCTGGGGGGGCTCAGCCTAGAGAAAAGGATGCTCGGGGGGGACCTTCTCACTCTCTACAACTCCCTGAAAGGTTGGAGCCAGGTGGGAATCAATCCCTTCTCCACAGTAACAAGTACTAGGACAAGAAGAAACGGCCTCAAGTTGCACCAGGGGAGGTTTAGATTAGGTTTTAGGGAAGAATTCCTCACAGAAAGTAAATCAAGCATCAGAACAGTCTGCCCAGGGCAGTGGTGGAGTCACTGTCCCTGGAGAGATTTAAAAGCCATGCAGTTGTGGTGCTTGGGGACACACATAGGTTAGTGGTGGGCTTGGCCGTGCTGGGTTCATGGTTGGACTCGGTGACCTTGGGGGGCTTTCACAACCTAAACCATTCTGCAACTCTATGATCCTATGACAAGAGCAACCCAGAGGAAAGGAGCAAGTGCAAATGTAGTGGATGGTGCCCCGTGGAAGGGGGTGGTTTTTACATTTAACACAGCAAACAAGGCAGGCCTTGCTCTGAAGTGTTTATCTGGAGTTTCTCGTTTGGAGCCGCAATGCATCAGAACCTCGGCTTTGCACTCCCACATTCATCTGTGCTCCCGTATTCCGCTGTTCCCGATAGCTTTCCCCTTAAGCCTGTCTATTTGCCCGCAGATTTGACAGATGACAGCTACTCTTTTTGGATGTTAGATGGCGTTTGTAGGGCTATGATGCCAGGAGCGTTCTGAGCGCTGGTGTTGCATATTTATTGATCTCCATATTCCCAATAATCTGATGCACGTCACATTTGACAACATTATGTGGAGAGGTCAGCTGTATGGGGCTAATGAAACTGTTTCAAAGATGGATGTTGTTTTCCACAACATTAACCTTGCAAATAGCTGTCACTAGTGCATTTCACTATGGGGCTTGGCGTTTGAGAACCTCCCTTTTTTTATTGTTGATGTTAACATTAAACAAAACCTGGAGCCATTAAATCTCAGTATTTATATACAATAGAAAACATGGACGACGTGGCATCACTCCAAATGAAAATCTTATTAACAGCACACGGTGCTTGTGGCAAAGTCCCCAACAATCTGAAAATTGGTTTGGCTGTCTGAAATGTTTGACAGATTAGCTAAGGATGATGTAAAAGGACTGAACAGGGAACAGCTGAATTCTAAGGATTAAAGTGGCAAATAGAAACCCCTGATGTAATCAAAAAGCGCATTGCACTTTCATATTTTACTGCATTATTACTCTGCTCACCAGGAGCTTAATACATCCAGGGCAATATAAAATTTAGATTACTTTTTTATTTTAAAATTATTTCCCTAGCACGTGGGATGTTACGAGGAAGCACTCAGTTTCTGAAGAGGTCTCCTGAAGTTCTTTTTGCCTTAAAAAACACTGTTATGGTGATTTAAATATTTAATTGTAGGTTTTCTGCTGCCCTGCTGAGGCACTTCAAAACAGGAGTCTTAAGGGCGATAAAAATAATCCTTGGAGGCCCCTTTTCCACATTACAGTGTTTGAGAACAGTTGTAGTAACTCTTTCTCGATGTCATACTGCAAGTTTTGTAATGTAAAATTTGCACATACTTTACAAAGCACAACTCCAAATATGATTTTGATAGGCAAGCAGTTTAGAAATGCTTGTGTTGGCCATCTGAGCTGTGAAGTACCACATATATTTACAGCCTCTTCTGGGACTTCAGTGCCTTTTAAGTGAGAAGGAAAGAAAACCAAACACCCAACCTTTCCTGCTCTGGAAAGGCATGATTGCATTTTAATATTTTAAAGTGTAGTGGGCAAATTCTAATATAAGGCCTATTCACAAAGGCTGGGAGTCTGACCCAAGCACAGAGGCGAGTAAAGGTCAGATGGCCATGGTAAGATCAGCTGAACGTGCCCTCACAAGGTTGTGAAGGTGATTTCAGCTGGAGCTGTGGCACTGTCTCAGTGGAAGGCTGCTCTGCTGCCTGCCCTGCTCACCAGCTGTTGGTGCAGCCCTCAAACATCAGGCAGTAGTTTTGTTATTTAAACTCGCTTTTACGAAGTCATGAAGGTTCATCCAGGCTCTCCTCGTAGGCATCTCCCAGCTGAGCTTCATGAGCTTCAGATCATGCCCAAATTAAAGGGTAAAAATGATCAGCTGAGAAGGATAAGACATAAGAGACTTTTTAAAAAGTGCTGTCTAGAATGAACTTATAATAAGCTGTGATTCCTTTAACTTATTGCAACTGTCCAGAAGTGTTAAATAGTGACTCCAACCTTGCACCTGGACTGTCTGAGCACTTGGAGGGGAGACAGGAGGCTTTGGGGGGCAGCAAAAGGGCCAGGCTGAGAGCTGCTGCTGCCTGGAGGTGTCTTGTGACTATAAATCCAGAATGGCTAGGGAGGATGCTTGATTTTGAAACCAAAAAGCCAATGAAGTGGCAATGACTCCAGTAAACTACAGGACTGTTTTTCTCTGTAGAAACTTCCAGAGAACATGTTTTTAAGGCTGATTTTGAGAAATTTCTCAAGATATGGTCAGAAAGGAAGAGGAATGCCCTTTTAATTTCATTTTTATTTTACAGCACATGTTCCAACACGGAATTTGCTTCCTAAAACTTTGTTAAGAATGCAAATATTCACAAGCCATAAAAAGAAGGTGTCTTCCCTCAGTTTCTGGCAGTTTCTTTGGTGTCTGCATTATTTATTTAGTGACTTAGTATAAGGTCATGGAGAGTTTCTCCAGAAGTAGAATCTAATGCCAAGTGAACATTGTAGGGGGAGTTAAAACAGATGATTTATATTTATAACATCACTTAGTAATGCTGAACATTGTTAACTGAAAAAAAACACCTTCCTGTAATAATTCTCAGGTTGTGCAGTGTCATTATCACATAGGGCTGTGCAAAAATGCAATAAATACACTTCTACAACATGATTTCCAATATTGCTAAGCTCACATACTATAAAATATTAAGTGCTCACCAAAAATGAATCAACAGGAAAAAAAAAAAAAAGCCCTTTTACTCTAAAAGCTAATTAACTGTGAGTTCTTTTTATTTGTCTTGTGGGTTTAAAGCCCTCAGACCTCATTTTCAAGCTGGTTTCTGAATCCAGGAGAGTTAGTTTATTTTTTAAAGAAAACAGGGAGAGGTCAGCAGAGCCTCTCACAAGTACGAAGGCTCCAGGAGCTCTGACTTTAAGATTTTGAGTGGTTATGACACAAACAGGTTTAACCATCTGCAACACTTTGAGATTTTTAAAAATGCATAATAATTTAAAAGATATTAAATTAATGGATGGGTTTCCTTGGTGTAAAAATATACATTTCTGTACTTGGAGGCATGATGCTCCTACAATGATGAATCTATCTGATGTTTTGAGTCCTGAGATTTGGATCAAGGACCACAGGTTTTTGCTTGGCTTTGCCTTTATGACCTGGGATATTTTTTTCCCCCCTCCTTATTTTCTGGGAGGGACAAATTCCACAGCTTGCTGCTGGAGCCTGGATGTGCACAGTTTGGGCAGGGTGGCTGTGCTGCCAAGAGCACAGGAAGGTAGGGCTTGGCCAGAATTGCTGCTCAGATGTGAAGGATCAGGTCTCTGCTTTCAGATGGGTCATTTGGCCTTGGCTGCCACCTGGAGCAAGGCTGGGAGTTGTATCTGTGCCTATAATAAGGTGCTGTAATGCTCTGCCACTTCATCCCTAAAGACTGAGAAATGCCTCACCTTAATGCCACTAATGTCTTCAAAATAGTGCTTAATTGGGACTTCAGGGGTGGAATGAGTCTAGTTCTAGACCTCTGGACAGAATCAAATTTATTCCTTAGGGAAGCTCATCTTTGCCTCAGAACTGCAAAGTGCTGTGCACTCTACCCTGATTGTTCAGTAACTTGCAGAAATGAGCCCATATAAAGCATTAAAGAACTTCAGAGCCCCGTGTTTGATTGCATGGAGTTAGAGAGAGAGGAGAGATGTGAATAGCAGCCACAGGACCCAGGCCACAGCCCTGAATTAATGGGAATCTCTAGGCAGAAGCTTCTTCCTGCTGGGAGAAGTGGAGGTGCTGCTGGGGTGAGAATCACAGGATCTGTACCAGAGTCCTTGAGACTCAGAAATAATAATTGTCCATAAAGGCAGGATTCGTTAGTAACTTGTCTAAAAAATGAGGTGGGAACTGCTATTTATGCTCAAGCATAACTGTGTGAATCCTGCTCTTTGCAATTTCTCCTTGGCATCATCTCAAGGATGCCAATCTGATACCCATTCATGGATGCTCAGATCTGCTGGGTGCTTTTCTCCTGGGCCCTGGCTCAAGGATCAGGGCTTGGCAGTCAGGTGAGAGCACAGGTTGATTCCATCTCTAATGGAAGATGTTCTCACTTCACAGTGTGCCAGGAAATCAGGACTGGATTAGATTTTAGGAAAAATGTCTTCACTGAAGGGGTTGTCGTGCATTTAGAACAGGGCAGTGTCAGAGTCTCCATTCCTGAAGGGATTAAAGAGCTCTGTAGATGTGTCACTTGGGGACATGGGTTAGTGGTGGGCTTGGCAGTGCTGGGGGAATGGTTGGACTTGGTGAGGGATTTTCTCTGTTGGGTGAATCCCAAAAACAGCCTTCAGTGGAGGTGTGGGGCACAGAGGGAGTGTGGCAGAAGCACTAGTGGAAGTGGGACTGGTGGTGACGGTGCTGATAACGCTGACACACCTTTTGTGGCCACTGGGACATCTGCACTGTGTTGTGCTCAGAGTTTGGAATTAAGGCCAACTCAACAGTCAGATGTGAAGGCTGGGGAGGAGGAAGGAGAAAAGAGGGAGGCAGGAGACCGTGGGAGGTCCTTGCGTGTGTGTCCTTTCCAAGGAACTTGATTTTAGAAACCAAGACCCTGTAAAAAGGACGATTTGCTACAAAGAATTACAGCACTGGCTTTCTGGTGGTGTTTTTTTGCTCTGATAGCCCTGCTGGTTGGTTCTGCGTGTTCAGGTGCTGCCCCCAGGCACCTGGAACCCCACTGTGATGAGCACACTGAGGTACAACAGGAGATGCAGATGGATCCCAGGATGGGACATGGGTGTGCAGAGCTGAGCAGGATGGAGCCATGGCTGGTGATGGTTCCAGTGCCCCTGGGATGAGCTCACACCAAAACCCATCCCAGGAAGACCTGGGCTTCCCAACCTCCTGCCACGGAAACACGAAGCACTCGTGCATTACTGGGTTTGGTTTTGCAACATCACAACCTGTTTATGGTTCACAATTGCAGCAAACGGGCTCTTAAATGCAGGTTAAAGGCCCTGATGAAATACAGAACACCTCCAAAAGGCAACCTAAATTTTTGCCACTTTAAACTTTGCATGGCTGGTGTGCTGGAGCAGCCACCCAGGTTAATGAGCTGCGGGGTTTAAATAGCAATTGAAGGAGCCAGTTATAAATACAGAGCAGTTTGCTTTTTGCCTTCCTGTTGCTTTCCCGGGGCTTCCGAAGGCCTTCCACTGATGGAGAGCTTTTAATTTCACATTTTGGCCCCCCACCACAGGTGATAAACAAAGGTTTCCCATCGCTGTGACTCGGGTCAACGCTGAAGCCTCGGCGTCAATCCCGCTGCCTGTAATTACGCACAAAAGGTTACCGGGATCCACGGCTAATTTGCAGCCTCTGTTTAGCAGAATTTAATAGCAGGTATTACTGGTGCAGCAGTAATTAAGGACCTTTGTCAATAAGACGGAATAGATGGCCACACTTTGTTGTAATCATTGGACTTTTGAGAACCCAGAGGAGTGAAAAGCAGTGAGAGGAGCAATCCATTTCACGAATAACATGGCTGTCCTTTCACCCCCCCTCCCCAATCCCCCCCGCCTCCTGAAACCAGCAATGGAATAATAATTCCCCCAAGCAATGAAAGTACAGGAATAAAAGTACTTACCCTCCAGCCTGTGATTTTTTTTTTTTTTAACTTTTTATTTACTCTACTGTGCTTTTTATTTGCTGCGGGCTGCATTTGATGAAGTATTGTTTAAACAGTGCCGAGCAAAATGGATATAGGGAGATGGAAAATAGAAAGAGGAGGAATTTTAACCAGGTGGATATATGCATTTGCCTTTAAGGTGGATGGCGTTGGGTTTATCAATTATTTCCTTTGGATTTAAAAAAAAAAAAAAAAAGGAAAAAAAAGAGAGAGAAAGAAATGACAAAAACAAGTGGCTCGGTGAAGAGGTGGAGAGAGTCATTTAGAGCTGTCTCTGCACAGAGCCGTTCAGCTGTAAATGGGTCGCAAACAACGAGCGAGAACTGAACTTGGTGCAGCATTGTAAGCCCCCCTTCCCTCACTAATGTACCAGTGAATGGGCTGGCACGGGGCTGAGAGCCCAGCACACACACACACAGCCCGGCCGAGGGTGCCGGGCTTGGGGGGAGAGGGGAGGCTGGTCTGACACAATTCAAAGAGTGCTTTAAGGTGTACACTCCTTTCAGTAATTGGTGAAGAAGCTGCATTTCACTCCCTGCTTTTAATAGCGGTTTGAGTACTGGCTCTTTATGAAGGCTCTTTTTTTTTTTTTTTTTTTTTTTTAAAGCAGCTTTAACTATACCCTTTCTGTCAGTAATGTCTGAAAAACTTCTACCTTTAATCATTCCTGGATCAGGCAGCAAACAAGCAGCTCCTTTTCCTTTTTCAATTACGTGCTGGATATTCAGCACACATATAAAAAAGAAAAAAAGGAAAAAAGAGACATCTTGAGCCTATCATGTATTAAATGCAGCTCTTTGCTGCTGCATTAAAATAACACCAAGGATCCGGCTTCAGCCAACAAAAGCCAGGAATAGAAAGTTAAAGCTGCAGCCCTCTTTTTTATCTGCTCCATTGTGAGAAGGCATTGTAGCACTCTTAAAACAGTGGGACTTTTTTCCATACCCATGGGCGATGATACTTAGCTGAGAGATCCTGACCTTTCTGATTCTGACACCCATGGCAAATATTTTATGACATCTTATGGATGGGCTCTGCTTGGTGCTGTTCCTGTCAGGTGATGCATTTATTTTTGATGTTTGTTTGTTTTTGGTTTTGTTTTTGGGGTTTTTTTTTGGTCGTTGTTTGGTTATTATTATTATTTATTTATTATTATTTTTTCCCCACTGCTATTTCAAAAAGAGACCCAGGGAACAGCAAACTGGTGCTTTGGCTTTTGTTTTGAAGGGCTCCATCTTGATGAGGTCACTTACCTAAGAAGGTCAGGTGAGTGGTCCTTAATAGACACTTCCTTCCCCCCCCAAAAAAAGAAAAAGGTATCACTCCATGGGAGGCTCAAGCTCAAAATATGAAGGAGGCTGAAGTTCAGGTTGGTATGAACCAGGAGAACCATGAGAGAATTACCAAGAAATACCTTCCCAGATCTGGATGATATCATTGCAATGCAGTTGGGCTACATGACCTTTAAATGTCCCTTCCAACACAAACTATTCTATAATTCTGTGTTGGTCATCCTTAAAACAGGCTGGACGGGGCTTGGAGCAACCTGGGCTAGTGGAAGCTGAAGATCCAGTCTGTTGTTTTGGATTCACTTGATGGGGCTGAGAAAGTGAGCAAGAATAATCTCATTTTCAAGGAGGAGAACGAGGAATTAATTCTGACTTTCTTATACTGGTGTTAATAAATCTGTTTGCATAACTGAGCAGCTGCCAGAGTATCAGTTCATAACCTGGCCAAAGGAAACTTAACATCAGTTGTGGAGAAAATCTGTGATAGGGCTAGGAATTGTACTCAGTATTTTTGAGTCAATGGTGTCACAGATCAAATGTCTCCCAACAGACCAACAAGCTATGAAAAATGCAGGGGAAATTCTGGAATGTGTTGGAGAGAAGGGAAAAGAGGAGATAAACAGCCCTTTGGTGGATGCAGTTTGCTGCAGGGTGTTACAGTCTCTTGTACGAAAAGGTGACATACTTGGTGGAATGGAAGTAGAATCTGAAGAGGAACTCTTTGAAAGTATTTCATAACAGCTCTGATGAGACCGAGGGGGAGAATCATGTACAGAGTTTGCCTTCTGATCAATGCTGGTTTAGTCTGCAAGAGATCAAAATGAAGAGATAATATCAACTGAGGAGAATGTTGTTGCAGGATAATGGTGTCCCACTGCTCCCCAAATGTCAAAGGCTGATCCAGGACATTTATCATTGATCTGGAAGGATATTTGCCATTGCTTTGTAGGTCAACCCTGCAGGTAATAGACACAGATATGAGACCTTGTGATGGTGAGTTAGAGTAGATCAACTTCTTTGTTGATGGGGGATCTAATGATGAGATGATGACTGTGAGGAGCTTGAAAAAAACAGGGCTTGTTTCTGATCTGGATGTTGCCTCCTAGAGCTAATGGAACCTATCTTTGTCGTGTAGGTAGAAAAGGCAGAATTCAGCCAGATGTACCCCAACTTGATCAGAAGGGTGAAGCAAACCTGATCTCTCCAGGACTGTTCTTCTTCTGAAGCCTTATCAGTAGGAGCCAGAAGGCAAAAGGTAAATGTGAAGGTCTGAGGTTCAAAGGTTAGCTATTTTCCTTAAGGGAAAATGTATCTC
The DNA here is from genome assembly GCA_038380795.1 of Pyrocephalus nanus. NCBI lineage: Eukaryota > Metazoa > Chordata > Aves > Passeriformes > Tyrannidae > Pyrocephalus > Pyrocephalus nanus. The sequence continues at coordinate 2,897,718 of CM076268.1, forward strand.
CTGCAAGAACAGTTGAAGGTTAGTGTTCAATAGGTCACACTCTTTAACCTTTCCTCAGTGCTATTTGGTCATTTGATATCCAAGCCACTTCACTATAAATGCAAAGAACTTTATATACAATTTCCATGGGTTCAAGCCTGTATGCCAGAAATGTGTCAGAGGAAAGAACAGTGTGGATTAAATAAACTTGCTTGAGAAAGGTTCATTTCAAGCTAAATTTGTTTATGGTTTGTGAACAAAATCTGATCCCATTCCTCCTTCATCTCCCTCCTCTTCCCGCCTGACTTTCACATAGTAATGGTTAATGTGAAAGATAAGAGGCTGGTGCTGACACCTTCCACTGTTCCAGGTTATTCCAAGCCCCATCCAACCAGACCCTGGACACTTCCCCGTTGTCCTGTCCCTCCATCCCTTGTCCCCAGTCCCTCTCCAGCTCTCCTGGAGCCCCTTTAGGCACTGGAAGGGGCTCCAAGGTCTCCCTGGAGTCTTCTCTTCTCCAGGTGAACACCCCCAGCTCTCCCAGCCTGGCTCCAGAGCAGAGGGGCTCCAGCCCTCTGAGCATCTTTGTGGCCTCCTCTGGACTTGCTCCAGGAGGTCCATGTCCCTGTTTTCCAGAGGGAATTTCACAAGTGCTTGCAGTTTCTTAGAGAGTTTTGCCTGTGAGGGTTTGTGTTCAGGCCTATGTTAGCGTGGAGCATCCATTCGGACTGAAAAAGCTGAAAATCCTATAAAATAGCTGAGAACATGTAAGGAAAAAAAAAAAAACCCCACAACTGAGACCATTTAATTTGAATGTCCCCAACTGCTGTAAGTGTTGGTGGGGATGGAAAATTCCCTTTGCAGGATTTTTCCTCAAAGAAACATCAATAGACTTGAGCTTAAACAGAGATGATGATTCTATCTGTGTCTATTCTGAGACCTGTACAACCTACAGTGCAGGTAGGAACTGAACTAAGGGGCTCCATTTTAAACTGATTTCGTAGAGGGTTGAATTTTGGGTGACTCAGATCTTGTAGGTTTGCCTGTGTTTACCAAAAGGAAAGGAAACATTGATTTGGTCAATAATTCTGCACTAACACTGTGCTCTAATTGGTTCCAGCTTTCAACAGGTTTTGTAAATCTCCACTGTGTTCCCCAGATGGAAATGACACTGTCAGCTAATTTACATGGGTGATTTGTGTCTAACCATGGAGAGACATGGCCAGTCTGGCTCCTTTCTGCAGTGTGCTGGGATCAGAGCTGAGGAGCTGGGGTCAGATCTGCCCCTCAACCCACTGTTCTTGTCCATGAAAGCGTTTCCCCTCCCCACACCAAATCCTGCATTTTTAACATAAATAAAAAACTTGATCTCTGCCACTGGGAAACTGCATCCCATTTTTTTTCCTAACAGAAAAATGGGAATAGGTTTCCTTTAACTAGTGGAAGGGTCTAGACTCTAAAAAGGTTTTTATTATTGTGTGCCCGGGGTCCTTAGTTTTAGACATTTATCTTGTGGCAAACCAGTAGGGAACTAGAAAGGCAGTATTTTGCAACTCCTGGACCCCCAGCTCTAAATAATGACTCAAAGCTGAAATTGAAGCAGGTGCATCATCTTCTTCATTGTGTCACTTTTAGCACAGACATTATACTTTATGGGCTTCCACTATCCAAATAGTTTGTGCAACGAACCCTAAAAATGGTGATGCATCAATCAATCAGTCAGGCTTTATTGCTTCAACTTTCTTTGCAGGAGGCTCATAAGCCATATTATAATGCACGATAAGGAACACAGCAGAATACAAATGCATTGGAATGCAGCACCATTCCCGTGTGTTCCCTTCCAGGGCTGGAGCTGCACTCCCAGGAATATCCCAGAGCATCAGTCACGGAGAGCCAAATGCATCCCTGGTGGAGCCTCATCCATTCTGCCCTGCCAGAATGGCTCAGAGGGACGGATTCAGCTGGTTCTGGTGGCTCGCACGGGCTCCAGGGGTGAACAGGATGGGACACGGTGTTAAAGGGGACTGGAAAACAGAGTGGTGTGGATGGGGATGGTTTTTCTGCCTGTTTGTACCAGCACTGAGGGGTCTTCATCCATCAGCAGGATGTTTTTTGTGTTCTGGATGTGGGATGTGTGACCTCTACTCCCTTCTCCTGATCCCTGGGGCTTTCGCCCACATCAGGAGGTCCTCACGTATAGCAGTTCCCACTGGGAATTGCCAGGGTTCCCTTGGCTGCTTCCAGGTTTTTTTTTTTTTTTGGCTTCTCTGGTGTGGAAATATCTCATGGGTTTTCCATAAACATTATGTGTGGACATTAGTTTTGCCATCAGCAAGGACAGATACATCTATAGTGATGCTGAAATAAATGCAAATACAGGTATGGCCCGCTTTATGGAAACGTGGCCTGGAATATTACACTGTTAGTGCAAGTGAACAAGTGCCCTTCTATGGGTTATTACTTGGTTATTGCATGAAAACTTTGCAGTCCAGGCCTCAGGCTCTAGTGGCAATATCTTGGTTTGAGATGGCAGTGGTTATGGGAGGTGATTGCATCCGTGTTAGTGCTTACATCAGACACACAGACAAATAAATCTTACCTGGAAGCTGTATGCTGACATCTGCATAACTTTTATTGCCTAGTTCTCACACAGTTCAAAAGAGTGACTTAGAAAAGGTGTTTCAGGCAAAAAAAAAAAAAAAGATGGTCAAGAAAAAAAAGAATTTGGCACTTGAGTGTAAAATTCTGTAGGTTATGTCATATAATATGTGCAATACACAGTTAGATACTTTGGATTCTTTTAAAGAAGACCAAAATCTCTGTAACGTTGTAATAAAAGTTTTTTTGTAAATATGTAACCATTATTAACTCTGCAAAACAGAATATTTCCTAATATTTGTCCCTTCCCCAAGTACTCACGTTGTTTATATCAGCTCACAGAGTTTATTATAGTATTTGTAGTAGAAATCTCTAATTTGATATTTCTCTAGTGAGTTTAATGAGCCTGAAAAGTGACATTTAGAGCTAGTTTTCTTTTTGTGCTTTGAAAAATGAAATACAAGTAGTTATCTGTTAAATGAGATAATTACAGTGCTACTTTGCTAAAGGCACATATTAGTGATTTTTAGCTTGTTTCGCTTAATTAAAGCTTTACAAAACGCATAGTGCCAACCTGCTAACAGACCTGTTGGAACAGTTACTGAGACTGTGAAATAAAACCAGTTGTTCTAAACAAGTCACAAAGAGAGACTGATGAAATGGCTGGCAGCTCAGGCAGAAATTTAAGCCTTGGCTGCATTAGAGCAACTGTAATAATAGCAGCAAGTAACCCGTATTTTTAATTCTGCTGATCTTTCTGCAATAATTATAAGGAACTTTTAATGTCTGTAATTAGAACGTTAGAGATAGGGTGACTTAGACCAGTGCTGCACTGTGAAAAAAAATTGGATACTTACCATAATTGAAAATTAATCACTTTTCATTGCCAGGAAGGGGTGCAGCTATTATTTTGAATGGGCTGAGATGCATCATCTGAATTACGGGCAAACAAATCCCTGCAGTTGAAGTTGGTGAGTTTGAGGCCAGTCTGTGCCAGAGGTGGCTCTGCTGACGTAACGTGTTGGATAATGAAAAGTGGCATGTATTTGTTGGAGTGGTGATTGCAGCCCAGAATTTTGCTTTGCTAAAAGTTCTGATCAGGAGGATCAGTGGATTTTATCAGTCATCCCCCCAGCCAGCAAGATTTGGGTGTTGTGGTTTTAAATAGCTTGATGGGCAGAGTCCCCCGTAAAGCCAGATGTAATCCAACAAATTTATGCAGCTCTGCCAGAAGGCTCTGAGCGGATTTGAGCAGTGGGACAACCTGTGGGGTTTGTTTTATGGCAGAAGTGGAAGTGTGGGTTGCTACCTGTCAGCTGGCCTGTTTGGTGGGTGTGCAGAAGAGCTGCCTCTCCCTGCTCTCCTATGGAAAGGCAGCTCCTCATCCCATGCAAGCAGTGAAATCTCTGGAGTTCAGGAAAGTTTGGTCTCATTGGCAGATGCACTGGGGAGAAGGCAAAGGCAGCTTGCAGAAGAGAGCACTTCTAGGCTTGGTACTCCGATGGAGCTGTTTGTTTTGGGGTCACTGCAGGAAGCAGAGTCCAAGCAGGGAAGTTTCTTGTGGTACCAGAAATAATTTGTTGGGATGGGCAGCAGTGTCACGTGAAAATATATTTTGAAAAGCTAAGCTTTGCAGGTGAAAGTGTGGATGAAAAGAAGGGTTTGGGTGTTTTTTTTTTTAGTTTAGATCAAGAAGGTATCCTTTATTATTTTTTAACCAGCTCTGCTCTTTCGCTGTGTGTGTTCACAGACACCAGATTTATGACTTGAACCACCACGTGCAGCCCCCTCAGCACCCTACGGTGCCTTTGCATTCAAAAGGTGGCATTTTATGCTCAAAAGATGATGTGAAAATGTCACCATCTTGCTCAACAACTCTTCTCCCTGTGTGTCTGTCGCTGATTCCAGCTGCCAACTGCAAGGGCAGCAGGCACACAGGGACCTGCTCCAAACATTATTTCGGAAGTCGAAAACAATCTCTCGCCCAGACAGGAATTTCTCAAAACCCCACGTAATTTTAGGAGCGACAAATGAGCGTAACTGTGAGAGAGATGCTCCCCTTCTCCTTGGCTCTAATGGCTTTGTTCTGGCTGCAGCAGGAAAAGGTGAAAGAGAGGCATTGGCTGTCCCTGCCTGTCCCTGTGCACAGCTGGACTGGCCGGGTGCACACCTTCCTCTCCTGTCATCGTGCTCAGCAAGGATGTGGCTGCTCGTGGCTGGGTGATTGATGTCAAATGCAGTAGCAACATTAAATTTGTCTGAAATGGACAAAGAAAAGCATTATTCACCGTAAAAATCTTGTCTAAAGTTCCCGTCTAGCCGGTGCTGCTCCTAAATTACATTTGTATGAATTTTAAAATGTTTTTTCTTTTTTTTTTTTTTTTTTTTTTTGGAATTTCTTGGCCCGTGATTGTTCCCAAGGTCACCACCAAAGCAGCAAGCTGAGGTCTGAGGCTTGTTAAAGCTGGTAGTGAAAAATGTGCCTGTAATATATCTTCATATTTGCAAATGTATTTTATTGCTGTCCATATCCTGTGAGAAAAATCCAATGTTCTTAAAAGACAAGCACTGCTTGTTATAGAGACACTTATTAATGTTTATTAGAAACTCATTTCACTAACATCCATGGCTTTATTGGAAGTTCCTTAAGTAGCAAATCCAATTTCCTTTCTTATGCTTGTGCTTACTTAATTAACATCAAAAATTGAATGAGGCAAAACAAAGTTTGATATTCATTTTAATAAGTTATATAAAGTTAGCATAATCTCATTGAGGCCATTCTTCATCGCTCCAACTGCAGACACAAAGTGCCTTTGCAGCCATTTAGGGTTTTACATCATATAGGTTAGATAACCTAGCAACTAATGAGAGAACCAGTACAGAAAGGAATTAATTTTTCTAATAACCCCTTTATCGTCCGAGTCCTGGGGATACAGGGCTTTGTGCTGGTATGAGCTTGGCCGGGTAGCTGGGGATGCTTTGACGTAGAAAAGGGCTGGGACCTCATCCTGGCAGGAGGTGTTTTGCAGAAAACCTTCAAAAAAGCCCAAACCCTAAAGGAAACACACATCATGATGGTGACAGGGAGAGAAAACAGGGGTGGGCAGCACATCCCTGTTATTACAACACCACCTGTGTGTGGATCAACCAGCCCTGCAGTGAGTTCAGCCCCACATGTGTGCCAGCTCAAGGCTGCTCCTGCTCCTCTCTTATCAAAACATCTCCCCGGTCATGTGATGTCTGTTGACCTTAGAACAAGCGTTATCATATTGGAAAGTAATGATAAAAAAATCCCCTACTACAGTAAAGCTATTATAAGCTGTAGTGTTTGTGCCATTACTGGGGAATATGGTATTGATTTTTTAATAAATTATGCCATAACCTACATTTTTGCCTTGGGTTAACATTTAACACCAGAAGCACAGGAGAGGTACAATGTATGGATATTAGAACAAGTTTTACTCCACCACAGGCTGCAGCACATGTTTCAAAACCAGCCCCCAGTGGTGGGGCCTTGGTCACCTCTGACTGGGATGGTCCCCTCTTCCCTGGCTCCTGGGCAGGACCAAGGACACACAGGAGCAGCTGTGTAACCCCAAGTAGTTTTGGCTGCTCTGCTTCCCTGTTTCTCTTCCAAAAGGTGGAGGCTTCAAAAGGAAATTAGGACTGTTCCTTACCTATAAAATAACCTTGCTCCAGTAGTGCTGAATATCAACAAGAAATGCCTCAGCTATAGTTTTAATGAAGCAAAAGGAAAAAAAAAATCCATTGTGAATACGTATTTTGGTATTTAAGTGAAACTTTTCCTCTGTGAGGGTGTTTAGACGAGGATTTTCTTTCTAACTTTTGTTTGGAAAATTTCTTTTTAATTTTTGGAAGGAAAAATCAGTGTCATCAACTTTTTCATTCTATCTTTTTTCCAGGGAAGGGGAGTCAAATATTTAAGAGAGAGTGCTCCACCATTGTAATGGCTAAATATAAATATCCAGGTAAACCTTGAGCTGTATCACATGCATTCTGCTGGTAAATGGGAATTAAAACTCAGGATTGCTTGCAAGGAGGGCTTTCAGTGTAACCCAAAAGCAGCTCTGTTTCTTTGTATCAATATTCAGCTCAGAGAGGGAAGTTGGGGAGGCACAGACCTCTCTGCTTTGGGTGGAGACCTGCTACTAACGTGTTGTAGCCTTTATTCCCGAGACAACCATTTCAAAAGCTGGTTTTGCCTGCCACTTTCCACCCAGTCAGCATCAAACAGCTGGCTCTTTTCCTCATTATTCCTGGGAGTGCTAAGCAATGGGATGTTTTCCAGGAGGTTCTGAAAATATTGCTCCTTTACAAAGGTATGTCATTGTCAGGTGCCATAAAGTAAACACAGGTATGAAATAATTGCTTCAAAATGATGGAAAAAAAATATTTGGATGCAAGTGCTTGTGCTGATGCTTTCCCTGTTTGTATGGCATGGAGAATTCAGGCGTGGAAACATCAGCACTGGGAACATTCCTACCTCTGCAGGTCCCTGATTTGTGGCAGAAAGTTCATCAGTGCAGATCCCTGAACCTGATCTCCACTGCCTGAGGAGGCCAGGACACCCTGAAGTGAGGAAGTTAGTGAGGGATTCATCCAAATCTTTGCCACACACCCTCATGATGGGAATATGCAATGGGGTGAGCTGTTGAGGGAGCAGCTGAGTGAAGGGAGGGAATGAGGGATTTGGGAGAACGTCTCCAGAAGAGGAGATAATGGGTAGAACGGAGATGGACTCACCAGCCCCACAAGTGAAAGCGTATTTCCTATTACACAGATATCTTATTAATGCTCTGCTGACAAGGGAATTAACTCTCCAGGATAACAGTTCTGTCAATCTGCAGTCACGAGTACCTTTGTCTTGCTAAAACCTGACTTTGTGTACCATCTCCACGTGCATGCCTGGAGACTGCTATGGAAATTTTGCTCCCTCAGTGCAGGAATAAACTCAGACAATTTTTAGATACTTACCAAAATATCCTCTAAGTAAAAAATTTAAAAGTCCCCATTAGTATTAAACATTTCCTCTTCATGCTGTCAGTGCTGCCATGGAAAGAGAAATGTACCTCAGCTTGGCTCAAGCTTAAATTCCCTCTCTTCTTGTACTCTTTAAATAGCAGATTGTCAGCTTAAGAAACTTGTTGCTGATGATGACTATGATTCATGATCCATCTAAAAGAACTGGGAACTTAATGGCTGTTTTTCATATCCTGATAACTGCCTTGTACTCTAATCCCCTGGCTTCTAGTTTTAAGTTCATTTAGATGTATTGTGGTGGCTGTTTCAGCTTTCAAACCCCATGGGGCCTGGTTTTCTATTCCTCCCAGGGCTAAGCCTGGGTTTGGTGAACCTGCTTCTGACTTAACACTTGTGGAAAAGAGGAGGATGAGGCTTGTTGGCTTTAGTGAACTTGAGCAGCTGCAACCCAAGTCAGGATTTTTTCCTCTTTAGTTTACTTTGAAATGCCTGGCTGGAATATCTAAGACATAACAATCTAAAATTAAAACTCACACTTGAAAATTCATATTAATTAAAAAGGGACATTTGAAGCCAACCAAAAAAAAATAAAAAAATAATAATAAAAAAAAATCAATGAACTAACTGGTCCTTCCTCAGTTAAGAAACATAATTTGTTCAATTTGTTTTATGCCTCTAAGTGAAGAACCTTTTGCTCACTTTGATTCATGGATGGAGGTTAGAAAATGGTACAGTAGAAAGGAAATTAACATTTAACCTGCCCGCCTGCACATCCGAGCCGATGTCTCAATGTGACTGCAGCTGTGAGTAAATTCTCCCAATAAACCAGACAGTGTCTCTAATATTCACGTGGCTACTTGTGCCTTGAGGAGAGCTCACACTGTTTTGTAGGAATTAAAGACCAAATTAGGAAAAATAATCTGAGCAGGGTGTATTCCTACTTGATATATGTCTGTTTTTATTTTAGTTTAAGGGGACACACTGTTAGCCAATGTACATCGTTGCAGCTTCACAGACTTAAGCCAGGTCAGTGCCCAGGAAAACTGCTAAGTTAACAGGCTGGAGATTACAAACTGATTTTTTTTTCAGAATACAGTTATTCTAGAAGAGGCAATGGTAAAGCAAAACATTGGTATCACTCCATAGGATTGTGCAAATTAAACTTGGGCTCTCCTTATTAACCCCAGTTTAGGGTCAGACCTAAACTGAGGCCTTGCACATGTTCTTCTTTCTCCCCTCAGAAACATGTTATAACATAATTCACTACACCTTAGAGAGCCAATATGAAAAAATAGACTCAATATGATAATGCACTATTTAGTTCTGATAAAGAATTTTCTTCAACAAATGGCACACGGGAGATTTGGTATCAGAAAAAGAACTGCATCAGTTGCTGAGAGAGTGGCCAGCAGTTTAAAATAAAAGTGTAGAATAGATCTTGATTTCAACAGGAAGCCTGAGGATCCTTCATGATGTCCCTCAATCTTGTTAGCACTTCATTTTGTCCTGTCAAACGTGTCTGAGCTGCAGGCATGGCAAAGGTCAAGCCAAGGCATCTGAGGAACACCAGACACCTCCCAATTTTTGTTCTTTGAGAACAAAGAGGGATTGTGAGCCAAGCATTTTATAATGCAAAATAGAAAGTTGAATTAAAATCACAAATCCAGCTTCTTTCCCTGCTGGCTGCAGTTTGCCATCCTGCTACAGGAACTTGTGGCTTTGAATTTTTCACTGGGAGGTTGGAGATACGGGTTTATTTATTTATTTATTTGTGGTCATCATTGCCATGGAAGCAATTGCAGTACCACATGTACTCAATTTTGGCATCTGTGAGAGAATCAGACAAGAAAAGGAGGGAGATGACTGGTTATAAAAGAAGAAAGCTGGTGTTTACACTTAGTGCTGGGCACCCTGAGTAATCAGCTATGATGAGGGAAAAAGGGCAGAAAAAGCCTGTAACAGTTTAATGGGTGTTTTGAGAAAATATTATGCATTTTTTTTTTCAAAGTTTGCAGGAGTGAGACTGTGTTTAATAAGTAAGATGATTATATCTTTTTGTATTCATGTTTCTGCCCTCTTCCTGGTAATAGCAGTCTAATCACAGAGTAATGAAGACAGGTTCACAAAACCTTATTTCCTTGGAGATTGGAGGCCTGACTGCCCGAGAAGTTGGAAAGGATAGAGGAGCCTATTGCTACTGCAGAGTGTTTCTTGGAATGGGTGCAGGATGAGACACACACCAGCCACATCTGCAAGCAGAGATGCTGCTACCTGTTAAAACTCACGGTGGCTTGAAAGTACCTGAATATCTGTGTAATTCTGTGGCCCAGTCCCTAACACAGCAGGTTGAACTCTTCAGGTGCTCAGCTCCTCACCTGCTGTTGGTCAGCACGAGCTGGATGAGCTGGGATTGTTTGCTAGGACAGTTACATGGGCTGAAAAGAGTTGAGGAACAATCCCACGAGCAGGACACCCTGCAGATCTACAGGGTGGTGGCTGTGGCAAGTAGGGTCACAAGCCAGGGACAGTTGTTTCTTGACCTGCAAGCTGGAATGAGGTGTGTGGGTCCCTTTCCATCGCTGTTCTGGGTTGGGGTGAAGAGATTTTGTATTTCTTTGTATGTTTTTAGGGTGGTGTTTGATACACTGGTTGCAGTCTTAGCCGTATTTATGGACCAAATTTCTACAGAAGTACTCTGAGGATGTGGAATGTGTAGGAAACAAAAATAAGATAATGTTAAGATACAAGACAGTGGCAGCACCTTACACTGTGCAAACACATTTCTGTTTCAAATGGGTTTTGGTTTTGTTCCTTTGTAACTATTATTAGAACTAATTTCAGGATAGTGGCTTCCAATGCCTTTTGCAGAGAGACGAGGAGTAAAGTAGCTGTCTGTGGCAGAAAAGAGAAATGTGGAAAAAAAAAAAAAAAAAAAAGAGAGCTACAGAATGGAGAATAATGGTGTTTGAACCAAAAGGAAAAACGCTGTGTATGTGCCGTTAGATGCAGCTTTTTTGTTTGCACTTCATTTGATTATCAGTATTTTCAGCCATCTCAGGCACTAATACATCTCTGCAGGGAGGGGCAGGGTTCATAGCCTTTCCAAAGCAGCACTAATGAGTGCCTTTAACTTAATAAAATGATCATTTGCCAACTACTTACCATAATGTGAACTAGATGCTTTCAGTCCAGAGATTAAAAGGAGTTTTCTTTGCAAATGCACCGCAGTTGCTACTACTACGTGAGCCATATGCAGATACATAGTGTGTTCATTGGTTGTTGTTTTTTGAAATCTTGAGATCTCTTAAAATAGGTTGGAAGGAGTTGTTAGAGTCTATATTGTTTCAATAATATATGGATTATCACTCTCTAAATACGCAATGACATAAAAGGCAATAATGCCTTTTATGGATCCCATGTGGCCTATTACACTAATGATCCATGAATAATGGGGTCACGGGATGAGTTTTGAACAGTGCCTTTCTTTGTTGGTTGTTTTTCTCATTTATTTACCCAGGAAAATTCAGTTTTAAGTATCTGCTTTTCAGCAAGGTCCTACCATTTACTGAGTTTTCATGTGGGTTAATGGATGCCAGAGAGGTCAAGTGACTTCCCAAAGGTTATACAATGAGTCACTGAATTTGTTGAGAATAAAATACAGGAACCTCCTAGTTTTCTGTCCTTTGCTCTGACTGATGCTAAAGCAGTGAGATTTCGGATCAGCATGACCTCTACCAAATCTCTGCTTTGAGGAGGCATCAAAGCTTGGTGTTCAATGGAGAAATCTGAAGCTCCTGAAGCAACATTTCCCATATTTCTCATGGAAACAACCAGAAAGAGCAGAAGGGCTGTGATACAAACAAGCTGCTTTGATCCTTGACATAGATTCTCTCTTAAATAAAACTAAGCAGCACGGAGTTAAACAGACACACAGAAGCCCACAAGCACAGTTTTCCTTATGCTAATCCAACACAAGAGTGTTTGTTTAGAGTGAATTATGTTTCCCACCTTTCTGCAACGGTGTTTCTTCCACTTCAAGTGGAAAAACCTCTGCATTGTTCTCTTTGATTAACGACTGTGATTTACCTCCTTCCAAAGTGAGACCCTGGCACTGCTCCTCCAAGCCCTTTAGACGTGGAGGCTCAGTTGCAGAGGGCAAGGTGTGTCCTGGAGAGCATCACCAAGCTGCTCTGGATGCACTGATGGAGATGACAAGCAGGACACACCACACCATCAACCTTTCTCTGATCTTGTACTGAACAGTTACATGTCCTGGGAACATCTCTTACCTGGATGCTCCCATGTTTGCTCAGCTGAAAAATGAGGTGCCTCTTGGTGCCTGTCTCTCCTGATTTTGTGTGTACACAGAGCTCTGCAGCTCCAAAGCATTCCTTATTATTATCATTATTATTATTACTACTTATAGAATATTATTTCATGCCTTTAATATAGTATAAAGCAATTACAGAATGTAAGGTGCTACAGAAAAAACGAAAGATCTGCCTGGAACAAGAATTTGATTCTGAAACTTTGTTGCTAAAAGACTTCAGGGTAAAATTTTAGTACAACATATTTGAGCTTTTAATGAAATGACTCCCATTACTTCTGTTCTAAATGGACAAAACCTACATAACACATGGAAAATTATCATTTAATTAGTAAATAATCTGTATTAGGGTATAGGTCAGATTCTAATTCATCAAACAGTAATCAGCAATGAACTGGAAGTGTTTCTAGCACAGGTGTTTCTGTATTTATACACCTCTGAGCTGGAAATCATATTGGTTGTTTATCTGAAAATACATCAGGTGAATGCTGTTGCTCAAGGGTGTAGAAACATCACAGAACGTGCCTGAGAAATCAGACAAGACATCTGGTGTTGGATGGGGGGGGGGGGGTGGCTGGAAAACACACTCAGAGAAAGGGGATGAGCCCATGGAGCGTGTTTTAGCCGTTTCAGCATAGAAGGAGGTCACAATTAATTAATTAATTAATTAATGTCACTTATGATTCCTTAAGCTGCCTGTTGGCTGTGGAAATACCCCAGTTTTTTGCTTGTTCTGCCTCCCCTCTGAGCGAGGCGATGCTGTTGCTGTCCCTGCGACAGCTGAGTGCCCTCAACCATCTTACTTAAAAATAGATTTAAGACCCGCAGTGTTGGGGAGAAGTCACACAATGGCTTTCTGACAGCCCGTTGCACACGCTGATCAAGGCACTGGCTTTAAAACAGTTTGGCTTATAATTATATCTTTACAGCTAACTGGGCTACCCAAATGATTTTCTCCTCTCCCCCCTCCCCAAGTCTGCTGACCTGTGGCTAATGAGATTTGTGTTTCGATTAGTTGTAGAACATAAATTAACTAATCAATGAGAATGGATTCACATCCTTTCTTGTAAAAGAGCTCTGCTGCAGTGATCTGTATTTAATATTCAAATCAATTTCAAATTCTCAGGATGATTCTGCTAATATGGCAGGCTGGGACTGGCAGCATCTGTATCCTCGCCACAGCCTGTAAATATGGGATGTTTATGGAATCGCCCACTGACCTCCAAAGCCTTCTCTGGTCTCATTGATTTACTATTTCACTTAATAGTGATGATGAGAAGCTTAGAGGCTGGCAATGAAGCTGGGAGAGGAATGTGAGAAAGCATTTTCCCTTCATTTACAAGAGCGTTGAGACCAAGCAGAAGGCACAGGACTTTGAAAAGCGCTGTTTGTTTTTGATAGGGAAATTCTGGGTCATTTTTTATTCCACCTCAAATTTCCCCTCATTCCAGAGATGAGGGTAAAAATATGGACATTAGCAAAGAGCATTTTTCTAAGGGTGAGGTTCTTTCGTTTGCTTTCAAGGTAGAGAGAACTTTATCTTTTGCCTTGCTGTAAATGTCTCATCTGTACAATTAACCAGCATCTTGGCATAAAATGTGAAAATTTGTACAGTCTTCAAAGCATCTGTGGCCTTTATGGTACAAGTTCTGTTAGTACTGAAGCCACAGAAAATTAAATGTTCCCCAAAGAACTTCCAGATGTGTTTTATTCTAATAGGGTCATTATACAGTAAATTAAAAAGCAGGGTAAATGGAACTGTAAAATTTAAATTAGTCTAAAACCACATCTCTTTGCTTTGAACATTCATTTGTGGGGTTGCATTTGCAATAAATGTGAATTAGGCAGCTGCAATAACTGTTAATCATATATTTATAAAATAGTAATGAGGAAATGAATAGCAGAGTAAGACAGCTGCACATTTCTCTAATAGTATGTCAACTGTGAACATAATAAGATGTAGAAAATTGTTTGGTGTTATGCTGATAATGCAGCTGAATGTAAGAGATCACTTCAACCTCTTAACTTTACAGGAAATTATATATAAAATCCGTAAAAAGCCATAATAATACATTAGGCCTCTGAATTGTAGTCAATGTTTTTCTTTGCTTTGATTTTTCTGAAATGGGCCATACTTTTCCCGAAGTAATCTGCCAAAGATCACTAAGGCTTTTGTTTCAGGCTGCACTTTATTCACCATCTTGCAATTTCATTTAAGATATAGTGCTTCTGAAAGACAAAAGTGATCTAACTTCCCTGCTCCAGGAGAGCTCTGGGAGCTTCCACCTCCCTCTCCTTGCAGAGCTTTGCCAGGTCTTGAGCATCCCAGCTCTGAGCCCCAGTGGGGTTGTCACTGCTGGCACTAGTGATTCAATTCAGAACCCCACACAAGGCATAGCAAAGTGGGAAATTTAAATTTTATATATATATGTATTCCAGATAATAGTTATTTTTTATATATGTACTTCTCTTTATTTACTTCTCCCAAATATATATGTATATATCTATATTTGAGAGTAGCAAATGGTTGTTAACACAGCCTGAGGGCTTCTGTCTGTCTTTCCCAGCCATGGTAAAATTATAAAAGGGCCAAGATAATTGCAAAAAAAAAAAAATTAAAAAAAAAAATAAATTCAAGCAGCCCAAACCCAAGAAACAAATTGAAATATTCCAACGGCCCTTTGGATCTGCTGCCTGTGCCAGCAGACGTCGCAGCCTGCCCTCGTGCCAGGTGCTGCTCGCTTGCACTTGCAGTTTTTAACCAGCCTTAATTGAATTTTGCAACTGAATTGGGGTGAAGAGGAGAGTTGCAAAGCTAACAGGAAAAAAATTAGGCAAGTGCCGGGCTGCAAAGAGCCGAGCAGGGAGTAGGTGCTAAATGTGTAATGGGAAGGCTGCCACAGGAAATGTCACTTATCAAAGTGGCAGGACTCTGCAAGGAAAAGCAGGAGGAAGAAATGAGGGGCCCAATCCCAGCACTCTCTGATGCCACTGTGAATTGTGGCTGTGATTTAAGAAGGCTGTTTGCTGGGATGTGGCTCTGGAGCTTGGGCTGAAGCTGATGGGTTTTAATCCACAGCTGGAAGGTGCTGAGCAGAGCTCAGCTGGGGGGTGTGGGGGTGCCTGCTCCCCAAAAAAAGCACCACAGGGTAGCAAACACCCTGACTTTGCTATGGAACTCTCCCAGCTCTGTTACTGACTCCCTTTTCACTGTGGAATACACAGTGAAATGATGTGTGATCTGACTGCAGATTGGGTGATTTTGCTGTAAATGGTTTTGTCTGATTTGACCCTAAATGTTTCCTGCAGTACCGTGCTGTGATGCATTTTTATTTTTTTATTTTTTTTTTAATGCATTTGCATTTGGAATGATACAAGCAGCTCATTTTTATTTTTCAAGATACAGAGGGGAAGGAAGACTGAAGATCTTATAATCTCCCAGACTAAAAGTTGTTTAGTCAGTACACAGAATCCATGATAGACTCGAAAGGTCAGTCAATGGAGGAGGAATGAATCCTCTGTGGGCAGAAAGGAGGATTTTTTTCAATTAGTCCAGTGTGTTTAAGAGTAAGGTGAGGAGGGGCCACCAGAGGTCTGGGTGGCCAGGCTGAGGTCAGGAGGTCTGCAACACCATCAGCTCTGTTGGCTTTTTGGAAAAGCTTTGCAGTCCCTCACTGAACCCAACCTCTAGCCTTCATCAAGCTGTTGCTCTTAATGCACATGGCTTTTATTTTATTTTATTTTTTTTTTATTTTTGGTTGGGAGATGGCACAAATCTTTTTGGCCATCTTAAAAGCTATAAAACTATTGCATAGTGGCCAGAAAGGAACAAAAAGTGTCCTTGGTGTAACCCTCTCAAAGGAAATATTGTTCAAACAACATCACCATCTTATCCTGAGCTGTCATGAGAGGCAGAAAAAGGGACACAGGACACAGACAGAGGCATAGATATGGAAATACATTCAGGTTGAATTCGTCCTATAAAATTTCGGCCTTCTACTTGCCAAAACAAAGCAAAAAATTGTTCTTATTAAATATAAATTAAAGGATAAGCAATGGAAAATGGCTTGTTTTCAAATCTTTCATTCCCCCTCCCCGTCTTTGAAACAGACTGTTCAATTCTCCAGGAGAAGCAAAGTTCAAGCTCTCATTTCCCACTGTACATTTCTGTGTTAGTGCCTCACAAAATAGCAGTTCATTTCTGGAAATCCTATTACTGTCCACACTCAAGCAGCAACTTTAACAGATACATCTGTTACCTGGCAGCTTCTTCCTACACAACTCCCACCTCTGAGAGTTAAAGCTTATAGTTTTAACAGGAAAATTGAAATAGCCCAATTTTGAGCAATGCACATTTTGGGGAGGGGTGAGGTGGGGGGAGAAAGAAAAAGAGCACATGCCACCGTCAGCTCCGAGAGCCTCATCTCGCCTTACATTCTGATCTGCACAGGCACAGAAAATCGAGTGGTGCATTACCATTATCTTAGAGATGTTTATTTGGTGTGTGGACACTCAACCAAAGAACTGATGCGATCGGAAAGTTAAAATATATGGGCTGGAAATACAAATTCATTAGACGTACACGGAACGTATGGTGCAGCGGGCCTGCCCTCTAAATTAGATTCTGACAATTATATGGATAGTCTGGCTGAGATGACATACGGTTTGCTCACTTTATCTATGCCATGATTTAATTATTGCAAAAGATGTGTGGAGCTGGGACCTTGTTGTTCTCTCATGGGCCTAAGCTGGGGTGGAGCTGGGCCCTCCTTGTGTGCTTGGTGTTTGCTGCTTGAAAGATTTTTTTGTGTTTATGTGTGTGTATATATATATATATATATATATGCACACATAGTTGTAATTTTATTTTTTAACATGAAATTAGTATGTGTTTGCACCCAGTGGAACTGATGCAAATCTTTCCACTGACCTCAGCAGGGCTGAGCCTCACTCCTGCCCCGCGCATCACCCTGGGAGATGCTCCTCACGTGGAAACCGCCTGTTTTGCCATTCAGGATCCAAAGCAAAGAGCCAGGTCCTTCCCCCTAGGATGCTCCCAGTCAAGCCCAGGTTAGGGTACCTTTAGCATGAACATAACCAGTTTCCACCTTCCCTTTCTGGGCCAGGAGAAGAATGTGTTGGGTCTCCATCCTCTCTGCTCAGCCAGGCACCGACTTGAGACGCTGTGGTGGTGGTGCTGAGCTCAGCTGGACCATTCCAGGATTCTGGAAACATCTTCTCCCTCCCCACCATCCTCAGAGGCTTCCAAGAGGCATCATCATCATCATCAGCACACTGTCAGTGAGTGTTGTGTCACAGTGGAAGCATGGCCAGCCCTGTGTGAGGATCTCCAGATGTTCTTGTGGCTTCTGGATGGGATCACTGCTGTGGTGCAAACCCTGCTGGCACCAAAAACACCTCAGCCCCTCCCCACACACCCTCCTGCTCTACCTGGCTCTTGCCTGACGTTAATCAGCAGTGTTTATTCATACTTTAAACGTGGGCACGTGCATAAAAAAATGCAGCACCAGGCTCCATCATTTAGGCAGACAAATGTTGGCGACGTCTCTTCTCTCTCTGAACATTGAATACATATTAAACCCACCCCCCCAAACTATTAAAATGGAAGTGTGATTTGATAACTTCTTACAAATGCAGTAAATGCCACTTCTTACAAATGAACACTAGCAATCAATTTAATTTCTCAAATAAAATGATTAAATTGCTGTTATTGTGGAATCATTATTTTATTGCTAAAACCTTTTAAAATGTTAATTATTGTGCCCCTTGAAAAGCTTTCATCTTGCCTGACTTTGCTCTTATACAAAAAAAGTGTCTCCTGGTTGTGACTTGCAAATTGAATGAAAATTCATGCTTTGCCTTTCCTCTCCGTCTCTCTTTTTATTTTTTTAACACCTGCAACTATTCTCCTTGGCTGTAATATTTATATGAATTTAACTTTAATTTTTCTCTGCTTTCATCTTCTGAATTAGTCAGTATAAAGCATAGATCACTCCTGCTCTGCTGCTTTCCTGTTTATTTGCTTTAACAATAGATTCATTAACTAGATTTTGGTGCTCAAGCTATGCGGACACATCCATTTCAAAGGAGGCTTTAATGGCATTTCATATTTTTCTACATTAAGGAAGATTAAAGTATATTACAATACCCTTTACTGCTCTATTTTCTTCATTTTAGAAGTGGTCAGTTTTTAAATTTTTTTTCCCCCCCTCTTTCTTTCATCTGCAGTGTTCAATAAATTGTCCAGGCCTTTCAGATGATAGTTCCAGCAAATTGAGTTCCATATTACAACTCTGAACCATTGTTTAGCCCATCATCAGTCAGATAAAGCACTCCTATTCACACAGGACATCAAAAGAACAAATATATGTTCAAAGTGGCTAAAAAGATTACTGTGACTCGGATATATCATTTTGTTAATTGTTAGTGATTATTCTACTAGTTTAGAGGTGGTGAATTTGCTGACTCTGGGCTCGTGCTTGTGATGTAATCAGGGTGGAATATATAGATATTCACAGCTGGAAATTACACCATTCAAAAAGGGTCAGGTCTGTCGGCCTCTAATAGCTGAAGGTGGACTAATAGCAACATTTTAATAAGAAGAAAGATGCAGGCTGATGTCTTCATCCACGGATGGAAGGGTCGTGGAGCGCCCCGGAGAATTTCAGCCGTGCCGGTGCTTGGGTAAATCAGGTGATGGAGGTGGGTGCTGAGCCAAACTCAGCCTTGGTGCACCTTCAGATTGGTTGGGTTGTACCTGGGAGAAGTCTGCCCCAGCTTGAATTGAGGCTGTTTGCCTCGGGTGAGAATGGCTGGAGTGAATGCTTTGAGGTCCTGGTCCTGCAGGGGTTGATGTGTACGTGTTTGAAGCTCTGAGCAATCCCTTGGAGATCACAGGCAATATTTTAATGACTCCCAACACGGCAGTATCATGGTGCCACGCAGACCTGATGTGTCTGTCCTCACAGCCCCAGATGTTCTGGGGAGGTATTTTAGAGGTGGGAGGCAGAGACACAAAACCTGAGACCCTCTGAGGGTCCAACTCCCAGCCTGGAGAGAAACAACCGAGCACCTGCCCCTGAGTTAAGGCCACAGAGGAGGAAAAAGAAATAACCCCATCTAAATTTCCAGCTCCCAGGCACTCATGTTGCCTCTGACACTGGGGTATCTCAATCAAAACATGCATATTTGCAGGATATAAAACGAACACTTGGCTGCCTCTGCAGGCTCCTGCTCTTCAGAGGTAATTTCGGAAATCTTGCAAATGCAAAGAGCTTAAGAAGAAATTCTGAACAGGGGCTGCCTAAAATTGCAGGCTGCATCTCCCAGCTCGTGTATTTTACCCTGCACTGGGTAAAATGGAGAGGCAGCACTAAGGGTGCCTGAGCAGATGTGAGGCTACTGCTGGAAGACAGATTTTCCAACAGAACAATTGCAGGGTGTAGGTTTTAGGCAATAAGCAGGTAGCCTCGTTCCCTCAAAAGAAGAAAGAAAATAATGGAAAACTGTAACATTCATTTGGAGGCCTCAAAGGCATAAAAAACCCAATTCCAACTGTTATAGGTCCCTGCAGGAGTCTACAAAGGAACTAAGCTTTTTAAGTAAGAAAACTAGATTTTGGCCCAGAGGGCCCTGTCATTGCTGCTTAATAGATGAAACTCTTTTGATACAAATATGCTGTTTACTTCTCAGCTTCAGCTTTCATAAAATATAACCTTTTTATGATTTATGACCCCTGAAAAAGTGCTGGATGGATTTTTAGCTCTGAATTGGTTGAATGTCAACAAGAAAAATACAGATAACATATAGAAATAGCAGGGTGTTAATGCCACACAAAATGATGAAATTATTTTTGTTTAGAAAAGTTAAGTTTGTTCCTAAAGTTCTGGGTGAGTGAAACCGAGGAAAAGGTTTGCTGGTGAAGCCACGGGAGGCTTTGCACGATGCAAAATGGTATGGAGGGTTTAGATGGGATATTGGGAAGGGATTCTTCCCTGGGAGGGTGGGGAGGCCCTGGCACAGGTTGCCCAGAGAAGCTGTGGCTGCCCCTGGATCCCTGGAAGTGTCCAAGGCCAGGTTGGATGGGGCTTGGAGCAACTTGGGACAGTGGAAGGTGACCCTGCCCATGGCAGGGGGTGGAACGAGGTGAGCTTTAATGTTCCTTCCAACTCAAACTGTTCTGTGCTTTCTTTTTGCTTTAAGACAGCATTTGTTTACATAGAAATTGTAAAACTGATGACACAGAATTGAGATGTGGCTCCAAGGAGGGATAGGCAGTGCAATGTGGTTGATCACCCCTTTGGTACTGGCCATAACTAAGTTTTGCTCATGTAACCACTTCAGACTCGTTATTTTAATGAGAAATTAAAGACTTGCTCCAAAACTCAAGTTGTATAAAGACTCCTATTACTTGTAGTGATTATTAAAATAAAATAGAAATTATCAGAAGTGACTTTATTTATTATATTAAAAGGTCTTTATTTGCCCAAGTTATTTTTTTCCTCTTGACACTCATCTTGATGCCTATGGACAATTTGTAATATTATAGCCATGTTTTAATGGATTGGTCAGTGATTAAAAGGCAACACAAATAAATTGTTAGCGTTGTGAAATGGAAATGAAGGTACCAGAGTTTTGAGGACTGAGGCACAAACATAAAGAATGGAGGATAAAACTGTTTCCAAGAGGATTGCACACATTTTCTTTTTTCACTGTTTTCCACTCTGTGCTATCTTTTTTACAGCTTCTTTGCTTAACATTAGCAATGTGCTTGTTTTTCAGGTGGCTTTTCTATGTTGTTTGTGAACCTGCTGAACAACAGCCCACACAAAAAAAGGTTGATTTTTCTGGATGCTTGGGGAAATAGCCTGATCCCAGACAAATTGCCCAGGAAGTCTCGGAAATGACTTAGCCTGCCACAGAGGCAAGGTTGTAAAAATTGAAAAGGTTTTCACTTTTGACTCTTCCAACTATTGCAGAAAGAGACATTTGCTGGTGTATGGTCTCGAAAACTGTCACTGAGCAAATTAAAATAACAAAAATATCCATCTGTGGACCCCCACACATCCAGCTTGCCTGCCTTGGTCTGTCACAGGGAATTAATCAGCCGGGGTGTGTATGGTGTGCTCAGCAACAGTGGCTGATACTCAGCAGCTGCAGGGCTTTTACAGAAAATATACACAGGTATTGGTGCTGGAAAAACACAGAATTCCACTGATCTGGATGTTCCCCCTTTGTGTGTTGCAGAAAAGAGAAAAGGGAGCTGAAATGGGAGAGGCATGGGAGAAGAAAAGATGCTGACAGACTAGCTGGGTGTCCACAATAGCCAGATCAAGGCTAACCAGGACAAGATGTTCTGTCTGAGGCTTGTAGGTGTCCATGGGACATCTGGGATCCTGTCCTGGAGCAGGGATCCTCTCCTAGTTATAACTCTTAGTCATTAGGCTCGACTTTCCTATGGCTGTTCAAAGCAAGCAGGATGAGCTGACTCCTCTCCTTTATTGACTTCTGGAAAGCCTGTGATTGAGGAAGGTTTTAAGCACGTGGCTGAAGTTCAGTGAGTAGTTTAAGTGCTCACCTGAAGGCCTTTGTTCATTTACCATCAGTCAATCAATCAATATCTGCACAGAGCCTTGAAAAATGCCACGGAGGAGGAGGAAGAAGGGAGGGAGACAAAGCTGGCCATCACCCAGATGTTCAAAGATACTTGGGAACCAGACAAGGCAAATATTTGCCTCAGGGCACCTCCAAAAGCACCAAACCAAAGAAATTCTGCAGAATCAAAATTTCTTTGAAAATTCACTGTGGAAGCTGGTTGGAAGCAGAGTTGAGAGGACCCCTGCTCATGCAAATCACCTCAGAAGAGGTTTACACTGAGCAACAGGAAGCCTGGGTCACTCTGAGGCATTATACAGACTCTGTGCAGGTAACCTCATGCCCCTTGGACTTCCCACTGCTTGGGTCAACACTGACCATTATCACTTTTCAACTCATGCAATTTTCAGTAATGTGTGTGGTTGCAGAGCTGGATCCTTTACGCTTTTATTCCTCCAATCTTTGGACCTTAACATGACTTCACCCCCCAGGTTGGAAGGCTCAGTGGTCCTCTGCCAGTTTGGCTGGGGGAAAAGACCATTGAGAAGTCAACACCTGCCTTTGAAAGCACCCTGAAACCCTCAAACTTTGCCTGGTCACTGAAGAAACTGGAAAGAGGAAGCAAAGTTTGCCTATACATACACACACATAAATATATATACACAAATATATATATATGTTACCTCTTGAGATAAAGTGTAGGTCTGTATTTTGCTTTTGGAGGTGAGAAGTGAGAAAGCTTCAGCTAAAATTAGTTTAGAAACATTAATGTCTATTAGGAACACTCTTTTTGAACTTTTCACTGCAGCTGTTCCTTGCAGATTGGTCTCTTCCTTAAGCAGATGTACTAATGAAAATATTCACCTCTTCTATTCTGCCTCACTGAGGAATTGCTGTATTTCTAAATGTTTAGATTCAACAGTCCATCTGATGTGCCCTCTGCCTTTCCAGACATATTCATGGGACACCACAGTCTGCAGCAATAGGTATGAAACCAGATTGCATTCAGCCTGGGATTCACCTGCACCGGGAATCCTGTAAGCAGAGTATTTTCATACCTATCAGCCTTAGAGGGGTGAAAACAAGAAGGAATTCAGCATCAGGGTGGTTTATACCTGCATGGGTGAGAGAAGGATAGAAAATATTACCTGTTCCTTTCAGGGGCAGCCCTGTCCCTGCTCTCAGCCTTCCTTAGTCATCTCTTTCCCCCACACAGATTGAGGGTCTTTTTTTGAGGTGGTTTGGGGACTGTTTCTGAGGAATGTTTTAGGAACATTTACTTCAATATGTACATATGAAAGTGCAATATCTGCCCGTTGAAGGGCTTTATTGGTGGATGTGCTGTAATCAGGATGGCACTTTGTTCTCATTACCCACTCAGTTCATCCACAAGCTGCTGGCAGAGAGCAGGATTTAACTGCTATGCAGAGTCCTATATCCTGTAGGGAATCAGGCACTGTAAGAAAGTTTCCCTTGGAGTATTTATTGTATCAGGTACAAACCTGACCTCTTAATATTGGCAGGTGGACCAAGTGAGCCTCCCTGGGGTTTCCATGGAAGACTTGCAGGAAAAGTTACAGAATGGCAGAAGATTTGCCACCTCTTTTTTTTAAGAACTCACCTACAGCCATTTCAATCTACCTTTCCCAAAGTGCCTTCCTATATCATCAAATGGCCAGCTGATGCCAATGTTTATACCAAAAAGGTGGTACCTTTCTTCCAATCCTTTTCTTTATTTTTCATTTTCTAATTTATAACAGTTTTTTATATCCATTCATTTCAAGGTTGGTTTTGACAGGAGGAAAAAAAAAATCTCTGCTTTAATAAGAAATCAGTGAAAAACTAAATGCTGAATGCCAAATGGCAAATCTGGTGGTGTGATTCACTAGGAGAATTCATTTTGCTTGGGGAACTCATTTAGCTGAAGGCACTGTGCTTATGTCCTGCTCAATGGTCTATGGATAAAGCAAATTTACTTTACTTGTCTACTTTGAAGGCCAGAAATTTGGCAGTGTTTCATTTTCAGGTAGAAAAGCAAAAAACTGTTCAGATATTCTCTTGAAGCTGTTCTGAAAAGTGGCTCATAATGACAAGAATCACAAAGGTCATGTGCTATTTTCTTTCCATAAATCTGGCAGTGGAAACATTACAGGTTTTCCTGGTCTTTATCCACTCTGTTGGGCTGAGACCGTGAGATTGGTTTGGGCTGCTCTGAAGTTCTAAATGTTGGAAATAAAATGCAGAGCACAAATGAGGGCTGCTGGCACCTCCTTCTTGTTAGAGGCTGGGACTGGGAATATCCACTGATGGGAGAGTGGGTTCATTGCACAGGGATGGCTGAAAAGGATCCTCACAGTCCATTGGAAATGGTTCCTTGTACTGACGGGGAAGTGAAGGATGATGAACCCTCTTGCAGGGTTTTATGCATCAAATGCAGCAAGGAAAATAAGGTGAACAGAAAATGAGGCCTCGAATTTTTGGTGCTCGGTCCTGCTGAAATAAACTGGGAGCTGTAGGAGCATGGGATCTGCTAAATCCCCAAAATCTGGGAAGTTCTGTAACCAGCACCCAATGGAGGCTCTAGGAAAAACAACAAAAGTAAGTTCCAAAGAATCACAGAATGGTTTGGGTTGGAAGGGACATTAAATATCTCTTTATTCCAACCCCCTTCCATGGGCAGGGACACCTTCCACTAGCCCAGATTGCTCCAAGTCCCATCCAGTCTGGCTTTGGACCCTTCTAGGAATGGGGCAGCCACAGCTTCTTTGGGTAACCTGTGCCAGGGCCTCCCCATCCTCACAGGGAAGGATTTCTTCCCAGTGTCCCATCTAACCCTGCCCTCTGGCAGTTTAAAGCCATTCCTCCTGTCCTATTACTCCATGCCCTTCTCCAAAGTCCCTCTCCAGCTCTCTTGGAGCCCCTTTAGGTAGTGGGAGGTGCTTCAATCTCTCCTTAAAATGAATCTGGATCAACTTGAGGTAAGCAGAGAAGCCCACCTCTGCCCTTTCTTGGACTACCTACATCCAGTGAAAAATGAAAGGCAAACGAACTAGTGGTTCTGAAAACATGGCTCTTACTATCTGTCAAAAGTCCACAATAAAATCAACTGATCTCCTTGTTCTGGAATAATGTGTCTGTTTTTCCCTGGCTTGGAGAAGTGTTTATTAATACCAAGAGCTGGTGTGTATGAGGGAGTGAGCGTGGAACCAGGGTGGGGTTTAAATTTCAGCAGGATAATGACTCCTCAGTAACTCCCAGTTTAGACACTCTAATACAACACTCCAAGTGTTTTGAGCAGTTCAGTATCACAGGCTGCCCAAAGCAGCTCCAAGGAGCTGTTGGAGCAGGGCAGTCCATGGGCTGGGAGGGGACAGCCCTGGAGAATTTAGTTCTGCCAGAGGTGCTTGGGATTATTTCTCCAGACAGACAATTCCTAGATCTGGTTTTCCCTGAGTGCTGAGACCACATTTGTGGCTGGCTGTGTGTGTGTGAGTGAGTGTGAGCAAATGGCTTTTGGCAGGAGGACAAGCCCCGCTTATCCCAGACACAAACCTGGCCAGAAGCTGGGGTTCCTTCACACATGGTTCATGGCCATGGCTGTGAAGCCTGCCAGATTTATAAACTTACTGGTCAGGGATGGAATTGGGTCAGTAATTATAGGTAGTAACTGTGATTGATCCTATAAAACACAGCATATGCTTGCATTTTTAGGAGAGTATGACTGGTTTTTTTCTAAGATGCAGCCTGATTACAAGTCAATTTGGCTCAGTGTCCAGTTTATCCGATTCCTTCTGTGATCCAAGTCAGCATCCATGCTGTTCATGTGGACTTGGCTAGTGACAAAGAGCTACATTAATGTGGAATCTTAATGGGTATTTCCAGAACTGTGGTATCTGATGTGACACACAAGTAAGCCTGAATGAGGTCCACATTTTGTTTTGGAAGAGTTGTCCTATTTCCCCCCCACCTTGTTTTTGCTTTTCTTCTTTTTCTGTGGTCTGTCATGTATTTGTGGTTTTGATATGCCTAAATTCTCAAATTCTTTACTTATTTACTTTAACTATTTATTCCCTAGAGTGCCTAAGTTTGTAGAATATAACATTTTTGACCCAACAGGATATTGTCGATAATTTACAGAGCTTTCTGTAAAGAGGTATTTATTGATATGGGACAGTACCTAAATATTTGGGGGAAAAAAAAAAAAAAAGATGTGTTAGAGTCACCCCAAGGGAATCACACTTATCTAACAGCAACAGTGAATTTGGTCATTTTTTTTTCATGGCTGCTTTAGAGCCAAAGCAAACATCCCTAAATATTTACTCATGGAACAAGTCTGGGTGAACTGCACAAAGTGTCTGAAGGTCTTGCTTGGTTTTGCTTTATGTTCTTGGGGGATCAGTTACATCACCAAGCCACAGGAGAGGCTTTGGTGATGTTGTAGATGCTGTTAAACTCTCTGTTGCCAGCAGGGTGAACTGCAGGTTTGCAACACAGCCAAAGATGTGTCTGGTTATTATAATTTTTTTAGAAAAAGTTTCCCCACGTTTGTGGAAATGAAGCAATCCTTTAATATGAAATCATTCTTAAAACTTAATGAAATTGGTATGTGTTACCTGTGTTCCATCACCACGAGTTCATTCCTGGCCCCATGAACTAATACAAAGTGTAAGACTCTTTTGGTGATTGTTTGTCGGCCTGGGGAACGCTAGGCAAGGTCAGCCTCAGCTAAATGCTGTGCCCAATTACCACGTCTGGTGTCACTAATTGGCACTTTAGCAAAGAGATCTTGGATGGGTTTTACTCCACTCCAAAGCTGGGAGCATCATTCCCTCAGGAATGGTACCCCATGGGTGTCCTCTCACATGCCACCATCTCCTGCTCTCATGGCTAACAAGGAAAAACCAAGGTCCTGCAAAATAATCATTTAAACCCTCACAGTTTGTCTGTGGCTCTCACTCTGACAGTGCAATGGGGCATAAATAAATGAGATTAAAGCAGTCAATGGCTTACAGATCTCTCTCGTTCCGTTGCAGCAATAGCCTGGAAATCTTAAATTTATTTTAGACAATTCCGCAGCTCCCTTGTAGAGCAACTGGCAATGCTGCTGTGGCAAAATTGACAAATAACTTACCCTGAGAATTTCCAGTTTTCTCCTGCTGCTGCTGTTTCCTGTTGGACTGAGATCTGCAATCACTTGCACATGTGAGTAACAAGCATCTTGCATCTATTTACTCTCTTTTGGAAGCATTTGCAGATTGAGGTTTCTAGAGTAACTGCAGCTCAGGCAGGATTTTTGTTCCCTTTGCAGGGAAGTGCTTAATTGTGAACCTGAATCTGGGCCTTACAGTAGAAACAATATCTCTATAAAGGAAATGCTGAGATGAGTAATAAAGAGCAATCTTCTTGTGAGTAAATAAAAATTACAAAAGGAAACAATAATCAATACATTTTACAGTTCAAGAGTTCAGCACATGCTGTTTCAGTGCAGTACAATGGATGGGCAGCCTCTGTGGATTATGAATTCCCACATTTATGTGGAAACAGAAGTAAATAACTGAAACAAGAGTCATGTTGCAAGAATGTAAAACCAAGCTGGACTTAATGGTGTGCTATATTTAAAAGAGTGATGTGGTCCAAGAAGTATTCACTTTATCTTTTCCTTCAAGCTTGGCTGCCTGCAACCTGCCAGGACCAGCCAATTCAAAAGAAACCATTTTTTCTCTATTTCAATCGCCAATAAAATACAATATGCACTGCACTTTGCATCCCTGAATCCCAGAGCCTGATGTTACCAAATATCAGTGTATTATAGATGTAAATAGACATCTCTTCTTTCAGATGGGAGAGTCATTGCTTGGACCAGGTGTAGGGGAAGGGCAGGGCAGTGCAGCGATGCCAAACACTCTTTTGGAGGGAATAGATGGTTGAAAGCTTCTTGCCATCTTGTAAAACCTTTTAACTTGGTGAGTTAGGTGCAGGAACACCATCAAACACCTGGTCTTAGATCTCCTATTCAAAAATCAGATTTTATGCTTCACCTCTCCTTCTCTGACCTGCTGCTCCCTCTTCCCCTGCTCCTCATGCTGCTGCAACCATCAGCCAGGGACTGATCTCCAGCTTTGGTCCCTTTCATCTCTCCAGCAGGGTAAGAGAAGTGATTTAATGGGGCCATCAGTGATCCCTCTAAGCAGGAAGGATCTTCCAGAGGGTTGGAAGTGGTTTAACTGGCTCCATGAGCACTCTTGGGCAGGCAATACATGAAGGGTCCACTCACCCCTTCGGGAGGAAAACAGGGCTGGATGGACCACCTGATTTCACCTGGGAATGGAGGGATGCAGGTGCTGTTTTGCCCTGATACTTCACCATGATTAAGAGCCAATGTTCAACAGCATTTTGGTCTGGAAAGGCTGGTCAGTAAGCCTGGCTTTTATACAGCTAAAAATCTCATTAGCACAGGGCTGCAGGCACCCTGCAAGAGAAGAGGTGAAATCCTGGTTTGGTCAAAATGTTCCTGTTCTCAGGGATGGGTCCATTTTGCTCTAGGTGATGGTCTTGTTCCAAGCTGAGGAGTCTCATGCATAATATGGATTTTGATTTGATGATACCTGTTCCATTTTCCAGGTTAGCACTTGTTTTATCCAAGAAAGGCTGTATCATCTCATGCATTAATGGTCTGGGCTTGTACTTCATGTCTGTTTGATAATGCAACCCAGGACATTATATATGAAAAAAATTCTGACATAGATGTGCTTTCTAAACCCTATATTAAAAAAGCTGTAATTTAGAAAAATACTTCTCACAATGTCACGTGAAGAATGAACAATTTTGAATAAAGAAAAAAAAACACACAAAAAGGATAAATTTTGAGTGCTTGGCTTTGTCAGACAAATACCATTCCCATAATCTTCATCAAAATCAATCTTTTAGAGATAGTAACAGTTGTGCCCTTGTTCTAATATAGTAGAGCCATTTTGTTAATTTGCCTGTAGTTTGAGAGGTGCACGGAAAATACATTTTATGAGCAGGTGCTCACTTACTTTATATAGGAAGTATTAAATTTGATACCACTTTCCTTTAATAAGACCAGATAATGGCACAAAATCTGAATCTATTATCACAAGGAAGAAAGTAACAAGGACAGAAAACGAAACAAATGTAATTTTTTCTTATTACAACACTCACATTTCAAACTTGTGGAGGGTCTGTGCTTTACTTTGTAATAACTACTGTGACTGCATAATACTAGGACAGATATTGTTTAAAAAAAAAAAAATCACTGATAGCCTATTCAGGGCTGTGTCTTTGTGTTCTCATGGCAGCCCATCTCTTTAAGTAGGTTGAGTTGAACAACCACCCAGCAGGTGAAAAAAAAATATTCTGCTACCAGCATATTACCATCTTTCATTAAATGGTTACCAAATAATCCTTAATAGTGGTGAGACAGGAATGTGTTTCTACCTGCTGGCAGATATCTTTACAAAGTGTAAGGTACCAGTGCTGTGTGGATACAGAAGGATGCTTTGCAATAAAACTCTGTGCATTTCCTCTGGTTCCCCCTCTCCCCCAGCAGCTGGAACTTGCTATGAAAATCAGCCAGCAGAACTAACACAAATGACACAGTAAACATGCAGGCAATGATTTTTTTTTTTTTTTCCCAGTGCATGCAATATTAGCCATTAGCCTGCAAGCAATGCTGTTGCATTCATATTTAGGGTAATTTTCACACCAATATGGTATATGCAAGCCAGATTTCTCACCAGAGTGAAAGTGGTTTAATGGGTGAGTTTAGGCAAAGAAAAGAATTGATATTTAGCAGCAGGTTCTGCTCCCAGCAATGACGTAAATTTGTGTTCTCTACTTTTTTTTTTAATGGGAAAATAACAAAGATCCTTCATCTGAAGTGAATGAAATTTATGTAAAATTGAAAACTAAATATATGTAGAAGATGTTTTGTGCATGAACTTTACCAATACATCCTGAGTTCAAGAGGTGTTATTTGCTAAAGTCTGTCATTTGAATTTCCTAAGGAAAAAAAATTAATAGAAATGTTAATGCAAGTGATAAAAGGTATAGTTTCTCCTGAGATGCTTAAGATTTGTGCCAAAGAGTCTACAGAGAACCCTACGAAGCTGGGTGCTCTGAAACTGGAGCAACCTTGAATCATCTGTCCATCTATCCTAACATCCACACCCCAACACTTTCCATTCCTAAGGAGAACAAACCAATTAAGAAATAGGGGCAACGGGGGGGGGGGGGGGGGGGAAATCAGTGCTTTTGCTGAGAACTTCAACATAAAGTTACCTGTTAGGGAATTTGGTTTGACTGAGTTATTACCTCTCAAAAACCCAGCATTAGTGATGGAAATGTGTGAGTGGCACAGCTATAATTAACTCTGCCTTCAGGTGTTTTTCATTAATATTTTAAGGATTTTTAAATTAAAATAATTATATTAGTTTATGAAAAGCACTCTCTTCCTCAAGTTGTTTCATACAGAAAATATCAAATGCATTCCTTTTTCCTTTTCTCTCTCTTTTGCTTTCTAATTTCTGCACAGCAGGTCTCCTCCTTCCCTTCGTTTCTTCCATGCTAGATCCCCACAGTTTCTCCCCAGACTCTTAAACATGAAGGATCTCCCTCTTAATTTTGTGTCTCTTTGAGTTTTGGAAGCTCTGTGGGACAAACCCCACGTTTCTGTTCTCTGTCTCATTCTGCCCTTGCTCAGAAGCTCAGCCTGGGGTTGCACAGCCACCCTTCCATCCTTCCCTCCATCAACACATGCCAGCTCTGCCCTGGAGTCTGCACTGGCAACCTGGGGGTTTCTGGGCAGAGACAACATCTTGGATTTGCTCACAAAGCTTGGAGAACCTTTATCCATGACACATCTTTCCTTCTCAGTTTATTTTGGTGGAGTGAACATTGGGTTTATGATGTGTTGACAAGGTGGCATCGCAAGGCTTTGTCCAGGATGCCCTCAAACCCTGGCAAAAACTCTGTCTCCTCTCCAGTTCTCCTTGGCAAGGTCTAAGGCTCACATGGCCTGTTGGAGAAGTAGATCTGGCACAGGTTGCCCAGAGAAGCTGTGGCTGCCCCATCCCTGGAAGTGTCCAAGGCCAGGTTGGAGCAACCTGGGCCAGTTGAAGACATCCATGGCAGGGGTTGAAAGTAAATGGTCCTCATGGTCCCTTCCAACACAAACTGTTCTGGGATTTTATGAACAGTAATCATGCAAAGATGTTGCTTGTATTTTAAATATTACTGGCCATTTCTTACCTTCCATTATTTTTAGGTTGATGTTTGCCATTTCTACTAATTCAACTACAACTGGAACTCAGAATGTGCCTTTACTATTTCACTTATAAACAAGCTCATATTGATCATTCTTGGTGAGGTTGAAACAAGAAGATTTCCTATGAGAAATGATAATTTGTTTTGGGAGAAAATGTTCATGCAGCCAGAGTCTTCAGAAAACTCTGTATTCGACTTTTCAGTATATCACAAAAATGGTTCTAAAACAACATCACACCGCTGACATGTAGGTGGGCAAGTGAAATGGTCACAGGCACGTAATAAATTGTACCAGTGTCTAATAAATCTATTTCTCATATACCTACAACCTGTGTAGCTTCTCCTCCAGATAACACTTCAGTATATGATAATTTATTGAGAGACTACATTTCTGATCCATGAAACTATTTGTACACAAGAATAAGCCCAACGCTGAATAATTCAACCAACCACTATGAGCTGATAGAAAGCAGAGTCTGCAAAACAAATGAGACCCCATACAGATGCTTCTATTGACTTATACTTGAATTCATTTCATCTTTATTTTATTTCAACTCTACCTTAGATTTTTTTCCCCTGTAATCCTCTGTCCAGAATATGACATGGGTAACTTTTGAGCAGGCTCATCATTTGAATAATCAGCCATTTAGTGACATGTCTAGTTCTGTTTAATGACTGAATCTGTAAAAGTATGACCTCAAGCACTGGTTAACTTTAAAATAGCTGTGCCCACTGCATGACATAGCCAACAGGAAGCCATTAGAGCTCCAGCAATTACCATTTACATCCATCGACGAAGTCCCTATTTTATTTTAATCTGCTTAAGTACATTTTCTGCACGAGGTTAAAATATAAATCCCTTCTCCTGAACAAGACTGGTTTTCTGGCTGACTTGAGAGCACAATTTACAACTGATTTAATTTGTTCTTCACAAACATTCCTAATGACATTACCCTGGTGCATATACTGACTGCCTCCTCTTATTCCATTAACTCCCAAATCGGGTTTAAAGACCATATTGATGCTAGATGTTATTATGGGTGATTATCAAAACAACAGACAATGGGGCAAAGTGTTTACTAACTGGTTTATATATAATTTCTGTAATAACTACAACAGATGGTAATGCTACAAACAATAAATCAAGCTTTTCACTGCTGAAATAAATTGGCAGCCTGCAGTACAGAAATGCTGTATGTAACTATATACAGATGCTTCAGTCATCAACTGTATTGTTCATCTTATTAGAAAATGGGTCTGTTACTGCTATTACAGGAAATCTTTCCATTTGCAATTACAAATGTATATTTTCAATTAAAATTGGTTTTAACTGCCAAACTGGTTTAAGTATACTTTAACCTTTAATTACAAATAGAGTTATCACGTACTGCCAAACTGGTTTGAGGCATTTGTTTGTGTCTGTGGAAGTTCCACCTCAAATTGGGTTTCCACTCCATAAATATATTTCTGCCCTTCAAGAATCCTCTGGCCAAAAGGCATTTGCAGTAACTTTAGGAGTTAATTCAATAGTAGCTGCATAAAAGGATCCTTTATCCGACGGTGCTTAAAACAGCATCAAACCTGCAATTAATTCCATTCACTCTTGTTTGCAGCAATTTATCAAAACATTTGTCTCCCTACGCTGCCTTCTTCCCAGCTTCCTCTCTGGGGAGCTGATTCCGTGTTTCCTTGGCCATGTCACCATCTCCTGGTGTCTCAGAGCTCCTGGGCTGCAGGGAGACACCCCAAGGCTGTCCCACCAGTGTCCTTGGGATACAGGACTTGCTCCTCAAGTTGGGACCCAACAGTGGCAAACTTCAGGGACCTGGCAGAGTCTGGTATGAACCATGGGAATGTTGGCCCACTCAGAAATGAGAAATTTATTACAAATTAGCGCTTTCTGACAAGATTTGGTAGGATTTTTAGTGTCTTTCCCAGTTTTATAGCTCCTTTGAATTGTGCTTTGCATAAAGGTAGAGCTGTGGGAAAAAGATGGAAGCAGTGAACATGTCATGGTTTCTCAAGCAAGGTTGTAACTGTAAGCTGACTGAGACTTGTACCCTTCAGCTGTCTAATTACACTGATTTTTAATTTGACTTTAGCACCATCCACTGCTGAGAGGGAGATTTAAAACAATCTAAGCACCTACTTACATAATAAGGAATTTATTTCTCTTTACAAGAGTAGGTGCTGTCCCATATTTATCACTCAAAAACTTCTGGTCTAGATTCTGCTCCCTGAAGTGTCTTTGTGCAATGATATCCAAACCCAGATTTGCATACTTGGAGCCCTCATACTCTACAAAATCCATTAAGAAGTTGGGTCTAGAGGGTTATAGAAATGTGATGCATCTCAGTGAAACCTGAGGTTTCATGTCACAGAGAGATAAAAAGGTAAAAACACCCTGAAAGCACATATATATTGAGCATTGTGTGAGAGGTGGGACATACAACAAGACAGAAAAAAGAAGTTGTTGGAATATTCGAAATGAATCTTGATTCAGGGAAAATCTGTGAACTAAAATATGTTTATTTTTTCCCCAGATAACCACATAATAATTTCAAGGAGCAAGTTAATCCATGAATGTCATAATTGTTTTATGAGCTATTTAATAACAAGAAGATAATTGACATTTGAATTAACTTTCCAGGAGTAGTGAGAATAATGTATTAGCTTTTTTACATAATTTTTTGGCCTACCTGTGATCTCGCTGCTATTAGTTGTGCTGGCCTCAAGAGACATCTGCATAAAAGTGGTAAAAATGCCACTTTACTGGCTGATCTCTTTGTAAGTATGAAGAAATGGTTTTAGTCCTAATTCTGATGGGTGGCATAGAACTGAAATGAGCTGCCTGCCCTAGATGTGATTTGATTGCTGGCAGATAGTGAATCCATGCAATAAGATGTAAATGCCTGTAAATAAATGTCTTTGATAATTTCAGCTTTTCAGGTTGCTTTAGCAGGAGCCCAGACACACATCCCATGAGCAGCGTCACTTTTAGGCTGCCAGGACTGGATGTGATGGCCCCTCTGTTACTGGCTGAGATGGCAGGAAAGCATCATTTGGGGTGGCTTGTCTTCTGCTTGTGGAGTAGATGTTTGCTCTGGTCCAGACCTAAAGCTCACAGAAATCGTGGGAGGGCCACCAGGAGCCAGCTTGGAGGGCAGCAGGAATCTGGATGTGTCCTTCTGCTGTCCCTGCCACAAACTCAGGAGACACAACTGTTTTTCCTGGCTTCATTTCTTGCCTCTTCACCAAGTAAATTCTTGCCTATGGTTTGGACATCGGCTGCTGGAGGTTGCTACTGTGTGAAGAGTTTTATTTTGTGTGACAGCACAAAGTTATCTGCAGGGGAATTCCCACTGGAGAGCAGAGAATCACAGAATCACAGAATCACAAAATGTCTTTCTTGGGTTGGAAAGGACCTTAAAGACCATTCAGTCCCACCCCCTGCCATGGGTAGGGACACCTTCCACTATCCCAGGTTGCTCCAAGCCCTGTCCAACCTGGCCTTGGACACTTCCAGGGATCCAGGGGCAGCCACAGCTTCTCTGGGAAACCTATTCCAGGGCCTCCCCACCTTCTGAATATCAGAGATACAGAACAAACCCCTTCCTCTCCCAGTGCATATGTGGATACATGCACAGGGTTGTACCCACCCGAGTGATGCAAAATTATATCTGCCGCATATAATAAAGATTAAAAACTGCATTCCCGGCATTATAAAGTTCTTTAATTAGAATCCCGCGAAGGATTAGCAATCTGATTATTTGCTAATTGCCTTTCCGCATTTTTTTCAGGGCCTCACAAAGCTTCGGGGATACTAAAGAGCAAACAGTGCTTTAAGGCCACAGTACAATGTGACAACAGTGATAGATATGCTAATTTCTTCATTCACTCCACTTCACTTCTTTTATTCTTTCCAATTAAAGCAAATGCTACTGAAACTGTAATTAAGCTAGTGCCGTAGCCCTGATTGCCTGCTGTTTTAATGAAGCCCTATTGATTTTTCTTTTATTTCTAATGGCCACACATTGCGTTCAATGGTCAGACACGTGGGTGTTACAATGCCCTGCCAAACTTAATTTTTGTTCTCTAAAAGGGGTGGCCTTATCAGAAGGAATATCAAAAAAGGGCTATTTGTGTGAGGTGTCTATGGTTTTTTCCTCGAGCTGCCTGAGGAGACACACTCTGAGCAAACATATTACCATTAAAAAGACATGAGTTGCATTTTGTGGAGATTAAAAATTGCTGTTGGTCTCCTGTAGTTTGGCCGTAAGTTTGGCACACGCATTTGGCGTATTCATGATTCCCAATAATGCTTCTAAGTTTTATTATTTTTATTATTTTTTATTAAAAAAAAAACCTGTCTGGAAGAGACAGTGGGGAACATTATATTCTCTCCCACAGATATTATAAGTCACATTATAAACCAGCAATTTAAGATATAGCAGGCCATGAGCACTTTCTGATTTCTTGATAATTTTATGGAAGAATTCATTTTCACTGGTAAGTCTCACTGAATTATTTTCCAGTTTGCCTGGAAGGAGCGAAAAAGGTAAGGAAAAGAAAAACTCTCTTAAAATCCCATAAAACACGTAGTATATCTACAAATTTATTATTCACCAATTGGATTATTCAGCTGGGGAATTAGATATTTAACTGGGTGTGGCTTTTCAATGGCTTCATATTTGCACTTAGGAGCCAGTGTGTACAAAGCTGTGCTTTGGAAGAAGGCTCCAACTCTTACTGCAAATAAATTTATCCAACCTCTTGTAACACACCATGGCACAAACTCACTGCCTGCACTAGGCACAACCACAGGAAGATGGAAGATTTTAATGCACAAAATGTGAATAAATGCGACCCTGTTCCAGTTTTGATGGAGGAAAATAAATGGTAATAAGGAAAAATCAGGAAACGTGGTTTCCGACCATTCCTTATCTGAAAATATTTCTCTTATAACTGCTGTGACAGATAAACTGTAATCACATTCAGGATACACAAAGTCAGCAGTCAGCTCAGCAAATGCACAAAACCTGCATGAGCTGAGACCCTGATCCATCCTGTGTCTGCTGAAAGGCAAAGGGTGGGGGTTTTTTCTTTCATTTGTTCAACTTAAATCAAATATTTTTTCCTGGACCAAGGCCCCAGTTTTCTGGTTTTACAGGCAAAGTTGCTTTCAATCCCTTAATTAGTGTCTCTAAATCACAAATGGTGTGTTGGAGTATTGGTGATCCATGGAGGAAGCATCACAATATGGAATAAGCTGGGAGAGAACTTGCTTCCCATACAGAATGTGGCTGTACAAGGTTTGAGCCAGTTAAATGCCTCCTCAGGGCATAGGTCTATTTTGCTCTAGTTCTCAATGGATTTCATAAGACATTATGAGAAAAAATAAAAGTTATCCAGTGTCTTAGGCCCTCATCCTGCAGTCTGACCTGCCTGAGCACATCCTCAGTCCTGCCAAGAACCTGATTTCAAGAACATGAGTGGTTGAAAGCAACCTGTAGAGGGTTTAGTATCAAGAAATGGATTTGGGGATAGCTCCTTCAGCTTTTCTCCTTGCTTGCTTGCTGGCCAGCCCCCCTGAATTCTCTTTAGAATTTAAAATGGGAACAAGATCTCATTTTCAAGGTGCACATCAGTGTGGGGTTCCCACAGGGTGGGGCTGATCTAAACACAAAGTCACTGTAGCCACACATGTAAGGGCATAGAATTATGGAATGGTTTGGGTTGGAAGGGAACTTAAAGGTCATCTGATTCCACCCCTCTGCCATGGGCAGGGACACCTTCCACTAGCCCAGGGTGCTCCAAACCCTGTCCAACTTGGCCTTGGACACTTCCACAGCTTCTCTGAGCAACCTGTGCCATGGCCTCACCACCCTTACATACCAGGAAGAACGATTTCTTCCTAATACCTAATCTAAATCTACTCCACTTCAGCTTAAGGCCATTGAAGGTCTCCCTGAGATGCACCAAAACCAGCAGAAAGGGTTGGAGCAGTGGGAGAAAAAGCTTTGATGGCACAGGTGGAAATCAACCACATCAAACTCAACACAAATGAGACATCTCTGTAATAATTTCCAGTTCACCCAGTTGTGGTCACACCATTTGCACCCAGGGCAGCTGCAGAGTCAACAGAAGTTGTCCTTGCTGGTTTATCTTGGCTTCCCTGCTGTTTAGCTTTGCACATTGGACAAGAAAACTTTCCTCAGCACTTCTAAGAATGAGAAAAAAAAAAAAAAGCGGATAAAAAGCTGATTATAAGTTTTTATTGATAAAGTCTAAATATTAGCCTCATCTTGCAGAAAGCTCAGCTCTCTGCCATAGCCACGATTCCAGCACAATTCCAGGTAAAAAAAACCCTGAAGATGTGAAACAGGAAAATGTATTCTCCTTACATTAACCAAGAATTCTTGCCTCCCTCATTTCCCAGCCTTGCCCTGCTGCAGTTCTGAATCACCTTCTGTTTGTGACCACTGAATGCTAAATACACTTTTATTTTACCTGTAGGCACCAAATTTTTCAAAAGCGTCACATTGCTATTAGCCTGCCAGCAAACCAGGAACATCAGCTCTTTTTAATTAGATTTTCTAACCGTGATGTTCATTCAACAAGGGATAAATTCCCTTTAGTGGAAGTTGCAGAGTACACTTGGACTTGCTAGCTCTGAAGAAGTGAAAATCATAAATAAAACCTGTCAGGGAAAAGGGAACAGTAGGAATAGTGGAAAATAAGACACCATCATGTCACTACTCAGCCCTGTCAACTGTTACGCTAATCAGGACAGAATTAAAAACACATTTTCTCCCAAGATGTTTCACAGCCAAACCGGTTAAATACATATTTTAGAAAAATTGAAAGCATATTATAGGGAGATTTGTGGTTTCCAGCTCTGTGAGTGAGTGCTGAAAGTGTGATGAAATAACAAAATTGCAGCCTAATAATCTATAGAATAATATTGTCAACTAATGGATTATAATAAAATAAAAGCTATTATTAGGGTAAAACATTATAACAAAAAAAAATCCAACTTTTATTTGTAGCACCTCCCCCTTAATGGTTTCAAGCATTTTGAAAGGTAATTTAAACAAGTACATTGTGTCCTTATTGAAACTGTTTCATCTCGCTAGCTGCTGAAAATGGCTTTAACCATCCCTCTGAACAAAAGCCCGCTAATAAGACAACAAAAAGCCTACAAAAGCACTGGCTCAGCACCACGGCAGAAAGGCAACTAAAGGCAGCCTGCAAATGGTCTGTTTCTTTTTTCTTGCATGTAATTAGATGAATTAAAAGGACAAAGTAGTTAATGTTACTGTTGTCCGAGGCCCCCCGGCTCTTTTCATACCGCCCGCTCTAGACAAGAGCCCGTGGCTCTCGCTCCAGCAATGTGGTGAAGAAATGTTGGCAATAAGTAAAATTAACAAGCTTAATCTGTGAAGAATCTGGTCTGAGTCATAGATGAAATGTATCTCTAGCAACGAAAGGCTAGTAATTCCTGGTCTCCTTTTATATGCCTAATAAAACTTACAATAAATTAACTGCATTTTAGTTTGCAGCGCTGGCTCTATTAATCAGGGCTGAGACGTGTAGTCAAGTTACAATAGAAAGAACTCAACTGGGTGCATTTCAGTTATGCAATTAGGGCCCATTGGCCCGGCTCTAATTAGGCCAGGGATGTTGATATTTCAAGTACTGTTTTATCATTAGGTTTCATTTCCTTGGAACATCCTCAATGGCCGAGCAGTGAGAAGGGTGGAGGATATTATAAGCACCGGGTCATCAGAAAGTCATTAATGGGAGTTAGGAAGGGAAGGGCTGACATTAATACCTCGCCTTTTGAAATGTTGAGCTGTCTCTGGGAGACTCAGAGCCCCTCCATCTCCATCTCCTGAAGAGCAGCAGGATCAGGCTCCAGGGTAAAGGACATCCCTTGGGGATGGTAGTAAAGTTTAATTCTCAGCTGGTGGATTGACATGGCCTGACAGCAGGTACTGCAGAGTAGGATGACCCTAACACAGAGGTGTTGGCTTCCTACTCCCTTCAAGCTGCTGAGGTCAAACACAAAAAGAACCATCCATTTCTGGCCAGTAATGAAGAGAAGGTCCTGGATCTTGGGTCAAGCTCTTTAGGTTAATTCTGGTGATGTTGCTTGGCCATCCCCACTCTGCTTCCTCCGGGCATGAAACTTGCTCTCAGTTGTTGGCTCCACCATGTTGACTGGGGGATGATGTGCTGGAGGTGTTTCACCTCCCACCAGCACCCACAGACTCTGAACATGAAATTTCCTCTGTTTAGCACACGTGGCTGTGGTCCTTGCATGGATAAATCCAAAGAGTGAAGGTCAGACAAAAACAGAGGAGGAAAAAGAAAAAAAAGAAGATCCACCAGTCAGTCCTCAGTTGTGCTTTTCTTGCCAAACCTTAGCTTAAATCTGTAACTCCAAACAATACTTTGCCCGTTGGTAAAATATGGCTTTGTTTCATTATGAAAAAAAGAAATTACATAATTAAATTCATTACATCCAATTACTATATGATTCATCTGGCGGCTTAATGAAGCTTCACATGATACTAACAAGATAAAGCAAAAGAATAACATTTTATGAGACTGCAGGCATTCTGTGTTCAGCAAAGTAGGTAGTTTATGAGCTCTGTACAGTGCATTTCTTAATAGTATGTACTGTACTGGCTCGAGTAGGGAAGTTCTTGCTAAAACAAAAGGTTCAACTTTTTTGTCTCTTCTGTGCAGTCCTAGATCTCTCCTCTGTGTGTTGCCAAATTTTATCCAGAAGGACTATAGGATGCAAGGAACAAGCTTAATAGGATCATAATAAAAAAAAAAATCTAGGCCACTCTGCAGCTGTCAGAAGGCAACACATTTTGGATGTAAAAGGGCTGGTTTGGTTTTGAACCAGTGACCCAGAGGTGAATTACCTCAGTGTCTCCGTTGATAGGTATATAAATATTTTAAATACGATTTTGCAGAAGTGTAAAACTGCCTTTTCTTTCAAAGTACATTATCAGCCTAAAGAAGTCTATCAACTCTGTCCTCCCAATAATTTATGATCTAATAAAAGGCTTCTGTCTTTGGAAAAACTGACAAAACCCCATAGTTTTATCTTTTGGGAATGAGATCCGTCAATACAGCGAAGCCTTGTCTTTCAAATGTGTGTTTAAAACTATTTGAAACACTCACCATTTTGAAATTAGTCAATAACATGGGAAAGGGACAAATTAAAGACATTCAGGCTCCTTTTTCTTCCATGTATGAGTGCCCTTCAGCTTTTCTCATTACCTTTTAGTATTTCTGGACAACTATTGATATTCAATGGGAATGTAAATGGGCTTG
Source organism: Pyrocephalus nanus (assembly GCA_038380795.1). NCBI lineage: Eukaryota > Metazoa > Chordata > Aves > Passeriformes > Tyrannidae > Pyrocephalus > Pyrocephalus nanus. Next base: position 2,937,877 of record CM076268.1, read on the forward strand.
AAAATCATAAATTGTGAAAAATAGGTTCTTGGAGACATCAGAAAAGTTTGAGAAAAATGACATTTGCCCACGTGGGGGAACAACAGGAATGCTGTCACTTTGTTATTGAAGGAAAAGGCTGACATCTCTTAAACTGGAGGCTTTGGCTACTTGAGGTTTCCAATTTTGGCCTTCTCAACTCATCAAACCTTGAAAACTCAGAAACAAGCAAACAGTGAGTGCCAGCATAATTAAGAGCCCCAGCTTTATTACTACTGGCAATTTATTACAGGGAGCAGTCGGTGTTGTGCTTGCTAGTTACTTTTGGAAAGCAATGTGCTGAAAGCTGTCAATGAGGGATTTAAAAATCTTTCCTCTAAATCAAAATTTATCAGCCCGTGACACAAAAACTGAAATATTTCCCGTGGCTATGCCTTCATCATCTCCTAATTTCTTTAATTAATGTGAGAAAACCCATATCTGCCTCTGGGCAAGTTTAGTTTTGGTCATTTGTCTTACCTTCTGTGAGCAGGAATTGCTCAGAAGTGTAGGCACACATGGTGCAAAGGACTGCATGTGCAGAAGGAAGGATTGAAATAAAACATGGTGATGGGCAGCTGAAAACACCCTCAGCTAAGTGTTATCTCCTCCAACTTGAGATTTCAGAATTACCCACTCAGACAGTGAAAAAAACCCAAATCCCCTCTTCCAGAAGTGATGATGGGGAGTAAACTTATTCTTGTTCCCCCTGTATCTGAACTGGGAGCAAAGGACACTTCTGCCAAATTCAGAGACAAGCTCCTGCAGAGATTCTACTGCTCCAGCAAACTGAGAAAGGGGGATGTTCACACAAGATGTGGCCTTGCTATGATGTTTTACCTCTCTCCTTAGTCGGGTCCAACTGGTGGGACTCAAGGTGGATATAAGATGCCGAGAAACATTCTTTGATCAAGTGGTACAGTATGACCTGTGTTCATACTGGTTAAATCAGTAGCAACCAAAACAGAGGGTTTCCATCCCTGCCATGAATTAGTTGGGACTGGTAGATCGTGGAGTGAGCCCATCTCACAGCTCACGTCCCTCAGGTGTACAGGGGAGCCCTGCTCTTCCTTTGCTCCATGGGCCAAGTGCCATCATGCCTGTAAAGAACTGAAAGAACCTCCTGCCCTGCACCTGCAGTTCCACCAAGCATGGCCAGCTGCCCCCAGGACCAAACCCTGCCCCATCTGAAGATCTGTGCAATGTCCTCGAGGATTTGTGCAACATCCTTTTCCCTCCTGCAGCGCTGGACGAGGCTGACCCTACATTTGTCCTACATGTGAAACAATCCCACTCGTGTGTATGGAATTATAATTGGAGATATTGGAGATATTTCAGCTTTCCCTCGTGCTGGGTGGTGAAGAGGAACTCCCCTCTGAGAGGGTTTGTGCATCGTGGCCTGCAGGTGGCAGCTGGAGGGGACAGCAGGGATGAGGTGTCTGTCCCACAGCCACCCCCGGGAGGGACATTCCTGTCCTCTGCCCTCCTCAGGCATGGCCACCACCGGGTGAGGGTTGGGTTGCTGAGACCATGGCTCCCCCAGTGATCAGCCAGAGGTCTCAGGCACATGGCTCTACCATCACAAACTCTCTTTCTTTAGTCACATCAGAGCAGTTTGCCACACAAGGGGTGATTGCGACATTCCTGCGAATCCCTTCTGTCGTACCCCTGAAGCCCCTGGAAGCAGGAAGGCTCTTACTCCTTTTGTCTGACATTTACCACAGCAAGGGAGCCTTGGTGGGTTCAAACACACGTGTGCCATGGATATCAGAGCTGGATCTGGTGACACACACAGCTGATGGACAGAACACAGGCTGGAGTATCTATAGCCATTACAAACATATTATGCATCTCCATTCAAAAGGAGATAACAGTGTAAATTGTGCAGCTCTTTAACCAGTTGCCATGAGTGACAGCCGGGAATAGCTGCTGGGATATCTGGAGAGACTTGCCTCCCTGTCTTTAAAAGGAGCAATCAAAGGTGTTTCTTATTTCTGGGGGTAGGAAAGGGAATCAAGGGAGCTATCAGATAACCGAGGTTCCTCCTCTCCTCCCAGAGCAGCTGCTGCCTACAACAGCCTCGTCATGTAATTGTAAAACGAGCACGGTAAACACGATGCATAATTAAGCAACAAAGTGCAGAGAACCTTTAGAAAATGCACTAAAGGCATAAATAGAGAGCAAGAGGAGATTTCTGCCAAGAGTGAATGTCTTTATTAAAAGGTTGTAGTTTCTGGAAATTATTGTTTAACCAAATTATCAATGCGAATGAAATCAGGCTTTGGGGAAACTTCTCATTCATGCAATAGATCAGGTGTTGCTTAAATGCTGTTTATACAGAGTGGGAAAAAGCAGCCCCATCATATGGTTTATCACTAGGAAAAGGCCTTGTTTTTTGGGACTAATCTCTGATTTTCACGAGGAAAAATATGAATAATTTAATGCAAAACTACTCAGAAATATGTCTCCTGCATCCATATATTTTCTGTGTGTTTCTTTTTAAAAGGATTTTTGCAGTGAAAGGGTCTGAAACAGACAGTAAATGTTACAATGGGTTTAGTACATCCTTACAAATGTCCATTAAATCACGTATTTGGAAACCACAGTAATAGCACCATCATGCAGAAGCACCTTGGAATCAGTGCAGGTGGTAAAGAAACTGTACCCAGGCATGGAGCTTAACACAAAGTACATAGGGATTACTGTAAAGTGTACATGAGGATTCTTCTGCAGAGGCTGCCAACTCCTCCCAGTACGATTTTCCAAAATACTTTGATTTCTGCTGGAGAAGCCTCAGTAAGTGCTTCTGGATTTGTTCAAATTGCCATCTGGGACTTCATTTTTTCTGGCTTCCCTTTGCAAAAATATCCAGAGCCAAAGTACCTCTGCTGAAAAAAAGTGCAGGGATTTATTATTGATTTCTTTAGCTAAGTCACTGTGTGGAAGAGTTGTGGAAAGGCTTATGGCCTTGAGGAGAAAGGTGAAACTGGGAGGCAAAAGAAGGGAGTGAGAAAAGAGATGTACACAAAAATAACAGAATCCTGTATTGCGGATCAACTGAATGTCTGTGTTTTCCCCTGATCAATCCATTAAAACTGGACTTTTTTGTGATAAGGATAGGAAATGTTTGACACTGGAATAACTTCAATTATGAATAATTGCCCCTCCAGCAATTATTTGGAGAGGTTACTACTTCAAAGATGATGCAAACAAAGATTGTGATACTCATTTTCTAGAAATAGGCAGGATCAGCATGTTCCAAAGCACATTCTTAGCTGGCTTTTGGTTTATATGCTCTGGGGTCATCTTGACATTCACCTAAGTTCTCAGGAAAAGGGAAATCTCCACAGAAATATCACAGAAGGGTCATCATGTAGAAACAACTTAGCAGAGAACACAAATCCACTCTCTCCAAGGTAAGATGCTTGGTTCATTCAGATTCACGAAAGATGACTCATACCATCTTCAGCCTATGCCTTTCCTCCATGAAAATGCTTCACTTTGCTGTGATCTCTGCAGCCCAGCAATGTTTTTGTTGAGAATAAAGGAAGAGTTTTGTCACAGGGATGGGTTTATCTACAAATCCCAGTCAACCCCAATCTCAAAGTTTGCCAGGTCCTGTGGTTTACCAGCTTGTACTTCTGGCTTCTCCTAGTAATTTTGAAATGGTTGCCAAGGTGATATATAATCAGAGTACATGCCTTTTAAAGGCAGAGTTCATAGGTGCCCTTATGAGGCAGCTTTTGTCTTAAGAAACTAAACTGTTCCCAAGAAATGCCTCTCCATCTTTAAATGGAAGGCCAGATCTCTGAAATAACTTCCTCCTCTTCCATCCTTCTTGCAGAAATGTAAAACAAGCCTTGCTGTGCAAAGAGCAAGGACCTTAAAGAAAAGCAACAGAAGGAGTTTCATTTCTCCACATTTTGCTGCTCTCCACTATGATACACAAGCTGCAGCGAGACTTAAACACAGTTATGGGGGAAAAAAAATTACTACAGTGCTGGAAGATGTCCCAGAGGGGATTCCCACACCAAAGAGGATTTATTCCTACCACAGCAGCATTTTTACAGCCCCGTGATAGTTTCCCAATTGAACTCCACATATTCTGGAGTTATATGAAGTAACTGAGCAAAAATTAGACTGGTCGTCTTTATTTGGGGAAGCAAGTGGAACACCAGGGGAAGAAAGCATGGCTCTCATGGAAAAGTGTTAGCAGAGGGATGGGGGGATTTGCTGGGGGACTGACAAAGACAGACATCGCTTTGCCCTTCACCATCTGGAATGTTTCTGAGCAGGAAACCGATTCAGGTGAATCCAACGGTACGTTTGAAAACTCAACAAGAAAATAACCCACACAAACCAGCTACTAATCACCAAGAGAGCTCCTTGTTTAAAGGTGGAAAAATGCTTACTTGGTGGGAAAAGGTTACCTCAAAGGGTAAAGCTGCTTGGCTTACAAATACTTTAGCTGCTAAAAACCCTCAAAGCTGATTTACAAAGCGGCCCCAAGGCCTGTGGACAAGTGCTGTTGTCTGTGACAGTGGATGGCACTAACAAAGGTACAGATGGTGGCAACAGTCAGGCACAGTCCCAGCTGCAGTGACCTCTCCAGGGAAGGATCTCCCAAAGGCAGCCAGGTAAAAGTTAGTCAGACACCTCCACCTGGAAAGCAAGGTGGAATCTTTGGCATCAGTGGCAGCTCTTGTTCAGATCATAGAGCCACAGGATCAGAGAAGATGCTGAGTTGGGAGGGACCCACAAGGATTATCCAGTCCAACTCCTGGCCCTGCACAGGCCCATCCCCAAGAGTCAAACCACATCCCTGAGAGCATCATCCAAACACTCCTTGAGCTCTGTCAGCCTTGGGGCTGTGCCCACTGCCTTGGAGAATCTGTTCAGTGCCCAACCACCCTCTGGGGGAAGAACCTCTTTCTAATATCCCACCTGAACCTCCCCTGACACGACTTCAGGCCATTCCCTGGGGTCTTGTCACTTGTCACCTTTCATACAAACCCTGGATGTCTGTTCAACGTGTAAGCCAAAAAATAGGGGTGCTCTGTAGTGAGTTTGGTCAATGTGCAACAGGGGCCTTGGTGTGGCAATGGAAGGGGCAGCAGGATGGAAAACAACTCTGTCCAGCAGGACAGCTCAGCCCTTCCTGTGAGGGGAGGGAGCCACATGGGAACAGGTATTTTTGTGCTTCACTGGGGATAATCTTGTTGGTGCTGAGCCTCTGCTGAAATCAGCCCACAGCCCTTTGTACCACACAAAGACAAACCTGCTGGGGACCTTCCAGGATACCCAATTTCTCGTAAAATCAGATTTGTGTCCCACATGATATTATCTGGGAAAATTCACCCTTGAAATCAGCAAATAAGTTATTATGTGTCTGCCAGGATTCAGCGGTTCAAAAGGTGATTTTTTTTTTCCCCCACAGTACTTGAAACTTCTCATGCATTTCCACTTACTGTCTTTCATCATTTTGAAATTGAAATGATTGTGCTTTGAGCAAGCATTCACCTCAGCAAAAGGGAACAATCTTTATGATATTCAGTGTCCTGAAATATGGGGAGGAATAGTTCAGGTGGTAATAAATTTTACTGCCATATAACACCATATACATAGAGAACACAGATTTGCCAGTGAAAAAAATTTAAGGTAAGGACCAATTATTTTTGTAGAAAGAATATTTTCCATATAAAAGAACATTTCATCTACTTTACAGTTCATTGCATTTTACTGGATCTAATTTATATTTGGAAAGTAAAATTAAATTTTCCCTTAATATGAAGAAAGAAAGTATACTGAAAACATAACACATTAAAATATTTTTTCAGTGAATATAATCGTGCAATGCAAAATAAAAAAGCCAACATCTTTCAATCTACAAAATTCTGTGGGTATCTGTTTAATTGCCAAATAAAATTCTGTTGAGGGAAGGAGTAAATAAAAAAAAAAAATTGTTTAGTGTGTGTATGACATCTCTCAGGTTTGACTCATGAAAAACTGTAAGGCTAATTGTAAATAGAACCCCAAAACACTTTGACAATAATATTTATACTGGCTGGATTATGTGTTAAAATGCAAAGCTTTGGTACTGCTGGGTCTGTGCTGGAGCAGAGGGTCCACCAGGGCATCTTTCTGTGGGTTTACACCGAGGTAATCCCCAAGAGATGAGTCCTCATGTGACTTATGGCTGCCTTTCCCCCACCCTGTCGACCTAATGTCTTAAACATGATGGACTCTTACCTGGGAGATAATTATCACGATCATCGGAAATATGCTTTAACTTTAGAAAATATAAATCACTTTAATTTGACAGCTGCAAAAGAAAAAAGTGTAATGAAGGTCAGCAGCAAAAATCGTAAAAGCTTGATCTGAATTTTAAAGCTGAGCATTTTATAAACATTAGCGTTCAAATAGGGGAGAAAAACACGAAAGCAAATATTGTATTTTTTTTTCTTGTAGCATGGATGTGAAAGACTCAAATCCTCACTGAGCAAGCTAAAGTCAGAGAGAGAGAGAGAGGGCTCCAGCTTTCCAGATTGCTTACTGTGGATTTCAGCTCAAGCTTTAAATCTAATGATGATGTGATTTAAAGGGAAAAAGCCATGCAGAGCTCTGGAATTCTGTGTTTGAGTCCAACCTGCTGACACCATCAGAAATTTGGGTGTTTCTGCCATTGAGGTCAAATACTTATTTTAAAGCTCTCTGGTCCTTCTGTCTATGATTTCATCTGTCAGTGAATGGCTTTTTGAGTTTTATGTATTCTTTACTTCTATGCACAGCCATGGGTTTTTGGCAATGAGACTACCTGGGGCAGGAACAGCAACACAGAGAGTAAAGAAACCAGTTCCCAAATAGATATTTTTATATTTCTTAAACCAGTGTGTGTCTTCAAAGGATAAATAAGAACAGGACACTGGGAAGACACTTGCAGATGGGAATGCAGGACAGTAGCCACTTGCTGAAGGATTTCTAGAGGTATTTTTGTTCTAGATGAAAAATGTCACTTAATTAAAATGACAAGGTGCATATCTGCATCAAATGTTGAGAAGAAATTCATGACTGTGAGGGTAGTGAGGCCCTGAGTTGCCCAGAGAAGCTGTGGCTGCCCCATCCCTTGAAGTGTCCAAGGCCAGGCTGGATGGGGCTTGTTGTCTTATACATATGAACCTGAGCAACAACATTGCTTAAGCTAAAAAAAATTTAAGCAAAATGGAAACAAACTCCTCACAATACATGGGAGCACTTCCTGCATCACAGGACAACAGAGCAGACCAAGGCTCTTGAACTTTGGGAAGCAGACAAGGAATGGATGACCATTCCAGGACTAGAGGCTCTGGCTCCAAGAGAGGTTCCATGTCTTGTAGTTGATGTCCTAAAGTGTGTGAGAGCCTGACTGTCCCCTTGTGCTCTGCTTTTCTCCACACTTGAGCACTGCAGGTAGGAAAGTCCCACCAGGAAAAGACTCCTCACTCATTCTAGTGCAGAAATAACTCTCACACACATACTCAGAGTCTTCCCAGAGGGGACAATTTTAAATCAGGATGAGAAGACAAGCTCTGCTTTTATCATCCTCACAGAGTGCCAGGCAAAATTTGCCTGAGTTCCCTTTTTGGACAGTAATTGCTGTTTGCCACCTCCTGGCTCACACTCCCTGCAAACTGCGGATTTCCTTTCTCTTTTGTCAGCCACCAGCTCGACTGGCAGGGTTGAGCAAAGCAGTAAACAGATGAAGTATTATTTACTTGTTCCCGTGCCAGCAGCACATAATTCAGGCTGGACAGACTGCAGCAATTATGATGCATTTTTCATTCACTCAAATGAATCAATCACTTGCTTCACTTGCGAACAAGAAGTAACAAAACAAACAAAAAAACCCCACCACAAAAGCAAAAATTTTAAAAAAAAAATCAAATCCAAATACTTGCTTGTGGGGCAAAACCCAGAGAGACAGTTTATTTTTTAAGGCCAACATTGACACAAAATTATCTTGTATAATTAACAGCCCCTGGTTAATAACCATCCTGCAAACAAATGTGTATCTACTGAAATGAACAGATGAATCATTATCATTTAGCACTTATGGGATAATAGCAGGATGTAAAAACTATCAAAAAAAAAGGGAATACTTGAAAATCTACCGGAAAGAGGCAGCTCCAGAATAGTATGAATGTCAAAAATAGGAAGATAGAAACATAAAAGATTTTTAAAACATCGGAGTCTCTGCAGTTTGGTTCGTGCTTGAAATGAGCTGATGGTGTTTGGTGCTGTATGCACAGACAGAAACCATTGCCTGTGCCTAAAAAGACAAATTAAAAACATAAGAAAGGGAAAAAGTGGGAAAAAAAGGATAGGATTGTCCACCTCTGTGTCTCCAAAGGTTTGTGTGCACAAGTGACACACTCACACACCCTCTTCCCCTCCAAGCCAGCTGGGATCGGCCCCCACACCCACGTGGAGCTGAGAGGTTTTCTGACCTGAGCATGTGTGGCTTGTGCAGCTTCATACAAAAAAAAACCCAACCTGAGAGCAAACTCCATTTCTCCTGCATCCCATGTTCTTGCTGTCACTACAAGATTGCCCCCACCTTTTCTGGGAGGAAAGAAATGAGCCACAATCCCCGGCACAGCTAATTTCGGAAATAACTCTAATTTAGGCTTAAAGCCTCTGAAGCTTAATGGGGCCGTATTATGAATATGATTGTCTGAAGTTAACGCTCTCTTTTTATTCATTTGTCTGGCAATTTATTTGTAAAAAGTAAGCAAACTGAAATGAGCAGGCAATCAGCTGCCCTGACACAGTATTTTACCCAAGGGTATTCTCCAGGAACAGAGGCAGACTATTTCAGCCATGCAATGTAATATTTATACCTCCATCATGAGAAGAACTCATGACCTTACTTCCAGATGTAATGAAAAGGTATATATTAAAAAAATAACCCTCTCTTTAGAACGAAAGATGTTGCAATGCCCCAAACTCTAATACAAGTGGACAGAGATATTTGGAAGTATTGCAGGATTGTATTCCATTGCAGAAATTATCATCAGCTGCTCTGCAGGTACCAGTGAGCACCAGAGCAGCGTTTGGGGAAGTTTGCTTACATTTGGAGAGCTGTGAATTCAACTTTTCTGTGCACCTGTACTGAGATCCATCAGCCTGATCCTTGCTCTTTGTATAAAGTTAATTTATGAGCAGGCAAAAGTAGTGGTTGTGGCTGAGAAGTGGCTCTTCTTTCTCAAACCCACCCAGGCTGCAGAAAAAAATACCTCGTGGCTTCCCTGCCCTCTCACAGTGACTCACCAGGAGCAACCAGATAAATGGAGCAGGTTGTGGGCAGTCCAAAAGATGAAGGGAAATCATTTATGACATTTTCTCTTGGGGAGAGGACTTCAGTGGAAGGATGGGGTGAGATTCTTGACAGGGTGCTATGAACAGCAGGGGATTTTTAATTGTCCAGGGTAAGAAGAAATTATCCAAGGCTTTTCATTTATTGGAGTAGATTTTATGCAGGGGATGCCTTGTAAAAAAACCCTTCAAGCCTGCAGAAGATACTGTCATATCTACACTGGTCATGCAACTACCTCTTGAAAAATGCAATATTTTGTTCTCAGCTCCATGCAAATTCAGTAGGGTTTCTCCAGATTGATGTGATAACAGCTAGAAACAAAATTTTGGCCACTACACACGTGTCTGTAAAAGGTGTGAGAGGAGTGGGTAAGCCCTGAACATGAGGCTCTGCTGGAACGAAAGGACAGCCCTTCACAAAGAATAAAATTATGGGTTCTAGGGTTGTGACTGTGCTGCCTCCTCCATCCCTGCTCACAACCCAGAGCCCCATCCAGGCTCGTGGACACCTCTTTTAGGGTAATTCCAGGGCAGAAGTAAAAGGCACAACACAAGATGAAAGCCAGCCTGCACTGGTGTTTCCCCTTGCAGGAGTCACAACCACTGAAAAGGGAATATTGTTCCAGTAACAAAGGTGGATATTGTGAGCCAAGCAGATGATGATGAACATGGGCAACAGGCTTCCTGTATCAGCCAGCAGAGAGGCTAAATTACGCCAGGGGAAAATTAGGATTAAAACAACTATATGATTAATGCCTTATTTTACCTGGAATAAATAAACCTTTACCTCTGTGACTATTGTTATAAGAGCTGGGCTGGTATGCTGGTATCTGCTAAAGAGCTAACATATTTAGTTTTATTGTTTTGTCAAAATATTAAGAATATCGATATATCTCCATAATTCAGTGTTATACAAAGAAGCATTTTTGTGCCATATATAGCAAAGATTGTATTATACTTTTGAGATCATAGGTAATGATGACAAAGTGATCTGTGTTCAATTTCAGCATTAATGTCTGGTTTGAACAAAGCCTGAAATATGGTCTGGGAGCTAAGAGGCTTTAATATTAAGATCTTTAACTGTAATTTATGTGACAGAAGATAGGGTTTAGCATAATAAAATGTAATGGGCTCCTCGAATGAAGAGGACTAAGAGACAATTGAAAACAAGGTAAAAATGGTAAATTATAAATAACAGTAAATTTACCTTTATGTTGTTACTTCATTTATTTTTGATTTGTTAGACAGGCTCTGTAATTTTTCATTTTGCTACATTTGGAACCAGGCATTTCTGCACCTCAGGAATAATGGGTCTAAGGCACAGCAATATTGTTGGACCACTTTAGAAAACTGTATTAGGGCTCCAAATAGAAATCCTCTTTTTCTCCAGACTTTGTAATTTACCTGTAAAAATTTATCCTGAATTGAATTTCAGCACATAAACATGTGGGGAGCAAATGCATTTACTCATTTCACCTCCAAAATCAGTTTTTTGGGGGTTTTTTGGTGTTGTTTTTTTTTTTTTTTTGGGCTGCTTAAGTATAAAAAATAAAGATCATCTTTAATATTTTTCAATATTAGTTGGAAATCAGGGTGTTGAAAGGAAAATAACTTTAATAATGAGCTGGCCTTTTTGCAAGGTATATTTTGCAAATTGTCTGTAGATGGTGACAACTGTCTGAAGCCTCTCCCCATTACAACTGAGATTCTGCACAGGTAGCACCACACACCAAAATGGAAACTGGGCCATAAGAATTTATCTGAAAGTTGACTGAAATGGATGGAAACCTCTCCATTTTTCTTTAAAGATCTGTGCACCAGGCCCTGTGAGCATTGCAATGACATATCTGTAGAAATCAAGTATATGAGGGAAAAAAATCTACTTTTTTTTTTTTTTTTTTTTTTCTTCTTGTGTTCTTTTCCAGCTCTGGGACTTCTCCTAGTCCATCATCCTTTATTCTTTCTTTTTGTGAGGTGGAGGGGGCAGCTAAAATGGCAGCAGTTCTTTCAGTCTGCTTTGCAGATGACCAGATTCAGTCTCTGTATGGCTCCTTTTTTTTTACAGTAGCTCATTAATGGTTTATTTTTTGAAGTCTCTGGAAATAAAAATAATATTTCTCCTCCACATCTCTGTCTGCTTCCTGCCCTTCTTGAGTTTTAACTCTTGTTTTAGGTTCACAGATTTGGAGTTGTTCTCCCGAGGTGAGGTGTGCAGAGCCTTTGCTTCAGCCTTTTGCAAGTCTTGTCCTCCTTCCTTCCTTCCCCCCCCCCCCCATTATGAATGGAATTAATTTTATATATTATATATATATATATGCAAACTGTTCATACTTCTTATGGTCAAAGACAGAGGCTTCTGCTGGAAAGAACTGGGATTTCCCTTTTCATAATTTCTTAGTTTTTTGTCTTGTTCTGGTCCAAAACTGGTGATAAAGAGGAATGAGACTGTGTGTGTGTGTGTGTGTGTGTGCAGCATTTGTAAAGAAACACAGTCTTTATTAAAAATAGGTGTTTTTATCTCAAAGGTTGCATTTCATAGAAATTCCCAAGAGAAAATGCAGATGTTACAGGGAATGCTGTTTACTTTCCTTATGACAGCAGAACGTGGCAGCAAAATAACCAGCAGGAAAACATGATGTAAAACAAGAAGGTAAAGCAGATCCTCGTGTCGAAGAATTAAGGAAGTCAGGATTCTCCTCCTGCAGGTCTTGGACCAGAATGGAACAGAAGTGATGGTTCCTACACCACACCCCCCCCAGGAACTGGCTTTGGTCATTCTCATGTAGATGAAGAGGGTCAAGCTCAGTGATTTTTGAGCGTAGTTTCACCCTTACTTTTTATGTAGCAAATTATTACACATGTAAGGACCAAATAATACCCTTTTGTGTAGAACTGACCTGATCAGGCCATTGAAATCTTTGAAAAACCTCCTATTGTTTTCTCCAGAAACTGGACTGGAGCCTCACAGAAGCAGAAATCCAGGCTGAGATCAGTTAAAAAGAAAGTCTACAGCATTTCAAAGGAGTAACTCTAATGAAATATGAATTAAAATAAATACAAGGTTTTAATAATAATTAATAAAACATGCTGTGAATACCTCATGAATGACTGATACATAATAAATGAATCATACAAATGTATTCATTAGCTAAAATTATCGTACATAATAATTACATTTTCTGAAAAATTTATGACAGGGGGAAACTCCTTCCATGAATGTTTTTGTGCAGCTTTCTTTGACTTCAGTGCAGACACACAGGTGCACTCAAGGCTGGAATGTGGCCCTGGCTATGTGTGTTTTGTCACATTAATAATTCTGGAAAGGGAGTTCCATGTTCTAAGAGGAATATGAATTCATCCTGCTCTATTTCTTATTTAAAAACCACGCTGTGTGTTCAATGAAATTCCACAGCCCAAGGAGTCTTTGCTGCAACCCCACGCTCTGCATAAGTGAAAACTACAGGAAACGTGATTTACAGGGAAAAGTTTTCTTTGTTTTGCTTCAGTTTTCTTAGATTTCAGCTGTCCACATGTGGAGGCACGTGGCATTCACCATCACAGTGTTTAGCCAAGTGAGAACTCTGTTTAAAAAGTGCTCTGACTTCTGCTGAGTCCCAGAGATTGATCACAGAGATGATCATCATAGAGATGATCAGCTCTTCTGCAGTTTGTTCTGACCATGGCTCCCAGGTGGTTCAGAGGGGCAGTGAATAGCAAAAAGAGCTTTTTTTGTGTTTTATCGTAAGAAAGGTCGCTTCTGTGTTCAGGATACTGTGGAAAAGGGAGGTCTTGGCCAGGAAAGTTGTGCATAGATGTTGCTTCCATTAGGAAGGACATCTGTTCAAGTTGACTTTCAGGTCAAACAAAAAAAAAAAAAGAAAAAAAAAAATCTATAAATTGAACTAAATCCTCAAATAGGCCCAGCAACTGCCATCATGGTTTTCTGCCAGTCAGCCACAGTCCCTGCTCTCTGCAGTGTCACAGCCTGTGTGATCAAGGGACCTGTCTCTTGAGTGCTGAATTTTCTCCAGCTCCTTTTGAGAGATTATTCTGCAGGCACATCTACAAAGAGGATGCACTCCCTCCCTGGGAGGACTGGCAGTATCAGATAGGTGTGCACCATTCAGAAGTTAAGCAGAATTGGGCAGACATGGAGAGGAGATCAAAGGTTATCAGCAGCTGTGTGCTTTAATGAAGATTGTGGAGGAGAAAAGTAGAGGCTGATTTCAGGACATGGCCATTGTATTTCAGTTCCAATTACAAAACAGGGGAATTTGAGGATCAGATATGCAAGTGCAGGTGGTGGAGGACTGTAGTAACAAAGTCAAAGAGCTTGAAAGAAATCCAAGGTGTTTTCTTTTCCTTCTTTTTTTTTTTTTTTTAAATATGATTATAATTTATTCACTTGGGAAATGATATTCCTTTCCCGCCTTATCAGCTGATCCCATTCCTGCTCCTGTGAATTCTGACCCTGGGGTGGCACAGGATGGTGCAGATGGAGGAATGTTGCTTTGCTTACCCAAAACTGGAGACATGCATTCCCTGTGCCACAGCCCAGCCGTCCCACAGGGCTGGACCACGGAGCCTTGAGCGACACGAGAAAAGATCCCCAAACCCTTTCTCTGCAAGACAAATAAAACTACCTATTTCTTGGGATTGTTTCAGCAGACTGCCTGGATAATTACTGCTCCAGGTTAATAGGTATGTTTTAAACACAATACCACGTGTCTTTAAAACAAACATGCTTTCTTTATTAATTGCAGAAATTTGCCGTGACACAGAGCTGAGTGGCTCTGGTGTAACAGGTTTTAGGATTTGATTACAGCACCATCTACTGGGTATGGAACTTCTCCTTTCAAGCCCTCTCTATTGCAGTAAAAGTCGAGGCTCACTTTCAGGACACGGTTCAAGGGAAAAAAAAGATGTTTTCATTTCATTAAGGCTCTTGAAATCAGTAGTAAGATTCATTAACTTCAGTGAGATTCAGCTCTTTCTGTTGATGCTCACCTAGAGTCATATTTAAATTACCATCTTGGATTATGTGATGAAAAACAGATCTGAAGAGTGAGACTGGATGTTTACTGCAATATGTTTCATGCAATTATAACAAGGGATCATCCATTTAACTGGTAAGGGCTTTATAGCACTGAGTGGGTGGTGCCTAGACAGGTAGGAGTAAGCAAACAAATGTGATGTCCTCAGGCAAAACCACTGAATGGCAGCAGAAAGCACTGAATTAATTTAAATAAAGAAATTTTACTTAAGGGATTAATCAGTTATAACATGTAATAGGAATCCCCTGCATTACTTGGAAAAAAAATTGATTTCTTCCCGGAGAGGGGATATGTTCAAAAGCTGATTAGTGGAAGTAATGGTTAGAATATTTGCATTCCCCAATGATTGTTAATTTTGCACATAATCCAGGCTCCCACTGACTTTCACACAGCTGTAAATGTTCTGGACAGAATGCTGCTAACATCTGAGGAGTGCTGGATGCCATCTGTCAGTACCACGATCCTAAAGTGTTAACTGCTCAAGTAAAGTACTGCTCAGCACAAGCCACTAATGCAAAATTTTTTTTGTCGTAGATAGCACTCTTATTTTGTGCCCATAAATGGATTTCTTGAATGCTTTATCTCAGAAATTTTGGGGAGAGACTGACATACAGCTGTTACCAGCATAGCTGGGGAAAGTAGAACCTCATCCAGGAGTTCCCCTCCTGTTGGAGCCCTGGTCCTCAGAGCAAAATTTGGATTTTGAACCACCTTGATGGCAAGTGCAACAGCCCCAGAAAGCAACTCACAGCCCTCAGCTCTCCATTTCCATTTGCTGTTACATAGAGAGACTGGCCACAGTGTTGTGTTCTCCTGTGATGGATGAACAAGTGCAAAAAGTCCCCTCCTGAGTGACCTTGTTCTCCATCACACCAGTTTTAAACTGAGGAACTACATGAACAAAGGCCAGAAGATGGTCTGAGTCCAAAAGGGCAGAATCACTTGCCCTTTTCATATACTAACACTTGATTAATTCTCCCTTGAGCTATTCTGTGTTGTTGGAAAAGAAATTCGCATTTTCTGATTAAAAAAAACAAACAAACTAAATTGTACTTTGCAATTACACTGATGGGGGGAAATAAAAAATCCTATCCAGGTAAGAAAATTAAATGCTCTGCACATAGATTATAAACTATGTGTGGTTGGGAATGGGCTCTGACTGCTACATCTTCATGTGTGAGATTATTTTTGTCCCTTTCAGAACAGCCAGGAATGGCTCTGCCAGCTGTCTGAGTTGAAGGACAACTGATAAAGGTGGTCTAAGCAGCCACCTTCAGCTCTGTCACCTTTTCCTCAGCATCCTTTGGACTGATATTGGGTGGTATCTGGAAGAGCTGCCCTTATCTCACACTGAACCCCTCATGGAAGAGTTGCAATAGGATTATGGAGTGTCTCTGTCTTGGTTACTGATTACTTGGTTACTGATGCTCCAAGGCACCTTCGTTTGACTGAGCATGACTCCAGATCCTCCTCAGTTTTTACCATTCTACATTTCACCTTATCTCTAAAACCTCATTTCTGCAATTCAACCTGTTTATTATTTCATCAAACACATCAAGTTCATCGTCTTCCTATTTTTCTGTGCTGAAGGCTGTCAGATATTTCTGCTTGGTCCACTGAATTTCTGTGTTTTCAATGCTGGTTAAAATCCCATGTAAAAAGGATGTTCTTTGCATAAGATAACCCAATAGCTCATTCAGGCTTGTTTTAGTGTGAATGAGGGATGAACCCAGCCTCATTTCAAGCTTTTTTGTGCTTGTACTCATGAAGGAGAAGCTGTAAGATCAAGCTTCAAGTTTTGAAAATGTTTGCATGCAAATCCTCTATATATTCATGAAAAATTATGTCAAAGAAAAATTATTTCAATGAAAGAAAATTTATATTTGTACAAATATAATTATATCAGTTGGACTAATTTTTTTATTAATGAGGTTTAATTGTCTGGATGTTATTAATTTTTTTTTTTATTAGAAATGTGTTTTTCACCACACATAATTAATGGAGGTCTGAACTAGAAGGGGCAGTGGTGCAACAGGACACACTGAGTGCTGCATTGCAGGACCCTTTTGAAATCCTGTTCCAAAAGGCTTATGAGACTTTTTGGGAGTATTTTCTTAATTCCATTTTGATCATAAAAAGCAGAGCTTTTGCTGGCCAAAAAAAAAATGTTAAATGTTTGGATGTCCCTTGCTTCTTGGTTGTTTACCATGGTAGACAGTGGAGTAACTCCAGTGGGAATGCTAAGGAAATATTCCATGTTAATCAAGTGATGGCAATAGGAGGTTTTGTTTGTCTGTTTATCTATCCATCTATGTATCCATGATCTACATACCCACCCATAAACACTGTGTATAATTAGAATGCATTTCCTACTATCTGTCTTGCCATTTTTTGAGCCTGCAATATTTAAATCCAGTTTTATAATTCTTCTGGTGCTGTAATTCTTCTCATCCTTTTAATTCTTACTGCCCTCTGAGGCATATGGGGAGCTAAAGGAAAATCCAGGAGAGCTGAAGCTTTCCTGAGAGGCCTTTTATCTTGCTGGAGAGCAAAGGGGTGAGGGTGATTGTGTGGATGGGGATGGTATCTGCAGTGACAAATGGCAATTCACTTAACGTTTGGGAGCCTCACTCGACAGGGACTTCACACTTGTTATTTTCAGGATTATTTTGTCCCACGTTCCACCTGGCAATAGATCCTCTCTGAAAGGGGTTATAACACATTTTTCTTAGAGGAGACTGAAGCCAGTGGAGGAAATGGGGCTTCCTGATGAAATAACCTGCTCAGTTCACTGGTGGTAGAATGTTTAAACCCTCCAAAATGGAAGATCTACTTTTGCTAGAAGCAAGTAGCCCTTGCCTGTGCCTTCAGAGAGGTAAGTAATGAAGTGATGTTGGATCTTAGGCAATCCCATGAAAAATATTCAGCACCATGGAAAGATGAAATGCCTCCCTCCATATGTATGAGGTTTACTAAGCTAGTAATCCACAGTTTAAAGAACTTTTTTTTTTTTTTTAAATTTAATAAAGAGGTTATTTTAAACTTAGATCTGCAAAACACTCATACCTCCAGCACATTGCCTCAGTGAAATATCCCTCTACATGAAAATATAGACAGTTAGTTTTTTCTTCCAAAGTGAAACACTGCAAGGTCTTTCATTACTGGTTTATTATGCTTTCTGTATCTTTGCTCATTTTTCACCAGTATTGCATTAAGTATTGATATTGATTTCTTGTAAATGGTACTGAAATGGATGGCTCACAGTTTTTGTTATTGTTCTGTAGCACTTGTATGTAATTTATTATAGCTGCAATGGAACCTGCCCCTTGCTGCCAGGGTTTAAATTAAATGTGCCATGTTTTGGCCCCTAGTAGTCACACACATTTCTCATTCCAGACCTAAAAGGGGTATGTGAAAAGCTACTTTTTTAATTACTTCCTTTGATATTACTTAAAAAGTTCATTTCAATAATTTCGGTAATTAATATGTAATATATTGGTTGAATTAATAGTATTTTTCTTTTCCATTACAGAGACTAATTGCTGTCCCATAAAAACAGTGTGGAGTATCTGGTAGTCATGAGTGGTTTTCTCACTTTCTGAGACAAAAAATTGGAAATCAGCTCCTAACATTTTCACTGTGTGTTGGATCTAAGTCTTTAATTGTGCATGGACTCCCAAATAGGTCTTAATGGAAGAAAAAAAGTCATGGTATTGATGCTGAGGAGGGACAGTCCAACTGGAATGGCTTTTCTCTGGGCCATGTTTTAATGAAGTGGACTTAGTTTTGGCACAAAATTTGGCTTGGATCAGTCAATTAACTTGGTTTTCTGAGGGTAAAGCTGCAGCACTGACAAAAATGAAGTAAAGCAAAGAAACTACACTCACCAAATATCTCTGTAGTTGTGGTTCCTCCAGGCAGGGTTTGTGGAGAAAATAGTATTGATGGAGAGAACACTAGTGGTTTTATGAAGAAAACCCTAATTAATAGGACAGTATCAACACAATGATATTGAGAGAGACTTATTGTATATTCTCCAGTTTTATTTGAGAGAGACTTATTGTATATTCTCCAGTTTTATTTGCAGCTCTTATTGCAGAAATAGAGGCTGCTATTCCAGCAGGGAGTGAGAGCATTTTTTGACTTTGCCCATGGACAATCTTCTGCTCTAAAATTTTGAAAAGTCTCCTCTCCAGGTGAACATCTCCAGAGCAGAGGTGCCCCAGCCCCCTGAGCATCTTTGTGGACTCCTCTGGACCCACTCCAGCAAGTCCATGTCTTGTAGCTCTGCAGTTTACTGACTCAGCCAGGTTATATGGCCTGATCCCTCAGCCTTTTGTTGCCAGGGAAGCCATGTCAATGAAATCATGGTCCTCAGGTCTGAGAGCTGGAAGGTTCTGTCGTGATATGGGTGATACCTGACATGCCAATCTTCTCCCTGCCTCTCCTCGTGTCTCTGTCTTTTTTCACCCTAAATAAACCCCTGCTTTAAATAGCACCATTCTGTGCTTAACATATCAAATAATGTGCCAAAAGTTCTCTCCTTGGTAATGACACAAATTGCTTTTGCTGGGCCTTAGACGTGGGTTGTCAAACCACAGCAAGGCAGTCTCCAACTTGTGATTAATTTTAGCCACTATGTTCACACTGAGCTTTTTGCTGCACTTACCAGATTTGTATGAAATCTTGTGTTGAAGAGAGTAAATGGGTTTATTGAAATAATAAAGAAGAAAAAGTCACCTGCTTCTCTAATTCCACCCCCCCCCCCCCCACAAACACCCCCAAAGGCAAATTAACAACCCAGGTGGCTCAGCTGACCCACTGGAAGGAATTGCTTATGGTATTTTGGCTTTATGTTAGTTTGTTCAAGTCCCCTGAGAGCAACAGGTCCAGAAGCCAGAGCTCATATTGCAGTGGTGATGAGGTGTTTTGCAGCAGCACAGTGGAAAAACTGAGCATCAGAGGTGTTAATCTGATCTCTCAGTATTGGTGGCCCACACCTCAGCCCCGGTGCAGGAAATTAAAGAATGAGATCTGCAAGGGAACTATTTCATAATGCTTTAAACAAATGAACTTCTTAACATTTTATGATCTCTGGAAGATTGTTTTGTTGGTAGCAGTGCTGTCTGCAGTGGGAAGCATTTGCTGGAAAAGCAGTGGTGTGGCAGTCGTGTCAGCCACAGCCCGGGAAAGGACACTTACTTGAGCTTTAGCATTACTCAGTAAATTACTCAATCTCTGGCAATTTTCATTTGGGCTGAGTTTCATGGGAAGAACTGTCCCAAATCTAGGACTAAAGCTTGCTTTATATAGAGAAATCACTCCTTCCCCCAGTCTCCCTCCCCGATGTCACCGGGAGCGTTTCGCTGATCTGGGCAGTTCGCAAATCAAGCGACCTCCCACATTTTCTCCCCCGCTTGGTTCAGAGGGGTTTGTGATGATACCTGACCATTAAAGCTCTCTGCTGCTTTATGTTATTTAGAATCTCGTCCCTTCCTTTTATACCATTTCCAGGAAATTTCAATTCACTTGGCTGCCCTTTTGCCATCCTCCGGACCGCAGAGGGGGTTGGGAGGGAGCCATCCAGCCCAGCTCTCCTCGGGAGCACCGGATCGTGTCTGCAGACACATAAATGCAGCCTGTGCTCAGCGAGAGGCTCTGGCAAAGCTTCAGACCGAGGCCTCCTGTTAATTTCAGAGTCCCCTCAAGAGAAAAAAAGGCTTTGTAAAAAGGAAGCAGAAATTCCTCAAGGATAACGCTAATGTACCCTGTCCACAAATTACCAGCAGACCTTTGCAGTAGCTGATCGCCTATAAAAAGCTCCCGAGTAGTCATTACAGTCATTGAGCTGATGGTGGTTTTATGACTTTTACTCACCACAAGGCAAGGCAGGAGTAGCCTAATGCAAAAAAAACTGCTTTGGAGGGGCTGGCAGGTCTCTCCAGCCACCGTGGGCATCCCTGGGGCCTCCTGAACTGGCAGTGTCACCCACGGGCTGCTGAGCTGGAGAGGGATGGAAAGATGGAGCTGTAAACCCCCAAACATCCATGTGTGGAGAGCTGTGAGGGAATCAGAAGCTGCATGGGTGAGTCTTTCCCCTCTGGAGCAGGAACAGACTGAAAGCTGCCACCAGTCCGGTGTTGCATGGATGGAGAGGATGAGTTCTGCCAAGTTTTTAACCCCAAAAGTCCAGGGAGATTTGTCCTTCCTCCCTCAGTTGTTTGTGTGCCTTGGGGTGGTACCTGTCAAAGAAGACAGTGAGTGTGATGGGGGGGACCTGATCACTGTCTCCAGCCTCCTTCCAGGCTGGGAGTGGGCTCTTCTCCTGGGTGACAAGTGATAGGATGATGGGAAATGGCCTCAAGCTGCACCAGGGGGTGTTTAGATCGGATATTAGGGAAAATTTCTTCCCTGAAAGAGTTGTCTGGCCCTGGCACAGCTGCCTGGGGCAGTGGGGGACTCACATTCCTGGAGAGATTTAAAAGATGTGTAGATGTGTCACTAAGGAACATGGGTTAGTGGTGCCCTTGCACTCGATGGTCTAAGAAGGCTTTTCCAACCTTAATGATTCTATGATTCAGTGATAAATTCAACTGCCACGTTTCTGCCCATGTGCAGCTGGAGCCACTCTGCCATGGGGACATCACCCCGTCTAGCATCAGCCTCCTCCTCTCCTTTGCTTCCCTCAGGCATGTCTGCAAAATTCCAGAATTTAGTCTGATTTTGAATGGGACCCATTTGTCTTTTATTTGTTTTTTCTTTAAACCTTTGAATGTGAAAAAAAAAAGAGGCTTCTATGAGTTAGCTGCTGCCCTTTTTCTTGAGTCTTTTTTTTTTTTGGAGGGTAGAGATTAAAACTGATTAAAAACTTGGAACATTTCAGATAAACCACAGCAGACATGTTAGACATAGCTGACCATCTAAGTGTATTGGATATTGCTGTTCTATTTGTTGTGCAATCAATGACAATAAAACTAAAAAGTCCAGTTGAACACAGAAGAGAGATGAAGCTTCTGTGCTTGTTCTGCAGAGGAATTACTGGTGCTGTCCTTGGTGTTAGACTCCATTTTATTTCAGATGTGTGCTCTAATGTAAAAAAGCTCTGTTCAGTAATGATCCCCATAAAGAATTTTTAAATTTGAAAGTATTCTTATCATTTGCCATCCAACATTTATATTTCTTTTTTTTTTTTTTTTATTTACCACAGTATTACAATGGTTTCTATTGAGTTTCATTTCACTCTATGCATTCCTTTTTGGTTTTATAACAGGGTGCTATCACTGGTGTGAGAAAATTACAAAACCAAATCAGATTGAAGAATATAATCCCACCCGTGATAAACCACACAGGTTCATCAGAGTTTTCTCCCAGTTACAAAGACAAAAGCAAATCCAAGTATTTTAAATAGAAAACAAATCTTCAAAGTATGGTACACACATAAAATCCTGAGCAAATGTTTACTGACTCCAACACCTGGAACAATTAAGGTACTGCAGTGGAGCAGGATTTGATTTAGGAGGGTGAGCCTTGCAGATGTGAGCTGAGCACAGTGCCTGTGTCCTCCAGAGCACAGAGCAGCTCCAGCCTCCATCCCTGCACTGCTCTTCTTGAACTAATCTTGTACTTACCGATAATTGACGCTCTCCACTGAAGGGAATGGGATGGGAAAAGGTGGTGATTTAACAGCTGTGTTTGCTGCACTTATTTTTACTTGCTTTTACTCTGGTGTGTGTCGAATATGGGTCAGACCTTTCAGTGCCCAGCAGCACAGGGAAACGTGTATTTTATTAAGACATGGAAGTGGTACAGTCAATCCAATAAAAGAGTATTAAAAAAAAAAAAGAGCCCTTATTCAAAGTTATTTTTAGGCTCATGAGGTTCCTTTTCCAAAAGGAAAAAAAGAATACAGTTTTCCTGACTCCCTTTATATTTTTCTTCTTCTTCTTGGTACCACCTTGGCCAACAGAGAGGTGCCATGTGAAGGTTTGTGAGGGCAGTGGAGAAGACTGGAAGAAATCCCCTTTCAGTATCTTCCCCAGGGGAATGCAGAACACACCATTTTTTTGCAGGAGCAGTTCCTCAAAGCCCTTGCCACACGTCAGAAAGCACCTGCCTGAAAATAAACCTCATCAATCCATAGAAGAGAGGAAATAAAAGCATTGTGTTTGTCCTACAAACCTGAGCTAAGGAGGGCAAGGAGAGCAGATCAGCCATTCTCGGGATACAGTGTTCATAATTTTATATCTGTCTCTTCAACCCTTCTCCCCTTTGCCCAGAGCAACCTTGAGAAATCAGGATGCTGTCAGTGTTGTCAGTGCAGGTTTTGGCAGAACATCACATGAAAAACATCCAATATCACAGCTGAAGAGCTTCACTTGAGGATTCCTTGGCTATGGTAAGGTTCTGCTCTGTTTGGGGTGGGGAGATGATGTTACTCTGCCTAAACCCTTCGTGATGAAGCTGCAAACATGTCCCAGCACCAAATCCCAGACGTATCAGAGATTTACAGATTAAAAAAAGAAATCTTGAAATTGGTTTTAGAAATTGCGTTGCAGGCAAGGGAAGGATGAGGAAAGGACTAAGTCTGGTAGAGTTCTGATTTTAGAAATGGTTTTCAAACTTCCAAACAGCTTCTTAAAGGGTGATTTTTCTGTCAAGACATGGGACAAGATTTAATAAATCATTATGTTGATGGAAACCCTACAGTCAAACATGCCATACACGTATATGAAATAAAAGGTATTTTTTTAAAAAAAGCTTTCTTCATCCTATTGGTGGAAAGACATCTTTTTTCAGAAAGAGTTTAAGACAGTAGGTTTCTTCCATATGGCCTCCATCACTTATATGTGCTTGGAAAAGGATTTCACTGGTATTTTTGCAGGCAAAGCTCTGTATGCCTTCAAAAAAATCTCCACAAGATCAGATTAGATTGAAGCCTTTTGGAAATTAGATCTTCCCCCAGTCTAGCATGTGCTTGGGATGATTAGCTCAAACCAAGAATCCCCAAGACATAAAAAAGACTAATTAAATAAAACATTATGTATTTTAGCAGTATGTTTTATATTCTTAAATAGATATAGCTGAAATACATAGAAGGAAAAAAGGCATAACCTGTATGATGAAAAATCTATTCCAATTAAGCAATAGGCATTGGTTTATTACATTTACCTTACATTTTCAGCAGACTTGTTATTGAGAAATTTGGGTAAGAAATGTAGAGCACTGTGATGTTTTTCTCTCAGAGTATTCCCAGGAATAATTCCTGGCCAATGAAATGCTTGCCTGCAGGGTGCACCTGGCAATTTGAAATTTAAGATGCACTGGTCAGTCTTGACTGGACATATCTGTTATATCATATTACTGATTTGGTTTCCTCTAACCAGGTTTTCAAAGCAAACTCCTGCCTTTATGCAGGAACTAACTACTTTTCTCCATGGGAGGGAAGTGGCAGTAGGAAATCACGAAGCCAGAAGAGCAAAACCAGAGCTGGAGTAAACCCTCCTTGCATTCAGGTGAATATTCACATACTTTTAGGTCACTACTCAATTCTGTTCCATCATATTCCTCACAGAGGATTAGGTTTTCTAGCTGATGACAGTATTTTTTTTAGGAAAACTAATGTCTTCAATGTACCCTCTCTGGAAGTCTTGCTTGGTCTAAATATCGATTGGATTTTACTACCAGCCAAGGTCAGAACTGAAGAGGTTCTTGCTGCAGCAAGCTGTATATTAATCTCAATATCAGCTAAGTACCTAAACTGTTATTGGAATTTGATGATCAATTACATCTTTGAAAAGTACTTAGTATGACATTTGTTGGGCTTCCATATTTCGTGTTATACAGTCACACCTGATAGTTCAATAACTGGAAAAATACCAGCAAGGAATCTCTTCAGTTCTTTGTGCAGACAGTATCTGCTCTGTAATTCACATTTCTTTCTTTTATCCACATTAACAGGCATTACACACTGTTAGAAAGTTTTCTTGCTGCCCCCCTTGCATTACATCATGAGATAATATACCGCTGTTGCAGATACTTAGGCAGAAAACCACACAAAATCCTCTTCCAGAAGAATATTTCTGAATTCCTTACCCTTTACACTTGGAAATGCCACCATTAAATTCTACTGTAATGACTCAGTCTGTTCCCCTGTCACTAAATGCTCTGCTAAACTCTGTAGGAATGTGGAACCACATGGCATCACTTGGGGGGTATTTGCTCAACCTGGACACGTTGGGAAGAGTCACTCTCAGTAGTCACAGGGGGTTTTTTATATTCTAAGTTAAATAAGAGGTTTAGAAGAAAATTCATAGAATCATGGAATGGTTTGGGTTGGGAGGGAACTTAAATATCATCCATGACACCTTCCACTAGCCCAGGTTGCTCCAAACCCCATCAACCTGGCCTTGAACACTTCCAGGGATGGGGCAGCCACAGCTTCTCTCCAAAGCCTAAACTTGTCATACCATTTTCCAAAAACTTTTGAATACTTGCCAGTCCGTTTTCTCCCTCATTTGCTTCCCAAGGTAAGTTTTCTATTGAATTAAAATAACTTGCAGAAAAAGTTTCCATATGATACCTGAAAGTTGTAACAACGCAAGAGCAAGTATTCATACACATTTGAAGCAACAGTTCATGTCAGATCTGAAAACTACACCAAAATGAAAGAGCAGCTCTCAACACACAGTTATCTTTTCTCTTTCTTCTGTTCATTCTTTGTTAAATGATGAGGCAGGGAAAAAGACTTCCAGAAATCAGTCAACCATCGATAGCTTTAAAATTCATGGCTCTGTTTAGCAGTGTCAGGAACAAACCTGTTCCTCACTCTCTGTGGGTTTGGGTTTTGGTTGTTTGTTTTTGTTAGGTTTTGTTTTGGTTTCGTTTTCTTTTGTTGTTTTTATGTTTTGTTTGGTTGGTTTTTGTGGTTTTTGTTTGATTGGTTTGGTTTGGTTTACTTGCACCAGTCTTGTATTTCTCTGTTTGTTTTAAATCCTAAGAAAGGCAGCCACTCACCAGTAACCAGGGAAATGCAGAAGCTTTGCTTATTTTAAACTTCATCTGTGATGACATCATTAAAAAAACCCTAAAAATCAGCATCAGTACGACTACAAGGACATTCCGATTTTCAAGCACATAAAACATTCTAAGTGAACTTCAGTCTTCTGACACATGCAGTGCACCCCCTGAACGAGCTGGAAAGAAAGCAGAAAGGAGAGATTTATCAGGCATCGAGTTCAGCCATGCAGACACCACCGAGCTCGTTTTCTTGGCTGGCTGTGTGTAAGTTTGAGATGGTTTGTAAATTTAATTGACCATGTACAAGGTGCACAATCAGCAGCACTGCCGAGATCAGCAGCTCTGTTTCTTAGGGGCTGAGCAGGTCTAATGTGCTTTTTTGGAAGCAAAATGCACCCCGAGGCGTTCTGAAAGCAGCAGTTGGGCAGGGTGAGACTCCCTGCAGTGAGTGGGGTTTAGCAGGTCAGAAATGGAAGTGCTTTTTGGGATGGCAGCCACACCAGGTAAATCATGGAGAGGAGTTGTCTGGTTGTTACCTTTCAGTACCTCTAAGCCTCGGGAGATGAAAGTGGAGAGTCTTGCTGTACTTATGTCAGGTAACATTGCAATTTGAGGTCTAGAACATCCTGACAGTGGGTTTTTTTATGCTTTGTGGGGTTTGTAATTTACCTAGCTGCGAGTGGGTGTCCCATTAAATTATGTTATATTGCACTGCAGTCTGCATCTGACATTTGGAGGATCCCCAGTCTTACAATTAGATCATTTTAATTTTAGTTATGCAGGATTCCTTAAACATTGACAGCAGTTTGAAGAGGAAGAGATAAGACTCTGGGATTTTATATTTATCTAATCCATTCTTAGCTCTGTTCATGGTGTGAAGAGGTGCCAACACGGGGTCTTTCTGCTGGCAAAAAAAATTGGGATCTATGAGTTTCAAAGTCTAGTGAAGAACCAAAATGGCTGTCAGAAAATGATGTCTGTTATTACCATGTAATCTTCATGGCTGATGCAATGCAAATCTTTGTCCATCTTCTGTTGTGCTCCTTTTAAATCTCTTTATTGCTACCACCGGTGCACAAAGCAATGAGGCCACAGAGATGTCTGAGGAAAGGTAACAACCAGCTACACTTAGCAGCCAGCCTGGCCTGTGCAGGCATAAACCACTTACCAGTGAAAAATGAAAATATTCATTACCCAAAATTGCCACAAGTGAGATTTCACAGCTAGAAACTATCGAAATAAAATTACTGGCAACAGCAGCGTTCTTATACAAATGTGTGGAATTGTGTCAATGTGATACACACCCTGTGCAAAGACAGATCAGGGGGAAGCAGTGAAAGGAGAAAGAAAACAACCTGATCATCCAGGTGGTGAAAATCAGCATGTGTGAGTTAAAGACATGATGCAAAGTGGCTGCAATAGTCAAAGGCGTGATCCAGTGGCCCAGGTGGTCTCACTGCTTCCCTGACCACAGTTTATGTGTCCCTCAGGTCTCCCGTTGTCCCCAGCCAAGGACTAATTCTGCTCTTCTGGGCCCACCAGGTGACTGATCCACCCAGCAATCATTAAATTCATAAATTCATTTCATAAAATTGTTCATAAATTAATGCTTGTTTAGTTTGGGAAATTTGATTTTTATTTTTTTTATTTTTTTTTTTTTTAGAAAATATATATTTACCACTTTTCTGTAAACTCCTACTCCAAAGATTTATGTCAGAGAGGCAATTTTCTTCCCAACAAGAGACTTATCTTTTTAGTCACAAAAGCAGGTCCCCAGAATCATAGCTTATTGCAGTGGCACAGAAGAATAAGTCAAGAGTTATCACCAAGTATAGCCAATTCAAAAAAAAAAAAAAATTTTTTTCACCTTGAATTATTTTTCAGGTTCAAATCCAGTTTCTGAGTTATGGTTATGAGACTCCCAGCTCTAGGCTCAGTTCTAACTAAAAATTTCAAGAAATCATAGAACTATTGTGTTGAAAACCTTTTCAGAAATTAAAGGAAAACATACAGCTGTTGAGCTGGTGCCTTGGAAATGCACCATGTAGCCCTCATAAAACGGGTCTCACATGAAATGTCAGCTCAAACTCCCACAAATACTCAAATCACTCTTTGTTTGTTGCTGACCTGTATCTTTTAAGCTTAACCCACACTTGCAAAAAGCCCAAAGGAGTTGTATTTGGAGTCTGGTTGCTCATGCACTTTTCTACTCCAACTCAACTAAGACAATTTTCAAATATGAGTAACTATACCTTTTTTTTTTTTTATTAAATAGAGATTGTACTGCACAAGAAAATAATAACTTTATTCTATGAGGCTTTGAAGACTAGTGCTCAAAGTGCCAGGTGAGTTTGTTCACCCCTCTGGCTCACTGGTGTGGAATTGTTCTGTGTGGGATAATGTTGGGACGCAGCTGCAGAGCACTTTGAAGAGACAAGCATGGATTTTGCTGAATGTTTCCTAAACCAGGTCAGCAATTTACATAATTGCTGTAACATTTCATAGTAAATAACTAGAATAGTTGTTAGGTAATTTCAAACCAAAATCATGACACTTACCAGCCCAGCTCCTTGATGAAATTGGAAAAGGAAACATGAATCCATCTTTTTTTTTTTCTCTGCGAGAGGGGAAAGGGCACGGCTTCCAGTTACCAGTGGAAAGCAGGGAGATCCCAAGGGGATCCTGCTGGGCACTGTGCCCTCAGCAGTGCCCGAGGCAGGTGTCAAGGACCATCAGCACTGCCAAGGTGTTGGGGAAGCACAGGTAACTCTACCCGTGCCGTGGTGTGATGTGCAGCAGCAGGAACAGGAGTGCCAGCTTGTAGCTCTGCTACAATCCAACCCTGGAAAGCAATGGCTTTTGGAAGAGAGAAGGTATTCAAGCAGGATTTAGAATATTAACTGAAAGAGCTAAAGGGAAAAAATTACATGTCACAAAGATGAGCAAGACTTGAAGTATTAATAAAATTATAAGCTTGCAAGAAGAGCAAGGTGTAGATTGAGAGATGTCATCAGACACCAAGTCAGTTAATCAAGTCCAAAAATGAAACCTGGATAATTCTTCTGTGAAGTGCCTATAGCGTTTTCTGAAGTTTTGGGGGAAAACTCTTAGGGATTTCAACAGAAAACTCCTTTTCATGTGCCTAAGGGAGCACCATGGCATGGACAGGAGTTCAAGGCAGACTTCATTCACATCTAGAGAGAACATAAGATTTCTGTGTCATTTAAATCCAAATGAAGTCCTGTTTTAAGCCCTTTGACATGAGTGATGCAAAGGCCTTACCTTGATCTTTCTGCTTGAGAGTGAATTTCACCCTCAGGTTGTAATAATAATAACAACAATAATAATAATAATAACAATAATAATAACAATAACAACAATAAAATAATAACAATAATAATAATAATAAAGTCTAATTCAGAAAAGCTAAAACAAGCAACCCATGCAGATAATATTAAAGTAATTAAAAATGAAAAGCCTTAATGGTCTAAAGAATTATGTAGGCATCACTACACAAACCCTCATTCTTTACTGCAGAAGGATACACTGGATGACCCATGGACCCTCCTCCCATTCCACCACCAGCAGCTTCCTGTAAGAACTCCTCTTTCATAAATCTCTCATGTATCAGGTATTAACAGGCACATGTTAATCTCTATGTTTCTTCTTTATCTAATACAGTATGTTTATTAAATTTTCTCAGTCCCTTGTGTTTCCTGAGTCACAAGTGGCAGTATGCCACAGATGAGGAGATGGCATTACAGCATTTTTCACCCTCACTCATAAAGTCAACTGGGGTTTTTCTGCTTAGAGGTATAAATGTGCATCATCAAGGACATATTTCCTTCTCTGAATTCTTTCTCCTGACTCAAAAAAGATCTGGTAACTTCCTTGTCAAACTCTCGTTAAGAGCTACTGATTCTTTCAAAATATGCATATTTTTAACTTCTGTGTGGATAAAAGACTTCCAGGAACACTGTTATCCTCAGTTTTGAGAGTCTAGGGATTTTCTTCTGCCTTAAAACACATCCTCATGGATTCTTTGTATTTTGTCAGTATGAATCCCAGGTAAGGATTATCTAAAGCAGACACAGAGTTGATGTGTGGGAGCAATCTTTGTGAAGCCAATGTCATCATCATGGGGTTAGTATTAGAGATTGCTTTTAATCATCCCTCAGTTTTGGTGTCTGTCTGTACTCAAGATTGGGACTGAGTCTCCCTCTCTTCCCCCCCCTCTTTCCCTCCCTCTTCCAGTTTTCTTAATAATCTGAAAGTTGTTTTGTGGAGAAAATGACAGCTGATGTGCACAGTTGATCAAAACCTGGGCTACTTCTGTATACAAGATAAAAATCTTGTTTATTTGATAGGCCCAGATTCTCATATGTGTGTGTATTCATTTTTTTTTTTTTTTTGTGGACAACCTTTCTGAATAGCAAAAAGCTGCTGCAACCAGCAATCCCTTCATGGGCCTAGGTTAAATCATACACAGGAACAAACCAGGAGCTTCTGATCAAAATTCAGATTTTGAGTAATTGTGTCCATTGCTCCATCAAAGCAGCAGATAGTTGCTCTTCAGTGAAGATGGGAGACAACAGCAAAATTCAGACCTGTTTTGAATTTCATAGTCACAGGGCAAAGTTTTGATGTGTCCTTTTCTCAGATCTCTCTGTTGACATTTCAGTGTAGACCTTGTCCTTTAGTTTGCCCTGTGCCATGAGAGTACAAGAGGTAATGGCTTGAAATTGAGAGAGATTTAGATGGGATAATGGGAGGAAATTCTTCCCAGTGAGGGTGGGGAGGCCCTGGCACAGGTTGCTCAGAGAAGCTGTGGCTGCCCCATCCCTGGAATGTCCAAGGCCAGGTTGGACGGGGCTTGGAGCAACCTGGGATAGTGGAAGGTGTCCCTGCCCATGGCAGGGGGTGGGATTGGATGAACTTTAAGGACCTTTCCAACCCAAATCTTTCTACCTTGCTCAGAATCTCTGTTTCTGTCTAGGAGGTCACACACAGGTTGTCCAACAGTTCTATGGATGTCTTACACAAAGGTACATCAAATAAAATTTGTGCTGTCTCTAATGGGATCAGTGGTTAATGTAACTAACCAAACCCTCTCAGATCAGGTAATCAAACTCAGCAAGTCAGCCTTCACTCAATTAGTGTCACAGGCATACATAAAAGGTCAGATTTTAGCCTATAATGAACTGTATTTATTTGCAGGTAGTCTTTATTTCAGGGTAGGGCCCACAGTGTGCAGTAGTTCTTGCTGCAAGCAGTGCTTTCCTTCTGCTCTTACCCTCACCTCACTTTTAGTTCTCAGTCTGTAAGAATAAAATAAATGCAATGCAGTGTACATCAGCAGGCCTAGAAATTCAAAGGCATTTTTAGCAATGGCAAAAAAAAATTGAACAACTTCGGGTGATGCTTACGGTTCCTAAAAATGCAAGTATCAACTGGTAAGTTTTTTTGAAAATTGAATATAAAATCATAGAAAAATGCTTTATTTGATTCTCTGTTTATGGGAAATTCATTTTATTTGACTTTTTTATTTGTAATATCAACTATATTGCAGAGCAGAGTTTCTAGGTGCTCCCTTATGGTACCATTCCTCTAAATTATTAATGCCGTACTGTTGATATATTGTCAGCCTTGTACATACATTCTATGAAAATGAGTTTTACAGTAGGCTGGGATTTATAACAAAGCTTGACATATGCAGCTAATTCACCTAGACAGTCTTGTCAGTTTTAGGTTCATAAATAATTGATACTCAGGGCTTGGAGTTCAGCTACTGTTAGTGCTCCAGCTGTTAAATTTCAGCAGCATAATGGATGAATATTTGTTTATAATTTCTGTACATGGACCTGATGTCAGATCCCTGGTCTCATTTACATAGGTAGATTGAGATGTTGGGAGTGTAATGAGCATATGAAGATGATGAATTGTTTTCCTCAGTGCTGGTGCGTTTCTGTAAATGTTTGATTAGTTTTGAATGGATTACTGTTAGATTATCTGGTTCAGGGGTTAAAGTGAGCAGCTCTTTGCTCCCAAAGCTTTCGTGATCCCTTGCTGACAGATTTTAAAATTCATACAGTGATATTAGTGCTGCAAAAGCAAGGGGTGTTCTTTGCAACAGATGTTTAGTAATTAAACATACGGTTTCCCAGTTTGGAAGTTGCCTGGGAAATTTAAATCAGAATGATTTGTTTACCGTAGTTTGAGGGAATTACTGTTTCTAAAAAAATAATACATTTTTGCCCCTAAAGTGCTGGAGTTTTCCCCCCCAATGACACTAATTAAAAATGAGCAAAACACACACATACCCTCACAATAATTCAGATGTTTAACGTCCTGGTAGACAGCTGTGAAGCCATCAGAAACAGAGGTCCTTCTCATTTTCTTCTTTTGTGAATTAACGAGCAATACTCAGAAAAACATTTTCAACTGGATGTCCCAAGCAGAGACGCTGAAGTAAACCAGATTTCCAACCATGCCTTTCTGCTGGAGCCCAGCTGGGAGAAGCTGTGGGATGTGGACACGTGCGTTACACCCAAATCCCGGTGACGTGAAGGGCGTGAGGGAGGAGGGGGAGTGCAGTGAGGAAATGACGTTGGAGAAGAACAGAGTAAATTAAAATGAGATGTCCTCTCATCTGTTAAGACTTGGCTTGTGCCACACGGCTAAGGGGATGACGTGCTGGACCAGGAAATGTAGGGAGAGGCTGGGTCTGCCTCGTTGTGGGTTTATATCAAGATGGGAGGAAGAGGAGCATCCCCCACGTGCTTCTCCCAGCCACGGTGACACAGGGAATGAGGTGGAAACCGAGATGTGGGGCGGAAAAGCCTCTGACCCTGCTCACTCAAACACAACCCTTTATATTCCCGCTTTTTGCCTGTTCCCCTCCTGCCACCCTCCCAGCAAGTGCCCCTCTGACAAGAAGGTCTCGTGGAGCAGCTCCTTAATGGAAAGATTTAGTGGCCACAGCTCCGTGGAGCCCAGTCCCTCGCTCGCCACCGCGCCGCGTTTTGTCAGCCCGGCGCACAGCTCCCCCGGCTTGTCTGGCAATCATGTTAGTGATTATATGGGTAATGAAACACGTGCTCTTTTTGTCTGTGGCTCTGATTAATCTGCTTTCTATTTAGCCGTGATTTATGGCGCTCAACTGTTGAGGTGAGCGCTGGCCCATCAGTTCCATGGCCTATTACGGGCGCCGCGCCGGCGAAATGCCTGCGAGGCTTGAACTGTTTCTTGACAGCCAGGCTTCCCGCTACATTCCCTCCAATCTGTTTTGCTTCCTGGTGTGACCTTTCATACAGTAAAATACATTAGTTGAATAGCACAGTCTCATTAAAAGAGTGAATTAACCGAAGAGTCTTTTTAACTAAATGACAGCCAAAGGACTGAGTGCTAATAGCCACGGGCAGTTAGAAACTTAACTCATGAATCAGGCTGTTAATACTGCTCGGTGCCTCAAGCGCTGAGGGCACCACACTCTCTGCTTGCTCTCATAAGAAGAAAAGCTCATTACTTTCCTCCTGATGGGAGAGAAAGAGTGAGCGAGCAATAATAAAGCTTGAATTTTTCAATACTGTTAAAAATGGGGCTGACAGATTGCCGACAATAGGAGCAACGGGCTAGACACTGCAAAGAGAGCCACTGAATTAGCAATACCATATATCATACAATCTAATTAAATCAACCCCCAGAATGAAATTAGTTTTCTGTGAGTGAAATGGCCTTTGAAAGAGCGCTATTAAATGAACTGTAGAGCATTAATTAAATAATTCACAGTGAGGGATTTTGCATTTATACAAAAATTGTGCACTTAATTGTCCATGCTGTATTACAGATTTGGCCTTATGTTAACAATGTGTCTAAAGCACACTTATTGGAGCATATCAGGAACAGCTTAACGTAAATGCAGCTTATAAAGTTTCAAGGATTGCCAAAGAAACTGAAGAAAAGAAGCAACAATAGCAAAAAATACACTGGAGTCAACCACTTTTCCCCATTAATCCCATGAACGTGTGACAACTTGTTACATTTTTTTTCCCCAGTGGAATGACATTAGGGCTGCTGATTCTTAATTAAACAAAGCCTGCGACTTCTCATGATTTAGCAAAAAGAGCCACCTTTAAATTGCCTAAAAATAACATATGCATGAAAATAGCTGAGAAAAAGAGATATTTTTCTTTGGAAGAAATAAAACCAAAGTCTTTTCCTCAAGTTTTCAGTAAGACAAACAATAAAAAAAAATAAATAAGGGTCAGGAAATCAATTTAAAATTTTAGTTTAAATCTTTGTAATGTTAAAACTTCAACTAAAGAATATGCTATTTTGAAATCAAAACCTTTGATTTGGAAACCATGAGAATGGAAGATTTTAAAAAAATCTGTCATCTGGGGAGAGAGGTTGAAATTATAAAACCTGATAATGTTTTTTTTCCCTCCAAATCCTGATATTTTCATACATATATTATGGCTTGGTACTAACACTAGACTCAGTGTTCTGCAACTTCCTACAAAAGAGAAGCTTTGGCTGTCAAATATACTTGACAATGTGTATTTGTATTAAATACAGTATTATAAAAATTAATATTTTATCCATCCCCTTTCTCTGCCTCCTTTTATTTGCACATAAATTTTTGATGTTACTTTAAAATGTGAAAAATATCTGCCCTTCCACTTGGATACTTGCAAAACAATTCAGGAGTGTGTGGACCATTGGTGTTTTAAGATGTTGGTCCTAATTCTTGCTCTTCTCCATCCTTGCAAATATAAAAGGATGCAAATAGGGAAAGAAGTCAGTGCTATACACTGAAATGTTATAAAAATACAGATAACCAGGGTATAGTTTTTCCCAGTGCTTGTAAAACCAGGCTTGTATTTCTCAATGGTTCACTTACTTAGGTTTATTTATGAATGATTGTATTTCATTTTTTACTTTTATTCTGAAAATAAGCAAATGAAATCCAGTCCTCTAATGTTCCCAACAGTGGCCAGTTCAAAACTGTATGGATAAATGAAAATATTATTCAGTTATAATGAGATAAAATCAAACCAACTCCCCAAATTAAAACATGAGAAGTTGGGAGAATTATCTACATATTCTCAGTCTTCTCACCAGCCTCAGATTTTATCAGTGGTTTCCTCAATGAGAAAAATCAGTGTGTTTCAGCACTCATTTACTAATAGCAGAAATTTGAAGATGGCAAGGGAATTGTGATAGTGAAGCCATGGAAGGCAGTATCTGTACCTGGCCAGCAAATTTTAAACAGAAAATAGAGCAATCTAATTAGGTGGATGATAAGATTTTAAAGCATGTTGCTCTATCTGGCTCCACCAAATACTTGTGAAGGATGAGGTGTAACAGGAACCTGGAAATTTGCCATAGAGCATGTAAATACTCCATGTGTGACACAGAGGTGAGGGTTGGTCCCTTCTCCCAGGTAACAAGTGACAGCATAAGAGGAAATGGCCTCATGTTGCACCAGGAGATGGTGCAAAGTGGATTGCTTTATGGAAAGAGGAGATTCTTTATGATAAGGACTGTCCAGCCCTGGCACAGCTGCCCAGGGCAGTGGTTTGGTTCCTATCCCTGGAGGGACTTAAGAGCTCTATAGATGTGTCATGGATTAGTGGTGGCCTTGGCAGTGCTGGGTCAATGGTTGGACTTAGAGGCATTTTCCAGCCTAAATGATCCTGTGATTCTATGCTGACACAGGCCATGTATCTCTGGAAGAGTTTGAGGTGTAATACTTGGCTCTTATGTTCACCCCACAAGTAATAGAATAAACTTGATACCATCAAACCAAGAGCTAAGCATCAAGAGATAGGACCAAGATGTCAAGAGACAGCCTCAACACAGGCATCCCTTGCTTATGTTAAGAACTATCACCCTGAAATCTGGCAGCTGTAGTCACTACAGGTATGAATTAGTGATGTCCAGTGAAACCAAAGGTACCTGAGCTGACAGGGACAGGTCCTCTCACAGGTACAGATGAGCTGCAGCTCTCCTGTATTGTTTAACTGGTCTTGTTCTCAAATTTACACAGGGCTGCAATTTCTTTTGCTGCACCAGCTCATGCTGGCTAGTCTTTCACTGAAAATATTTTCTTAAATGACACTGAAAGGCTCCAGTGACAAATCATTGCAGTTTCTTATTTCCATTTATTTTATTCTGAGATTTGGTATTGATATAAAACCACCGTGAACCTGTTAATGATATTTCATGTGCAGTAATGTCAAACTATTCAATCAGTCGCATCATTACCTTTCATATTAAGCATATTTAGTTTATTCAGTTGTAACAAAGCATTTCTAGCACTAAAGGTCTCCTTTCTCCAAAGTACTCACTCATTTCAATTTCATTTCATATCATCTCATCTCTGAAAATGTATCCTTTGTCTTGATTTTAAATGAAAGCCAAAGGAACAAAGTGCTTTATTACCTAGCTGAGAAAACTTGAAGATTTGTTCCTCAAAACAGGCAACTGAAAATATTTAGGCTTTTCACTGTAAAACTAATAGCAGGTTGAACTTTTCAGGTACTTCTTATAGAATTTCACAGAGGGTTTGCAAGGCTGGAGTACATTTATGGAATTGGTGGAATTGCCAATTAGAAGTCTGGATCACCCTACTGGACAGATGATAAGGAGGAAAAGACACAGACTTGTGAGAACAAAATGAGAAAGATAATGTAAAAAAATTAGGTATAAATGAAAGTGTGTTTTTGAAGCAGCTATACAAGTTTGGGTATAAAGAAAGGAAACAGCAGCACTTGGAGTTTTGAACTTTAGTTATGAGTTTATAATAAACCAAATATAACTATATATAGTTATAAGAATTGGTAAATGCAAAATCCACTAATACACCTGTTACTCGCTAGAAATTGAAGTAAGGCAGACTAAACAGCAAGAAAGTTCTGAACAAAGAAGTTTTATTAATCTGCAGACAAGTGTCTGGCTCTCTGTGGTTCCTCTAAATTGAAGTCTATTGGGCTGTGCCTCTTGCCTCAGGGAAGCAGGGACAGGACTGGCATTGTACTCATTTACTGCTGCTTCTGCTTAATATCAACATCCAGGACAGTCATCATTCAAACCAAAATGAAGTTCCAAAATGAAGTTCCAAAAGATTTTGGTGCAACTGAAAAAGCCAGAGTTTTATGGCTCTGTCCCTCACCTTTTGCATTATCTATAAACTATGCCTTGTTGGAAATGAACTGCTAGTCAGCATGGCAAAGGACCAGTGTGTTATATATCAACATATAATGTAAGAATGTGTCATTCAATATGCTGCAAAACTTGCTGTGAAGAATTAATCATTCCCCTTCTTGAGCAGTCTCTTCAATGCAAAAAGTTGCCACTTTGGAAAATATTCCCAGTCAGGAGAGTAATCTAGCAGGGTGTGGGTCAAAAGAGAGCTAATTATGGAATTTTAATACAGACTTTATTGTGCCTTAGAAGCAACTCCTTCCCCTTAACAACTCAGGAGTTTTCTTGCTGCATTGGAGTGTGTCCTACGAGATATTTGACCCTCTAGGATCAGTCTAAGTGGATGTTTAAAAAAGGCAAGAGGACAAGTCTGGTGTGGAAGCTCTGGGAATGCTCTGGTATGGCCATCCCTTGTCGTGTGAGTCCAAGGACAGGACAGAAACAGGCAACACCATGAATGTGACCAGAGGATGTTAATGTAGTGTCTTTATAGAAGGTCTACTTGGTCCCTTCTCCTGCAGGGTTGGGAGTAGACATGCAGATGGTCATCTCTCTCTTCAGGAGCTTCTATGCCCTGCCTAAGTGATTTTAGTAACACATCTCTGTGAAAAAAATAAACCAGGAAAGAAGTGTCCTGCATGGTCTGAGGAGGAGTCATGATATTTGAAGCTGAAATACAGGAACGGACATGTACATGGGGCTTGTGCCAACCACGGTGCCCAGGAAAGAGGAAGCTGCTGACACAGCTCATCTGGAGAGGATCTGGACCATGTGGAAGAGACAATGTCCTGTGGCAATTGCCAAGTAGCCAAAAGTCTCCTTGGGCTCCCTGGGAGAGATGAAAATCCAAATCAATACATGTATGAAAGACCATTAAGAAAATTTGACTTAGAGGTACTTGTGCTCTGGGACAGGGTGCATATTAAGTAAATAAACAACAATCTTAGGCCATCTCTTCATCAGGTGTCCCAGTTGATTCCACCTCATACGAATAAATGACTTGACAAAGGCCCCTCTGCCCATCTGGTTTTTATCAACCAATACTTTTTATCACTTTCCATCAAGGTTTGGACTCTTGGAGCAATTCAGCCCATAATAAATGTGCTGTAGATGTTCTAACAAGAAAAGAACAGATGCAAGTTTAGTGAATATTGAGTTTTAAACTTGTCTCGTAGTGATTTGTGGCTGTGTCACCGCAAATATTTTTCAATGTCATTGCCTAAGCCCTGGCTGTCACTAACGTGGTCAGCTGGGGAATAGGAGGCCTAACACTATGATCTCGGTATTAATGGGAGCTGTTGAGAGTGGCAAAGGTGATGAAGTGTTGTTTAGTTATTGGTGCCATACTTTTGCTGCAGGACATTATTATAAAACGCTGTGGTTTTTTTTGTCAGATTTCAATCACCTCTCCAATAGCGTATTTAGAAACTTACTGAGAAGACTCCTAAAAATACATCTTTGAAGGGTTTTTTTGTCTTTTTATTGGGTTGCTTTGTCTTTAAACTGTGACTAGAACTAAGCCAACTTACCATCCTAAAGAAAAAAAAAGATTTCAGACTGTCTCCGATGTCCAGTTTACTCCTTTCCAGTTTAGCTGTGGTTATTTTTATGCAAATGTTTCAGGTTCAACGCTTAACTCAAACTGAAAAAAAAAATTAAAAAAAATCCCTGTGATCTGGGATGGATTGGCAGCTACTAAAGGGAATGTAGTTCTGCTCCTATTGTAGATCTTTGGATATCTAGAAGGCTATCCCTCCTCCTGCTATGCATGTATATTTTATACTAATGTTAATGGAAGTTATGTGTGGGTATTCAAGAGACAGAGCATACCCCATTTGGTAGGTAAATTTATGTGTCGCTCTTTTTCATTATTCCCTAGCCCAGTACAAGGAGAGAAATAGAGATATAAGATTTATAAAGCTTCCACAATATCCTGTTTTGCCAAATTGTATTCCAGCAAGGGCATGACAGGATTAGTCACCTCACCCTTGACACCAGAAGAATGCAAATTAATGACTCGCTGTCACTGCCATTAAGAGTAACCGTGCATGTTTTTAAGTTATAATTTAAATTACCTGAAATCCAAGCTTATACTGATGGCCATGATTGCTTGATTTTAAACCCTTTGATGAACGCATTCACTGTTGCTCTGAATGAGGTACGGTACCTCCTTATAAAAGAAGGATATAAAATTAGATTATGAGAGTTTATATAGCTTTTAAATATCAAGCTGTCAGGGTTGGTGCAGGTAGAAATATTATAATTGAAGAATGGCGAAGAAAGAGTTTATATTAGAGAGAGGATTCTCCAGTAAATTCATACCAAGTAGAATATAATGGAGACAGGCTTTTTGCCAGTGCTTTGGCTCTGCTGACCTCCATTTGCAGCAGAGATTAGCTTGATAAAGCCAACACAACCTCAATAAAACACTAACAATGGAAAGGAGTAAATAGAAATCATATTAAGCAGCAGCAATATTGCATGAATTGAAACAAAAATTTAGGTATAATAGCCTTGGTGGGTTTTAATATTGTTCCCAATCGCATCACAATATGAATCATATCACAGTGATTCTAAATAACATTTATCATCTTTAAATCTTCTCTCCTAGTAGACGACTCACATTATTTGAGAGGGTTTTTTTCTCCTTTTTTTTTTTTTGAAGAGTTCATACATAATTAAATGTGCTGGAAGCAAAGGGTACAAAATACCTTGAGAAACAGCAAGTTTTCATTATATGTTCAATTAAATGCAACAATTCCATGTTTATTGTTATTTTGCTACCTTCCAGAAGTTAAATGAATAGAATAATAGAACAGCATTGCAGGACAAAACTCAAATAAATCTAGATGGGAAATTTTATTCAGTTTTCAATTACTGTGGCATTGCTAAATTCTGGGCACAATCTGCAGTGCATGACAAAACGAAAGGAAGATTGGTCAAAAATGCATTTACAGGGGATTAGAGGCTAAATATAACAGAAAGATGGTTCAATTAATTTTGTCAGAAAATGATCTGTCCAAGGGACTATATCTTCATCTACAAGGAAAATGTTTGATCCATCATTTGAATGGACTTCTCTCTTCACTGTGGGGCTCTGGGGTTCAGCTTGCAGGGGTTCACTTTTCAGTGCATCAGGACAGACTTGGGACAGCCTTGGGAGACTCCAGGCTCAGAGGGAAGAGGTGTGAGATAATGTCAAACCCACAAATGTTCACAATCCTGGCTCCAAAATGTTGATGTTCACTTGCACCCATGGGAAAAGCCATTTCTGAGAAGACACCAATCTTCATCTCCCCGAATAATTGAGGGGGGGCATCAGGAGGTTTTTGCAGATGGGCTCCTTAAGAGTTCTCTTTAAATAGTTTGGACATCAATAGTGGCCTGGTGATAGCTGCCATGAGCTGAAAAATGAGAAATGTAGGATATTTATCCATTTAATATCATGAAGTCTGCTACTGGCTCTGCCTAACCAAGATCAAATAGACAGTGCAGTCTGTCATCTGCAATCAATTTGTCACCTTTCATAGCCTAGATCTGGCTGATTAAATAGCCAGGTTAACTGATTAAGGGGTTAATTCAGATGTCCTAAATTTAGGGGCCCATCTTTGGACTTACTTTATCTATGTTTGTTCCAGAACATGGCAAAAAGAGTCATAAAAGTCATATGTAGGAAAAAATAGAGCAGAATTTCTATTGCATGATGTTGATTTTAAAATGCAAATTGTAGGTATACTTGACTACTCAAAGAGTGGTCAGGTGGCATTCAGCAAGAAAAAATATATTCTATAATACTATTACAGCACATATTTTATGGTAGGGCATGCACATTATGATTTCATATTTTAAGAAGTTTAAAGATGGATTCATGTATTTGGAAGAGAGGTTAATAAAGATAAAATGCAACAAGTCAATGAAGTGAACAATTAGATGAAATGAATAAAGCTCATTAAGATTTAGTAATTAGCAATGAGAATAAGCTAAATTTCACTCAGATGGCTAATTAACAAAAAGTGATCTTGCTATTTTAGATATTTAATTTAAGCCTCTATAAAATATATTTTATGTATCCAAAACCGAGTATCATATTTTTTATTCATGACTGTTCACAGACTATTTCTTTGAGCTGGTTCTCTCTGGCATCGTGGCAAAAATGAACTGTGAATACAGAAAAGCATGGGCAGAAGAAAATGGCAAAGTATGGCAGGATGAGATGAAGAAGTCCAGTGAAGAAGATGCACAAGAAAATGAAAAATGAAGCAAATGAAGGAGGAGAATGACCAGTGACCAAGATGGAAAATTCCAGTCATGTGTAAGATGCAGAAATCTCTCAGAAGATCAAGGAGTGGT
The DNA here is from genome assembly GCA_038380795.1 of Pyrocephalus nanus. NCBI lineage: Eukaryota > Metazoa > Chordata > Aves > Passeriformes > Tyrannidae > Pyrocephalus > Pyrocephalus nanus. The sequence continues at coordinate 2,978,874 of CM076268.1, forward strand.
GAGAAAATGAAGTCTTTGTTGTCAGAGTCCCCAGAGAAAAGGGAAGGACATTTCTGTGAGCAATATTATGACAGGGTTTTCCTTTGGCCTCAGAACATATAAAAAAGTATCTGTTGCCTCTGTGAGTACACAGGACTTTTTTTCCAGCACTATAAGATGCTCAGTAGCCAGAATTAATCTGCTCCTCGAAAGGATATCACCTGCCAGTAGGTTTCTGTCTAGTAATAAATGCAACTGCTCATTCACAACCCTCCACACTTTAAATGGGTTTGCATGAATAACTGGTCAAGCCAGATAAAATCCTACTGATTTTGGGAGCAGAAAATGATGATCAGGGAAACAGATTGTGTTGGCTGCACAACCCTCAAGCTGCTGAGTCAGAATGGGAAGATACCCCAACCTCATCAGGGCCTTTTTTTGATGTCCCAAGCACGAAAAACCAAGACCTTTACAGTTTGAAAATGGATGTGCCAGCCTTGTCGGGGCCGAGCTGCAAATTTGAGGAGGGGGAGCTCACAGAAAATGTGAGCTCAGCAAGCACACACACCCTGACATGCCCACTGACATCCACATGCACTCTGATTTAATGCTGTATCCTTTGAAATGGAAACCATGTAGCATCAGCACAGCAAGACTGGCAGGATGATGTCCTGTCTTCTGCCCCTATCAAGGGAAAAAAAGGGAGAAAAATACAGCACTTAAGGACAATTTATTTCTCCTATAAGAGCAATGAACAAGCTGTTTATTTTTGCCAAAACTAAATAATTCTTATTTTCATCAAATTCTTCTGGTATTGACATCTTTAGGCTCTTAGGAAAAAAAAAAAAAAGGCTTTTTTCACCCTGTGACTTAAAATCTTTGTGATTTGTACTCTGCTTTTAAGGTTTGAGAAGTGGTAGGGGCAAAAATTACATCTACTACTGACTTTTAACATTTTCTAACTGATTTGGACACCTAAGTTGACCGTTTCTGGTGCATGCATCAGTTCATTAATACAGGAAAATATGCCATCAAACAGACGATCAAATTTCATGTAAAATAAGCTCCAGCATTAAAACTGTTCCTGGTATTTTATGTGTAACTCTGTGGGTAGATATATTTCTTGCTACTGGAGCAAAACTGATTTGTGTGATGGTTCCCCATCACGAAATCACTTGGAAGGTTGTGAGATAAAATGTCGCTTAGGATAATGTAATTGGCCTTAAGGTACAGGAGTTGAATTATTTTCAGTGATTTATAATCTGGAAATTAAAGACTCACTCATTTTCTAATTTAATTCCATCTTCAATGGAAAAATGTTCACTCTGAACTAAATTGGCGAGTAATGTTGCTAATTCAAATGCAGATGCAATTTCGATTCTGGTAGCAGTTTGCTGTGATTGACGAGTCCCCAATGGATCATAATGATTCTTATCTCCCAATCTCACAAATTCTCCAGCAGTTGTGATAATAACTTCAGCTAAGGAGAAAAAGGCAAAAAATAAATTCTCTGCCGCACTGTCAGTTCAGGCTTTGCTTTTTTCCTGACGTGGAATGGGGTTTATTTCAAATCTATTGCGTGCTGGAGACAAACAGGAAGCCTCGCTGCTGAATTCTGTGTCATCGTAAAACTGCAGTTTAATTGTTTACTGGTGCTCTTCTAACTCTCTTTTGAATCTTTAAAAAAAAAAATATTTCAGATTTCTTATTGCTATTTAGCTTAAGTTACATTTAGGGCAATTTGTTGGTGAGTGTGAAATATCAGGGACATATCCAGCAATTGGGTACCACGAGCAATATTTTGCATTTTTAAATTTTTCTCCTATTTAAAAATACATTAATATATGTATTTCCTTTCCTCAATTATTACATTAAACCTTGGTACAAGTTCTGGTGATGCCATAGCTGTAAAAATGGAATTTCCTTTGCCATGGACAGGCTGGCATTGGACTGTTTACAGATTTATTTACATTTCCAAAGTGAATTTGCACTGATGGGACAGTGAGCCTGATAAAGCAACTCTGTTTCCCCAGGCTAAGGCCTTGCAAAGTAAATGGTAGAAAGACTATGGATAAAGCAACTTTTAAGGGAATAATACAGCTAATTTCAGGGCATAGTGGGTTATATAAGGAAAGTTATTTCTTATCATGTATATCTTACTATTTCTGGGGATATATTATTTCCTTATCTCAATGATTTAATGATTTTGATAATCAAACTGCTATAAAAGGGAGTGTTTGTGTCTCTTTATCTCAGAAGAAGAATTTCTTTTCCTGGGGAAGATCCTTCTGTCCTCCCTTTCACCCACTTCAGCTGGGTTTTTCTCTTCTGAGAGAAGCTGGCAGAGGGACAGGGTGAAGATACAGGATAATTAAGAATGAGGCAATTAGACTCTCAGCAGAACTGACACATTCTCATGATGGAAAATGTGCAGTTACAAGAAAGTTCTTCCCTGGGAAAGTGCCTGAAACCCAAAGGGTTATCTGTTACAAACTTCACTCCTTCATCCTCACAGACAGATTACCCTGAAACATATCTGGTTTGGAAAGTAAAGGAAGGGAAAGTAGAAGTTCTTGAGAGGAGATCTTGGAGAAATAGCCTAATAAAGGGAAGACTTGCCCAGCTACTTGTGCCAATATGACCAACTTATTGTTTATTTGCAAGAATATGTTTTTGTTAAATATTGCTTGCAATAATATTTTTATTATTGAATTGCCTGTTCATCTCAAGCAATAAAGGTTTAAAAAAATAAAAACAACAAAAATGTAGCTTAAAGGCAATTTTTCTATGGGAGGACTAGCAAGTCACTGAGAATATTTGGCTAGAACCAAATAATTCACTTCACTGAAAAGGATCACAAATCTACTGCTTATGACACGTGGCAAAGGGGGAAATGCCATGTTTATTTGGTTCTGTTTGCAATGCTCAGGCTGAGATTCAGAGTGAAGTGATGGAACTCCACCAGCTCTGCACCCTCTGGGCCAGGTTGTTTGTGCCACTGAAGTACTGACAGCGCTCAGGATCAGTGGAAGTAGAATATTGCTGAAAAAAAAAAAATCAAAGAGTGCCCCTCTGAACACATTTTATTGCCTTTTTCACCTTATCAGCACTTGCCATTATTAACCTGGGGATTTCTATCTGAGTGGGCTGTAGAGGCAGGGGGTAGCAGGGGGAAGCAGTGGCAGCAGGAGGACAGGTAAGATGTGGAAGAGATAAGATGATGTGCTTTTCCCTTTCTTCCAGGTGCTCATATAAATATCCTGATAAAACTCACAGAGCAAAAGCCCTCTTGGAGAAAAACTGTGCTGGGCCAGGGATCTGCCACTGGCTGGGACCTGAGAGTGTACAAACAGCACAGTCTGATGTTATCTGTCCACTTGCCTTTGCCTTGCTCTATGAGTGGGGACTAAGCAGGTCTAGATCACTGCAAAGAGTTTTTAGTGCCCTGTGGAAAAATATTACCTCCTCAGTTTAAGGAAAAAAGGAAAAAAAATCTACCTGTCAGTGGATTTAAACACCCAGTGCAGCCGGTTTGGGTGTAATTGTATGCCAGATGTCTTTTTTCACTCAATGGTTGTAAGTTTTCCAGAATAAGATAAATATGTATGTTCTCTCTGCATTTTATGGAAAATTTCCTGCTTTTTTTTTTTTTTTTCAGGAGAAAATATGACCCCTTAAGTGGTGCTTGGAATTATTCCCTTTGATCTATGAACTTGGCAGCACAGGAAGAAGTGTTGTTCTTGTCTAAGGTAAGGACTTTCTTCATTGCACTCTCAAAAAATATCTGAAACTTTTTTTTAAAAAAAAAATCAGTTTCTAATGAATTTAAACATCCAGGAAAGAAAGTTTTTATTCTTGTCATACTCAGAACGCTGTAAAAGTAGGACCCTCTCAATGGGAACAAGCGTAGATAAAACAACATAAACCACAAAGGAGATCAGACTCAGTCTCCTAACTGGCTACTGATGCTGTGGGACTTCTCTAAGGGCAGGAATTGCTTAAGAAAATTCCGTGTCAGGGACAGTTTCATTGCTATTTGGTGCCTGAAGTATTTTCTTTGCAGATTGGCTCATGGCCTTTCCCCAGAGTGGACAAAATCCAGGACTGTGGTGGCCTCCAAGCAACAACATCCTCAGGAACTTGAAGGGTGGAGAGCAAATAACCTTTAAAACAGCAGAAACACGTGGCCACCGGTGCCAGTGCTGGTTGTGATGCCCTCTCCCACTCCACAGTGTGTCTCTTCCTTCTCCTTACTGATCATGCAGACCTTTGAGGAGCCCTCGTGCCAGTGAGACGGCACTCAGAACACCATCATCATGCAGGAGGGGGGAGTTTTTGGCAAATCTCATGTGTGCAGAGGTGGGGACTTACACTGATCATTGGCTCTCAGCAATTCCAGCAGCTGAGTGCCTTTAAAATATACTGCTGTGCTCATAATGTCTTGCCAGTGTTTCACATTAACCTTTAGACTATTTGAATTTAACTCTGTAAGTAAGCTGGATAGCTTTCTAAAATGGTAGATAATATAACAAAAAAGGTGCAGACGTGAATGAAGATATGTGAGCAAAGCAGTTATTAAAATTAGAATGATTGATGCTGTAATATTCTGAGGTGTCCTCCATGTGGAACTCCAAGAGGATGTTATCTTTAATACACTTGTGGAGCTGCTAATTGGGGTGCACACAACAGGTAAATTAACCCAAACTACAGAAATAAACCCAGGGCAACTTCCTGTTGAAAACACTGCTTCTTGGATACTCTATAGTGTATTGGAAAATGCCTTTGGCTCATAGGTCCAAATTTGTTAATAAAATCAAGAAATTAAGCTTGTTTGTCCTAGACTTGCATGCAAAACGTGATTGTGAAAATGTTTAGCAGTGAACTCATTTGCAGCAGCATGACACAGACCACAAACCCTCCGAAGGCATCAAAAGACTCCAGGAAAAAAAGCTGCCAAGAGATCTACTCATGTTTCACACTTCTGGATTAATTGTAACCACCACGTGTGTTTATGGCTCTTGATGTCCTTTGAAAAGTTAAAGACTTTCTGGTTAACAAGGAGTTAGCTGGGAACACCATCACATCACATCTTATCCCACTTTATCCACACATCTTCAAACCAGTTCGGTCATTGCAACGGAGGCAAAACTGGAAGCTACGAGGGCACATCCTTTTGATTCACGAGCACAACTCCCATTAACACCAACAGAAGTTATGCACTCGCTTTGAGAGGAGAATCCATCACAAAGAGCTGATGATCACCTTAGACTAACACTGCAGCAGCTGAAACCTCTCTCATGCAAAATATGTGCTCGCTCTCCTCCTAATTCCCTGATGCAAATCGCTGCCAGCCCAGGGACACGTGCCCAGGCACAAGGAATGATGTGTGGGAACAGCAACCGGCAGAGGTTGTGACGATGAGAAGCAGAAATCACGGGGTTATTTCTGAGGTGGACCTTATCTGTGGGGACTTGGGAGGTCAGCTCCTCATTTACACAAGAGAGAAATTGTCACCTGACAGAGAAGACAAAATAGCCAGAATGAAGCATAAAAGTTTCCTAGTTTACCTATTAGTACAATATGTAATTGGATGGAAGTAGCAGGTTTCAAAAATTTGTCTTGCTGTAATGACTATAATTTTTTAGAGATCGAAAATGAATCTGACTAGAAAATACCATTAAACTACCAACTTGCTTAAAATTTAAAGGGTAATTCACATATAATGCTTTTATTTAATAGCCCAATTTACAAAACGTCTAAAATTAATGCAGATCTTTTCAGGACAAAATCAGCTGTAACTGCACCAACTAATTTTTGCTCATTTGAACTGAATTATTAATAAGAGAGAAATATACCATATGTTCCCAAAAGAGCTGGATACATTTATTTCAAATAAAATTGCCGTGTTTGGTGGAATATAAGAGGTTTAAATGCTTTCAGAGAAATGGGTTACTTATATACTGATTTAATAGAGTATAAATCAGACTGCATAATTAGGGACACAGCTGTTTCCTAACCTAAAGCTGCCAGCTTTTGTTGGTTAAGTTCCTTTATCACCTGCATGGCTTTAATCAGCAATAATTTGTTCTTCTTGTGGAGCAATACAAGTTAATCAATAATTTTGCTGTTTGTACTATACTGGAAAAAGGCTTTTATGGCAGGTTTAGCTTAAACTAGGCATACTTTCTCCTGACTTATTCACTTGATTTATTTAATTCTATCGTGATCCTGATAATCATTAAAAATGACAGTACTTTTGGTAATACTGCCTACACTTGGTACAAAGATGTATTGGTTTAACTTTTTAATTCACCTTCTTAAGTTTGCACTATACACACATTTGGGCATAAACCCCAAATCCTGACTCTGGAAGCTAAAATTCCATGAGAACATCTCCCCTCAGAGCATACTTGGAGGTTTCCATTCTGTCTGCTCCCAGGAAAAAAAAAAAAAAAAAAAAAGAAAAGAAAAAAAGGGTAATAAGTATTCCTCTTTTATTCAGTTTAGGTTTTGAAAAGTTCCTTGACCAGCTACCAAAACAAGAAGACTCTGTACATGTTTAATCTACAACTGGAATTTACTCTTAACCAACACATCTGATAACAGCACCCTGTCACTAATAACAGTAAACAGTAAATGGCTTTACTATTAGGAGGTCAGCAAGGGTAAAAATCACAATAAATAAATAAATAAATAATCATTTCAGCACCCAAAATACACAGTGACTTCCTGAGCCCCCTCCATGAACAGGTCTCAACAAACACAGGGCGGGGAAGGTGATGGCACGTTGTCCCCTGCAGACACTGCTAATCTTTTAGAGCTTCCCCTCTGCAAATGCAGACCCAAATTTTGAAGCCCTGGGTTCTGAACCCCCAAGGACTGAAATTTTACCTTAGGTCAGTGTGAATCCATGCTGAATCCAAAGGGACAGTCTGTTCTCTCAAGCCCCTCAGATGATTCCACCCCACCAGGTCTGCAACCCCAGGACAGATGACTTGGTCAGATCCAGTAGAAAATGTTGACTGACTGGTAACTGCAGGTATCCTGATTAGGTGTTCCTGGTCTCCAGAAGGAGAAGGAACTCAAGAAGTAGCAGCAAATTTCTGTGAGTATATTTGCATTTGTTCTTCACTCATTTTGTACTCTAATACAAAATCTAAGTGAATAAAACCATTCAATCTGACCAATATATTATTTTCAAATGGGTTGTTTGGGAGGGTAGGCTTTTTAAAAGGCACATCCATGATGTGAAAACACAGGAGACTTTCAAAAGCCCTTGGACATCAAGATAAGCTTCACACACAGGGGAGAGGGAGGCAGCTCACATGTGCATGAAAGAAGCAAAGTTTCATTTGTAAAAGTTTTACTAGTCATGAGGAGCTGTTCATACTTCATATTTTTCCTCATAAGAAAATTATAAAACCTGACTCAAATCCCAGCAAAGTTAGTTCAGAAGTTCCTCTTGGCTTTAGTATCTTGGGATCAGGGTGGAGAATGCCTGCTTTGAGATTTGTAGAGCACATAAAATATGTTCATACAAATCCTAACTTCAAAAAGTAAGCAGACACACACATATATTTATTTCTTAATTTTAAAAGTCTTGGTGAAGAAGCTGTAGAATGTGATATTCCTAAATTAAATTCCTTCATTTTAATTGGCCACCTGAATGACACCAGCTGCTTTCAGGTACTTGCTGAGTATTATGAAAAAGCAGTACAGGATACAATTTTAAACAAATTATAACTAAATATTTTTATTTACATCCCAGTCAACTTCTAGCTAATGCAAGCCTATGAAAATTCACCCCTGCAAAAGGGGATTAGTTTTCCAAAGTCTGCCATAGCACCATGGAGACTCCAGTAGAACTGGCTTCAAGTAAGAAGATGTTCCTTAATTGCCAAATGTAACTGTATTTTTATTTAGGAGTGGGGGAAGGAGGTGGATTGGGCTGTGAGTAATTTCTGATGCCAGGAATACATTTTAAATAAATATATTTTAAATCATCTGCTACTTCCAGGCTTTCTCCTCATCTTCCACAGGCTTACACAGAGATAATCACATTCCTTCCTTTTAGAGCCAGATTATTTTTATAAAACCCCAAAGAGACTGCATGCAACCTAAAGTAGAAAATTAGCTTCTCTCACAAATTATGCATTAAAGAGACTTTGCATCTCTCTACAGGTCTTGCTCAGAGGGAACTTCCACTTTCACAGTTTCCAGCTGTGCAAGCTATAAAAATTTTATGCTGTAACTTTTACAGACTGAGAAGGAGTTTCTCCACAGTCAGACTGGTTAGAGGAGCTGCCACTAAAGCACAAGCTCCATCTAACACCTCCTAATTAGCTCTTTGTCCCTAATGACAAGCACAGGGCCACCGAGGGGACAATCTGAAACTTCTGACCAGCTAATTGAAAAATTTGCAAACCCTTCTCCTTCCTCTCAGGGTAAAAGTTGAGCACATAAATCCCAAGCAGTGAAGAAAACAACTTTTTCAGGGCTTTTCTTTCCTCCTCTGACAGCTCATATTGCCACACTCTGAAGGCCTTGCTTGTTTACATCCAGTGCCTACGGTTTCCTACAAATAATTGCCTTCTCTGGCTTGATGGCAGCATAGAAACCATAAAAACATCGTGCCCAAACCCATTTTCTGCGTGTCCCATAACACAGGCATGCCCACAGAAATCCACTGTGTGGCCCATGGTCATCAGCAGGTGTTCCAGAAGCATCACTCTGCAGTCAAACACAAATCTGAATTCCTTCCCTGGCACAATTTGGTCAATAAAGACAGTCCTTGGCTCTCCTATGGCTGAAATACCTGAATTTTGGCTAATTTACCTGTTAATCTATGCTTCCTTCCCCCTGAATGTTCCCACAGCCTTATTCCAAAGTATTTGTTCAGATTGATGAGGATGCTTTCATAGAAAGATGGAATGGTTTGGGTTAGAAAGGACCTTGAAGATCATTTACTTCCAATCCCTCTGCCATGAGCAGGGACACCTTCCAGCAGGAGGCCCAAGCCCCTCTCAGCAACCTCCTGTAAATCTCACATTTTTCACCATTAAGAGTAAAAATAAAAACCCAAAATTCCTTTGTAAGTTGGAATGTCCACAGATCCTCCCCTCTAGTGTCCAGGCAAGGCTCAGGGAAGAGACGATTTCCATAACTTTCTGATTTTATTTATAATTAATTTCAATTTCTTTCTCACTCCTCCAAGTAACACAATTAATGGTAATGGAAAAGTTATTTGGAAACACTTGGTTTATAATGTTTAACCTATTGCTACTCAAGTTATGAAAAGGGTTTAAATCAATATATGCAAATAAAGACCTAATAATTAAAGAACTGGTGCTTCCTATGCACAAAGAAAGTGACTTTTCTCCTTTGTATCTCATATCAACTGCAAATATATGTGTAGCTGTGGAGGTATGACCCCTAATTCTTAATTTTGAAGCCCTGAAAAAAATTGAGAAGGGCTTGTAAACAAGATATATTTGGCCATTCCTCCAGTGTACTTTGATCTATGTAATAAAGGTCAGCACTCAGTGCTTCATTCTGCATTCTCCCAAATATCTAATTGCCTAATTATTGCATTATTTCACAGCCAATCAGCTGAAAGGGTTTGTATGGGTGTAAGGCAGAATAAGAGGGCTGTCAGTCTTTGGTTATGGTCCTATAGTTCTAATTCAAGAATTAAATATCTGTCTTTTCTAAAAGTCATTACATGATTTATTGGAAAATTGGTAGAAACAGCCCTGGGGGGGTTGTGCTCGAAATCTGGTTTAGAAGAGTGGCTGCTAGCCATGACTTTTGATTTTCTTGTCTCAAAATGAATAGCACTGCCTGTTTCTATGCAAATTAAATGTTTGAATGTATTTTTTTAAAGATAGATTATATTTGTTAATTTAATTGTATTCCTTATGCAGCGAGGTGATTTGTGTTTTGGTCTTTATTTCTAGAGGAAAACCCTTTTGCTACCGATTCCCCAGAAGTGCAGGGCTGCTTTTTCTGTTGTTTGATGGCTCTAAAATGTCTTGCAGAAATTGTAGGTCAAGAATTACAGCCATGGTAAATCATGCCTCATGAATGAGAAGTCACCTGTGATTTCTCTAGGGTTCTTTTAGTCTGTCTTTAAAATGAGCATAATATTCAGAAGAAAATAAAGGCTTCTTTAACATATATTGGCATAAATATGAACCATGCCAATATATGCATATTTATGACATTCAAGCTCTGTTGACATCTAGAATTTAGGCTGTATCGGATAGAGAGGAGCTCCTATAAATAAAATTCAAGGAAAATAATATTTTAGAAAGACCTATTGCCAGTAATTATTTTAAAAAAATGTAATCAAATTTATTTTCTGGATATAAAAATCACCCAGATGTGCCTTCATCCCCTCTCCCCTTGCTTGCTGAGAATTTACCAGCAAAGTTTTTTTGCTTTATGCAGCATTCAACCATTTCAGGACCTGAAAGTCACCTTTGAGGACTGAAACAGGAATAGGTGGGTTGTAACTCCTGTGGGTGAGTGGTGGAGCTGGGGACACCCAGGGGCTGGCAGTTCTGGGGGACACCATGGGGCTGGGACAAGGGAAGGATGGTTGGCTGGTTCTCTGGGGGCTCAGCTCCTTTGGGGTGTGCCAGCAACTTCATCTCTATCACCTGAGTTTCTTTTCACCCGTCTACTTGTGTTTCTGAAATAACTGATTCCTTTTTGTCCCAATAAAAATGTTTCCCTTTGCTGCCATTCCCAGAAGAGCTGCCGGAGGTAGGCAAGGACAGGTTTCTTTGTGGCTTCCTTCTCCTCCTTCTCTTCAGGAACTGCCTTCTATTTCACGCTTCCCAAGCTGAAGGCTCACAAAAATCAATACCTGCTCCTGCCTTTTCTGCCTCTTTTCTGCCAAAGTATCTGTCAAAACAATACTGCTAGAGAAAAAAAAACAAACAAACCAAAACAACAAACAAACAGTCACAAAAATGCAAGTTGGAAAGCAAACGAGGGGTTAACTTTCCCATTTCTGCATCTGATAATTTATAAGGATTATTTGCATCCATTGTCAGCCACTGGACTCACGTAATAGCCCTAAAGCTGCAAAGGGCAAATAAGAGGCACATCAGATGCAGCTGGATGGATACAATAGATTGAACATCTCCAAAGAACTCCCATTAGAGTCCATTGGGTCAATAATCCACAAACTAAGAAGGATTTACATGATAGGCCATAACATCCGTTTTGGAGCCGTTACATTTCATTCAAGGCAAGATATAGTTTTAAAACTATGATGGCATATGCAGGTCTGGCTGCCTGTGAAGATGCCATTCTAGGTTGCAGCATCACAAATAAATGGAATCAAAAGTAGTAACAGCATCTTAGCGTGATCATAATAAGTTATATCCTCAATTTCACAAAATATCTCTCTGAGACCCACTGTATTTCTTGCAATGAAACTGAAAACTCAGAACAAAGCAGTGTATACCATGAACTATGAGTAAGATGCACCTTTACTGAGGAAAAAAGAGACAAAAATATACTTTCTATGTTATCTTAACATATTGTGTTCTATGGGGATCTATGGAGACTTGGAATAACAGTGTGACCTATTTTCAGGAGTAGCCAAACTGGATTGAATCTCTGACAGGAGGATGTAGAGGAGATGCTCCTCTAACCCCTTCTTCCATACCCCTCCTTCAATCTCTCTGCTCAGGGTACCCAGAAATTAATTTCACCTTGGTTAAATTTTGAGCAGCCTCAAAATCCCTGTAGTTTGTGCCAGTGAGAAGGACTTTCTGTGTACCAGTTTCATTCTCTGACAGTGGACCACACTTTTGCAGGGAGAAACTTGCATCAGTAGAAACATCTGAGGGGAAAAGGAGAGGGAACTGCCAGTTTTACTGACCTTTTCTTTTGTGCCAGGACAGTGGCATTAAATGAAAGTGGAAAACATCAGGCTCTCACTCCTTCCCCCCTCCCCAAAAGTTTGTACAGTAAAATAGCACTGCAAGCATGACACGTAACAAGGATATCGTTGCAGCTTACATGGTGCATCTGCAAAAGATTTAAGCATTAAAAATTAATCTCAGGACTTTATTATTCCTTTGTAACTCAGCCCTGCAACGATCTTCGTGTGGTGGAGGTCTCTGCAGTGCTCATATGTGCTCTTATGCTTAGGCAGAATGCCATGAATTAAGGATGGAGCGTAAACCCTGCCTTTGAATTTCCTGGCTTTTGTTAGTTTGTGTCATAAACTCAACATTATTCAAATCTAGGGGTTTGTATTTAATATTATTAAATGCCTCCTCATCAATGCCAAGTCTGTAATTGGTCACAGTGAATAGGTGATTAGACAGATAAAGTGCAATTGTGATTGCAAAAACTATCACCAGGTTTGCCGAGGACAATAATTATGTAGCTTATAATGTTTGAAAATATTGCCTAAATCTCCTTCCCACATGTTGTTTGTGATGGAAAACAATTAGACAAAGGATTCTTTTTCTAAGCTGCCTCTGATTCAGATTTGCCTGATGAATGGTCTTTATACTGAACCCAAAGCATTTGTTCCAAGTAAATTATATGTCATTGCAAATGCAAAAGGTCTGCTTCACAATGTTTATTGGGATAAATTAAATCTTCTAAAGATGGTAAACAGAAGGCCTCAATAATTATTCACTTCTGTATAGTTTAAACTGAAAAGGATGTTGCAGTTAGAAGGATGGAGATGAGGCAAACAACACTCCCTGCTTTGTGTTAACAACATAAGAGGTACAATAGGGAAATTTAATTTGATACTGATCTACATGAGGCATAACACAGCAACACAGTTTCAAATGCTACTTTTCTAATGGCAGCCTTTGAATTGCAAATTTCCACCAAAACCACCTGATTCATTACTTGAACACGTTCCCAGCCCAGTGGAGGAGTTCTCTCTCCTCGGCTTCCACGGGGGCAGGAGCAGGCTCTGCTTCCTTGTGGTTTCAGGAGGGATGTAAAACCCGAGGGCTGCTTTACCTGTGGAAGCCTCGAGCCTGCAAGGTGACCAGCACACAGGCAGCTGGAGAAAGGAAATGCTTCTAGCTTTGCTGCTGCAGCAGCAGCCAAAATCTCTCCTTGCAGTGAAAGGCCAAATCCCAGAAGGGGCTGCAGCCCTTTGGGAAGCGCTCGCCTCGTGTGCTCGGAGAGGATTCTTCGAAAAGTTGGCAGCGATACCAAAACGTTTCGTCGCTGCTGTGGGCCATCCAGAACCCGCTGAAATAAATGACAGCCTTTCATTTAATGCTGTCAGGCTGCCAGTGGAGAAGTGCTCTGAGGATGGCAGAGCCCTTCAGAGCAGGGCAGTCTTTGACAGGAGCCTCTTCTGCCGCGTTGTCGCCGGTGCCACAAAGCTGCACACGAGGGACGAGCGTGGCCCGTGAGCACAGCGAGCATCTCTAGTGCTTTCTCACTTCATGTGAGAAGGCTGTGATTCAGCCACTTCACATGTGAAAAGGCACAATGGGCTGTCTTTGAGACTAGATTCTCCTTGAGCCTAAAGTGAATATATGGGAACTTTAAAGGGTGTCAGTTAATTAGGTTTTGATCCGGCTTGACGTAAAACTGGATCCTAAATAATTTCTGTACACGTTGTCAGCTCTTTTTAGTCGCTCCATTAGCTCAGTCCTGAAACCATTATAATTTTTCTAAATTTCCAAGTGGTTAAAACTCACTGGAAACTTGTGCACAGGTGATTAAAAACTGTCCTATGGACCATTAAAATGCCTTATGGAAAGTTATTAGCAGATACTCGATTACTTTGTTGTCTTTACTTGACTATTTCTAAATTTTTAAAAAATATTTGTTTCTTTCTCTTTTAACCCTAGTTCTACATTTCAGGTGTTTGTACTGCTTGACTGATTGCAGCATCCCTTGGAAGATTTTCACCACCTCCTTACCACTCATTAGTATTCACAGGCACAAGTACACCTTTAACTCACACTCGTGCATAGACTCCCAGACAAAAGCTCTATTAGTGGGACTTCATACCTGATCTTGAACACATTTGTATTTAAACATACATAAATGTTGAAAAATAAATAAATATTTGCATGTTATTTGAAGGTGTCATCCAAATTCCTCTCTGCTTCAGGGACACACTCCCCGTCCTCGATAATCCCCAAATCTTCTGCCACCTGAAAGGTTTGGTAGGAAGTCAGAAGGAGAGTTTTTATTATCCCTGCTGTTCAGCAGGGGCAGGGCAGAGGGATGCACAGCAGAGCAGGTTTGAGGAGGGTACAGGGATCTCTGATCACAGGGACATGACAGACAAGGAGCCTGGACACTTCAGTACTTAAGGCAATGCCAGTAAAATGCAGACATTGCATCTTCACCTCTGAGGATGGCACAGATAATATTTACAAGATGTGGAGACTCCCTTTTCGTGTTTCTAACAGTTTATAAATAAAAAAACCCACCTTTGTCGACTCCAGGTTTTCCTCTGCCTAGCAGATGGCCCAAGGAAGCAATTACAGTGAGTACTAAACAAGCAGAATTTTCCTCACAAAACAAGTCACTAAAATCCTTTATATGTGAACAAGCTTTTATTAATGACCTCTTTGAATTTTACTGGTGAGCCCAGCAATAATACATGGGTATTGTTAGAAATGTAAATGTAAAGAGATAAGGAAATTTTCAGGCAAATCTATATTTAATTTCAAAGAAAGCTGCTCATTTCTAATGGCCTTGTTTGCATGGATATCTGATGGTAAGGCTAGGGGAGGGTCACAGAAGATAAAACCTAACAGGATCACTGAATGAAAAACAAATATTTATTTTCTCTTTGTCTCTTTGGGACTCATTTGCATTAAAACTGCATCTTTTCCTGAGACTGTTAGTGAAAAAACCCTCACCCTTATTTATGCATTTAATATTAGGAAGGCTCTTTGAGATTAAGGTTATTTAAAAGCTGATTCCACTCTACATCCTCGTCTTTGCACAAAGAACACCAGGCTGAGATGAACAGTTCGGATACTGGGTTTGTTGTGTACTTCAAATTTGCATTTTATTGCCCCTCTGTATTTTTATAACTGCATTATAGATCCTATTGTCACACTTGGTTTCATCCCTGAATTCCAGCTGCTATTCTACAAAGCTATTTGTCACTCATTTTAACCTTGAGCATGCAAAACTCCTCGCAGGCTTAAAATTAAGCAAGTCCTTACGTGAAGAGTCATTTAATGCATCGAGTCAGCCTACCCTGCCTTCCTGAAGTTCTTGTGCATTATCTCCAGTACCCTCCTTGCTCTTTGGCTTTTGTTGCCATCCTTATTGTCATGAGATTCCTTTTAGAAATTTAAAAAAATAAAAAAAATGGTGTGTGGATACATTTAACGGAATAAATTATAATTTTTTCTTTAGGTCTGGGAAACTCACTGTCATCATAGAATCCTAGGACGGTTTGGGTTTTGAAAGGACATTAAAGATTATCCCATTCCACCCCCCTGCCATAGGCAGGGACACCTTCCACTAGCCCAGATTGCTCCAAACCCCATCCAACCTGGCCTTGGACACTTCCAGGGATGGGGCAGCCACAGCTTCTCTGGGCAACCTGTGCCAGGGCCTCCCCACCCTCACAGGGGAGAACTCCTTCTTAACATCCAATCTAAACCTACTTTCTTTCAGTTTAAAGTCATGTTTGAACCTTTTATAAGGACAGGCAACAACTCCCCCAAGCACATTTTGCACAAGGGATGCTCCCAGTAGAGACAAGAAGGGCTCCCCCCTGTGCAGGGCAGGCAGGGCCTGCCAGGATTGTTGAGTCCGTGCTTTCCTTATGTGGTAGAATGCAAATACCCCAGGGGTTGTTGAGAAACAAGATAAGTGTTCCAGGATACTTTGCACACCTTTTTATTTCTGTCATTGCTGCATTTGATACACAGTAAAGCTATAAAATGTGATCAGTGCACTGAGGTTCTCTCCTTTTTTATTGTCTGCTTCATGTGAATAGGCATGGAGCAAAAGCCAGTTGTTGTTAAAGCCTAATCTAAAAAGCTGTAAAAACATGGGTTTCTTTTAAGCAGCTGATTTACTTTTCAGTTAAAAAAGAGGTAGAATTTAAGTAATGCAGGAGGCAGGATCTTGGTGGAGTTTTATATGGCATAGCATTTCACATCAAAAATAATTATGTCTTGATGCTGATTAATGATTAACCTGGCTCTTTAGTATTCTTTTCTGAATGCCAGCTTCAGTCTTGAGAGAGGCTCCCTCTGAAGTCAGTAGGAGAAGTCATGTATATGCCAAAAAACCCAAGTTATCTTTGTCATTAACCTTGAGAAGCATCATTGATTACTGGCAGTAAGATCTAATGCTTTTAGAGAAACAACTGCTTCAAAAACAATTTTCAGGGTGTATTTGAAGATGAGTTAGATTAAGGTACAAAAATATTGATATGATTTGCTACAGCTAGCTCCCAGTTGCTCTGTAATGCAGTTCAGTTTACTGGTATGTTAAAGGAGGGAAAAGTCACCATGTTGCCTTGTTTTCCAGCCAAAATTAGCATCTGGTTATGATGCAGAAATTAATAGAAGTAGAGAGGCATGTGAGTGCAATGCTGATGCTCTAAAAAGATCATTTTAACCAACAGAGTGCTCATGACTTTGTTGCACTACTTACTTAAGTTCTTTGTAACTCAGATGTATTTGAAACTGTGACCTTATGCTTATAACCTGACAGGGAAAAATAAATACACAGGTGTTTTCTGTGGCTTGGGAGATACCAAAACCTGATTCCAGAGCAACTTCCATCCCACTTTTTGGTTTGAAAATAATTTGCAAGCCTTGAGAATTTTAGCCGCCTATATCATCATCAGTTCTTAAAACTATTAATGTTACTCTCCAGTAGGTAAAATACCAGTAATTTGAGTCTTTTTGAATGAATCTTTTTGTACCTTTTGGAAAGTACAAAACTGCCTTCTGTGGGGAGTTCTGCACCATAAAGGACTTGCAAGTTTAAAATTCAACTGCTTAAACTGCTTTTCTTTCAATTTTCTCAATAAATGTTATACAAAACAATACATGTTTAACAAAGAGATATGTGCTTTCAATTAGGTTAAGGATTTCCCAGATTAAATAAATGAGATTGTGCTGAAATAAAATATGATGTAAAATTGTTCTATGCTGGTGCTTGGCCAGCAGCAACCTGCAGAAATTTAAGGCCCAAGTCAATGGTTCTAACCCAGACAAACCCTCAAATATACAAAGATTTTGCCTCAGCAAATCTTGTAGAGGTTACCAGTCTGTGGTAAACTTGCATGAGACTGACTTTAGTCATATGCATCCAGCTCTGCCTATTTTATTAAGATGTGACCCTTCTCCTGCTGCAAGCTCATCCCTTACACCATGATTTGCAGCAATTAATTGGTCTCCTCTAAGCTGACTGGCAAATCCATATACTACTGTAATTACCTGAATGTAAAATATTTAGGAAATATCTATCATGCTCTTGGAAGTCTCAGGTCATTGAAAGAAAGCCAATGAAATTGCAAACAGGCTGAAGGGATTGGCTATCAGGTACCTCTCCTCCCCCCTCCCCCTTCTCTTGGCTCTTAGCATTTGTCTCTAGGGCATGACCAAATAGTGGCCATGTGTCATAAAGACATTTATCATGTAATTACGGCGTTAAGATCAGTTTCTGTTGATGTGAGATGATTACTGTGTATTTCACGCCTTTCAGGTTCCCAGCTGGGATTCAGAGATTTAAGGACAAGGGGTATATATTTTTTAAATTTATGAGAGAGCCATTAATTTAATTAATTGGACCATAAGAGTTCAGTCAGTGACCAAATAAGAATCCTGTGAAACAGAGGGAACCAGATGTTTTATGGAGTTTCGATATTTTTGACATGTATAACTTGGCAAAGCCAAGGCCTTTGTTTCCTCCTCAGGAAGGAGAAACATTTCGGTGGAGTAAGGAAAATGACACATCAAAGTCATTCACTGTGCAACCTGATATTAGAATAAGAATACTGTTCAAATGAGACTATTTTAAGCCTGGCTTAAATTGTGTTGCTCTCGTGTGTTAGCAAAAACCCAGTGCCATTTCTCTATGGCTGACATCAATATTTGCCTTTTTAAAACCTGGGCTCAGGCATGGTAACTGTGATTCCTTGAAGGAATGTTGAGATTTCATGTTGTGGTTTTATTTGATTTTGTGTTTCTAAGCTGAGATCTGATTTCAAGAAGAATCCTGTCACCAAGGTGATCATGAAGCTGTATTTCTGATGTTTTCAATATTCACTACATTTGTATGGGCTTTCATGAAAATGGATTTCCACTGAACTTTTGTTCCTTCTGATATTGGAGTCAGCCCTTCAGACCATCCTCACAGCTGTTTAAATTAGTATATGTTATTTCTGAAGTCTTCATTAAAGCAGTTTAAGGTTTTAGTGAAAAAGATTTTAGCTTTCATTCCATTACCTCTTACCATGAGATGCAGCAGGAAATCCAGGACAGCAGCTGGGTCCACATTACAGCCAGGCAAAGCATTTTATGCTTGTCCACTTTTAAGAAAACCAGTTCATCATGATTTCCTCTTAAAGAATTCAGCCTGGCTCCCGTCCAGAAATAGCCCCAAATCTCAAAATTTAGCACAAACAGCTAGAAACATGAATTTTATGTTAAGGGTAGAGCAGGACGGAACTGCATCTCAGCAGCAAAATGCTTTGTACAGAAGGTTGGTTTGCTGTTTTCTGGCACTGCCAGTGTAGTGGATCCTGAACTAAGTCCAAAGGCTTCTTCCTGAGCTGGTGTTGGGTGGCAGAGCATCCACAGACTCCTGTGAATGCCACTTGCCTGTTGTAGTTCCAGCCCTGTGGTCACAGCCACAAATGTCATCCCCTCTAAATTAAAGAGCCACATCCAGTTTTGATGTACTGATACAAGTGAATATTTCTATGCTTTGCTTTCTTTGGGGAATGCATTTGTCCAGTGGAAATTATTGTGGAAGCATTAGAGGGGAGGGAATTATCGAAACTTAAATCATCAGCTCCATTTGTCTCTTGCGTTGAAAGATGAAAATACAAATCCAGCAGTTGCTTAGGATTGTAAAAGGAAGAGCAAGCAGACAGGTGGGATTTACACTGGGAGGAAAACAATGGCAGAAGTGTGGTGACAGCAGAAGAATTATATCTGGTTTTATTTGAGGGCACAGCCCTGGCCCTGGCTGTCCCAAGATCACTGCACATTGCCAGCCAAGCTGTTCTCGTGCTTAATTTACAGCTCACAAGGTTCATGCACTGCCTAATGAAAAACCTCAATGGGAACTTGCAATAGAAGACAGAACAGTTATCAAATTATTCACATTCCTGCAGAGGAAGGGAGAGCTCCTTTAGCCCAGAGAGCTGACCTGATGATGACTGTCACCAAAAGTTGTCATCAGGGGTTTTATGATCTCTGGGCTTCTTTTGGACTGGAATGTGAAGCTCAGTGTAACACCAGCCTTCACCTTTTGCATGAGCCAGTGTCACCTTTGCAGTAGAGCAGCACTTGCAGTGGTTTGAGAAGCTCCTGTGGCAGTGATGAGCCCAACCCTGATGCTGAGTGTTGCTTGCTGTGTGCAGTCACTAAGGTTACAACTTCTGTGTGGGAAAAGCAATAGGGATTGCCTTAAGGTGGCTCATCTGAGCACGCAGAAGCTGATTTTGCCTCATAACTTGGCACTCTGGTAGTTGAAAAGATCGCTTGTGATATCCATTAATTATTCAGAGAATCACAGGATGGCTTGGCTCAGAAGGGACATTAAAGATCATCTCATTCCACCCCCCTGCCATGGGCAGGGACACCATCCACTAGCCCAGGTTGCTCCAAGCCCCATCCAACCTGGCCTTGGACACTTCCAGTGATGGGGCAGCCACAGCTTCTCTGGGCAACCTGTGCCAGGGCCTCACCAACCTCACAGGGAGGAATTTCTTTCTAATATCCCATCTAAACCCTCTCTCTTTCAGTTTAAAGACCTTCCCTGTAGTCCTTTCATTCTCTGCCATTGTTTTCAAGCACTCAGTGACACTGGTTAGCCCCCTCCTCCCAGCTGGACTCCTCCCTCTGTGCCAGTGTCATTCCCTCCTTTCCCGAGGTCCTTTCTCTCTGTGGCCACCATGGCCACACCAATTTCCACCTATCTCACCCCCATTCACGAGGCAGGACAGCTTTGCCTCAGCACCACACCTAAAATGCTACATTTTCCCTGAAAACACCAGTAGTTTCTCACAGTCTGTGATCACGAGTTTCCATGGGGAGAATAACACTTTCTCCACTCAAATATTCATAGTTTTTAAAATATCCTACTTTTTTTTTTTTTTTTTTTCCCCAAACTCGAATTTCTTACTTGTCTTTCAAGTTTTTTCCGAGCAACCTCTTTGGGAGAAAGTTATTATTATACCTAAATCTATAGTCCCATGTAATTGAATTCGCTTCTTCCTCTGCAACACGACTGTTAATCATGTTCACTTTTAAATAATAAATAACACGTAAAAAAAAATAAATACTGTAAATGTCTATTTAGTTTAACACAGAAAATAGGATTTTACTATGCCAATAAATATTATTGTTTGCCCTTTCCTTTGTGCATGCTTGCCTTTCAGGTAAATTTATCTCCATGCATCTTCATACTTTAAAATGGTAATAAAAGATCCTGAAGTCTCTGTGACTTAGGAGTATGTGTAACTAAGAACAATTTTCTTGCAAACCAATTTCCATGCTCTTTTAGAAGCTGATATAGAAACATTCCATATAGTTAATATTTAATACCAATATAGTCATGAAAAATTCAGGTGTTAATAAATGGGATTTATTTATTTTCTACCATTTAAATGCCCACTACTGTAATTTAAAACTGTTGATGGATAGACTATCTTAAGTGGAAACAAATATTCATTTGTTATGGGCTGGTTTGTATTTATAAAAGCTATTTGGCTTCAGAGGTGAACCCCAAGCTTATAGTGCAACATGAAAATCATGGAAAGATCAGTCCCAACTCCTGCTTGTTTTGCAGTTGACAGAAATCAGTGTAGTGAGACTCATCAGCAGAGGCAGCTGTCACGAGCATCACTTGGAAAGACAAATTCATCCCAGTGTAAGAAGGCTGTGACCTCGTGGGAGGGCAGTGCTGGAGCAGGGTCCTGGCAGGGACCTGCTGATCCCTGGAGAGAGGAAGGAGCAGGTTTCCTGGTAGGACTTGTGGCCTGGAAAGGAAACTTGTGGCTGGTTAATGGGAAGGATTCACACTGGAGAAGCTCTTGGAGGGCTCTCTCCTTTGAGAGGCACCCCATAGGGAGCGGGGGAAGGACTCCAGCTCCTCTCCCTGAGCAGTGGGAGGAACAACCTGCGATGAACTGATTGTGAGCCTCATTCCCATCTCCCTGGGCCACTGTGCGGGGGGAGAAAGTGGAGCTTGAGAAGGAGGGAGGGGTGGGGAAAGGTGTTTTTAAGATTGGGTTTACTTCTGATTATCCTGCTCTGACTTTGTCAGTAATAAATTCAATTAATATTCCTAAATTGAGTCTGTTTTGCCCCTGACAATACTGGGTGAGTGATCTCTCCTGGTCCTTGATCTCAACCCACGAACCTTTTGCTATATTTGCTCTCTCCTGTCTGGTTGTGGAACTGAGTGATAGAGTGGCTTTGGTGGGCACCTGGCATCCAGCCAGGGTCAAGCCACCACAACCAGTAAGCCCTTCAGTGGTACACACCATCTTTTGGCCTTTACTGCTCCTTTCTTACCTCCTGGCATGGCACAAAATGGATTTGAGCACCTCCACACTTTCTTCCTCCCATACCTGAGTAAGAAATGCTGTACTTATTAAAACAGACGGAAAACACTCCAGCTGAATATCCATGTGCTCTGGGTTGCTTGGGCTGTGGACAATTACACTGTCCACTTAGAAAAGAGGTGTTAGAATTTCTCCACGTTTTCCATAGCATCGGAATCCACACTTGCCCTTTGAAAGCTGGCATTTGCTTGTGTGTGTCATACCCAGGCAGGTACCACGCTGGCATTTCTTCCCTCTAGACTTTAAAAGAAAATCTCTGTGTAATGGTCATGCTCTCTTTTTTTCCTCCCCCTCCCCCTCCTTTTTTTTCCTTTTTTTTTTTTTTTTTTTTTTTTTTTTTTTTTTTTTAATAAAAAATAACAGAGAAAAGAGGCATCAAAAGCAATTTTTCATTTCCACATGCCTATGTGGTAAACCCAGGTGTCAGGCTTTTTGTGGTGACGTGATTCATATCCCTGCAGCACACAGGGTGTTAGCTCTGCATTTAGTCTTGCCTGGACTGTAACGAAGGACACCGATTACTCTGGTGATTCGAGCTAAAAGCTGCAGGAGAGGCATTAGAATACAGGAAACGTATGGGGGAATGCAATTTCAAAGTGGATGAAAAATGTGTGAGTGGATGAACATTCACTGAGGTAATTACAGCTTAGGTTTAGTCCTGAATTTTCTTCAGCCTTACTCCGAGGAGAGCCTAATGGCCATACCTGAGTTTTTAATGGCAACATTTGGGCAAAAAGTATGGCTATTAGGTGAGCAAATGTAGCACTTTATCCTGGAGGAACGGATATCACCTTCGGTGTCAAAAGTAAAGGAGAATCAATTCAGCTGTGTGAGCTGTGAAAGTTTTCAGTGGGAAACCCTGCAATGGCCTCGCTCCCTGGGAGGGGAGGGAAGAGGGTGTCTGAGCCTGACACGAGCTCAGCACAAAATACACGCTCAGAGACAGCCAAATGTGTTGATTCCCAGTCATCCTGGTGGAGTTACTCTGTGTTCACAACAGCAGGAAAAGAGAGTAGTTCATTCATGCAAATTTAAATAAAAAGAGGTACAGGGACAAATGAAACATGAGTGCCATTTTCACCACCACATGGAATGTGTTTCACAATAAGCCAGTTCTTTAGATTAATAATAACAATTAGATTAATAAGAATTAGCACTGGGTGTCTCTTTGGGTAAAGTGAACACTCCCCTTTCTGTAGAAAACAGCTTCAGTTAATCTGTGACAATTAACAGGTTCAGGTAGCTTTTGTCAAATAGGGTGGCAGGGACTGAGTCATCAAATGCTGGAGTAAGAACAACATCATTTTTAACCCCAAGGTTCTCCCAGGGAAAGTAAAGGAGCTGCCTCTAGCCTCCCCTATGGAGAGAAAATTTATATTCCAGTCCTTGGACCAACATTTTTGGCCTTTCATAGGCATGTTCTCTCAATTCTGCACTGGGGAGAGGGTCTTCACTGAACATAATATTAGAGTTGTTCCTCTCTGCATGGTATTATTCAACCACTCAGTTCAGTTCATCTCACTGAGGCCAGTGAGATGCTTCACTCATCTGTTGGGAGGAGCTTTCTCTGATGAAACTGGGGACTGGAGTGCAAATTCAATTAGGCAGAGGGAGAAGCTTCATCTTAGTCACAGATCTTAAATACTTACCCAAAGGAGAATACTAAGCCCTGCATCTTCAGTGAAAAAGTCTAATTTCACCTTTTCCTTAAAAAATCCCCCTTATAATAGAGGTATATCAAAATCATCATGGCTCAAGTAAACAGGTCAACTTTACATACAAACAGAATATACCTTCTTTTACCTTACTTTTAACTAGAAAAAAACCCCCCACAAGCATAGAACGGAGAGAACAATGCCTGCTCTGGCTCTTCTCAAATCTGAGAAATCAACCCAAACACATCTGCTTTTTGCACTGCCTTAATTGCTTGTGGAGCTTTTTATGGCCAGTTTGGACCCCAAATTGCAATTACTGCTGGCATGCTTGAGGCGAACAAGAGGAACAAATCAAAGAGTAATGGACAGCACTCTGACCCTCCCATCTGATGTGCAGGATGAAACCTGAGCTTGGCTCCTTGCAGGCTCCAGCTGGGACAGAAGTAGGACAGGAGCAGGGGGAACCTCACTGTGACACGGCTTTTACATGGCCAGAGGCAGGAGCTTCAAGCTGTGAGGCAGGAGAAACCACTCTCATGAGATCTGCTGCCCCATGGGAAGTCCTAAAAGGTTAGATCAGCCAGATAAGTTCATCCAGATGTGCCTCTGGTTTTGACCTTATTCTCTTTTTCAGCAGGGAGATCTGTTGTGGTGGCATATATATACAAGCATCACGCCCACAAACTTCCAGGGATATTTATTTCTCTTGTTATTTACTGCAGCACCTTGCATTTCTATGACTAGGCATTTGATCCCTCAAACAATCACAATCCAAATGTCCTTAAAGTGAACTGATGTTCTGTACTTAATAGCCTGGTGACTTCTTGGGATTAGACTGATCGAGCCGGTGATGAATAGGGTAAGTATAGTTAACAGCCATTCTTAAACAACTTTGAGTGTCATTAATTTTGTTATAGGACAGATTAATCTGAAATGTCAGGACTTGCTGTACTAGACCTAAAATTGTATTTTCAAACCAATTTTAACAGATTGTATTTCACTCTTGACACAAAATTCATTTGCTCGCCTTAGATTGCAGCTTTTATTGTAATTGTATCAAATTAAAGCAGGGCATTAGAACCACAGAAAACTAAGTTTGAAGTTATAGGAAGATAGTTGCACTAGATTTCTTTCTATTTTCCTTTTTAATACGTTTTTCTCCTTAAAACAAGCTCAAATACATGGACATTGCTACAGGTTAAGAAAAGGCTCTAACTGCCCTACATAGGTATGTAAATCATGTAAATCATATGTAAATCCTACCTAGACAGAGGACAATACCTATTCTGTGGGTTGTTTTCTTTATAGAACAGAATACTTGCTTTTCTTTTGTAAATTTGATGTTTGTTTTAATTAGAGTGGCAAATTAGACGCTAAAGTCAGTTTATTTAAATCAATTTCAAACATACAGAGCAGCCTCGACAATTAACAATGACAAAAATAAACAGAAGTGAATTCAGACCCCCGAAAAGGCAGCAAACGGGAAGATTAGCTCTCCTGAAACCTTTGAAATGCAGTTTAAGGATGAGTTACAGGGCTTCTGAAAAGGAGCAATTCCCCCTCATCCCCCCAAGTAATACATTGCAGATTATAAATAGATGAATCAATAATCTGTTCATGGGCAAACTGTACAGCAAAATGTGTTTGGACAGAAACATTTCTGGAATAATTTTGAATTATGAATAAATTTGTAAAAGTACCAGTCAGTTCACAGATAATTCATGAACTGAAATAAGGGCAAAATTTGTCGAATAAATTATTCACTACAAATAGTTCCTAAGCTCTCCAAAGTACTATCACACTTCATTTATCTCTTGCCTTAGGGGTAGATAAAAATACTCAGAAAAAATTATAACTAACCTGAATATTTCCCTAAAAAATTTAAACTAGAACATCTCCTTCTGCAGTAGTTTTAAAGGTAAGAATCTTGCTCAACTGCAGCTTTTATTCCCCTTCCACAGAAATAAGATTTTCTGTCAGAGGCCCCTGATTTTTATCTCAAAATCAGAGATAATACGGTCAAAAAAGAGCAGATCTAACTGTGGGTCCCTGGGTTGCAGCAGTACTTGCCAAAAGACTCTGTTTACTGCAAAATGGCCAGAAAAAAAAAAAGAAAAATTATGGATTTTTTAATCTGTGACTGCTCAAAATTCTGATCTTCTTCTGCTGCACGTTCTGTCTCCAAAGGGAGCTGTGCCTGTGAATCTTGAGCTTCTGAATGTGTTCCCATCCCTGTAGGAGCCTGTGAAATAGCTCAGGAGGATGATTTTATTGGGGTAAATTGAGGTAAACCGAAGACCAGTAGGTGCAGCTGCAAATACTGTGTGCCAAATTGGTGAGTGTCCCACAGATTTCCAAGATTTCCATTAATTAAAGGAATGTAATTGGAATCATAGAATGACTGGGATTGGAAGGCACCAAAAGATCCCCATTAGAGGGACATCAGCACATATCATTCCCAGTATCAAGAGTATTAGAAGATGGCTTTTATTGTCTGTATTAACCCAAACCAAAATTTTTGTCTGCTATAAAATAAGAAAGAGAAAAAATAATTAAGAGAAGTCTGTTCTGGACAAGAAGGAATAGAGGATCTTTACAGATGTAGGCAGATGTTGGAAAACTGAGGCACCTGCTGGTGTATCAAAAACTCACAGAAATATGAAATATTTGGGATTCTGCCCCTGCTACTCAGGACGAATCTTGGCAGTATGACATGGCTGCCTGTTCAGGAATATTTTAGGTGAGAAGGCTGATGCTTTGAGAACTCGTTTGAACTTGTGGTCTTCTGACTTCACACCAGGCAACTTTAACTCTTCATGCCAAAGGAGGGAAATGAGGCATTGAAATTCAGACAGCGAGCAAAACAACTTTGAACTCTGCTTTCAGGGCATGTTTCAAATCCAGAGGAACTTCTGTCAAAACCAAACCAACAAATAAAAAAAGAAAATGAACCTAAACACTGTGTGATTCAGAACTTGCACATGGGTTAGATTATACTGGGTTTTCCTGTTGGATGCCTGAAAAAAGAGTATGCAGGACAGTGTGCAGACACATAGAAAAGTTTTATCTTGTAGGCTGAGGTCACATTAAATTTTACCAACCCCAATCTACAGCCTTTCAAAATGCCACCACGCCAGTGGTCCTTGAAAGACACCAGCAGCCTTCTCCAGGGGAGCAGGGTGGAGGGCATTTAACCTGGCTCTCCTTGCTTTGCCAAACAAAAACCAATTTAGATGGGTCAAACACTGCAGATCTAATCTCACTGTGAACTGCAAACACAGGAGCTCTCCTGCCACCAGAGCAGAGCAGAGCCTGCAGTGACCCCACCATGAACTGGAGGGGATGGGAGATCACCAGCAGGTGCAGTCTGGGACGACTCAATGTCGCATTCAAGTTTATTCTTTGTACGGTTCTGAGAATGGCAGGATTGTGTTTTGAATCCAATACCCCAGGGCTTTCACTTGCTTTCTCACAATTACCTGTGCAAGAAGAAGGGGGGGGAGGGGGGGGGTGGAAAAAAGAGAAAAAAAGGGAGAATTCTTCTGTGGCATAGCAGAAACGGTCAAGGGCAGTTCAGATTAAAGACCACGATTGGCACAGGCTGCAGAGAGCCTAAGCCAACAAAATAAAAAATAGAACCATCCTGTTTAATAGAAACAAATTGCTCTCCACTTCTCCCTGACACAGATAGTGGGGCCATTTGTACCTGCTGCCCTTTGTTGGGAACAACAGCAAGGAAATGTACTCGTCCTGAGCGGAATAAAATTCTTTTTGTTGCGTTTGGCTATCTCAGCCCCCCAGAACAAGCACGGCAGTTAAGTAGTTGAGCTTCCTTGTACATTTGTTTGATTAAAGGTCTGTAACACTGGCTCAGGTAGAAACAGCTCAGCTGCATGGGACTGCAATGAATGAGAGGCTTGTTAGGGAGCAGCCAGCGAGACACGGTGGAGCTGCCTTCGGAATTACCTCTGAATAGGAGCTTGTTGTTTTGCTTGTTCTCCGCAGGATGGAAGGACAAAACTGTACATTTTAAATGACATGTGATGAGATCTGGGCTGCTTTGCATGTGTACATTGGGAAAACTGCTAAAAACGGAGGGGAGCCCTTCTGCAAGTCAACCCATGGAAACGAATCTCCTTCAGATGTCCCTGAGTGCTCCAGTTAACATTGGCATTTCCAAAGGTCGGAGTGGAGTGTGTTGGAGGATTTTTATGAACTGGCCAAATAGAGGGGGGGTTAATTTTGATCACAAATGGGCTGGAGAAAATCCAACCAAATGCCTGGCTGATAAAAACATAATAAATCCAGCATTTATTTGTGTTATTTTCTAATCTTATAAGGACCTGGCTGTGGTGGAAGATCTCTTACAGTATAATAACGATTCCAACTTCAGCAGTATCAATCTCCCAGGTTTAGCAATAGCTGCTCCAGCTGCCTCCACCTCCATCAGCTCCCACCAGGAAAAACTTGCTCAGTTGTCAGCACACAAGCACTTCATCTATTATGTTGAACTGATGCTGTAGTGAGTGTATAAATGGGTGTATATATATATACACATGGCATATGTACATGTATACATTAATTTTCTGATGCTCTCTAAGTGTTGCCTGCCTTATTCTCTGAGTTTTTCTGTGTTTATGGACCAAGGTAGATAAACTCTGGCATTTGTGCACGTGCAGTTGTGCATGGACAGGACATCAAGCCCACTGTTGATAAAACTACACAAAGGTCCAAAATCTACCTTGGAAAAGGGGTTAAAATGCCTTTGCTCCTAAAATTTGGTACTATGTTAACCAGTGCCATAATCAAAACAGTTTTATTTCCTAATTTTGAGTGCAACTGTAACTAAAGAAACCTCTTGTACCTTTTACCAGCATTGGATTGTTTCCTGGGAAATGGTCCATGGAGCTCACCTTTGCCAAAGATTTGCCCTGCAACCTCTTAACCCAGAGAGAAAGACAATTTAAATGGTGATGTCTGTAAGAATTTGGTTTTTCAGAGTATACCAAGCCATAAATGCCCACAGTTAAAAGCTGTTTTGCAGAAGAAATGGAATTAACCACTGTCTAGGAAGCTGTTGAAACAAGTGGGAAGTAAGAAAGAATTGCCAGTCAAAAATCCAATGCCACAATTTATAGGCAAAATTACTCCTTATAGTGTGTGGGGTGCAAATGTGGGTTTACAAAGATATTTCTTTAAATATATTCTATGTGATTTTAGGAGGAAAAAAATTAATATGTGGTGCACAGCTCTGATATTTTGAAATTTAGAAAATTTTAAAAACTTACTCCATGAAAGTCATATTAGTAAATCAACTCCATGTGCATAAAGTACAGTAAAGATTAATTCAAATGTCTTGCACAATTTAAGATAATTATAAAACAAGCTTTTTGTTAAGATTTACAAGGTTTATTTGTTATTCTTGTTTTTAAAACAGAGGGAAGCCTTTACTGAAAATTTTACTTGCCATTTTTCCTTTGTCTTGTCAAAGAAACATGGGAAAATTGCTGTCTTTTAATGTCCATATTTCTATGGATTACAGGCACATAAAATGACAAAATACAAGAATGATCATAAGTAATACTGTCTGATGAATCCCAAAATTTCTATTCTGCTGGAATAGGATGTGTTAAAACTCACTAGCACCAAATGGAGTAGATATATATCAAAAGCATAGGCAGCACTCCTAATTTTTGTTTTTTCTAGGAATCTGACCTGGAAAGGCACGGAACCATGTTATGCAAAACAGCCTGATACTCTGTGAAGGAGATACAAGCATTTAATAACAGAAAATCTTTGTTCTGCAGAGGTCATCAGTGTTAGGAAAGTAAGAGTTTATATTTGAAGCAGAAATCACAAAAGTGCAGGAGTGGGTTAGGGTGGCCCATCTGCTGTGATGGAGATGTGCATTTCCAGAAGACTGGAAATCCTTTCAGAGCTCAGCCTTTAGTGTGTATGGCAGCCTGTATAAAAGTTTACTGAAGTGCAATGTTGAATTGAGCAGAAAGAGTTCAATTCAGAGAAAGATGTCACCTTTCACTTCTGAAGAGAGAGAAAGCAACTACACCAATAAGGAAGGAAGTTGTGTGGTAATGGGACAACATTTTCAATGGACAGATACTCCTACTGCACTTGGTGCTCTGATTGGTATCTGGAGGTGCCTCCCTCGATGTCAGCTGTGTATTGAACTGCTCTGAGTGGCATCTCACATTTGGAATGTGCCCTTGTGAGGCTCTCCTCTCATCCCTTCACCTACGTGCAGAGTATTCGTGCTCTTCTGTCCTTCCTGCTGGAAAATGTCACCTGTAGCATCCACTCTCTGGCAATTCTTTTTTCTCCTTCTGTTCATTGAATACCCATTTTTCCTTGTAATTTTTGGGTAGCAAAGACCTTCCTTCAAATTACACCACAAATGCAAACTATAAAAACACACAGCAGGGAAAGGAGGAGATAATTTTGGCATGTTTAGTTACTTCTTGCATCTGCAGCAAGGCAAGCGTGGAAGAAAATAGAGGTGATGGCATCACAAACCCCTGCTAAAGAAACAAATACTCTCTTAGACTCACACTCCAAATCAATGCCCATTTTGAGCTGATTTCATGTTTACAGAACCTGATTGAAGGGCCCCTATCACTGCCACAGCTAATTCCATTGGAATACAATGCTGCCTTAATGAAGCAAGGCATAATGAAGCTGATGGCAGTTTGGCTGGACTCAGGAATGGATAATTTGTTATCAAATCCTTTAATAGTTCATGCTGAGGTTTCTGTCATTACTTGTTGCCCCCCTCAATCTTTATTAGGACAAGCCCTTTAGAAATGCCTGGGTAGAAAGAAGTGCCCATTAATCCTTTCACGGAAAGGCCACCGGTCCCAGATTAAGTCAAGCTGGCATCTGAAACTATTCTTTTCTTTATGACACATAGTAAGTGGTCAGTAATCCACATCTTAATCTCCTTGTTGCACAGCTTGGTTTATTGTAACCGATACTCCTGTGACTGCTGCAGACTCCTATTGTGTTACCTTGGGCGTTCAGCTCTTCTTCCTGTTTTTTTCCCCACTGGAATGTCTGATAAAGGCACCCTTGAAGTTGACCACAGTCTCTTGAGAAAGTGCTTTTCAGAGAAAACCTGATTTCTTTAAAGCTGTATTTAAGTTACTCTCGGATTTTTCCCCTGAGCAAAGTTTCAGGCAATTTTTCCGCTCTCCTCTGACACACACGAATTTCATTGCTACTTCAAAAGAAAAAATTTAAAAGACAAACTCTTATAAACCCTCTATTCCAGTCCACAATTTTCTCTGAGCTACAATTATACTTTATGTTGGTGCTTAAGTATCAAGAAGAGAATTAAGACACTGCAGGGAGTGAAATTTAACCTGACCAATGTATAAAATATATAAACACCGGGTATTTTAACCTAGAACGGTTGTGTTTCATACAACCTCTTTAAGTGTTACAGTATTTTGAACAGTTTTCCTGAAAAAAGAGCTTGAAATTCAAAAATCCCCCGTTCCCTGCCAGGGGAAGCAGACATTTGCTACAATTGTTATTTTGGAGAAGAAGAAGCGGAGGCAGGGCTGTGAATTTCCGTTTCCACTCTGACCTAGCCAAGCTGAGATGGTTAATTGCCACTGAAGTGTATATTCTTACACCAGGCTTCTCCTCCTCTCCTACAAATGAGTTTTCCTTGGTTGCTTCCCAGAGTAGGCCAGTACTGCAGAGGAATATTTCTCTGGAATTTTGGACAATGAAAAACACAGTGAACTTTGTAAAAGCTTTCTGACTCCAGTGTTCATGAAAATTTCCATGAAAGTAAAGAAACTCTAATGATTTGACTAAGATACCCAAATTCTCAAAAACACTATTTTTCAGTGTTTTACCTTAGAGTTAAACAGAAATGTGTTTTTACATCTGGCTCAATAGAGTGAGACAAGAGTTTTTCTTTAAATGTCTGCTGAACAGAGAGAGAATTATTTATGTACCTAAAATGAAGCACATCAAAACTCCTTCTGAATTGGGGCCCCTGAAAGATAGTATCCTCTTCATCTTAAATTGCCAGCCCACGGGAGGAAAAAAAAGAAAAGAAGACATACTGTGAGCCAGATTTTGAAGCTTGTAAAGGTTTTTATAAAAACTCAGCATCTTGATTTGTGTCCAGCTACTTCAAAGTTCACATATTTCTTATTTGAACTTTGGTGGGTGCAGTAATTTTATTCTCGCTCAGGCTGGATTGGTTCTGCTTATTCAGATCTCATTAATTACAGGAAACTGGACTATTGCTCACGTATTCCATTCACCCATCCTGCCCTCAGGCCAGTCAATTTATCTGGCATTTAATGAGGAGTTTTAGATTTTGCAAGTTATCAGAAGTGGGCTCTGAAAGTGTTAGCTCGTGAATTCCAAATAAATGGCCTACTCTGGGACTTGTTTCAAAACAGACGGTGCAGCAGCTCCTCGGTACGTGTTAAATGAGTAAAATGCTGTGCAGGGTCATGAGAATAATGCCACTCTCATCTTTCAGTTGTGTGAGAACTTGTGCATTTCATTGGCAAGTTTTGAAGTAATTTAATGTATTTTGTGTTCCCAGCCTACCAGCTGAAGGGGGCTTCACTGAACAGCACTTCCAGCTATAACACAGTGCTATTGTCCATGCTGGTTATTCCATATCTATCAGTATGAACACAGGTCTAGAGCTAAATGAAGGCCATAACAATCTCAAACACACATCAAAATCTCCTTGAGATGTCTGTGGCGTCTCCATTAAGCATATTATCACCACAGCATGCTCTTTGATGTAAAATTAACTTCAGTATAAAAGCCCAGCCTTTGGCTGGATTCCTGCAGTGGTTGGCTCTGTGTTTTCTCAGGTAAAAACCCTTGGAGATCTACCTGTGGAAAGATGTCTAGGATACAGAGGCAAACTGATTCTGTCCCCAGTTCCACTGTGAACCCCACTGTCATTATTAACAGACACTTATTCTCTTGCTATAGACAGGTTTGTGCATCCAGGAACCTTTCTCAAGTCTCTGGAGAAGGAGTGGGATGCTCACCATCCATCCCATGGTGTTCTCCCCTGTGTCCTACAGAGAAAAGTGCAGAACATCTCTTCTTTTGGGGAAGGAGGAGTTTTGTATCCTTCCCTTTTTCTTCTGTTAAAGAGGTTTAACCTGAGGGGAGGTAAAGTGAATGCCAGAACATCATTTTCATCACCCCTTCCAGAGAAATGGAACCACCTTTTTTTTTTTTTTTTTTTTTTCTCTAGCAAAACCATTTAAAAAAATAGGAAGAATGTTCCAGTATTTTAAAAAGCTGTAAAGTGTGAGGCCCAACACTCTGCTGCAATGCACATGACCACACACTGTAGAAATGGTACTGCTTTGCCCAGTTCAGCACAGAAATCAGTCCAGCATTTCACATGATACCATAACTGAGCAGTTTAGCAGACATTCATAATTTCCTGCTGTTACACAGGACTAGCTACAAGCAAAGCAGCCCCTCTGGACCGAAATCAAGCCTGGAGCCCTGCTGCAAAGTACCCTGTATGAGCCCAGGGTGAAAGACTTCTTTTCAGTACTTGTAAATATGTGCATAGAGATGTGTTTTATTTTCGTTCTGGAAGAAGAGCTGCTGGTTTCACCTCAGCCCTGTGCTCAGAAGAAGATTGCCATCTATAGATAACTGTCCCCAACTGCATGTCCTTGCATCAGCAGGGGAGGAAGAGTGGTGGTGGTGCTGTGCCCTCCTGGGGTGGGATATGAATCTGTGGTGGAAACAGATCCCAGCTTTGTGTCAGGAACTTCTAATTCAAAATATACACAGTACAAAAGTGGCAGCTTAAATGGACACCATTTAAAAGGTTTTTCTTGTTGTGTAGTTAAGTCTGACCACTGACAATAATTGTTTCCACTCCAGGAACATTTCAAGTAAGGTGCAAACATTACATCTGATGTTGTTTTCCATTTATTTATGTTCTCTTCTTATCCAGACAATGTGAAAAAAAAAAAAAAAACCAAACAAAAATCCATGGCACTTCTCAGCATTGTCCAATTTACAGAGCAAAAAGCTGAACACTTAGGATATCTTTGGGTCTTAGATGATATGCAGGTGTAATCCTCAGGCACAAATAACAGCAATCCAAAGATATGGGTTGTTCCATGTATACAAGGAAATGAAAAAATGGGTTAAATTTAAATCTACACACAGTTGCTAAGCATCTGTACATGCACATACACCCAGACAAAAATGACTATTTGCTATTTTAAAAGCACGTTATGGCTAAAAAATTGCCATTTTTTTCTCATCAGCTCGACTGTCTGCTTGTATAAAGTGAAAACATTTTCTCCACCTATTGAGAAGTACAAGGTTTTCCCCAGGATATTGAGCTACAGAAAAGTTGGCTGGGAGTGGCAAATACAATTTGAACTATAAAGAGAAAAAAAATTAAATAAAAGTACATTTTAAGTGCAATATATTCTGAATGACCTGAACTAAAAAATCATTGACCTTTACTTTCAACCTGTTAGAACTTTTTGGAAAAACTGTCTTTGTCTTTTCCAGCTATATCCATCAAATATCAGAATAAACTATTCCAAACTAGCATTAGTTTAAACCAAAGCTGGTCATTTCACTGGGGACATGAAGAAACCTTTTGTATGGAGAGAGTACCCCGTACAACTGGCAGGAAAAACTATTTCTAAAAGGACATTTAAAAAGGATGATTTTAGTTTTAAAAGTAGCAGGTGCAAGAATCAAGTGCCCTTTTACCTGCCTTTGATATGCAGCCATACGGCAGCAATATGTGAAATTTGTGAAATGGTCCAGCCTGAATACAAATCAAATTACTTTGGTCTTGTCAATCTACCAAATCTTTCATCTTTTCCCTGGTCGACTTTTCTTGCTACATTTCCTTTATCTCTTCTTGCAGTTTTAAGAAGTGAATGGCAAAGAGTCATCTCCAGTTCATCTGAAGATAAAACCCATTAAGCTGTTGTATTCACATTTAATTAATGTTTTCCAACTCTCATTTCCTATTTGCCTCCTGAAAATCTTGCCTAAAGTGTTATATGCCAAATAAAATAACTCAGGTAAGGGATATCTGATCCAAATGTTTCACAGGAGATGACTGGATAAGATAACTCTAAGGAGTTGATAATTTTTATTATTTGTGGACAGCCTTTCTAGCTGAGTTCATTCTCTGCAGACATACTCTTGTCCCTCAGGGATGAATGCTGCAAACTGAGCCTTGCCTTTTATTTTTCAAGCGTTGCCCGGCACGGACACAATTGCACTTTTATCTTTATTAATTCAGATTAGTTACCCCGATAAATCAGGTGCTACACCAAAATGAAAGCACCTATTCCTGCAGATCACCAGCACTTCCTAAGGCTGTGCAAGCATTAATCCAAGCAAAACATAGGACAACAACTGCCAGGCTGGGGGAAGAGGGGGGATTTTTATTTCACAAGCAGGCAAAGCAAGGTGAGATTGTCCCAGGCACAAAGTGCTGGGGGTGGCGGCTCCCAGGATGGAACACCGGTGATCCAGAGCTCCAGTCATCAATGCCAGCAGCTCCCTGGATCTCAGGAGTGCAATCCTCTTTCTGCCAAGCAGAGCAGAGAGTATCTGTGTAATTACTGGGCTGTGTTTGCTGCCCTGCAGCCTCTGGCACGGACAGACAAGGGGAAGCATTGAGGCAGCCGGGCAAGGTGAAGTCCGGGAGGGGGGAACAGACACTGGGGATGGAGAGCACAGAGCTGGGATTAAAAACTGGGAAGGGGGGCAGACAGGGCAGCAGCCAGCAGTGGTAATCTCAGTCTGTGATCTAGGTATGACCCAGATGAAAGAGAAATAGCAGGGCTGAATTTTAGACCGCGGTATTCGTCACAATGTGGCTCAAGCCTCATTGCTGGTTGTGTCTCCATTGCAGGGTCCTCGTTGGAATCTCTGGGGTCGATGACAAGGACAAAACACAAAATTCTGGTGATAACAACAAGGGCAGCATTGCAGAATAGGCAGATGACTCATGAGAATAGCATAAGGACAAAAAATATGTCTATACATGCACACACACAAAGGCAAGATGCTTGCAATGTTGAATATATAAATATTTTTTAGCTCTGATTTTCACAGTTGTCAACTATATTCACTGTTTTATTTCTGTATTTGAGCCAATCACTCATAATTAGGACACTGCTAGGAAACAGTCTGAAATTCCTCCCACTGTAAAATAACCTTTCAAATGTCTCAGGCTCCTTCTCTGTAGATTTAAGAATCTTAAGTCTTTTGAAAAGATAAAATGATTTGAATATACTTTGTATAATTAGTAACCTGCAAAGATTTTCTTTTCCCACATGCAATTTTCCCCAGTGATCATTGCTGTTTACATTCTTTATAACACATATTAGATTTTAATGTGAATTCTTGCTACAGTGATTTTTCACAGCATTAACTTTATCACTTAACCTCTGTGCAGTAGAATCACATAGTGTTGCCACTTCTCCACACTTTATTCAAACTCCTTCATTAAACAAGAAACACTAGGTTTTTAAAATCTAGTGAACCCAGTCTAAATTATCTGGTCTTTAATTTAATACTGTTTATATATTGTAATTCAGAACAAACAAACAAACTTTTATCAAGCCACTAGATCAACAAAGTGCTTTTCAGAGCACAGGATTTTGACTTAGGGGGTAAATGTACACACTCCATGGTTGTGGCTTTCTCTCACCATGTAGAGAGGATCATCCCAGATTAAACTGGGTTTTCTGACCTTGCAGAACTGACAACTTGATTTAATAGTCATTAAAGAAAAATACCCTAACTTTCTTCTGACTTTTGCTATTAAATATTCATTAGTGGTGGATTTGCCCTGTTACATTGCAGTGCAGCTTCCACAGGCTGAGCTGAACAAATTGAAGTGACGTGCGTGAAATCCCATTTTAACCAGTTAGGATCTGACCTAAGAACTGGGAATTTTGCTGCTGAGGGGCCTCTTAGCCCCAGTACTGCTCGCCCAAGGAAGCAGCTTCCATTTCTAGGGATCACTCTCTCGTCATCGAAGTCCTGTTTGGCAAAGGGATGGAGCAAGTTTGAAATGTTCACCAGATCTGGGTTTTACCTCAATTAGTTCACGGGTGGTAATTAAGCATAAAAGGTCCTGTGTCCAAGTTACAGCAGTGTGGTGTCCACCACTGCTGGATGAGCGTGGGATGGTGCCCCTTCTGTGCCTCACCCGGCTGTGCAAGACCCACAGCTCCATCCCTGCCATTCCTTGGGCCTCCTGCTCCCCCAGGCAGGCGGGAATCAGCGCCGTGACCAGCGCGGCACGGGCGCGCACCGAAATTCCTGCCTCCTGTCCAACAACCAGCTCCTGTCAGGTCCTTGGAATAAACAGGGAATTACTGAAAGCTCCACGCGGTGCCACGAGGTCATTTCAGACGAAGGGATCAGTCAGGATTTCATAAAGTATTTATTTAGCTGACAAAGGAATTCCCAACCTCCCTTTCATGTACGTTTGAGCTGATGCTAAGTTTCCGAGACAAGGCTCCGATTGTGGCTGTCACCAAACAATGACATATTTCTTTTCTTCTCTTAAATTCTCTGTATCATTCTATATAAGAGGGCAATTTGTCTGTCATGCAGCTAAAACAGGGCCCACTCACTGCCCTCATTAAACTGACAGCACAGTTATTAGCAGTAAACGAAGCCAACAGGCAATGAATTTAGCCACTGTTTTATGGCGAGCACCAGTGAGATTTTTTCAGTAATTAATTTGATAAATATATTAATTATGAATTGAGTTGACAGTACAATCAGATTGTCAGCCTTCCAGACAGGCTCTTGTGATAAGTAGCTTTGTGATGAAGTGGTCGGATTTCAGTACCTGTCATCCTCCGGTGTCAGTCTCTTATCACTGTCCCGGCCATTCACTCTGTAATTTCCTGTGTGTTGTAATTAAATGGTGGCTTTCTGATTGGAAGTGACTCCTCAAACTTAATCTCTCATTCTCTCAGAATATATTGTTTAAAAAAAAAAAAAAAAAAAGAAAAAGAAAGAAAGAAGAAAAAAATAAAAAAAGACTCTTTGTTTCAGCGGCTTTTAATGCTACAAAAGGAGCTTCTTATTTCATGTTTGGTTATTGCCCCAGTGAGTGTTTGGGAATGGTGGTGCTGCCTTTGGTCCTGGCATCAGATGGAGCAAAGTATCCAAGCTGTGCCACTGGCATGGAGAGTGGTGGAATGTGGAGATGAAGCCCTGTCCTTCCTCTCATGCATCTCCAAGCAGGGAGCAGCCCAGCACAGTCTGGAGGACTCTGGGAAGGGTCACTGCCAGTACCTATTGCCAGCTTTTCTTTTTTTTTTTTTTTTCCCCTCCAAGAAATTAATTAGGAACAGTGCCTGAGGTCATTTGGCTGAGGAGATTCATGTCAAGATAAGATATTTCAAAAACTCCTCCTTAATAATTTAATATCGGCTCGGAATTTGGAAGCACGGTAAAGGATTGTTTAGAATTGCAAATTTAAGCAAGTTGGGAAGAACTCATAGCAAAAGAAAACAAGCAGCAGCTACCAAGAGCTGTTATGAACTCTTCCATTCCTGTTTAAGTCTATCAGAAAAAAACCCCAAACCTGGGGACAATATTTACCAAATGCAGCAGATGAATCTCTGCTTCCAGTTGCCCTGTGTTGGAGAGAAAGGGTGGGCAGGGGACTGGGGACTGCAGCTGGTCCCCAAGGTTTGAGCCCAACTGAACCCTGGTGATAAATTTTTCTTTAACCTTGAGCAAGTCAGGATGACCCAAACCATAAAAAGCTTCAGTATGTGCTTGATTTTAAGCATATGGGCACAAGTTAACTCATGGAAGTCTCAGTATGGATGTGTTTAATTTTAATTTTGTACCATGTCCTGGGCTGTATCAAAAGCAGGATGACCAGCAGGTCAAGGGAGGTGATTCTGTCCCTCTGTGCTGCTCTGGTGAGATCCCACCTCAAACTGTATCCAGCTCTGGGCCTCCAACACAAGAGGAACAGGGACCTGCTGGAGCAGTTCCAGAGGAGGACACAAAGATGCTCTGAGGGCTGGGACACTGCTGCTCTGGAGACAGGCTGGGAGAGCTGGGGGCGTTCACCTGGAGAAGAAAAGGCTCCAGAAAAACTTGGAGCCCCTTCCAGTGTCTAAAGTGGATCCAGGAGAGCTGGAGAGGGACTGGGAACAAGGGCCTGGAGGGACAGGGCAAGGGGGAACGGCTTCCCAGTGCCAGAGGGCAGGGCTAGATGGGATATTAGGAGGCAATTCTTCCCTCTGAGGGTGGGCAGGCCCTGGCACAGGTTGCCCAGAGAAGCTGTGGCTGCCCCATCCCTGGAAGGTCAGGTTGGACGGGGCTTGGAGCAACCTGGGAGAGTGGAAGGTGTTCCTGCCCAGCAGACAGTGGGAACAACATGGTCTTTAAGGTCCCTTCCAAATCAAACTATTCTGTGATTCTATGAATTATGTACGAATCTGCTTTATTTTAAGTGATATTTCTATAGAGCAGCTTGTGTTCACGTGCTGTCCAGATGTTACATTCTTGCCCCAAAACAGAGCACTATTTTTTATTAATATCCCATTTTTCACAGCACAGGGCACAGCACAGACCTGTAGGCTCTGTCCATTCGACCCATCTCTGCAAATCAGTGCAATGAAAATGTGTTGGTCTCTGCTGAAGATGGTCACTGTGTCCCAGCTCTGGCCACCCTCTGATGTCCAGGTCTTCCTCAGAGCTGCTCCTCGAATAAGTTCAAGTCCTTTGCTA
Organism: Pyrocephalus nanus; assembly: GCA_038380795.1. Lineage (NCBI taxonomy): Eukaryota > Metazoa > Chordata > Aves > Passeriformes > Tyrannidae > Pyrocephalus > Pyrocephalus nanus. The sequence goes on from CM076268.1 coordinate 3,018,090, forward strand.
AGATTAGACTTGAGGCCATGTCATAAAAGGAAAGGTAAATCACATTCTGGCAGTCAAAGTGAAGCCCAAAAAAGGTCATCCAGAGCTGAAAGTGGGACCTGCTGCACAACTGCCAGGATTTGCATTATATCCTACAGCCTGAAGCCCTGCAATGAAGCATTCAGAACAGTCTTTTGGAACGTCTCAACAGGGACAGTCTTTATGGATTATTTAAACATAAAAATATACAGCTCTCTGAAAAAGAACCATTTCAGCCTTTAGGGACTCATACTAACTGTGGTTTTGTAGGAAGAGCTATAATTGAGCATGCTAATACTGATATGCTATTGTTTGAGATAAATTTCACAAGGCATGAGCCCATAATGCAAATTATGCCTTAAAAAGATCAATTTAGAGACTCTATTCTATCATTTTACTGATTTGTAGATACATCCAAACTACAATCCAAAGCAAGCAACTACTGCATACTGGTGAAGAGATTACTATTCACTGTTAAAGATGCTGTAAGTATTCCAAAGTACTTTATTTCAGCCAAATCCCATAATCACGTGGAAAACATATTTTAAACAAACTAGTTTCTTTAGAAAGCATCTATGCCAAAATCTGAAAACCTTAAATGAGATTATTACTTGTGAAAACCACTAAAAATCTTAGTCAATGTTAATTAAAGTGGTTTTAATTGTCTTTTAAAATGAGTATGTGTCTATATTCTCCTACTTTGAGTGAAACAGATAATGTCTCTGCCTATATGGAAATCTTCCATAATGGAATTGCAATTTCCCAGTAAGCTTTGGATTTTCTTGTTATTGAATGTGTTTGGAGCTTGTGGCCAATGCTCTTGATTTCCTACATAGCATAAGGCAGTGCATTCAATAAAAAATGTATGTAATGGTTCAAAAACGGTAGGAAAAAATAATGGCATCTGACACACTTGCAAGGGTGATTAGGTGTCTCTCTCAGCAGGCTGGATAATGTTCTTTTAACAGTTTTTTCTATGTACTAAGTAGTGCCAAGTTACATATTCTTACTTCCTTACTTTTGAGGATGTCAGTGATACAAGTTATTCCTGAGATAAGCTACTGAGGAATTGCATCCTTGTAGCTGAATTCAGATTTTTTTTTCTTTTGCTTTATTTATGGTATGTTTTTTTCTCTTAAACATAAGCTTCAACTGCAAAGCAAGATTTGCTTTCTCATGAATGAAAAAGTGACTTATTCCTCAGAATAAGAAGAGGGCTTGCCCGCGAGGAAATACATTTTTATCATGTCTGAAAAATTCTAAACCAAACTGATTATGTGTCACTTGATAAAGTGCTGGGGAAGAATTATAGGTGCATTCCTGTTCCCACTAAAACCAACCTGAGCTCTGCTGCAGCAGCAGCTCCCAAAGCACGCCCTGTACTCCCAAGCTGCTGAATGTGCTGTGGCATTGCCAACGACGCAAGTTGTGAGGAGATCGTAATTATTCAGTAAGGAAAATGCTCAGTATTTCCTGAGTGAGTCTTTAATCCTAGTTTGAAGTCATTGCTGCCATTGTAAAGGTCCAAGTGGAAACTGTGGCGCTTTTGTGCATCTGTCAGACGCCGCTGCTTATTACGGAATCAGGAATGATAAATATGCGGAGCGCTTTGATGTGGGTATCAGCTTGAGCTCCTCCAGTGCCCAGGTAGAAAGCAGCTGAAGCTATTGTTTTCATCTCGCATGAAAGGTTGAACAGACGCTTGAAAATAAATAGGACCTGGTAAAATGATAAAAATCCTGGGGTAAAAAGTGCGGTCTCTGTTCTCAGAGCTCGCTGTGCACCCAGCCCACACTTCAACTGTGGCTGCAGCTGATCCGGAACTCCGAGGACGGCACAGAACTGCCTGCTCAGGAGCAGCAACATGCAGCCACAGGAGTAATAAAATCCACATTGTCTGTCCAGGTTAACTGCTAATCTTCATCTTCAAATGGCTGAGAAGAGAAAGACTTTACATCATCATCTCCATTGCCCTGGAGGAGAGGAGGCTGAGGGGAGACTTCACTGCAGTTACAGCTTCCTCTGGGGGGAAGGGGAGAGACAGGCACCGATCTCTTCTCTGTGGGGACCAGTGACAGGACACCAGGGAATGGCCTAAAGCTGTGTCAGGAGAGGTTTAGGTTGGATACTAGAAAAAGATTCTTTTCTCAGAGAGTGGTTGGGCACTGAACAGGCTCCCCAGGGCAGTGGGCACAGCACCAAGGCTGACAGAGCTCAAGGAGTGTTTGGATGATCCTCTGGGGCACAGGGGGTGTCTCTTGGGGATGGTCCTGTGCAGGGTCAGGAGTTGGAGTGGATGATTCTTGTGGGTCCCTTCCAACTCAGCCTATTCTGTGTTTGTGGGATTTTGTGATCTACGTGGATGAGGGTACGAGGCTTCCTCTGAAGAGAAAGATTACAGCAGTCAGACCAGACCCAGAGTTCAGCTCCTGGATGAGACACAGACTTGTCAGGTCTGTTTGTGGGAGTAATTTAGGACCCAAAAGAGTCTTGAGACACTCAAAGAAAAGTGACCTAGAAATTAGGTGGACCCCTGCATGGGTCCAAGCAGGGCTGTGGAGAGCCATCGCCACCAGCTCTGAGTCAGGCAGAACAAATATCAGAGAAATATAACCATGCTAGTGTGTGATTCCCTCTGGAGAGCATCAGGATGTAGACATACTCTGCTTCTCAAATATTTGATCCATTTACAAGACTGTCAATACCTTTATTTTTTCATTTTTTTTTTTTTATTTTCCACTTCTTCATTAGTTCTCGCTGAGAAGTAGTGGAGGAGCTGGCACCTTCCAGAAGTCCTTGTGATGAGGCAGGAACAGTAGTTACCCATCTTCATCCTGCTGAATGGGCCACTTACCATTGCCATTCCTTATTAATAAAAGGCATTAACAGCAAATCTCTGAGATTTTGCCTCTTGGCTATGGCAAAATGTACAGTTTGAATGTCTTTAATGATGCTTTGAATGAGAAATGCAAGGTGTGAGGAGGAACTAATTCTGGTGCTGAAGCAGCACTGGAGAGACAACCTCTCCTCCTGTGTCTCCTGTGCTTGGGTGTTTTAAAGTAGATTGTCTGTTTCCTGAAGTATAATCTTGTTTTCTGATTCCATCAACAGCTGAAATCCCTACATGTTTACCTGAAAACCATCTTAATAAATGCTTTCCAAAGTGTGAGTAATAGGTCAATGGCAGCTCTGTTCACAAGAAAAGGATCAAGACAATCTCTCTAACATGTTATGCCATCTGATTTTTACATTATAGGTCCTAAAATTGCTGTCACCTGCCTTATCTATGAAAGGGCTGTACTCTTCTAACAGGAGGCTCAAAGACTGACTCATGCTTTGGAAGACCACCAAGCCCAAAACATCATTATCAGCTCATAGCCATGGGAAAACAAAACTTGATGATTTTTCTAGTTTGATTATTGACATGATGGGAATATATTGCCTGAGTCCAGCTCTTCCACATGCTATTTATGTCAGTCTGTCAACAGTATTGCACAAACTGAAGAAACTTTTATTTACACCAGAGCAACGACACCTCATTGTTTGCTTCAAACATGGATCCAGTGGTGGATGGTTTCCCATTGTCCCATCCACCTTCTCTCACAGATCTCTCCTTCTGCTCAAATCCACTGTTGTCTCCTCCCCTTCTCCAGTTTCCAAAAAAATCTCTGTGATTTTATATCACCAACCAACTCACCCACATCTCTTTGCCATGGGAGGCTTTTCCTGCTGGGAACAGTGGAAGTGCAGATGAAGAGCCATCCATCTCCACCTTCCTGGTGGTTGCCACCAGCATGTGCATGGAAATCCTTTGAGCTCTTAGCAGAGGGCTTTGAAATTAAATTACATGCCAGTGGGACCAAAGGGAGGGAAAAAAAATACACAGGAGAAACATAAAACGAAAAGCTTTTCTCATTCTTTATTACTGGCCATAAGCAAATTAATATAATTGTCTCATGAAAATGAATGCACTTTAGTTCTTATCATTTTCTAATAAGGCTTTATTTCCTGAGGAGGTTGGCTGAATATTCCAGTCCACTCTGGAAAAAAATAGGAAAACAAAAGGAAAAAGGATAGGAAACTCAGGGAGAAAAAGGTAAGTCAGAACATCAGTAAAGAAAAAAAAAATATATCACCCTGAGGTACTGGTCCACAAAAATGCTTTACAATATCTGAACACAAAATCAATTCAAAAATACAGTAGATCACAGTCCATAAATAACATATCCTATCAGAAAAGTGTGAGGGGGAAATGACAAAAGGAAAGAACATTCTCTGAAGGAGCAGTGAGAGGAGGTGGGGACAAGGAAAGCTCGCTTGGCTCAGGACATCTTGAGGTGGAAAAAATTCAGAGAGCGTCAGGGCAAAGAAAGTCCTGTCCAGGAACCATCTAATTTATTTCCATCCTAGTTAATGAAATGTATTAAACATATTCCATACATAACTTTATGTATTTAATATTACATAAATAAAACATGTAATATTTCTTTAACCACAGTAAACTAAAATACAGTTACCAAGAGTCAACAAGGGTTATGTTTTAAAGTCTGTAGCAAATAAACCTCTTACAGTCATGGTTTACTGACTCTGTGAGAAACAGCAAGGTCTTATTTTGCATGTACAGCCAGCTGGGCAGAGCACAGTGTTTGCCTAAAGAAAAAAAAAAAAAAGGCTTTTCACTGATACAACTGGGTGCTCACAGCAAACTGCAATCATCCCACACGAAGAGTGTTGTGGTTTCAGGTTCAGCTCTACACGCTTTACATCTGCTACATCCAGCTATCTGAACAAACCCTACCTTTTAGCTGCACTGTGAAGCTGTAAAGCCTCTCAGTGGCCAGGTGTGTACAAGAAATACCCAAATCAACCAGCTTCTACAAGACCGGACTAAGATATATACATATATATAGACATATAACTATATTTTTATATAAATTTTTTTTAAGGCAATAAGAAATTCAAAACAATGCCATTACTGGAAATTTGGCCTTGTGGAGGCAGATCTCAAATTTTAGTTGCTTAGAGGCAAAGGTCCTTTGTCAGGCAAAAGCCCAGTGAAGTACTGAAGTAGTTTTATTTCACAGCATTTGTGTAACTTCTGGCACAAGTAGTTCACCCAATTGATGTGTGTGCTTGTGTAACTCCAAAGTCTGCACTTCATACTCTTCTACTCATACAAAGTCCTGGGAAATATATGGTCATATTTTGAAAACATTGCCTGTCATGCAATAAAATAGGTACAACATCCCTTATGAAAACAGAATCTTGGGTTTGGTAGATCTGAGTTTTATTCCTGTTTGTAATATCCAGTCTTGTGGTGACCACAGTTCATTATTTCATTTCTCTAGGGCTCATTTTTCTCCAGCTATAAAGTGGCCATAAAGGTCTTTAGTTCTTAGCACTTTGACATCTGAAGATCAACAGGAATTACTTTTATCTATCAGTGCCAGACAACTGTGTCACTACCAAAGTATTCTCTGTTTTTGCTACCAGCCTGCTAACCAGTCGAAAGGGATTTTTAATCAAGCTACTTGCATGAAGTGAGACAAATACAAAAAGTGGTATTTTTGGCCATCCTAGATGTTGTGCAAGTCCTGCCACACACCTGGCTCTGTTTGTCCTGATGGAGATGATGTAGGTACTGCAGGAAATGTGAGAGCCAGCTGGGGTCAAATAAGAGTTGCTGAACCCCCACCAGGAATCCAGTTAGAATAAAGGCTGAAACCACCTCTTGTTTCTTGTGTTGTCACTGCCAGCTTTAAGGTGGGTGAGAACCAGAGGGGACCAGCTGTCAGGGTGGGTGACAATTCTCCTGAATTTCCCAGGTTTGAATAAGCGACTGCACTGAACTAAAATTCTGAACCTTCCGAGGTTCATCCATCACTTTTACTAAATTACCTCTTCATTCTCTTTTCTGCTAAGAATCTAATTTTTATAGCACTGTAGAGAATTTTTATAGCACTGTACTTTATCTTGTCACAGTATTTTTTGTCATTATTTTCATCTCAGTGAACTCTCAAATGATACTAAATAGACCTGTGAGAGCTTGGCTGTAAGATAACGAGGGAGGTGTACATTTGCAAATGTTAATAGCTTACCCTCTTAGCCTTTTGCCTGGGAAGTCAAGGCTTGTACAGGATTTCTACCTTCTTGGGCAACACACAGAGAAATTGTCTACTTTTAGTCTTGTTTCTTTCCCCAGAAATTGAGTCAGGTCAGATGTCTCTGTTTTTCTGGCACCTACAGTTTGCTGAGACTGATTTCTTTGGGGTATGGAGAAAGCTGAAATGAGCTGATAAAGCTTTAGGAGTTAAGTGGGTTTACTCCCCATGCAAATCTAAAGAAGAAATGCTTGCAAGTTTTGTGTTGGTATTTTCATGTCTGGGGTGAGTGCCACACTTTTTACAGGGCCACAGAGAACCTCAGTCCCAAATGAGATTTTATTTAAAACAACTAAGAGATAGGAAAAAGGAAGAAGTGAGTTGTGTAAAGTCACGTGTCATAGAACCACAGAATAACTAAGGTTGGAAAAACCCTCTAAAATTATCAAGTCCAACCATTAGTCCAGTACTGTCAGGGCTACCACTGAACCCTGATCCTGTTAGACACCTTCCCACTGCCTGTGTCTGTAAACACTTTCCTCGAGGTCTGTGTTTGGAAGAAAGGTTTAGCTCTTCATGTCTGCATAGCTGATGCTTGGGGAAGTGTAGTTATCCAGCCCTGCCAAGTGCTTGTAAAAAGTATTTTACAGGATGGGGAAGGAGAGGAAGAGGCAGCAGAAAAAAAAAAAAAAAAAAAATTGGCATTTTTCTTTTGTCCAGTTTTCTCTGCCCTCTCTCATCCTAACCTGGTTCTCGGCCCAGCAAAATGACGGTTTTCTAAAATGAGACCAAATAAATGTGTGTAGAGGTCAGGGGTGGCAAATTTAGCTAAAGGATTTAGCTAAAGATTTTAGTTTTGCTAAATGTTCGCCCAGCCTGACTCTTATATTTCATTCACCTGAATATACAATCCTGCACAGAGAGCCTAGAGGCAGAAAAGTCATTTAGACTCCCACATCCATAAAAATTTGCTCAATTAATACACTCTTTCATGAGGCTGCTGGATCTTCACCCCCTATTACAGCTCCTTCATTCTTCCTCTGGGAGCAGGGAATGAATGCAGAACTACCTTGATGGTGCAGCCAAGGGAAGGCATCCAGGGCTGGGAGGGATGGGAGGCAGAGCCATCTGTGCTCCTGCTGGACACCAGATTCCCACCCAAGCCACTCCATCACTGCCCTCCTCGGCTGATAAGGGGAGAGGAAACATAAAGAAAGGCTCATGGGTTGAGATAAGGATGGAGAGAGATGACTCTCCAATTACTGTCATGGGCAAAACACTCCCTAAGACTCCAAGTGGGGAAATTAATTTAATTTATTACCCAATCATATTAGAGTAAGGTAATGAGAAATAAAACCAACTCTTAAAAATGCCTTCCCCTCACCCTTTGCTTCAACTTCACTCCTGATTTCTCTGTCTCCTGTCTCAGGGGGATGAGGAATGGGGGCTGTGGGCAGTTAATCACTCAATGTTTCTGCCTGAGACTGAAGGGGCAGTAACCTCCCTGTCTGGGCTGCAGCATCACCAAAATCCCACAGGCAAACTCCAGCATCTACATCAACTGGATTAACCAGGCAGGAGACAACTGAATCAATGTAGGATTTTCTCTCTCTTAGGCTTTGGGAATGGCTCAAATGGAGATGAACCAGGACAGGAATCCTGGAGGACAGGAGGGAAAATACCAAAAGGAAAATGAGAAGGGGGACTCTGTGCCTGTGCAAGTTTCAATCTGCAGAATTTAGGAAAGGCCTGAGCTTTCCCCCTGACAGTTTGCAGTTTTTGGTTGTCTGGGGCTGCAACACAACTCAAATCCAGTCTGGTTTTACCCAGGCTCAAGCCTAGAGAGGACATGTCCTGTGGCCATCCACTCTGCTGACCACTCTGCCTTGCCACAAATGCTCTTGAGCAAGAAACCTTAAACAACAGCTAAGTCAAACTGCAAAAGACCATGAGGATTTAGTGTTGTCACAGCTGGAGAGGACTAAGAAATGCCAGAACATTTCAAAAGATTCATGCAGATGATCAGTTCAGCACAGAAATAACAGCCTCCTTCTATCCAGTCATAATTATAGGAAGATTGCATCAAGGAACTGTGACCTGCAGTGACCATGACCAGCAAGGGTGACAGTAACAGTGCAGCTGTACCATTAGTAGACATCATTTTCAGATCCATTTCTGAGGTTTGCATGCCCTACAGGAGAGCTGCACAGCTTAGCAGTTTAACTCTGCATCTGCTTTGGACAAAGAAGCATCAGCTCTAGGACAGGGTTTGACTCAGCCTTCTTACGGATCAAAATAACCTCTTGCAGTGTTAGGAGAAATGTATAAACCAAGCCTTTACTCATGGCTATGCTGGTCCTCCTCAGACTGTTAAGCACTGTCATCCAAAACAGGGGAAATGTTGAATTTCGAACCTTGCTTATTACTATTTTCTTAAACAAATAACTTTTAAAACTTTATCCAGATGGGTACTTTCATCAATTGCTTTAATTGAAGTACTCAGGGCTCCCATGTTCCTCCTAAGTCACATTTGTTATTTATTTTACTGGTATTGGGTTGAAAGGCCTCCTGTCACTAAGTTGTTACATTCCTGTGGCACGCGTGTCCGTGCTGGTGTTCGTAATTGCCCCGTGTCTCAAATGTACTCCATCCATTTAAACCTCCCAGTCCCTGTTTCTTGTCTTACCTGCCGTGCAGAGAGAGTGGAGACAGGGAGGGTGGAGGTGATGACAGTGGGGTTTTTTTATCTGTAAATCTCTGGGGGGATAAGGTTGCATGGTTTGCAATTAGACAAGCGGGCACTGTGGCAGAGGACATAATTTCCTTCAGCAGGTTATCATTTTGAAAAAATCAGGAACCTTTTAATATACAGTATATCTTGCAGAATCTACCACGGCTTTTTCTCTTAGCCAGCTTAAAAGACTGAGCTTAATGGCCTTTAACTCTTCTGACAAAAATAAGGCTTTGGGCTGGGCTTGTTTATTCCTTTCTTCATATCCGCCTTGCAGCTGTGCTGTAAACACCTCACAGTGCCTGACACAGAGTCCATAAAGCTCCTGCTGTCACAGCTCAGGCTGGGGTCAGGTGGGTTCTCACAGCAGCTAAGCCAGGTCCAGCAGGACATCAAAACCAGCGTGGCCAGCACGTCAAGGGAGGGGATTTTTGCCCCTCTGCTCCGCTCAGGTGAGACCCCACCTGCAGTGCTGCCTCCAGCTCTGGGGTCCCCAGCACTCCAGGAAAGACATGGAGCTGCTGGAATGAGTCCAGAGGAGGTCATCAGAAGGATGGAGCAGCTCTGCTGTGAGAAGAGGCTGAGAGAATTGGGATTGTTCAGCCTGGAGAGGAGAAGGCTTTGGGGTGACCTCATTGTGGCCTTCCAGAGCCTGAAGAGAGCCCACAAAAAAGATGGAGAGAGACTATTTACAAGCCTGGAGTGGGAATGGCTTCACATTGACAGAGGGAAGGGTTAGATGGGATATTGGGAAAAAATTCTTCCCTGTGAGAGGAACGAGGCCCTGGCACAGGTTGCCCAGAGAAGCTGTGGCTGCCCCATCCCTGGAAGTGTCCCAGGCCAGGTTGGATGAAGCTCCAAGCAACCTGGGCTGGTGCAAGGTGTCCCTGCCCATGGCAGGGGGGTGGAATGAGATGACCTTAATGTCCTTTCAAACCCAGACCTTTATATGGTTCTGTGGATCAGGACTCAGCCTCCAGTTTTGGCAGCATTACCTGGGTTATGTCATCTGATGTGATCCAGTACTGGGTTACTGAACTTTATCTTTTATTATAAAAGAAAAGCAGTTACATTTATGAAAGGACCTTTTTTTTTTAATTTTTTTCCTTTGTGGTTGTGCAAAAGGAGAAGCTCCAGCTCTAAGTCTGTGTTTCTGAAAAGTGTGGCAAGAAGTTCAGGACTTGGAAAGTGGATGCTTTGAAAAGACAGGGCTTGTAAAACCCTCATTATTTTCACACCAGAGCTACAGGATAGACTGCAGTCCTGGAGCTGGGCATGGACCACTGCTTAGACCATTGCACTGTTTGGTTTTTTTGCTTATCATCCTCCTAAGTGTACAATTATTTCTCTCAATTGTATTTCTAGCATTTCTACAGCTCTCATTGCAATGGAAAAACAGTATTCAAGAACTGTTTGTTACAAGCCAGTGATGAGAAGAAACCCACTCAGTGTGAAAACGTTATTTCCATGCCCTCTGTGCAAGTATTTTGTGCACCACTGATCAAGAAGCTTACTGATAATTAGGGTTGGACTAGATGACCTTTAAAGGTCCTTCCAAGCCATTCTATGATTCTAAGAACCAAAACTATGTGTTATCAGAAGCTTTTACCCTAGCTAATGTAAGCATTTTATTTTCTAAAACTTATTTTTTTTTTTGAATGAAGAAATTATTCACTTTATTCAAATTCTCCAGAGTAAATTAGAATTAAGACTCTGTGTTAAAAGCAAAATTTGAATTTTTGATCAACAAGCCCAGTACATTGATTTTTTAATTGTTTTGGCTATGGGAGATGAGCTATTCATTTTTAATGCCTTGCCATAAATACAGAAGCAACAGGATGGCTCCTCCAAGCTATTATTTGGTGGGGTTGTGTCCTTTGCTCAACAAAAAAAATCCCTGGCCTAGCCAAGCTTTCTCCAGCAATGAGGAGTTTAGTCATGCAGACCTATAACACTGCAATGCCAGCAAAAAAGTTTTATCCTAATTTCCTGGTGCCAGCTCTGCGATATGACAAGAGTTATAAAGGATCATTTATCTTGTCAGAGAGAAGGGACCATCAGCATCAGACCCCAGAGACTGATCTTCAAGGTCTGTCTGAAAAATTATGTGCCTCAAAAAAAGCCTGATCCCAAACCAGCAATCACAGAGCAATACCCATATATTAGTTATCTGAGCTGCTCTGGGTGGAAAACTGGGATGACAACCAGAAGGACTTTAAAAAAATTCTGTGGAATTTTAGCTGGTGTCTTCTACCATCGAGCTGCAACTTTCCTTTGGAGTCAACTGTTGTCTTATTTCTGAGCATGATTTAAGGAGAGACAGTTAAAAGAGATAGAAAAAAAAAAAAGAGGCTAAAATGAAAACATTTATTTAAAAATTTTGTTATCAACACGTTTCCTCTCCTGAAAATGCGTTGCTTTAAAGCACTTTTAATGTTCTTTAGTAGTAAAAAAAAGGTATTTTCTGTGGATTCTTCCCTTCAACTGGCCAATCTTTTTTTCAGGGAAGGCATTGGGAAGGTGGAAAAGCATCTCTCACTCTCTGCCCTGCTCAGCAGGTTCAAACTGTAAAAGGAAAATGGGAGAAAAAGGCTATTTTTCATTATTATGGGCAAATGGCAAAAATGTAGAATTTAGTGCCAAGGACTGGCTAAAGGGCTCTAAATTAGCTTTTTTTTTTTTTTTTTTTACTTACAGGAGGGATTTTAGTTGTTTCTCTGGACACACTTCAGTAAATTTGTTGCTAGAAAATATTAGGGAAGGAACATTAAAATAAATTAATATGCTTAAATTCTGGTACTTTTACACACGATTTAGACCCCTGAATCCACCCTGTGTGTCCTTTTTACCATTCTGGGACACCCCAAAGTGTCTCTTGATGATGTTTCTGCAGGGAGTGGCATTTCTACTTTTCCTGCACCCTGTATGCCAGCCCTACCTGGAGGTGTCTGCAGCAACCTTGGCAACATTATTTACTATGTGCTGAATTGTTGGTGTTTAATATGATTTATTGGTTGTCTGGGTTAAGACTTCACCATGTTCTCTCATTCTGTGGTATGCTCTTTGAGAAGTTCCTGGAAATACTTAAATTCTCTTTTAATTATCTCCTTTCATGGAGAATTTCTCTTAACCGCACCCAGGGGTAAATTTTTCTGTTATATTCTCTTTTATAAAATTTTTATTATACCCACTTAATGTGCTCATGCTTACAGGAGATGGGAATTTATTGGGAATATTTCCCCCCCTTTAATTCTATGCAAAACTTTTGTGAATAAGACTGGAAGTTAAACATAAATACATTAAATTAATATTTAATATTTAAGAATAAGTATATAAATAAGTCAGCATAAATGACACGAGGGCCTCCACTTGGCTGTGCCAGACAAATTCCCAGAGCACATGAAAAGGGGAACTTTGGGCCTTGAACTTTTGGCTGCAGTATTATTTTCAGACCAAGCGAACCCTTCCCTGGCTGCTTCCGAAATCAAAGGCTGCAAAAGTAGGAACTGCTCGTACACGGCCAGGACAGAACAGTTGATTCAAATTGTCAGGACTTAACTCACGTTTCAGGACTGCTTTGATATTTTCTTCATTCTTGGTAATTTAATCCTTTTGCAGTTCTCTCTCGTTGGATTGGGAGAATTGTATTCCTCTAGCCCTCTTTTTACCCCCCCCCAACTTTTTTACATGGGAGATATAATTTATACCTGTTTCAGTGAATTTGCCACAATAAAGAATCCATTTCTTTCAAGGTTTTCTTTTTTTCTTTTTTTTTTTTTTTTTTTTTTTTTAAATCTCCTCCAAGAGTGAAAGTAGCATTTGCTGAAATTAAGGTACATTTTGCCAGAAATGTGATGCTAATCCTCTTAGTTTTAATGGTTTTGAAATGGTTTGTATAAGAAGGTAAACAGAGTAGTTGATTAATAGGAAGGAAGTCAATTGGCCATGTTGCAAGTGTTATACTCTCTACTGTACAATAGTTCTTTATTTCTGCAGAGTGAAGCTCAGACTGGTCTCCTTTTTAGAGTTCTTAGCTGAAAACTGATATATCTTCTCATACTGTACAATTCAGAAGAGTTTGATTCCAGCACCAGAAAAAGCAAGCAGTGCACTTTTGAAATAGAAGTCAAACAAATACCACTGATAAGACATTGACGTGACACCAGTTATCTTCCCTTTTTATTGAAAATAGGCAGATATAATGAGGTGCTTCACATTTTAAAGTCTTAAATCTTAGAAAGCTCCAGGCCTAGATGGTTTTGATTTGGGCTTATTAAACTTGCAGTGCAGGGAGGGAGGGAGGGAAGGAGGGGAGATGGAGTGACTCACTTAGCCCCGTTGTTTAACCTTTCATTGGCCAGAGAGATTTTCACCTGCAGTTTATTAAAAGGGTTGTTCATTCCTGAACTGCTTCCCAGCGTTTCCTGCCTGAGCTTGGATGCCAAGAGCTGCTCAAGCCAGGCAGGTGCCCCAGCAGGCCCCCTCCCCATCAATAATTCACCTGCAGGTCTCCCAGAGCTCGGGCACTGTTTGCAATGTAAAGTGAGAGGAGCCAGCAGCCACCTGAATTCTTTTGTGTGGCACAATAGCAAACCTCTCCCTGTCACGAGCCATGAGGCCCAACACTCACCTCGATTGTGGTCCATCAATTAACACTTAAGAGTTAAGTGCTGCAACAAAAGTGTGAAGTGGTTGAAGCAGCAAGAGGCAACAGGTAACCCAAGAGCTTCGAAGGAAGACGTGGTGGCTGAAGCTACAAAGGATGGCTGGGGCAGAATTTCAGGGTGTAAATAGGGAAGAAGATGAAATAAATTTGAGAAGGAACAGGGGAATAACTAGAAGGTGAAGCTGCTACAGCTGCAGGGAAGGAGTTCCCCAGGTGTTTCCCAGGGCTCAGAAGGGAGCACGGTGTGGGCAACAGCAGAACTGCCTTCAGCCACTTCTAAAGAGATCCCTTACAAGTCAAATGCAGTGAAACATCACAGTGTAATTTAATATTGATGAAAGGGTGTCTGAGTGCAATCATGAGCCACCTGGTCTTGTGAAAGGTGGTTGGAACTAGATGGACTTTATGGTCCCTTCCAACCCAAACCATTCTGTGGTCCTGTGTTCTCTGTTGCATCTTTGCCCTGACTAGAAAGGTTCCTTCTCTAAAGCTAGCTCTGAAGACACTTGCTAGCTGAAGAAATTAATCAAAATTATCTAATCCGAAATGGTGGCCTAAATAAAAGTTCGTGGAAACAAATACTCTATCTCTTTTTGGGTCTAATGACAGATAAAAATGAGTAAAGAAACAAGAACATTAACAATTAATACAACAATTCTGGGTTTCACGTCAGGTTCAGGCATGACCCACCAATGTCCTCACACGTGTTCTTTCAGCAGGTAAACCAAAACTCTGATAATTTTTGATTGGAAATGAGAAAAAAAAAAAAAAAAAGAGACAGTGTTATATTTAGGGTGGGACAATGGCATGTGGAAACCCAGAATAAAGTGCAGCCCCTTTGCATAAGTAGCTCTGAGTGATGGAAGGCTCTCCAGAAGCAGTTTGACCTGCTGGGTTTCTGTGATGTCTATCACTGCTCCATCCCACAAGTACATTTCCTTTTGGCTTTGAGTAAAGAACAGTTTTAACAAAGCCTTAATTTATGACTCCATCTCATCTTGCAAATCACAGCTCTCATTTAGTGAACCTCATGCACGGTATAAATAATTAACTCTCCTTCTTCATATTAAACCACAAGTAACAGAATTATCTAAGAGCCTCTGAGAGCTATATTTGCCTGCCAATAAATAATTTGTTATTGACTCAGCTTTAGGACATAATGGCTATACAAATGTATTGTATGGGAAAACATAGAAATAGTAGGAAAACTACTATTCTCCTTCTGCATTACTCCTGGTAAAATAGCAGAATTTCTACAGGAGTACAGCTAAACACAACACAGTCAGTGCAGAATATGTGCTAACAAACACATTTGTACCCTGAAATCTAACTATTGCCTCTTCCAACACTTTAAAATTTTCCTTCCAAGTCATACACACTTCCATCTCAATTGCAGCAGTGTCACTTAAGAACAATTTCATTAGATTGAATGGTCTGGTAGTCAAAGCAATTGTAATCAATAGCTGTAACTCCAAGAAAATAGCTGGATGCAGACTTTCAGTCTTCCCTGTCCTGTTCTTTGATTGACTTCAGAAGGGTTGTAAAGCCAAAGAAACATTTCTGTAAACTATATTTTGAAGGATCTCCAAGCTTTACATTTCTACAGAGCCATCAAGCCTTATCTTTAAAAGCAAAGGGAAGGCTCTTTTAGCCTGGGATAGAGTTTAGTGTCTCAGGCTATGACTGATAGAGAGAAATGCATGAAGACCATCCTGTCTGTGTGGCTACACTCTGCTTAGCTGCGATTTCCTTGCTTGCATCACCACAGCAGCCTCCCTGAAGTGAAATGAAGCCCTCAAGCAGCAGTTCTGAAAGGTCTGAGAGACCCAATGCAGCAAAGCACTAAGATTTCTCTGCACATTCAAAAAAACCCAAACCAAAACAAAACAAAAAACAAAAACAAAAAACAAACAAACGAAAAACCCTCCACAACAACAACAACAGAAAAAACAACAACAACACAAAATCCCCACAATATTAAAAAATCCCACACATCAGCTCATTTTTGCCCCACAGGGCAGGATGTTGGTTCTTTTCCTTCCTGCTGTTCCTCCAGCCCAAACCAAGGATCTTAGGTACTGCAGACACTGTTTCCTGATTGCCACCTGCAATGCTTCTCTGCCATCCCTGAATATTTGAGGTCCTAATTCCACATTAATAGTTCATAGAATCACAGAGCATTAAGGTTGAAAAAGAGCTCTGAGAACAAGCCTAACCATCCACCCAACACCACCACCACGTTCACCACTAAACCTTGTGCCCAAGTGCTAAATCCACAGGTTTTTTGAATGCTCACAATGATGATGACTCCATCACTTCCCTGAGCACTGTGCTCTAATGTTTGACAACCCTTTTTGTGAAGAAATTTTACCTAATATTTAATCCAAACCTCCCCTGGAGCAACTTGAG
The DNA here is from genome assembly GCA_038380795.1 of Pyrocephalus nanus. Classification (NCBI taxonomy): domain Eukaryota; kingdom Metazoa; phylum Chordata; class Aves; order Passeriformes; family Tyrannidae; genus Pyrocephalus; species Pyrocephalus nanus. The sequence goes on from CM076268.1 coordinate 3,034,015, forward strand.
GACTTTTCCTCAATATTCCCTTTTCTTTGTTAGGTTGCAGATCCGCTGAATTCATCACAATAATTTCGGTTTCAGCCTTTCCTTCTGCTCCTTAAGGGTCTGAAATACACTGTGCAACTTCTTCTGTCTCAACATATGCAGGTGTTTGCCCTTCACTTGACATCTTTCAGCTGTGCTGGATCCTGAATGACTAAGCAGTGATCCATGTAAGCACCATGTCATCTGGAGTCTGCTGGGATACCTTTTACACAGGGGGTGAAAAAGATAATCCTTTCCCTTCTTTCTTTCTTTCACCTCAAAGATAAATCACTCTATTTGTGCTGTCTGGAAAATTAAAAAAGCTTTTATTTAGAGCAGCTATTTCAAAGCAAGCACCTTTATGAAGTACAGAGGCACTTGGGAATGGCAGAAGCATATGTTCAAATGAGTGCAGATATTCTCAACCCCACTTTCTGTATTTATTGTAACTCTTGCATTGCAGTCTCAAAGCTGATGGATTTATATTTTTCATGATGTCTCCAGCAGGTAATAAGGTACATGCTGGCAGTTCTCCTTAATACTTGGGAATGTAAGAAAAAGGCCTTTTATTTAACACATATGTATCTTGTCATTCTTTTTCCAGGTGAAAGTGGCAGCAGATCAAGTTCCCTCCCTGCTTTTCAAAGCTCAAGCAGGTGTTTCTCAGAGTGTAAGCAAGCTCAGATCTGAATGCCATGCACTCAACAACGATGGAACCCATGCAGAACAGAAAGGAAAGAAAATCTGAACATCTAAAAAATTTTGATGATGCTTGTGGTCCTAATTCCATCTACTCCTTACGTACTCCTGGAAAGTGGAGCGAGATTTTGGCCATACCACTTCTACCTTCTCCATGTTGGTGTGAAGGTTTGGAGCTTGCCTGGATAACACCCTGTTTTAGGGTGTTCAGATGTGAAGAATTCCCCAAATTTCCACTCGCTGGCTGCTGCTGATACTGAAATGTAGCTGATCCCATCCACCTCCTCCTGCTGCTAACTGAGCTCCAGCCTCTGAAACTTGAATAAGTGCAATACAACTATTTTAAACTCTCTCTTTACCCTTCATCACAGGTGTATTTCCTTGGGTCTGTGTGTGATTCAGAGGTGGTGCTGAGTCACACAGCTTGCACCAGGACACAGGCTGAGCATGATACAGTAAAACCTGGAGTCAAGCCCCTTTGCAACCATTTCTGCCTCAGACTACTGTGGGTTTGTAGATATTAATTCTGTTTTTTGCTAATACAGATCTATAAAAACTAATAGCAACTCTTTCTGATTTACCGAAGAATTACACATATATACAGAATTACACATATAAAGACAATAACTTTTTCAATTCATGTATGACTCAGTCTTCAGAGTTTCACATTTTACCTTTCCAGGCTCTAGAGCATTTTTTTTTTTTTTTGCAAAGTTCCTGTTATTAGACCTTTAAAGATAAATTGCCCTTAGTTTACTGCTGTTAGCAGTGAACAGTGGAAGCTGCAAGTGGGATTGTTTTGTATAGGATGAAGCCAGGATAAATGAAACTTTAATCCTAATCTGCTCAGAGATTTCCTGTAGCTCTTTGAGTAATGACTTTAACTTCTATCAGTTTCTGTGAAAAGAGCAGATAAATAAAATAAAACTGTGAATTCTATCTGCTAGTCCTTTCATTGGAAATGGAATTTAACCTGCACTAGAAGTAAGATTTTAAAAGATGATGCCACCTGAAGAACTAAACTTATTAAAGCTACTAACTAAAATTTCTGAACTGGCACAAGTGATGTCCAGAACTACAGTGAAGGTGTTTCAAATCCCCTTATCTCATATTAAATCAAATGACAGGCTGGCCCAATGCTTGGAAGCTCAAAAGGTGGCTCTGCCTGGTCTCTTTATAGGGTTAGAAGAACTGTATGTCCCTGCTTAGTTTCTACTACTGATTTTTATTACTTATTTCAGTGTTTATAAAAGATTTCAGGCTGATAACTGAGGTCACTCATGAAATGCAGCTGGGTCAGTAGACCAGGTGACGACCAGAACACTTGGGTCCTGCTTTCTCCATTGCATGACTTCAGGTGACCCATTTTCTGCTCCTGCCTTGGCCATCAGTTCCGTCCAGCTCAGTCAGACCGAGAAGCGCTGGCACAGCAGGAGCAGATATTTTAGCACAAATCACTTTGTACCAACTGTAAGTTCTGATGCTCACTGTGGCTGGTCCTGAGCCCACAAAAACGAGTGGGCTGCTGCAATAACTTTGCAGTTCCATCTCCTGCCCCACCAAGTGCTGATGTTGTGGCTGGGGTCTCTTGTAGCCCCAACCCAGCAGGGCTGTCACTGAGTCCATCAATTAAAGCCAACGCTGCTGGATAATTCTGCTGAGATGCTGGGAGAGGCTTGTTCTCACTGGGGTGTAACAAGAGTAATTATAATAATGATTCTCCCATTCCTCACCACCGCAGCTTCTCTTAGCAACGGGCCTGAGCACCACCAGAAATGTGATCGAGGTTGAAAGAACATTCCCTTTGATGCAAAGGAGTTTTTTGTTGCTGTTTTGGTTGGGGAGGGCAAGCAGGGGAGTCTGTCAATGCAGTCAGCTAATGACAAACAGGTGATAAAGCTCCACGGGGATTAGCAAAGCCTGAATGCAAGTCAAGTGGTCTGATTCTGTAATTTCAACCAAGTAGCAAAGCAACCTACAGGCTTTTTAGTGTTTAGGTGGCCACAAAAAAGCTTTGCTGTCATCTCTGAAACACTTTCTCAATAAGAAATTTCCTGGAACACCAAGGTCTTATTTCTTGTGGGAGGTTAAGTCATTGCATTATCTCCTCAGGTGAAAATTCATTATGTTCATCTTCTATGTGTGTTGAACAGCCTCTTCCTGTACAACAGGCTGCCCATCTCTCCCTTAGGCAGTAACAGCATTAAGTGGTGTTCAGTGCTACTTATCTTGCTCACCTGCCAATTAGCTATAAACTGTAAGAAGCATTGTACCCAAAAAGAAAAAGAAAAAAAAAAAAAAAAAAAAAAAAAAAGCAGCAAGCTGGATCAGTTTCAAGTTTAATTAGTCCAAAAGAATTCAATATATTACTGCCTCAAACAAAAGAAAAAAAAAATCTGAACCTTTAATCCTCTTTGAAGATGCTTCTTACTGATATATCCCATCACATATTTTTAACACTGGTGACAGTACTTAGAGAAATCATATCCTATGTTCTGTTAAGCCAGGAAATGCATTTGATTCTCCTACTACAATTTTCACAGCAGCTTAGGAAATGCGACCCCTTTACCCCCTGTAAACCATCCCTTAACTGGAACTTGGTGAAATGCTACGTGGTAAATGGAATAGCTGTAAATTAATTTAATCTGTTTGCATCTCTACTGTGTAATATATTTTACCTTGCATGTCTGAGTTTCTTATTCAAGCATTGCCTTTTTTCTAGAGATGCTGAGGCCCTTAAAGGGTTTCCACTCTGCTGTTTGTGTCTCCTGACTGAGATTAAACCCGACCCCTGGGAGGGAGCACAGGTGAGATTCACCCCCATCCTCGGAGCGTGGCCCACAGGGACAAGGGGAAGTTCGGGAACTGAGGATTAATCCCATCTCAGGGGCTTGGCTCAGGTGGGACTGGGGAGTGCAGTGAGCTGGTTGAGCACCCATGGGAAGAAAATTCCTAAAATCACGGGGCTCTAAGAGGCGATGCTTGAAAAAGGAGAGACAAAAATGCTGTACGGTCAAAAGAAGCGGGAAAAGGGGGTTTTATTCTTCTGGAATTTAAATGCAGACATGAGCCACAGACTCCCAAGGGTGTTTTTCTTACTCACCAGTCTTCAGAGTGACTTTGTGCCGTGACCAGGCTGCTTGAGTGTGAGCCCAGTTTGGCTTTGTGGGCTCAGGCAGCCAAACTGGTGGGCTTGTGGGGTGAGTGGCACCTGTTTGGGATGGCGTGGATGGGCTTCAGTAGGGGAGGACTCCACACATGGAAATGCAGTTCTATCATCCTGAAGTCCTGCTCTCCTAAAGTTTGAATGGGGGTGGTTCTGGATGCTGGATGGTGCACAGGGATGTGACCCCACCTGAGTGCCACAAGCCAAAGCTGAGGGGATCGAGGGCTCTTACCCTCCTCCCCACTAATATAGATTCTTATTAGAAATAATGACATGAAATCTGATTTTCAGCCAAACCAATCATGAAGGGATTTTTCTCTGCAAAGTTTCTTTGGCAGATTTCAAAAGAGCCCTCCAAGTATCTTCAAAGTTTGGAATAATTACTTTTTTTTTTTTTTCCTGCACAAGTACACCCATTTTATTTTGCTTTCCCTGTGAATCAGTTCAGGTACTAATCTGAGAGCTACAGAGACTGGAGTTTGCCGCACATTATTAAAAAGCTGTCATGCTCCCTCTGTGCTTTTCCCATAATTGAAAAAGTGCTGACTCTGTTTTATTTTAAAACTGAGCTGGTTCTTTGTGATCATCAGATTTACAAAACAAGATTGTTTTCAATATAAACTCTTTCTGGAATAAAGGTTCTTACTGGATGACACTGTTTCGTGTTTTCTTCTTAATTTATACTGCATTTTTTTAAAGGCTGAACTATTAAAACTTATATTCCTCAGTTGTTTGATTCTCAAAAAAAAAAATCGAGCAATTAAAAATAAAAGTTGTTAAGTTAAAAAATGTGATATTTGAAAATCGAATATGCACTATTATGCAATCCATTTGTTCGTTTCACTATGCAGTGGCACACAGTGCAGTATAATGTTGCATCATTTTGGACAAGGACACACCTACAATAATTTTACCTCTTCCTGAGTGTTCATTTCTTGATTTCCGAGTATCACAAACACATTCAGAGTTGCTAAAGCTGCTGGGTAATCCTGATTTAACCCTTCTCGGAGAGGCTGCTGTGGAACGGAAAAAAACAGCCAAAAAAAAAAAAATAAACCTGCACTTAAGCATCAGTTTGAACCTAAATGTGCAATGCCAGGAAGATTGAATATTGACCTCCAGTGGGTGTTTCACTCGTGTGGCTTTGCAGAAACCAAATATTAGAGCTGCAGAGCACGGCCTGCTTCCCAAGGGCGTTTGCCCCTGGCTGGTGGGAGCGGCCAGGTCATGCGGAGATGGTCACTCGCTGATGACGGTGCAGAAATTGGGATCGGAGGGAAAAGGAAAAGTGCTGAAAACTGACTACTCGGACACTTTTCCACGGTTTAAGGCAGCCCTCTAGAGACAGGAGAGAGCACTGCCGGGGGATGCGACAGCACGGAGGGGCAGAGGACTGAGCTAGGGGAGAATAAACATTTTTTTTTTTTTCAGGATCTTTTTTTTTCGTTTGTTTGTGAGGTTGGATTGTTTGTTTGTTTGTTTGTTTGTTTTTTGGTGCTCTTCTGTGTGTGTGTGTGTGTGTGTGTGTGTAGGAGGTTGGTTTGTTTGTGGTTATTTTGTTTTCTTTTAATACAAAACTCCTCCACTTTCCTAAAAATTATTTACTGCAAATGTAATGATAGGACAAGGGGGAATGGCTGCAAACTGACAGAGGGTAGGTTTAGATTGGATACTGGGAAAAAAATTGTTCCCTGTGAGGGTGGTGAGGCCCTGGCACAGGTTGCCCAGAGAAGCTGTGGCTGCTCTTGGATCCCTGGAAGTGTCCAAGGCCAGGTTGGATGGGGCTTGGAGCAGCCTGGGCTAGTGGAAGGTGTCCCTGCCCATGAGATGATCTTTAATGTCCCTTCCAACCCCAACCGTCCTGTGATGTATCTCTGAAATCTTAATTTCACAATTATTCGTTTTTATAGCACTCCCAACACTTCGAATATGCTGGCAAACACATAGTATCAGCAAGATGAGTGGAGTTTCAGCAGAGCTTTGTCCAGGAGGAAGGGAGATACAGAGTCCCAGGAACAGGATACCTGGGATAATGCTGGGAATGAATTCTCCAGAGCACACGGCAACACACAGAAATGCCAAATTATTTCAGTGAACTCTGGGTTAGATGTTTGAAATACACACCAGTTTATATCTGCACCTGGATTAAAATTTGCACTTGAAGAGATTCCTGTGGGATATTGGCATCTGACCAGCTCTTAGGGCTGGAATGTGTTCCAGCAATGGACACCTCCTCCTCACACCAGCTGGAACCTGCCCATCTTTTCTCATACCCCTATAGCTTCTCTACCCAAGAGCTTTACAAACCATCTGGTCAGCCCTCAAAAATCCAGAGCTTCTGGCAAGGAAGGGAAGTTTGAGATAGAGAGTCTCTGTGGGATCTGTCTCTCTCGAGTTCCCATCTGCCACAGCTGCTACGTGAGATTTCCCCATCTGGCTCCAGCTACTTCAGGTGGGCTCCCTGCCCTGTGGGCTGGTGATGTGTGACCCTGAGAAGGCAAGCTGGCATCGAGAAAACGTGCAAATTTCATATCTGGAGCTCAGATTTAGCTTTTCATTTCAGCAGTTTTCAAGCAAAATGTCATTTATGACATGTAAGAGTTGGCCCGTCCTGGCTTTCCTGCCCCGAAGCTGAACAATCCATCTATTTGTTTGATCTCACAATAAAATGCAAATTCTCTTGATCTTGTATGTCTGCATGTTGTCTTTCAGGTGTGCTTTGAAGGAAAATGCCTTCTATTTAGAAAGGGTAGATTACTGAATAAAAACGGCACAGTGTCAAAAAATACACAGTGACTCCCATGTAATACCTCTTGCTTAAACCAGGTATTTGATAAACTCATCAGTTTACTGGGAGAATCACATCAATCCACATTTTAGTGTGAACTGATGCTGATATTCCACCCCACAGAGCTTTTTTTTTTTTTTTTTTTTTTTCTGGGATAGAGAAAAATGATCCTATAATCAGTTGTAGAGTTTGTGTGTTGTCTAACAGTCACAGAGGAATTAAACTTCCAAAAGGAAGTTTAATCAATGGGTCTAGTTCACTGTGATGGGCATTAGCTGGCATTTTTGCAGAACCATAAAATAATTTAGGTTGAAAAAGACCTCTGAGTCCAGTTTTCTGTGTGCCTTTCAGAATCTATGCCCTTGGAGCATTCAAATGTTGTGCCATGTGCATCCAGATGGATGGATATTTCAAGGGGAGGTTTTATAATAAACAAGACTCCTTTTTTATTATTATTTGAAAAAATACCTGTAATTTCTAAATGTATATTTGTTACACGATTGTTTACTTGGGTTCACCCCTGACAGAAACAATTGTAGTCACTGAAGTGAATAGAAATTACAAAGAAGTATTAATCTGTCACCTGGGATAGTAGAACAATCTGTGATTTCTGACCTCTCTAAGGAGCATCTGATGAAACCAAGAGGCAAGTTTAAACCAAAAAAAAAAACAAAAACCCCAGAAAGGATACTCTTTCATATGGGTGGTCATGTTGGGCAAATTCATGTAAGAAAAAAACCATTTGGCCATTTAAATATATAATCTTTATAACTGATTCAAGAAGTCTCTAAATCACCAGATGAGTGATGACTCTGAAACCTTCCAATTTAAGATGTCTTAATCTCCTTTAAGCATCTGCTCTGAGTCTCTACTGTGGAAGGGATAATAATATCAATAAACCTCACCCTGATGGAGCACCTGTTCATTTATTTGTCCACATGCAATGAGGAGGGCCAGAAATATTCAGCATCACAGAGAAACAGGTCCTGTCATCCCAACACTTCATACAGAGCGAGTTCAGCAAGATGTACAAGCCCCGCTGGTGTTCATGGCATGATTTTTTTGGGAAGCACCTGTACACCTGTTATTGCATCTCGAGGAATTCTCACTGCAGATCCTTAACATGCAGGTTATATGTATTTAAATCAAAGATTTCACTGAGGTTAGGATGCCTTTTGGTCACACCTTTACACCTCATAAGAGTATTAACATAAAAGCTGCACAAGTCTCCTTACCAAAGCCTCTTCCTGCTGCCAGCCTTTGATATTTTCCTACCTGCCTGCTGATTTTTCATATTGACACCTAAAATGCAAGTTATCTGTGAAATTACAGTTATTGCAGCATCTTTCTTCTGTGGGCAGGGAGACTGAGCAACTGGCAACCTGAAATAACAACCTGGTGTAATTTGGTTGTGCCTTTTTGATGCACTTGTTTTCACCTCCCTAACCCTGTGCTAGCATGATAAGCATAATCATTTTCTCCCTTGTGCTATATTTGGGCCATATACTGGAATTTGATCCAACAGTCTCCATTTGCTAAGGATAAGAAATGGCTTTAATGCCTCACACCGACAGGTGAATCCCATCAATTTTTTGCCTGTTTCATTTCTTCCAATAACCCAACCAATTGGCTTGAGCAAGCAATTCAGGAAAAAAAAATAAATGTAATGGAGGTCCCTCTTTTGAGAAAGGTACTTCTGTCCAATTGCTTTCATCTTGAGAATACAGCTATGAGGTCTGTTTCGAGGGATGTCCTTCAGCAGGCAGCATGAATTGCAAAATCAGTCACACAAATGGCCTCCCATATATAAAAATAACCAATATATCAACAGGGCTGAAGCCAAGCAGCAGTTAAAATAACTACAAGATCAGTAACACTAAACTGACAACAGACAGATGCATCTGGAAAGGGAAAGTGCAGGGCTTTTTTAGTTTGATTTATATTATTGCTTCGGTTTTTTATTCAAGATATGAAACATTCTGAAAAGCAAATGTTAAAATTGAAAAGATTGTCACAAAATGAAATAGAGTGTAAGTGTAAAATTGGTAGGGGAATATTCCTGTCTCTAATGAGACAGGGGTGCAGTGGCTCAGAAAAAAATTGGGATTGTCTTTGTGGCGGAAGAGCCTTCTTAGATGGGTGCTGCGATCCCTGCTTGTGCTCTGTGGGGTTTTCTGTCTTCATTGCTGTTGCTTTAGGGAAGAGCCTTCCCCCTGTTAGGGCAGGCACGAGACAGCAACTCCCCTTTGGGCTGAGCTGCATTTATTCATTAAAGTGTTTCTAAAATTTTCAAAGTGTTTATTTGGAGAGTTCAAACAGGAGGATGGAGAAGTTTGAGTCAGTGAGGTAAGGAGGTAACCTGCACAGGTAAAAGAAGGCATGTGAACCTCCAGCTTTTTCTGAAATCCTACTGCAGAACATCCCTTATCAGCGTGTTCTTTCCCTTTTACAGGGAGATAACATGGCTTTTTTCCAGTGCCAACTCTTTTTGTCAAGATTCATCCAAGTTCACAGAATCACAGAATGGTTTGGGCTGGAAGGGACCTTGAAGATCATCCCATTCCACCCCCTGCCATGGACAGGGACACCTTCCACTACCCCAGCATGCCCCAAGTCCTGTCCAACCTGGCCTTGGACACTTCCAGGATAAAGGCCAATTATATGAATCTTTGCCACATGTGATACAAATGAGCATAACCTTGTCTGCACACAAGTAATGGGATTTAATGACACATTTCATTGGCCTTAGAAGACAGATTGAAATCTCACCCTCCTGAAAGTCATTAGCAAAATTCATGCTGGCTTCAATGAGGCCAGGGTTTTACCTGTAATCAGCACAATGAATTATTCAAAAAATGCAAACTTATTGTCTCAGCTAAAGACAATTGCTTTAAGAGTTGTTGCTACCTGGGTAAAGCTCAGAGGGAACAGATACCCTCTTAGGTAAAATGCATGTGCAAGTGAATACAATTCTGGCTACAAAAAACATTTGAGAAAGTTCAGACATAACATGTCTTCAAAGCCCAAAGTGTTTGATCTGCTCCCAAGGTTCGGTATAAATTGATGCTGACTCAGTAGATATGGTAAATTTTATTCCAGTGGTTTAAAGTGAATATGGAAGCTCCTTCCTGAACTACTAATGACACCTTGCAGAGCCCTGGGTTGATTCACTGCTTTGGAAGACCTGAAGATGAATTAATATTAATATGAGCACGTTTTCTGCTGTGCTGGCAGCTGCCAGGCTCACAGGAGAGCTGGTGATCCATTTTATCTGATGGTTTTCAAGGGGTGAAAGCAGGTGCACCAGGCTTCACAGAGGGTGCTTGGAGACCCCACAGGCATCTGCAAGAGCAGAAATATGCTTTCAGGCTTTAATTGTGTGAAATGTGTCAGCAGTGTTTACTTGGTGATTAGTAACGTTTACTTAGCAATTGGTTGTGTTTAATAAGTTATGTTTGTAAGGAGAGTGTTTTTTTAGACTCTTGAAAACAGGCTTTGAAGATCCTGTGCTGCCCTGCTGAACATGGAGTCATGGAATTATAGAATCATTTATGAAGGAAAAGACCAAGAGAAAAAAAATCATTGAGTCCAGATGTTCCCAGCACTGTGAAGGCCACCAACTAAACCACATCTCCATTTACAAATCTGTTAAATCCCTCCAGGGATGGGGACTCCACCACTGCCCTGGGGCTGGACAACCCCTTCAGTGAAGAAATTTTTCATAATATTCAAAATAAACCTCTCCAGTACCATTTTAAGGCCACTGCCCTTCTGCTTGTTCCCTGAGAGCAGATCCTGACCCCACCTGGTTCCCCCCTCCTCTCAGGGAGTTGCAGAGCCAGAAGGTCCCCCCTGAGCCTCCTTTTCTCCAGGCTGAGCTCCCCCAGCTCCCTCAGCTGCTCCTACTGCTCCAGCCCCTTCCCCATCTCCATTCCCTTCTCTGGACACGCTCCAGCCCCTCAATCTCCTTCTTGACATGAGGAGCCCAAAACTGACCCCAGGATTTGAGGTTTGACCTCAGCAGAGCCAGCATAGGGGGACAATCACTGCCCTGGTCCTGCCACCACACCGTTCTGCACACACACACACTCAGAGCTCCTCAGGGCTGGCTGATGATTTAGGAGAGACATGGGATGAGTGTTTGCCTGTAGAACTTGTCAGGCCATCCCTGGAGACCTGCATTCCCTGCTGGGCCCTGCCACAGCCTGCCTGTCCAACCTCTGGGCAGCTCCTCCCAGAAAAGATCTCAAGCTGACAAGCACTTTTTAAGGTACTGGTTTACATTTTTCTCTGGTTTGCAGCCCTCTGCAGTGTCAACCCCTTCCCACATTTTCCATCATAGCCCCCATCTCTGCTGGACCGACCCAGTCCCCCGGTGTCCCTTGTCCATCAGGTCAGCGTTTTTGTGCCAACACAGATCTGATGTTCTTTTTTTCTTTGCTAGGCAGAGTCAGTGGTTTGCCTGTTTGCAGCCTGCAGGCAACAGAAATACATTTTCATTCTAGGCTGTAGTGTCAGTAAGGTGTTTTCTAGCACTGAACATGTATTGGTAGGCAGACTAAGTAAATGAAGGGAAAAGTGTGAGATGAAGGACAATATGTAAAAGTGAAGATGAGTATGTGCTTTTGCCCCCAAATTAGAATTCTACAGGCGTTGTTTTTAAAGATTGTTAAATTAGATGCTCAAATGCGTGTCATGCAGAGGGTACTACAATAATATGTTTATTTATGCATGAAAATAAATAACCAGTTTTGTGTTATCTTTGCACTATTATCCCATATCCCGTGTCCCATGTCCCATATCCCGTGTCCCGCGTCCCCCTCGTGTCCCGTGTCCCTTGTCCCTTATCCCGTGTCCCTCCCGCCGCCGCCACGCGAGGGCGCCCTCGCGCCGCGGACCGGCCGCGCTCCCTCCCGCTCCGCATCCAGGCTCGCTATCCCGAAAAAATCGGGATAAAATCACCTCCCCAGACCCGCCAGCCGGCCAGAGGCAAGGCCGCTGGTGTTTTCCCACACCAGGGAACGACCTCCGGGGCGTTTTCCGGCTGGGCGTGGAACAGCTTCGTTTTGGGGGACACGGACTCGGGGGAGGATGCCCTACAACGTCATGGCTTTAAAATGTAATTGAACGATGTCGGCATCCTCTCCTCGTGATCCTTTGCCATACGTCTTGACACTGGCCAGAATCCCGTGTCCAGGAGGTCCTGCTGAGTGTCCACATATTGCTTTCAGCCAAATCGAGCCCCAGCTCTGCCCAGAGCAATCCAGAAGTATAAACACACTTCAGGGAAAACTTGGTTTTTCTCCTGAAAGACTTTATCCTGCTGTAGAAGCCCAAAGGCTGCTTCACACTGCTGTTACAGGCTGCTGCTTTTATGAGCTGTGTGCATTGCTGAGGAAAGATGCTGCAGAGTAGGTTAAAATTTAAAAAAAAAAAAAAAGGAGTGTTCTCTGCAGTGCTGTTCCAAGCTCCCAGGGCGTACTGGGGGTGAAGAGTGGTTAAATCATGGTTAAAGCACAAATGGACTTGGCAGTGCTGAATTAATGTTGGGCTTGATGATCTTAGAGGCCTTTTCCATCCTATGTTCCTATGATAAATGCTTTTGAGAGTTTGGGAATAACCAGTGCTTCCTTTGAAAAAGTTGGGGAGTGAGGACCCACTAAGTGCCATCCAAGGCTCTACCTGTCTGTGGGCACAGGAGGTGTCCTGTGGCAGCACAACCTCCACATCACCCATGCCCTGGGAAAAAAATGCCCTGAGGTCAACCAGAACAGCCAGGACAGCTGTGGAAAAAATGTGTCACCCACTGAGAGGGGAAGAATGTCAAAGGAGATTCCATGAAGGATGTCAAAGTCATCAGCACAGGTTTGCGCCCTGGCTTTGGAGCTGCTGAGCTGTCTCTAAGGGCTGGTAGGGGGATTCCCAAAATGCTGGGTCTGCCTTGCACCCTCCCTTGACGTGGATCTGAAGAGCAGGTCAGCACAGTTGTGGTAGGGAGGGTCTGTCACGAGGTCTGGGACTGTTTCAGTCTGCAGGAGCTAAGTAGGGTCAGGCTTCACCAATGCCTGGCTGATGAGTCAATGAAAGACATTCTTCCTCTGCTCTGAAATGTTGTGTCTCAGTCAAACCCCTGCTCTGAGCTCCTGGGATCCCTGATTGAGCTTCTAACACTGTTTTCCCAAAATGTCACTCTTCATTCCCAAGTTTCCTGCAGGACACACACACATCCACTGTATAATGTATTTGCAGAACTCTTCAAATTGCAGGCACTTGAAGAATTCATTTTAAATAAAATGGGATGCAAAAATTATCCCAATTATACTGTTTTTAATGTCTTTTATACTTCACCATGAATCCATAAAAAATCGTGACAACTGCTCTCATTTTGTAGATGATTTACAGCAATTCACCCTATAGCAAGTGCTGTGTTTCTGGGGTTACAGTCTCTTAGGTTTTTGTCTGCTCTTTACTGCTTCTGTGCAGTGAATTCTTTGGTACAGGAGGTTAATTGAAAGAGATATAACCATATGAACGTTCCTGTGATTACCTGTGATGCCTAAAATATGCTGAGGGGATTTCTCAGCATTAGGAAGTTCTCCAGCAAATTCCAGCAGAAATGAAGAGCAGAGAATTTAAATATTTTAGAACTGAGTGGCTGAGACCATAAATATACGCCCATGTAAAAAGTCAGAGAGCTGGGAAATACCAGGAATGTAGAGCTAAAATTATCCAGATCCAACATTTAGTGGCAGACTGAAGGCTTTCCTTGGGAATTTGGAGCTGGCTATGAACACAATTTTTTACTTCTTCTTCAGACTTGCTGGTAACACTTCCCCCCCCCCCCCCCCCCCAGAAATTCCAAATCTTTTCTTGTTTACTCACAAAATTCAAGCCATAGCTCATTTGTTTACTCCTTGATTCTCCTAGTTTGGGCTGAGAGTTTCAAAATGAAAAAAAAAAAAAAAAAACAAAAAAACAACAAACAACGACATTCAATCCTAAAAAAAAAGGCATGGCTTTTTTTTTTTTTTTTTTTTTTTTTTTTTTTTAATAGCAATATGTGTGTGGGGTTTTTCTTTCCCCAGAAATAGTGGACCAAAGCAGCTGAGCATCCATCTCCATTACCCACACAGGCTGTCAGTGAAACCCACTGCAGCACAGAGGATCTTTCACATCTTTCCCTTAAGCAGTTATTTGTATCAAACAGCTTCCTGATTAAATAATTTCCCATTATTTTGTATACTTATAGTTTTCCTAACTGGAGCAGTAGTTAAAGTGAACAGTGTGCTGTCAGGATCAGCTGGAAGATTTGAGGCATGTTTTAGACACACCTTGCCCCCTGGCTGTACAAATGTGTCCCCAGCTCAGCAGGTGAAATGGCTGTAGTGGGTTTCTAGAGGGCTGAAAATAAGGAATTACCCAGAACAATGTCTGAAATGTCAATTAAATTCTCTTTTTGCAGGTAAGGTGTGAAAAATAGTTGATTGCTTTTACAAAACCCAGGATTTTGAGATCCAGCAAAGGTGTGCTTTGCATGAGCTGAGAAGAGGAACTGCTGCAGAACAAAAGTGACAGGCAAGAGTTATGACTCTTTTCCATAGGAATGTTGAGATTTTGCCTCTGATCTGGAGTGCCCATTCCCTTCTCCAGTGAGATGTTCGCACGGGAACACAAAATCCACAATTAATAGGATTCATGTATTAACCTCCTGTGTTTTTCTCCACTCAACAATGATATGTGAGGCTTAGAACAGCTTTGTTGCCCCAAAACTGATGTGCTGAGAGGTGAGTCTTGCCCGTCACTGTGACTTACAGGTTTTATCTCTGGTAGCAAGATTTGTTTTCTCAGATATGTCCTCCCTGATTTCACATTTGCTGAAGGAAAAGTGATTAGAGCAATGAGTTCTGGCATCTCTGTTATTTAAAAGAATGTCAATTAATGCACACAGTCGTAGGCTGATCATTATCCCTGTTATTAATTATTAGTCTGTATCTTTTCCAAATCTGCTTGGACATTTGCAAGCACTCTCTGCTGTTTTGGGTGTTCATCAGCATCAGGACTGATGTTGCTGGGGATGGTGCAAGGTCCTCTTTGGTCTTGGCAGTCTCTGTGTCCCCTTTGAGGGCTGTCACAGGGGCTGTGTGGCTTCAACACACTCTTAACCCTGACACATGGATTGTGATCCCATCTCATGCTTGTGTTGCCCAATTCCCAGCCCTGGGAAGCTGGCCCTGAATCCAGCTGTCCAAATGTCCCGTGTGGACTTTTATTTTGCTTTTCTCTGCAGGTAAATGGTGGGAAGCAAGCAGCCCCCAGTATGTGGGAATAACAGGGGATCTCCCTTAATCACAGAACCACAGAATGGCCTGGGTTGGAAGGGACCTCAGAGGTCACCCAGTTCCAACACCCTGCCATGAGACTGCCCCAGCTTCGTTTCCAAAACTGTACAGATGAATGGTGGAAAACAAAAAGAAAACATGGCTTGTCCAGGTCTTCCCAGAGAAACAGCTGGAGAGAAAGGAGTGGAGTCTTGAGGCAGAAAACTTGCTTGTGTGAACCACTGTGGATGAGGAACCTCACTCCAGTGGAGTCCTGAGCCAGAAAATAAATAAAGCATTAAATATTCATGTCTGATAAACTCCAGAGGAGATCCCCGTGTGAGTTCCACTCCAAGGTCATTAAACAATGTGTCCCTACTTTTCTTCCTGATTGCCCCTATCCATTCCACAGGCTCCTGGCTAGGCCAGTAGGTAAATTACTGGTACCTTTTACATGAAAGGTATTGTAAAATGTACACAAACATTTGGTCTGGTCATACTGACCACGTAAGCTGAGCTGCTTGTGAAGCCTGTCTAGTTACCTAAATTCACGTGAGAAAGAAATTACACAGTGATGATGCATCCTGTGAAAAATGTGGGTGAGAAATCAAGCCTTTGATTACCAAAGATGAGATGCAAACTGTGTGCAGGCCAATGCTCATTTATTTTGCCCAGCATCCTGGTTTTGATGCTGAGGAAGAGGCGACATACGGAGATGAATGTTGACAGAGATGACAAACTGCATTTCCAGAAGCAGCACAGGTGGTGCTTTTATGGGCATGGATCAACAAACTGAAAAGCTGAAAATTAAGGGTGATAATAATAATAATAATAATAATAATAATAATAATAATAATAATAATGTGTTTGTGGAGATTAAAGGCAAGGAAGTTTCTCTGGGTGTGACTCAAAGCCTGGGGAACTCCAGGTCAATATTTCAGCATGGTATAGTAAGGGGAAGTTTTTTGTGCTATAGGATCTTGCTGATGTGTGCTGAGGTGTGTAAGACTCAGGTAAACCTGGAATAGATGGTTAAAAATATATCAAATATGTAAAGGACAATATGTTTTGGTCAAAATTGCCTCTAAGCCAATGTTAAAAAGTTGAGCTGACTGTCTGAATGTTTTTATTTTCTGGAGGGTAAGCTGCAATAAGCAAGTTGCTGAAATTAAATGCAATAATCTCATGATTTTAACAAGTGTTTAAATCACAGGTACATAGGTTTCCTGCAGCTGAATTAATATTAAAAAAAGTGGCTGAACACGCTGGATGAGGCACCAGATCTAACCAGGGGATTAATTGTGTTAGAAAGCAATATTGGGAAAAAAAAAATCCCGTGGTTTATAAGGAATGGAAAAACAAAAGACTGATCAGAAAAATGTCTGCATGCTACATGTCATTAAGGAAGGGCATAAAATGAGAAGTGACAAAAGAAAATTTTTTTAAAGGCTTTGGGAAAGATTTTAATACAAACAAGAAAAGCTTGCTATGGTAGGTAACTGTGAAAAGAAAAGAAGCTGGATTATTGTGCAGAAAGGTTATTTTAGAGCTCAGAGATAATCCATATAAGGCCCAAACTTAATGGAAGTTCTGCTCTATTTTTTTTAGAGATGAAGACAACAAGAAGAGTAGGAAAAAAATAAATTAATAAAGTGCACAAGGGTATGAAAATGGAAATTACTTCTTCCAACTGCTGCATAAATGTAAATTGTCTGGAACAATTTGTATCGGGGAAAGTGAAAGCAATTGGCCACAAGAAATGACATCTGACACCATTATTTCTGAGGAATGAATCAAATTGCAGACTGACAACTGCAGAAGAAAACAGTAAATAGCATAAAATAAGGAAAGGTTGGATGGAGTTTGGAGCAAACTGGGATAGTGGAAGGTGTCCCTGCCCGTGGCAGGGGGTGGAATGAAAGGTGCCTTCCAACCCAAACCATTGTGTGATTCTATGATAATAATAATAATAATTATTATTATTATAATAATTATAATAATAATATTATTATAATAATTATTATTAGGGAAGAAGTAGTGAACTTTACTTTTCCATTAATACCTCTGAGGAAAAAAAAAAAGAAGTGTATTTTCATGTTAACATAATGACATGAGGGCACAATGCTTGAAATGAAGAAGCAGAACACATCAGTAAGGACGGTAATATGCTTTGTCATTGGATGTGCTGGATGTTGCAGTCCATGAGGACAAGAAAAGACCTTTGCAGATGGCACCATTCCTATAAATCTTCACCCCATAACTCAGTGGATAGTTTCTTTACCCAGGCAAAAGTCTGCAAAAATTATTCACAATTTTTGTTGCTGTCCATGTATGAAGCAATTTTTGGAGTCCAACAGATCTCTCTTGCACTCAGCATATGTCCTACCTTGGAAATATTAATGAGTTATGATTGCAGCCAAGGGCACAAATACATGGAAAAGCTTTCATGGAGATCCTCTGAGTGAGGTTGCTGGCAGCACAGATGAACGAGGTACAGACGCCACACAAGCCTTAATAAAAAAGATAAAACCAGCAGCAGTTCCTGCCAGCATCAACCACATGGCAATTTTCAGCTGATCTTTCTCACCCTCGCTGTAACTGCAGGGGAAGGGAAGATGGAAGTCAAGGAGTCGTGGAGTGAGAGATTACTCGTCACGGCCATTGTAAATGATTTCCCCAGAGGCTGTAATTTCTTTGAGGAAAGTGCTCATTCTATCTCATGTCACGCACTAATCATGCCAGTAATTTACTCTGGAGACATCTGCACTTCTGTGGTTTGCTCTCGGCCCTGTTAGTCCTCCGGGGTGGAATATCCCACTCAGTGTCCCATTGGAGACCCCTGAGCCTGCCCAGGTCCTGTTGAACCAGAGCAGCTCAGGATTTGCAGGATGGAGCTTTGGGGGTATCAACTTTTCTCTTGTGATCAGTGACAGGACCTGAAGGAATAGCATGAAGCTTTGCTGGGGGATGTTTTTGTTGGATGTGAGGGAAAGGTTCTTCCCCCAGAGGGTGGTCGGGCACTGAACAGGCTCCCCAGGGAAGGGGGCACAGCCCCAAGGCTGACAGAGATGACAGAGGAGTTTGGACAACACTCTCAGGCACACACTGGGATTGTTGGGGTGTCTGTGCAGGGCCAGGAGTTGGACTGGATGATCCTTGTGGGTCCCTCTCAACTCAGGAAATTCCATGATTCTATGAACTTCTTTAAGAGGACAATCCTCTGATGGATGGAAAGTATTACAGTCTCGATTTTGGATTTTGCACCCGAGGATCAGCTTTCCCAAGCAAGTATTTCCAAGAAAAACCCTCAAGTACCTCTTGCACATTTTTCAGGAAGCTGATGGGGACCAAGTGACTCAGCTGGGAACCAGTTAAGCGGAACAGGATTTTTGGGAACTCGATCTCTTTGTTAAGAAGAGGCCAACATGGAGTCATTTCAACCTAATTTCCTGAAATGAGGGTACAGGAGAGGCAGCCTTTTGGGCTTCCCTGCACGTTGCTTTGGCAATTACTGCTTCCCACTGGGATCCCTGGACTTTACTGCTGTTAAAACAGTGGAGTGATCTTTTCCTCAGGTCCAGCCGTGCCTGACAGCACACCAGCACTCCCTGAGCTTCAGCACAATCAGGGATGCTGAGAAACCAGGGGCAGATGCAGCTCTCTGCACCCACCACCCCAGAGATATTCCTGATCCCACAGGGAGATGCCCAGGTACCAATATGAGCTCTGGGAGCAGAGGGTTTTCAGATTTAGGTGCCAGATTCCACCTAAATCCTTCTCTAGGTAATTTAATCCTGTGTTGAGTCCAGCCTTGAGCTCTCTCTGCCTTAGTTCACCTGTAAAATGTTTCTGTCCTGAGGCTGGAAAGCTTTTGGAAACAAGTGCCTGTTCCTTTGGTTTGCAGGGAATTAGTACAGCAGGGCCTTGAGAGGATTTCATGACTTCTTGGTACTTGCTAAGCCAGGAAGGCCAGCTCAGAAACTCTGATGCCTTTTATTTGTGCAATATGAGCATAAAATGTCATCAAATCATAAGGTAACAAAAGATGTGGAGGATTTATTTGCAACAAACAGCTTGTTAGCAGTATAAAAATGCCCTTAAGTGGCTCTGCTAATTGTGGGAATATTTTACAGCTGGGGAATTTGGCTTAAGAATCTCCCAGCCATGTAAGAACCACAAATAATAAAAAAAAATTAAGGAAAACAGGTAAGACTGAGCATTCAGGACAGACCTGTGTCAGGAGACAGCCTTGTTGGAGAGAATTAAAATCACAGTTTGTTCAATGTAACCAGACAGTGAGTATGCAGTCCTTGGCTATTTATATCTCACAAATAAAGCAAGCAGACAGCTAATATAGCCAGGGGCCAGCAGGAACAGAGCAGTGCAGCTTTATTAGCAAACCTAGGTGGACAAGTCATTTGATATATCCATGTGTGAAAGTATTTTTATCATCTGTACATTGAAAAAAAGGTCAGAGATGCTTTAAATACGAAATTAGATAAAAATTAAACCTTATTGAGGATAGCTGGATCCCTCAGGCATTTGGAGTCCCTCAGTGGCTTGAAAATTAGTTGTAGAGAGAAGTGGGCTAATCCCAGGGGACTTGAGTCTCTGTGGAAAAATCCAGCATAGCCAGATTTGCAATAGTTAGGGGAAGAAACATATGGCAGTTCTCAAGCAATAGAGAATAATGGCTGCTTAATTATAAACTTCTGCATGGAGACTTTTCCACACATGAACTGAAATGCTGTTCAGCTCAATTAAAACACCACAATCAAAATAATTAGACTGGGTCGTGATATCTCAGTTGCATCGACCAGTTGATCCCATCAGCTGGGCAATTAGCCAGGATGAACCTTTCCAGCTGCAGCAGAGGTGTTGGTTGGTTTAATACACATTAAATACACTGTATTTATGCCTTGCAGAGGCAGCTTTGGGCTGTAAAAATGGAATAAAACAATCCAGGTGGGTGACATTCCAGGCATTTCAGTTCACTCTTTGCTGTGCTGGGTTTCTTGTCTGGAAATATTTGCAGTGATGTGCCAGGGTTTGCCTTCGTGGTGAAGACCCAGAGAGGCTGTGACAGTCCCTGGGATGGCTCCTCTGCAGCTCCTGCCATCCCTGGAGGAAAATCCCCCATCCCAGGAGAGCAATATATCCCACAGATGTCCCAACAGCATCAACACACTCATCTTTCACTTCTATCAGAGTGGATAGTTTGTCTTTCATTAATAGCTCTCTTATTTGTATATTATTTTTTAAACATTTATGAAGGAAGCCCATGGTTTGTTTGTCATTCTTCATATATTTCATTCAAAAATAAATCAGTGAAAAGAAGGTTTAACCACTCCAAGAGGCAGCTGTTTTTTTAAACAGAGGAAAAGTATCAGTTTCTTACCATAAATGTTTATAGTCCAAAATTTTCAATGCAAAACAAAGGAAATAAATGTAATTTGTGTTTTCTTTGAAGGTCCAGCCATAATCTTGACTCACGTAACTCTGCCCATGGCATAATTTCTTTGTGCATAGGAACCTGTAGATGTTGGGATCAGCAAGGAAGGGACAAGGCAAGCAACTTTTAATATACTGATTTTTCCAGACATTTCTTATTGCTTACTCATCCCTAGTAGTATAGTAATATATTCCTTATGGTGGTTTAATTGTTGTGGAAAAGTGAGGTATTACAAGCAATGGTTTAGTTCCCCCTGTGTTATACTGCATTCAAGCAGGCTGTTAGCTTCTATTTTGTCTCCATAATTTACTTTTTTTTTTTTTCAGAGAAAACAGCCATCATTATTAACAATTGAAGACAAATTCTTCTCCCGTTTCCCTCAAAAATTCTCCTCATTTTTTAACTCTCAAATGCCTTTTATTCAATTGCTTTTTAAAAAAATTTATTAGTATGTGCCAGTGAAAATATGTAGTTTCCTCAAGAACCAGGTACACATTAATGGATTGGTGTATTATTTTAAAATAACAGGAATTATAGAATCATAGAATTATACATTGGATTGGGTGGGAAAGGACCTTAAAGACCATCACATTCCAACCCCCTGTCCACTATCCCAGGTTGTGACAAGCTCTGTCCAACCTGGCCTTGGACACTTCCAGGGATGGGGCAGCCACAGCTTCTCTGGGCAAACCTGTGCCAGGGCCTGCCCACCCTCACAGGGAACGATTTGTTTCCTAACATCCAATCTAAACCTGTTCTCTTTCAGCTTAAAGCCATTCCCCCTTGTCCTGTCACTCCATGCTCTTGTAAATAGTCTCTCTCCAGCTTTTTAGCACCTTTAGGTACTGAAAGGCTGCACAGCTTGTTTAGTGTTTTCTTTTTCCTTTTAATTTTTAAACCTTTCATCTATTTCCTGTTTTGATTTTTCTCTTGCTGTTGGGAAAGGCAGTAGCAGGAGAAAATCAAAAGTAAGTGCTTGTGTGCATTTGAACTCCCCTCACACTTCAAATACGAGGGCAGCAAGAAGACAACCTTGTATTGCTACAGACACTGCTGAGAGAGAAAGAGAGAGCAGAAAACTCTCTTGGAAGTTGGAAGGCAAAGTTTTTAAGTTCTTTCATTTCTCTTTGTGCTGGAAAGGAAAGGTCCTTCAACAAAATGATGCCAAGAGTGCAGCTTGTGCCACCAGGTGTTTTCTCATGGACCTCTGTGCTCTTCGCCCTCTTCTACAGCAACGTGAAATTAAACTCTTCTCCTGCTATCAGTATTAGGGTGAGCTGTGGTGGTTACAAAATTGGGAGAAAATTAATTCCAGCCATCAAACCATAACCTTTAATTGTGCCTTTCTTACAGGGAAATCTGGAAGAGCAAAAAGGCCAGTGAAGAATTTGTAATTCTTATTTCCGTCACAGCTTTTGATGTGAGTTTTGTTGGGGAGGGTCACAGGCTTTTTAAAATTTTTTAATTGCTCCTTGGAGAAAAGTTTTCAAATTCCCAGAAAGTCCACTGGAATGACAAAATAGCTTTGCATTTAGCTTATGAGAATCAATAACTAAATAACTAATAAGACTGGGAAACAGATGAGGATGTTACTGTTAAAAATGGAGTGCAGAGAGTGCAAACCAAGTGGGGTAAGAGCACAAAGAGTATCACTCAACAAGTAACATTTTGGACTAAAATGTTATTACACATTTTAACATTTCATTAACCATTTGACAGTATATATTTCCAGTTATCTTTCCTATAAGAGCTGACATCTGTTTTTTAGAACCTGAGTTAATCTTGCTTATCATTTGTCTTCTTAAAACTGGGAATAAAACCGGGTCATATCCTTAAAATTGCAAGAATCTCTTGAAATGCTCCATTTTCAGTGTCTTTAAAAAAATTCCATTCATTCAGATTAATCCAGGGTTTTTTTTGGTGTAGGGTTTGGTGGGTTTTTTTGTTTTTGTTTTTGGTTTTGTTTTTTTGTTTTGTTTTGTTTTGTTTTGTTTGTTTGTTTGTTTTTTAATTCATGTTGTTATCTTGTCAATGGCAATCCAAAATATTTCCAACACATAAGGAGGGGTTTCTATACACCAAGCTACATAAATGGGCATGAAAATAGACCCATTTCTTCAGAGAGCAAGCAAGTGGTGGGACTGGGAGCAGGTTTCCACCCCTCTGGGCCAAATATTCTTCTGCTCAGGCCAAAAAAGTAGCACCCCCCATCAGTCTTTTTGTGCATCACCCACCAGCACTTGTCAAAATTAATTTTATATTATGCATTTAGGAGAAAAGAATAACCAGGCATATGCAAACAGCTCAGGGTAATTTAAATAGAATTAATTAATCTACCTCCAAAAAAATACAAATCACCATCTTACTAATTTTTTTCTTCTCAAAGCTTTTAATAACTTCTCAAGAGGAAGAATTCCAGAAGAGCAATCCGTAGCTGCAGCTGCCTAAAACACGAAGAAAATAATTTATTCCTATATGCCTCTGACATTTTTCTTGGGTAAGAAAGATATTTAAGCTTCACAGCACAAATATCATGGCTGTAGGATCTACATATTTCTTTGATAGACTCATTGTGTGTTTGACTCTGTGAGATGAAGCAGAAGAAGCAGGACGGTCCTTTTGGCCCATGCTTTATGTATACTTGGAATTTTTTTTTTTTTTTAAGGGCAGTTGTTTGTCTGCTTTCAAGCCTAAAAATCCCCCTACTATCAAGATATTTTCCCTGCTTTAAGTTTCCAGCTTAAAGGATATGAGGAATCCACCCACCTGCACAGCAGAACTCAGTGGTGTGGGCAAGGAAGAAAGGGTAAGCTGAATGCAAACAATCTTTTTTATCTTGGACAATTTTTGGCTGGCTACAAACCTACTGGAATCAGATGACCACATTTTGCTGTGCAGATAAAGCAGGAATTTGAGTACTGGAAGTATTTGCAGCCTGGATCTATGTGGGTTTCCACTGTCCTTGCAAGAGTCTTTATTCCCAGGAATGAGGTCGTGGTGGTTCCACGGAAGGGGAAAGCAGGGATGTGATATTCTGCAATATCCATGATGGAGCAGAGGGATCCATGTGTTCAAGTCAGCACTCCAGACCATGCCAGATCCCTGGAATGCTGGTCTGTACGTGCCACAACTCCTCTGGAGTCGAACATAAAGCAGTGAGTTGTGCAAATCACAGCTCGCTGCTCTTCCAGGCTTGGAACAAGGGAGACAGTGGGAATATCACTTGTTCCCCAGAAGTCTGCATGACATATGGATGAGCTGGGCTCTCGTCCAGAGAGTTTGAAGTCGGAATCTCCAGCCAAAAGAGGGCTGGAGGGCAGTGGCTCCTCTAATGTAATAAAGGGCTGCACAAATGCATGGCCCAGACCCCATTTGGTGACGTGAAACAACTCACAGACCACTCACTGCTGCTGTGGGGATGTCAGTGCCTGTGACCCCACAGTCCTGGGATCCCAGGTGCATTCCTGGACCACAGTCAGGATGGTTATTGCCTCCTGTCTCCCACTGAGCTGCACTGGCCCAGCTGGGACCCGAAAACACGAGGCAGAGTCCACACGAGTAGGACAGAGCAGTGAGTGCCTAAAACTTCAGCATCTTCTGGGGACTCCCAGCAATAATTCCCTACTGAGAAGCCCAATTGTACACATAGTTTTTACTTCCCTGCCACCTTTACTCCCAGTGAGCCTTCAGAAACCTTTTTTGGGGAACTAGTCAGGAAATTCCATGGTGATGCAAGGGTTTGTCAGAGTTTCTGTTTTCTAAAAATGGTCACATCAATTAAAAAAAATGACTTGCACAGATATTCCTGAAGGCTCTGTAGGAGGAATTACAAAGCTGGGAGGAAAAAGGTCACTTGGAGGAGGATGTTGGCTTTATTCAGGTAAGCAGCTACAGATGTTTTTACAAGCTGCACACAGCTGGCATTGTGCTCGTGTGCATATTTATATATTTAAATGTCTGCTTATACAGAAAGATAAACAAAATAAGATGTTCCAGTGACAATCCTCAAACACACTGAGGACCAGTGTGTCCAAAATGTCCTCATGAAATGGAAATCAAGGCTGGTGAGAAGCAAGAGTGTTAGATCTTGCTGAAGTTCCTGAATACAGTACCAAGGGGTCCTATTTCTAACCACTGATATGGCAAAGCATTTTTATTTTTCTGGCCTCAAAAATCTTCATCTCTGCCCCTGAATAGATTGCAAACTCTTCTGAGCCAGGAATCTCTCAAAATTGGCAATACCTACTATGATTTCTGCCATTCCTCTGCTAAAATCAGCACCTTTTGAGGTACCACTCCTCAGGTTTCTGGGAATCCAGACTGGGGAGATATTTCTCCCTTTGGAAAGGCTGTTGACCTGAGGCTGTAAGGAATGGTGTATCCAGCAGTATGGCTTCTGCTGTCGTGGGTATGTTGATGACAAAGCATTGTCCTAATTAGAAACAAAATTACTTGATTGCACCCACTGTCTACCAGCACATGCACCCCTGGGATGTGTGAGTTGTGCCAGGGATATGAGGAAAATCTGGGGAAGACTTCTGAGAAAATGTATCTTCTGGACTCAAACCCAGAAGTCAAAAGTCCTGGAGGATCCCCAGCTTCCTGGGATCCTGGTGGGTATAAGAGCATCTACAGGGATATAAATAAGGAAGGCGTTTTATCCCAAAAATCCACACAAAATATTTACTTAATAAAAATAATTTACAGCAGTGCTGAAAAAAAAAAAAAAAAGATAAAGCCCCATTCCAAATCCAAATCATTCTCCCAAACCGAAGACCAACCACAGGCAAAACTAATAACTAGAAACATCACGAGAATAAGGGAATAAAACACATTTTGACTGGAACAATATGAAGTTGCTGACAACACAATGGCATACAAGCCTCTGGAGGTGTCATGCTGTCTTCCTTGATTAAAAGCTTGAACAGAAGCATAAGTGTTAATTTAGAAAAACTGTTTATATCTGCTGTCTCTCTAGAATATTATTAATTGGGGTGTGCAAAATCAGGTCTTCAGAGCTCTTGCAAATTATTGCAAGCAGTGAGTCTTTACACAGAAGGATAAAGCAAGGATTTCAGAGGATTTGGGGGAAGTAATTAAGTAAGTTCTGTTACTTGCAAGTGTATTTGTTTACAGGAAGAACTTCTCTGCAGAAATGGACACAGTTACTTTTCTTTGTTTTTCTCACAAATATTTCCTGAGGGATGACTAGAAAGATTAATTAATCTAATTAATCCTAAGGAAGAAAACATCTCACTACTGTAAGAGACCTGAAAATCTGAACTAGCTGTCTTGGATCCTCAGACTCTGTGGCTGTAGCAC
Source organism: Pyrocephalus nanus (assembly GCA_038380795.1). Classification (NCBI taxonomy): domain Eukaryota; kingdom Metazoa; phylum Chordata; class Aves; order Passeriformes; family Tyrannidae; genus Pyrocephalus; species Pyrocephalus nanus. The sequence goes on from CM076268.1 coordinate 3,059,778, forward strand.
CAATAGTGTCACCCCATCTGAAGGCAGGAGATAGCTGAGAAAATTGTTATTTGCAACAATTTCTTTCTTTCAGCTGGCTATGGAGGTAAATTCCACTTTTAAATGAGTTCAGCAAAGACAGACACACACCTCTCTGATCTTTCCTTCAGTACTGACATGGGATACATGATGAGGTTTATTCTGGGGTCTTTGGAAAAAGTGTTATACATTCCTCCCTCCTTTCAGACTTTGAATTCGATATCCACCATGCCTTTTCTACCTTTTCTTTTTTTTTCATTTTAATCCAAAGCCATCCTTCACATATGTATTGGCAGTTTTAAGAGGCACAAATCTGGAGCTCAAAGACAGAAAGAAAGCCTTAAAAACATTGGATGGTTTGTGTCGTGGAGCTAGAGAAGAGGAAAGAGGTGAAAGCAAGAACTTGAAAACTGCAGTTTCTACCTCAGTTTGCCTGGTGTTGCATCAAGACAAGAATTGCCACGATTTAGAGGAACTTCTTAACTGTCAATAAAACGAGATTTCCTGCAGTAAAATTGCAAGGCTTGATGAAAAAGAAGAAACTTTATTTTACCCCTTTCTTTTCCCTCTTTGGATAAGCAGCAACACTTTAAATGCCAATTTTTAACAGTCTATTTCTTAAAAAAGTGGCATCACATTTAAAGTCACCGCCAGGGACATTTGGGTAGCATCTGATATTTTCATTTTTAATATAAAACTTTGAATACTTCTTAGGAAGAGAGCAGCTTTGTCAGTACAAGAAAATATAGGGATTAGCTTTGGCTCTGATGTCCAACATCTTCAGTTCCAGCCAGGAGAGCTGATGCATGGACTGTAATCCTTCCTCCTCCTTCTTTGGGTGGGGAGGCCCTGGCACAGGTTGCCCAGAGAAGCTGTGGCTGCCCCATCCCTGGAATTGTCCAAGGCCAGGTTGGAAGGGTATTGGAGCAACCTGGGCTGGTGGAAGGTGTCCCTGCCCATGGCAGGGGGTGGAATGAGATGACCTTCAAGGTCCTTTCCAACCCAAACCAATCTGTGATTTTTCATAAGTGCTATTTCAGGTCTTAACAGGAGCTACTTAAATGTTAAGATGATTAAAATACCCAGCCAGAAATCAAAGAAGAATGCCAATGAAATCAGAAAAAAAAAAAAAATGGGGTCATGGCATTGTCTAAGCGCAATTAAATTATTCCCAAATTTTCGCAGGAGTCTCTCAATGGAGGCTTAAACCTGTCAAGCTCTGCAAATCCATCCAAGTGATGGTATTTCCCCCTGAGTAAGGGTTAAAAGATTGAGCCCCCACATGTGGAGCTGATGCTGAGCAGAAAAGCAGTGGATGGAAGCATGATGTATGCTCAACTTCTAGCTAAAGTCATTACACTGAAAGTAAAGCAGCTCAGGGAGAGCCCATTGCCCAAATCCAATTTTCATTCCAGTGTGTTGCTGAGAGTGCGAATTACTGAAAATTTGCCAATCCAAAGCTAATAGTCAGAAAAGCCCTTCCAGTAAAAGTGGAAACAGCCTTTCAGTTAGCAGTGCTGCTCTTCCAATAAAGCACAGGTGGAATAAATCCTACATTATTTCAATAAACAAAACAAAACACAAAGAAAAACATAGCTGTAAGTCTAGGGGCAAGAGGAATTGCATTTGAAAGCTGAGCATGAGAGCCTTTCTGAATGCTTGCTCTCTCTCTGAGTTAGAAGTAAGATAAATCATGGTGGGAAGAAAGTCAACTAGTTGAGTATTAACAGTAGAAAACAGAGAGGTGGGAATGCTGTGGAACCACAAATCCTAGCAAAGCCTGAAGTTTGTCTGCTAAAGTTATTTTTTCCACATAACAATTTCACTTCGCATCATATATGACATATTTACCTTGTCTCATTTTCTGCCAGATTCACTCCCAGATCTCTTCCTGTCTATCAGATCTACTCCCAGATCTACCATAGGAGATGATGTGGCTGCTCAGCTCTCAGGTGTCTCACACATCCCACATGTAGAGGCTGTGCTGGTGGTGTGCCCTGTGATGTGCCCTTCCCCTCCTGAGCCCCCCCAGCTCCCTCAGCTGCTCCTCATCTGACTTGTGCTCCAGACCCTTCACTATCTCCGCTTTGGCTGGCACAACAAATTCCAGTAATAAAATAACAACATATTCAGTGAATTTAAAAAAAATAAATAAAAGATATTAAATTAAAAACAAACAAACAAACAATGAGCTGTGTAGGCCCTTGAGATCCTTTCTAGAGCTATAACTTCATGTTGCATGAGGAATAATTGTTTGAGGGTATTTGAGACCATACTTGAGGTTTCATTTGTAGATCAGGAGTGGAAGGATTGATCTAGGAATAGGACTTGAACTGGGAATATGGTTACAAAATGGGCATTATCTTGTTATTGAAAAAAAGCAAAACATTGTGAAAGGCAAATTCATTAAAATTCTGATTAAACCCTAGGGGGGCATATATATAAAAAAAGGCTTTGATGTGATTCAAACCTATAAATGTGAGCAAATGTTTCTACTTTTGCACATTACTATTTCTTTGGCCAATTCAGGTGGGAATTCCAGAAAAGAGGAGTTGATTCCATGTGGATGCTCCATTACAGACAGAACCTGGCACTACCCATCATGGCATTTGACTGAGTTGTTGTTAAGCACCATATCTGTTCAAAGGGAGAGTCTGTTTGGAAAACTTTATTTAGAAATCAAGGAGTTCAGTGTAAAAGGAAGATTTATTTCTATCAGTGCAGTTTGATTGCTGAGAGCAAATTTGGTGCCTTATGAAATCGGGAAAATCATTTCTGCCTCAAGAAATACGCATGTTAACTGGATATTGCTTTGAATATTTTAATATTCTGGCTGACACATCTGCTACAAGTGACTACAAACTTCTCTTTAATATGGTAGTTGATGATCTGGCAGCTGATGGAGAGAGACTGATGAAGATTGTTTCAGAGGAAGATTGTTTTGAAACATGATTTAAATAAGTAGCCTGGGATTTAAAAACCCCAAATAGTCTCAGTTCACGTGTTTTTGTTTCCAAGCAGACAGAAAGTGTTGATGACTGGCCAGGCCTGTGTGCTGGACCCAGATTTGGGGTGGGGGGCACTGAATGCTTTCCTCCCCCTGCTGTCAGGGGAAGTGGGAGCTCTGCAGGCCCCAGCAGCTCACATGTGCTGCCACCAGATTTACACAGATGTGATTGTCTGCAATCCTGTAAACATTTCTTTTGATGATGCCCCAGAAAGAAAATCTAGTTCACTCCCCTCAGGCTACACAGAGCTAACTGGGATGGAAAAGAGTAAGCAAATAAGTGGAAAACAGCCAGCAGTGGCGAGAGAGGGGCTGGCATCCCCAGAAAGCAGAGTGAGAGGCAAGAAAGGCTTTCCTGAAGCTGCCAGAGCAGAGGGCAGCCAGCTGAGCTTGTTAAATCCACATTTGCTGATGGATAAATATTGTGCCTGTTGTCATTTGAAGAGGCAGTTTTTTCCAAGGGAATTCTCTCTTCCCCCAGCACGGGGGACTGAAATGCTGTTAAAGCCCTGCTGCTCAGGGAGGGTGTCCCAGGGCTGTGCAGCTTTTCCTTCCTTCCCCACTAAATCAAATCCTCTAATCTGAGAGGACATGATTCCAGTGTTGGTAGGGCTCTGCAGTGTGCACTCGAGCATCCAGCCTTTCTGCTACAGCTTGAATCACTTCATGATACTTCTATTATTAGCAATACCTGACCAGAGCAAGTAGAGCACATCCTTTTAGTGGAATTGTTTTTGCCCTTAATCTGTTGGTTTATTTATTTGAGAACACTCTGGCTGAAGGAGCTTATTAAATAATAATGCTGGGATACAATCCTGAAACAGCTGGCAGAGTGTGTTCTTAAAAACCTGTCAGCACCACCACACTGCCATGTACTCAGCAATCTAATGGATCTAAAAAATATCACCATGTGTGCTTTTAGATGGGATTTATTCCCAATTTGGTGGGTTTCACTTTCTTCTTCATGGATTTGCTTATGATCTTGCTCCCTACAGTAGACTTGTCTTATTTGAATGCAGCACAAAGAAAATAATACTGGATTTCTGTGGCCTCCCCAAACAGCCAAAAAGAAGGTGCAAGGAGATATAAGGGCTCACATATGAGGGGAAGACAAGTTCTGTGCTGTATGAGAAGTGTTCAAGAGCACAGAGATCTGTCCCTGCCCTCACTGAGGGACTCGTGCAGCTTCACCACTCTCACCTTGCTTTGCTTCCACGATTATCAGGGGGGTTGGCATTGCCTTGGTAACTGAGCAAGAGGCTTCTTCTTGCAAAAATTCCTTTTTTTTTTTTTTTTTTTTTCTTTCAGCACAGTTTCAAACTATGGGAGCAATTTGGGCACCCAAACTAAGTGCTTGTGCTGTTTCAGTCCCTCTGGACTCTCTCTGCTGCCACCTGAGCTGTCACCCAACCCCACCACAGCCCCAAAGAAGGTCTCAGTCACCCTGAGGGGTGAGAATAGCACTAGATGCCTCTGAGTAATTAAATATTATCTGGCAGCCTTGTTTGCACACAAGAACAACTGCAACAGAGCAAAAGTGTGAGAAAATAAGCTGAGCACTGCTGAGCCTTTCTTAGGATAGGCATGGAAGTCAATAGTTTTAGCAATCTGCAATTAAGAGGCTTTCCCCCTTGCTCTGAAGCTCTGGCAGGCAGCTGAGAGATCCTCTGGTTTGGGGGCTTTCCTGATGCTTGTGGCCTTTCTCCTGTGCTGTCTTTGAATGACAACTCAGCCCTCTGAGTACTTTTTCTTGATAATCTTAGTGATAATAGTAATTTCCCCACCTTAAACAGAGGTCAGGGAGAATCAAGGCAAGAAGATGCTGCCTTCAGCATTAAAGATCTCTGCTTTCTCTGAACCATAGCACTTGCTGCCTCTTTCAAGGGCTGGGTTGTGCTCAGATACATCATCCCTTTGTGCTCCAAAGTGGTCTCTCTGCAGGAAATGGAACTGTTGTTGCTCATGGCATTTTCATCAGCGTCTGGGAGCTCAGGAGCAGCACCTGCACAGCTCACCACTGCCACAGCTGGACCAACCCCAAATCACAAGCACCTTGCAAGTGTAAAAATTCCATCATCAGCTGCTTAGGTTGGGATTTTTATGGGAGCTTCAGTAGAATCAGACAGACTAAATCCACTACATTTTGGTGGGATTTGTGTGTCTGATTCCTGTTATCTTCTTTGACAGTCTTCCCCTCTGTTCCCACTGCAGCCAGCTCTCAGCAGCAATAAGCCTTTCATCTAACTTGGCAATTACCACACTGTTAGCACCATTTTCCATAAAATCTCATCCTGCATCAAGCTCCTGACAGATAACAGTAATACAATACTTCATAACTTTGCATGTACCTTATGACACTTGCAACCAAGATAAAATCATTCACATCCCTTTTTGGGCAATCTCACCCTTCTGTAGCACATATAATAAAGCTATTACAGAAGGCTTTAAAACTGGAGTGTGTCTGTTTAAAATTATGTTTGTAAATAAGGATAACACATAAACAAAAGAAGCTTTGTGCAGAAATTTCTAGCCTGGAAGATTTAAAGCAATATCACTTGGAGGTTGCAGGCACACCTCTCCAAAATCTCTCCCTCAGCTGCCTGGATGCAGGGTGGTTTTGCCAGAGTTCTCCCCACAAAGGATGACCAGGTTTGTTTGTTTTTTTTTTCCATCTGCATTTAGGGGCTGTATTCTCACAAATTCATCCTGGCACAATGAAATCACGTCACATTAGGAGTTGTTTTCATGGCTTTTGTTGGGATATTATCTTCATTTCAAAATCAAACAAGCCTGACGTAGTTGATCTTGCACACTGAAGTCTGTGGCTTGCCACAAGTATGAGCAGCAAATCATGGCCTTTTTCTACTTTTTTTTTTCCCCTCTATGTATTCTCAAAGAACCAGGACAGCAAGCAAGGGCTGTGTAAGCCACCTCTGTGGTCTGAGGCCAAAAAGGGCTTTTCCATCCTTTGTGTGAGTTAGACCAGCCTGGAACATGGTTTCATGGAATTATTTCACATCACAGAATCACAAAATGGCTTGGGTTGGAAGGGACCTTAAGGACCATCTCCTTCCACTCCCCTTGCCATGGGCAGGGACACTTTCCTCTGGATTTCTCCATTTTTGTGCTTTCTCTCCATAACCTCGTCTGCCACACAAGAATATGGACCTCAAGAACACCAAGTGGGAGGAGTTTGGATAAGGCTCTGGGTTTGGAGAGCTGGCAGAAGAGCCTTTAGCAAACGGACTGTCAACTTAGAGGTGTGCTCACAGCCCTGCTCTCCATTAGACATTAACACTCCTCCCTGCTGGAGAAAAGTTAACAATTCCTTTGCAGGGGCTGACATTTTCCAATCTCCAGAAGTTGCTCCCTGTGGGCAGAATGCCATGAACTGTTAGATTTCCTCCCTGAAGTGACTTGTCACTGAAAGAGCAACCAGGGCAACAGGCAGTCAAGAGATTTACAACTTACAGTTACCATGTCTCCTCTCTTATTTCCTTATCCAAAGCCATCTGGATCAACCTAAATCTCTCTGGCTTGCTCTATCCCTAGCTGTCCCTTGACACCATCCCTATTGCACATGTTTTCAGCCACAAACAGCAGCTAATAAATTTAAAAAAAAAAGGTATTTTTGCCCAGTACATCAAAAACTTATACTACAAACACAAGGCTTGTTTTGCTTGTATTGAATGATCTCATTTGATGGCTCGTAACACTTGTCCTTTGTTGTGTTACAACGAGTGGAGCACAGTGTTTTCCTAACACCTTCCCACTTGTTGGTAATGACCTGCAGGCACTTACAAAGATGCTGACCTTAAGAGTGTTCCAGACACATCCTTTAAAAGGGACTTCATCGGCTTTCCATGTTTTACACTGTGGTAACTGAGGTCAAAAATAGGACTTTTTGCTCTTCTGAGAGTTGGAAGGATGTAAGAATATCCTGCTGTGGGAATCACAGAATATCCTCAGCTGAAAAGGACACAAAATGATCATCAAGTCCAACTCCTGGCCCTGCATGGGACACCCCAAGAATCCCACCACATTCCCTGCCATGGGAAAGAAGAGAATGAGTGAAGAAGAGCCCAATAGCACTAATTTCTGCACTTTGGGCAGTCTGAGGCCTTCCTTTGGGGACACTCCCTCCTTGGGCATCACTTTGCTGGTGGCAGCTTCCTGGAGTCTGTGATTAATCAGTGACGTCCATGCCTGGTGGTTGGTGCACAGTTTGAGCACATCTCTTGATCATTTTTCAGGGAATTCTGGAATTTTTGAATTCTCCTGAGTTCATGTTCTGAGAAAATCCTGGTTTTACTGGGAAATAGTGCATTCTTGGAGTCTCTGAGAAATGTCACATTTATGGCTCATTTAATCTGCATTTCTGTATTTGGAGCAATATTATATTAGGTAGACTGTTATTGTCATTCCAGATATACATTGTATTTTTGTATCTGTGCCCAGTTGCTACATCTCATCTGATGTTACACCAAAATCTTTACCTTCCTTATGTTTAAGCTTTTCATTTTTTTCCTTAGCTCATTTTAGGGGAATTTAAAAACAATAAATATGGATATAGCAGACCACAGGAAACAAATTCAATCTGCCCCTGCATTCTATTTAAATTCATTTTATAACCACTGAGCAAGAGGTTACTGCTATTTAGAACATGATGCTGGGTTTGTTCAGATTTCTTGGTACAGACATTCATCCAGTTACATTTATTTAATGTGCTAAATGACCTTTTAAAAGTGCTTTTGGATGTCATGTAGAATATCAGCAACACATTTTAGAACAGTAACAATGCAAGTTCTTTTTTCTTTGTTACTTTTGCTAAAATAGCATGATTGTAGTATTTATTCTAACAGCTCTTTGGATCAGATACAATATCTGGTTTTTTAAAAAAAGAAGATATAACAGCCTTCAGTCCTTCCAACCCATCTCAGGTGTTAGCAGAAATAAAGGACTAGAGGGGGGTTAATCTGTAATTTCACTTATTTGCCTAAATTGTTCCTGTCCATAGCTGAAGTGACCTAGATATTAGTCCTATTCTTCCACAATTGGCTTCCAGAGCTGAAAAATACCTGGAGAGTATAGACAGAACACCAAACCCTAGGGGTGTTTAAGATGAGTTACACTGAATGGAAAAGCTTTAACATAATAATGTTTCAGAATATGGAAGCAAAGAAAGACATAGGGGATAGACAGACAAAATAAAGCAAAAAGTAAATTACACCAGGCAGTGCCCCAGGGTGTCAGTTGAGGTTTTTGCATTCCTTTTGATTTTTTTTTTCCTTTTTAAGTAAAAGCTCTTTTTTAATATTTTTTTCTTTAAATCCAAACAGGATACTGTTCTTTATAAGAGCTCATTTTAAGGAAAGGGGAAAAGACAAGAAGAATGGAAGACCTTGATTGACAGAAGCTGGGACATAAGACCACCCAAGGACTGTGAAATCTGATCCTGATTCCCAGCCCCACAAAATCAGCATCTCCTGCAGCTCCTCATACCCCTGCTGGTTCCTGCTGGGCCACTGCATCATGGAGTGACAGAGCAAGGACACTCATGTGTGGCTCTGTGACAAACACAATATTGCCAGGACTGGCTGGCTCTGCTGGGGTGACAGGACAATGGGGAATGGCTTCACACTGACAGAGGGCAGGGTTACATTAGGGAGAATTTCTTCCCTGTGAAGGTGGTGAGACCCTGGCACAGGTTGCCCAGAGAAGCTGTGGCTGCCCCATCCCTGGAAGTGTCCAAGGCCAGGTTGGATGGAGCTTGGAGCAACCTGGGACAGTGGAAGGTGTCCCTGCCCATGGCAGGGGGTTTGAACTGGATGAATTTTAAGGGGCCTTCCAACTCAAACCATTCTGTGATTTTATGACCAAAGCAACCAGTGGGATGTTTTCCACAGGCTTGAGGGCAGATGTGTCCCAAAAGTCTCTTTTTTTTTTTTTTTTCCTTTCATCCACTCTTTTATTGCAGTGAAAAATGACTATGTCACTTCAGATATACTGGCACATTTCACCAGGTACTTAGGGGATGGTGTAGATTGTAGTGCTCTGTAGTGGAACATCCACACATGAGGGAAGCACTCACAGATATTGTTCCTCAGTATCTACAAAAGCTGGGAATATTTTAAGCACACTTACTCTTCACACTGATTAATCCTTCAACAGAAATTGTTGGGTAACACAGACAATTAGTTACTTCAACTCTGGTTTATTTCCTTCAATTTAGACAGTTAAATATAGATACAAAGTTTAATAATTACACTCCAGTTGGGACATGTACTGCAAACAAATGAGATACAGTGTCTCAAATGATTAGTAAATCTGCATAAAGCTTTCTTTAAATGCAAAATGTATTTTTCATTGCTGTGCAATTATTCATTACAAGCCATCTGTTAAGAGTCAAGTTAATGAAATATGAAAAAGTGTGGGATAACAACCAAAGTTAACTCATTTCAAAAAAATTTTCTTGAAAGGGTTCTCTGGAAATAAATACATTTGATTAGGGCCAGTGAAACTTGTCACACAAATCTGAGAGGAAGAGAGGATAATGTTTGCTGAGGGTTTCGTTGTGTAAATAAAGACATTCCCATTTCCAAACACCATTTTCATGTTGGTTTTTGAGAAACAAACATAACATTTTGCCCAAGATCTCCTAAAGCACACTGATATTTAAGCTCTTCGGAAGTTTATGGGAAGGCAAAACTCACCACTTCTTTTCTGTCTGAAAATTTCCCCATAATTCCTCTGTCAATTACTTCTCATTTGAATTTTAAATGTGATATTAATTAGATTTAACACATTTGACTGCTTCCATATGGAATAAGACCACAGTGAGGCTTGACAGACCACAGGAGTGCTGCCATTTGAAACTCTCCCATTAACTGAAGAGGAAGGATGATGCAAAGACACTGAGGAATTCTTATGTGTACATTGGAACACTCATTAAATAGCAGAACCTTTTACATAAGGATGCGTATTCTCATCAGCTGAGGAGAGGAGAAGCTGCATCTGAGGGCACTGAAAGCTTCTAGTTCTGGTTATTCAGCAGAATTGTAGCAAAACTGGAAAGGACCTGGATCCCCTGCAAGGGCTCCTTCTCAGGCTCTGCAGTCACCTCCCCAGTGCTGATCCAGCATCTGTGTCAATCAGTGCCACTTTCTTCTGGGAAACCAGGTCTTTGGGACACAGAGAATTAAAAAAAATAGAATGGTTTGGGTCAAAAGGGACCTTAAAGAACATCTTGTTCCATCCCCCTGCCATGGGCAGGGACACCTTCCACTACTCCAGGTTGGTCCAAGCCCTCTCCAACCTGGCCTTGGACACTTCCAGGGATGGGGCAGCCACAGCTTCTCTGGGCAACCTGTGCCAGGACCTCCCCACCCTCATTTTAAAAGACTTCTTCCCAATACCAAATCTAAATCGACCCTCCTTCAGTTTAAAACCACCACCCCTTGTCCCATCGCAGCAGGCCCGGCTAAAATGTTTGTCCCCAATTTGTCAAACTGAAAAGTCTGCCACAGTTTATCCAGCCGCCTTTTTCAGCCTGCCTGCCAGTTAAGCAGCAGGGCTTGTCATACAGAAACATTTTTTCAGAAATCTGATATTATTCCCTACTGCCAGTTAGGTTCAGCATAAGTTTTTTTTTTTTTTTTCCCTCGGCTATTTTTCCTGTGCGTGGAAAAGCCTGATGTTTTTCTTCCCAATTCCAGCTGAGAAGTCAGAGCAAGCTGAGTGATTTGCAGAATGGAAAGAGGAAAACAACGTGGTCATGGCAAAACATTTGATTTTAACCTTTCAGATGGAAGAAAAAGGTTTGGATGGGCCCAGGTCAGAGTGTTTCATTTGGATTCATTAGGCTGAATCAAAGCCCTGGACTGCAGTCTGGCTTAACACAAGATGCCCACAACATCTGCATGGTGTTGCCCCAGACTCATGATGGTTCAGGGACACCAAGATGATTTCAATGTGGTTACTGCTCTTCAAGTCTAGGTGATAAATCATATTTTACTGTTCCACGAGTCTTGTCATGGCCACAAGGAAAAGGTGGAGCTGCTGGAAAGAGATGAGTTTCTTTGCACCGTTGATAAGAGAAGAGATAGTGGTTTTTAGACCACTTTTTTCACTAAGTCCATGTTACAGTGGAGAGGATGTTTAGGACTTCTACCTGACTTTGAGTCATTTGTCATGGATTTCTAAGTCTGTTTTATTCTACAGAACTGGAAAACTCTCCTTGCAAGTCTGTTTTGCACAAACCACTTGGGTGTGTATCAGCCCTTATCCAAAATGCTCTTTGAAATATAACTCTCATTGAATTCTAATGGAAGATCATGCCTACACAGTTTATTAAATATTGAATTATTACTTTGGCTACAGAGTGTCTCTAGGCTGATGATTTTCTGATAAGAAGCTGTATAAAATATGTTTTTATAATTAAACTAACTAAATTAACTCCAAAGCTTGTAACATATCTTATCTCCTGCAGTCTTCTTATTGTATTTAGAACAAGGGCCACACAAATGTAGAACTCCTTCTGTTAAAGAAATAATTGCTGTTTAGGAAGCTTGTTCATGTTTATGAGCAGAAACCAATTTTTTAAGAACTAGAATGCCACAGAAATCCATGACTGTATATAATTGAGCCTATTGGGACAATAAATAAACTGAAAGCAGGAGAGAACAACTGCTCCCTTCCTGAAATGTGCTAAGCCCTATTGGACAGAAGGTAAAAACAATACACTTTGCTTTGGGCATTTCTTAGGAGTGAGTGATCAAACTATCAAAAGGGGTCTCAGTCCAGCCTTCAAATTCGGATTGGTTTTACTTTCATATTCCTGAATGCATTTACCCACCTAAGACACAGACCATCTTAAAGAGTTCCACTTTTGCTCTCTTTTTGAGGGACATGGTTGATGACTGGCTGGTTGTCCCAGCTCCAGAGGAATGAATTTCTCCTCTGCTCCAGACTCAAAAGAAAGATCATCTCTGGCTGAATGTTGGTTTATTTGGGCAGCAAAAAATACCAGAAATAAACCATCCTGTACTAATATGTGAGCTCACTGGGACTTCTGCAATCAGGCTAGTCTTGACTTGTGGCTTAATGTGCTTTAAAATAGTCTGGAAAGACTAAGATTGACCTCAGAAGGTTGTGGGGATCCAGTGGTCAGGGTGCTTTAATTGCACATTGTACAGGGCTGACCATAACAACAGGACATTCTTTTGAGCAGATACAACATATAGTAGTACCCAAAAGATGTGATATGAGACACATACTCATAATTTTCCCCTGAAAAAGGAAAAGATGGAGGGATGTTCACAGACACGTGTGGAAGCTTTTCAGTTACCAACAACCAAAGTAAAAATTGACTGATGAAAACCCTTTAGGCTAGCAGATACTTTCCTGGGAAAGATGTGTTGGGAGATGGTGAAGGCTTTAAATCAGGCACTTACAGGGCTTGGTTGTCACTCATCCTTTAATCCCAGCAAGAGACAATAGTGGTGCAGGACTCCAGTGCAGAGAAAGGTCTCCATGACAGGGGAAAGTGTGATAACCTGGTTGTGTTTTGGGCTTTTACAACTCAGTGGGGACCTGCCTCTACACACATGAGCAGATCTTTTGTGTGGTTTCTACCTCATTTCCCTTTAAAGCAGTGCAGTTGATATGTTTTACAGCTTTACATGCTATAATTGACTGTTTCCTGGTCAGTCACACCATAGACCTCTCAGCAACAAAACATCACTGCAGTTCCCTGCAGAGCTGCTTACTCCAGGTAAGTATCTGCTTTAGGTTTATTGAGATCATGTATTCCTTGGTGTCTTGAATACCTGACTGTAAACTAACTGTGGGGTTTGCTTATTCATTTTGTTGAGTATAAATATACCAAATATTGTAGTTTCATTTCTTGATTCATGGTCTGCCAGTTTGGGAAGTACTCACAAGTGGTCTTTCCCAAACAATGCAGGAAGGCAACTGAAGCCAGTTTTTTCTGCCTATTTGGGAAATTTTTCCCTGTTTCCTGAAAAGCTTAATTAGGGTTAATTAAAAGGTCTCTGAGTCTTTCCACCAGTCTTTACATAAGTCTTTCTACTAACAGAGGATAGAAGTGACATGAATGAGAAATAATCCTGATTGCAGCATAAAGAATGACCTAAAATATTTGAAACCAGCAGAATTGTGTCCTGACACCTCCTGCCCATGCTGCAAATAACAGGAAGACACACAAGTAATGGCCTTTTCTATCTAATCTTGCCAGAATTGCTCAAGAAATATCTTTTGGGGGATTAACTGTTCCCGAACAGTTGCTTCAGTGTATCAGCTCAGAAAGCCTTTTTCCTTGCCCTGTTTTTCTTACCTATAAGGTTTTTCTTTAGACAAAACCTTAACCCAGAAACTGTAGCTTTTCAGAGCCTATTAGAAAACACCACATTCTGCTTGTGCCTTTTATCATGTTCTACCGAGGGAAGCAGCAATGCTGCCACACTCATCTGGGAACTAAATGCTCGGGGCTAACACACAGCAAACCTGGGAAGCTGCAGTTTTAAAGAAAACAGAAAACAATGCTCTTGTTAAAAAAAAATAAATTCAATCAGCCCTTTTCAATATGCATTCAGTGAATTGCTGAAGGAGAAATTAATAATCCTTTAAAGCAGCTTCTTCTGATAGGGACAGCAGAAGATAAATCAGATGGTTTCTGCTGCTGCAGAGCCTGGCTGCAGTCAGGAGAGATCCCAAGTGATCCAAGTGTACAGTTAGATTTTATTTTGCCAGGATAGCTGGACGTCTGAGCAGGTCACTCTTTTTGTCAGGTATGTCACTGTTCTCACTTCCCGCTTTTCGAAGTCCATACCCATCTACACTTTCAGCTGCTCACACAAACCCAGTCCTTTTTAGAATTCATGCTTCTTTCGTACCCATATAAGCAAAATCCTTCTACTGATTTGTCTTGAGCTAATATGATACGCCTGATTCACTGGAATGATATATTCCACGTGATTCTGAAAATCAGATTATCAGAAAATGCCTCCTTGGGTCTCTACATGCAGAGTGTGGCATCTTGTAATGGGGCAATGAAAAAGTTAAGGAAATGAGACATAACACTGTGTTACCAGAATCCATTAGAAGATTTACAGCTCTGTTTGGATAATGTATTGCCTCTCAGAATTTTTATTGCAGGTCCTGTGCTTTTTTCACCCACACTGTAATATAGCTCTCTAGTGAAAGTCATCTAACACAGTGCCTAATGAAGCTGCACAGCAAACAGTCCTGTTCTGTTGTGGACAAGGGTAAAATCCTGGAATATTCATGGATTCTATGTGTCTCTATCTGTATATCTGTCTACCTGTGGATCTGAACTAATTCACCAAGGAATATTACAGCAGCAGGGGTTATTCTCACGTTAAGGAAAGAGAGAAGTATGAGAAGAAGGAATGAGATGACAAACCCAGTTTTCCTGTTATCAGCTCAGGAATGGAGGAGAGAGGTTATGTTTCTGCTTCATCACTGCTGGATCTCTGTGGATAAAGGGGAGCCAGCTGAGGCTGAGCCTCCAGTCTCTTCTAGGATGGTGACAGGACTTCACCAACTGCAGCCCTTACACCTGTATGATCTGACCAAGGAACAGGTAGTAAATCCTTGCTGCTACAGGCAGAGGCACCATCCCCACCAGGGAGATGATTCACACACTGCTACAGCCCCTCTGCCACCACAGACCAGGTCATTTTATCAAATGCTGGAAAATCACACAAACCCTTTGCTCAGATTTGTCGTGGGCTAAACCCCCGTGGGATCCCACTGAGGCAAAACAGCCTTTGAAGAACTTCCATGCAAACCACAGAGCATTTCTCCAAGACACTGTCAATGCATGTTTGTCTTTGCAGCGCTATAAACCTGTGCCATCACTTTCATTACAGACAAATGTTTGCAGTGATGCATGTCTTGTCAGAAAAAATCATTTTAAAGCTGAGCTTTGGCAGTGCAGTCCTCACCCTGTGAAGCTTCTGAAAGAAAAAAAAATAAAAATCTCAAACCATACTTTAAAATAAAAATAATTGATTTTAGCTGATTCAGGACTTGGTGGATAAATATGAGTTTTTATCTTATTTTGGGATCCCTGGGAATATAGGGTTTGGATGTCCCTGCTGCTAAGGGAGATGGGCTGTCTCTAGAATTACAGTTTCAGTTTATTAGACCAAGCAAGCTGTTTGTTGATAATGCCCCCGAGTTTGCTTCAGCATTGCTTTATCATCTCCTCCAGTTGCAACAACCCATCAAGTCTTTTTTAAGGCAGTTTTTTACTTCTCCATAAGACGGACAAATTCTTATTTCCTTCTGGAAATCGCGCCACATTGAATTCATCAGCAGAAATTTTCCGGCCTTTTGTAATCAAAGATTTGTATTTTCTGCCTTTTCAATCACTTTGCTATCTCTGAGTTATGTACAGGGAACTCACACAGTTTTAAGTGAGGTGATATCACATTTTCTGGCTGAGTTATGGTAGATGCAGCTAAGGAGGCAGGTTGAGTGCCTGCAATGTGGCAACAGACTGCAAGCAGTGACATCTAGGATGGCTTCAAGCATGCTCTTTGCTCTTGGGATGCCCCAGTAGGACAGTGTGGGCATGGGATTAGGACCCAGAGAGTGGCCAAGGTGCCCTGAGCCATGGCAAGATCCCCCCAGGCCAAAGGGAGCAGTTCAGCTGGCAGATGAATTCCCTCCTGCACGGTGTTGAGTGAAGCTCTCACGAGGGAGAGGATGTTTCATAAAATATATTCAATACCATGAGCAATCCAGGCATGGAGGGTGGAGAAAAATCATCTGAAACCCCTCAGTTTTTTCTGTCAGTGCCTGTGGGCAAGGAGAAATTATATCATTCGTTAGAGAAATAATATCCTTCAGAACTGCACAGGAAGGTTGCCCAGAGAGGTGGCAGGTGCTCCACCCCTGGAAACATTCAAGGTCAGGTTGGATGGGACAACCATCACCTCTAGTGGAAGATGACCCTGCCCATGGCAGTGGGAGTGGGATTAGACGGCCTTTGAAGGTCCCTTCCAACCCAAACCATTCTGTGATTCCATAATCTGAAAGGTATTACTGACACTTGGATCTCTGCTCTGCCCAGTGTGTGTTGGAGGTTTTCCTGAGGGGCAGGCAAACAATTTATACTAATTGGATTGAACTTTTTATTCTGTGTGTGTGCTCTCCTACAGAACTCACTGCAATCCTCTTTCCTTCCCTTAAGATAACACTGAGGAAAAGACAGCCTGTCAGATCCTAAAGAGATTTGCTGAGAAAACAGAAGGAAAGCTGCAGAGAGTTTTAAGTTTCGGTTGTTTCCCTCCACTAACGAGGAAAAAAAAAATCTTTCTTCTTTGCAAGAAAGATTAGAAGAAAATAAATTCAAAATCCACTGTGACCTTACACAGCTGGCATCAAAAAGGAGGGGAAGCCAATGTTCAGAGGGAAGAAATCAGGATAGCTGGAAATCCAAAGTGACAAAACTGTTTGCAAGTGAGGAAATATTGCAGAGGACCTGTATTAAGACAACCTCAATTTCTCTACACTTAGAGCCATAATTTAGGATATAGTTTCCATTTAAAAAAATGTACCTAAGAAGAAAAAAAGAAGCTTCAGCACTGTTTAGCTGTGGGGCTGCAGGGACACTGTGGATGGAGATGCTCCTCCTGCCTGCAGTGCTTCCTCACCTTCCAGGCCCACAAGTAGAGGAGGAACAACTCCTTGGAGCTAATTGATTTAAAATGGAAATAAAATAAACCTTTTGTTAGCAATAATAAACATTTTTTTCTTTCACATAAGCATTTTCTCAGGAAAGTAAAAACCCATTTGGAATTTCCTGTCCAAATCCTCAAGGGGTTCAGCTTTCCCAAAAATAACAAAAGTGGGGACTTTCTGTGATAACTGAATCCATCTAAAACTTGTGATGAAGAGGGGAAGATCCTCAACACAGTGAAAAGAAATCAGTCAGCAACTCCTTTAATTTTTCTTCCTTTATAGCTACCTGATCAATGAGCTACTCATGAATGCAGAGGAAATTCTTACATGAACACTGTTAAAGAATTATCATTTCCAGAGCTTGCCAAGAAAATGCAGGTGTTCCTGGAGCCCTGAGTAATAACAACCCAGGGCTCCTGGGTCTGGATGACAGGTATTCCTGACAAAAGGAAGTAATCTTTCTGCGTGGGAGATAATTGCAGATGATGTTTATTATGCCTTGAGTTGATAAAAATCAAATAGTGATTAAGGACATAGAAAAAAAAAGTCATCACTTTCTTTTTTTTCTGCCTTATAATTAGATTTTTAGCTAGACTCTCAGCTATCAGGTGAAATTTAATATAAGAAAAGTCAAAAATGTTCCAGAATATTATGGTATAAAGGATTTAACAGATCACTTCAGGCTCTCTGTCCTCACTTGCTCCTTTCACAAATCTCATATCTTCTTGTGTGGTTGCTTTTTTTTCTTTTCTCATGATTTCTCAGAACCATTATCAGAAAAGTATTTTAAAAAGACAAATGGATTAACCAGTAGACATGGAAATAGTCTATATGAATGTGAATTAAATTCACTTTTTCCATGGAAAAAAACCCTCACTTGAGACAGATCAGAAGCCCTCAGTAAAAATAAAGTGAAGGTATCCCTGTTGTTCCAGCTAATAATTGCTCAGTACTGCTATTAACTGGATGGTTTTCCAAAGTGTTCCATCAGGAGCTGGCTGGTGCTGGACACCAGTTTGGCTCTGTCTCTCTGTATGAGTTTTACATAAGTTCTCTTTCATTACAGGTAACTCACACTGAGAGCTCTGACTGAGAGCACAGGACAAAGCAGCCATTACTTGCTATTTCATTGTCTGGGCTTATTTCAGACATTTACAGCACTGGAAAAAGAAATTAAAGGGGATGACAAGGCAGAGTTATAGCTGACTGAAAGGCTGTGACTTTTTTAGAAGAGTTTTATCCACATGTTCTGTGTTAGGGGAGAGATGAGGGATGTTGCTGAGCTGTTGAACACAGACTGCTGTGGCAGCTAAAACCTGGCAAAATATGAAACTGCATCAAAACCAGACCTCAGAACTCGTTGGTTTTGAGCTACTTAATGAAAGGAGGACTAACCTTGGTGGATTTTTTCCCGTGTTCACAGAAGCAGAGGGGAAGTGTGGGATTTTATGTTAACTAAAAGATAAGGAAGCCAGGGGTTTTTTTTAATTTGTCTTATTGATTTGTTTTCATTCC
The DNA here is from genome assembly GCA_038380795.1 of Pyrocephalus nanus. Classification (NCBI taxonomy): domain Eukaryota; kingdom Metazoa; phylum Chordata; class Aves; order Passeriformes; family Tyrannidae; genus Pyrocephalus; species Pyrocephalus nanus. The sequence continues at coordinate 3,078,049 of CM076268.1, forward strand.
TCCCTTCTGTAGGCTTCCTGCTTCACTTCAAGGTGAGCAGGAAAACAAGATCTTATTACTACATGAATGTTTTTTTCATGGGTGCAACCATGAGAGGACTCAGACTATCTTTAATTTGCAAGGCTAAACCTATAAAGGCAGTGTGGATGGCTCTGTCCTGTCTTGGGTCATGATTAGAATTAGATGAAAAGAAGAAAAAGGCTTAAATCTCTTCATTAAATGATTCATTTTTTCCAGAGGAACACAGTAGCCCTTCCAAAAAACACTAATACATTAGAAGCTTCCTTCATCATTAGGCAGTTTCAAAGAGGTTTTTTTAATGTCCAAGATATTATAAATCAATCAATAGCAGTATCTTTTATTGCCTTTGGACATAAATGATATCTAACCTAAATGAAATTAAGCAAGATGAAATTAATCGGTCTGATACAGTCACCCCATTTCTTAGTAGACACTTATCCCCAAGCAATGCAAACTGATGCTTGACCCACAGCTTTGTGATCCGTGAACCCACACACACTGCACTGTGTTTGCCCAGCAGAAATGCAAAAGGATTTTGCTTAATTCTTCAGTGCTATGCAGGTCCAGCTCGGCATGCTGCCAGCATGTTTATTGCCTGGAATTTTCATTTTGCTGAAATCATTTACAGAGTGTTCTGAATTCTTGACTCAGGAGCCTCTGTGAGCTCTGGTAGGTGGGATACGTCTCCTACTGCTCCAGGCAGCTCCAACACCTGCAAATATCAGCTACAGCAACTCACTCATTCAATTAGTTTTGCACTTGTATATTTTATGGAACATGCTCTGCTCCAGGCCCAAGGAGAGCCATCACTCATGATTTGCAATAAAATGAACGGTGTGTTTGCTCCCAGCTGTAGAAGGCAACTGGTGGAGCTACAAATGGGAAATCTCGGAGATAAAGTCCTGATTGTCAATAAAGGATCACAGGATCAGCTCTTCCAGTTTGCTGAGATCTTAGAAAATTTGACACAAGAAGAAAAGACATTTTTTCAAACAGAAGCCAGTGATCCACATCTTGCTTGACTAAAAAGAAAATTCCAGTATGGTTACATTTGTGGTGACTTCCAGTGCCAACCTAAGAACCTGCTGTTGGTTGATGGCTGTATAATTGTTTTAAATTTACAGAGAAACCAAGCAAGTTAAGTATTAATCTCTTTTTGCCCCCCATTTTGCCCTCCATTTGCTCAGAGGAGCTGTGGCTGCCCCATCCCTGGAAGTGTTCAAGGTTGGAGAGGGCTTGGATCAACCTGGCCTAACAGAAGGTCCTGCCCATGGCAGGGGGCTGGAAAAAGATGAACTTTAGGGTATTTTCCAACCCAAACCATTCCCTGATTCTATTTTGCTTGTAAAATGTTAGGTTAGGTTTATAGTTCCTAACTAAAAGCCTTTATACTAATAGCATTTTAAAACAAAAAAAGCTGAGCTGATGGCAAGAGCATGCCACACCTCATAAACAGTGCTTCCCAAACCACAGGCCTGGAAATAACCTATGTATTTTAACAAGGCTGCTGGTTGCATTGAAGGGATTGCATAATTCCCTCATTGCCATGGTAAGCCAGTTAAATCAATAATTAAAATTAGAATTTCAAAGTCCTTAAAGCCAGTGGACCTGTAGAAAAGCTTCCAGTGAAAAGAAGCCTCATAAAACCTTGTCAATACACCACAAATCCGAAGGAATCACAAACCCAGAGGAGCTGTTACAGGGACACAACTTAAGCCTTTAATAGACTGCTTTGCAATGAGTCTCTTAGTTTCTTAGAGACCTATGAATTGAATGTTCCCTTCCCCGAGCTGCAATGGCATTAATAAGCTTCCCAGTATGTTTAAATTTGTTAAGCCATCAGGTGGAGAATTTGCAGGTGACACACAGTGAGCTGAGCTCTGAAATCCCCAATTACAGCCCGGTAAGGGAGGCAAAGCAAAACCAAGCTGTGCAAAAATACATATGACCATGGCAATTAAATGTATTTTTGAACCAAAACTCTTCTGCCCAGCCTGCAGCAAAGATCCAAATATCCTTCCTTAATAAAGCAGACATATTTGGTTAGATCATCCCCATATGTATAATAACCTCCTCCCCTGCAGAACTTATTAGAAAGAGCAGAAATGATATTCTGCTCAACTACATAAAACCAAATGCAGCAAAACCAACCAAGGTGCAAAAGTCATTTGCTGCAATCACTAGATAATGATTTTAATAATGGACATTTGATGCAAGGAAAAAATTAGATATGAATATCCACATAAATTTGCCATAGAAGAGGAAATTATAAAAAATAAAATACCTAGCTAATTGCTAAAGGGAAGTTTACAAGAGTTCATGCTCTTGCATGGCTTTTAATATAGAAACAGGCACTGACATCTACGTATCATTTTAAAAGCCTTCTGTTCAAGCCTCTATTTTTGTCTTTGCTGAGTGAGAGGGAGCCAGCCCAGTTTAAAACAAGAGGAAATTGAAATACCACACATCTAAAAAGAGCAAATGTGACAAAAAGTGATTTCTGCTCTGACATTTCGAAGAGCTACAGGGTAAAGTGAACAAATTCTATCTAGAGCAGTGTAGATATGACAGGTGTCACTTATATCACTCGTAGGACCAATATAAAATGTAGTATATAGCAAAGTCAGTCGTGCCTTTCATCCACAAAAATCAGGAATTAGTTTGTTTTACCTGTCTTCAGACACTCAAGAATATTTGGGATCTTTTAATTAGTGAGTCTTCCTTCTTCCCCTGCCTTTCAAATATCCAGTGCTTTTCCCATGACAGTTTAAATCCCAGAGTGACTGTCCCTGCCACACCATAGATGGCATTATAAGCAGTGCACCAGAGGTCACCCCAAAGCTTAATTACTTTCCCTGAATGAGGAGGCTTTGCAGACACATCACCTTCTCCCTTCCAGGCCTCTAAATATCTCCAGGCACTTTTGAAGTTTCCTGAGAAAGTATCACAGAACAGAATCCACAGAATGTTTTGGATTGAAAGGGACCTTAAAGACCACCTCATTCCAGCCCCCTGCCATGGGCAGGGACACCTTCCACTAGACCAGGTTGCTCCAAGCCCCATCCAACCTGGTCAAGCACGAGCTTCCCAGGGCAAAGCAAAGCTCGGGTTACCACATCAATTCACGTGGGACCACATCCTCATGGCAAGCCTGGAAAAACTAAAGGTCATCACCATCAGCTGTAACAGCTGAGCTCTTGTGAGAAAAGTCCCAGTATTTGGTAGGTCCTCATTATGTGTTCTGCACCTTGCAAATAATGATGACATCATTTCAAATGCACGAATTACTCTTCCCTCATTTTGCAAAGGCGATTCTCTCTCAGCTGGTGCAAGAGGCACGCTCGATAGTCAGGGTGATGAGATACTGGCACAGAGAATTTGAGGCTCCCTCATCCCTGGAAGTGTCCAAAGCCAGGTTGGAACTGGGCTTGGAGCAACCCAGTGTAGTAGAAGGTGTCCCTGCCCACCGCAAGGGGGTGGAACAATGTTCCTTAAGGTCCCTTCCAACCCAACCCATCTATGATCCCAGGATAATATTTCAACAGTTCCTGGAGGCTGGAAATCATCTTTTCTAGAAATACCTTCTGAGTTTTGGATTAGAAAGGGTGTTGGGGAGTGCTGAATATTTGTAACCTCTGCAGACGTGTCTGCAAGAAGATGAATGGTGAAAGAGCTGATGGAAAAATTTAATTTCCTGCTCTGAAAGTAATGATATTATTCCACAGGCTGCAATATTATGGATATATTAATTTAATTCTAATTTAAATATGATGAATTTTTGTGTTTTTTTGATTTGAGCTCTTCAAGATCTTTCAGTGTTAATTTTCAGATTAGTTACTCTTTTATTCATTAGCTTTAAGAAAGAGGCGAGGATTAAAAATAGGTTGAGAACAAAAAAAAAAAAAAAGCAGAAACCCAAACTATAAGTCTCCCAAATCTTTACAAGTTGAAATATAGATAAGTTTTCTTTGTTAATAAATATATTTTTTGTGAGAAATGGCAGTGAACTTAAAATCAACTGACCAAACTCTATTTTGAGCCCTCCTTTCTGTCTTTTTAGGTAAACCAAATAAAGCAGGTACATCCACGCACTCTCTCCTTTAAAAGGATGCTGTTCTGACAGAGTTCCACGGGCAGATGAAGCGTGACTCAATATCTGCATCACTGATGGTGCTGATACGGAGTGATTCTAAAATATAAATTGTGAACCAAACCCCATGCTGGAATATGTCACTTAACTTCCTGCTTTTTCAGGAATAAGACAGAGAGACCAAGTCACTCTCCTGCTGGCACCAAGTGACTGAGTTTGCTCATCCACTAATCTGAGAAGGAAGCTCTCACCTGGCTCCAAAAGGAAAGGAAGAGCTGAGCCTTCCACCTACGCACACATCCACCCACAAACGTCCCTGACTCAAAGGTTCCCATGGCTTTCTGCTGCTCCTGGCTTGATTTGATTTCCTTAGCTGCCCTAAGAGTCCTTAAATATCTACCCATTAGGCAGAAGTGCCAGAAGCATCAGCCATGTGCCTCCGGACCTGATGTTTCTTTAATTCCACGAAGCAAAGCAGCAGCGACAGCCCAGCATGATTAATTAACCAGGAGGGCTCTGCTGAGCAGCTGCTGGAGCTGTTGTGGCACTCACAAGGCACAAGGGCTGAGAATGTTAAGGCGTTGGAAGGGACCTTAAAAATCATCGAGTCCCAACCCCACTGCTATGGGCAGGAAAACCTCGCGCTAGACCTGGTTGATCAAGGCCTTATCCAACTTGGCTTTGGGCACTGCCACTGGGTGACACTGGTTATTTGGGGCTAGGAGGAGGAGGGGCTGAAGTAAAATGATCTTTGGTCACTGAAGGTGACAGAGAAGGTGTAAAGGTTGTATCTGCACCATGGCCCTGAGAGGGACAGAGCTGCGGCTTCTCTCTCCACCAGGGTTTTGCACGGTACTGGGCTGAAGATAAACCATAATTGACTCAGATGAGGGCTCAAAGAGCTTCCTTGGACTCGATGGTCTAAGAGGTCTTTTCCAACCTAAGCAATTCTGTAATTTTATCCTATGATTCTATCGCATGATTCTACCCCCCAGGGGAGGGTGAGTGCCTGTGCAGTGCTTAGTTGCTAGCTGGGGTTAACCCTCGACATATGCACAGCACATTCTTTCCTCCTGATCTGTATAAAATGAAGCTATTTGGTGGGTCCATCCTGCTCCCTTGGGTATTCATGATAAAAACACCCAGAGGCATTCAGTAAACATCCTCTGCTGCAGGGATTACCAACAGGGGAATCACTTATGTAAATTAATTGGGCCTTCAAGAGTTGGAAATGCATACAGAAACACAAATCAGTCACCAAGAGAAAACTTCAGCTTTCTCTTGAAATCTAGAAAGCTTTACAATGATGATGATGATTATTACTATTATTATTTTGTTAAATCATAGAATACAAAGGTTGGAAAAGACCTCTAGGTTGATTGTAGGTTTAAGTTTTATCAGTTTTTACATTTTCCCAGTAAACACTGGGAGTTTAACCTTATTGATAACAATGTCTGGAGGAAAAGGGGGGCTGGTGAAGAGAGGGGAGATATCAGATCTTGCAAAAAAGAGTTCAGAGACCACAACAAAGGATATTCTGAGTCTCCTCTTGCCTGTCCTGCAGCTGTCCACTCTTGTATGCTTTCTCACTCCCTGGTAAAGAGACCCAGCAGAGCCAGTTCACAGTTCTGTCAGCCTCTCCTGCCCTTCAGGGTATGTCCACCAATAATCTTTGTCCTGAAGCAAAGCCTTCATCATCTCTCTCATCCCTTTATCCCACCTCTCCTAAGAGGGTAAAGACCCATCTCATTTAAAGAAGGCATCACCTTTAGTCTTTTCTCAAAGAACCACAAAAGTAGGAAAAGACCTCTAAAATCATCAAATCCAGCCATTAAACCAGCACCTCCACCATGTTCACCACTAAACTATGTCCTCAAGTGCTGCCTCCACACATTTTTTGAACACTTGCAGGGATGGTGACTCCACAACTTCTAGTGGCTTTGGATCACTGATTCAGAAGAAGAGGCAGACACTGCAGTCCTGCACATCATCCACATGGCATGAGGACATGGACTTGTGTTCTGGAGACAAGCAGCTCTCAGGGCTCACAAACTCACCTGGGCTCTGCACCCTGAGCTGCTCCTTCCCTGATGAGTTTGTGTGTGTAGGACCTGTGAATCCACCCTGTCCTGGGGAGTCTCAGCTGCCTTTGGTGACTCAATTAGCCCTTTAAAGCCTGGTTTAAGAAAACAGAACAAATCTGAAGTGAAAGAAAAGGGGCTTTCCTACAGCATGGAAAGCCCTGACAGCGTGCAGGGGGACAGCTCCTGAGCCATGGTCCCGAGTGGCTGCAGGGAACAGCTGCTGTACATGGACACACACGGCTCTGGCAGGGCTTCAGGCACAGAAGGAAAATCTGCCTGAGCAGAGAGCTCTCACACACGTGCACAAGCACTTACCAAGCCCCAGTAACTCTGCTGCAGGGTATCTTTTGCCTTCTTATTGTGCAGGGGTTAAGGCTTGGCTGCCTTGATGAGAAAGCTGTCCTGATTGCTTGCAAACTCTCAGCATTCCCACTTAAAACTGATTTAAAGAGACAGGAAAGGCAATCAGGAAACAGCTCCCGCTCCATCCCCTTAAAGCAAACTTAATTTTAACACCTAATTATGTGCAATACAGACTCATTCCTATTTCCTTTGCCAAGCTGCTCCTTGGTTTTGAAGAAGTGGTGCTCACCCTCGTGGGGAGGGAGGCTTTGATTAAGAGAAAGCAAAAAAAAAAAAAAACTGTTGAAGATGAGAAAAGCCCGACTGAATAGTGGTACCTGCAGCAGGATGCTGCTTCTGCCACTCACCTGCTCTGTCACCTCGGGCATGTGGCAGGGGCACCTGGGCTTTGATTTCCTTGCTTTTAAAGGAGATAAGAAGGCGATCATTTTCCTCCCACGCATCATGCTTGGAGACACAGGACTGCAAAGTGCTAAAGTAGAGCAGGAAAACTATTCCGGTTGCCTAATGACAGCTCCAGAAGAAGCAGCAGAACATATCCATTTTTCCACATCTCTTTAAGCACAGCTAATGAAGAGAAAAGAAAGCCCCTGCCCTGGCTGAGAGCAAGCAGCAGCATTGCAAGTGATGCACAGAAACGTGGGAAACACACTGGAGTGCAGGAATTCAGTTACAGGGCTGTTTGCAAATTAATGGCTAAATCAATTAAATGAAAGCATGGGATTTCTCCTGAGGAAAGTCTGGTCACAGTCGCGAGGAGAAGGGGAGGGGTTGTGGAGCAGGGATGACATAATCACGTTTGCGAATCACCAGCAGTGTGCATGCTTTAATCCATTAATGGGGTTTTTATCTGTGATCATAAAAAGCAGGTTACAGTCAGCCTGGGAGGGAGTGAGGGTTGGAGGAGACGGGGAGGGGAGAGAAAGAGAGAGAGAGAGAGAGACAGAAAGCAAGGGGAGAAAGAGAGCACAATTCACTCGGTGAATTGCTTGCAAGCTTGGGGCTGATAATTAGGGATCTCGGGAGAGCAGTTTCTCAGAATAAGGTGCTCTCCTTCAGATGGACCGGATGGAGACAGTGGTTCAGTCCTGCTGATATTTTTTAAGCCCTCCTCGCAGTTTGATGGGCATTCCCAGAGCTTTTGTGCACGTCTCGGAAAGCGTTGACGTGGAAAGGAGCAGCGAGGAGGGGGAGGTTGGAGGAACAAACTGCAGCTCCTCCAAAAACACGGAGGGCATGCAAGGGAGCGAGCAGGCTGGGGAGGAGGGCGAGGTGGGCGCACCTCGCACCATGTTCCCCCGGTGCCGGCGCGGCGCAGTTTCGGAGATGTCTCTCCTGTGACTTGGACGCACCATGAGCATCTGGGAGCTGATCCTGGCTTTCGTGGTGGTGCTGCTGATGCTCGTGGCCCTGCTGGCCAACGTGCTGGTGCTGCTGTGCTTCCTGTACAGCGCCGACATCCGCAAGCAGGTCCCGGGATTGTTCATCCTCAACCTCACCTTCTGCAACCTGTTGATGGCCGTTTCGAGCATGCCCCTGACCTTGGCCGGGATCATTTACAAGAGTCAGCCAGGAGGAGATCATATCTGCCACGCTGTGGGCTTCCTGGAGACTTTTCTCACCACGAATTCCATGTTGAGCATGGCAGCTTTGAGCATTGACAGGTGGATTGCTGTGGTCTTCCCTCTAAGTTATCACTCCAAAATGAGGTACAGAGATGCTGCTCTCATACTGAGCTACACGTGGTTGCACTCGGTGTCGTTCCCGATAGTGGCAGCTTGTCTCTCCTGGGTGGGTTTCCATCACCTCTATGCCTCCTGCACCCTGTACAACAAGAGACCAGAGGATAGGACACAGTTTATGATTTTCACTGGGGTCTTTCACGCCCTCAGCTTCCTCCTCTCTCTTATAATCCTGTGTTTCACATATCTAAAAGTGCTGAAGGTGGCACGGTTCCACTGTAAGAGGATTGACGTGATCACTATGCAGACCCTGGTGCTGCTTGTGGACATCCATCCCAGGTAAGGTGCCTGTGTGTTCAGCAAGTGGGACTATTCGTGGCACAAAAAGTGAGGAGGGGGTTCAGTGTTATGTTAAAACAGCCTGATCTGTACCAGACCAAGGGATGGGGAGGGGTAAAGAAGAACCATCCTCCTCAACAGTTTCTATTGTGCATGTTTCTTTTTACTTGGGTTTATTTCTCTGATTATAGGACTCATTTTCTGTTGGGCTTAAAGACTTGTTTTGGGAGGGAGGGCAAAGAAAGGGGCGGTTTCAGCTGAGAATGCACTTCCCTTTGAGACAGCGATCAGATCCCTGCCCTTTGTGTCCGAAGGTGGATTTAGTGGTCGATGGGTTTGCATTTTCGGCACTGTCAGCCCAAAATGTTTCTGAATCCCCGAGGGAGGAGGCTGCACCTGTCCCTTCAGCTGGAGTTTGGAAGGGAAGCTGGGAGCTGCCTGCAGCTCCTTTGCTCAGCAGTTTCCCTGTTGCTGTGCTCTCTCTTAACTTTATCATTCCTGAAGGCGGAATCCTAAGGGAACAGCATCTGCAAAATGCGTGCGCTTGAATGCCTATATTTAAATTTAAGGGAGAGAGAATTCAGCAGCACTGTTGATATGCCCAAAAAGGGATGTATAAAGCCCATTTCAAACGAGAGGCTTTAGGCAAGCCCCTCGTGCCGAGACACAGGAGGAGAAAAGCCTCCAGGGGCTGGAAGGATAGTGGGCTTGAAGGCAAGCACCGAATGGGAAGGAATGCGGGCTGGGACGCTGAGCAAAAGTCACATCAGGGATTATGTTATAAATCTTGCATGAATAGGCAATGTATGGATCTGGAAGGGATGCAGGTTTGGTGTCTGAAATGGGGGGAGAAATCTGCCTGGAAGACAGGCAAGCAGAGAGGGCAGTCCCGTGCCTGACATCCCATCTGACCTCCCTTGCTCCTCTGTGCCCCGTGAGCTGAAGGCAAACACCATCTCTCTCCATTTGCAGCCAGCCAGGAGCAGAGCTGCAGGGCTCAGAGCACATGTGGCTGTCCTCAAAAACAGGTCAAGTTTTGGGGCTTCCTGAGGCTAAGACAAATAAGTCTGAAAGGATCAGGGCAGGACAGCACACTGTTGGAAGAACAGAAGCATTTGCTCAAAATTCTCCAGTTAAGCTCTTTGAGCTGTCTCTTGACCAAGAATGCAGAGCAGAACTTTGGGCAAGGCTTGCTGCTGTTCTTGAGAAATACAGGTATAAATTTTCCCTTATTCACCAGTCAAATTGAGCAAAAACACCCTCCTGTCCTATGTGCTGTCTGGTTGATAAACTGTGCCTTGACTGTCTCAATTCCTGTACCAAGAGATGTGGTGGTTACTCCCAGGACAGTGCCATAAACCCTCTGGTTTGAAACAGCATTTGTTTTGCCTAATGCTTCAAGCATGTCTGGACTGCACAGCAAAGTTTAGAAAAAGGGCAAAAATCTCAGTGTTTTTTCCCCTCCTCTGCATTTTTTATGGTCTAGGTTAAACTGAGGCTCTTTGTGCATTTTCTAATCATCTCACTAAGGATTCAGTGGGGCTGTGGGAATGATGCTTCCTTTCTTCAGAGGAGACAGAGTGGCACAGGCACTTTGCTGTGAGTAACCTGTACCAACAACTCTTCCCTTTCACATCAGGTTATTCTAATGCCTCTCTCTAAGAAAACAGAGTTTGAGTTTCTTTTCCAGATTACAGAACTGGTGGCTGATTTGACCCATGCAGGTGCTGCCTTAACCAGTGACAGCTCCTGCTGCTGAAAGGGCCAGCTCTCAGGTCACCTTCTCTCCTGTGAGAGCTGCACAGAGTCAGTGATGCTCATAAATCTCTGACACAACAAAAGCATCATTTGCCTTATATTAGTGTGTATATACAGGCAATTTCAGTGTGTGCCTGACACCACAGACACGGACGCTGGGAGAATTCACACGAGAGAAAGAAGTTTGCAGTCCCAGCTTAGACGACCCTGACTCCTCCAGCTCTTTCCAGGGTCTAGTTTCAACGCTGAGAAATGTGTACAGACAATTTCTCTGCTTCCTATGACTCGGAATCCGCCCTCAAGGGGGTCTAGTGACAGGCATTATGGCAGATGGCTTGATTACCTGTGACTTAGAAAGACACGAGTGACCTCCTGAAGATCACTCAAGATGAGTGCAAAGGAAACCTCTAAATACCATACAAATTCATGGGAATGTTTTGGGCACACGTCCTTTCAAGTTAGCTTAGGCATTTCTAGTGGATCCAGCTTTTCCCTGACTTTGTTCTTAAGACCAAAATATCTTAGGAATTGTGAGAGATTTGGGAAAAACTTCACTTAAGTGTTTAACCCATGTATTTCTTTGCTCAGATTATCTACACAATCTTTTTGGTGTATCCAGCTCTACACATCTTAAGGTCCAGTATCTCATAAACTTTATTTTGAATACCAAACCTTCAAGGGGATATAGCTTAGATTTTCCAGGATATTAAAATCTTCTAATGAAAGCTTAGTCAATAATCCCATTCTGTTACTGGTGTCACTACTGGAACTTGCATATGTGTTCTTATCTTAGTGCATGGAAGTGTGTGCAAGAACAAAGTACTTGTCTGTACACTGTCCATATGAAGGAATGAGATAAAATACCTTCATCTGTGCTGTGGTATTTACTGGCTCCATCTGGAAAGGCTGAACAAAAGAAACTGGTTTTAAGTGTATCGGGACAGTGTTCTCCTTGTGTGTGAGCTACAGGAGTCAGAGACAGCTTTGTATGTGCCAGCAAGGAAAAGATGTAACTGGGGAAACTGTTAGAGATAAAAAATACACACCCTCTCCACCCTTAGAACACCCTAATTGAACTTGCTTTGGAGAAAAACTTTCCCATATTGCTGTGGGCTTGGGATACTATGAATTTAATAACACAGGTCTTAAGTGAAGCTGTTGAACCTCTAAGATAATATGCCTGAACCTAAAAACACTTCAAGTTCCCCATCTCTTGCAGAATTGAAAGCCCATAGGTTCCCTTGAATGGGTGGATTTTCTTCTCATCTGTCATTTCTAGCTGCAAATAACTCAGACACAGAACATGCAATGCTTTTAGATGTGGCATGTTCTTTGAGAGAGAGATGATTTGTCATCTCAAGGAGAACAAACTTTTCCTCCAGTATTTATTTCATCACGTCATGATAGCTGTTCTGGGGGACTGGCGACATAAGACCAAATATAGAATGGAACACAGGAAACACATTTTCTTTTATACAGTGGAAAGGCAGCATAGGAACTCATTGCCACAGAGATCACCAATGCACACTGAGATCCTCAGGACATAACATGTTTGGATGATGATAAAACATTTGCAGATACAGCAGTGTATGGCCCTAAGCCTCAGCTACGAGCACATGAGAGGGTGGAGCCTGAGAGTGAGTCATCAATTACAAATTTACAATAAAAAAAAGAGAGGCCAATGTCAAAATATTTTAAAATATTATATATAGATAGATAGAGGACATGGTCCAGCCTGTTCAGTTTGCCTGAACTGTGTCACCACGAGACCTGTGCAATGAGTCAACACGTGGCACAATTATGTGCATAGAGAGGGTTTCAGGATGGCAGTCTGGCTTCGGTTTTGCCTTTTCCAAAGGGATTCATTCAGGTACAGATGGTCCTGGCACTCTGGGACATACAACCCATCCAATCTACCTGCCTGGAGCAGGCAGTAACTCAGCCCCTTCCCTCACAAAGCACAGAGAGCACAGGAGTCACTCAAGCAGGTAAAGGAACAGGATGAGATTTCACATTAAAACCACTTTTGACAAGAAAATGTGCTGATTTGGAAGGAGATTTTTTTGCAGTGGAAGCACTCAGCCCCATGGTCCCCTCACCTTGCTGGCAGCTCTCTGGTGGCCTGCTGAGACCACCAACAGGAAAGTCAAAGAGCAAGCTCTAGTCTGAGAAGGAAACAAGGGGTGGGACTGATATGTGCTTGTTTAGCCAGAAACAGGGCTGGTTTGAGTTGAGAAGTGAGGATAGAACAATGCTGTGGATTTATTGTACAATTCCCAGCTTTGCAAAACATTCAGCACGGCAGCCGTGCAGAGCTGCACAGGCTGATGGAATATTTATGGACACAGAGTTCATAGCTATGGGATACAGTGATTTCTCCAACATTGGAGCAATCTGAAAGTCCAGAGCATATGTTTTCCCTTTAGGATTTTGTTGTGGCTTATTGCTTATCTTGCTGGGAAGTTTCTCCTCCCTAAGGTAGTGGCGTTGGAATTGCTGTTTCTAGGGAAGTAGCAGTTTTTGGAGGGTAAGATGGTCAGACAATGCCTTAATACTTGATATTGCCCCACATAAATGCAGTGCACCTGGCACTGGCTTATGTGATCGTAACAGATACTGGAAGGATTGTTTTCCATCATTCCATAAGTAAAGCCATTAAAACCTGTTACCTGATGTTATGATTCATGTTCTTGTCTGTGTTGGATGTCACACAGCGTGAGAGAGCGTTGTCTGGAAGAACAAAAGAGGAGGAGGCAGCGAGCAACAAAGAAAATAAGTACCTTTATTGGTACCTTCATACTTTGTTTTGCACCTTATGTAATTACAAGGTAAGTGTGAACCTAACTCCTGGAAAGGGCTCCTGAGATGCAATTGTAACTCAGAGAAGCAGGGCCCTCTGAGCCACAAGATTGTTCTGTTTCCTGTGAAAATTTCATGCACTGTTTCCACTCCTCTAAGAGGGATTGCATTTACTGAGATAACAAATTATGTAAAATGTCACAGTGCTTATCCAGTTCAATCCTGGTGCAGGATTCTGATCAGAGTCAGCTCAGACAGCCCAGTCAGTGTGCTGGTCTCATGGGAGTGATTTAGGGAGTCAGTCCAAACAAATTTTCAGACTTTTTTGGGGGTCAAGTAGTCACCTACTTCCTAGATTGCCTCCCTGGTTCAGAGGAAGACACTTGCCTGAATAGGTCAGACTGTAAAAATTTGGTCAACAAGATCCAGCTGAGGTGAGAAGAGGGTCCCCAGACTTAAACCATGGTTTTGTCTGACTGGATAGAGTTTATTAGTCATAAACACCAAATATCAAAGCCGTGCTGGCTCATAACAAAAAAAAAATTGCTTCTGATTTATGGTCAGATGTCTATCTGTCTACTAACTTATCTTTGGAAATGGCTCCTGTGGGAAACACTAAATTACTCCTATGAAATATAAAGTATTAGAAAGTGAGTATATCCAGAAAAATGTTATCTAACTGTTGAAGGAAATTTATAGGTTGCATTCCTTACTAAAAGACTCTGGAAAAACTGAGATGCTGCTATGCAGAACAGAGAAAGAAAAAATATTTTTAAAGTGTCTCCTATTCCAATACTATTAAGTAGAAATTAGTGGGGCTGATTTCAGTTCAACCTAGATCTAACATAAAAAAATCACTGAAAAATCTGGATTAAGGGTCAGTATAAGTGGACATGGAATGAACCCTGAGTTTTTCCATTTCCATATAATATCCTGATTTTCTAGAATTAAAAAAATAAAATTAATTTAGTAGAATCACCTTCACTTTCAGTTAGTGCTCACAAGACACCATTTCAAGCCACACAGTTAAATGGTATAAAAGGATTTGTAATTATGGACATTTAGCCTCAGATCTCAAGCTATAAGACATTAAACTATTTATCTCATTGCAAATGGTTAATTTTTATTTCATGTCGAGTGTCTGATCTTAGTGAAAATCATCACAGTCACACAATAGCTGGTGGCTCAGTCCTGAGAGCTCTAACCAGAACTGTCACAGGTATTTCTGTGCTCCTCCACAGGCACCTCAGCCCAGCATTCAGGCACCACTTCCCCACCTCCTCCTCACCTTGTGGTGTCCCAGGTTGTGTCCCAGTGGCTTTAAGGCACAGAAGAGAGGTTAGAGAAATCCTGAGCCTCCTGCCTTTAGTCCATACAAGATCCATAAAAGAGAGTGATGATGAGAAGAGTCAGGAAGATGGGCCCTGGGAGCTCGGCAGGCTTATCAGGGGTGTTGAATTCTCTCACATTCCTGGTCTTTTCAGTTCTGACATGCCCAGGGGGAACTCAGCATAGCATGCCAAGGGGAATTCCCTCTTCAGCTGCTCGAGAGACCTTGCTGGACAATTGCATGCATGGATATTCAAGGATATGCATCAATCACTGTGCCTCACTCTGCCTCACACATGGGGCTGAGGGTCTTGAAGTCAAGGGGACAAGGAGATTTTGAGTTTAATTTTGCAAGCAAGTAGTATTTTCTGGGCTATGCCCAGCGCTTTGCATTTACAAGAGAGTGTCAGTCAATCCCATTTGAAGGCAGGGAAGAGCAGACAGAGGAGGGAGCACATTGCTCAGCCTCTCATTTGGTCAGTCAGCTCTAATCAGCAATCCACTTAAATTAAACATGCTCTTAAGTACTCCCTGAATTGGAGGCTGAAAGCAGCAAATCACAAGGCTTTACTAGAACAACATCTTTCTGTCTCGACACTAAAAATAAATAGGTGTCACTAGAAGTTCCATGAACCAGAGGAGGAGTTGTGCTTATAATCCCAGACAGATAAATGCCTCTCTGGATAAACCTGAGTTTTTCAGACCACATTAAGGTGAAAATCAGATTAGGCACTTCTTTTACGAAGAAAACACCATCCTAATTAGTTCAATAGATGACCTTAAGTATTCTATCAGTAGAATTTGGTTCTTCTTGATTCAGTGTTTCCACTCCATCAGTATGACAGATGTACTACCCCATATCATATATTTCTAGGCATAGCTTGTTTCTTGGTTCTTCTATGAGTACACATCTCCTTCTTTGCTATATTTAATATCATGCAATTAAATACCATTGTTCCAAACCTCTTTTCTCCAAGGATCGTTTTTCATAAGAAAAAATGAAGATAAGTTTTTAATATCCATTTCAAACTCCGGGCATTTCATACTGAAATACAGAACTTTGTTCATGTAAGTTAATAAGTGCTGTCAATGTGTGAGGAAATTGGCCTTAAATTAAAAATCCTGAAGTAATATCAGACAGAAGTTCATAGACCCAAGCCCTCAGGTTACATAGGAGGATGATGGAACAGGCAGAAGAAGATTAAAATTCTCTTGTATAATCTCTGGGGGACAAGGGGTAAATAAATTCTGTTTTTAAACTGATTTCTTGCTCTCTGCATATGCAGATCCTGCCTGGGAGACAAGCAGTTCAGAATTCCTCTGCAACTTGTATTCTTGCCTATTTGTGCCTATAAATGCATGGCTTTCCTGTGAAATCATAAGTTGTCATATTTGAAGTGGCCTTCCAGTCTCCATCCAGATGATGTGAGGTGGAGATATTTGGCTCCCATGTGGAAAAATGAGAGGTTTTGGGGACGAGCCAGACAATCCTGTTTGGTGTCCTTACACCCCTGTGCTGCTGGCACTCGGTTCCTGCAGCTCTGGGGAACAGCAGTGACTGAAAGCAAAGGTTTGTAAGATTTGCAGGTCCCAGATCTGCAAGTCCCAAGCTCACAGTGCTTCCTTACACAGCCTCTCTGGTTGTCATGTATGCACTGCTTCAGAGGCAAAGCTGGCCAAGGAGAAATCTGCTGAGGATCGCTGGGATGCCATTTTTGTACAGGGAGGAGATTATTAAAATAGGGCTTTTTCATTAGCAAGTCAGCACAGAAAAGGTTTAATGCACCAGGCAATAAAGTGAAAATAAGTCCAAATGAAGATCAAAATAAACTGATCATAGAATCATGGAATGTTTTGGGTTCGAAGGGACCTTAAAAGATCACTTCATTCCACCCCCTGCCATGGGCAGGGATACTTTCCACTAGACCAGATTGCTCCAAGCCCCATCCATCCTGGCTTTGAACACTCCAGGGATGATCAGCTTATTCAGATTATTAACACCAAAATAAAAACCAATGTATAATTTTGGTACTACAGGACTTGTATGGGGAAAAAAAAAAAAAAAAGGTTAGAATCAGGCACAAACAGAAATGTTACCTCAAAGAATTCATACAAATTCTTGGGGAAGGCACTGAATTTCTTCTTGTAAGAGCTCCATCATCTACCAGCTCCAGACTGCGGTGCCAGTTTTCTTTCACTTCTGAACAGCAAGACATTTTAACTTGTCTGAGGCTCTGGTCTGTTCAGACTTGTCTCAATGACTCAGTTAAAGCCCCAGGTTTAAGCAATGCATGAGAGATGTTGCCATTTATTCAGCCTTCCACCTGGGTGTACACATGCTCAGTAAATATATATTAGTATAGCGATTAACTGCACGTGTAAATAAAGGATTTCCAGTTTTATGTGCATAGAGATCAAGGCCATCCTCTGCAACATCCCATTCTCATTTGTTTACTGACAGTGAAATAAAATAATTGGATAGCCATGTGAGATGACACACTCTACAGAACTAAAGTTTCTAAAATATGAACAAGGTATCATAGCAAAAGAGCTTATAGCTTTGAAATAAAAACGTTCTGAAGACCAAACAGTAGAAGAGTGGCTTATGAAAGCAAGATAAGGAATTATGTCGTTGATGCTGTAAAATTTAATTTCCAGGTAGCACTGAAATATTAATATCCCTTCACTGAAAATGCCTTCTTTTTGGCTGAAACATTCCATGAAAATTGAAGCTATGCATATAATTTCCCTCATAAAGGAGAAACAAAGCCTTTCAAAGGCAATAAAGTATGTGATATGCCTTGAAAGGCTGACATTTAATTGTACAAAAAATGGAAACGCATAGCTGGGTGTTTGGCTGCATTTCTGTGTTTGCTGCTTGATAACTGCAAATGTAATTTACCGGAAAAAATAACACATGCGAATTGAAAAAATGTGTAAATGTCAAGGAAACTTGCAGAATTCAATCAAGGAAAATATTTAAAGCTTTTTTAATAGAAGTGTAGGCTTTTCATTTGATCAGTCAATGAAGGTAAAATTAGCAAGTCTAGGCTTGCAACCCTGAAGTGTCTGTTTGATATGCCTTAAATGGAGATGATTGTTAATGCCTCATAGAACTGATTGACAGAGCCTCAGACACACATTTGTCACATTTTGGTTATTCAAGGCATTCACAGAATTTAATTAAACATAATCAAATTTTCATCTGCAAAGCGTTCAGTAAAAACAAATCATCCAGATGAAATTCAACATGATAAAATTCCAAATGCGAGGTAGGCATCAAATAAATGGAGTGGAGAACAACAAGAAGGATGGATCATGGTAGATTACAATGTAAATATGACTCAGGAGCTGACTAATTTCCAAATTGTCAATTCTCATTTTAGAACACATTAATTTGGATGTCATAAGCTCCGTTTTATTAAACAGGAGAGAATACACCAGATGAGACCACCTAGCAGCTGGAGTTGATGATAATTTTATCTCAGTCCTCCTTCTACTTTGTAAGAAAAGTAATGGCCCAGAGTTAGAGGGGAGGTTGAAATAATAACATTTGAGATGAATAGAGAGAGGAATGGGACAGAACTTAAGATTATGAATAACATTAGTGCTATTGCTGCTGCAGGAGCCGTGCATCAGAATGCTCCTTGGAAATGGTGCTTTGTCTGAAGAAACACGAGTAGTTGAAGTGTTTTCCAGACAGTTTTAAGAACATCTGCTGCTGAAGAGAGTTTCAACAGAGATCTGATTTGCCGTGGCCTCGTGGGGCTCTCTAGCAGCACATGTGGCTGTTTGTCCTCTATGAAAATCAATAGTTTCTAACAGCTATAGAGGCACATTGAACAGAACTGCCCTTTGGTGTTGCTCAAAGACATGGGGAGTTATCAATATTTCACTGTCAGAAATACTCCCCCTGAGTACACAGTGAACTATCTGTGCTAGTTTAGGTGTGAGGAGTATATGAAGCTCTTCCCTCCCCTAATAATTTAAAAGTTTTGTCTTGCTAGATTTGTTGCAGATGTGTATGTTTGGCCTTTAAACTGACCAGTTTTTAAATTCAGGATGGAATATGCCATCTCTTGATGACTTATTTTCCTTCCTTGTGTGCTTCTGCAACTCAGGCAAACTGTTTAAAAGCATTAAACTCTCTCTAGGAGTTGGGTAGAAAGCTGGATGCCACTAATAAATGGCTTCCCAGATGCCCTAAGGGGGAGCTAGAACCACAAACTCAGGCTAGATGCTGGATTTTCAGATTGGTCATGGTAGAGAAATAAGATTTCCATGAGGCCAAGCAACAGCACTTTAGCCAACAGACCTCAAGTTTACATTTGCAGTCTTGAAAATTCGTAAGAGGAGGACAACATTCACATTTTCATGAGTATGGCTTGCTTTTCTTTTGCTGTGCTGTAATTGCCCAGGAATAACTTGAGGGGTTTGGGGGTGGGTTAAAGTCTTTCAGTTATGCTGCTGCTCTGGGGTTTTAATAGGAATGTTCACTCTTTCTACCTCCCCGTTTTCACAGACTTGTTGAATTATCCTCTGTGGTCCACATCAATTCCCACTGGGGAATCATTTCCAAGTGCTTGGCTTACAGCAAAGCTGTTTCAGACCCTTTTGTGTACTCTTTGCTCCGGCATCAGTACAAGAAGACGTGGAAGGACATCATAAACAAGATCCTCAAGAGGAGCTCCATCAACACCTCCGCCCTCACGAGCGAATCGCACAACCCAAACACGCCGCAGCTGAACGAGTGAGGAGCCTGGTATGGGACCTAAAAGACATAAAACATGATATCTGTGGGACAAAACTCAATGGCCTATCCCTAGTAGCTCTCCTCAGCTGTCCAGGTTTCGGGAGGCAGTCATGGCCAGGGTCAATGCCAGCCCATGCCCTTCCAGTAGCCCACGTTAACATCTTAGGGAGTCAGGGCTGCTTTGGACCTCCTGCCTCCGACTGGAAGAGCACTATTGATCCGTGGTCCTGCAGGCTTCACAAATACAAATCTCCCATTGATTTCCATCAGCAGTTGCATCCACAGATAAAAAGCTAGTCCTGGGAAGAAGGGCTCATTAAAGTAATGGGAGCAAACTGGTGCTGTCGTAAGGTTGCTCTAAAAAGCTGCATGGGGGGATCTGTGCTGAGTTTTTCAGTGGCTGCAGGTAAAGCTCCCCCTGGTGTAGCTGCCAACATGGCTTTGCAAAACCCAGCCCAGCCTAGTTGCTTGAAGAGGTTGTGTATAGAAAAAAAAAATAGTGGAAAAAGCTCAAAAAAAAAATTAAAAATCTTTATTTATCTAAATATTAGTCCAGCGCCCAACACAGCTTTCATATATGTACTTTTTGAAACAATCCTGTAGAATTGAAGGAAAAAACACTCTTGAAGTATGCTACAGGGTGGATTCAGCCGTGAATATAAATTTTAAAGGAATTTACATAAAATCCCACTAATTTTCTCCCCATTAGATTTCAGAAAAATTCATAAGGAAGACAGAACGGAAAGGTCAGGATGCCTCCTGCCTAATTCCATATATCTGAGCTAGAAAGAACTGTATTTTGCCCAAACCTGCAGAACTGGGCCCTGTGCCCAGGCGAAAAGAAAAATAAAAATCCTTTTTTCTGAGGAGTTATTAATCTTTTTTTTTTCCTACTTAAAGGAAAGATGAGCCTAAATCTGAGTTTAAAGTATAATTTCCAGAGCAAGTGGAGGAAAAATAATAGGCCTCCACTCCACCAAGAATGTGGAGCCAATAATCTGGATCCACATCTGAATGAGCAAATCTCAGGAGGTTTCAGTCCAAATCTTTACAGCTCTAGATTGCAATTATGCATAGGCACATTATTAACATTTCCCAAGCCTTCACATGCATGTGCCCAGATTTAGAATAGTCTTGGTTAATTAGGCTTCATGCATGCAGTGGCAGCTTAAATAAGAGCTGACACAGCTGGCTGTGTTACCACCTACCCTTTCTTATATTCCCTCTGTCAATCCCATACTGAGAAAACACAGCCAGGATCATATTGAGAAAATAGGAGCCCCTGTAGTAAAAATGTGGGATTCCTTTTTAGTTACCACCTACTCTCATCCAAGAATAGGGCTTAATAAGTTGCAAAAAACACCCACTGTTGAATTTTCTGGCTTCTGATTCAAAGCCCAGACAGGGAATTCAGTGAAGGGCTTCACCCCAAAGCCAATGAATGTGGGGTAACACCTCTGTTATCAGTCTGGATTGACTTAACCCCTGCCCTAGCATGGGCTACAGCTGCAAGGAACCACGTTAGTATATAAATTTACATAGTCATCTGCTCTGTAAATGGAAGAATTTATATGATGAAGATCATAAGCAACCATGTAAATAAAAATTTTTAGCATAATTACTATTCAGCTATAAAAATACCATAATTACAATGAAATCTGCACACTATTATAATCACAGAATCTAAGTTCTTACAACACTGCATTCAAATTAACCCTCAACCAGATTAAATAGTCTACCTCATCTTGATCATTTTGTTTCTTAGGCTTAACATAATTTTCTCAGGTGCAATAGTTAAAGACACCCAGCTTAATACTTGTTCCTTAAGAAATTCAAGTCATTTTGATGACTGGAGTGTATCAGAACACAGGAGTTCAAAAACAGATAAAAAGCTCTATATCAATTCATTATATGTTTTACTAAGACCACTTTTACTAAACTGCCCCAGGATGACTTGTCAAAGTCCACAACTGTTGTTGACTTATACAAGGGGCTGTTGCCAAACTCAATGGGAGGTTTGTATGTTGATAAGGTTAACTCCAGAAGGATTTAAAATTTCAAATTCAGAGGGAGCAAGATAATTTCCTAAGAAAAAACAAACCTGTTCTACATTTAGGATGTCTATCAAAAGACGGAGAAAAATAGAGCATTGGACTTGTCTCATTATGCTTGTGTATCAAAGTCAGTCACCGGTTGATTTACGTGTCACCATGAGCAATAAATCTCTCCACTTGTACATGTTTAAAAATTTGTCTTTCTTTCATGGTGCCTTTCTTCTACAATTAATCTTATGCCAGAGAATAGATATAATTTCCCCCTTCCTTGCATCAGCTCTCCGACACGTTGCCATCTTTCCACCAACCTGAAGCAAGCGGGAGTTGTAAATGCTGGTGCTTGACAAACTGCCTCAGTACACAAAATAAAAGTAATGCCCTAACATTCCCTGATGGCATTTTATAAGACACTAGAAACATGATACTGTGGCTTGTTAAGTGCTAGGTGTTCAGCTGAATTCTTATAGGCAACTGGCAACATTTTCCAAAATGTATGTCTAAAGTGATGAATGTAGATATGAGTAACTGTCTGCTGAGTATTATATGTACTATACAACACTTTGACTCGAGTGAGTTAGAATAATGATGGTAAATGTAATGCACAGTATTTATTTATTACCTCTGCTCACGAAGCAGAGCTGTTCTCTTGTCAAACACACGTGTGTGTGCGGGGGAGGGAGGGAGGGGGGAAGGGGAATTTCCATTTGTTATTTAAATATTTTTGAAAAAGTTTGTAAAGTATGGCTGCAACGTGTGCCCAAAATCTGGAACTGCATGTGCAAAACTGGGCAGCTGCTTAGGCAATATGCAGTTTTCTGTTTGTTGGCATCCGTGTCCCATATGCAATATCTATTCCTCACATGCATGTCCAATTAACATTTCCTTCATATCTGGTAAATTTGGCAGGCAGAACACTGGCAGATGAGTAAGAGAATTTAGTCCACTATGTCATTTCGTGGATTCTGAGCTTCTCCTTTTGTTTATTTTACAGTAATTTGTGTAATTTCAGAGCCCTAAGTGTGAACTAGGATCATGGTCTATGTGATGGTTTTGAGCCAGTTTGAATGTGAAGATCTGGGTAATTGCATTTGGAAAAAAACACAACAGACTGATGATTATTGAATAATTAATCAGTACCACGTTCTCTCCTGACATAAATCAACATAATAGTTGGTTTCACCTGAGGATTTGGTCCCATTAGATGAATATAAGTCTGCTTCAGGTCAACAGTAAAATCTTCCTGGAAAGTTTTTTTTTTTAAATAATTTTTGGAAGATATTTTCGACTTAGCTTCAAACAACAGCTGCATGAGAACACCTTTAAGAGGTTACAAAAGTGAGGAAGAGAGAGATGTGGGTGGGAGGCTGAGGGTCAGGTAGTTTGGGAACTACAAACTCTCAGACATTCACTCATCCCAAAGACAAAGGTAAAAATTCTGCCAGAGCTCAGTCGCTGCCATAGGGTGGGCTGAGCCTGCAACAGCAGCACAGACTCCATAGGAAGATCCTTGTTGGCTTGGGAAGACTCTACTGGTATTCAGATGGGCTCTGTGGAAACTACTCACACTGTTTGAATGACCAGAGACAGTTTAATTGCTGAAGTCCAGGAGGTTTAGGCAGATTGCAGAAAGTAAATTTTTCTGGACCTATAGGCCCAAGGTTTCCCAGTTCCCTCATGTCTCTTAATCCCAAATGAAGAAGGCTCTGAAGGCTCTGCATATCTTGCCCTATGCATTTTTACACACACAGTGAACACCCTTTGGAACAACCCTTTGGAAACTGCTTGCTTTTCACTACTGTTAGAGCTGCCTTCTCTTCACTTCTCCCCATATTCAATGTTCTTGCCACTAAAGAAAGCTCAGAAGCAGAGACTTGTTACTTTACCCTAAAATCACAAAATACTTCAGCACAGAGAGCTCAGTTAAGTCCTGATCCCATGGTCACTCTGTGTGTGCTCTGCTGGACAGTGAGGGCTGAGCACAGGCTTGTGTGTTTGCAGAATCAGGGATTATACCTTTGTAACCTTCCCAAAGCTGAATAAATGAGAACAATAACATTGCAGCCTTAAATCTGCTAATTTTTTTTTGTTTGTTTAATTTGCTTTCTGTTCTTTCAGCATTCAATATATCAAAAATCTTTGATGGGTGAAGCTTCTTAAGGAAACCCACCCTGGTCCAAAAGGCAGCTGTCCCTGTTGGGGGGGTATAAAAGTTTACATGGAGAAAAGAGCTGCTGCAGTCTTTGTCAAATGTCTACTTCTTACCTGTAGTTCTGGTGTGTATGGTGTAAATATGTATTTAGGATTGTTGGTTTCTAAGCAAATAATGCTGATCTAATGGACTAGAGAAGTTCCTATAGTTTATCATATATGTCTATATTTATAAGAAGGATGATTTGCCCTACAGACTGTAAGTGCACTTCAGAAATGTGTGTGCCAAGAACAAAATGCATCAGGTGTGTGACAGCATGAATGGGTGGCAATTGTTTAGTAAAATACCATTTTTTTTTTTGTTCAAGAAATAGCATTGCACATGGTTTCAATGTACCCAAAGGCACAAGTCCACGTGGCTGATTAATAATCTACAAAGACATGGTAGGAAAAGGATCTCTATTTGGAGTTATTACTGAATCCTAGAATGCTTTGTGTTGGAAGGGACCTTAAAGATCATCTCATTCCACTCCCTGCCATGGGCAGGGACACCTTCCACTAGCCCAGTTTGCTCCAAGCCCTGTCCAATCTGGCCTTGGACACTTCCAGGGATGGGGCAGACACAGCTTCTTTGGGCAAACTGTACCAGGGCCTCCCCACCCTCACAGGGAAGAATTTATTTCCTAACATCCAATCTAACCCTGCCCTCTTTCAGTTTGAAGCCATTCCCCCTTGCCCTGTCCCTCCATGCTGCTCTAAAAAGTCCCTCTCCATCTTCCTTGTTCCAGTCACTGTAGTTGTACAATTAGAGCTTTAGCAAAATTTTCTTAAAACCTCAGACAAAGAGCAAAAAAAAATGCTTTTGAATGAAATGTCAGAGCATCCTAGTTGAGGTGTTAGTGGGAATGCAGCAGGGTCCAGGTGCAAAGCTGGCTGCAGATCTCCTCTTGCTGCCCCTCTCAGGAGGTTCTGTTCAGTCCTATTGCGCTTGCACAGCTTTGAGTTCTTGAACAAAAATTTTAGAAAGCCCTGTTGAATATCAAAGAGTTTTACATTCCCTTCTGACTATGAAATCTTTGTGTAAAGACAGGCAAAATTCTCCTTCTCCTTCTTTGCTGGTGGGATCAAAAAGCAACAGAGGGGGGAAAAAAAGAATTAAAGAAACCTCATTAATTGAATTACTTTTGTTAGGAAAAAATTCAGTTAAATAGTCATTGTCCTTAGGGTCACACAGCAAACATGTGACAAGGCTGGGGACAAGTTCTCTGTGCTCTGTCATCCAGCCCAGCCTCATTCAAGTAAAACAAAGCCACCTGCATCAGCCAGAGTAAAGAATGGATCTTTTTATAGCAGAAACCACAGGGCTTCCCAGATAGACATTTGAAAACTATTATCACAGATTGCCTTGGAAAATAGAAATAGATAACTAAGAGGTGCCTTGATTTACCTTTATTTGTACACAGGGCATTTTTCTAAACTCCAGAATTTTTTTTTTCACAGTGTTTTTATTTTCTTAAGATTATTTTAGGATAGAAATTCATGTATTTGGCAATCACTAATCACTCCCTTCTGAATTCTTGCAGGAATGTAATGTATTACCAGTCCTTCCAGATACAGCTGGACAAAGACATTTGCCCCTACTTTAGATTATTAGATGATTACTTGCTCTAAAAACAAGATGTTAGGAGCTGGTTTTACAACTCCCTGCTGCAAGGACAGTGGGGTTGCTTGGCTGAGTAAGGACCATTCATATCATGAGAGGTATAAAAGGTCCAGCCTGTGTATTTAAAGTATTTTGTTTTGCAAATGTTGAAAATAGTTGGTTTCCTACTTCTAAAAGCACCTAGCCAGTCAGAAGGAAGATAGGAAATAACATTAATAATACCTGCTGTAGATAGGGCATGTTTTGATTATACTGTTATAAATACCATTATAATTTATTGCATTTGACTTTTCTTTTTTGGTATAACAGTGGGATGTGATTGCAGGGAATATTTATTTAGGGGGAAATGGTAATATAAATTAAACCTTTCTAAATTGCATGGATAAAGGGATGCACAGACCTCTTTGTAATGACAACATGCTCAAGAGTGCCATGAGTTACCATGGATTTTAGGGTCCCAGATAAGCTAAAATGTAATAGTCTCCTAAAAGATACTTCAGAGATTCATTCTTCTAAAGGCAGACATATAAAATTCTCAGTATCTACAGTTTTAAGGAATACAATAAAATGTTAGTCCAAAGTTAAAATTTTGAATAAAGGGGCCTGTGCTGTCTATTCTGTTTACAATGGCTTGTGCTTTGTGAATACATATCAGATGTTGTAATATATTTTTATTACATAGAGTTAATGGTTCATACAAAGTGACATATATAAATAAATACATACTATAAATGTATATTGTGATTTTGTTAATTCCACTGTCAATGAAATGTGATTATGATAAACGAATCGGTGTGAGCTATTTTTTCATATAAAATCAATGTTTTAAAAAGTCTGTTTCACTTCATTGTTGCAAAAGTCAAGCCTGGCATGTCATTGCACTGATGTGACCTGATCGATCCTGCCCACTTTTTTTGGAAAACAGCTACAAAGTCAATTGTAATAGAATATAATTTCATTGCAACACGAGCAACACAAGTGAAATAGCTGGAGAATCTGACTACTTAATGCATATATCTAGTTGTAATATATATCTTTAGTCTTAGTACACATGACCCTACTTAGTTGTTCCTTGACATCTTGAGCAGGTCTTGGAGTTGGTGTGAAACCAGACTGGGGGGGTAGAGCTCTCATTTGCTGCTTCCTGAACATCCTTCCCCATTTGGAGCTCCCACAGAAAGTCCTTGGGTTGAAGAGTCTTCCTAAATTCCACCCAGGTGGCAAATCCTGCAGAGGGAATAATTTCTGGTCCTCACAGGGCAGAAGTCTTTTATTGTCTGTGTAAAGTCCAAACTCTTGGTCCCCAAATGTGTTTTTCTTCTGACCTACAGAGTTTAATCCTTAGTACTGGAATAATTAATAATTAAAGGTTTGGGCTGGAAGGGACCTTAAAGCTCATCCCAGCTCCTGCCATGGGCAGGGACACCTTCCACTAGCCCAGGTTGCTCCAAGCCTCATCCAACCTGGCCTTGGACATTTCCAGAGATGAGGCAGCCACAGCTCCTCTGGGCAACCTGAGCCAGGGCCTCCCCACCCTCACAGCCAAGAGTTCCTTCCTGATATCCCATTTAACCCTGCCCTCTGTTAGCTTGAAGTCATTCCTTCTGTTCTGTCACTCCGGGTCCTTGTCCCAAGTCCCTCTCCAGCTCTCCTGGAGCCTCTTTAGGCACTGGAAGGGGCTCCAAGGTCTCCCTGGAGCCTTCTCTTCTGCAGGTGAACACCCCCAGCTTCTTGTCCACCAAGCTCTTGTCCACCAAACTCCCCAAACTCAGGTGTAGGACCTTGAACCCGGACTTGTTGAACATCACGAAGTTCCCACAGGCCCATCCCTTGAGCCTGTCCAGGTCCTCCAGGTCCCTGTGGATGACATCCTTCCCCTCCAGCCTCCTGTGACTGCCCCACACGCTCGCTGTCTTTGGCAACCATCAAAACTTTCATTCTCAGGTGTGGGGAAGCACTCACTGAAATCAACAACAACATCTCCAAGTGTTCCCTAGATCTCTAGACAGAGGCTTGAGCTGAAGATTAAATTCCACTTCAGAGCTCACATGAGGCCTCTTAAGGGCTCTTCTGCTTCCCATGCAGGTGTTAAATCTCTGCTGTAGCAGAAGAGATCCCAGAAGAGCTCAAAATTCTCAGACATCAAATAATTTCTGATTTAGCCAACACAATTACTTTGTGCTGTATTTTTTTTTTATTTTCATTTCCCCCTGTTGTTTTAAGTAGCTCAACATAGTTATGTGGGTAACCTTATATCTCTTTTCCCCATCCTTTCTCTGTGCATGCCCTCCCTCCTTGCTGGGAGGGCACACACACACAAATTAACGTGAGTCTCTCCAGATTAACACCCTGCTCTCAGAAACCCTGGCAGGGCTGGGGGAGGTAAATCATTTATTCACGTTCAAGCTGTAGCCACTTTCAATTTGTGCTGAGAGCAAGGCACGAACGAGGCTCCAAATGCAAAGCTTTCGCTGTTGTCTTTGAAAGAAGAAGCTGAAGACATGCTGGCTCTGCAAACCCTCAATGCTACAAAAATGTTCCCAACATGGGGGGGAAGGCATTTCCCGGAATCACAGACCCATCCTGGGCTCCAGGCTCAAACAAATAGTTAAAGAAAACCTGCTAACACGATGTGAGAGATTCTGGGAGGCTGTTCCCTAGGAATCTGTGGGAGGTTTTATTTTGCTCTGGTCTCCATTACAACTTTTTTTTCCTCCCTCAGGAAGGACCTAAATATTGCCTTTCACAGTACAAAGGCAAAGGCAAAGGAATATTAATTCCTGGAAAGTTCTGCCTGGAGATTTAGCAGAGAGAGAATAATTATCCTGGAAAACGTAGGGAAGTGTAATTTCAAAGGACTCTCCATCCACATGGTTATATAACTTTCTTCCTTTGCCAGCATCATGCTAGAATCAAGCTAAAAGCTTCATGCCAACTTCTGCCACCCTGACTTTGGAAGAAAACAAGCTGCAAAGCCAGTAACACAGTGAACATGTTCCCAGCATGGCAAGGCACCTCAAATAATACGATTATTTATTTAATCCTTTGCACTCAGTAGCACCTACAAGGCAGAAAAGGGGCCCAGAAAGAGCTGTAGGAGTCCCAGCACAAAATAAAGAGAGGCATGTGTGTCCCTAGAGGTGCAGCCCATCCCTGAGTCAGTCTGGTCCCCCACACAGGAAGGTAAATCTCAGCACATCACCAGGGGACCAAGAATGGTGGTTTCTGGGCCCTCAGATAACAACAAGCTGACCTGGTTGTTATCCCCTTGTGTGGTTGTATGGATTGCTTTCCAGTGGGTGTGCCCAGGTAAGCTGTGCAAACACTGGAGAAATATCCATATCCATCCCAGGCTGGAAGAGCTGGAGGTGTTCAGCCTGAAGAAGAGAAGGCTCCTGGGAGACCTTGGAGCCCCTTCCAGTGCCTAAAGGGGCTCCAGGAGAGCTGGAGAGGGACTTTGGGCAAGGGCCTGGTGGGACCAAGACAAGGGGGAATGGCTTCCCAGTGCTAGAGGGCAGGGTTAGATGGGATATTGGGAAGATATCCTTCCCTGTGAGGGTGGTGAGGTGCTGGCACAGGTTGCCCAGAGAATCTGTGTCTGCCCCATCCCCGGAAGCATCCAAGGCCAGGTGGGATGAGGCTTGGAGCAACCTGGGATACTGTCCCTGCCCATGGCAGAAGGGTTGGAATGAGATGAGCTTTCAGGTCCCTTTCTGAAAGAGAAAAGGCAGCCCAACCCATTCTGTAATTCTGCAATATCAGAATCATTAACTCAAATTATTCCTGCTGGTGTCCAACTCAGAGTATTCCCAATGTATTTACTGACAGAAAGGTTCTAATGAAAGATAAAATCAAAGAAAACAAACCGAGCACAAATACCTGGCAGTAAATAAGCGGCTGTTCATTTTCAGTGTTGTGTCAACAGAAAGAAAAAACCTTCCAGAGGAAGAGAAGATCAAACAGCTACTTTTCAATACAGGAAAAGTGCCTTTGGAAGAAGATAGAGCTCTGGAGATGATTTTCCAGTTAAGGAAGAGAAAGCAAGCAGCACCTCTAGCCATTCCTGCCCTGCCCACACCCCCTCTGAGCCATGTGTAGCTCTGGACACCTCACCCTTTTCCCCCCTTAATTAAACAAGTTCAGATCACTGCAGGACATTACTTTCCAAGCAATTACTTTATTGATCTTTAAGCCCCATATCTGAATATGTATATGCTGAACCATTATATTTGATAATTAGGACCAATTAACTTTGTTGTTTTGAACATACACAGGGGCTTCAGCAGAAAAAAAACACCAGGAGAAAACACTGCATGCTATTCTGATCTTCAGCAGTCTAAACTTTCCAGCTGAGGTTGGTCAGAGCTGATGCTATTTACTGCTTGCCTTTGGGATTTGCTAAGAAGTTTTACCACTTAAAATTGCAGATATTTCTATTCTTTTTTTTTTTCTTTTCAGTGCTTCCTGTTAGTGTTTTAGAGAATCTATTTACAAGATGACAAGTGAATTTCTGACATATTTCCTGATGCTTTCATTATATACAACTGAC
The DNA here is from genome assembly GCA_038380795.1 of Pyrocephalus nanus. Taxonomy (NCBI): domain Eukaryota; kingdom Metazoa; phylum Chordata; class Aves; order Passeriformes; family Tyrannidae; genus Pyrocephalus; species Pyrocephalus nanus. The sequence continues at coordinate 3,107,681 of CM076268.1, forward strand.
TTAATTTAAAAATTAGTACAGCATCTTTGCTGTCCAGGTCTTACATTTAATTTCCATTTTACTAACTGCAATATATCTGCCTATATAATATGTCACTTTTGCTTTCATTAGTTTGCAAGCTTCTTAAACTGTAAAATAAATTATTGTGCACCTTTTCTACAGAGCAGTAATTGCTATTGCTATGTATTAAATACCCTGACTCTCATGATACATGTGGAGAAACGACGTTGGCTTGATTTATTCTGTTCTGTTTGTGACATAGTGTGCTTGGACTTTAAACTTACAACATCTAAAACGTGCCATTTGTCCAAGTCGACCATCCAAGGTCACAGAATCACAGATTGGTTTGGGTTGGAAGGGACCTTAAAGCTCATCTCATTCCAACCCCCTGTCATTGGCAGGGACAAGTTCCACTAGAGCAGGTTGCTCCAAGCCCCATCCAACCTGGCCTGGAAGACTTCCAGGGAATGAAATTAATTCAATATTTCACTAATATCTTGGAATAAACCTCTCATTCTGCTGATGTTTGAGGAAAGGACCCACTGGGGCAGGACCCCGCCAAAAATGTTTTTAATTTTTCAATACCCTTCCTACTTCTTTTTATTGTAAACCTTCCACATCCCAAAGGCAACCTGACAAAATCAAATTGTTCATTCAAGAGTAGGTTTCCTGGAATTCATACAGATTTATATTGCTCCTAGAAATAAATGTTCCAGTGGACATGAGAAAGGACAAAGTGTGCTAAATGCATTTTCTTCTTCATATTTAGTGTAAGAGTGTCTAATAATCATAAAGAGACATCTTTGGAAAGTCCAGTGCCTCAATAATTTAGAAGCAGATTTTCTTTCTACCTTTAGAAAACACTTCTCAATAAAAAGATTTAATCTGGTCTACTAATCATGCTCTTGCATGAGAGTGTTCACTGCTGTTTGGAACAGTTTATGTTTAAACTGGTATTCAGCAGAGAGCTTTGCTTCTCTGACTTCGCCTCTCATCCAGGGAGATTTTCATGCCAGCTGATTTGGTGATCCATCTTGCCTAGTGCCAAGGATTGCTTTTCCAATCAATTCAGACAGGCATTTTCCAGAGGGTAATTCATAAACCCCACGGTGCACAGAGTAAGATGCCTAAGGAAGGTGACATGGCCTGCCATTGAGATGTCTAGCCTTTCTTCCAGTAAATTTGCTGAATATGTTTTATCTGAAACTTGTTTATAATCATTAAATCACAAAAATCCTACTATACAAGCCCTGTACCCTTCTTTTTAAAATTATATTGCAACACTTACTGACACCAGACAGCTAAAATTCTTATAAGGCCATAAGGAAGTCTTTAAAATGCTACAGTATATGACAGCAGGAATTTCTTAAGGGATACCCTGGAGGGACCTGATGGACAGGATGTTGTAGGGATTTTCCAAGGGGCCTTGGAGCAAAGGCCCTGGTCTGAGAGAGTTTGATTACCAAATTCTCTATTTGCAATCAAGAAAGCATAAACACCAGATTTACAATGACAGCTCATCTGTCGTGTTTACACTGACAGAGGCACTCCCAGCTGCAATGCTTGGGGCTGCAGCATAATAAAATCATTGTTAAAGAAAATATTATAGCAAGCAACTGTCCAGAGAAGTTACTCACACTCCATTCCTGGAAGTGTCCAAGGCCAGGTTGGACGGGGCTTGGAGCAACCTGGGCTAGTGGGAGGTGTCCCTGCCCATGGCACGGGGTGGAACTGGGTGGTCTTTAAGGCCCCTTCCAACCCAAACCATTCTGTGATTCCATGAATCTGACATTCAAGGCTCCTTGTCCCCAGGTGGGCTCAGTTATGATTAATTCCCCTCCAGCATAGGTAGCCTTCAGTGCAGGTTGTTCCAAAAATTTCTCTCCTCTCCAAATGATTTCCAAGTCTTACTGTTCCTACAGGTAGGTTACTGTCTAAAATATCTGACTTGTTGCTGCAAACCTTGATGCAAACTGTACATCTCTGCAGCTCTTTTATTCAGATGCATCTACAGGAGGAAACATTTTAGTAAGTGAGAATTTTAAGAGTTAAAGCTCTATTGGAAAAAAAAAACCTAAAAATATAAAAGAATGTTTCAGGAAACTCCCCATAAACTTATTCGGTCTTTTTCTCCTTCAAACCCCTTTGAAGTGGATAAAGAGTTGCACAATAAGACTCTCCATGCAGATGGGTGGGATAATGGCACAGTTCAGTTGCATTATTTCCAAGCTGCTAATGAGTCAACAGGAACAGTGTCACACAACATTTTTGAAAAGACTTCAGGACATTAAGTAATTGGGAAAAAAAAAAAAAAAATCCTCAACAACCAAAGTCTCGCATTTTCAAAATTTGGATTACAAAAGACTTAGTAAAAAAAAATCTTATATTTTCCTCCCTCACTGCCCTATAGATAAAAGGTTTAGATGGTATTTTAACAAAACAACCTACGACATTTGCGTTCTATATAAACCCTGATGAGATAACCCTATATAAACCCTATATAAACCCCAATTAATTTTGAAATTATAAAGCATAAATACCAGGATTTAGTACAAGGGACACTGCAAACATTGAAGGATTCTAAGTATTATTCTGGATAAACAGAAGCTTAAACCTTGGATGGTGAAACCAGTCCTTCCTTGTAGAGGGCACTGACTGAAAAAATACTGCCAAGGAATCCCATTACTATCTGCCTATATAAAAACTCCTTCCCACTCCTATTTATAAGTCCCCTTAAGGTACCAAATAAACAAGAAAAAACAGCCAACCTGGCAGGACTCTGAGACTCAGGCTTGGTCCAAGTTAAGTCTTTTCTGTATTTGGCCAAAAGAACAAGAGCCAGGATGGCACCTTTTCAAAGGTCTACACTTTCTCAGGATGCAAATTCTTGTTTTACCACTATGGGAAAAAAAACAAACCCAAGGGTTAGACTTGACATACAAAGTCATGACATGTCACATTTTAAAAGGTTGCTTTTTCCTTCCATTTTTCTGATTCAAAGATTCCTCTCAGCACTTTGATCATCTGTCCTCATTTAATCCATTTCAGAATTCTCCTTGCAGCATGAAGCATTGCTGTTGATCTCATTAAGTGACTTCTAATAATTGCAGGTTTAAAGAAAGCTAAAGACAAAAACCAACTGAAATTAAGCTTGTAATGAAAAAGAACATGGAAAAAAAAGGAGTAGGAGTATGGTAATTACATGCTTATGACTGTGACATTAGGTAAAAGAAAACAGAGCAGCAGATGGTATCTGAATCTAAAGAAAAATGTAAATGATGCCGAACTCAGACCATTCTTTAAATAATGGTGTGTTTAGCAGCAGGTAGATGTTCCACCTAAAGAAGTGCTACCTGGTAATTCAAGGATATACATCAAATATAGGAGGGATATGTCAGCATTCTTTATTAGATGAGGACTCACTTTATCAGTTTCTGTGCACTGCAGGGCCTTTCCTGGCCAGCTACACAATTTTGCCTGTCAATAAATTCACATTAGTGTTGATATTTGTCACTGGTAGTCACACAAAACGTCACCTTCTTCTATGACCTTGGATTTGCAGTGCAGCCTGAATCAGCTGGGGCAGGTCTCTGGTTCAGCGGGGAAAATAAACATAACACCAAAAGCCAACAAAAATTATCAGCAGCATTTTAGGATGTGCTGCCAGGAAGGCTGATCAGGATCCTAATAAAAGTTTCATGGGAGTTACTGCAATGTAAAAATCATCATCCCCCAGTTTCCCATGTCTGTGCCTGCAGTGAAAGGCCAAGAGGGCACGGGCAGGAGGTCTGGCCAGCAAAGTGCTGACTTGCAAAAGAGGTTTTTTAAAGAAGAGTAGAAAACAGGGCTGTCCAAAGGTTTCATCAGTGAAAATTTGTGTGTCAGGTCTGAAAAACTGCTGGCTGGAGCACCAGCCAGCTGCCTAAAAACCTCTTCCCAGCTATGAGTTATTGGGGGAATGTAAACATAGTTAATAAGTTTCTTGGGCTTTGTTTTGCTCGTGTTGTTATAATGCTGGAACCAGCAATGTGTGACCACTCTGTAGAGCCAGGCACTATTTGTCTAAAGATATTTTTACTCAGACTTTCTTCCTCCTTTGCAATGCAAAAGAAAGAAGAGGAGGGGAATATATATCTCTGCATTTTTCATATTTATGTACTTCTATATTTATATCACCTATAAATATGTATATGCTTTGCAAATGTATTCCTCCAAAGGAATACTGCGAAAAAAATAAAATCTATTGTCTGTTAAAAATTAGTCAATTATTTAATGAAAAATATTAGCATTTTGTAATTATAATTTTCACATCTTCTACATCAAGAGGACTCAAAGAATATTTCTGCCTACCAGTAAACAGTGAATATACACAGGCAGTGAGACCATTTCGGAGGAACTTGTGGTTCCTCTACATTATTTTTTCCTGTATTTTTGGCCAACTTTCACAGGCTTTTCCAGGGACTGAGGTACATTCTTGTTTATGGTAAAAACAAGCAGGCTAGGTCGAGTTGACTAGGTGACAAAGATACTACCTATGCCTTTCTAATTTTAATTTTTCTTCCTCCATATCCCAAATTCCACGTGTGTTCCAGAATCTCCATCAATTCCAAAACGTCTGCCAAAGGAAGGCAAGCAACCAGCAACACGAGAAGAGGAGGAGACTGAGGGGGGACCTCATTGCAGTCACAACTTCCTCAGGAGGGGCAGAGGAGGGGCAGGCACTGAGCTCTGCTCTGGGGGAACCTGGGAAAGGACCCAGGGAATGGCCTGAACTTGTGACAGGGAAGGGCCTGAACTTGTGACAGGGGAGGTTTAGGTTGGATAGAAGGGAAAGTTTCTTCCCCAGAGGGTGGTTGGCACTGAACAGGCTCCCCAGGGCAGTGGCACAACACCAAGGCTGTCAGAGCTCCAGAAGTGTTTGGATGATCCTCTGGGACACAGGGTGTGGCTCTTGGGGATGGTCCTGTGCAGGACTGAGGGTTGGACTGGGTGATCCTTGTGGGTCTCTTCCAACTCAGCATATTGTGTGATTCTGTGATGACTTCCCAGCCCCATTCCCCTTGCTCAGCTCCCCTGCACCACTCGTGAGCTTCCATTCCACGATCAAAACCAGCAACACCCTTTTATTTTTTGCATTATGCTCAAGAGCTTCATTACACCATCCTAGGCTCCTTACAGTGTATTTTCTCTTTCTCCTGTCAACCCAAGTTCCCACCAGTTCATGCCATGACCTACATGGGCTGACAAGTTACTGCTTGTTATTCCATATATTTTGCTTCTTTTAATGGATGCAGGCACACACACTGCTGAAATGTTTTCCCCAGAGCCCACAGTTCTTAATCATCCTATTAAAGTGATTCTGTATTTGCCATCATTTTCACATTAAGATTATCTGCTTTAACCGCACACACGGAGATGTTCAAATTATTTGTTGTGAACAGTTGATTGAATTTAGCTCTGTTTGCTTACAAATTGCCTCCTGCCTGCTCACAGGGTTAGGGAGCTGCTGAGTCACTGAAGTTATTCAAGATATTTCAGATATTTTGGGCTGGAGGGGCACAAGAACCACTGCTTACAGTGAGCTGATGTGACACACGGTGTCTGAAATGCCACGGGGCACCCTGCAGGTGAGCACCTCACCTGGTGGCACGTCTGCTCTTCAGCAGGAGATCAGAGTTCTCCTCCTCATTAATGCATGTGTGCACAGTCTTCTACAGCCACAGCACAACAGAAACAGCCTCAGTGCTCACCAGGCAGCTCGGGATAGAGCACAGAGACATAAATATCCATATCTTGGATGTGTCCAGCAGGACCAGGGCAGTGACTGTGCCCTTGTGCTGGCACTACTGAGGCACCTCCAGTCCTGGGGTCAGTTCTGAGCCTCTCGTGACAGGGAAGACATTGAGAGGCTGGAGCGTGTCCAGGGAAGGGAATGAAGCTGGGGAAGGGTCTGGAGCAGCAGGAGCAGCTGAGGGAGCTTGGGGGGCTCAGCCTGGAGAAAAGGAGGCTCAGGGGGGACCTTCTGGCTCTGCAACTCCCTGACAGGAGGGGGGAGCCAGGTGGGGTCAGGTTCTACTCCCAGGGAACAAGGGACAGGACAAGAGGGAACAGCTTCAAGTTGTGACAGGAGATGTTTAGATTGGATACTGGGGAAAATTCCTTCACCAAAAGGGTTGTCCAGCCCTGGCACAGCTGCCCAGGGCAAAGGTGGAGTCCCCATCCCTGGAGGGATTTAAAAGATGTGTGGATGTGGCACTCAGGGACATGATTCAGTGGTGGCCTTGGCAGCGCTGGATTAACAGTTGAACTCAAAATCTTAGAGGTCTTTTCCAACCTAAATAATTCTACGATTTGAAAGGGTCTCTAAATTTAAGAGGACATCTCCGATTTTGGAATGCTGCCCATGAATTGTACTCAAGAAACACAGTACTGCCCTAGAATAAGTCTCTTAGCTTTTTCAACATAAATTTGTATCCAACAAGATACAGATCTAAATTAGCTTGTTAAAGGTTGCAGAAGGTCTAAAGCTGTGTCTTTGTTTTTGGAAGAACAGATCAATAAACTGAACACTACCAAACACTACTGTGACTGCCAACACAATCCCCTCCCACTTTTAATTCACAAGAAAAAAATATTATAGAGCCAAGCATTGGTGATGACCTGGTTTCATTTTATACTGTTTGCCTGAACACAGGAGGGATGGAAAACAAGGAAATAATCTCCTTTCTCCCAAATCTCCTCTCTCACCTGTTCTCCTTCCGGGATGTTTTGCATGAACATTCAGCCAGCGTGTTTCTTTCGGGCTTTCTCTTGTTATTTTCTTGCCTTTTACACACACAGTTTCTCTCACAGTTGTATGCACCATCATAAACCAGCAATCAGCTTCTGATAGATGGCTAATTCAGGAAGGGAGGCAGTTACAGCTGAATTTCAGAGAGTTTTCTGTGCAGTCCATAATAAATGTACAATTCTGGATGTGCCAGGTACCCACATCAGTCCCCAGGTCTCCTAACTGTGACACCTACCCCTGCTGGGACTGCTGCTGTTCTCCATGGCTCCCTTTTCCCAACAACATTACAAAGCCTTTTTTTCACCAAAACAGGGTAATTTTCAGCAGAGACTTGGACTATTGTTCTGTCTCTGGGTAGCTAATTTTTATTAATAAAGATATTGTGCATACAGCTCTGAGGGGAAGAGGGAACAAAGACAATGGGGTATCATTTGTGCTGGGATTAAAATGATCTCCTAAATACAGAAAATAGTCTTATAAGCTCAATGTTGATGTTAAACATAAACCCCCTATAAGAAAAGCAGTCTTAGAAAGGAACAAGTGAAACCCAAAACATCCTCACCATGCTACCAGTTCAATGTCTTCAGAATTTCTAGTCTGGCTCGTGGAAAGTCACGAGTTCAGCTTAAAAACAATTAAATTAAGAGAAAAATATATTTGAGAGAATTGGCCATAATTTCTCCAAATCCTTGCAAACTTCTGATCTTTGGCTTTCTTTTAAAACTTTGAAGGCTTTAAAAAAAACTACCTAAAGCTGAGATTCTTCCAGGGAAAGCTGTATAAATAGAAATGTTGGCAGCATTTTCCCAGAGCTCAAATGACATTTTTATTTGCATTTTGTTTACAGCAGCACCCACAACGTGCTGGACCTTTTGTAAGCATTCAAGTGCAGATGGGTCATGAACTTTGATGTAGAAAACCATCACACTCTCCCAGTAGGAATCAGACAAAAATTAACTCTTGGCAAGCCATGACCCTGATCTTTGAGACATTGATAAAGAAGCATCTCAAAAAGGGGCTGGACAATTTTATTTTGATATCAGTAGGTCTTGCATGGTTTCAACAAATGAGAATGTGTTCATGTTTCCTCTTTAAAGTCTCTTTACAACCTGGCATATAAAGCCATGGCCAAATTCCTAAATATTTCAAGGTAGCATTTTCAGATAGAGAAGTCACCAGACACTCCAGGGTTTTCTTTAGCAGGGTTGGGGGTTTGTTTTCTTTTTCCCCTCCTTTTTTCTTTCTTTTCTTTTCTTTTTTTTTTTTTTTTTTTTGATGTTATAACTACTGTTTTACATCATGAGTTCTTAGGCTCACTGCAGTTCAATGAGACATAATCAGGAAAGCTGAGGAACAGTAGAGACTCCTACATTCTGCTTGGATTGTTACTATAATAAGGCTGCATTTGCTCAATTTGGATTTCCTAATGAGAAACAATAGGCAGCTCTGCAGGGTGGATGCCCCCTGAGGGCTGCCTGTCCTCCCAGTTGCTTCTGTCTACTGAAAATAAATATTTGAAGTGCACATAACATGCCACACAAGGCACAGAAACACACACCAGTGGTGTTGTGGGTCTCAGAGACTCATTTCTACTCTACCATTTTAAAAATCTTTATTTGCTACTTCTTTCTCCTTCAGAGTTGTTTTGTTTTGTTTTATTCCTTCTAATAACAGACTTTTATTCCATTTTAAATTGGAAAAGGATTTCAACATCCTCAACGGTTCATGATACTTCTAATAATATCTTTTTTAGAGACTCAACACCTCCATCAGGATTCTCAGCTGTAGGACTGATGATTCAGAGCTGTGCTTGTGCCTGCCAAGGGACAAATACTCTGGACAACAGAACAGGAACAGAGCCCTGGCTTGACTTGTTTCACCTGTTCTCCACTGACTGTCCATCCTCCTGCCAGGAAAAGGATGTAACAGCATTTCCTCCTTCCCACCAAACACAAAATTGCTGTCAAATCACAAGCTCATTGAAGGGATGCTTCTTTGACCATTCCATTTCCTGAGCTTTTACCAGCTCTCTTTCGAGTCCCTTGGTGTGAACAACAGCCAGTCTGCTTTCTGCCAGATCCCAAATTTCAGAGTAATTTTCTGTTCTATGAAAAAGCAGTTATCAACAGATATAGAATATGCAGCATCTGCTTCTGAGCTCTCTGGATTGGATTGGGAATCTTGAAATGCCACAATTTAGGGTGGTTTTTTGTTGGTCACCTCAGTAACTTCTTCAGAATCATGGATTATTTGAAAACTGAGGAAAAGGCAAGTTCAAAGAAGCTTATTCAGGACAAAGAAGGGAGTAGAAGATTTCAACTTGAATTCTCTTTTCCATCCTTCAGTTTTTCCTCTGTAAAAATGTTTTTCTTTCTCCCACCCCAATCTTACACTATTCCTGATCTCACTTCCCAAACACTAGACCCAAAAACCCAACAAGCTCCCTGCAGATGACAGGGATGGTTTCTAGGGAAGCTCTATTGATTTATACTTATATTTTATCAATCATCCAGCAGTCAGGGTCTTAATAATACATCTAAAGACTCTGATAAGCTGGAAAGTACTGTCTGGAGACCCATACTGCTTTAAGAATGATAGATTGCTTCTGAAGCCAAGATGGAAATTCATCAATTAATTGGTATGAATGCTTGTGAGAAATGCATTGAGAAACTGATTTTATAATGCTGAATTTTCTCCGAATCATATTATTTTCTGTCCATAATGCTGGGGGTGACATGGTTACTGGCATCACTACCATCAGCACTCAAATTTACAGCAACTCAGAGTCACTGAACTGGTCCTTTATGGCTTTTTTAGGCAAAAATAAAATAAAGTGTGCAAGGAAACACAGCTGTGAAATTTTATTAAAACCAGATACATGTCTCTGAAAAAAAATAACTCTCAAAGTTCTAACACTGAAGGAACTTGTTTTAGCTTTCAAAAATGACAATATAGCAACAAACAGCGGCAAACCCATTGAGAATTAAACTGAAGGGGTAGATTGAACAGTTTATGTCTTGTTTCTGGTGGAGCTGTTAATCAATAGTCTTGGTCCTTCAGCACAACCAACGGGGGGTTGGAATGTTCCAGGAAACCATCACGTTCATCCAGTGGCTCCAGATGCCCTTCAATAGCCAAATATAAAAAAATAAGGCAGATACAGAGCAGATCACAGAAACAAAATCAATTTTTCCATTCACTACCCACTTCTTCCCAGTTATATTGTAAAGCTACTTCTGCTGCTGAGAACAGCCTTGGAGTGAGGAGGAGCTGATCACTGAGCTCAGCCAGAGCTGTGGCCAAACCAAATTAATGATTCCCTTCACCTGTGAGCTAAAGGGCTCACAAAACCATGATAAATAGGAGTGTGCTTTTAACACTGCGAGTAAGAGGGTTCACGAGAAAATAAGAAACAGGAATGTGATTTTAACACCTTTTACACTGAGGCCACGTAATCAGATCCACATCCTTGTGGTAAGAAAACAGAGAGCAAATTTACATCCCCCTGCTCTATTCAAGCGAGATTATGCTGCCATTGATCCTTATTACCCCAGGTATTGAATTTCTGTCACATCTAAACCACAAAAAGTAATTCCATTTTTCAAATTTTACTTGCTGACAATAAGGGTGGATGATTTTTTTTTTTTTAATCCTTAAAATCCTTAAGTTTGCTCTGAATGCTCTTTTTTGTTGCTACTGGGATAGCACAGAGTTGATAAGAATGATTGTGCTGTTGACATAAGTGATACATTGAATTCTAGAAAGCAGCTGCTGCAAATTAGAGGAGAGTTAATGACTAGATAATTAGAGTATCAGGTGGTTGATGTTAGTTCATGGAATAATAGGTGGGAGTTGTTACTATCTGTTTTCTCTAATCAGCAATTGTATTTCAGAATATGCAGTTCAGATTTGGAATGGAATTAAAAGGAAAAGACAGCTTTCTGTTCATACTCTGAACTGGTAAATAAATATTATTTCAAATATGCAGAGGAGATTTTCTTCTTACTTATTTTGCTTGCAAAAAGCAAAGTGTTGTTTAGCGTTGTTTTTTGCTTGTTTAATTTTTCTTAATCTCTTTCTCATAGAACAGACCATTCTGTGTGTGTATATATATATATTTTTCTTTTGGTGGTATATATTTTTTGTATAAATCAATCACGAACCTGTCTGGTCTCCTTCCATATGGGCATGTCCCTGAAGCTGCATCCCAGGTCTCTGTATTTATGTTTCTTTGGATCTGTGTATGTTCTATTGCATATACCTTATTTTTTCTGATGTTGAAACCCACCGTGCTTTACCCTCTGCCCAGTGTTTTTGAACTGCTTCCAGCCCCAGTCCACACTGGACATTGCAATTCCTCATTACAGAGCAAAGGGCAGGATGATTAATTATTGAAGTCTCTGGGGAAAAATATTCAATTTCATATGGAATTCACAGGTGCTGGGAGACAACTTTAAATACATCTATAACATCTTCATAAAGTCTTGCAGACATTATAAAACCTGAATACATTGGATGACTACAGAGCTATCATTTCATCTTATTTTTTTTTTTTTTAATATTTGCTCTTCATCAGTCCTTCAGCCTTTTCTTTCCTTATGTCCCAATCAGGAAAATAGACCTTTCTAAATTGCCCACACCTTTTCTTACAAAAGTAAGCAGATAAAACAGAGAAGCAAAGCAGCCTGAAAAGAAAACTGGGGGATATTAGTCCATTTGGCCTGTTCAAACCACTAGACATGGGTGAAGATGAATTTAACACCTCTGAGCCTGACACTGTATCACAGCTGAACAAAGACACTTATTTGTTCACTGCCTGATGTTTTTTTACAACCTTTTCAAAATCCTGTTATTGACATTTTTATTGGTAAGTGTATTCATTTATGGAGTTTTAAGTTGAAATGTTATATCCAAAAGGGTCAAATCAGTTGCAGCCCCTCTGAAATTTATGAAAGGCATAAAAATATCCTTTATCTGCCCAATGAGCAAGGAACAGATCATGAGCATGAGAGCACTGTGTAAAATTTTCATGTGAAACAGCAGTCTCCATCAAAATAAAACTGAGTCACTTGTCAGGTTAAGTGGACAGAGAAGCCACAACAACTGACCAGCAAATTGTACTACAAACCTGAATGCAGACTTGGTGGGTTTGTAAGCCTTGCTGAGCTATAAAATGACTATTCATGTTGCAAAATTGTGATTAAATCAGTGGAAGGTGGCAGGGAACGGTTATTTAGTGACCTACTGTTCCAGGCACAAGGTTGCATTCACTGTGATGGCTTCATTGAACACAAATTTTGCTGTTAGAAAAGCTTATTATAGTGTTACAGTGAAATAAGAAAGTGTCATCTGAAGTTTAATGACCTTCAAAAAGAAATTAAAGACTAGTAAGCACTTTAAATTAAGTGTATAGATATGATTTAAACTTGGAATAGTAAGGAAATGCCAGAATAAAACCCTAAAACTTCTCTGAGTTATTCAACTGAACCCAAAAAGGATTCATAGCTGTTTATTAAGGCATGGAAAGAGCCAAGGAAACTGTTTGTCACTATGATAGCACAAAGCAGCTCAGGCAAAAGGTCCTAAAAGTATCCATGAAATCCACTGTAAAAATCACTGACCCTCTCTCCAGGTATGCAACTGCTCCAGTAAGAGAAGAAAAAGGCTTTGAAAAGTTGTATCCTCTTAGTGAGTGTGAAATGGAGCTTGCCTGGCTGGAGAATTGGTAGGTGTGCACAGAGCTGTTGGTCCTGCAGTGTTTCCAGGCTGGAATAGCATAATTCCTGCAGCAGGAAGTGATGGTACCACAATTTATACGAATTGTTTGTGCTTTCCAACTTCCTCCCTCAGGCTTGTGGCTGCTCCCTAAACTCACAGAGTCTGGTTACAGAGATAAAAGGTAAAGAGCCTCCCAGCTTGGACGTTTTCAGACTCACAGCAAACATATCACATGCCAGTTTTTAAAGGTTAAATTAGTGAGAGTCATTGGTGTGAAACTTGTACTCGGTTTCAAGTTAACTCATCTCTGTTTTTGTGTTTCTCAAAAAGGTCAACCACCTACCACAGGATGATAAAAGAGACAAGTAAATCTGGCTGGATCACTCAGTCACTGCCTGCTGAAATCCACACTTTGGGGAGATGTGCCAAATTCAGGGAAAATAATGAGCTGAAGGCAGAGGAAAAAAAGCACAGCCATACACAGATAAAGGAAGGGAAAGTAGTTGGTGATAGAAGCTGAAAATATGTGACAGGCTTAAAATATCCCATGGAAAAAAAAGTATTTCTTAACCAGCATAGACAATGACTTCATTCACATTCATTTTTATCAGTTTTACCCATACAGAGCTCGACCTCCTGGTAAAAACCAGACTAAGATACTCCTAACAGCCTTTTGGTGCCAGCAGATTAAAATTGGACTAGAGATTACCAAGATACACTACATTTATACCAACATGTGCGAGCAGATATTATTTCAGTAGGTTTCCAAGCTGATTCACCCATTCCTGAAAGTGTCTAAGGCCAGGTTGGATGGGGTTTGGAGCAACCTGGGATAGAGGAAGGTGTCCCTGCCCATGGCAGGGGGTTGGAACGAGATGACCTTCAATGTCCCTTCCAACCCAAACCGTTCTGTGATTCTGAGATACCGAGAGCATCTTTGAGAGGTTACTGCTCTTGTTAAAAGGATGAATGAGAAAAAAATATTGAGATACAGGGTGATAAAAATTATGATAATTAGAGAAATAAAAAATGAATAGCTGGATAACATGACATGGGTAGTTAAGGAGAAGCCCATGAGCTCCCACTGTGTTTTATGATGGTCAGGCATAGGAGCAGATGAGTGATAGCTGATATTATCAAGGAGAGTGGAGTAACTCCATGTTTTAACCTTTCATTTGTTTAACCTTTACTGTGTGGGTGAGGTTGTGCAGCTGAATTTCTTATTACTTGGAAGGGATTGTATTTTTCTCTTTTATAGCAGCGATGATAAAAGCTTAGCCAAGTTCCCACATAAGTGGCTGTTGAAATGGATCTGTAATTAAAAAAGGGCTGTATCCATCCTCAAGTTTCATTTCCTTGCACTTCTGCAGGGTTTCCTGTTTTCCTACAACACTGAAAGGAAAAGAGATTAAAAGCACAGAATTCAGAAAAAAAATACCTGTTCTAAAGAGGTGGAAAAGGAAGATAAAGAGAAAGCACTGGTATCCAGATTTATTGGTTTCTGGTTTGGATCTGTCCAAAGGCTAAATAACAGTGCTATATATTTCAAAGGAAAGGAACATTTTAGCTCCCAAGTGCACAGCTATATAGTAAATAGGGCACACATCATTTTGGTAATATTATTATATCCAAGACAGGCATAAACATCTCAGCTCAGCACAAGATATTCACACATCTGAAATTCCTGGTAAAATTCCTTTGAGCTTGAGTGTTTTCCCCTGTAAAGGTGCTGGACAACCAAAAAATAATTGCACAGACAAGTACACTTGACAGCTATTAGGCCCTTTATTTAGTAATGCCTGGACTAAAATGGAGTAAGGTCACCTGCATTAGTCCAATTCTGCTGTGGCCAAACGTGTCAGCACTAGTGACTGCCAGTAACGAGCACCAAAGCCACCATCTTCAGCATCTGATGTCCAAGAGATCTTCAGCAATCAGAATCCATCTCATTTCACCTAAGAGATGCCCAGGAATTCCCCATCAAATCCACTTCTTGCTACCAAATGAAAAAGAACTTCTCGTTGAGCTGAGCTCCTTTCTGAGAACAAAGCACAGGAACCTCTAGGTTTGTGAAGTTAAGCTTTAACACTGTTATCCCCAGGTAGAAAGGACTGACCTGTCAGGACTAAGAGGGTGGTTTCCACCTTCAACCTGATCATCAGAGTAATTTAAATTTGGCTGGTTTGTTCCTGTTTTCTCTGTGCACGTTAACCACCTCCAGTAAGACAACTGGGCAGCCTTTGTGGGACTGCAGAGAAAATCCACCTGAGATATTCCACCAGTTCATAGCAAAAAATATAGTGTAGGATGCTGATCTATTGTGGTGGCAACAATATCTGCACATGCCAATAAACAAGCCAAATCTAACTGCTAACAAATTGCCTGCTATCGCTACTCTGTATTCAAAAATTATTTCACATTTTTACCTGCACAAAGACATCATTAATCCCTTCTCACCTGTCAAAAAAGGACACCCTTCTTGACAAATTGCTGTTATATTTGCTACACAAAAATATATGGCATATAGAATGTTGTAAGGCTGGTAAATAGGGTGAAATAAGTAAAACAGAATTGCAAATGTTGGAATGATAGGATTACTTGTTTACTTCTATGACTTAATCTAAATGATGCTGACTTGGAGCTGTTCCATAATTTAGGTCATAGAGAATTACATTTACACTCTTCTGTTTTCTTTAAGCCCTTGCTGGCAAACACATTGCTGTTATTTAATGGTATCTGCACAAAAAGCATGAGCTGAAATTATCTAAGAAATATAAGAAAAAAAACAAACAAAAGATTTAATACAGATGGCAGGTGATACTTTTACAGTAAGTTTTCTACTGGCACTTTATTTTTTCCTCAGCTTTGAATGGTACTTTGGGGAATGTCTGTCCCAAGAATCGTATCAAACAGGCAAAAACTGTAAGAGCAATTAAAATGTTTAAAACAGAATTGTATTTGGAAGTGTATGCTGCAGTCTTTCTACCAAGCATATTACAAGATGTTTGTTTAGCCACAGACTTTTAGCTGGCTAAAATGATGCAGCTGACCCTTTTTTTTTTTTTTTTGGGGTATAATTAAGGTCATAACATTGAAGCTAATGGACCAAAGTTACATTTTCATCCGCTGACACTCTGTCCAGTGTTTATTTAGTTCATTCTCTCTAGATACTGGTCTGCATCGTTCCTCAATCCTATCCTGCTGTACAATTTTGTTACTTAGAAGCCAGTAAAGAAAGCACAAATCATGCCCCCACAGAGGCAGCAGCTACAGAAGCAGGATGAGCAGGTCACCCAGAGGAGCCCAAAATTCCTTGCGTGCTGCAGAAGACAGTGGCATGAGATGTGCATGAGCACAAAAGGCACTTAAAGTCAGGCCAAAAATCAATTAATTTATGAACTAAGCACCTATCAGTGGCTAAGACTCTCCTCTCATACACGACACAACTGGCTGTTCCTCAGGAAAAGCTTTGTTCCAGTCCTTGTCCCACGTTAGAGAGGGGGCTGCAGCACCACAACACCAAAGTGGTCCTTATCCCATGATCTTTTCATTAGGTTTAATTGCTAGAGGAAAAAGGCAGCCTTGAAAAGCCAGAGAAGAAAACACCCCTGGCATTAAACTCTGGAATCACATTACATCCTGAAATATAAACAACCCAAGCAGGAAAGCAAAGGTGGGTTATTCACTGCAGTTTTTTTTTTTCTGAATGTTATGGTGCTTGTCAAAAGATAGACTTTGAGGAAAAGGGGATGAAATTCTGACACGTGTCTTAACCACATTAAACATAAGTTGTCCCCTCTCAGCTCTCCTCCCATATGAGAATAAAACATAAGGAGTGTCAAACTTCTTTAGAATTGCAAAAATATATCAATTTTATACTTTAGATACAACATTTTTCAATCTTTCATTCAGAACAACACTTCTCCTTTACAAGTAAATATTTTTTTTTTTTAAATCCTTCTTTCTCCTCTTTTTAAAGAAAACAGATTTACAAAGGATTAAAATCAAAGAACCCAACAAGGCAAACGTTTCACTCCAGGTTACCTCAAAACATCTCCCTACATTCTTCCTGCCTCTCCCTTCAACCCAGGGCTGCGATTTTGCGATTTTGCTCCCGATTTTTCCGCCGGAACGAGAACCCCCACCGTCCATCCAGCTCCACTAACAGAAAGGCCTCTTGCAGAGAAATATGCACGAAGAGATGGGCTATGAAACTCTCACTACGACTACAGCCAGGCTGGCAGAAGCAGAGCTCGTGGGCACCGAGGGATGCCGGCGCCTATCGGTGCTGCTGCCACTGCCGCGCCCGCTGCCGGTGCCGGCGCACGGACAGGCTGATGGGCTGCTTCCCGAACTTCCTCATGATCTCCTTGATCCTCGCCAGGTTGGTTTTGGAGATGGTGAAGTCGCACTGGGTGGCCCCCATGTCGTAGCCCACCTCGCAGGTCCTGGTGGCCGTGGTGTAGCCCTCGGCCTTCACGCCCACCACGTACTCGCCCGGGTTGAGGAGGCGCCAGTAATCGCCATCGGCTCCTGGGAGGGAAACAAGAGGGGTTTTAGGACTCTGGTCTTTCCTCCTTGAGGAAGGTGTTGTTTGTAGACTAATTAGGGTTGGAAAAAACCTCTGAGATCATCAAGCCCAGCCATCAAGCCAGCACCATGTTTATCACTAAACCACATCCTCAATTGCCACATCCACAGGTTTTTCTGCAGAATCACAGAATCTCCTGGGTTGGAAGGGACCCACAAGGATCATCCAGTCCAAGTCCTGGCCCTGCACAGGCTCATCCCCCAGAGTCACACCCTGTGCCCCAGAGGATCATCCAAACCCTCCTGGAGCTCTGTCAGCCTTGGTGCTGTGCCCACTGCCCTGGGGAGCCTGTTCAGTGCCAACCACCCTCTGGGGGAAGAACCTTTTCCTGAGATCCAACCTAAACCTCCTGTGACACAACTTTAGGCCATTCTCTCAGTTGGAAAAGACCTCTGAGATCATGACCTTCAACCATCAACCCAGCACCACCACCACATTCAAGGCTGAACCCTGTCCTCAAGTGCCACAACCCCCTGTTTTTTGAACACTTCCAGGGATGGTGACTCCACCACTTCCCTGAGCAGCCTGTTCTAGTGCTTAAAAACCCTCTCCATGAAGAAATCTTTCCTAATATCTAACCTAAACTGCCCCTGGAGCAACCTGAAGCCATTAAATGAGGATGCAGAAGTTCATGCACAGGAGTAAGATGACACCACAACCAGGAACTCTCCACCCTCACACCAGGAGGGTGTCAAAGAGGCTGCTCCCCATCACACACCCCTCCCCCTCCTCATCCTGCCAACCCTAGAGGAAAACACTCCTCAATCACATTTTCCAAATGATGAAAAAAGGACAACGGGCTTCAATCTGGCTAAAAATTTTTGGCAGGTGGGAGGTCCTGATGCAAAGGGTTGTTGGTTCCCAGGGGGTACAAAAAAAACCTTCCCCAAATTAATTGTAACTGATGGATCAAGGGGAGCCCCAGTGGAGTAACCACACTGCACCCATGACCCTGGCCAGGCTGCCTGGACACAGGGTTTTGTGCTTATTTAGTATTGAAAGCATGTGAATACATAATATCAACTCACTTGGAGATGGAAGTAAATATCCTCATCTATAAAACTTTACACTGAGTTTTATTGCACTGATTTCCCTACAAAGTATAATTCACCAGGGTACTTAACCACTCTCCTACCTGCAAATGGGCAAACAGAACTCCTGTAATCAACTGAACTACTCATGCACAAAGATATATTTTAACACCTCATTGAATCAGGACTTACTGGTTTCTTCTTTTTCCCTCACAAATGATCTCATATGTACCCATTTTATGTACCCATATGTACATAAGGATGACTTTAGGCTTCTTTTAAATATGATTTTAACTAGCAGGGTATTCTTAGTTGTGAACTGAGATAGGTCAAAAACTAGGTCAAAAACTAATATCAAAAATCAGTTTTGCACTCTGTCCTGGGAAAACCCACTGTGAGTGAAAGTACATATTCAAACATGCAATTCTGTATATAAATAGAAATGGAACATCTCTTGCACTAGGAGGGGTTGGAGTTTTTCAGCACTGATGAGAACTGACAGCCTTACTAACACTGGCCTTGGGTTGCTGGCAATGCAGAGTGTGGCAAAAAATAAAGATGATTTACGTAAATATATTATATTTGGGAAAAGATCAGAATAGCCAGCCTCTTTTTAAAGAAACAAGATTTTAATTTAGGGTTTGGTAAAATAAAAAAAGACGTTTGCAAACAGCAAGTGTTAACAAAACAGCAATATTGACTATACCCTAAAACTGCAGTCTCTGAGTGTGCTAGAATTGCACCAAATCAAGTTAATTCTTACATCCCAACTTGCTTAGATTTTTCTTTTACCCAGTTTGACCACATTTGGCCTGATGATCAAGGTCCAAATTTTCTCTTTCTCAAGATTCATGCATTTTTAGGAAGGGCTCCAAGAGAAGCTCTTTATTAAGTCCTCCCTTACCGTTGGGTCCATCGGAGACTTAACAAAAGGACAAAACATAAATCTGCCCAAGTTCCTTGTATTTATCCCCAAGGGCTTGTTTTCAGCTGTAAAAGCTCTGGCACTGCTGCAGGGCAGGGAAAAGACTACGGATCACCCTGGGAGTGGCTGGGAATACATCCCTGCTCAAAGCCCTGCTACAGCCCCGGGAGTGCCAAACTGACCCACATTCCCCTGACACATTTAACAGTCAGTTCATCACCACCCCACACAAGGCCAGAAATAAACCTACACATACACACAGCACCGGGAATTCATCACAAGGCTGGATATTAAGCCGTCAGCAGGATGCACTTTACCTCCTTTCCATTTACAAGCCAGCAGACACAAGTATTTCTGTCAGCTGCCAGTGCCCAGAATTTAATACCAGGCTAAAAGGTTGGGTTTTTTTCGAAAATCAGATTAAATCCAGTAGGTAAAAAAAATTTCAGAACAGATGGCAAAAGGAACACAATTAAAAATCCAGATAAATTTAGTAAATAATAGATTTGCTGAAATAATAGGTTCCAGTGGGAGCAGGCTGGAGGCAGACTACATCCACATCCACCTCCTGGGTCTGGAAAAGGATTGCAATGTCTGCTTAGAAAAAATAACAATGCATTAAGGCAAAGATAGTACTACTATAAATTAAATGTGTCAGATCACTCCATAAATACTTCAATTAAGAGAAATACTTGGAGCCTTACAGGACAGTCCTTACTCAGTGGTAAAAGTGCAAAAGTGATTTTTACACTAAAACTCTAAATCTAAATAAAATCATAAGAATCTTACCAAAATATCAATAAAAAATTTCTCTAAATGTTGTGTGAAGTTAAATTAATTATGCTTTAGTACAAATCACACAGAAACGTGTACTGGTCTTTGAACTCTGGCTGTGATTCAGAAATGTTTCACCAGGAACACGTTTCTTCATCTATATATACTTTGACATTTCCAAAATGTGCAATTACAGGAAGCAACCCCAAAAGTGCCTTTGCACCATGGGGAAAACAGATGCATTTATTTGCTCATCCAGCTGATGAACTCTTTCCAAAGGTTATCTTATAGACCACAGTCCATATCTAACTGTAACAACATGTAATCACTCAGACTTAATCAATAGCTACATCTGCATCAGGAGAAAATGGAATAATTTCCCACAAAGCTCTTACTCTCGGGATCAATGGCTTCAATTAGCCTATTAATAGTGTTAGCTGAATGTCAGCATCCCTCTCTTTCCATAAGATATATTGCATGTCCAAGAGAAATTAAAAACAATGCACTTTCCATGCACTCGTGGTTTTTTTTTTTTTTGTCCACAGGAAGAAGCAAAGAAATTTTCTCAAACATGTAGGTGTTATTATAGGGCTTTTACAGACAACTTTTGTCTGGCTCTACAGAGTAGTCCATCATATTAATGTATCAATGAAACAGCAGATACCTGAGAGCTGAGCTCACTTGAAACAAAACTTATATGAATAGAGATAGTGGCCATAATTCTTCTCCTGCTTGGCCTATTTTTATATCAAGGCAACTCAGAGGTTTAAATGGAAACATTTTTCATTTTAAAAGGTATAAATGAAAGAAGACTGCTGACAATTTGCCTTCTTTATCTGGAGTTATATGTGTCATTTTAGCTTTTTGGCTCTAACATAAATCCTCTGGTTTCAGAGACTAATGAGACGTGTATTGTTATCTGTGTAATATAAAATAGGAGAGAACTTTTATGTTCCCATTTATGAAGTGTGAACTTAAATGTCTCATTAAAAAGAAAAATTAAAAATTAAATAAACAATTTTATTTTTACCAACAACTGCAGATGGCTTTGAGCCATAGAAGCTCAGCAGTAAGATGAGATACAAATAGCTGCATCATTCCCTGAGTGTTACAAGGTGGATTTTGGGATCCTGCACATTTATTGGACTTGTCAATGAGTCTCCTTCCTGTAGCAATTTTACTGTCTCTAATCTGTTGACTTCTGTTTCACATAGCAATCCAGTGTACAGAGAGCTGGAGATTAATCACACACTGCACAAACTCAGCCTCAACCAGAGCAATACATTAATTCTCTTAACAGAGTAATGCAACCCACACTTCATGGCAGACTTTCAAGACTGCCAAGGCTTCCAAGACAAGAAAAAAACAGCTGATTACTTTAATTCCCACTATCATTTCCCAGTGGTCCCATTTTTGAAATGTTTAAGGCAGAATCATTATTGCCTAATTAAATATCTGTCATTCAAGGTTTTCTTTTACAATGGAGACATGGTAGCACTGAAATTAATCATAAATTAAGTTAGACATTCCAAGATTCATTATTGGCTCGGATCATCTGCTGTAGCAAACATTAAGGATTTGGAAGTCAAAAGCTCTATGAGATCCCATAGCCTGAAATCAGTTTATGTGTCCATGTGCCATACTGTGCCTCAGTGGCAAAGCTCATGACAGTGGCATCAAATAAAGGACCCAGAACACCAGTGAAGACAGAAAACCCCATAAAGTCAGTGTTTAAAAAAATATGTGGATGTGGTATTAGGGATATTGTTTAGTGGTAACATGGCAGTGCTGGATTAATCGTGGGACTCAATGACCTCAGAGGTCTTTTCCAACCTAAATAAATCTGTGATTCTCTGATTCACAGTCCTGTAACTGGTAACAGTCAGAGAAATGCTCTTCACCCAGCGTGGCATTACCTGCACCCTTGTTTTTCAGTGCTACAATTATTCTGGGTTAGATTTGCACTACATTTAAATGAGAAAAGTGACAATAAGAGTTCCTTAGATGCAGTCCTAATCAGGCTATTGATTTGGGGCACATAAAAGCCTATTTGCTCAATACTTTGTTAGAGTTGGAAAGAAGGAGTGGAGAGGAAAGTATTGTTCTTGTCTACACAGCTGCAACATAGAAAGAAGTGACTCCCTCCTCACATGCCAATCCTTCTGCACCACTCTCCTTGGACTATATCCTACCTGCTGGCTTTTCTCTGAAAAGGGTTCAAAACTTCCACAAAATTCTGTATTTTGCTTTTAAACCATAAATCTGCCCTTCAGCACTCACGGTTTTGCTTTTTTTTCCCTTTTACCTGTGCGAATGTCGTGGTTGACACCTTCTACTGAGATAACAGCATTTGGGATTCCCTTTCCATGCACATCTTTTACTATGCCTTTGATACCACGGTGGACCTATGGAGAGAATAAAAAAGCAAGTAAATATTGCACAGCAATGAACAGTTGTATTACTTGAAAGGTAAAACTAATTATTAATTCCGTATGTGAATTATGTGTATTATATTACTTCTTTATGGCTCACAAAATTGTGAAATGTCACTATTAAACTCACATCAGTCCTCCAGGCATTAACTTGTGAATCAGCTTACGAATTCTATTAGGATTCCTGAGGCATCAAGTTCAAGATATAGAGAAAAAAAAACAGATAAAGCAACAGAACCAAGGAGTTTTTTCTAGCAGCCCTTTCTAGCAAGCTAGAATCACATTTTTTCATTATTTAAGTCTCCCAAGTAAAACCAGCCTGCCTGAAGTGATATGACAGTATTATTTGTAGGGAAGATTTCTACCATAAATACCAATAACCACGCAATTAGCCATGCAAGAAAAACACCAGAAACCTTAAACTCTCTCTCAAACTGAAAGAAGTCACCAAGTTATTTAGAATTTGCACTTCTGTGGGAATACCTGTTCCATGAAAACGATCAGGGACTCGCGGTTGTTCTCCCATTCTTCAGGCAGCTCACTCTCGTGGGGATATTTGTCACAGCCAACGTAGATGGAGAGCTCAAAGCAGTTCGTGTGCAGGTAACTGAAGTCATTTATGCCTGTCAACAGGGGGCAAAAAGGGAACAATTTCATATCCTTTTTAATCTGCTGATCAGATCTGATCTTTTTTATGATAATTATTATGACAATGTGAGCTCTTCAAACACAAACTGGGTGTTTATGTAGCTGGCTCACTGTGCAGGCCTGGCAGGGAAAAGGAGTTTTGGAAATGCCACAGTGTGGCCAAAACAGCCAAACAGATCAGCTGGAGTTGCAGTCATCAAAAGTGCTTCTGACTGAAAAGAGTTAAAACAAAACCCCTGGTCCTGTCCAATTACCACAGAGCAGAAGTCAAGTATTTAACGAGCCCTCAGTGCCTTTTGGAAGCAGAGCAGGAGGATTATATAATACAGATGTTCAGCTTTTCACTTCTGTTGATGGGGAAAACCTAAATATCAGCGAGTGGCATATGCTACTCTGCATAAATGTGCTTCCCCTCTATTTGAGAAACAGCCACAATTATTTTCTCCTCACATACTGTATCCCACCCTGACTAATCTGCTGTGAAATGTTTAGCAATACACAGTAATTGCTCAGTTTTAATACATGTATTTAAGAAAAATGGCTTAACTTTGCCAAGAGCAACTCTTTCATAGTGTCTGAACATGCAAATCCAGCCTTGAAAACACTGGAAATAAAACTAAATCAATCTTTTCTTTTTCCTTGTGCACTTCAGCCAGTGCAGAAACTTTATATGTAAAATTGCTGAAGAACTTGCACTCATTGCAGTCCAAAAAATGTGCAGGAAATAACATGGCTGGGTTTTAAAATCATAAGGAGGTGTTGGATATCTGTGCTGCACACCCTTCCCTAGGGATTCTCTGGTCCTGGAAAGAAATTAGAAAAGTTCCTTGTAAATTCTCCCATGGGATGAGCAGTGAAAAGTTTCTGTGCATGGTCAGTGCAAGGCCAGGAAGATGGATGAGGAGAGAAGGAATGGACAGCTTCAAGGTGTGGTGCAACAAGAGGCCACCCACACCGAAGGGCAGGTGGGAGAGGTTCTGCAAGCAGTTTATTGGGGTATCACCTCCAGAGCAGGCATGAAACAAGCAGGGTTTAGGACAATAAGGTGTTACATGTTGATCTAAAAGGTAAATAATAATAATAATTAAAAAAAAAAAAAGAAGTGGACTGAGCTATACAGCTATATCTACATAGTCATGGAATTACAGAGTGGAAAAATATGGGAGAAATCTGGAATCATATTTGGACAACCCTTTTGCAATGCAAGGTGGTTGGTTAGCTGACAGCTGCAAAATACATATCTATATATGCATATGTATATATCTGCAATACAAATCACTTTCTTGCACTTGTCTAAGGAGACACAAAAAGTCTAAAACCATCCTGCATCTTGGAGACTGAGCTCAAATGGAAACCACATCTTTTGAGGTTTAATTTGGAGTCCAGGGTGTAAAAACTGCAAGTGAAAGCAATATTCTAGAGTTTGTCTCAGAGAATATCCTGGAAGTCCTACTATAATGGAACAGAGCAGGGTATAAATTATAATGAAAACATTATCAAGAAATAAAACAAATCAGATGAAGCAAATCCAATCTGTAATTGGTCCTAAGAAATCAGGATAATATTCAGCATCTATAATGTCCATCATTATTAATGCAGCTTGGTATGACAGCTGTTAGTGACATGGCCAGTGTCATCTTTTCTGGATCGATTCATAATCATGTTTCTTATAGCACTTAGGAAAATTAAATTCATAAATTAGATAATTAAGTGGTCAAGTTAGTTTTCAGAGTACCCTTTAGAATTTGCAGAAACACAGAGAAATGTATTGTCAGGCATTGGCCTTGAGATCTAAGAGTTCAATCATCCCCTTCCCAGTTTCACCCAACACTTTTTAACCTCCTGAAAAAATACTTAGGAAGTTAATTCTTGACTGGAGCCTTTAAAGGCCAGCCAGGATTAACTTCATATGGGCCAATGTAAAGCCACAGAAGCTGTCTCCAAAATGTAGAAATGTTTGTGCAGTGGAAGTACCTGCAAGTTCCAAACACGAGCCAGTTCCAGTAAAACGTGGGCTGCACAGACACTTTCCTGCAGCTGTTTGCCATTACTGCTGCCGTTGCTCCTGTTGTCATCAAGTGATGGCAGAAGCCAGGCTCATTTCTTAATTTCAGAGAAAATGTTGTTTGACTGATTTACTTATAAAAACACAAAGATTTCGAGCAGAACCGTGGTGAATCAGCAGAGTGTCTGATTCTGAGTCTGCTCCAAGTGCACACCCATAGAGATAACTGTGCCTAATGCTGTTAAAAATGTGCTTCTAATTGGGCTTTCCTGGAAATCCATGTTTTGGCTGCACCACAGGACGCAGCTTCCCTCTCGTGCTCCTTAGCAGGGTGACAGGCTTGGGTGTAGGGTGATTGATGCAGCCTGGATTTTATCCTGGCAGCAGAAATGTCTGTGGAGCCCATGAAAAGCTCAAGTGCAAGGATTTCCAGGTCTTTTAAAAATAGGATGGTAGCAAGCAAACTGCAGCTTTTTTTTTGGCATGTTATTACAACTCAAAGTGAATGTGATGGGGGGCTGATCTGTGACTGTGTTCAGTGAGCAGGAGGCTGAAATCAGGATCTCCTTATCTGAGAGCCACTGGAATCTCTTTCTGGAGTCACTGCTTCAGCTCTGATGTTCAGCAGCAGTCTTCTGTTGTCACCTTGTGAGATGGCAAAGGCTGACAGGCTCCCACCTGCCAGTGGGTTTTGGACTGGGTTGGTTTCCTCCTGACAAATGCACAGAATTCTTCAAATGAATGTACTGCAGGGGCACTTTGGGGAAACTCGGTTGTAAATCAAATAGTCATCAGGTATTACTGACAGTGCCTCCTCTGCTAAGTGATGAAATGCAGTGAACAGGCCTTCAGGTGGGGATTTATTCCCCTCAGAGCACATATTCGACCACCGCCACCTCTGCAAGGTACACCAGGCAGCGGTGGTGGCATCACCACGTTTAAACTGGAGTTTCTACCGACACTTACTGCCAGCCACGGTGTGCCAGGAGGCTCCATTAACAGTGCCATCCTCCTTCTGGAAATCCTCCGTGTGGCACGCCCTCCTTCTCGCATCCGTCATCAGGCGGTGGGTGGAGGCGTAGGAATAGGCCAGCCAGCGGAAGACGTGGTCGTCCGGGGTGGGGGTGTAATCCTGGGTTTTCCACATGGACCTCACCATGTCGTAGGGATAGGCCACCACCAGCTCCCCTCCCTGCAGGTTGCCACCCAGCACGAAAGGGATTTTCTCCATCCACGCTATGATTGCCCGTGTCTCCACCGCCACCTGGGAGGAAAAGGAACGGCGGGTTTGGCTCGGCCCGTGGAATCGGAGAGTCTGGTTTGGAGGGGCAGGAGCCCTGCTGGGAGTTTCTGAGCTTGAGCAGCCAGCAAGGAGAGATGTGGCCAAGGAGAAGGGCTTCTTTAAATTGTCAGCCACGCCTGGGAGGTCACAGACAACCCGGGAAAACTAACAAAACCTTCCCGTTATTAATTTCTGAGGAACATCTATGTGGAGTGAGGCCAGGAGCAGGAACTGATAGAGATGGCACGTGGTGACACTGCTCCCCCTGCCATGGGCTAAAAGGAGTTTCCAAAATCAGGGATTTTAAACATAATGTTCATAAACTAAAACACAACAATTTCCACCTTGACATGAGGAAAAACTTCTTTTCATGGAAGTTGGAAGAGCATTGGAATAGACTGCCCTGAAAGGGCATGGAGTTTCCCCCTCTGAAAACATTCCAAACCCACCTGGATGTGTTCCTGTGTCACCTGCTCTGGGTGACCCTGCCTTGGCAGGGGGGTGGGAGTAGAGGTCCCTTCCAACCCTTATTATTCTGTGATTCTGTAATTCTGAAGCACTAAAGAGCTGCCACAATTAATTGCCTTCCCCTCAGCCACTATTAATAGTTGCCATTATATTTAAAAGGTCAGGCAAAAATAAGTTAAATTTTTGGCACTATAATCCAATAAAGGGTTTTAGCATAAGCCACTGCATTGGTTCTGTATATGCCTGAGCTGTTGCTGTGTTATTTAAGGTAAGAATATGTTTCAAATAAGAACAAATAAGAAAACCCCAGGAGAAATCTATAGGGACACTGAGTTTACAAAAAGCTAGGGAGAAGCCTGATTCACATGGCTGAGCTCCACGGTGGGCTTTTCCCTGTGTGCTGTTGCTGCCTAAAAATTGAGTATTGAGTCCTCCAGGTTCTCACAACAGCCAAGGGCAAAGGGAATCCTCCAGGAAGCAGATCCTTCCTAAAGACCTGCCTCTAAAACCTGGGGGTGAATGGTCCTTTTGTGGTGCATTTTTATTTCCACTGACTAACAGGGAAATCTAGACAGGAAGATTAGATCAGCTGGGGAACTTCTGCCTCAAATTTCTCATTCCTTGAGAAAATCAAATCTCTCTCTCTCTCTGCACATCCCAGCCTTGGTGTTCCCCTCTCTCTGGCCTTACTCACAGTGGCGTTTTCGGACAGGTACCAGTCAGGGATGGGGATGTGATGGTTTGGAACTTTTCTTTTACTCTTCTTCTGATCTTCTGACTCCCAGAGCAAAGAGTTTAAGTCAGGGAAATTGTTGTTGATGTCAATGCCGTCCTGAGTCCATCGTCCTAAGGACCAGCCCCCTAATTCTGAACCCTTAGATTGAAAAATAAAAGGAGGGGAAAAAAAAGGAAGAAAAAAAACATAAATGTTCATTCAGAATACAGCAACCTGTGAGCCCTCAGCAAAGTGTTTGGGAATGTGCCAGAGGTAATTCTACACAGAGAAATTAAGGACTAACCATTTAATTAACTGAAATAAATAACTGATTTTTTTTTTTTTAAATTTTGCATGAAACCTTGAATGATGTGAAGCAAAACCCATGAAAAATTACTCGAGCTTAACCAAAATACATCCTGCAAAGGAGATAGCCCACTTTCCCTTCCATGACTGTGACTGTGACTTTTCTGTTCCAGTCTTCTGCAGACTTCCCTGGAAGATTTTCCAGTGCATTTGACCAGCCCCTACAATTTTTCCTCCTGGTGTCTGTCTTCTTCCAGACAGAATTATTACAATGCCCTACACAACGTGCTCTCCTTAAAGGTGCACTATTAAATTTCAGCTGAGGAGGAGTGCAAATATTCACGTGCTTAGCTTGGTTTCTCATGAGAAACAGACTGCCTGAATTTTCCACTTTCCATAATGGTGTTCTCATTGGTCTGTACACATCAATATGGTTTGTTCTGGCAGTGTTTGTAACCCTTCTTTCCATATATATTCCATATATATTTTCCTGTTAGCCGATGTCACATAAAATACTGTTTCTTTTTTTTTTTTTTCCCCTCAGTAAGATGTTTCAGTGGTTTAATTTCTCTTGATGTGTTTACTGTTTGATTTTTTAAATTGCAAAATACGAACTCTGAAAAAGAAAATAATGACAAGAGGGGTGTGTTTTATTCATCTGCTGCAAATAAAAGAATTCCCTGAAGTGCTGATAATCCCATTACCGCTTTATATGCCTTGTCATATCCATCTGGGTTGACTGAGGGCAGGAGGTGGATTCTTGTGTCCTCAATGAGGTGCACAATCCGTGGGTTCCCAGCCAGGTATTCCTGGCACATGAACTGCATCAGCAAGAGGATCAGCTCACGTCCCAGCACTTCATTCCCATGAGCTCCTGCAATGTAGTGAAACTCTGGTTCCCCTGTTGAAAGCACATGGAGCAGAACTGTGGTCAGAGCAGCAAATCAAATATCTATTAAAAGTCATTGATGCCAATCAGCAGCATTTCAGCCAAGGAAAGCTGGAGAAGTGCCTTAACTGCACAAATGATGCACAGACTTTAGGGAAACAAAATACTTGCTGCTGCTATTTTAGAAGAACAGGTTTATGTCCCAGGGAAACCTAAAGCCACTGTGTAAAACCTCTGAAATCCACTCTTGGTTAAACATATTTGTAATTATACTTACAATTTCAGCATGTTAGAGGTAGATTTTAGCAGTTCTGATAGTCTAAAAATAACATAAAAAATACATTGCTAGTAGTTCTCTCAGACAGATGTTAAGGCTCTTAAAAGATAAGTCAGTAACTGCACATAATTGATTTCTGACTTCATAGAGTCTTTTCCTTCTCTAAAACAGGTTCCACATACGTATTTTGAGGTTATCCTGAGTGCCACAATCCTTGTACTCAACAACAAAATGCTTCAGGGATGATTAGGAATAATGTGCATTCACCCCATGTAAAAAAGGTAAATTTTTTCCAAAGCTACATAAATCCCCACAACTAAAATCCGTTCCCCAGTACTAAAATTCACTTTTAATTTACTATTGTAAAGAATTACCATTAAGGAATTTGATCCTATGTTCAAAATGTCTTCTATTTGTGCTCACCCTCCTCTTCCCAATTTAGAAATACAGCGCTGAAGTTCCTCCCACATACATTTGAAATCTTTGCTGCCAGGAATATAATTCCATCAGTGATAATTACAGCAGATACAGGAAAAGATAAGGGGGAAAAAAAAAAGCAAAGCCCAGCACCCTTCAACAGATTTAGACTAAATCCTAACCAACTTCGTGCTCTCCTGGGTTGTCAGAAATCTCGACAGCGTAAAGCTTCAGTCCTTGGTTGCTTTTTCCAATATTGTAGATTCTTGTGATATTTGGGCACATTTTATTCACAGTTTTCATCAGCTGCCAACAAAAAAAAACACAAAAAGATGTAGTTAGACAATGCAGCATCAAAATAGATCCACTATGAATTACTTCTTTCCAAACTGGATGTGGCAAAACTCTTCATTTTCTTCTCTGATTATTTCTTAGCCGTAAAAGCTTTAGGTTTAGTTCTTGAATTTCCAGCTCTGCTATCACATTTTTAAAACATTATGCAGTGGAGAGGAAGTAACAACAGAAATGTTGTCAATAAAGACTTTCTGCCCATCAAAATCTATTCAATTCACCATTTCTGCAGACATTGCACAACATAGTTAAAATATAATCAAATAATAATAACAATAATACTGAAATGCTTAGAATTAAACATATATTTCTGTTTAAACCAATTGAGTTCCACAGATGTCATCCTGATCAGCATATCTTGAGCCTAAATGGTCCCACAAACATTTTACTGTGGTATTTCAGGTGAGTGTTAAAATGTGCAAACAAGACTGAAAATTTCTGTACTAATATTAGGTTATTGCAAAAAGCTTTAAACAACGAGAATTTATCTGCCTTGATCTTTTTTCCTTTAGAAGGAATTAAAGAAAGAAAACAGTACTTTACTGTAGATTGGAACCCTGGGGACTGTTAATTAGACAATCATTTCATAAACAAGCGTGCATACATTACTGAGGAAATATTGTGGCAAAACAAAACTGCTTGCTCACACATTGTTAATTTAGAAACAATATTGGATGATCACAAAGCTGATGATTTAAAAAATGTAATAATTAGATATGTCCAATTCCCATGCCACCATTTAGCAAATCTAAGTGGAAACACAACTCACATTGGGAAGAACATCATTAAAATTCCTCTCATAAAAAGCTTCACTTCTATTTATAAGCATTTTGCAAAAAGACTGAAAAGATACTATTTCTGTACATTTGTTCATCTCACTCATTGGTTTTATAGATGGGAGAAACAATTCTTGTGGCAAGTTTAAACTCATCACTCATCTGAAAAATGCAGTCAGTTGTGCTCTTTCAGTGTATTGTCTTGTTTCATATCTACTTATTTTCAGCACTGTCATCATCAGCAGCATGCTGGTATTGTGAGTACTCAGATATTCCCACAGAACCCTTCTTAACTTTCTGGACATGGGTTTGTGTGGCATTTATTGTTGCAGCTGAAACACGCAGGTGAGGCCAGAGAACACTGGTTTACATCTGGTAGCATTTTGTTTAAATTACTCAGTTACTAACTCTTTGAGACACACTGCCTTAAATCCTCCTGGTTAACCTGCTCATAATGAACCAAAAATTTTATCAATAGGTATAGAACCATAGAATCATTTTGGTTAAAAAAGACCTCTAATGTCATCAAATTCAACCATTCCACCAGCACTGCCAAGGCCACGACTGACCCAACGTCCCCAGGTGCCACATCTACACAGCTTTTACATCTCTCCAGGGATGGTGATGACTCCACTGCCCTGGGCAGCTGTGCTAGGGCTTGACCACCCTTTCTGTGAAGAAATTTTCCCTAATATCTGATCTAAATCTCCCCTGGCACGACCTGAGGTTGCTTCCTCTTATCCTCTCCCCTGCTAGCTGGGAGAAGAGACTGACCCCCACCTGGTTCCAAACTCCTTCCATAGAAATAGAGAAGCCTGTCCTCTCAGAGCTGTCTCTGAAACCAAGTGGGGAAACTTCTGCCTCTGAAACTTCCACAGAGTTTTTTGCTAACGTGCCTGGCACTCCAGTGCTCATACCAAGAACATCAGTTTAGCAAAGTGGCTAAAAGTACGTAAATGCTCGTTAATAGTGACAAAAATGCCTAGAACCAGCTTCAAAGTACATTACATTCAGTGGAAATATTTGTATTGGCCTCAGTAACCACCCCATAATTTCTTTAATTGCAAGCATATGATTATTTTCTGAGTCAAAGAACTTTTCCTGAATTAGAGGCTCTGCAGTAGACTTCACTGTGACTCTTTTGGCAACAGTGGGGGATACTGTAATGTAGTTAACTGTTTCTGTAAATACCATACAGAATGAACATATTTCATATTTGATCTTCTCATACCCATTCCCTATGAATGGCACAGTAGGTCACCTGAAATGTCACTGTGTTTGTGTTTGCACAAACTGCCAGAGACAATTGGTGACAACAGTCACTTAAGGCTTTATTAACAAGCAGCAGGACTGTAAAGCACTTCCCCAATTACATTCACTAACAGCTCTTATTGACAGCTTGTGTTTGTCACTACCAATCATTTACCTTATTAGTGACCTGAAAAATACTTTAGGAAGTCTTTGAAGAAGCCTCACAAAACTGGTTTCTGAAGGTCTGATGCAGAAAAGGTGTATTAAATGTAGATCTAAGCATCATCTACACTTACAGGAGGCAAAAGGACTCTCAGTCCATGTCTTTCAGGTTAGAACTCCTCTTTATGCTCTGTGGAGATCACAGAGTTGTCGAGGTTGGGAAAGACCCTTCAGATCATGGAGTCCAGCTGTTCAACTAACAGTACCAGGCTCTGGAAACCACCTCCTCCTTGAGCCTGGACAGCAGCAGATACAGACCATCAGCCTGGCATTCCATCCAACCCAGAATGTTGAGCTGGCCTGCTCTGACCTTCTACATTTGGTTGTTTCACCCTCAGATCACCCTGTTCAATGGGTAACATCAGTGCTCTTCATTATTCCCCATTATCATCACAGCAAGCCCATAAACAGCTGACCATGAACAGCAACTTCCTAACCAGAGAGTTCTATTAAAATAATCTGGCACTGAGAAAATCCCTCCCTCTCACAAATACTTCACATATTGCATTACTTGACAAATGTAATGTCTCCAAAACATGGCCCAGAGAACAACCTCTCCTCCTCCTTCAGTATTTATAATAAATATCTTCAAAGACCAGAATTTTTCTAAGATGGTTGGTGGTGAAGAAGCTACAAAAAGTGACATTAATTTACAGGTTACAGGGGGATTTTTGGGGGGGTGTGGTGTGGTGTTTTCTTTTTTTAAACTTGACTCTGGCAGTTATTGTTCCATTTTGCCCTGAAGTTCTAAGAATAGTTTTGGGGATATAAGAGTTATTGCAGTGCAACCCACAATCTTCTGCCCACCAGCAGCAGAACCCAATTAGAATCTAATGAGCTCTAAATAAATTAAGTATTTTGACACAGAGGAAAACAGAAATTGTGAGAGCATAAAGACAGTTCACAACTGACCAGGTCTCAACCACAGTCCCAAATTTTCTACCTGTATGAAAAGAGTAAAAACATTTGGGTTTAAAGCTGTAGTTTTTTTCCCCCCATGATGTTTCTAACCTGATCAACCTGCAATGAAAACCTAAAACACACTTTATTTTATTGTTCTTGACAGTAATTATGCCAATTGAGTTTCTACTTGTCTAATCTCTGTGCTCAGAAATATAGGCCATGAAATCCCTACCAAAATAAATGTGTGACTCAGTACACAATTGCTCAATAAAAACGAGTGGTGATTCATGCAGTATAAATACACTGAAAATTCAGCACACAGCAAGTGATTCACACACATCAAGTCCAAACATATTATCTTTATATTTGAAGACAAAGAGGGCAGAAATATTTCTCCAGGACAACCCACACTTGTGTCTGTGGTGATATGAAGCAAGATTAAAGACAAAAACAAAAACAAGACTAAGGTAGGCTGTTTGAAGCTAAAGGAATAGATTAAAAAGGCTGGTAAATTTAAAATTATACTAACAGGAATTTTTTTTCTAGTGCTTTTGGTGACTTTCTGCTGATTTTCACAGCTGTGAATATGGAATTGGACTCTACAATTTATTCTGATTATCTAACCCAGTGAAATATATGAGAAAACTGATGGCTAAATCAGGGTCAAATCTGAGAGGAGAAACCACTGTGTCATTCCCCACTCAAATATAAATAGAAGAAAAATAATGCCACATTATGAGTAGATACTCCCTCTGCTATGTAGTCACCTGCTTAAAGTTAGTTTATGTACAAATTAAGACCTTGGGATTTTAATAGATTAGAACAGGAAAAAAATATTTTAGAAAGATATTGCAGACACTGTTTAATAATACTTTGAAGAGGTGGAATCCAGACTCCAGAAGAGCTGAAAAGCCTGCATCCTCCACCCTCCAGCCTCTTTGCCTACCTGCCTCATTTCCTTGTAGTTGTGATGCTTGAAGTCCAAATTATCTGTGGTTGTCATTTCATTTCTTCTGTGGTAATAATTATTTGGGTCTGAGAAAAGAAATAATAGAATTTTCACTGCTTTTGAATTTCAAATATTGATTTTTTTTTATGCCATAATGCATGTAAGAAAGAGGAAATCTGAATTCTACTGTCCCATATGTACTTAGAGAAGGTTTTTGAAAGCAAAACTGAGACAATTGATTTAAAATGTTTCTAATTACTGAACAAATCAACTCATCAAATCAAATCAAATCACAAATCAATATCCAAGATCCAAACAGAAGCCAGGAGGCATCAGATTTCCAGGCAGCTACTCTACACAAAAAACCTAAGCTTGAACAGAAAATCAGAAGGGCAGCCTGGGGCTGCAGAGGAGGGGAAAAGACACTGGAAAATGATGAGTCAGATGCAAGATAAAAGAGTGGAAGAAAAATTAAATTAGAAGAAAAAGCCACAGTAAATGTTTTGTGTCCAGTTGATTAATTTACTATTGCAAGGAATTATCTATTCATTTTCTTGATGAGTATTTTCAGTCTTTGTTCTGCTTGCAAAATACAGAAAGGATCTACTGTGCATAATAAGCATTCCTGATTATCCTCCAAAACAGTTTTTGTGGAAGTCAGAGGACTTTGTTACTTAAAAATTAGCATATTCATTTATTTATGGATATTATTTATAGTTTGTGTATTTTGAAATGTCAAAGGAGAATATTTAGATGGAACAAAGTCCTTTGTCTCCTTGACATTTCAGGCCATTCACCTGGAAAAAAAAAACCAGTC
The DNA here is from genome assembly GCA_038380795.1 of Pyrocephalus nanus. NCBI lineage: Eukaryota > Metazoa > Chordata > Aves > Passeriformes > Tyrannidae > Pyrocephalus > Pyrocephalus nanus. The sequence continues at coordinate 3,142,218 of CM076268.1, forward strand.
CAAGACTGTTAGGGCTCAGATTTAAATTTCCTGATAGATGTGCTCCTAATCTAACCTATTATGATTTATTTTCAGAGACATACAAGTCTATTTGGAAAACATCAAACACATTCCTTAATTTGCCCTATCTGGGATGTCTGGAATTTTGAGTAATCGTTTGTCAAGCCAGTGGCTGTCAAGCTTTTATGAAAAATTGTTTCCCTTCACACAAAATCATCTTCATTGGTTTAAAACTATTGGGAAAAAAAATGAAATATGGAAGTCTAAATATCATCCTCTCTTATTGCAACACAACCAAAAGAAATTTTCTCCAGAGAACAAAAAAAAAAATTTAAAAACAATATCCCCCACAGTTGTGAGGGTTTTTTTTGGGGAAAAGCAAAATTCTTAGTAGGAAGAATATGTAGTTAATATCCTGCAGCAACAAACACTTATAGAAAATTACAGAAAGTACTTCAAAACACTTTATGACTTAACATTTTTAAACTTTGTATTTCTGAAACTGAAACCACTAAATATTCCCATAAAATTCTAAAAGTGTTTGGCTCTTTTGAACTATTTAAGGAATTTATGGAATGAAGTATGCAAGTTCCATTAAGCTTCACAGTAACATTACTCATTTTCTCAATCACTTACTGAGTCTTTATTCCCATGCTTGTCTCCACCTCAATTTCCTAATCTACATCAGAAATGCTGAGAGGTCAGTTGAAGGCTGTTCTACAAATATGACTGAAAAATATCCAAACCCCCCTATTTCCTCAGCAAAGTGTTGTTGTTCAATACATTTTGTCCTTTCCAGTGAGAACTTAATTCTGTAAAATGACCACCTGGAAATGGGCTTGAATTTGACCTTAATTATAGAATCACAGAATGGCCTGGGTTGGAAGGGACATTAAAACTCATCTCATTCCAACCTCCCTGTCACAGGTAGGGACAACTTCCACTATCCCAGATTGCTCCAAGCCCCATCCAACCTGGCCTTGGACACTTCCAGGGATGGGGCAGCCACAGCTTCTCTGGGCAACCTGTGCCAGGGCCTCATAGGGACAGATTTCCTCCCAATATCTAAACTAAACCTACCCTCCTTCATCTAAAAGCCATTTCCCCTTGCCCTATCACTGCACACCCATGTAATGAGGTGAGAGAACAAGATTTCTTTGTTTATTTAAAAAAAAAAAAAAATGTTTTGAAGAATCAGAGCCTTAAGTTTCACATAAATGACCTGGCTTTTTTCCAGTCTAACTTCAGGCTGAAGTGATGCAAGCCCATGACAGCAGCAATGCTGCACTAACTCTGTAGTTGCCTCTGGAAAGCCAAACCCTTAAAGGTCATCCCATGTTAATCTGCAGAAATTATTCACCAATATGTTGATGACCAAGAAATGGAAATCATAAAAAAACCACACTACTTCTCACACAATGTGTTTCATGGCCCACAGAATATCTCCATAAGTGAAAAAAAATATCCCTTTGTTGTAAAAATATAAAAATAAACATCATAAAACTGCCAGGATGTTGGAGGTTTTCTATATCACCATGAGCCAAAATATACAGCAACTGATTTTTTCCCTAATACTTTAATCCCATTCCTTTCAAAGTCTGGCACTTTTTCCATACATCAAACACTAATATCCTGGGAATGACTGTGAATGCTGTAGAGTTGGTGGAAACTTCAAATAATTGTAAAGTGAGAATGATTGTATCTCTGGCCCTTCCTCAACAGCAGAGCACAGTTTGACAGTTCCCTAGAGAATTAACACTCATATTTTGCCAGGCTCTGCTGTAGTCAGGATCACTGGATTTCTGCTGCAGCTACATTTAAAAAGCTAAAATTTAGAAAGGCACACGAGGCTTGTCCGCAGCTGGATGGGTCCCCTTTGGCAAAAATTATTTTCTTTAGCAAAACAGAGGATAAAATACAAAGAAACTCAAATCACAGAAGAGTTATAACAGAAGTATGCTCATTTATTCGTAGGAATTCCTCAGATGGTCTCTTTTTCTTCCAAGGAGAAAATACCCTGCAAAACTGTGGCGCTCCCATTTATACAGAGAAATATATTAGTTTTTTTCTACCACTAATCTGTCTTTACATCATCAGTAGAGTTAATGAAGTTTGTCAGTAGAGACATCTTTCTCCCTTCATCTTTCAATTCGTTGTAAAGATGGACAAGTGAACAGGAAGATCATAGAGATTCACAGAATCACAGAATGGCCTGGGTTGGAAGGGTCCTTAAAATTCATCCAGTTCCAATCTCTCCCCTGCCACGGGCAGGGACACCTTCCATTATCCCAGGTTGTTCCAAGCCCTGTCCAACCTGGCCTTGGACACTTCCAGAGATGGGGCAGCCACAGCTTCTCTGGGCAACCTGTGCCAGGGCCTGCCCACCCTCACAGGGAAGAATTTCTTCCTAATAGCTCATCTCTTTCCCTCTTTCTTGCAGCTTCCCTTCAGCTCCTGAAAGGCCACAATCAGGTCACCCCAAAGCTTCTCTTCTCCAGGCTGAACAATCCCAGCTCTCTCAGCCTTTCCTCACAGCAGAGCTGCTCCATCCCTGTGATCACCTCGGTGACTCCCCTGCCCAGCTCCTTTCCAGCACGAGAGCTCTGAGAACTGCCCATAAAAAGTACCAGAAAGGACCAATTGCCCAGCAGTTTTACATACAGGAGTGATTTTTCTCTTCTGTTCTGTCACAGCTCAACACATCACCTCAACCAGTGGAGCCCTGATGCTTCCTGCGGGTTCCCAGTTATTTTGCTCACCACAACAATGTCTGCTGGTCTTTTTTTTTTTTTTTTCCTTACATTAGTTTTCGGTGTTAATTACCACTAGAAAAATATAAAGTGAGCTTTTGATGTCTTGAAATCAACACTCTTAAAGCAATGTGATCAAAAGAGTCCCATCTATTGAGTAAAACTCACTTGCATTCCCACCTCAATTTGTTCCTGTGCTTCAAGCTCACAGAATTCCTTCTTTCAGCTTTAGGGTATCACATTAAAGGAACTCTGCAAGCTCAGAAATGGTGTTCATATGGTACTCTGAATGTATGAGATAATGAAGTCAATCCAAGTGATCCAGAGGCATTTTTAATAAAAAGAATATTCCTGTCTAAATCCTTTAGACAGCCTTAAAAACCTCAACGAGCTCTCTTTTGCAAATGACTGATTTTTTATTTTTATTTTTTTTTTAATTTCTGTGTCATACAAGTGAATTTGACTTGTCTTCACAAAATGGAACATCTCACAGACAGCACATGTGTAATCTTGAAATAAATCCGGTCATATCAGGTGATTCCAAGTTTTTTTCCACATGATCTGTTTCATGGCAGTCTCATGAGCATTGCTCATGAGCATTAAGATCACACATTAAATCAGCAAGGAAAAAAATCAGCAATGAAATAATATTTTTCAACTATAAATGGATTCTTTTATATATAGATGTTGATGTAGGGTCAAATATAAAACAAGTGATTCCAGTTAAGCATGATGAGTGATAATAATGGGTAAGAGGAAACTCAAACTCTTAATCTGCAATAGTTGCCTCTTAGAGGTTTTCTACCACCATTTTATCATTCTAATGATTTCCTACAGCTCAATTCAAATAATAATGAAAATTCTGAGGATTCTTAACACTTCTTCAGGATAATACACACTTACTTTTAGAAATAAAATCTGAAATAAAACCTTTTAATGACACCCACTGTATTGCTGGGGGATGTTACACAGGTGTCTTGGTGAGTATGGAGAAACATTGACCTTTCCCAGGAGAATTACTGAATTTGGTCTCTTTTTCATTCAATCTTTGCTCAAACTCACAAAAAAATTTTAACATGTCCAAGATTAAGTTTTTGCTCTGAAATGATAAAAGTAGAACCCAAAGACAGATTGTCACCCTAAGGAGGGATTTACTCTCAGAAGTAATTTACCAAGTTTAGTACTGCTGTTTATATGACCACTTATAATGAAATATGCTTGTAGAAAATCATATTTTTATGCAAAACGAGCACAATCCTAAACTTGACTAGGTAGCCTGGCATTAAGAGAGAAGCAATGAAAATAGGGCTGAATCCACTGCAAAACACAGCACTCCATTACAGAGTTGTTAAAGTTCATTTTTTATCATGGGTTGAAAATGATGGCATAATCATGGTACCAGTGATAGTTTTCTATATAAGAACTATTAAAAATTAAATTTCATCACAAATTTATTCCATTAAAATAATTGCCTATTGCCTTGAATACTGTACAGTATAAATAAATGCATGAAGAGCTCAGCTAATTTTCTCTCTCGGATCTCTGGGTACTTTTGATCATAAGCAATTCCTTTTTGACTTTCCTTGGGTTTGAGGAAGAAAAGGCAAGGCAAGTACATCCATCCCTCTGAGGCAATTGCAAAAGATTGTGTGTGTCAATCTGCATCTCTGTAAATGCCAACATTTTTGGAAACTGGAGAGGGAATTAAACGCTTGTGTTTTTGTCCTCTTTTAGCCCAGTGAGAAATGGCACCACTGATCATCTGCTCTAGGTAGGATTTTCTGGCATCTTTCCTGCACAGATAAATGTCTTTCCCTGGGTGAAACAGCAAATCATTTCTGTTGCCCAAAAGACATTACTGACACAATTGGATAACACGGCTTCTTTTTATAGAGCTACTGTAACAGTCTAGAAAAGGTTGTTTGTCAAAACTAGCCTACACCATGCCAAAAATGTATGTTATGGATAAGATATAAGCATTTCACTGATAAAAATTACAATTATATAATACAGAATAGATAATGAGTAACTTCTCTGTTCCAATTATCCAAGTAGTTTTCTCATGATTTGTCCAATTTTTAGTGCACCCAGCACATGCAGCAGGTTTTATTGCCAGATCCTTACCTGCAGGAATGGGTCCTAGCTGTCTTTAACCATTTCCATCTCATTCTGACAGTGCTAAAAAGCTTTCCCAGAATATTAGTATCTTATTCAAGTTTCTTCTTTATCTTTTATCCCTTCTCCTTATTCCTTTATCACCCTCCCTTGTGAGCCAGCATGATGAAAAGCTGATACAGAGCACAGACTGAATGCAAATGACTTAATTTATTCAAGGATTAATAAAGACATAAAACCTAAAATTACAAGTCTAGAAGACATGGAAAGAAATTCACAGTCATGAAAAAAGTCTTAATGTCCTTCCACCCTTCCTTTTTTTTTGGAGATTATTTCCCTGTGCCCAATGTGCCTGTGCATTGTCATTGCCTTAGGAAGATGTGGTGCCTTGGAACTCTGAATTGACCAAACTGCTCCTCCTGACAACTTGATTTCTTGTATCTTCACACTCAGGGTGCAAAACAATCAAAACCACACACAGTGGTCAAGGAAACAGAGCATCACATAACTTCTTTCATGGGTTTTTAGGCTCTGGAATGGCTGGAGCTAATTGAACTAACAGAGCTCCACCTCCTGATTTTGATTAATTTAGGAGACTTGCTCAGTTTTATGGAAAAAACTGTGTCAGGAAAGACCTTGATTTCTGCCACACAAACAAAACAGTGTGCTAGAGCAGCACCATCAAAATCGCTGCTCCCACGGCCAAACCATTGGATTATCCAACTTGGAACGAGCAAGATGACACCAATAATGGGTGAGGAATCCACTCAGAGGGAACTGCAAAAAATGCCACGTCCTGCAGGAAGAAAAATGTGCGTGGAAAGGCCTCTTCAAACCCGAGGAGCAGCTTTGTTTCGAGCGCCTTGCGTGCGATGAATAAAATGAGCGAGAAGAAAGAAATGTCAGTCCTTTCTGAGCTAAAAAGATGGGTCAGCACTTATCAAAACCTATTAGTTCTTTCAGTCCAATTACATTTTGAATGAACACGCCCCATTCCCATTATGTTTCTCAATGAATGATTCTGGTATTTTCTTTCAGGAATACACTGAATCAGACACTGCGGGCAATTAACTCAATAAATGACTACCAGGAAGATGCACTGATGCTGTTTCCATGCTAATGCAAGATCTGTGGCAAGCTGTAAGAGCACTCAGCACAGCAGTGGTGGCAGTGCAGATGTGTTCTCACCTTTACCCACTGTCACAGCCCCATGAAGCTGGAGGGTGACAAACTTTAACGCTGCAAAGCAGAGTTTGGCCCTGTGTGGGTGTATGGCCAATAAAAATCTGGGCTAAATAACTGCTGTACTAACTAAAAATCACCTTCTCAAACACTGACATTTTTGCTCTTTCCTCTTTGGGTACAGTTTTAGGGAACAGAAAAGAAGCATTAGAATTTCCCTACAAATTGCCCTCCAAAATGATTTGAGTGGTATCTCTTTTATCCTCGTGCCCTCTCTGTCATCCCTGGAGACCTCTCTGTAAATTCACGGTGCTGAACTTCATCCTCACACCCTGGTTTATATAGAGTAGATCCTTTGCAAACCTGCACAGGAATTTGGGAGTTCTTTCAAGAGCTGAGGGGGAATACTGGCTGTGGAATTGCCCATCCAGGGTAAGAGGTATGATAGGGAAAAAGCAACCCGCAGAGCTGGAGTGTTCTAAACCCACAGCTGAAAGAGAGAGAAATCAGAATCCTTGTGAAAACATAAAAATTTCACATGCACAGGGTCACTGCCATGAAATCCAGGATATATTTTTTACCCACAAAAAAGCAGCTGTCTGTGTGCTCCTGAATTTCACAGCTTTGTGGCAACACACCTACAGACACAGTTTTATGACAGTACTTGCCCCATACTTCTCTTTGTCAGTTATCCCTTCCATGCCCCAAACAGCTGGTTTTTTGGCTGTTTGTTTGTTTTTTTTTTCCCTCGAGTATTTAAACACCTAAAGGACAAAAATCAGGCTACCTCTGCTTGGCATGTGGAGACCTTACATCAACAGTGGAACTGGAGGCAGCAAGACTCAGAACAGAGGCAGAAATGGATAAAGAAATATTGAAAGCTCTGGAAAGGCAGTTCTCTTTCTGGCTCCAGTATTTTGAAAATACCATTCACAGCCCTCTGCAAAAAAATTCCCCCAAGGTGCCAGAATTTGAGATCAAATTAAAAGAAAAATAAAGGAGATGTGAGGCGTGGAATGAGCAATGAGTGACTTAGAAAAGCTTTGAGCAAACAGGTTTTTAATTATTTATATCCATACACATACATATGAAGACATAAATCCACTACAAGACTGTTTACAATGTGCTTAACAGAACCACGGCCTTGACAGAATTTGCAGCACTGAATGTTTGTTTGGGGTTTTTTTAAGTGGCCTTTCATGGCATAGGACCATTTACCTCCATTTTTGACTTACCAAGGTTCACGCTGGATTTAATAACACTTGAAATTTGCTAAGAATTCCTTACACCCCCACTTCCCCCTCTTCCCCCCTGTAAGATAAGCACTAGTTGAGTCAGATTATTTGCCTTCAAAATATTTCAGAGAAGCCCTATGGCTTATAGAAATAAATAATTTAAAAAAAAAAATTAAAATCAGGTTATAGAATTATAGTTGTTCTTTCTTGCTTCAGAAGCTTAAGACATCTGCAAGTGTCTGTCCCAATACATAATCCTATTGCCTCCATAGTACATGTGCACTCAGTAAGATTAATTGCACTGCATTTAAGCTCAAACAACAAAGAAAATCTTGTTATATCTCCCAGGCAATCTTGTTTTATTAATAAAGCCACTTACTGTGGGATTGCCTGTGAAAAGTTATCCTGATACTATCTGTGATTCTGGACAGGTATTTTGGTTTCTTTTTGCATAACTCTACTCTCAAAAGAAAAGATACCCAAAGGAAATGAAATTTCTGAGTCTTGGCACGAAGCCATGTCAACATCAACTGAGAAATCCCTTACCTGGCAAAGGGCAGCCCAAGATTTCCAGTCTCATGCAGATGCTTCCTTCCTCAAACCAGGAGCGAGGGTTTATCCGGATGTAACGTGCCACCAGTGGCACCGGCAGCATGTTGAGGACTGGGATCTCTTTCTCACTGTTTCCTTTAAAAATCTTCGCAGGCCAAACGCAGGAAAATGGCAAGGTCAGTTTTTCAGAATGTCTTTTAGCAGTTTTTGGTTATAGAAACAAATGAAACCACCTAGTCCAGCCCCAGGTTGATGGTAGCTCAGGCCAGAACTGCTCTTCAAAGAGCACAATGCCCTCATGCCCCTTGGAGCTGGAGCTCCACAGCCTCTCTCTGGAAACAGGCATGAGATATCCTCAGGGATCAGCAAACTGATGCTAATCCCAGGATGGGCCAGCAACAAGAAATACATCTTATCATGGGCAGACACAGCCCTGCCAAGAGGGGTACTCTGGGTCCCTTTCTGTACTATGTGATTTGCTCTTAAAATCAGGGGGACCACTGGGAGATGTTGCCTTTAAGTCCTACACTGACTAATCTGGCAAATCAAAACTCCAGATGGCCATCCCCTGTTCTCCAGCCTCTGCTCTTCATCATAAAACATCTGTTTCCTCATACTCACCACATCTCCAGACTCGTTTCTGACAGCAGTCCATGCGTGGCTGTCGTTGCTCACCAAGACTCTGTAAGAGGTCACCCAGTTACTCCTGGAAGAAGACAGAGAGTAACTAAGTTATTTTTCATAACTCAGAATGACTGTACATTGTTTAGTATGATCAAACTTGTAAAGCTGCTAGCAGTGGAAATTCCACTAGACAAAGTCATGTCAACAGAAAAAGGGACACGGCAACCCAGATTCAACAGACAATTCAAAAATCATAGCACCTCGAAGCAAAACCCCAGTGAGATAATATTCTGGTATTCCAGGAGGTGAGACATTATTGCTTTCCTTTCCTTTTATATGCAGAGTTTGGGATAAATGGCTTATCTAGAACAGATTTATACAGTGTTCAAAAATCACCTTTTCAGCTACAGAACATTTATTAGTTCTGCTGTTATTATCAGAGAGGATGGGGGAAAAAAAAAAGTAATAAATCCTCTAGGATGAAATGTCTGTGAATTTCAACCAGAAAAATTTCCATTTCTTTCAATACAAGAATAACTGGAGCCTGCAGTCATTCTTGTATTTATTAGCAAGAGATAAGGACAGAGAGACAATTCTGTCTCGGCGCAGCAGAGTCCAATTGATCACAGCCCCAGTGCACTCCTACAATATCCAGATCAATCCTCAGTAGGCTGATCTTTCTAATGGCCTGCTATCTGATTTACAGCAAAATCCCCTTTAAACTAAAAAAGCAAAATTTACATTTGCACTTCAGTTATACCCTGTCTGGATCCAGCTAAAGAAGAGTATGAAGAGAAATAAAATGCAGGTTCCCATATTCTGGGTGGAGATAAAGTTATGGAGCTTTTACACTGCTTGGGCATTACCTGTGGAAATGCATATACAGCGATGGAGGAGGCTGGAAAAATTGATACCCCACTCTCCTCTCATATTTCTAAGAAAGAGCAGCAGTAATTCTTTTTCTCCCCTAACAGCTTCCTGGTTTCAGTAGGCAGGGACTTGGAGGAGAGCTGTGGCTTGGAGGTGGGTTTGTACCATAAAGTCAGTCCAGGATGATTAGATTCTGTATTTATGTACATAAACTGATCATGCACACCCAGCAGGGCTCCAGAGCTGTCATTCTTCAACATGGGTTCTTAGCTAAGCTACAATCAGATAGCTGGGAGTGAAACCAGGGTAAGGAAAGCTCTTGGGACCCCAGAGAAGAATAGGGGCCATTTGGGAAGTTACGGGAGAAGCATCAGAGCATAAGAACTGGAGATCAGGGAGTACCTGGAAGGACAGACACACCTATAAAAAACTTCCCCTTGTACTGCACCCAAACAAACACAACTTTGGTTGTTTGTGTTTTTTTCTTTTAAAATCAACAAATAATGGTAACAAACTACCTATGAATACACACACACACACACACTGATTCCACTGTCAGACTTCTAGAGAAGACCAAAAAATGGGAAGCCCCAAGATCAGCCCAAATTCACTAAACTTCCCCTTGTACAAGACAGTGACCTTCAGGTAGTGCCTAAGCCAATATTTGTAACCTAAGATTTCCATCTGCTAGTTCATCTTCTGAGTAACAGTGCTCCCACTTACACAGAAGATTCAAACTGATGTCCAGTCTTACCAAAAAAGTACATCTTGACATCAGGGTTTTTGTTTTGTTTTGTTTTTTGTTTTTTTACACACTGAAACCCAAAGATGAGGTAAATGTTTTGCAGGATTTGGAAAAGCAGTTCTGTATATGTATACTAATGCCTCCAAAAGCAAAAAAAAAAAAAGAAAAAAAAAATATATCATGCGATTTTGACCAAAAAAAAAAAAAAAAAAAAAAAAAAAGACTAAACAAACCCAGCTCTGTTTTAGACACTAAACCAGTCCTTTGCAAATCTTTCAGCAGCCTCCCTCAGTGAATAGATTTTGCCATTCATGTTAGATTAAGTGGAAAAATCTTGACTATTGCCAAGCAGACTGAACTTTTTGTTACTGTAATGAAAAGAAGGATACATTTATCACTTGTAATGCACACAACTTTTGTATTTGGTAAACAACTGTAACAAAGTTAGCAGCGCTCTGCAAATACTAATTGTCTGCCTGTCAGTGGAAGATCTCCTGGGACAGGAGATTTACTGGAGATCTGTGAAGTGCCATGCTGGCATCTCTAGTACTTGGCTGTAAAATGATAAATGATATACAACAAAATAAACAGTGACTTCAACATGTTAGATAAGTTTACTACTGACTCTTGCAAAGAACTTTACTTTCTTCCCTCAACTTCTCCATTATGATAAGGTAAAGAGAGGCAGATTTACTTCTTTCAAACAAAGGGACTACAAGAGAGTAGGAGAGTGACTTGTGACAATGCCATGGAGTGACAGGGCAAGGGTGATGAAAGAAGGCAGGTTTGGATGAGATATTAGGAAGGAATTCTTCCCTGTGAGGGTGGGCAGGCCCTGGCACAGGTTGCCCAGAGAAGCTGTGGCTGCCCCATCCTTGGAAGTGTCCAAGGCCAGGTTGGATGGGGCTTGGAGCAACCTGGGACAGTGGAAGGTGTCCCTGCCCATAGCAGGGGGCTGGAACAAGTTGGTTTTTAAGGTCCTTTCCAACCCAAACCATTCTGTGATTCTGTGAAATGTCGAACAGCAAAACTCCTGAAAAAGAAAACAGCATTTTCTAAATTACAAGAAAAGCTTGAGAGCAAAACTCTTGGGCTTGAATAAGGATGGTGGTGGCAGTTCTATGTATTCAGTGTGCATTTGTTGTTTTTTTTTTTTATTTGCTTGTTTGTTTTGTTGGAGGTTTTGTCTGGGATTGAGGTTGTTGGGTGTTTTTTTAATATTCTTAGCCATTTGCAAAAATAAGATTCAATGAGTAAAAGAGTCAACGGCACAAAAAAACTAACATCATTGCTTCTGAAGTATCAGAGAAGTTTTTTTCACTTCAACTCCACAAATCAGATTAGGAGGGCAAAGAAAGTTACATCCCTGTCCATTGCTCAACATCTGCAAAAGAAATTCAAACAAACTGCTACAGCCACATAAAACCAAGATAACAGTGGACAGCCTTTATAACTGAGATTTCTTAAGAAATTCATGGCATGTACGGAAAGTTTTTAAAAGAACAAGCTCATTTTGTTGGCATGAGAAAATACTGCTGTCACAGTAACATTTCTAAGCTTGGACTTTTAGTTAATGGATTTTTATTTTCTCACTCTCTACCATTAAAAAGGTTCCAACTTCTCCCAAAGGAAAATGAATACAAGGCAGTCCTGCACATTTTCCATCCTGAGTGGCAATAAGCAACGTGCTTTTGAGCAGCAGCCTCCAATTAAAGTCCAAATGGGACTGCATCCAGTCCTGTACACTTGCAGTGGAGAAGGACCTCAAAGGGTCGTGGGATGAGAGAAATCAGTGTCGTGTATTAGGGCACACACCATATCCTGTTATCTGTGCCTGCCTGGGAGGAAGGAGCATTTTGTTGGGAAACAAAATAAAAACATCACATTGAGCAGATACAAAACTGTCTCCAGGGGCTTAGGCTCTTCCCCTATCTTTTTTCTAACGCCATTAGAAAAACAGCTTCTGATTATAATGAGAATAAGAGAATAGGCTGAGTTGGAAGGGACCCACAGGGATCATGAAGTCCAAACCTTAGCCCTGCACAGGCCCATCCCCAAGAGTCACACACAAAGGAGATCATCCAAATGCTCCTTGAGCTCTGTCAGCCCTGGTGCTGTGCCCACTGCACATCTCCAGTCAGCTTCCAGCAAGCACAGTGCTTCCTGGAATCGAGGAGTTTAATGCATCTGTGGTGCTCAGTTTGTTCATGTAGATACAGAAATCTAAACCTTTTTGTGGAAATCCCTCAGAGAAACACGGCAGCTAAAGCAAAACCTTGTGCTAGAAGCAGCACTGGGGAGTGTCACCTGTGTGATTACCTGATGACACCAAGATCCACCTCGAGGGGTTGGGATTTGCAGACTTTATTCCTGCAGCACATCACGCCCAATCTTTTCAGGGCCCATCAGCACTGAACGACAAAGCTGTCTAAGGAAGGCTGAAACAAAGCTATGAAGTTTTCCAACACTTAGGATGTCCCTGCTGTTGTTTTGAGCAGCTCTTCTTCAACCTATAAAATATTCCTGGACCTACCATTATACTCCTAAGAGAAAAATACCAGTATTTGTTGGTTTTACTGAGTCAAGGAGACTTAATTCAGGGACATTCCTATGCCAGCACTGAGAAAAGAGCATGTTGATTACTAAGCCCTTTCCTGGCAGAAAGTAAGGCAATACAGAAGTTATTGTGTGACAATTCACAAGTGTCCAAGGTTACCTCCAGTTCATCAGGCTCTCTCACAAAGTGCTGCTTCCAGGACTGCCTCACAAATGTCATCAATGCTAGAAAAGAATCATGAGGTACAGATTTGACAGGAACCCTTTGGATTCAGGTGCATCCCGTTAACAATCCTCTTTAAAATTTGTGCCAGCCTTATCTCTTCAGAAGGAACCCATCTGAAAAATCTCAATATCCATTGCAAACACTAATCAATTCCTTTCAAAGTAAATGCAGAAATCAAAATATGATTCAAATTCACTTAACGTGGTGCATTTTTAAATTATTACTAATTACTTGGGTTTTATCTGTAATGCATTAGCTCTAGACAAGGCTTATTTGAACATCTTCAATATCAAATTCGGCTTCTGGTGATGCATGGAAATGTCCTGCTTTTCCATTTTCATCTCAAAAAAAAAAAAAAAAAAAGACAAGCTGAGGAATTAAGTGCCTTGCCCAAGGACAGAGAGGAAACCTGAATCAAAGCAGAGAATTAAAAGCAGATCTCCTACAGCCTTGGCAGGTTCCTATCCCTATAATCAGCTTTTCCTTATATCTAACAGCAGCATCAGCCTACTGAGCTCAGGGAAAGACATCCTGACAGCACCAGAACAACAAAACATCTTTCAGCCTTGCCTTCCCCAAGACAATTCATCGACTTTTACTGGTGTGTGTTAGACACGAGGCTGAATCCCAGCTCAGCAGAACGCACAGTGGGTGTTCAAGGGGAAGCAATGGAGGGATGCCAGGATGGTTTTTGCCAGGCTCCAGCAGGCAGTGCATCAGCTGAGACTTGGCACAATCTGGGGGTGGGTTTATTTGGTTTGAACAGCATCTGCTGCAGTGCAATGTCTTAAAAAGGCCAGACTTCTCAATCGTGGAAAGCTGAATAAGCAACGAGTGAAGTAAATCTGATACTTTGATCCCAGTCTCTAAGGGTGCTTTTCCTCGTCACTGAAACCCCACGTGGTTTTGAGATAAAGAAGGAATGCTGAGGTCAGCAGAAAGCTCAAGCCCACAGTGGCAGAGATGGGCCATAAAAATGATTAGAAGGATGGAACACCTCTCCTGTGAGGAAAGGCTGAGGAAAATTGGGGTTGTTCATCCTAAGGAAGAGGGCTGACTTTATGGCACATTCCAGTACCTAAAGGGGTCTCCAAAAATGCTGGAGAGAGACTTTACACAAGGGATGGAGTGACAGGACAAGGGAGAATGGCTTCCAACTGACCCAGGGCAGGGTTGGATGGGATATTGGGAAGGAATTCTTCCCTGTGAGGGTGGGGATGCCCTGGCACAGGTTGTCCAGAGAAGCTGTGGCTGCCCCATCCCTGGAAGTGTCCAAGGCCAGGTTGGACAGGGCTTGGAGCAACCTGGGCTAGTGGAAGGTGTCCCTGCCCATGGCAGGGGGTGAGACTGGATGATCTTTAAGGTCCCTTCCAGCCCAAACCATTCTGGGATTCTGTGAGAATCTCAGGATGAGACTGGCAAACACTGGCAGAGTTCCCATTAATTTCTTCTACAATGGACCTGGCTCCAGCTGAGCATATTATTCTTCTGCTGTCATGATAATCTGATTTATCTGCAATAAAAAAACCTAAAATTAATATAAAATAGAACCAGTTGGGCAAACAAATGTGCATCCTCCAATAATATATAAATTGACAAGCCAAAATACTTGAAATAGCATAATCTCTTTACCAAAAAAATGCTAGGCAAGCCTTAGATTAAATGGTACTCGTGCAACAGAATCAGCCTGCTGGCAATTAAATGGCTTTCTATTTGAAAAATTCATTTGTACTCTCATGTAATTAAATGTAAAACCATTAATATTAATATTCTCTAATAATATTTATGCTGATAAAATTTTAAATCACCCACTGCCAAACACTTTTCAAACATGACAAGTCAAAAAATGCTCAGGTTAACCACAGGTAACCCAGCAATTTTTACACACTAATTAAAACAAATATGATTTAAGAGATGGAGATTGACTTGCAAGCAAGGGTATTTTTTTTTAATAACTGAAATATTTGAATGTTTAATTTTTAAAATTGCTTCTAGCTGACTTAAATGAATGCACTGCTGCAAAACCCAGCTCTTTAGAGGCCTTATGAAAAAAAGCCCAGGGCCAGAATTTCACTTGCTGGAAATGAATTCAACACAGATTTTTCAAAGCTTTCCTCAATGAGCAGGAGTTGGGGTTGCAAATACCTTTTCCACCCAAAGCCTGCAATTTACAGCCAAGTTTTTTGGAGATTTTCATGTCTTTCTGGCCTTTCTAGAAAATGCAGTGCTAGCTGTGGGTGTTTCCTTTTGCTGTTGTACATTCAGACAGGAACACCTGAAGGTGCCAGGGTCAAAGACATCCTCTCCCCAAAGACTTCGGTCTTAACACTCATCATTTTGAATCACTCTCAGCAAAGAGATCTGCATGTGTTTGAAATTCTTCCTATACCACACTCTCCCTTTTCATATCTTCTGTACCTGCTAAACACAGCCAGGCTGTGACTCCTTTTCTTCAGAACCTCCTTCTGTGACATTTTTAATTTTCCATTCCCTTTTGTGCCTATCTCACCTCTGTAAATCAGTTATCTATTTGAGGATAAAAATTCAGACTCCGCAGGCACTGCCCCATTGCATCTTTTTGTCTCCTTCCCATTAATATTAAAGTGATGGGGAAAAAAGCTTTGACAGTAACCAGCAAGCACTGCCATTTGTGAGCACAGCTGGGAGCACATTTAAAGCAGTGCTGAAGGGGCTCACTGCTACCAAGCTCACACAGAGATGTGGCCAAGGGAAAGGATCCAGAAGGGATGCTGGTTTGGGAAATCTGCACAGAGCACAAGTGGGGGGACAAGGAGCCTGATGTCCCTTCCATAACCACCCCCCCCCCAACCATTCTCTTTGCAACAAGCCATAATGCACATGCAAAATATACACACCAAGGCTGTGATGAGTAAGTGTGAGTAACCTGCTGCAGCAGATGCCTGTTTTCATTTGATGCAGCCTTTTCCGAAAGGCTTCAGCTCGTTTGATTTCGAGTCCCTTCTGCGGAGGTTAAAAAGCTTTTCCTGCTCTTCTGGGCATCCCCACTGGGCCTCGTTGTACAGAGTAGGTTCTCTCCACACCCCTGCACCCTTTCTCAGTGCAAAGTGGTGGCTGCCCAGGCAGGAGCCCTCCCTGGGGGGATGTGGCAGTGACCTCTCCCTCCCAGGGCCGCGCTGTGACTCACCCAGGCTTGGGCAAAAGAGCACCGTGACAAATCCTCCCGGCAGCAGAACATCAGCAGCTCTGACATTCTCCACAAACAAACTTGTGAAAGTGTAAACACGTTTCTGGGTGTGCTGTCAGAACTCCTCCTACGCAGAACCACCCCAGCTGGTCACCAACCCAGCTGCCCCTCGCCGGGATGGTGAGTGTTCACTGGCAGCGATGAACACTGTGCTGAAAACTTTGTGTGAGGTACAAGAATTGAGCAGGAAGATTGACAGGGCACAGGGATTGAAGTAAAAGCAAATAATAGATGGAGAGCACTGGAAGCTACAGCTGCCAAAGGCTGGCTCAGCACTGCAACAACTGAAAGCCTGTGAGATGGATCCAGCAAGACACAGTCAACAGAAAATATAATTTATAGAGTAAACCAATCATAAACATTAGCATAACATATAACTAGTGACATTACTATTGTCAAGGGAGCTTTTCCTACGCCGTATTCAGGTTGTTTTATAACTCCCATCATTACACTTGTTATGATTTCTGTGCATTTGGAACAATTCCCTCCATGAGTCTGACTTTGGGAAAGCTGTAACAACCTCTGCAGCCCTGTCACCCCGTCAGGGCAAATAACAGTTTGCACTGATTTAATGCACCAGAGCAATTCAAGTCTGCACACAGCAGCTGCTTGGTTTGTTACATGATTTGGATAAAACATCGAGACGTTTCGGTGGAACTTGTTGAAGTTTCACCAGGGTGCGTTTTCACAGCCCCTGCGTGGGGACAGGAGTTGCTGCTTTCACAGTCAGTGACAAGTTTGTCTCTAAGTTGTACTTGTGAGCTGGACAGGACTTAAGAGTTTATTCTACCCTGCTCTCAAATGCAGCATTACACTGCTGTATTTTGACCTTTCATGGGTACAGTGCAAAATTCTGTTTTCATTACTTTGTAGAAACAACTCAAATACCTATAAATAACCCACTGCACTGTCCCCAGTGCTGATGCAGTTGCACTGACAGGATTATCACTGCTCTTTCTACTACTAATATTGGAATACTGAAGATGCTCATGTGATTATCTCTTCATGAAGCCAATCTTATACTGAGACCATGGTCTTACTTATCAAGAATGTCTGATAAGAGCCTGACAGTGTTATTATCATTTTAATGGTTGGACTTGATGATCTTAGAGGTCTTTTCCAAACTTAATATTCTGTGATTCTATGACTTTTACCACCTCGCAGTCCCCACACACAGACTGCCTCAAAACAAAATCCAGCTCCCAAGGAACTGCCAGTGAGTGCAGCAACAAATTGAAATGTGGGGCAACACATTCATTTTGTGACTAAAGAAAGAGCAGAATGCTGTACCGCCAAAATTAGAAGCAAGCAAACTGCACTGACCTAAATTTATCCTCAATTGTATTTCTGGAAGGCACCCAGCTTGTTACAGACCTACAATTCCCTAAGGACAGTTTGTCAAAAGGGATTTTGGGGGATCACAAAGGGCTGCAGTACACAGGAGAAGGCTGAGGCTGTACTATAAAAATTTTACAAAATTACTCCCCTATTCAATCATAAATATTTTGTTTCAGTAAAAGCATAATCGTACAAAATCAAATCTGCTGGATAATTATTATTTGTTATCCCCACTGAGCAGCACAAGGAAATCAAACAAGTGGCAGAGTAGGCAGCAGGGGCTGGGGGCTACACCAGCCTCTAGTTAAAAAGTTGCTTCATCAGAGATGAACAAAAGTGACCAGCTTAAAAGTGTGTCAGTCTGAAACCAGGCAAACCATTCCCTCCAGGCAGCAATGCCATTGGTTTGTTGTCTCCTCAAAGCTTTTAAGAGCTATTGCAATTTTGCAAAACCTACAGACCCACCTCTACTCAAATCAGGTTTTAAAAATTAAGATACTCCCCCCTGCATTTTTTTCCTTAAGGACAAATATCTTGCATAAAATATTTTCAATATTTTCATGGAGCTGAAAGGTTTTAAAGAGAACATACTGGAAACTAAGTCTGTTCTGATTTTTTCCTAAAAAATCCAGAATTTTGTTTTGGACTTCAAGCATCCTGCACAGATTATTTCATCCCTGCTTTTTCTCATTGTTGTCGTTTTGTCATTCCATGACATGCAGAGATACTGAATAATTTCACGACTGAAAGGTTAATTATAAGAAAATGCATTGCCACACATATATTTCACTCACTGCAACATTTTATTCTCTCCTAAAAACCAAAACATCCTCTGCATTCACACAGCCTGAAGCTCTATAATACTTGTCAGCACACACTGGCTCTATTTAGACATGTGGGTTTTCTCTTGATACAAAAGATGATGTTGAATTATCAAGAGATAGTTTGGTTTGTGGGAAACATGTTTCCTCTGCTTTTTAGATTCTCGCCAAACTGCTAAGAGTGATTAATATTTTCTTTCCCTCTGTCAAGAGAATGCATATTTTAAAGCATCACATCACTGCTTTCAATATGTGGCACAATTCCACAGTGATGCATCCAGTGTCCCACTCAACAGCCTCGAACAGTTGTTTAAAGATATTTAGCTCATAAAGCTGAGAGTTGCATTGGCAGCAATATGAAGAATTACATTGTAATAATTTATCCCCCAAGTATTCAGCCATACAAAGGAACTGATATTCTGCCCATTCTCAAGGCACTGGATTTTATTGCTGTTAACCAACACTTGTGGCACTTCTGGGTATTTTCAGTGCAAAAATCAAAAAGAAATTCTGGTTCTTGCAGATGGGCCTCACTTCTGTGAAATTCAACACCTGCAGATCTTCTAACAGATCTAAACAGATTTGCCATTTACATTGGTAAAAGAGCACTTTCCATGACTTCAGTTTTCCCAAGAATGACTGAGGTACCTGAGCAGCAACAGCCCTCAGGTCCATGTGCTTGCTTTAACTGGTAAAAGGAATGACTCCTCAAATCCAAGAGTTTTTGCTTGTTATAAGCAAAAAAAAAAAAAAAAAAAAAAAAGGGCAAAAAAAAAGATTTAATTCCATGTGACTATCACAGAATTCACAGCCGGGCAGCTCGAGCAAAAAAAATTGACTCCGAAGTGTTTTTCCTTAAAAAGGAAATGATTAAACAATTCAAGTATTCATTACAAACCCAGCTCAGTTTCCTTCTCTCAGGTCATCTGTGTTTTCAAGAGCTGTTTCTGCAGCTCTTCCTCCTCCAGGCTCTCATGTCTCGAACACGAGAGTCTGGGACGGACAAGCAGAGCCACAGCAGGGAGACAGACATGGAATAGCAGCTTTCCAAGTGGGATTGAGGTGAAGCAGCTCCTGTCACCAGACAGAAAGCAGCAACTCTGTGCTTTTGTGTTCTTTGCACTGTGTAAATTCAGTCCATCATTGCCTAGAATGCTCAAAAAACCAATAAGCCAGGCTGGATGTGAATAGGCTGGCACTGGTTGGAGTGGCCCATCAGCAAAACCAGGCTGCAGTTGCCAGAGCTGCTGTAAAGGAGGGAAGGGTTGCATCCACCACCAGTGTAATACCTCTGCCTACAGCCTCACACATAAAGCAAAGCAAAGGCCAGACTGCTAAAAACTCGAATGTTGCAGCCCTGCAGTGAAGGTCAAAGCTATTTGATCCCAAATTCAGCACGGTGTCCTTGCCTGCCCTCTCTCATCATTTCATGTGTCCTCCTTAAGCCAAGCAGCAAGAAAGTAAAGGGACCAGGACAGGTATAAATCTGACCCAGGCAGGAGCTCACACAGGACTTTTGGTTAAGTAGACTTTCAAATTTTGTTAAAGTTTCTTGTTCAATAAAAAGGGGAAAAAAGGTTGCGCTTTTGGTTCTTTATCCCTATTACATAACAATATTGGTGAACTGAGTATTTATCCCAGTGTCACAGAATCCCAGAGTGGTTTGGGTTGGAAAGGACCTTAAAGATCATCTCTTTCCATGGGCAGGGACACCTTCCACCAGCCCAGGTTGCTCCAAGCCCTGTCCAGCCTGCCCTTGGACACTTCCAGGGATGGGGCAGCCACAGCTTCTCTGGGCAACCTGTGCCAGGGCCTCCCCACCCTCACAGGGAAGAATTTCCTCCTAACAGCCAATCTAAACCTGCTCTCTCTCAGTGCCTTGATTTTTCATTTTTATTTTAAATATATAAAGTTGGCAAAGTCTCCAAGGCTTTGGACTAAATAAAGATCTTACCTTGGCTCCCCTGCTTGGCAAGCTTTTTGCTTCTAATATATAACACAGATCAGAGAGGTGTTTTTTGGCTCTGCTATCTACAATAAGATTATTCTCCAACATATGTTTCCATCAGTCAGGAAAACACTCTATTCTTGTCACATACCCTTAAGAAGTTGGGAATGTGCCTCAGGTAACAGAATGGCATCTTTCTGTATGAACTTTCACATCATAAACAATCCTTTTTGATACCACCACAGGCAGCAGCTGAGTAAAGGGAAGGAAGCTGATGATTCTCCTTTGTTTCTGGTGCCCATTAGAGCAAAACAGTCACAAAGGAATTTGCCCACTCCAATAAAGTCCCGCCCCACTGTTTTTCCTGGGCTGGTTTACAAGAGTCAGTTCACTGCAGGCAACCCCTATGGCTGCAGTCAGGTCATCCCAAATTTACCACACTTGTTGAAACTTCCACCAGTGCCTCTGAACCCCCACCAAGGAAATTTCTGCTCCAAGCTCACAGTCTCTACTGTTGTCCGGACTGAATGTCCCTTTGCCCAGCTCTTCTTCACAACAGAATTTCATCTTTTTCCCCTCTTTCCTCTCACTTTCTTGGCTGATGGAGGAATTGGTACAGGAAGTCCCAAGAGATCCCCTCCTTTCACATCACCCCTTTCTGGGACTATTTCTCCCCACTCCTCTGGTGCATCCATGGGGCACAGTTCAGTCTTACAGGACACGTTTTCCAGAGACATTAACCTGCTCCACAATGCAGCTGGTGCAGTTGAAAACATCTTTGCTCTTATCAGACAGAAATGGGCCTGGTTTTCCTCAAATAAGAGCAGAAGTCCAGGAGGAGCCTGGACCTGCTCTCCCAGCACCAATCCTGCTCTTCCTGGAGATCCTCAGGGGTCTTTAAGGGGATTAAGGGCAAAACGAGACTCCCTGCCCATGGCAGGGGGGTTGGAATGAGATGATCTTTAAGGTCCCTTCCAACCCAAACCATTCTGTGATTCTATGTTTCTACAACTCAAAACAAAAAACAAACAAAAAAAAAAAAAACAAAAAACAAAAAAATAAAAAACAACTCACAAACACACACACAACAAAAAAAACAACAACAAAAACACACAAAAAACCCCAAAACAAACAAAAAACCCCAAACCAACAAACAAACAAACCAACAAAAAACCCAAACAAGATGTCTGTGAATCCCAGCTATAAATACAGTGTCAAGTCCTGCTGTAAACTAATAACAGAGCTGAACTAAAAATAGAAATACAACAGGATGAAGCAGTGCAGCTCTGGTGTTGATAGAAACAGCAATGTCAAGAGAATGAATACAGAAGAGAGTAAGACTGCCACAGTAATTATCTACCTAACACAGAACAATGTGGAATATAGAAATCTTCTTGCCCAAAAGGCTCCTACTCCCACAGCCATGTTAAAAGAAATTAAAGAAAAAACACACAGAAAATTAAACTGTGGAGAGAGAAACATTCTTTTTCTTGGATATAGTGTCATTTTTCTGGTTTTCTGGTTTGCCTCTAATTCCATGGCACTCTTAAGTGAGAGGTCTGACCAGAATGGATTCCCTGAATGCTTTGTCAAAAGGTCCAACTTTGAAAGTGGGATTTGTCCACATTATGCAATGAGACTTAATGAGAAATTAAGGACTAAATAAACACTGTAAAGATCAGGGAAAAAAACCATATCATCACCTCTAGTTCCTGTTCTTGCCTTTGACCCTCATATATAGTCAGGGTGAATGAGGGGACTTGTGCTATAGAGCAGTCTGGGTGCAGGTCACAGAGGAGTAAATGCTCACAATTCTGATACCAAACATTGCAGTCCTGGTCAACACACACAGAATTAGATTGGTTTTTTTTTGTTATAGTAAATTCCTCTTTAGAAGAAAAAAGCACAGCAATAAAGTTTGTTTAAACTGCTCTTTTAAAAATCCTGTTGCTTTGGAATGATACCAATTGGTGATTGCCCAGGGATTAGGAAGTCTCAAAGATCAGTGGTTATTCCAAATTAAATAAAAACCCCTCAAAACTAGTACTTAAACTAATCAAGGTAAATATTGGAGAAGAATGAGGAAGTCTGACACAAGCAAATTGGACCAGGTGAGTATAAAGGTCCACAGCCTGAGGGAATCTTGATTCCTCTGCCAGATGTAGATAATGACTACACAAGTTTGCTACCCTTAAAATTGCATTTTATGCCATATGTAATGACTTTGCCTTTTACTGTTCCTCCATTCATTTACTGGATGTCAGATAATTTCCACTCCTTTTTTTTTTTTTTTTTCTTGGAGAACCAAACCACAACACAAGGTGAATTCCTTGGTCTGAAAGCTCAGGAGCTGATGGAGAAAAGTAAAAATGTACTTACGACCAGAGGGAGTTCCTTCCTTGTGTGATGACTCCAGTGAATTTTGTGAGCCTTCGAGCATCTACTTCAATCCACTGGTAAGGGTCATTTCTTCCTGCACACCAAGCACCATCATAAAAATCATTTTCGTTAACACCTGCCTGAAAAGAAGGCAAAGCTGTCTATAAATCAGGACTGAGGAACTGGAGGTCTTTCATGGGAAAAAGAAAGGGACACACGAAGTAATTTTTCATCCCAATCACTCCTCTGGCACCAGTTTAAGCCCCTTGAGGTCGTTATCATGAAAATATTTCCTAACTGAAAGCTGGCAGGGAAATTCTGTAAAGTCCCTTTAGAAACTAAGAACCCTCACATATAAATTTCCAGTCAGAAAGAGTATCCTGAGCTTCAGTCTGTTCACCTGTCTGTGCTTGTGTCCTGATAGAGCCTTTACAGTACTTCCCACCAATTCTGAGTACCAGAATTACTAATTTTCATCAGTAGGGTGGCAAAGGTTAAAAATTACAGAATGCCCAGCTGTACTCCAACTTGAGTACCAATCTATATCCCAATTTATGCTGGCAAACTCCCCACAAACAGCCTTCACAGCATTTTCAAAGAAACAGCTGAAGGTATTTTGGGTAAGATGTATTCCAAATAAATCTGAAATAGCATTTAATGACAAATGCAATCTGAGGTCTTCAGATATTTATTTTCTTTCTAAAGCCCAGGAAATGATTGGCACAAAGCTGGATACTGCCATAAAGAGCAAGAAGCTTTGCCATATGGTCCTCTGAGGCTACATGTATTTTTATGGTTTTTCATCTGTGGTTTATGTGGATTTATCATTGCCCCCCATGCAATTCCCAGAATGGATATCCTTAAATATTTCCCAAAGGAAACTGAGGAGTTTTACAGACTGTTTCTACCCAAATGGGCAATGGGTGGGTCTAACTCAGAGAGGATGCAGTGGTTAATCCCTCTTCCCAGTGTGATCCTTATGGCATTTGAAGGAAGTTCTGCAAAACAGAGGCATGGATTCAGTTTCTAAAACTCATTTTCTCAGGTATTAAAATCTGAGATAGAGCAGCTTAAAAATTATTTGTTATCCTACATCTACCAAAATAAAATTAAGCCACCTACTTCTGTGCATTAGCTCTGATATTTTGAAGTGAATTTTATATAGAAGTTGAAGTACAAGATACAGAGAAAAAGTCTATAAACAGTGTAAGGTAAATTCTTCAAGGAGAACTGAACAACAGGAAAACATGAGGATACAAATATGATCACTGACCTGAGTTATAACCCTTTTCAAGAAAAGGTTTCAATGCATTCTAAAATAAGATGGAATTTGAAGTAACCTTGGGCTATAAAACCATTGCTTGCCAGGAAGTGTTAAGATCTACAGAGCACCTTGAACAGCATCCTGCTAATTCCTTTCACACTGGTGAAATTCCTCTGCTTTCTGCAGACCAAGTACCCACATCTCTCACTGCTTCAGTTGAAATCCTTGGTCCTTGGTCCATCTTTGGATATTTCCCACTGGTGTGATGCTCGTCAGGGTTTAGACCCCTCCTCCACATTACAGTGAGAAGAGGGAAGCAGAAGAAAGAAAAGAGAGCTCATTTGAAATAAAACCCCTCACCTAAATTACCTACTCAAGTCTCCATAGTTTCAACTGGATTTAAATAAAGTCAAGCTGAAGTTGCATATCAAATGTGGGGAGTCTCAGTTATCCACAGCTTAAAATACTGTGGCCTTAAATAGGGGAGAGGGGAGAAAGGGAGAAGGAGGAAAAGAAAGGAAGAAGAAAAGAAAGGAAGAAGAAAAGAAAGGAAGAAGAAAGGAAAGGAAGAAGAAAGGAAAGGAAGAAGAAAAGAAAGGAAGAAGAAAAGAAAGGAAGAAGAAAAGAAAGGAAGAAGAAAAGAAAGGAAGAAGAAAAGAAAGGAAGAAGAAAAGAAAGGAAGAAGAAAAGAAAGGAAGAAGAAAAGAAAGGAAGAAGAAAAGAAAGGAAGAAGAAAAGAAAGGAAGAAGAAAAGAAAGGAAGAAGAAAAGAAAGGAAGAAGAAAAGAAAGGAAGAAGAAAGGAAGAGCCATTCTGCTGCCACTTCCTACTCTCTTATTTTACGACATCAGCTGCTTTGAAGATAAAATGAAGTTTTTACTAGGTAAAAAGAAGCAGGTATCTGTGCACAATTAGCACAGAATACTACTTGAAAAAGAGGAGTTTAATCAATGAGAGGTTCTTTTTAGAAATGTTCCTGAAGGAAAAGAATCTCAAATTTATGTTACAACTTCTCTTTCCAAGCTTCAAATCTGTTTTTTTTCCTAATGTGTTTAATTTTCCACATGGCCACTTCAAAAAACTATGAAATAAACTTATAAACACAATCAAATATTTAGTAATTAGAATTCTTATTACATTTCTTCAGAAAAAATGTTCATTCCTGAACAATGGGAACAATTATCAAATATTCTGTCAAATTATACAGATCAAGATACCTTTCCTCAATAAGATGTTTACTTGAATTTTAAAAAATCTATATTGAATTACTGGAAAAAATAGATTCAAATTATGGCATGGACAACTTTAATTATCTTCATAAACAGGAGACTGAAGCAGCTAATGAAAACTGGAAGCAAGGGCTGGGTTTTAAGCAAACCCTTTTCTCCTTGCCTGAATTTTCAAGAATAACTCAAAGTCTAACCCAGTTTGCATTTCACCGGCAGCCAAATGCAAAAATATTTCTCAATATGCAGTGTCTTATGAAAAAAATACCTTTTGGATAGAGGAAAGGAGACTCTTTTTTTTCTGTCACTCAGGAATAAGTTATCTGGAAGAGTGAAAGTTGAAAATTGTAATTCAGCTGAACCAAATCAACTGTTATTATGTTCCCAGAAACTGAGATAAAGGTTACAATTCCTTTACAAATAGTGACTGTGTGTTTTAATTAATGTTTCTCTTCCAAATTATGTATGTGCAAGACAAAATAAACATTTAATCACATTACACTGCTTTAAGAGCCTTATTCTATAATGAGGAGAAAGATATTACTGCCAAAATGTATTCAAAATGAAGAAAGAAATACCAGTCTTCTGCCACCAGTCAGCTGGAGCAGCAGTAAAAATATACCAAATAT
Source organism: Pyrocephalus nanus (assembly GCA_038380795.1). Taxonomy (NCBI): domain Eukaryota; kingdom Metazoa; phylum Chordata; class Aves; order Passeriformes; family Tyrannidae; genus Pyrocephalus; species Pyrocephalus nanus. The sequence continues at coordinate 3,167,903 of CM076268.1, forward strand.
CAAACCACCTCTGCTTAGATTCTTCTCCATTCCCAGCAGGATGATCATAAATATTATTTTATCATAGGAAGTTTGGAAGAGGGGGAAAAAAAAAAGAAAGCATTGTTCATCACGGTATTTATAGCAAACACTACCAATAGGGAAGAACTAAAGCACTCAGGCTGAAAGGAGATCTTCCATAATTTTGTCTTTTATTTTTGTTTCGATAATGGAGTTTTTCAAACTGAATGAGTGACACAAAGAACTGGAAAGACAGTCATAGAATCATAGAATGGTTTGGGCTGGAAGGGACCTTAAAGATCATCTAATTCTGCCCCCTGCCATGGGCAGGGATACTTTCCACTAGCCCAGGTTGTTCCAAGCCCCGTCCAACCTGGCCTTGGACACTTCCAGGCATGGGGCAGCCACAGCTTCTCTGGGCAACCTGTGCCAGGGCCTGCCCACCCTCACAGGGAAGGATTTCATCCCAATATTCCATCCAATCCTGGCCTCTGGCAGTGGGAAGCCATTCCCCATTGTCCTATCCCTCCATCCCTTGTCCAAAATCCTCTCCAGCTCTCCTGGAGTCCCTTTAGGCACTGGAAGGGGCTCCAAGGTCTCCCTTACTCATATGCCTGTGTTTGCATACTGACTTCATTACATGGTTAATCTTCAGTCTTGTTTGGATTTCTTCAACCAGGAAAATGAGGAAGAGAAAGAAACATAGTCTGACTTATTATTTCAGGTTTTAACCACCGTTAATTACTGTACTGATCACAAATACTAATGACTTCCATCCCTGAAGGCAGAGCACCTCAATTAATATTATTTTATGCCACGATTTTTCCTGATGATGTTAAATTACTACTGATTATGCCACTGTTGCAGTTGCAGGCTAGATCTCCAAAATATGGGGCTCTAATAACACTGCTGCTTTCACAAGAAATCCCAGCTTAATCACCATATCTGTACAGGACTGGGAGCAAAATCAGGTCCCACACAGTGCAAGGGCACAAGAGAAGCAGATCCTAGAAGGTCTTATCCAATTCTGCTAAGCCTGTCCTTCTTTGGAATAAAGCACACATGGAGTGTTTCATTTCATAAGCTTCAAATAATCTAAACAGGGATAAAAAAAAAAAATAAAAACAAACACAAAACAAACCCTCAGAAACCTTTGAAAAACTTCATTATTCTGCAAATTCCCTGTGAACCGAGGTAGTGCCAGTTACCTGGGGAGAGCCCTGAGCTTCTCAGCTGACTTCTCATCAGATGATGAGGTCGAGCAGAGAGAGGATTTTGCCTCATTTTGGGGAGGAACACAACAGTCACATGAACATTGTGTTGAAATCCAGATCATTGAACAAGGGCAGCAGCCCATAAAATTGCTCATCACCATACACACAGCTGTTCAGACAACTTCAGGAGCACACAAGTCTCTAAGGGTCTCTCCAGCTTGGGCCAAGGGTTTTTCTCCGTGTGCAGGGCTAACAACCAGCATGAAAACACAGCAGCACAAATACCAGAGCCTTTTGCCTCTCCCCAGCAAGCTGCAACCTTTTCTTCTGAGCAGCAAACAGAAACCACCAGGGACCTCATTACCCATCTGATGTGACAGTCCCCTGTAGTACCCGTTCTTGTTTAGGAAGCAAAAACCCTCTAAATATGACTGAAATTCAGAAGCCTTCATGAAAAACAAAGTTAGGCACTGAAACCCCAGTGACAGGGATCTGCAGATTCCAAGTGGCTTGGAAAAGTTTTAGTGCCGTTCATTTTTAAGTAATCCCAGAGAAAACAGTATCTAAATAAAGGCAATCCCATACTTTTAACACTGCCAGCCACAGTAGAATCCCTAAGTGGCCAAGTGTTTAGGGAATTCCGGTATGTATATATTGTACAGATGAGCTTTCAGCAGGGGTAAAAGCTTTGGATCAAATTTGGTCTAATCCAAGCCCTGGGAGCTTTCAGGAAGAGGTAAGTGGCCCTTTTTTTTTTTTTTTTTTTTTCCCTACTTGTTTCCCTTGGCTTCTGCTGCAAATTCTGGACAATATTTATAGGAAACATCATCCACTCTCAATTTATTTTAAAGCACTGTTACTGGTGATGATGGACTCCTGGTCTAAACCAGTATGGTCATCCTTGTGTTTAACTAAATTAAAGTTTAACACCAGCATGAAAACTAAGCAACCACAACCAACAAGGAATTCAGAGGTTTACACCACAGTCCTTGGTCTTATGCCACTAGACAAACAAAACTGTAATCAAATAACTAAGCATTCCTCTAGAACCCGTCTGAATATCCTCTGCACACCATTTTTGTGTTCATGAGGGTTTCATTCTTAGCAGAGAAGATGGAGCAAAGAAGCAAAGTACCTCCCTGGGATCTCCAGAGGCATTAGGTATGGAGGTGAGACCTCACACTGCACACAACCCACAGTCCCTGCACAGAGTCTGGGAAAGGAAAAGCCCCTTCCCATGTCTGTGCTGGCCTCCTGCCCCTCACCACCAGCTGCCTTTCCCATTCCTGCAGCTACACAGCAAAGGGGCTTGCTGAGCTTTCTGAGCAACTTTAATACATTAAAACAAACAATGAAAAAAAATCAGGAAGGAGAGGAAGGCATTTCATCCCCCCCAGACAAGCTCACACAAGGCACGGTGGGATTTTAACCAGCAGTGGTCCCTCTTCCAGCAACTGCCCAGCCCACACTGCAGTGGATAGCATGTGGAATGGCACTGCTGATTGGAATTCATCCCTCCCAGTCCCAGTCCTAGTTCCCTAATTAGCAAACACCTTCAGCTGGAGAAAAAAAAAAATCAAATGGAAGGTATAATAATAAGAGATAATAAATAAATGAAATAAACTTTAGAGATTTTTCACTGTTGGCTTGGTGATAATATCCTGTTTATGATTTTGACTTTTAAATGCTGTACTTTATCATTTTTAGTCTGGAAGAGACTGTAACAGCACTAATCAAGTGGAGAACAGAAACACCAGATATGGGAAAATGGAATTTGGCCCTACAAGACACCTAAACACATCTTTAACATGAAATAAAAGAAGCTAAACAACAATGTATGCTGGAGACTTCTGAACTGAAGCATTTTTGGGTAGCACAATCAGTGAAAAACTGCCTTAGGGAAAGAGCTTCACTTCAAACCACACTTTCAATTAAGGATTTTCATTAACTACAAGCAAAAAAGCAACTTGTTGTGTGATCTTCCTTCCAGGCTGATTGTTAAGGCAGCTGGGATGATTTCCTGCAGCTGGGAAGGGAGCTGCCTCCACCTTTGCTTGCTCTCAGAGGTCTGTTTGGATTTGCACACTAAGTTTGGAGATTTTTCTAACTCACCCACGAATTTAAAGGTTATCCATCAACCTCACTCACTCCTATAATTCCAGTGTTTCCCCTTCATTTGAATTACATGAGCTGACAAAGCAGTCAAAACCAATAACTGTCCACTGGTTCTCTTTATACAGCAGAACAACCTGAAGCCATTCTCCCACTTAGGAGAGAAATGGATGTTACCTGAATATTAAGCCTTCCTCTGTGGGCCCCCAGGCCGTAGCGCTTCGCTGTGGATGCATGGAGCTGGAAGTCAGTAATTTTTAATGTCTCCAGACCAAGTGGAGGGCAATCTACAAAACAAAAGATTGATTAAATTTTAATTAAACAGGGGAAAAAAAAACAGAAACAAAAACAAAACAACACCAAATAAACAAGTATTCAGAGTTTCTGGATTTCAGCAGTGCCAAGCTGGCTGGGGTCCTCACTGGCATAAACGAGCACAGCAGTGCTGAGGTCCGTGAGAAATGGCAGCTCTCAGAAAATCCACGAGGCCATACACATCCACACCATTTTAAGGGTCTCAGGTAGTTATTACTTCTTGCTGTGTGCCTCAGTTTTTCACAGATATGCACAGTATTTCCTACCAACTGCTTTTCAGCACAAAACACCACTAAAATGCCCTTTTATGTTTCTTTTTCGGTATTTTCTTTTGCAACTCTCAGTTTGATTTTTTTTTTTCCTCCCTTTCCCTGTACTCTTTCCAAGCTACTGTATGAAGTTATGTTTCCAATTAAAATCTGTTCTGGAAACTTCAATCACAGTCCCTCCTGTTGCACAACAGCATCTGTTACAGAGGTCTGGCAGGCTGGAGAGCTGAGCTTGGCAGGGCTCATGACTAAGCACAAAGAGAGCAATTTTTAAATAAGGGGAACATCTCTTTAAGCCCCAAATTCTGCAAAGCCCTGAGGAAAGAAAAACCATATATCCCACCTACATGTTTTTAATCACTCACCAAAATGTCACGAGGGTATCACAGTTCACAGAATCCTCGTTTTGGAAAAGACCTCTAAGATCACTGAGTCCAGCCATTAACCCAGCACTGCCAAGGCCACCACTAACCCATGTCCCATGTCCCCAAGTGCCACATCCATACATCTGTTAAATCCCTCCAGGGATGGAGACTCCACCACTGCCCTGGGCAGCTGTGCCAGGGCTGCAGAATGCACCTGACAACCTCATCCTAACTTTGTGTCTAACTTTCAGGTGCAGTTTTGCATTATTGTGCCCAAACTGGAAAGAAATATGAGATTTCCTACGCTCCTCCTTAGTTCACAACAAATTAAAACCCCTCAGGCAAAATATAATGTGCTGTCAATTCACGCTGTTGTTTCTTCGTTCATCCTCAGGAAAGTTCTCCCACAAGTCCAGGGTCAAACGCCTCCATTAGAGACAGCAAAGACAAATGCTAAAAAATAATGCATTTTCTAAAGTGATCTTGGTATTACATAAGAGACAAAATGTAGACAGCTCCTCATTTCAAAAAGCTTTCAATTTAATTATCCAAAACACAAAAGAGACAGGATGTTTAAGGAAAGCCAGAGGAAGGAATGGCTGGGAGGATTTTGGTTTCATTGGGCTGATTGTTTTAATTGCATTTCCTTATAGAGTGTTTCATCTTTCATCATATTCTGACTGGAACAAGGCTCAGGCTCTGAAAGATCTCTACTGGGAGTAAATTACATAGCTGGGAGCTGCCTGCCTCTCTTTAACAAGTTCAGTCCTCAAGACAGGTCTGGCAATCAATCTCGTGGTGTAACCCTGAGAATGCTTTTGCACTTTGCTGCATTTTCCTCTGTGAACAGCTGACACTCAAAAGCTACCCAGAACTATCCATGCCAGGTCTGAGCTGAAAAGAAAAAGCAAGCTGCTTTTACCTGCTCAGTTCACAAAGTGTCATTTAATAGAATCTTTATGCTGCACCTAACAAAGCTAAGGATTATGGAGCTGCCCCAGGTGCAGCCAGCACATCCCTGCTCCCTGGGATCCTGCTGTGCAGAGACCTATTTTCATGAAACCTGTAGGAAACACACTTTTTTTGAGCCTGGCAGGCCTGGCTCAGGTTACCTGCACTGACATGCACCTGCCAGAGCATGTTCAAGAAGCAGGTTTGGTTTTATTCAGGCTGAAATGTTATTGATTTCCTATAAAGCTGCAATATTCTTGGGCTGGCTGTGGATTTAGATAGATACTCATTCCCTGCATATTTTGTTGTTTATTATCTGTGTTTCAAGAGCAACTGAAGCCCAATAACATGCCCAGAAATGTTCCTATGGATCTCAGGTGACAGCGCCTCACTGCTCTTTAGTTTTCAAGGATAAATCACTGGTGTTGCCTGTGAATGCATCAGATTACCATGCCAATATTATGAAATGCTCAGTTTAGCAGGAGTTGTCAATGGAAAGAAGATTATGAGCAGACAGGGACTACAACAGGCAGGACAGATACCTCTGATGAAAACTCTGCAATAGGTTGTTCACAATCCATTGCCCTTTCTCAGTGTGCTCAAGCCTTACAACATTTCATGTGAAATCTTCAGGATCTTTACCACCAATTCAACAGTATCCAGGAATTTATTCTGTACTGTTATCCTTATAAATTAGTAGGAGAACACTTAACTTGCTTTCTCTGGAGGTGAACTGGACCTTAAGCTGTGGCACCACTAACTTACCAAATCACATAGAGATTCTTCTTCTTTTACCTTGGTGAGAAAAACCCAAATATTTTGCTCCAATACTTGACTGGAAATTAACGAAAGTAATTTCTTCCCCAGTTGGCTACTCTTTCTCCAGTGATCATCCCAAATCTCCTACAAGACCCCTACTCTCCTACAAGACCACTGACCCTGAGATGTTTCCATCTGTGCAGATCTGCATGGGGATGATATTCTTGGAGTCATCAAGACTATTGTCTGCAGCAGCTTTGGTGTCTGGACTTTGTGCAGTTTTCCACAAGATAAGACCTTTGATTTTGCTTTTAAATAAAATTATGTCTTCTATTTCTGACCATAATATTTGAATATTAACACTTTAGGAATGTTCATGTTTTGCATATGAATTCCAAAATCAATAAATGGATAAAAAGAGGAGCACGTAGACCAAAACACCAATCTGTCATGTACTCAGATGGTGGGAACAAGCTTTTCAATATGGCCTCTTCTGTTTAACTCCAACTTACTGAAAATAATACAACAAAATCCACCTACAGTTGCCATTTCATTACTGAAAAAGTCCTTAGTCATACTGTGAATTTAATTTTAGAGAAATTATTTTGTTGGGGTGTGTGTGTCCCCTACTTCATAAAGTTACTGGAGATAACCAGGACAACCTTGTTTTGAAAAACATATGGGAAAAGAAACTGATTTATGGCATTCATAAAGACTGTGCCTTTTAAAGTATTGCTTTCATATATTTTATTTATCTTGAAGAAATCTTCCATATAACAATGAAAATTGCCACCTGATCAGTGAGACTGTTTTAATGATTTGGTATTCTCCATGCTGGTTTGAAAAAACCTGGGGGATGCCACAGAAATTAGACAGCAAGAATAACCAGAGCAGTTCAGCCCTTACAGATTCAACTGGAAATGACCAAGATATTTGGTTGCCTGGCTGCAAAATTAATCATTAGAAAACACAGGAAAATCAACAGTGGCTTTGAAAGACATTAAAATGCACATAATACTATGAACATTAACAACATAGACCTAGAGCACTGGTCTTTTAGAGAGACTGAAAAAGAAGCATTAAACTTGTAGGTGCAGGGAAGAGGCTGAGCTATGGACATTTCTCTCCTCCTGGCCCATATCCAACCATGTTTTTGTGTATGATTTGCAACCTCAGATAGGTATTCACTTCAGAAACAAGCCATTAATAAGATGTCTGGATCAAAGTAATAAATTCCAAGATGTAAAAAGAAATGGGGTTTGGATTCAGACTTAATAACAGCAGTGTGTTCCTGTGAGGTTTCCATTTCAAAACAACTTTCCTAATAGAGATGCTAAATGGTCATATCTCAGTGTCCATTATTTTCAATTATGCTTCTCCCAGTCAGCCAGATGGTTGTGTCTGAGGGCAGCAAAGCATTTCTGGTACATCCACACTCTGAGCCATCACCTGTTCCTTAAAATCAGCAGGAGGAAACACTTAGGAATTACTTCAATCACAACCTCACCTCTTGAAATCTGAATTTACCACTGGTGATTTAGGCTTGCCTATAGTGAGAGCACCACCTGAAGATGCTGCTGAGCCAGCGCCAGCCCAACCTGCAATCTCAGCATGTGGGAGGGTATTTGGAAGCAGTTTCATCCTCGTGATGGCTGTGTCCTACTGATGCAGAACCCTCTACTGAACCTCTGGTCAAAAAAAACCCCTCCTGCAGAGCCAGCTTGCTTGTCTGTGATCCACCTGTATTAGCAGGCATCCTCAGAAACACAGTAGTTCCACTGGCAGAAGATATATGTATGAGAAGGGCAAGGAAAGCACTTGCCTTCATCTCTATTTCCTAAATTATTCATTTCTTTTATTCCCTTTTAGTCTAAATAAAGGTTGCCAGATAAGCCCAGACTGCCTTTATAGCTCTTGTATCTAATAAAGATGCATTTAGGAAATCGTTCTGTCCTCATCTTCTGGAGGCAAAGCAGACAAACGATTGTTTTATTTAAGGGCTATTTTCCACCAATTTAGGAGTACGTTCAGTTTTTCAGATGGAAAGAAAGAGAGAAGCATCATGTTTCCTCTTCACTTGTATTTTTAAGGGCCATACCTACAATCCTTTTCAATTCCTGCGAGCCTGTGCTTGTCTAACTCGTGCACAGTGATAATTCAGATCTAGAAATGGAGGAATTTCTGCCTTGTGCAGCCTGACAGTCCCTGATGTTTGGAGGCAGAATGTTCCCTGACTATACTTATGATTTTAAATGTGTTTCAGCTCCAAGAGCTTTGTCATTTTTAAATAAAAAAGAATCCCCTTGCACTTCAGAAGAGGGGAGAAAGGGTGTTATGCTACAGAGACATAGGATTTTAGAGAAGACAAGAGGAGCTCAAGGCAGTGCTGATGGTGAGTTAACACAGAAGTTTTTCCATGCAAAGAATGGTTTCAGTGCCAGGATTTTTTGTTGTTGCAGTTGGTACCTGTAATTTTGCATTTGGGGTTTGACCTTGCACCAGCAAGCCAACAGAGGACATCATTATGGTGGATATGAAAACCTCCTGACCCTTCCAGTGTAAATGATTTCTTGAAGTGGGGCATTTTCCACCCAAACATGCACTGCCAGTATGATCATCAGCAGTGCAGCAAGTCCCAAGTTACCACTGCAATGAGCAGCAACAACATACACTGAAGTGCTCTTAAAAATGATGCTGTTCAGTTCAGAGGGTCAAAACCACACTGCACATCTCGGCCTTGGTGTGGCCAGAGTTTGCCCAAGATCAGAGGGTGACAGTGGCCAGCAGGTACCTCCAGCAATGGAGGTGATTTGTCACTGTTGGAAGGGAAGTAGGGATGGTGACGTGCTCTAGGATGTTATTTTTAATTCTAGAGGCAACAAATCGCTGTAATCAATACCAGTTTTTTATTTCTGTAAATCCGTTTGCCTGCCATACTTGGCTATGGACCCATCCCTTGTTCTCTGGGGACTGAACACATATCTTGTAGGCAGGGATCTCACTGCAAAATCCCATCTAATAATTAGGGTTTGATTCCTTGTTTCTTTTTCTGGGCCATCCCAAGGTAGATGCAGAATTCAAGTCTTATTTAAGCAAAACACTTCAACATGTAGTTAAGAAAGAAGGTGCAAAACTGTGAAGCTACTGGTATAGGTAAATTAAGAACACAACTGGGGTATATTTTATGGGACTGAAGACTTTAATGCTCATTATACTGTTCCTACTATTCTTAGGTCTTTATGGCCTTGCACAAAAATTCTTAATGAGGGCAATATCATAAATTTTGCCCTCTACAACTAAATGTAGTGTTTTTCCTGCGAAAAGTGGGGTTGATAATTCATCTTCCAACAGCAGAAACTTTCAGTGGAAACTCTGGCAGTCTAATTCCTGTGATTAAAGTAATACTTCAGTCACAGGTATGCAAAGCACTTTAATATTGCAGTGAATCTGCAAGGTGAAATAACAATAAAAGCTAATTTCTGCTAACCTTCAGCTTGCTCAAAATATTTTCTGTTTGCTTTTCTGTGATGGACAGACTTTGTGGGGGCTGAGTTAAACAGAAAAAAGGTTCTCTGTTGTCTAAATAATTTTTTTTATTCACAGGCTTAGGACATTTTGGGGGGGGTGAATGTGGTCTGGCTAAATTTCACTTTTGATGCTGTGATTGTGGAAGTGTGAAATTTCCGCAGATGTTCATGAGTCACAGCCTATACTTGTTATGGCCCAGCTTTTCCCTGAAAACAGGTCCATGGACTTCAGTCTGAGCAGTTGTCTGACTTTGTTCATGTCCAAAATGTTGCCAACAATGCATACAATTTCTTTTTTTGGCCTGAATTCAGACCACCAGCCCCCATGCACCCCAGAATATCTGAAGCAGCAATTTGAGGCAGGTGAAAGTTCCTAAAACACACATATTTTGCTTTGATTTGTGTTTGCTTTCTCTGAAGAACCCATTCCCAGAGCACTAAGAGAACAAAGCACCCAATGTGCACTTACAAATCCCCTGTATAGAAGTTTAAATACTAAACTATAGTTCCAGATCAAAGATCAAACAAAGAATTAAGGAGCTGTCAAAATTTCCTATCCTAAAACCACATTAATTACTGGCTAATGTTGCATCAAGGCTGTATATTTTTCTAGGACAAGCAACAAACACTGCCTGGGGGTTTAAGACACTGGGGACTTCTCTCAGAAGGGCAATATTTATCACACTGTTACGTTCATTTATGATTGCTGCTGAAGGTTTTTTGAAAAAGAAATAAAACTTCTAGTTGGAAGCCACACAACTCAACTCTGTTAGAGGTCTGACCCAAAGCCTCCTTAAATCAGGAGGGACATTTTCAAGGGCTTCAGGGGAGGGCAAAGCCTGAGTGAGGCTTCCACAAATGTTACACATTCGATATCTCAGACCTGATTTTCATGACCAGATGTGCCTTTTGTTTGCAGCCACATCCTCCAGAGGCCTCTGGGTCAGGGAGCTGTGTTTTGGCAGGGACCTTCAAGGCCATCTCATTCCACCCCCTGCCATGGGCAGGGACACCTTCCACTAGCCCAGGTTGTTCCAAGCCCTGTCCAACCTGGCCTTGGACACTTCCAGGGATGGGGCTTTTAGGGCAACCTGTGCCAGGGCATCACCACCCTCACAGGGATTAATTTCCTCCCAGTATTCCATCTAAACCTGCCCTCTGCCAGTTTAAAGCCACCTAAAGCTGGAGGTTTTGCTGCAATATTCTTCCATGTGTTCCTCACTACCTGTGATTCAAAAACTGAATGAGAGGGTGCAAACAGCTCCTGGCTGAGGACACAAGGTCAGTCCTGCACAGGGAAAGCAGCCAGTGGAGTCAGAGGCAGCAGACAAGAGTGACAGCACTGAGACAGCTTCAAGGCCACCAAAGTTCAGGAAGGATTTTGAGGTGCTGGAGAAGGTCCAGAGAAGAGCAATGAGGCTGATGAAGGGACTTGAGCACAAGTTCTGTGAGGAGAGGCTGAGGGAGCTGGGGTTGTTTAGCCTGGAGAAGAGGAGGCTCAGGGGTGACCTCATCACTCTCTACAACTCCCTGAGAGGAGGTTGTAGCCAGGTGGGGTTTGGCCTCTTCTCCCAGGCAACCAGCAGTAAGACAAGAGGGCACGGTCTTAAGCTCTGCCAAGGGAGGTTTAGGTTGGATATTAGGAAGAAACTCTTTACAGAGAGGGTAATCAGACATTGGAATGGGCTGCCCAGGGAGGGTGTGGATTCTCTGTCCCTGGAGGTTTTTAAGATGAGATTGGATGTGGCATCAGTGCCATGGCCTTGTATCCATGGTGGGGTTGAATCAAGGGTTGGACTTGATTATCTCAGAGGTCTTTTCCAACCCTGTTGATTCTGTGATTCTGTGGAAGTTGTATCCTCACCATATCTGATGGGTCAGGGACACACAGATCTCTCCCAGGGTGCAAAGACACTGAGCATTTCCATCCTTTGTTTATTCCACCAAAACACTGTGGACCAGCAGGCAGGACTGGGCACAGAAGTTACTTCAAATATTGCAGGGCACAGATTCTTACACAAGGGTAAAACCATCCCTGTCCTGCTTCTAAGGTTGAGGGAAAATTCAGCAATCAAAAGCAAATAAAGAATGAATTAAAAAAACCCAAATCTTCGTCCTTTAGGTGAGGTCTGACATGAAACCAAACGTTTCTGAGATGCAGAAAGCACACGTTTTCATTTTCTTTCATTACTTTCCATACTTTTTCTCTCTCACAAAAGGTTGTGGCTGGCTCCAGATGCAACAAAACATTTAGCAGGAAGAGCTTCTGTTATTCCTGGCACGGCTGTGAGGAGGAATTTCCAGAGAGCCTGTTCTCTTGGAGTTTCCTGGCCAAGTCTTCAGACTTGAGGATTATCTCAAGTCCAGATACCACAAACATTCCCTGAGCTGCATCCTGCTGCCACCGCACAGCCTGCTGAGGAGATGATGGGATTTGTGACAGGGACAGTGCAGGAGCCTGGTCCCACCTGCACAAAGTCAAATTGTAGCTCTGCTTCTGGTTGCCTGGGGTTCTCTTCTGCTCCAAGGGTCCTTCTGCTCCCTTCCCTGGCTGCAGATGGCAGCCTCCTCCAGGTGGAGAGGTGGGCAGGCATGGAAACACTGTCCATAGCTATTCCATGTCTTAAACTGGTTTCATCTCTCTTTCCCAATGACTCTTTAGGAGAAGAGAAAGGCAGGTAAAGACACAGATGTTCTCCCTCACTGCCCATGGGAACATCACCTTGATGCCCTGACATGGGAGAGGATGAGGGTGGCAATCATATTGCAAACCAGGTCATGGTGTCCAGGCCCATCCCTGGAAGTCTCCAAGACCAGGTTGGACAGGGTTTGGGGCAACCTGGTCCAGTGGAAGGCGTCCCTGCCCATGGCAGGGGATGGAACTGGATGACCTTTAAGGTCATTTCCAGCCCAAATCATTCTATAATTCTGTGAAATGATGGGAGGAGAAGCTGCATCCATCAGCACACAGAGGCATTAAACAACACTCCAGGCATAGTCTAGGACTGGATTCCAGTTGCTCATGGCACAAGGTACCCTCTCACACTTGAAAAGTCCTCCACTTTCTCTACAGAGGAATATGTGTATTTAGTCACTCTGAAGAGGACATATTGATACCTTTAAAGGCCAAAAATATCCAGCCTGAAAAATATCATATAAATTCTTAATTTTTCATTATGAGCTTTGACTAAGGCTGAATTCTGTGCTATTAATTTTGAAATGTCTCCTCTGATGTTTTTCTGAAGCACAGGAAGAAGGCACTGTAATTCCAGCTAAAGCCACAAAACTGAGTACAGCCATCAAAAATGAGAACCATCCTCTTTTTTCCAGAGCCAGACAAACAGACTTAGCCAAACAATAGAGAAAAGAACTGAGACAGACCACTTGCACAATGGCTGGGTATAGGACTAAAATTACCATTAAAAACACATCTTCATGCCAGAAATAGCTTAAAATGTCAAATCACTGAGGTGTACACCAAGACTAAAGATTTTGCACTGAACATCAGTTGTAGCCATCAAAAATAAACACTGAAACTTCAAATACCATTAACAAGTACAAAACCAAGACAGAAAATAGCTACAGTCTTAAGATACAATCCCAGCTCAATAAATGAGACATTCTAACAATGCTGAAGTTTAACCATGTTAGCAATTCCATTTGACTGCATTTTACCAAAAATAGTATAAATGTAGAAAGTCATATGAGTATAAAACTGCCTTATAGTGGAATTATTTCCCTCCCCCTCTGTGAAAGGCTGCAGTAGGAATTTTATGCAGCAGTAAATATACCCATAGTTGGTATAGCACATTCACTAGGCAGTTGTACAGAGTGACACAAAATTCCTTTAACATAAATAAACTGGAAAATACCCATAACTTCTGGCCCTGGAAATGTACATTTCCCAAGAATCCTGCCAGCTCTGAGGCTTTTGCAGCACAGCCCTGTTTTTGGAGCAAAAGATGGATCCCAGGTGGCACAAAGGAAGTATCCAAGAGGCTGGACACAGGAAAGGGTTGTATGTGCTCCACCAGGAGGATCAGAGTTGAGCACCTGGGCTGTAGCAGACCTAGAGGTGAAACACCTTCAGCAGTTCTCTAAAAACACCTAATTTCACTAAAATAGATGGCACTGCTATGATATCACCCAGTTTTCACCTTCTCACTCTCCTGAGGACACACACGAAGCCCACACACATCGAGAAGGAAAAACTCGAGAAACTGTAAAGTTCTCATTAGGACTGATGAGCCATTACATTTTCTCCCCACTACTCCACTCACAAGTACTAAATTTACACTTGAGAAAGACTGAAATCAGCCACTTCCCAGTCAGTGCTACTTAATGTTATTTCAATTTTAATCAAGTTGAGCTCTAGCATAGACCAAACTATATTTTTTCACTCCTCAATAAGGCAGAAAACACTGAAACAGATGCGTCAGCTTCCTCTGATGAGGCAGTCCAAAGACTAACTCAGGCAAATCACTGAGGGAGATACAATCACTTGGCTCTTCAGTTTTAGGTTTCATAGTAGGCTGTTTTCTACCAGTTTAGCTTTCTGACTTAGCTCCTGATGGGAGCCAGAAAACTTCAGAGCCAGGATGATGAATTAGTGTGAGTTGTGCCTTTAGGCAGCAGAGACTCATTAGTCATCTTAGCTGAGAGTTGAAATGTCATCTTTCATTTTTTTTAATGATTAAAACTAAAAATACACAATTACCAACAGAATGCAGACTAGGAGCAGTTTGTATCTGCAGTGAGACCTGGGTGAGTTTTGTACAGCATCATCTTTCCCACAGCCAGCCCTCCTCTGCTGCCCTGTGGAAAAAACCATCCTTGTCCATTTTTAAATCTTCTCAGTGTGCTGCTCATCAGCAGCAACATTAAAATTTTCCTCCGTGCACAAGCAGGAAGACCCTCAAAGCTGGGCTGACCCCTTCAGCAGGGATTGCCAAGCCAATCATCCCACCCCACACCCACCCTTTGCAATTATTATCCCTCCTCCTCCTCCTCCAGCAGCAGGAACTGTGCTCCCAGTATGAGGGGGCCTTGTGAGGTGGTGGGAGTGACTGCTCGAGCCTCAGGGTTGGTTTGTGAGTCCTCACCCTGCCCAGCCCGGCCTCAGTCGCTCCAAACCTTCCTCCAGGTTGCACATCTGGGATAAATGCTCGACCTATATAGAGAGCCTGTGACAGGAAATACCTAAACCCAATCCAACTCGGGTTTGAAACCTTTTATAAAGTGTAAGTCTGAGTTTTATGGAGACCTGGTGTGTCTGTTCAAGCAAGGAGTTTAGACATTTATACAGCTTTTTATTTTTTTTTTCCAAACATCACATCTGTTGTTATTATCTCATATGAAATAATAAGAAGAACAAACCCAAACACTTCTCCTAAGGCGTAGAAGTCATCACAGTGCCTGGAGCTGTTGCTCAGACAATGATTTCAGAAGAAAGCTGTGTGGTTACAATTAACCTGAACTCAAACTTTGTGCTCCTTCCCAGCACTGAAAAAGGAATCAGTCTGCATTTTCTAGAGCAGAGCAAAAGAAAAAGTAAATTTGGTTGGGTTGCTTGCTTTTCACCTGATTATTCTTTTTTATTTGACACAATTATTCATTTGATAGACTGTGAATTCTCAGATGCACAGCTCTAAGACAGTAATAAATAGTCACAAGTGGCTTATACATTTAAAGTCCCAAACAGTGGTAAACTGTTTCAGTAAAGGGATAAAATATTGACCAGATGCACAGAGAAAATAACCAGAAGTTCTTTAGTTATATCCAGAGGAGCAGAAAAGCAAAAGAATTAGGAACTCATATAGCACAGCTTTCTTCTTTCCTTTAAAACCCACTATGTCAAAACTGTTACACCTTCGAGAAGCTCCCTGAAAGCAGAGGATTTAAGTATTCAAAGCAACAAGCAATAAAATGTCAAGGAACAACTAAATCTCTAAGATTTGAGAAAATCAAATCCAGGCCTGGATTGAAATGGAACTGCTAAAAATAATTTTTAAAAGGAAAAAAAAACCCACCATAAATAAATGAAATAAATGAAAAGACTGCAAGAGTGGTATTGTTGGGATGCAGGATGGGTGAGTGAGGGATGCTTCCCTTGGGAAGAGGTCTGTGATTGGCATTTGGCAACATAAATTCCAGGGCAGCACAGGAATCCCACTGGAAAATATGGCATTAATGAGGAACTCTGAGGCCAGAGCCCAGCTTGCCAAGGCAATCAGGTACTCCCTAAAGTAATTTTGGAAACAGGCATGATTTTTAAGGGGCTCAAGTGCTCACACTCTGCAGCCAGGCTCCTCCTTTCCCACATTTCACCAGGGGTGCTTTCCATGAGATGTGGTTCATCTTCCCAAGGATTTCAGCTTCCAGATAACTGTTTAGCTTTCCTGCGTCCACTGTGAAGATGGCACTTAGCACATACCAGAGTCCTTCTGTTCTTCTTCCCCCTCTCTACCTGCCTTCAAACTAATCACAGAAGAGTCAGCTGAAGGAAATAACTAAACAAATACATTAAAACGTGCCTCAAGCCCAAGCAAGCACCAGAATTCTGTGGATTTAAAAGCTCAGTTAACACCTTTCAAATTTTGAGCACTCAGCACTTTCACAAGGCTCTGAGCTTCCTGCCTGCAGAAAGAGAAGTGCTAAAAATACTGGCAGCAAGACATGGCTCTTGGTATCTCTGGATTGTAGGGAAGGGCTGGAGCTCCAGGAGGAAAGTTGTTGTGGAGCTCCAGCTCCACGCTACAGAGCAAAGGAGCTAAAGCAGTTCAAGCAAGGTTCAGACTAACATCTCCCAGGGTGGGCACCTCTCCAAGCCAAATGACTGAGTGCTCAGAGCTCCTTTCTCCCTCTTTCAGCTCCCTGAGATCCTGCAGCTTTTTGTGGCCTGCAAAAGATTCCCAAAATTCATTCTGCCCAACCACCTTTTCTGCTTTGTTTAACAATTCAGCCCTGGTCCAGCAAAGACTCACAATCAGAGGCTCCACATTGAGCACGCTGGAGGCTTCACTGGTTGAAAGCAAAAGTGTGTCAGAAGCTTCCAGGGAGTTGGAATGTGAGTTATTAGCGAGTTTAAAATCGTCTGCTTTCCCAAGGCCGAGAGCCCACAAATCCAAAGTGAGGGCAGTGCATTTCCCAGCCTGTGGACCCAAGGAGGAATGCTGGGGAGGGCATTCAGATAAACACTCATTTTTACCAGTTGCTCTGGGGGTCTGGCATCCTTTCCCCGGAGAAAAGTGTTGTGCTGGCAACAGCCCACGTTGTCACCAAGAGAGTCTCCGTCTCCAAAACATCAGTGTGTTAATGTGAAAAGTGCAGGTCATGATTTGGGGATTTATAACTCAAATGCTGCTTTGGAGCCCGTCCTCCTTTCACCCACAGGAGCTGAAAGTATTTACTAAGCATAGGTATTCTGCACTTGAAAAGCCACGGGACAGGGAAAGCTTCAAGGCAAACTTCCCTGGGCATGAAACTCCTCATTTTTCAACTTGCTAATTGGGAGGAAAAAAACCTGATTAAGGATTAATGAGCAGAAATATGGAGCGACTTTGCAGAGGAAAAGTTCTGTGCTATTTTCTCTCCACTTTTTCAAAGAGCTCTGTGGCATTTTTTTTTTTCTGCATAACTCCGTGCTAGCATTTTTTAATCATATTTTGAGAACTTTCCCCTTCTATTCCTCTTGTAAGAACGAAGGGGCTCTGCACTGACTGCCATTTGACTTGCATTCAAGCACCAGAAAAAACCCAAGTACATATTTTGCAATATGAAACAAATCAGATGTGTCTGCAGCATTTTGTATTCCACATGTTACCACCTCCATCAGGATTTGGATTATTTAGGAAGCAGACCTACAAGTCCTCCCCCTTCCCACTTCTTTTCATTTAATAGTTTAAAATAACACTGAATGATTTCAGCTGGTTGAGAGCTTTGCTCTTTGTACATTGTGAGTTGAACTATTGCTTGCAAATAGACATCACTTTTTTTTTTTTTTAAGAAATGTTTTCAGATCCTAAGCAATAAGCAGGAGTTTTGCAGAAAAATTGGATCAAGAGTATATTACCCAGCATATTTTCTTCTCTTTTAAATAAAGAGTTAAACCTTTCAGGGAGAGAACAGATGTGATACCTTATGATTTCAGTGACCAGATACCTCAACCCTCATTCTTCCTTGCAAGTTTGGCAGCTGAGGAATTCATCCATTTTTGTTTCTGAGACTCATGCATTTCATCCATCTCTTGGCTTCAGCAGTACCTGGGTTCACTTGGTCAGCATTTACAAAGGTCTTTGAAAGAACCCTCACGGATTTCTGTCTCTGGATAGGATCCTCCACTCCTCTGTTCCACTCCAAGATGGAAACAAGATTCTTTAGGGGCCCTTTTTGTCACATGTATCTAATGAAATACCTGATGCAAAGCAACTGAACTTAGATGTGGGACATTTGTTTGAGGAGCCAGCAAGAGTTTTGGACTGCAGATCTCTGCTGGGATCTGAAAGAATCCAGAGGAACTCAAGAACAAAATATGTGCCAGAAGAAGAGCTATCAGATATTTTTCACCTTGTTTTAGCTGGGGTGTGTGCTGGACCCTGGCTACTCCTCCTCTCCTTTCCTCTCCTCAGCCCTCCATTTTCACCAGCAGCATCACAGCTATTGCCTCACCTGAGGGGAAACCTCCAGCTCCAGTGACATGCACTGCACACTGGGGCATGTCCCCGTGCTCTTGGGTCACCTGCATCCTGGAGCAGATCCAAATCCACTCCAAATTTACCATGGGAAACTGCAGCCCTCCCTCCAGCTTCGTATATAGACCACATAACCCAGACATACTCCTGGCAGAGTTCTTGATGGAATCTTTGCTTGGAATTTAAAGTGCATAAAGACAGTACAGTTTAAATGCTCTGTGATATAAAAATGGGTCTGTCCCTCGGGGAAGGGTAGCTGCCATCCAGCTTGTGATGACAAATATAACTGTTTCTAAAATAACTGTTTTCTGTAACTTGGAATCACAGAATCATTAAGAAAAGACCTCCAAGGTCACGTCCATTTTGACAGTTCTTCTCGATGCATAAGCAATTAAGGGGGGGAAAAAAGGAGAAAAATCATGTTGTCAAAGGCTGAAGTATTAAGTTCTACTTTTAGGCAATCACATGTGAAACACTGGTTGTTCTAAATCAGCAAAAAATTTTTTGGGAGACTTGAGATCTGGTTCTGTGTTCAGACATCCTCTGTCTTGTTTATGGGGCAAACTCTTCACACTGTTGAAAAGCATCTTGGGGGAAAAAAGAGTGATAGATCTAAATCTGGCATAAAGGGTGGCTGCACCAGGAGGTAGGGAGTGTTTACACCCAGGTTTGAGACCAGCTCTCCCAAGAGACTTTGAACTTTTCCCTTCATTTGACAGATGTTTCAGGAGAACCCTGAAAATAGAGACGAGCTATAAACCTGTCGCCATAAACACTGCATCTCTGAAGGGGAGAACACAAAAATACTCTGATTTCTGGGAAAAAAAAAAAAAGTGAGAAAGATGGTTTTCAGTTTGCTCCTGGTGCAAACAATTGCACACCACGATGATTAATGTGGTCAGGCATCTCCATAAATCTTGGATGTGTTAAAGGAAGGGGCTACTTGGCCTCTCTCTGTGCTCTCTGATCAAATCTCCCTTGAAATGGGACACTGTTTTGCTTTCTGAAGTTCACACGAGGAAACAGGTAAAAGGCAAATCTGGGGACAACAGAGACCTCTTGAGCCTCTCCACAAGCCAAAGAAAATTCTGGAAGAAAAGCATTGACATTTGGGCTTCCCACTCAAGTTCCCTTCCAGGTCCCAGCCAGGAGGACCAACAATGAAGAGCCAAAAAGAAGGGAAATGACAAGAGAGCTCCTAAATCTGTGATAAACGAGAAAGTGAGAAAGAAATCATCTACAGGAAGATGATCTAAGCTCAATCTAAGCAGGAAACTCAGATTTAAGAAGGTCTATCAGCCATTGCCTGGATGAGCTGTTGAGGTCCTACAGAAAGGAAAACCTGAACACAGGACTCTGGTGCTTCAGCCAACTGAGTGCCACCATAGAACAGGTGAATCCTGTACCTGACATATCCAGAAGTGTCTCCTTCTGGATGGTGAAGACCTGTTGCCATGTACCAGGATTTCTAAAGACAGGAGTTTCTCTCTTATCTTGCAATCTGTTGGCAAGCACAAGACCTTACCTCCTCCAAAACTCTGTATTTTTAGAAGTTTGTAACTATAGAAATTCACATAACTCTTTACTGTCTACTTTGTGAAGATCTAAGTCGTGTTGTGAGTTGAGCTTGGTCTTTGGGAATCCTGTTGATTATAGGAGAACACTGTTGCCAGGCACCTTGAATAATGCCCAAGCAGCTCCAGGCTGATATAAAGTCATATAACAAATCTGTCTGGCAATTCATTAAAAAAAAAGCAACAAACAACAACAAAATCAAACCAACCACCAACAACAAAACCAAACAAGCAAACAAAAACAAACAAAACCCCAACAAACAAAACAAACAAAAAACCAAAACAAAACCACACACAAAATAGATCTGTAATTAACCAACACCCAAAAAATCTCAATTAATCATGTTCACTATTAACTTTGAAAGCAAGTTTCTGTGTCAGTAGCTTAAAACTACAGAGCAGATACACTGTGTAGAAGAATCAGAAAGACCTACAATCTGCCAGTACATGAACTGTGTTTTACTTTTGTATACAACTTTAATTGTGTTCCATGTTTAGCCTGTTGGATGCAGCAGCACTTTTGCAAACACAGCATCCTGCTAATGCTTGTGGGAAAGCAGGAGCAGAGCTCTGTTATTTACTATTATTTACAGCCCTGTACATTTACAGGTGAATAACCACAAGTAAACAGAAGATTAATGCTTTATCTGGATACTTTCACTGTTAAATCAGATATTCGACTCCACCCATGGGTCACAGGTACTGAAGTCACCGTGGTCCTCTGAACCTTGTCAGCTTTTTTGCCATTTCCTGCAATGTCAAATCCCAGTTAAGCAGCCCCACACAGCCCAGGCAGTGCAGGTTTGGGGGTCATTCATGTGTCAGAACAGCAAACCATTCACTCTTCCTGATCCAGGCGTAGAGTGAGTTTCTCCAGCTCTGACACAGTAGTAGTTATCTCATTTACTTTTTGAAAGGCGTTCTTGTAAAAGATACTTTACAGTGTATTGGGGGTTTCATTTATATGGCAGCTCCTTTAAACACCTCTCCAGAATCATAAAGTCATCTTAAAGCCTTTTTTTTTGTTTAGAAAAATAATGTAAATCACTGAGGTAAGGAGGGATGAAGCCCTTGTCTTTCCTTCTCTCCATTTAAACTATAATCTGGTGCAAATCCTTACTTGCTAACACCAGTATGTCACCCACCAGAAGAGAAGTATTTTATGTCCAAAAGAGGACTTTAGATACCTATCAGCAGACTCACCAGAATATCCTTTGTAACTCAATTCAAGCAGGGCCAGGGAGATTAACAGCTAAACACAAGTGCTTTAAAGATGCTTTAAGTGATCCCCACATACTTCCTCTGAAGCCTTCACAGGCACCCTGACTCCCAGAGTCACCATCTGGTATCTCTTCATTCTCCCCCTTGTTTTTCTCACCTTTTTTTTGTTGCCATTTGTAGAGAAGAGAAGCAGTTTTCCTTTTACACCTGTCAAGTTGATTTAGCACTGCCTGGTGACTGCATGCAGAATAAAACACCCTGCTCCTCTCTGACAGTGCTCCATCCCTTCCAGCACACAGCAGACACCCTGTTCTTCCCCACATTAGGAGGATAAAACCTCAGGGGAATGGAATCATAAATACCCCTTTTGCTGTGCTTCAAGGAAATTGCCAATCTGTTTGCATCAGAAGTAATGAAGTAATTGCAATGTATTTTACTAATGTTTAATGTAGCATTTTTTACTGCTTGATTAGATATGCAAAAACCCCATGAAACACCTTTTGAGTTGACAGAAATAAAGAAAGGCTTCCAGAGGAGCAAGGCTTGCCCCTAAAGGAGGTAGAAGTTCTCAGTGACCAGTATCATGTGTGGCTTCTGAAAAGAAATCCTCATCAGGAAAATAATCAGTCAAAGCACTGTTAGGGACCCATCCTTTGGCTGGCCAGGGTCCTCTGAACACCGTGTTCCATCCTCCATGCGCTGAATTTAAAGGCAAATTTTAAAAGGCAAATAATTTTGACTACATCAGAGCTTTGCCTGTTCCCATTTCCCTTCAGTACCCAAAAACCTGGGGTTAAAGGCACATATTTATATTTTCATAAACCAAACAGTACCACAAGACATAACCTCACCAGAGGCCTGACGAGAAGTCCAGATCTAGTGCATCTTTTGCATAATAACAAGCACAGGCAACAACTTTGTGTGAATGCAACACCCAAACCCCAACTCTGTGCTCAGACAACCAGACTTTTGGTAGTCTGCTCTTCACACAGACAGTGAAATGGGCAACACTTAAAAATCACAGGAAGAAAAGGCTCAGACATGGAAAATTCAAGAAATTACTTCTTCTGCACCACAGCTTCTACTTCCATTATTCCATCTTTTTGACAGGTTCTGAGCTCACAGAGCTGACAGAAGTCTTCATTCCAAACCCAAAGGAAATAAGTGAAATTTGGTTGTGAACCATTGGATTGACCTGCCTAGCCAGCTCACTGAACAGAGAATAACATTAAAAACCAAGGCTGAATTCAACTAATGAGTGCCTCCTAATATGCTGGCATTTCAGGAACAACCCTAGGCTCAGGTTCTTACTATTTAGATCTATTCAGTGAAACCATACTTTTTTTAAAGAGCTGTTTTTAAAGAGGTATTTTTCTCACCTTAAAAATTAGTTTGAATTCAGAGAAAGCTGCTGGGAGAATTATCATGGAAAATGGTTTTCTCTAGCATAATCAAACGTGTTTATTCTGATTTTTTCCTTCCTCATGTTACATTATTCATTGAAGCCATGGGTAAGGAAAGATGCTAATCAAAAAGGTTTGGCCAATTTTGAGGGCATCGCTCATTATTCATTCTTAGCCATCCTTTGTCCTCTTTTATTGTGACATTCTTTAAAGGATGGGCTCTTAAATGGAACGGCTGTGTTACACTTCATTATTCGTCTTATTTGTATAAGTGCTGAGGAGAAAATAGAAGCTGGTAGATGAAAGAAAGCTCATTAAAAGCCACATGTTTTCATCTTTGCTTGTCACATCTGGCAATTATGATGTGATACAGGTCATATTAAAATTCATGGGACATGCACCTAGGGCCAGTAAGTTCATTCTTAAAAGTTCCTGTTATAAGAAGTTCAAGCAAAAGCTTTAAAATTAAAACATATATTCTAGGTCATGCTCCACTTTCTGGAAGCTTCTCAGAGAGGGAAGTTACAAAGTTTAAGAGAGAAGATAACAATGGACTAGAAAGCAGCTGGTGTTTACACACCATATGAGAAATTCTGGTCTTCCTTCTTCTTAGATCCTGTACAAGTCATTTATCACTGAATAACCCCCACTTAATCACCAGCCTATGCACACAGTCATCTCCCAGCCCTCCTTTTGCCCTCTGATGCAGTTCCCTAACCCAAAAGCCTGTTTCCTCTTCCCCCTGAATCTCTTTTACATTTCCATCTCCCACCCCATTTCTGTTCACACCTTTCCTCTACGCTCCCTGTCACGCTCCTGAGCCACCACTGGCTCAGCTCCCACCCAAACCCACACCAACCACCTGCCCTGTCTGGCTTTTAGTCCCTCCCTTGCACTCCAAGGCACTTTGCCAGCGTTCCCAATGACTTCCTCACACCCAGGGCTGTGAGACATCTCCCTACCTTCCGTGTGCCAGCAAAGCTCAACTCGCTGGACTTCAAACATCTCCAGAAAAATTTGATGACTCTCTTTGCTCCTGGACTTCCTCCTAACTCTTGAGCTGCACCTCCAGCCTGTTTCCAGTGTCCCCCCTTTCCAGCTTTTCCAATTTTGCCAAGCAGGGGGGGTTCACAGGCTACCTTATCCTTCTGTTTCCTTCTGATCTAGCTGGAAACCTCGTGTATCTTGGTGACTTCTTAAGTGCTTTCAGCTGTCAGTTCAATGCCTTACACATCATTCTCTCAAATCTTTCCAGTGAAAAAATTCAACATTCAAATGCCTGTAACACCTTAAACTTGTCAGTTTTTAGCTTCACACACTCTTCAGATCTTTGCCACTATTTTGTGCTAAAATATCTCCATTTTTTTTCCTGAATAACACCACTATCATTCAGCTTTTCTTTCCCATTCACTTACTGATTTCTCCCAGCCTTCATGAGCTCATATCTTTATAAACACCGCAATTAATGTACTATCTGTCTATTGTTATACATCCAAATTCTTTCCCCAAGATAATTTTCGTGATTGCTTTCCTTGGCCATTTTATCCTCTCTTTGCCTCCTTTACTGACTCCTCCTCACACACGTGTCCCAGTGAGGTCCTGAGCCATCCAAGAGATTCTTATGGACTACATAAACGAAAAAGAAATAGAAAAACTAAAAACCTTCAGAACTACATTGTTGAACAGGTGGCAAATTACACAGAAATAAACAAATCTGGGGCAAATAAACAGCGATGTATCAGAAGAGTTTCATCAAGCATGGGGAGAGCACTAAACAAGACAAGACAAAGGAAATCATCATCACTAAACACAGATATACATTGGACTGTGCAGAGATCAAACACTGAGAGATTGGTGAAATGCAAAACAAATGTGCACTAAACCCCATTCTGAGCACTGCCATATAAACAGACACCACTCCTTTATTTTCTACATGCAATCAGAATTGAAACACGGCCAGAACAAGAACTGTGAAAAGTCTTGTAAATCAAATCAAAATCGTTATGGATTTATTTGTGGCAGATTTGGGAGCAGTAGGATTGCCAGTGGGAACTGTTCAGTCATGACCCAGAGCAATGTGCAGCACTGAGGAGTGTTAGTTGGGCCCTCACCCCATAAACCTCTCAATGATGAATTTTGGGCTGTACTCAGACCCCCAAACTCTGAAGGCATCTGCCCCACAGATGGTAGCTGAGATGCCAAGTATTAAACTCTATTAAAGGCCTCATAAAAGAAAAATATTGATGTTAACAAGGCTCTTTCCTTGAATGGGTTTTGGATAGAGGCCTGTACAAACAAGGACGGAATTAGAAAATGGAAATATGTATATATACAAAAAAATCTCAGTCCAACTGTTTACCTTCCAAGGATGACCCAGTACCACTTAATTTATGAGTCATTTAAAGTGCAGGGAGGCAGATTGATATTTCTGTTATCTGAATCCAGTATTTGCAAATATTGATTCTTATAATATTTATTTTTTTTAAATTACAACCCATTGCAACCCCACTGGCCTCAACAGGATTTCTTCCTCCATTAGTATTTCACAGGTTACAACTATCTACATTCTCACCACCTTCAGTAATTAGCTCAAATAAATTGAGTCCGTGTCATCTGTGTTGTGCTGAGTCCTTCAAACTGTTCCATTTGATTTCCACTTGGATTCAAAGCTGGGGCTGATCAGGACCAGCTGCTCAGCCAAAGGGCAGATCACACGTTCCCATTCCCCCTCTTTCTTCATCCCAGCTCCCAGCCAGACTATTGTTTGTTACTACTAATTAATCTCGCATGCCCTGGCTGCCAGTGAGGCTCACAAACCCCCAAATTTTTATATTTACTGCATGTCCAATAAATTAATTCCATTTCTGGATAGATGCATAAACACAGAGTTATAAACACGTATACACAGCACACATCCTTACCCAACCAGATTTATACTTACTATTCAAGGATATCTGCTTGACAACTGCTGTTATTATTTCTTGCTAGCCTCTTAACATCAAAATTTGAGAAAATATAGGTTTGAATTAGTATTTAGACATCTCTGTGAAAGGCCAGATTTTCAGATCTTCGTTTCTAACCAGTCCCTGGTGACATGGTAATAAGCATAAGAGTCACTGCCCTGGCAGGACCTGACCCTTGCCTGCTTTTGAGTAAGAAGAAAGGAGATATTTCAAATATTATAGCCAGAATTTTTAACACTGCAGCTCAAATAGCCTGACAAATGCAATTTCCTGCTGAAGACCCGCTGTTTTCACTTACATCTTTAACAATTGGTGACCGTTCTCCTCAATGGGTGTTTGCCTTAGGGCTTATTATGCCCAGTGCAGTTAAAAGAGTTCAGCTGCTCCCAAGGAAATCTTAAGAATTTTCCCATATTTAAACAAGTCTAACAGCCATCTCGGTGACTTGATGTCACCTGCCCACGAGCCTGATCAAGGAGCAGGAGTTTGGTGGAGGGGATCAGTTGTTTTAATTACCTCTGGCTATTTTTTTTTTTTTTTTAAGCTCATGGGCCTTAAAACCTCTTATTTTACACGGCTGGTGAAAGCTTGGAAGCTCAGCTGTGCCCAAAGGGTACAAGTCTGCAGTGGGAGGAGGGACTGAGCCATTTCCAGCTGCTTTGGGTGGTGCATCAGGAGCCTCCACCCTTCTCCCCTTGACCTTGTGTTTGGCCATGCAGAGGGAGAGGAGGAGGCTGAGGAAGGACCTCACCTGACTGAATGCAGATATGAAATGAATGAGGTTAAGGTGGGAAGAGAAAACCAGTAAAGCAGAAGATGAACCCTGCATGTATCAACTGGTTGGCCCACAGTGTAGTGTTTTCTGGGGAAGGAGGAAGTCTTTTTTTTTTTCCCATTTTTTTAAAAACTTTTCTAATTCCTTTATTTCCTATATAGAAATATTAATGTGATACCACTTCCGAAATCTAACATTCTTACAAAATGACCAAACGAAGACTATCTGCAAGACTTCACTATGCTCCCCTAGGAGCTCAGCTCCCAGTGGGAGACAGTTTGAATATTATAATGCTGTTACTACAATGCATAAAGCAAACCAGGTTAGGAAAGGATGAGCACTCCACAGGGATGAAGGTAGCTATTGGCATGTCTGCTGCCTTCTCTGCAGCTGTGAGGTGCTCAGTGCAGCACAGGGGGAATGAGGAAGATGTGTGTCTGTAAAGATAAATTAACTCTGCTCTCATGGATTGGATGATATTCTTATCACTGCCACGTTTGGTGGAGAAATGATGAAGTAGCTTAAAGACCATCTCATTCTACCTCTTGCCATGGGCAGGGACACCTTCCACTACCCCAAGTTGCTCCAAGCCCTGTCCAACCTGGCCTTGGACACTTCCAGGGATGGGGCAGCCACAGCTTCTCTTGGCAACCTGTGCCAGCACCTCTCCACCCTCGCAGGGAAGGATTTCTTCCCAATATCCCATCTCTGCGTGCCCTCTGGCAGTGGGAAGCCATTCCCCCTTGTCCTGTCCCCTATCTTTCCTGCCCTCCTGATCCAGTCTGCGGAGGCGGAAAGCAGAATCTTTTTTCTGTTTCTTAATTAAAAAAAAAAAAAGGTAAAAAAATCACAATAAAAACAGTCTCAGATGACCTAATGTAGACTAAAATGACTGCACTGATGTAACCAACCTAATAAGCCAATCCTTGAGATGGTCCAAGCAGTATCATCCAATTGGGAAGCTGCTGCCTGGCTGCTGGCCCTGAGGGAGAGAGGGCCATGGATGTCTCGTGTCTCTCCTCCCCCACACAAGATATTTCTGCTGTCCTCCCTGACTTCTGCCTTGAGCTTCACTGACAAGCTGCTCTGCTTGCCCCACAAATGGTTTTCCAGATTTTAGAAGTTATATTTTCTCTACCACTATCTATTAGTTTAAGAGCCCCTACCTCTGCTAATCAAATGCTAATTAATTTCTGTTGGTGTCATCATTAAATTAAAAATATTTTGTTTGCTACCTACGAGATGTCACTGGGCAAAGTTAAAGCCACTCTACAGCCCTTGATCCTCTGTCTTGCTGTACTAATGGCTCTAAATCACAAAATTTGTGCCATATGTTCCAGCTGTTAACAGTAAGTTACCACCTGAAGTAAAGGGCAGTTCAACTGTTGGGGACTGGGATTTGGACCCAAATTTTACAGCTCTAAAGTTCATGGACCAAACTCACTCCTAAGCATCCCAAACCAGTAAAGTACCTACCAGACAGTCAGGGAACACAGAAAGAAATCACTCTTCTTTCAGGGTGGTGCAATTAGGTCTTAATGGGAACAACTGGGTGGTAAAAACTGATCAAGTTTCTGCAAACTCTGATAATTGCATATTTTCACCTAATCAGGTGCAGAAAATAGAAAATGGAATTAAGGGTGGTCATCTGATGATAAGGCATTTTTGTTGCCGTTTAATTTCCTTTTTTTTGCAGGTCAATAATTAAATGGAGCTTGTTAAGGCTTAGTCTTTTACAGGAAGATCTGTGTTTACATATCTTCCTCTGGAGGGCTTCAGAGTGAAATCTCAAAGAAATTCACAGGTTTATAAGTAAAATTAATTCAGTAACCTCTCAGATTAAAGTGAGAAGGGATAAAGAGAGGTGTCACTGTATGCAATTACCTTTGACTATGGAATCTGTTCTTTTGCTTAGAGAACAGCAGCTTTCACAACATGCCAGTTGTCAAGTGTAATTAAAAACAATTAAGAAGGAAAAGTCCACACACTAGCCACACTATAGCAGCATGAATCCATTACAACTCCGAAATAATCTCTTGATAAGAAATAATCTTGATAAGGAAAGGGTTAAAAAGTAGTTAAAAGTTCTGCAGATCTGTTCTGTGGGATATTAAAAATTAAAGCGTTGTCATCATCATCACCACAACCGCATTTATTGTTACTATTGCCAAGGCTGCCATTAACTGGGTATTCATTAATGCAAAAAAGTTACAGGCAACGTGAGATTCAGCGGACTCCAAAACTCTGGAGGAGGAGGCGGAAAGTTACCTGGTGGCGTTTCAAGAATCGGTTTTCCTTTTTTGTTGTTCTTCTTCGGCTTTAACTCTTTCCTGCCGGGTTTGAACCCTGGGCGCTCCTCCGTCTCTGCGGCGCGGTTGGGTCCTCCCTCTCCAGGTTGCTCCGTGAAAGGAAAAAACTCCTCACCGGGATATGGAAAGGAATAATAATGATCCCTGTTGGTGATTTCCTGCAGGTAATAATCCTGATCGTCCATGGGTACAGCCCGGGACACGTCCCCCAGCAGTGCCAGCCCAAAGGTGCAGAGAGCGAGGCAGAGTTGAGAAGAACACGAGCCCTTCTCGCTACGGGCAGTCATCGTTTGCTCTTGCGGGAATCTCCTCCGCGAGTGCTGGAACTTTACTCGGAAAGAGGGAAAAGAGAGTTTTGTTGGCTGCCAGAGCCCCTGGAGGAGAGGCAGGGGCTGCCTGCGGGAAGCGCCTCCGCTTTGGGAGAGTTTGCAGGAGCTGCGAGGAGCGCAGCGGGACGGGGAGGGGGCAGGACGGGATTCATGTGATCCTCGGCATCCTCAGCCAGACGGACAGACGGACAAAAGCTCCGCTTCGCCGCCGTTTGCCAGGTGGGATCCCCGGCACCGTCAGCTTTGCTGCTTTCCCTCTCCTGCCTCGCAGCTTTGGGTGGTTGGTGCCGCTTTCCCCCCTAACCCAGAGTTAAAAGTTTGCGCCAAAGCCCCGAAGAGTTTCTTTAAGTCTTCCCACACGCAGCTGATCCAAGAGAGGGTTTATTGGAAGGAAAGTAAACTTGGCAGCCAGCCTGCTCCTCCCAGCCCGTGTCCAAGAGGGTTTCCCTCCCGCTGGAGATGCTGTGCAGAAGGGGATGGGCACACGGAGCCTGTGGCTGGCAGGGGTCACCGTCACCTGCTGGCCCTGCCACCTGGGTGTGCAGGATGATAGATGGGATGGGGATTAGTGGCAAATAACCCTCACTCCATATATGTTGTGCTATATTCCCTGCTGGGATATGGTTTCTTTTTTCTTTTGGCTTTTACAAAGTAGGATCCCTCTCCAGCACCAATCTCAGCCTCCCTTGTTTGTGTTAGTTTACATTTACATGACATCAATAATTTATATATAAATTATATTTACATTATATTATATAAATAATTTATAACTTAAATTAGTTTCTCGGTATAAAAACATATTTAAGTCTCTATATAGCTATATCATTTTATATAGCAACTTATGGTTTAAATAATATAGTTTAAATAACATCATTTTATATAAGCTTACAGTTTGTAGTAGCTTATTTCATAATAACTTACAGTAAATTATCTATAATATAACTTGACAAGTACCATGTGCCAAGTTATAAGAGGCTTCTCCTGGGGTATATGGAAAATCCCTGGAGTCAGTCCAGATGAAAACCAGAGAGAACATTGTTCGTCAGTGGCCCTTTTTCTCACTCTTTTTGGAATGATCCTGATATTTGTTCTCTCTGGAACATCTTCCCAACAGCCCAGGATGTTTTGTGCTACACACACGCAACCCAGCATCGTTAATGAAATCAATTTGTGTGGGAGTAAAATCTTATCTTTCATCTTTTTCATACCTCTAAAATAACCTCCGGTGCTGAAGGAAATGTGCAACAGTTGGCTTGCATGAAATATGAATTCCTACTCCTGTGTTGAAAATACCAGCTTATATTTTCATCATGTGTATTGTATTTCTTGCCATGGCCCAGTCAGCTGGGAGAAAGTACTACAGCTGTTGCCCCAGTCTTTATTTTGCCTTCATGCTCACATTTTTTGTGCCTTTCTCATAACTTTAATACCGTAATAAACAACATTTCATATCTCAGTACCTGTATCTTTTGGTGTATTTGGTTTCCAGACTGTGGGTGATCCTGCCCATATATACAATGGTCATCCTTGCTTTCTTAGTTGTTACCCCAAAAGGAATTTAGTGGTTATATGGTGTCTGTTGCCCTTCCTTTTAGAAAAATGCAATTCTATTTTAATCCTTAGAGGTCTTTTCCAACCTTAACCATTCTGTGATTCTATGAATCAATCCAATTTTGCTGTATGTTCATATTGTTTAAGTGAGGTGCTGGTGGCAAAATTAGGGGCCAAATTTTGTGCCATCACGTTTCATCTCATTCTTTCATCTCTCCCCTAATGATTTCTGAATTTGCTGACAGATAACAAGCAACTGCATCAAAGCACTGAACATCTCCATGAAGTTTCCATGTCTTGCAGTCACCTGAGAGTCCCTGCAAGGGCCTTCTCACCTCGTGATCTGAGGTGAAAGCCACCACATGGGCTTCCATATCGCTGGAAACAGCAGAAGCCATGTCCAGGTGTGCCTGCAGGGACACCTGAGCCAAAGGAGAAGCTTGGTGAGCCATTTTGTGTGAGCCATGGGGATGTGCCCACCAGGACACTCAGAGGCACTCAAGGACAGGCAGGTTTTCCTGCACAGCTCCACTTCCACAGGCAAGAACTTTGCAGAACATCAGGCAGTGTCATACCCACTGCAAATAACTCCCTCTTGTCCCTCTGTACTTACCTCTAAGAAAGATTTATTCATCCAGGCACAGCTATCAATATCTATTCCTGGGTATCAAACCATGTCAATCACCAGGTCCCCTATATTTTTTTCACTTGAATTTTAATCCTTTTTGTGGATGTGGATGTGGGTATGGATGCACTGCTGCCCCTTCCAGCCCCACCTCTGGTTCTGGGGTGTCCATGAATACAACCAGTAAAGTCTGTCTCTAAGCTGATTTTTTTTTTTTAATTGACTGTGAGATGTTTTTACTTTTTTTTTTTTTTTTTTAATCTATCAACATCCTAGAAGGATACAACTTGAGGAAAGGAGGTGTTTTCTCTTCTTGGAGTGGCACAGGAGTCTTAAGCTCACTGAAGGCTCAGATGTTTTGGGCCTGGGGGCTGTTCCTTTTGCCTCTGAAGTATCACAATAGCTTGTAAAAACTTGCAGCTGATGTGAAAGGAGATAAAGCAAACTCGTATTTTTTGTAGAGCAACTGGAACCAACCTCATCCTCCCCTCCTGAACTGATGCCAGTGATAGTGTATGTCTTTCTACACTTTGCTTTAAATCTTTGTCCTGCTGAAGTGAAACACAACATGCTGTAATCTGCAAACAAGCAGTGTTTTCCCCTTCTATTCCCAAGGAGGATTTATTTGAAAGATGATGGTTTACCCTCTCAGCTGGGTTAATATTTCTCAAGCCACGTATTTTGAGCCAATTTCACAGTACCCCAGGAAAAAAAAAAAAAAAAAAGCCACTCCCAGCTCTTCTTTGCCCCTTGCAAATCCTGGGAGGGATTTAGATTGGATATTAGGGGAAATTTCTTCATAGAAAAGGTGGCCAACCATTGGAATAGGCTGCCCAGAGCAGTGGTGGTGTCACTAGCCTTGGAGGGATTTTAAAAACCTGTAGATGTGGCAATTGGGGACATGGTTTAGTGATGGGCTTGGCAGTGCTGGGTTAATGCTTGGACTCAGTGATCTTAGAGATCTTTTCTACCTAAACAATTCTGTAAAGTTCAGATTCAGGAGTGCATTTTCACTTAAGAGGGTTAGAGTTGTACGGGTAAGCACCTTAATTTGTTCAAGACCTCAATTTGTATTCATACAACAGAGTCAGCGATCACACATTTACACTTAATTCAACTTCAGACAACTTTGTGACTCCTGCAACTTCTCTTTAAAATATGTTCATCCTTTTTTTTTTTATCAGAGTAAAGCTTTGTGGTTGGAAAGAAAAGACAAAGAAACAGGCACATCTCTGTTCCCCTGCCATTCCACAGCAACTTTCTGAGGTAGCACATAAGGTTTCTATATGTTTTGGCAACAAAATGACTCTAAAAATAACTTTCCTTCTGAAGACCAGTGAAGTTTCTGTTCCTTTCTACTTCGGATCTCTACTAAATCAGGAAGCACAGAACAGAGCAAGAAAATAGAATTACACTTTTTTAGAGTCATTTTCTTTTCCGCAGGAAACGTTTTACTCCTGCTGTCAACAAGGTCAAACCAGCTCAGAGGAAATGGAAACCCAAAACTGACATCGGGAAATACAAAGTAAACCGAATTGAACATTTATATGTCTCTTTGATGCCTATTTCTTACATATATAACAGACACAGGTGCTAAGGTTCTGCTTACCTGTGTACCCCCCCATGGATCCCTGGGGTATCTTGGAATTTAAAAGCCCATTTGCACTTGCTGATAGGCAGATCCTTGAAAGAGTGGTTCTTATCACAAAAATGACTGGAAACATAAAGCTCTCACATGGAGATGTTTTACTCAGTTTTAAGATACATTGAACTTTGAAGGGAATACATTTTGAGGAATGCCAAATATACATTGAATCCTAATATTTGTCTCTGAGCATATGAAATAACGATACAAAACGTGAATTATCCTCATGAGCAGGCTGCTGTTTCCTTTGGGCAAACAGACTTTTAAACAAACTAATGACATTAATGAAGGCAATTATTTCCTTCATCAGTTGTTTACTTCAGCTGTTTAGAAATGCAGTGTGCATCCCGACTGGGTAAATTATCCCAGTGCATTCCCCCTAACTTTTCTCCTAAGAACAACATGACCTTCAGATAATCATTCAGCATATTGCCTTTGTGCTTGTGTCTGAAGAAGGAGCTCGGATTGCCATGGAAACAAAAGTTCCTTGTTCTCTCATACTTCCCTGTGCTATGATAACACTTTCACTGTATGAACCCTTTTCTTAGCCAGAAGGGGAATTGTGGGATTTTCGTGTTTTGAGCACCTCAAAGTGATGGCTCAGTTCATGACAGAAATGCTTTGGATGTCAAGCAGAGACTTCACCCATCATCATTGTTATGGGGGTATTTAGACCAGATCCACCTGCATCAGTCCGTTTCTGCTGAAAAAATGAAAATTCTCTATGTACACTTGCCAGAGTTTCCTTTACTTTTTCCTTCTGTGCCGAACACATGAGAAGAAACAGCATTTCAAGAAAGACAAAGTTAACTTGTGACATAAACAAAGCCAAAAAACATTTCTGACATTTTTGCAAAGAATGTAATAGGTTGTTTTTTTGGATTTTTTTTTTTTTTTTTTTGGTGATGGGAACTACATCTCTTCATGCCCCAGAATGACTGTAGATTTTATGTTGACAACACATTGCCCTGGCATTTGGCAGCCACTGCTGGACCAAAGCCAGAAGGATTATCACTAGACTTGAGAGGCTGCCTTGTGATTAAAAATTCTGTAATACTAGCAGTACAAAAGGAGAACTAATATTATTTTTTTCTAATACTATTTAGCTTTGGTGCTTCATCAGCACTGGAAGGGCTGTAGGTCTGCGTTAGTCAAGGGTTCAGATTTCTTTGCCTTGTTCAAAAATGGGCAAATTTAATGTGCATTTTATTTTAACTGTAAAACTGGGACAGCATTAAGACAAGAGGGATGACTGGGGGACAGTAGATATGTGGAACAGTTGGAGAAAATGGGATGAAAAGCCCCTGCTGTGCACTCAGCCAGGACTGCGGGTGAAGCTCGTCTGGAACGGCCTCTTTTTGGTTTTCTTGTACGAAAACAGCCACTTCCAGCAAATTCCCATGGACATCACCTACCTGCCAACATCTGAATTTCAAAAAGTAACGACTCTCACATTTCAGTCTGGTATTTCCTGGACTGAAATTGCCGTACATGTGCCATGCAGAGTGTGAGCAGCGAGTTTAACACATCCCAGGCAGCGGCAGCAGGGAAATGCAGCGCCGGCTTTGTCTGAAAGCAACTTAAAGGTCATTTTTTTCCTGGGATTTCTTCAATATCCACAGCCTGAGCCTAGCCTGAGAAGTCATGGATGAAACTCCACTGGGGACAGAAGATGGTGCATAAATGTAGTAATCTTTGTCATGCTAAATGTGATGGAGCTGGCAAAGGCAACGTCATCAAAGAGTAGTCCTTAAAATTTCTATATTTCAGGATTATGTTTTAAATGGCTAACAGGAGGGAATTATTCCTTTCAGATACAAGCACTACTCATGGCTGGGATTCATTTGGGTGACAAAATGTGATATTTTCATATGATAACAATGTCTCTGCATAACTTAAGTCCAAATCCAAACAGATTCAATTTAATTTGGTGCAGCTTTTAGTTAATGTTTGAAGGTGGGGAGATCTGATTTTGTTTATCTTCATAATCACATATTTTTTTCAATATACTGGAAGCACCTTTCACAGTGCATCCATTTACGAAAACAGTGAAAATGCAAGAATTAAAGGGAAAGGAAAGCAATTAAATGAGTTTTCACTTGTCATACAAAAGGCATCAAAGATTCATGTCAGACTTACAACACCAGATATGCCAATATAATTTCACAGCTGTGTAATAAACTTGTTTGAACTTGACTTATAGCCATTAAAAAAGGGCTTGTTGCCAGCATGTTGGACAAAGCTATCTGAGGTGAAGTGATAGGATTTAAAGGCACAGTGAAATTTTCAGGCTATGCAGATGCTTACTAAGGGGTGGCATACCATAAATTATAAAGTTCTACTGTTTGAAAGGCAATAATATATTTTTCCATGTGGGACTTTGCATTAATTCTGCCAAAAAAAGCAGGATGCTAAAGATCACCTCTTATTTTAAAATCTAGCTTAAGTATTTAGTTTCCAAAAATCATAGAATAGCTTAGGTAGAAAGGGATCTTTGGGACATCAGCATTCCCCTTTTCAACCTCTTTTGTATGTTTAAGCTAAAAGATCTCTAAGAGAGAGTGTGTGATTGTATATCCTGCTCATTCATGGGATCAGCCCTGTTAAAAATATCATTGACTCTAACAGAGTGAGTCCCTCAAGAGTATCATTATCATTTGGGTTACTGAATTTTGATTTTGGAAATGCTGAAATTTAGCCAAACACAGCCCACAGTGCAGCTCAGATATGGGTTGGTTTGCCTCCCACTGGCTATGGCAAACATGGTCCAAATAAAACACCTCGGCTCCACTTGAGGCCAGATAAGCTTGTCAGCAGAGCAGGGAGTAATTTCCAGAGGCATCCATCAGGACTTAAGTCTCTTATCTCAGAAATAATGACAATAAC
The DNA here is from genome assembly GCA_038380795.1 of Pyrocephalus nanus. Classification (NCBI taxonomy): domain Eukaryota; kingdom Metazoa; phylum Chordata; class Aves; order Passeriformes; family Tyrannidae; genus Pyrocephalus; species Pyrocephalus nanus. Next base: position 3,203,386 of record CM076268.1, read on the forward strand.
AGGAGTGATAATATTTTTGAGAGGAAATCACTTGTGGCTAACAGGAAGAAGAGCTGCTGTCTCCTTTGAGCAGCACCCAAACAAGGGAGTTTCTTATTTCTTTTTTATTGCCATCACCGGATTGATTAAAAAAAAAAAAAAAAAAATTGGCATGAAGCAATTTGAAAGTTTTCCTGGCATTTTTAAGGATGCTGTTGTTGCTTATGAACTTCTCTTTCTCTCCTTCCTGTGGTCCCTACACATTTGCCTTGGGATGGGACTCTCCTCTTCATAATCTTGTATGACGGTGATCACAGTGGGCCAGGGGAGAGGCTGAGTCCAGGGCTAGCTGAGAAAGGATCAAGGTGCTTGTCAGGATGGTGAGGCATTATGAAGTCAAGGAGGCTCCCTGGTCCTTCAGGGTCACTCTCCCAGACTTCAGTACCAATATTGCTCCCAGGACCTGCCTCCACACTCGTGATTGTGTTCTGCTTTATCTCTCCTCTCTTTTTCTCAGTGACCGCACGCTCGGGGCTCCATTTCATGGAAGGCTTCAGAAGATTTGCAGTGGTTTTGGAATGGGATCAGCAGACCTCCTGCAAGGCTGGAAACCTGGGGAATGGGACATCTGCAGACATGAGCCTTGAGGTTGGCCTGATATTTATGTAGGCCAACACTGTACCATAATTATCTTTCCCATCTCATTTCACAGGTGGTTTGAAGCTACATTAAGTAGGATGTGTTTTCTGAATATAAACATGCATTGTCAAATGCTTTCATCATCTGTATTTTATTCACTTCAGGCAGAAACTCACAAGAGGCTCCAGATCATTTGCAGGGAATGTTACCGAAGGCCTCTTTGTCAGCAAATAAGGAAAAATGAAAAAGTAGCTCTTCTCTCTCCAGAGAACCCCATCATGCACTCACATATTTTGATTATTTAATGTTCAGTGACGGCTTTAGGTTTTAAGGGTACTTTACATGTATTTTAAATGAGGTTACAGCCATATGAGGTCACAATTTTTTATAAATGGTAGGACTCACTTGCAAACAGTCATTTGAACACTGGTTTTATCAAAAATGTCACACTCTTCCTATACATCTGGATCATCTCTAACAAATTCAAACTGTTACAGAGGCATCATTTTTCCATCCTTAGTCCCTCAAGTGCCATGGAAGATAATTTATTTAGTAGGTTCTTTGGAAATGCCTGTCCCATTGTGTGGCCCTGTCAGCAAGCTGTCTGTCCCCTCATTTTCCCAGATGTCTGTCTGTCTGCAGTGCCCTCGTCACTGGTGATGCTGGAATTCCTGATGGATTTCATTTGAACTGAATGGAAAAAAAAATCAAGATGGCAAATAAATTCCCTTTGCATGGTATGAAAATTGGCTCAATAGTAAAAACTTAGCCAAGTTAGTAACCCCAGGGGTGGAAAACTGCACTGGTGAATTTAATGATTTTCCGTTCTTTTTAGCTTGCTGATTTCTCAGCATACACATAGCTTCAGAGCAACTCAAGCACAGGAATTCTCTTGCAAAAAGGGCAATTTGGGGAAGTGGGAGAGAGCCAAATGTACTCAGTTAGGGCAAGGGAGCAGGAGATATGAAGAAAAAATTACCTTAGTGTGATGAGCAGCCATAGGCTGCTTATTAGAGAAGCATAGAGAAATATCATCAGAAGTCATTAGAGAAGAATCATAGAAAGGCTTGGTTTGGAAGGGACCTTTAAGCTCATTTCATTCCACCCTCTGCCATGAGCAGGGGCACTTCCCACTATGCCAGGTTGCTCCAAGCCCCATCCAACCTGTCCTGGGACACTTCCAGGGATGGAGCATCCACAGCTCTTCCTGAGTGAGCTCCCAGACATGCAGGCAGCACATCACCAGACGGACTGGAGCTTTGTGGGCACGTTTGATTTAAATCACATACATTCACCTTGAGTGCAAGGGAAGCAGGAAAACCTCCCTCACAATACCTGTCCTACCAATAGACTTGCCAGATGTGGAATTCGGGTTGCAGCTAAGAATTTCTGGGCTTTCTAGCAGCTGTGAGGGTAAATGGTGATTGGTCTCATGAATTAACATGAACCCAGCCTTTGGCAGCAGATCATCACCCCTGGATTTTTACCACAAGCAGAGCTGTCAGCCACATCTCTCAGTGGTCATCTCCCTGTACACCCCCTCACATGTCTCAGCAATTCCCTGCAGGGCACTGTCAGTTATTCAGACTAATCCACTCCGACAAACTGAGGGGTTTTCCAGTGTTGTATTTTCCTGTGTGAAATGCTGCACGTCATGAGCTTCCCCATATCCACAAATATCCACTGCCTCCAGGGCTGCATGGTGAACTGAGCCTAAGCAACCTGAGGGAAGAAGGATGGGATGTGCCCTAGAAAGCTTTCTTCTGCTGTACCAAAAGTATCTACACCTTGGTAGTGGAAAATTAACTTCAAAAGTTCGGGTCAGTTGGAGGATCACTTACAGCTATTTTCTACATGGTTCCCTTCTGACTGTGATCCATCACACATACCAGACTAATGGATTTCAGGGCAGCAGCTTTAGCTTCGTCTTCCTTTATCTTGGAAAATCTTGGTAATGGTATTAAGTGTATTTTTCCATAAATAATTTATAGAAGGAGACCAACCTTGTAATTGCAATGGAAAATATTTGTTTCTTGTTATTTCGCCCAATCATGTGTAAATTCCTGCTGTCTACTTGTCTAAGAGTGTCACAAAAGAGAAAAATACTTAAAAGGCAATGTTTAAAATTCCCTGGAAAACACCAGAAGCTTAAAACAAGCCAGTAGGCAAAGCAAGACACAGTGAATTCCAGACAGACAGCCAAATTCCACAGATAAACGTTAATCTGGGGGGGAAAAAAAAAAAAAATCCTCGCAATTTCTGAGATTATTGGAAGCGGGTGTTTGTTGTCATTGATTTAAACTCTCTAGAATTTAAATGCTTGCTCCTCTTTTTTAGTATTTACCTACTCAGTGCAGCAGGAGCAGCACTGTCACCGCTCACCTGCCCCAGCGAGCGCAGAGAGGGGATCCCTGTGCCAGGGGTTCGGAGGCAAACCCCAACCCCATCCCTCCCGTGACCTGCAGGGAATGCGAGGTCTGCTGGCATCTGCAAGCGTCCCTCCCAGCTCCAATTTACAGCGATTTTCTTTCCCAAAAAGCTCTAATGAGATGGTGTTTACAGAGCCCTGCTTGTGCGTGTCAGCGGTGCCGGCAGCCCATGGCCAGCGGTGCCAAGGCGTGCAGCCAGCTCCGGGCTCTGGCAGCCCCCAAAAAAAAGACTTCCTTCAGGCCACATCAATTAATGATTCCCCTGAATTTCTATCTCAGTTCCCTTGCAGAAAACTCAGTTGTTTCGTGGCTGGGTCCTTGGTGCCTGTGCTATCCTTTCACGTGGCTCCTCAACTCCATTTATTACAGTGTTGGTGTTCTCAGCGCCTCAAGTGTTTCCAATAGCTGTTTTTTTAAAAAAAAATGGATAAAACCAGGGGATTTTATTATCAGCCCAAACAGAAATCTATTGAGACAATATTGCCATTGCAGACAGACATTTGTGCTTGCTCTGTCAGTCTCTTTCATTTCCTTGTCAGGAAATAAAATGTGTGTTACTATAAAGAAAGGTTTAAAAGTCACAGTTGTGATCATGGTCTCTTCAGAGTGGACAGTGATTGGGCTACTATAAAAAAAAAATATCAAAAGCTATTAATTCGGGAGATCCAGAAAAGCATGTTCATCTTTTAACAGATAAGCTGCACTCCTTAAAAATCAGATTTAGGAGTCAAGAGAGAGGAAAACTTTTTTTCCCATACATTCCTCCATTTTCCCCAGTCACAGAAGGGCTTTTTGCATATTTTCCCTTCTTTGCACAAGCAACAATACATGGTCCAACCATAACCACAGAAAGCTGAGGAATAGCAGAGCTGAGTGTTGCTCTGAACTCTGGCACTGACTTGCTATGTGAACCTGACCATTCCGTTTAAACTTCCTGCAACTCACTTTCTATTTTTATTCTCCTTGGAAAAAGTGCATTTTTATGCAGCTAGTAAGAGCTACCAGCATTATTCACTTGTACTTTCATGAGCATTTGTATATTGAATACAGATTCAATATGACCAGATAAATGTGTTTGGGTTTTGTGGCTTTTTTTCTAATTTATATTAGGAATAATAATTAATAAATTGATTGCAAATGGTGTTCCACCATCCTGACAAGGAGAAGGCAGGAAAAATCTTGGGATCTGTTCCAATAGTGTCACCTGCTTTCATTCTGTTTTCTAAATTCTTGGAGAACCTACAACTTGTAAACTACCCACCAGTTTTACAGGCATCTTGCTTACAAAAGGGTTTGTAAGAGCCTCCCTCCTGCTAATGCAGCTCTTGAGGTCTCATCTCTGCAAATTTCCTGGGTAAAGTGCTGATAAAGCATAATCATGGCTTTCCTTTGCCACAAAAGGGAAAAAAAAAAAGAAAAAGAACAGGTAAGTTGCCAGTTATATTAATAGTTGACTCAAAAAAAAAAGGTAATTTTCAAAACAAATGAGGCAAAAATTTTTCCCCAGTGGAGGAATTTGGCATGAAATTTTTTGAGTGTTACTCAAAATATTACTGTCTGCATGTAGCAAGTGTGTTTTGTGCCTGTGTTTATAAAGAAAGGCATAGGATTAGTTACTCTTCCGAAATCTTCACAGTTCCCTGATTTAGTGGCTGTATCTCAAGAGGACCACACTTGTGGGCTTCTCCTGGTTGAATGTGTGCTGGTGGTGCCAGCCATGAATCACTGTCATTTGGGATGTCAGATGGATTGCTCAGCATCAGGAAGAGGTGTTCAGGGAGAGCTCTGGTGGGTGCAGAGTAGGCTGACCTCCTTTGCAAATGCTGCTAATGAGGGGTTTTAAATGAGGTCGGGGATGTGGTTTTGTCCAGAAAAACATGCAGCTGGTAATGATGTGTAACTTCTCCTTTCTCCACACTTATCATTAATTCAGGCTAATTCTGAAGAATAGGCTCATGATCTGGATGGCAAAAATTGTTATAATTGGTTATTTAACTCCCTTTCCAGAAGCTCAGGGGAGCTGAATCCCTTGGACAAAAGCAGCAGAAACTCTTAAAAATGTCTGTTGACATTCTCGAGGGGTGATGTCATCAGGCAGCTTTTTCTTCACACGAGGGTGATGCGTGTGTGTGTGCCTACCAATTAATTAACTCTTCTTTCTGCCTGGCCCTGGGTAGTTAATGATTAACACTTCTATTTGCATGATAGCGGTCAGAACAGATTAGCTCAAATTGCTCCTGTTCCGTCTCTAAATAAATGCAGATCATAATACCAAATAGACAGCAGCAACAGCCAAGCCAACCTTTAAGTGCAACATGCAAATGAGCTCAATACAAATAACCATCCGAAATTAGTTGGAGGGTGTGAGGGTCCCTCTCTGTATCAGTAAATGCTGCCCCAGGGGGGTTCGTTCTTTTTGATTGTACTGATACAAATTCTAAAAGCAATCCCTCCTGTCCAGACGTGTCTGAGTCCCCAGATCCCCCCAGCGTGTATCCTGTGGCAAGCCCAGGGATGATGGATTAATTTAAACTGTAAATGGCATTTTTAGGAGATGCCCAGAAAATGTTACCGTATCCCCCAGACGGGCAGTGAATCAGCCCAGGGACCAGCTTCTGAGCCATCTCCATGTGAGAACAGCTGCGGGAGTGAATCCCTGTCTGCTTGGATGGTTTCCAAGGGAGTGCTGTCTGTCCATCACCGGGTCGGGCTCCCACCAGGACCTCGGCATGTTCCTGGGGGCAGATGTGCTGAGCACGGCCACTCTCGGTTATTTCAGATCCCTTAGCTGTTCCCGACTGGTTCAGCGGTAATTAATGGTGGCAGTTCAGGGTTTGTGCTGCTAAACACCACGTTTCCACTGTTTCCCTCGTGCTCTGATTTACTTTTTCCTTTTTTTTTTTTTTTTTTTTTTTTTTTAATCCCCCCCTCCCTCTTCTATTTGTCTGTTATTGAGGACAACCCTCTGCTCCCTGAGGATTCATCAGACAGACATGGGGTGGCTGGGACCCCCCCAGGTACATTAATATCACTAATTCTGACTTTCTGACTTTCCCTAAAGTCCATGGGAACCACTGTGCAGTGCCATGTGTAGCTGCATTCCAATATCAGGCTAAACACCTGCCTCAAAACCAGAACTGTAACTGTAATATACACTACACAATAATAATCCATTGCAATAAAATTTAAAATTAATAATGCTTTGCGGTGACTGAACCACTTATGATGTATCTCCCCACATAAATTCTGTATTGTCTGTTAACAAGTCAGTTCAAGCTATGGAATATACCTTACCCAGAGCATCAATAGTCTGTATTTCGTAAAATTAAAAATATGAGAAAGGAAATCGGTAATAGCTTTAAATCTCTGCAGCCTCCGTATTCTCTGTCAAAATCCAACAAGCCAGGCCAACTGGAACAACAGTTATTAAAGAAAACATTCTCACAGTATGGATAGAAAAGCCTAATTAATTAACAAAACGGGCTAATTAGAGAATCAAACTGATTTGATAGCAACATCCAGAGCGCTAATAAAATTAATTACATGTGTACAATTAACATGCTGTGAAGATCTGGGCCAACAGATTATAGCTTTGGAGTCTGCTTTGAACATCAGGAGAAGGTGAGGGACATCTTGTGACCGGGTCACTGCTCAGATCAGCTGGGCATCAATTAATGTTGGAGGCACCTCTGAAGTGGGATCCACGGAGATTTCTGCAGTGCCACTGGTGACAACAACCAAACCAGGGTACCCTGCATGGCTTGAGGGGGCTTACTTGCTTTCAGCCTCTTGAATATTCCCTTGAAACTGTCCCAGATGCGATGCATCCCTTTAAATGAGGCTGTACATAAATGTCCATGATAATTAATAATGAAAGCACCCACGTTCATTTATCCAGCCTCCAGGACGGCTCATGCTGAGACTCAGCATTGCTACCACAGCCATGCTGATCACACCAGGCTGAAGCACATGTGGTATAAATTGCTGTGAATCTGGTGCAGGGAAGATTGGTATTTTGTTCTGTCTTTCCAGGTTTGCTGGAATGGATGACCCAGCCCTGGCTTCCCCTAAGTGAATTTTTCTGTCCAAAAAAGACTGTGCTTAATGATGTGTCTGCAGCCAGCTTGACCTGTCCACTTCTTTCTCTCCCTTGAGGTGCCCCTTAAAGCTCGTGGTGGGCAGGAGGACACTCCTTGTGCCTGTCAGAAAGGGTCCTTGTTGCTTCACCGTGAATTCCTCAGCACAATTCATCCTCTGGAAGCAGGACAGCGTTCAGTTGGACAGAGCAAGGGAAAGCTCAGGGGGATCCAGGTCCAACCATCAGGAGCCAGAATAGAAATAACTCTCATAGTTAACATTCAAAGAACGTAAACCTGCTGTTTCAACCAGCAAATTGCTTTCACTTTGCAGGAGCAGAGCTTTGGTTAAAGGTCCATTCCCACACTTTTAATGAGATATATTTTTATGAGAGCCATGCAAATAAATTAGAAAGCTTCAGCCTTTGGACTGTTGCTGGCTTTGGCGGCATTTGCAGGCACATCTTATGTATTTTTTTAAACTTCAAGTCTTTCTTCTGCTCTGACTGAAGTGGTTATGCTGTCACTTACAGTCCAAAACACGATTCACTCTGTGAGAGTGAGCAGTGTCACATCCACACCTTGTGGCTGCCTCCTTCACACGAAAGACTTCGTCTGGAGTAATTTTTTCTCGGAATTGTTTTGAAGAACAACTAGTTCAAGGTGAAATCTGAGACTTAGAAAAGTTTGAGGAAGGGAGATGGGGGGAGAAAATGTTTTTGAATTCCACCACAATTGAAATGCAGGTGTTTGCCATGCCAACCCACGCACATCTTGGCAGTTTTAGCGATGTTTCAGAACACAGCTACAAAAAGGTTGCCTTCCAAAATTCTGCCTTCCAAAAAGTAAAAAAACTGTTTTTCTGCGCTATGCAGCTGGACACTTCACTGGGGGTTAGAAGTCCCCTGGGTGAAAGCAGATTTCCATCAGCAGAGGGCTCTTTTGGTTCAGCAAATGATGGAATTATCTAGCAGCTGAACCCAACTGATAGAACAAACTAAAAGCAGAGCAGAAATGAGCTGCAAAATTTTAACAGCAAGGCCAAACTTTACTGGAACAGCCTAAGTGGTGGCAGATGTGATAGAGGAGTGAGAATTTATTTTAAAGTAAATTTTGTTGTAGAAATAACCTAATGAAACACCCCATTCAACCAGTATTGTGTAGTAGATCAAAATGGATATCCATAATGATCTATCCCAAATTTACACCTTCTCAGTCCTCTGTGAAAAATTTCATAACCTGAGGATGAGGGGTTTACATGATTTTAATTCTTACATTTTGTATGGTGGCATTCTAAAAATTTGTTTTGATGAAAATGTTGTTCACAGAATTTTTTACATTTTGTTGTGTTTTAGTTAGGCGAGTTTGCCAGCGTGATACATTTACAAAGTATTTGGAAATACCATTTGAGAATTGAATTTAGGATTTGGAAGGAAATCATTGTGAAGTAGTTGAAATCAGCTAACTTAGGGCTCTTGGTCACTGGAAAATTATACTTTTTCCCCAGAGGGTTATGAAGTGGACATTATAGATCTGTAATTTCGAGACAGCAAAATTGCCTTGTGGTGCATCTTTCACTCCTGAGGCCACTTCATGGAATCACAGAATAATTTAGGTTGGAAAAGCCCTCTAAGATCATCGAGGCCAACCATCCACCCAGCACTGCCACAGCCACCACTAACCTGTGTCCCCAAGTGCCACATCTGCAGGTCTTTTAAATCCCTCCAGGAATGGGGGATCCACCACTGCCCTGGGCAGCTGTGCCAGGGATGGACAACCCTAGGCTTTGGATCCTAAAAGAACAGAAATGAGTAGGTGTGCATATAGGTGCAGAAAGTTTATAGTCTTGTTGTGTTTATCATGACCTCCAGAAAATGACTGGCATCACTGTGATGTGTGTTCCATTTAAACAACAAAACCCAGTCTTATTTAGCAGGAAAATTTCAGATTAAAACCTTGGTGCTTAATGCCATGCCAGGATGTTTCCTACAATAATTTAAGTAGCATTTATTCGGTGTATAATCCTTTCCTATGAAAAGCGATAATTTTTTTCTCAGTTCTGAATTTGTTGCTGATATTTGTTGCAGAAAACATTGCTGTATCTTTCTGTTCTGTGTGGAAACTGTGGTTAGCCTCTGTTTAATGTGAATCTGCCAATTAGTGGTTACCATAGTGCAGCATCACGAGTGAATACAGCCAAATGATCTGATTATTTGTACAGCCTATACCTGGGGTCTCTTCGTGGGACCTGGGGAATATCTGAATGTAAACTGAATGCAGGCAGCTCTTTGAATTTCATAAATAAATACCATATGTCAAACCTTTTCACATGCCCTTGTGTAAATTGTTGGTTTGTTTGCACTATGTAACCAGATGTTGTTATATAAAATATCTCCCATGCTGAGAGCTGTTACTGGAGGCTGCAGAGAGCACATGCCTTTAGCAAAAGCCTCATTTTCCTTCTAGGTGCAGCAGTTTATAACACATTGTCTCTTACTCAGAATGGATTCAGTCTTGATTTACACACCCCAGAAGGAAGCAGCAGGCTGTGTTTATGCAGTGCCCAATGCCAGCAATTCCACTGGCCTTGAAAACTTCTCATTCTCCTCTTCCTTCGAGGCAATGTCACCTTTTAGCCCCCAGCCACGGGCCTGAGGGGCAACTGCACATCCCCAAAATGAACAAGTTAATAGAACCACAGAATGGTTTGGATTGGAAGGAACCATAATGGTCATCCAGTTATCACCCCTCTGCCATGGGCAGGGACATCTTCCACCAGACCAGGCTGCTGGAACCCCCATCCAACCTGAACTTGGACATTCCCAGGGATGGGGCAGCCACAGCTTTTCTGTGCCAGGGCCTCACCACCTTCACTGTAAAAAACTTCATCTTTATATCTAATTTTAAGCCTTATATCTCATCTCAATTGACCTAAGGCCTCCTTCCTAGGCAATAAAAGACTGGGAAAAAAAAAAAAAAAAAAGACATTTGTGAGTATTTATCTCTCTTAACAACTGTGAGCATTTCAATGGCAGCAACCTTTCAGAGCTGACTGCTTCTTTTGGCAACAACAGCTTTGCACACACAGAGGAATCTGAGGCAGGACCTACATCTGTGATCCTCTTCAAATTGTTAATACTGCAGAGCTTGAAGAGGAGACTTTACAGATTAAAGGCAAAAGTAGGGGGGGAGCTCACAGACTTTGTTGAGTGCTCAGAGGGGTGAGAAGGACCCATTCTCCCTTTTGAGAGCAAAAGGCAGATCATGCCACTTTTATGAGTCTTCTGACAAAGGAAAGACTTTCTTCAAGTAATGAATACAGTATCTCACAACAATCTTCTGCTTTGATCTGATCAGCTGCCCTTGCCACTGCTCCCTGCAAAACCTTTGTGCCGTGGCTCCCACTTGGAGAGGTTTGAAGCAATTAAGGGAAAGGGAGAAGAGCTGTTCTGCCATATTATTTTGGAGTTCATTGAAATGGCCCTTGTACGATGTAATGGACCACCAACTGCTGGGAAATTCAATCAGAATACAGAATTACAGTGAAAAATTAGCCCACTAAGGAGCAAGTTCAGTTCTGTTCTGCTGAACAAAGTACTAAAATATCTCTGAGCATATGGCTCCCCTGTGATCCCCATTTAAAAACAATCTGAACTGATTGATGAGGGAAATTAAAGGGTGCATCTAAGCATTTTCTGCAGCTGTCACAACAGAAAATTATTGCATTTTCCTCTGTATAGAAATATAGAACTAAAAATAGAACTTATAGACATAAGGCCCTCAGCTCTATCAGCATAGGGTAAATCAGCAAGAAGGGCATAAGGCCCTTCATTTTTCGCCCATAAATGCTGCTTTTAACCACCTACTGGCTTTACTTGTGTCTATCACCATCAATTAGCAGGGTCTGTCTGGGGAAATAAAATCATAATGTACTTGACATCAGCAATTTTTATTCCTACTATGGATATCCCTAAACCTGTAACAAGAATTTCTGGTCATAGGTTCGGATGCAGAAATAGGTCAAATCTAAGTTGCTGGTTCAGTGAGGGCAAGTGCTCATCCTCTGGGGTTTGAATAGGTTTGATGCACTGTACTAGGGGATAACCCTCCCAATTTTTGCTGCTGATGTCTCCATATTTATGCAGATACCTGGAACCAGGTATTCCCAGAGATTTCCATCCCACAGGCTCTGCATTGGCCAAGAGGTACTGGCTCCCCAGCCACTACAGATTGTCATCATTGTAGCAGAGCTGGCAAAAGCCTTTTAATGTGCTATAGGAAGTTCTTCCAGCAAAGGGGACAATGGCCAGATCAGTCCTGAAATAATGATGATAAAGTCTCCACAATTTATTTTTTTTTCTTGAGGCTGAAATAATATTTTAGAAAATAACAAAGGACTTCTTGCAAAATCAGGTGGTAATATGGTGTATACATAAAAAGTCTTCCCCTAAAAGCTCAAGGATGAGCTATTCTTTTGCTTTGTGACCCATGGTCCAAGAGGAATTGTGAAATACATTCCCTTTGTTCTTAGTTTCCTCTGGGAAGCAAAAGCATCACATGAACCCAGGTTTAAGGATGTGCCATGCCTGGAAGGTGAGATAGCTGTCATTTCTGAGCTGAGCTCGATTTCATAATTCAATTGATTCGGTCTGGAGATACAGCCCTGCTTGTCTTGTGCCTCTTAAAACTGATATTCATCATTAGTGCAATAGCAATGCAAGAGTTTCTGTGTCTGGAGCTCCCAATAATGCCAATGATTTCAATAGTCCTTTTGTGACCTTTTCTTATCTGTGAGTCAGTACTGAGTCAGTATTTCCTTCTAGGATAATGAGCAGTAAAATCTATTCATCTTCATGAATATGAGGAAGCTCAGTTAGCATTTTAGGGAAATTTACTGAACCGCTCCAGAACAAAAGAATGCAGCTACTTTGCATTCCCGGTGGTGTAAAAGGCTCTTTGCTTTCTACACGTCACTTAGGGTGTTTTTAATAAGAAACAAAATTACTGACAGTGCAACGGCATCAAAACCCCATAATAACCCATTGTTAAGCAGTAACCATAACAGTATCTGTTACACCTTTTAATAAGCTTAGCAGTCAAAATTCAATGAATCTCACACCACGTGGCTGAGGCAGCTGGATATTATCAAATGTGAGGTGTCAGAAGATAAAGATGATTGAAGAGAAATGTAACAATCACTGGTGAAACCTGTAAACTCTTAAGCCGGGATCTTCAATAGTAGCCTGACGCCCTAACTTTAATGGGAACCGGGAGTAAGATGTTCCATGGCAAAATGTGAGTTCTACAAAGAAAAGGAAATGAAGCAGAACTTTTAAAAACTAATACATAATTCAAAGCCTAGAAGAGATGCCTTATAATGAGAAACTTCACATTCGTTCTGCTTAACAATGTGAAGATTGAGAGTCTCTTGTTTGCATTGAAAACATCTTTGCGAGTTACAGAGATAATCAAGTTATCTCTAATCTATTCTGTGCTTTGAAAGGGGATAAGTGATCTTACTGGTCCCTTTAGCGGGCAAGCCTATGAAAAGACATACAAAGCTTTTTTTTTCCTGAGCCTGATGACTGTTAATGACTGTGAGAACTGTGCATATAAAATCTCCACAGAGTAGAGGTAGCACAAGCATTTTGTAACACTTGCACTAGTGTCTTTCATCTTCTTCCTTTTCTATTTCCATCCAAACTGCAATTTCTCCATTCAGTGTCTTTCTTTTATGCATCTCAAGTGGTTCTTTACCTTTCTCACCTGGCAATGTTTCTCTGTCCAGAGGGGCAGTGACTCAGAGCCTGGAAGGTGCCTGATCTGTCTTGGGTGACAGATCCTGGATGACCTCAAAGAGTAGATTTGCCTCCTTGGCAAGGTGCACTAATCAGTGCTGGCTCCTTAATGTTCTTTTGGCTTCTGTGGCCTGAGGATCAGGATGATTTTACCAACGATATCTGGGAATTTTATGCCACTGGACAGCTGTGTAAAAGAGCACAGTGTATTGTATCCATCAAAATGTGTGCTGTGGTTGTTTTTGTTTTGTTTTATTTTGTTTTTGTTGTGTTTTGTTTGTTTGTTTGTTTGGTTTTTTTAAAGTCAGTAGGATTCTTTGTTCTTAGACTAGAAATCATGTTGCATTGCTTCTCAATCCCAGCTTGCCCAAACACTGTCCCTGCTGCTACATCTATTGATCAGAATTGGTATCCTGATCTCCTGATTACTATCAGGAAGAAAATAAATCTCAATAAGTATTATAACATGAATGTAAACATCATTTTTTCTGCCAAGGTGCCTTTTTGCTGGCTTGTGCTGATGATACAACTGCTCACACGTTGTAATTGATTGTAAGTAGATCTGACTCAAACCATTCATGCTGTCTGAGTGATTAAAATTCTCCAGATGGATCCTCAAAATGCAAAGGTCGTATAATTAGTCTCCCTTTAAGTGAGAAATTCTTTCTTCGGGGTCTGTTTGCAAAATAGAGTGTAATATATAACATGGGTATCTCTGCAGAGTTCAGTTTAGAGGGTCTTTAGGCTGTAACACTTCCCAGGTTTAGGAGAATGGTCCCAATTTCAAAGACAGACACTTTGTACTTAATAATGAACATCGTGTGAGCAGCAAAGACCTTTATTATGAAGTTCTTAAGTTAGAGCTTGATTTTTTTTCTTCTGTGTTTTTAATCTCAATTTGTCCCCTCCTTTAAACCTCCTCTAGATTGCCATGAAGCATTTTGTGAGGGGTCTGATCTCCATTAAATACAGATACATTTGCTCCGAGAAAATATGACTTTAAAAGGATGCCGGATTTTTATTTTCCTAATTTTAAGTAATGGAAAAAAATAGTTGTTAAAATATTTCAATAACCTCGATTAAATTATTAATTAATTATTTAAATTATTTTAAAAATTTAGATAAGTATTTGACCCTTCTGTTTTCCCAAAAGCTTTCATTTAGATTAAATCAACAGGTGTGAAATCTAAATCTAATATAGACATTTTCTCCTGTATTTTCTGCCACATTTTGCCTCTGACGCATCTGAAGATGGTTGAAAATTTTCTCATATGTAGGACAGGTACATGCACTTTAAAGTAGAACTTGAGTGCAGATTATTTAGTAAAGCACCAATTTCCACTCAGAGCAGAAGAGTAATTTTAGTCAGTGCTTTCTGAGCTAAAAAAAAAAAAAAAAAGTGGAGAAGTCCTCAATTTTCCAGCAGAACTTTGGGATGATGTGTGCAGCAACATAAATACAGGCAATGGAATTGCAAGGGAAAGCTTCACCTCTTGAAGTCTCACAGTAGGTCTGGAATAAAGGACCCCACATTTAGCTGTGCACAACCTCAGCATCACCCACCACATTTTATTTTGTTTCTGTGCTACTTTGCACTTTTTCCTTCTCCACCCTGTTACCTGGCAAGTGACTCTTGCACACCAAACCACTCTGTCTTCAAGTTTCCCTCTAAATATTTTTAAATTTCTTTCAAAACTCTAACTCTAGTGTTTTAAGGTTACTTTTAGTTCAGTTCCTAATGAAGTTTCCTGTGGTTTGGGATGGAAGCCTTTATTTGGATATTGAGGAATGTCAATGGCAGATGCACAGTAGTGGTTGTGCTCCAGCTTTGGCCTCCTCCAGGCAATTTTCCCTCTATATGCCAGGACTCTTGCTGTGGCCAGAAAGGATTTTTTTTTTCCTCCAGGAAGACTCCTAATTCAGATCATTAGGATCTGAATTAATTTAAAATATTACCTCTTTTCACAGATCTCCTATTTTATAACATGACTAATTCAATCTCACCTAAATGTAATAGTAGTCTCATCCTAAAAGCCAACAATCTCTCTGAAAACTGTCTTAAGGTTTTAAAGGACCATATAATTTTTAGCAAGGCTGTGCTATTAATAATTTATTTCTACCGTTTCTCTCTTTTCTTTCAGATTTATATTCATTGTCTTCTATAATTCCATCTTTTGTTTTTCTCTCGAGTTATCTGGGTGAAGGAGGAAAACTTGTGAGGCTGTTATTAAACTCCACCTAGAGTTGTCTGTCCTGGATAGACTCAAATATCAAGGCCACCTTTCTAAATGTTGTTCAGTGGGAATTATATAAAGAACCAAGCATAAGACATCTGACCTTTTAGTCATGTTATTTGACAAAATGCACATTTTGGTGCATTTTAAAATGCATGTAATGCAGATGATCTTAAAGCTATATACATTCATTTAAAATGCAAATCAAAGGGTAAAAAATGGTCAGATTAATCCTTGAGAACTCAATCCTAGCATTTCACCATGGATAAACTTATATGCCACCTAATGGAGAGAAATAGGGGACTTCTGGAAAGTTGAAAAGTTTGGGGAAAGCAGTAGCTGAAGATCCTGAAAAGCAAAAAAGGAAGGTTCTGATTTTTAAAGGAAAGCTAAAGTGTCTTAAAGGTCTTAAGCTTTAAAAATGTATGTAGAACATATAAGCTTCCTTAGCATTTAATTTTAGAATTCCTTCCTAAAAAACTTATGATGTCCATTTTAAAATAGAAATAAGTCTGTGCCAGTCAATGAATAGTAAAATCCTAAGGGGTTTTTCTGCAAGCTGAAGGTTTTGCCTCAGCCTGATTTCTTGTTACATGGCCCTGTGAGACAGTTCATGTTCAGCTGAAGCAAACAGTGTGAGCCTGGCAAAGGGGATGGCATGAGATAAGCTGTGATGGACAATTAGGGAACAACATGTCCTCAGAAAGGGTTCCCTGCCACTGCTGGCCAATCCACAGGGAAATGGGGACATTTCCAACAAATCTTTGATCCTCACTAATCATTCTTATACTCTGTATCTTCTTCAAGAATAAAAGGAAATGGAGAGATGCTCTTTGCTCATCAGTGAGGAAGAAGCTCATCCAGGCGCCACCAGGGATCAGCTTCTCCCCTTCCAGAAACAAAACCAGAGAGCTGCCCAGACTCCACCTGTCACTGCAGCCAATTTCCCAGCACCACAGGTAGACCCAAAGCAAACCTCCTGTGCCAGAGCTGCTCCTCCAAGGCTGAGGGGTGATCTGTCTTCCCCACAATTTGGAAGGAGGGATTGTGTTTTCCCCCTTGTACAGCTTTACATGTACAATTTGCACACCTCCCTCCCTGCTCAGCCCTGGGAAGCAGCTAAATATTGTTTTCAGCCAGTTGCCTGCACTAAACAAACCCCTCTACTGCCTTTGGAATACGCTCATAAATTTAAATCAGTGCTGAGCCTGGAGTCTCTGCTCCTTCATGGGAGCATATTTTTTATGTTGCAAGTCTATTCTTGAGACTCCAGAGGCTGAATCCCTGCCTGCCAGCCGACATCTGGGACATCATTTTTCAAGGTAAACATTCTGGGTCATTATAAACTGCACAAATCTCCCTTGTTGAGATTTACATTTCTGAAACAAAGAAGGATCATGATGCATTTGTCCTGTCACATGTTATGGCATTTAACCAGGAAGTTAATTCATTGATTGACTTACTGCCTCTCCTCAGCTTGCTTTGCTACTAATCTTCCATACAAATGGGGTTAAGGAATGTAATTTAGATTTCCCAGCACAAACAAAGCATACAACCAGCCTGCCAGGATGTAAAGCTTGGGGAATGCAGGGGATAAGAAGAAAACAGCGCAGCTGAAGCAAAAATAAAATTAACACTAAAACCCATATGGTGAAAGTGGTGACAATCAGAAGAAACAGATTGGGGAAAGGAGAATTTCTGCTTCTAGTAGCCAGGGCTGGGCACAAAGGCAAAGGGGATGGAGAAGAGAGGAATCTCCCTCCCACCTTGTCATCTGTGTTCATGAGCCAGCCTGGATGCAGATCACGGGCTCCCCCTTCTTGTGATATCTGAAATCAGTGCCCGGTTTGTGGGGCTGAGGGTTCTCCTGTCTCCCTCGATGTCCAGGGTGGTCAGAGAACCCCCAAAGGACACCGTAAGCCCCAAGGTGTTTGTCACCACTGTGGCTGTAATGGGCTGAAATCTAGTCCAGTTGACTTAAAGTACTCAAAATACACAGACTAAAGGAAAGGAATTAAATGATCACATTGCTTTGAATACCTTCCAGCAACCCCCCCTAGCTGAGAGGTCTTGCTTCCTGGGGAAAAAAAAAAAAAAAAAAAAAAAAAAAAAAAAAAAAAAAAAAAAAAAAATCACAGTGTTTGTTTCTAGCTTGGTTTCTCCACCCACCTCTCATCCTGCACCAGCACAGAGCAATCCTGCCCCTCCAGACTCAGAGGAGATGTGAAAACCAGCACCTCTCCAACAGCAGTTCCCTCCACGCTGCTGTTACGGTTTCAGAGCAATTTCTACCCTGCAGGTAAATCCTGTCAGTCTGTCTGTCAGCCCAGCCACATGAAAATAACTTCTGATTATTAAAAGTAGCATGAGCTCACCAGCTTGGGGACCCAGGGAGCTCCAGGGACTCTCCAGCATCAGCCAGTTGGGAAAGAAAACACCAACTTTTGTCAAAGTGGCACAGGTTTTGCAACGTGCAGGAAACAGTCCTCTGTGGCCACCCATGGGATCAGGGTGCTTAAAGATCATTTTGTCCCACCCCTGCCTGGCCTTGGACACTTCCAGGGGTGGGGCAACCACAGCTTCTCTGGGTAACCTGTGCCAGGGCATCACCACCCTCATACTGAAGGATTCCTTCCCAATATCCCATCTAACCCTGCCCTCTGACAGTGGAAAGCCATTCCCCTTGTCCTATCACTCCAGGCTCTTGTCCAGAGTCCATCTCCAGCTCTCCTGGAGCCCCTGTAGGCACTGGAAGGGGCTCTAAGGTTTTCCTGAAGCCTCCATCGGAATTAATGAAAAGGCAAAGTATTTTTGCCTCTCTGCCTCCATTTCCTTCTCTCTCCCATCCTCTGGATAAAATGCTTTAATTATAGAAGTCAGGAGATTTTTCCACTGGGTAAATAAGGGGAAACTGAGCACATATCATGTTCAGAAACAAAGGGAGACATCTCTGGGCGAGGAGTTGCAGCTGCCGTTTTCAGAGAGCGCTGTGTATGAACAGCAATGTCCTGCTTTCTCTGGGAAAGAAAATCATCCTCTCAGTAGATGGTGGCAAAGACCACTGTGGAAAAAGGTTTAGTGAGATGCTGACTTCAATCTGCCTGCAAAACATTCCTTCTTTTTATAAAAAAAACCCAACCAAAATGAGCGTGCTTTGAATACGAGCTGATGAATTCAAAGCCTCACCAGCTTGGACTTTTACTCCGGTAAAAAGGTGAGAAATCTTTCCTAATTTTAGCATCTTCAGTCTGGTCGTTGTTCTGTAGCCTGGACAAGATGTCATCTCAATTGTTTTTTCTTCAGAAACGAGAAAATAAAGTTATTTCTGCCTGTCTGTACCTTACATTGTAACAATAGGGCTTTACTGGGATGACAAGCTGGCAGAACTCTCTTTCAGGTCATAGCCCATACAGCCCACAAGGACACAGTTGCCTTTGCAGGTCCTGAGCCAATTGTAAAATGAGAGGGGAAAATGGAAAATATTTCAATGGAAACACCCATTTTTAATATAAATTATATCTTAACTGAATAAAAGATTATTCACAATTCCATTTTCATTTAATCGGAGAATATCAAAGACGTATTTAAAAATTACAGAATTTTCATAACACGTTCACTGGCTTTATATATCACTTTCTTAAGAAATCTGTTGAAAATTACAATGTAACAAAAGTTTTCCCCTTAATTTAACAAGACAGTAAGTCAGGGAGTTGTCATGGATTGACTGTCAAAGTCACCTTCCCTGAGAAATATTTATTCAACATTTGGCTGCTTTTCACTCTTTGTCTGATTTCAGTCTCACAAAACCAGAACACAAAGCTGAGGGATGTTGTTTGGGACTTGGACAAGAAAAATAAATGCGAGAGTGTTTTCTGATTTGCTCCAGTTAGAAATGAAATGGATTGTTCTCTACTTTTTTTATTAGTCTGTCTGAACAATTTTGACTTTTTGGGATCATACCAAGCCAGAAGTATTCAAAATATTCCCAGGATACAGGGAGGGTAATTGAGGTTGAGAAGTCCTGTTTTCTGTTCTCTTGGAGGAGCTGGAATTTTCTAGATAGTTTATCTTTTCTTTACCATCACCACTAAGTGGTAAAGGATGTGCCTGAAACGTGTCAAGCAGATCCCAAAGAGCACGTGAAGCCAATTATTGGGAGTAGGTGACAAGTCACCAGGAAAATGTCACCAATTCATCCATGAGAGGTTTTTACAATGGCACAGGTTACCCAGAGAAGCTGTGGCTGCTCCATCCCTGGAAGTGTCCAAGGCCAGGTTGGACGGGGCTTGGAGCGACCTGGGCAAGTGGAAGGTGTCCCTGCCCATGGCAGGGGGTGGGAATTGGATAATCTTTAGATTTCCTTCCAACCCAAACCATTCCATGCTTCTATACCCAGAGCAGTCAGAAAAGACACATTTTGTGTGTGAATATCCCTGAATTCAAACACTCTTGGTGCAAGTGCGAAAACACGACGAATAAATAAACACTCGAGAGAATAAACATTAATTCATCTTTCTTTCCTTTCTTGAACATCTCTGTCCATACTTTAGAAAGTCAAACCATTGTGGCTCCATCACACAATATGTCCAAGGAAGGCAGAGATATTTTTTAAGGTAGGAAATGCATTTTGCTTACCCCTGTATTCTCAGGGTAAGGATTACCCCGGATCTGTTTGTTGTGCTTTCTCACATACGGGCTGGTCTCTTGTGACTTACTGGGGAGTGTGTTTTCTAAAATAAAAAGCCTTTTCTTTAAACAAACTGTGACATGGCTTTTCATTCAGCTGACAAAACAAAACAGAGAACATTTTCAGTAGGATGTAGGAGTGGGTTTTGGGGTCTTCTGTTTACATGCAAGAATTACTCGAGGCAATGAATCAAATTGCTGGCATCAGTTTTGTCAGGACCCTACCATTCCTTTTTCTTTGTATAATAACATTTATTGTCAAAGCACCTCCAAGTGCAGCCTAAAAATGTCAGTGCAATAGATAAATTTCACTTAAAAGATACAACAGACACTTCCTTCTTTTGCCTTACCATGAGACCCTGATTTCTGCTGCATATTCCTTTCCTTAGTTCTTCCCCTGCACTCATTTTTCTTCAACAACTTCCACAACCTTGTTCTTCATATCTATCAGCATGAAAAAATGCACACTCTGAGACAGAAATATTATTAAAAAGCTTTCTCAAATCTCAAACCCAGCTCTTTTGTTTTATTTAAATAAGAACAGATTTTTCCAAATTTGCTACCGTTTCTTGGTAATAACCCCTGGTGCATTAATAAAATGTGTTTTGTTGCTTGCAGTCACTGTGTGCTTTTCAGAGGTCATTCCAGCAACAAAAGCACATTCAGATATGTTCTTTAAGTGAAGTGAAGGACAACAAATAAGGTCAGCCCAGCAGAGAGGTTTCAGGGGCACTAAATCTGTACAGCTTTGGATCCTGATCCTTGTTATCTCCCCCAGGCCAGCTGAGGAAATGAACTCTGTGCCTTTGGAGGTTTCTTGAGAAGATTTCAGTGAAACACCCACAGAGCTCAGGTTTTGTGGGGCCAAGGTGATGTCCTGCCCCAAAACCATCCCCTGTTT
Organism: Pyrocephalus nanus; assembly: GCA_038380795.1. Taxonomy (NCBI): domain Eukaryota; kingdom Metazoa; phylum Chordata; class Aves; order Passeriformes; family Tyrannidae; genus Pyrocephalus; species Pyrocephalus nanus. Next base: position 3,224,128 of record CM076268.1, read on the forward strand.
GACCCCCTAAGTTCCCCAGCAGAAGATGCCGCTGTCTGTGAAGGAACAAGTCCATGGTGTGACCTAACATCCTTCTCTCCCTGTGCTGGGGAAAAGGATGGGGTCACCAAGGATGTGGGGTTGTCACAGTTGAGTGGCCCACCCCTCAAATTACCAGCTCCTTGTGCCATAACTGGGCTGAGTGGGACGTGACACAGGTGATGTGCACTGAATTTGGTGGTGTTAGTGCTGCAGTCACTGACACATATCCCATTGACTTTGTTTAGACTTTCATCGAGAAGAAATAAAATTAGTCCAATTTTCTGATTACTGAAAAAAAATCAAGATGATTTACCTTAAATACAAATAAAAATTTACATTTAAAAAATGTAATTTTGAGTCCAGGCAAGCTAAGCAAAGTCATGGTCTTACAACCTAGAAAGCATTCTATTTTCAAAATGGTAGAGCCTGTGTTGTTGTTATTCTTATTACTGTTATCACTGAAGGAAAGAGGGAATAAAAAGTATAAGAAATCCTATTATATTTCTTAATGTTCTAATGAGTCCTGAGTCACAGGTTTTTCCTTCTTGGGCTAGAGTATTAATAAGAGGGTAATTTTCTAGTTGGCTGTGTGTCAGGAATATACTCTTTATCCTGCTTTTTAGAACAATTAACACTCATGTCATGTGCTATTCCACAGTAACTACTGCAGGAATTCCCAAAGACAATATCTTCAAAACCCCATTGTTCTATTTAACTAACTTAGGTTCTATTTAACTAACTTGGACTGATATGGCCAAGTAATTAATACTGAGGCCATTGTGGTTATAGTAAAAAATTTCAAGCATCCTATTTGCAGATATTTGTGATTTTTTTTGATTTAAATAAACAATTTCTCAGTAATAAGAACTCTGTCAGGCATTAAGCAGAAGGGGGTCAGGCATTGAAAGTGTTTTGCATTGGAAAAGATATTTCAATTCAGATTTTGGATCTGAATTTTCTTTTTTTTCTTTTCTTCCTAAAAAATATATCAGTCACTTATAGCTCAGATAACCTTGGAAATCCCTGAAACTGGTCCTGTGTCCAACAGAAACACAAACTGCTGTTTCTTTGCTTGTTTTCAGATACAGAATGCCAGCTCTGCAGAAAGTAATTCCACAGCAGACCATTTTGAAGAGAGTCTTGACAGTTCAACCATGAACCAGGGCAAAGAGACAGATTTCAGAATGGTGTGTTGAAATGTAGTTTCTTCCACTCATTTCTTTACAAATATTTGTACTCTTCCTGTAATTTTTAAATCAAACTTTGCAAATGTCAACCAAGAGCTTGAGTTTATTCCTGTTTATTCTTTGTGTAAGCCAAGGTTTAGAAATTTATATGGTATTTAATGTGAAAACACATGTAAAAATGTGTATTCTGAGATGTCAGTGTAGATAACTAAGTATTTTTCTCTCAGAATGTCACTCACCAGCTCCACCATCCTTCAGGAGACTGCCTTGAGGGATTGGGACTGACCCTGTGGCAGCATGGAGGGATGATAAAATTTAGGGATTGAGGTTTAACCCATTCAAGATCCCTGTCCAGTGCTGGATCAAGTCTTTTGATCTGAGTATTTGTTCCACTTTCTCCATCGGTGGTGCCCAACTCCACCACCATGCTGGTGACTGGAATTGTGACAGTGCCTTCCTGCACACTTCACTTCACCCACACAACTGGTACTCAGCTACTGTTTTACAAAACTTGTACCTATTTACTTCTGATTTATCATGATCAGCCTCGTTCGGCTTCTTAGCAGAAGTAAAAAGTTCTTGGAATAATGAACCAAAATAATTTCATATTTTACGAAGACAGTTCCAGTCCTGCCATCCATGAAACAATAATTTTATGTAACTGGGCAAGGGCTGGCTTTCTAATAGAAACCATAGTTAATGCATTAAATCAAACCATGTGCTGCTAATTCGTTCCAGACCTGCTCTATTTTTCTTGTGTTGGCACTTCCTCCTCCTTTAGCTCAGCATAGATTTGGTATTTCCTAAAACTCTCAGGTGTTAGCACAGAAAATGCGTTTTTATTTGCATAGTGTTTGTCACAGTAAAAGCCCAGAAATGTGCTGTTTTAAGGTCAATATATAAGCAGAATCTCTTGTGGAAACAGGTGGGTGCAAATACTTGACATCTTGTGGGATACTGCCTTTCAATTAACCAACTCACCTGCAGCAATAATGAGGTAAATAATGAGACCAACCCATGGATTTGTGTTCACTGTGTGGGCTCCTTGACTTGGAAGAAGGCTGGAGATCAGCCACGGAGAGCAACACACACCAAACCCTCCCCAAGAAGCCAGCCCACAAAGAACAACACTGCACACACCATGCCAGTGATGGAAGGTTTTATTACAAGTCACCTGGTAATGAATATTTTCTTTAAAGGTCCATCAGCTGAACTTTTTTAATGTGTAAGTGTCTGAACTTTCTTTGGAAAAGGAAGTTCATTTCTAGCTCACATAGCTGGGAAGGCAAACATGAAAATTAAACAGGAAACCCGTGGATAACAGAGAAATGCAACTTTCAGGAATCCAAATGTTTTATTTTGATTAATTTCACATTTCGTGGGTTTGGACTCATGTTTTTCAATACATGGCATTAGCAGCCATTCATGTGTTGTATGTAATATTTTTTCATTTAATTAAACCTGAATTATGTGAAAGTATAGGATTTTTTAAGTGACCAAATTGTTTTTAGAGAGTTTCTGTTGTCTTGTAGGTACACCACAGTCCAAGAATGGGGTTCCCCAACCCTTACCCAGGAATGCTCTGTAAAACTGACCTCTACCTTTACAGAATGAGATGTTCTTTGCCTGAAATACATCTTTTATAAGATGCACTCCTGGACTGAAAGAAACTCAGCACAAATAGTAATTTTGTTTGTTGTTGTGTTTTTGTTTTTTGTTTGTTTGTTTGTGGTTCTTTTGGTTTGGGTTTTGGTTTGGTTTGGTTTGGTGTTTTAAATTTTTATTATTATTATTTTTCAGACAAAGGAAAACCTGCTATTTTCACGAGGGAGGTGGCTGATAAGTACAAAGAGATCAAACCTTCTTTTACATTATTATGACTGATGATAGTTTCTTTGCTATATGTCACCTTCTTCATGGCAATAAAAAAAAAATCTTCCTAGAACAACAAACATTTCTTTCACAACTTTTCTTGAATGAGAAGCTGGAAGAGACCACCTGGGTCATCAGCTCCCATCCCATGTATTGCAAGGTTGCCATATAAAAGGATGCTTAGTTCAGAAGAGTTCCTAAGACCCATCTAAGGAGACCACAGATTACACACCACTTATCCCAGCAACACACTCAGGACCTCAGCCCAGAGGTTGTGCTGTGAAGCACTCCAGGGAGAAAGGAGGAACGATTTAGGAACTTTCCAGTTGCTTTAGTTCCCTGCAAAAGCACCAGCACTGCTGTTGGAAAAAAGTATATATATATATATAGTATTTATATAAAAAATATATACATATAAATATATATATAAAATATATTTTAAAAGTATATATATATATAGTATATAAAAGTATATATAAATTTCCCTAGATTTCAAATAATTTTTTTTTTAAATTTCTCTTTCTTCCTTTACTTTTTTTTCCCCCTGGACAAGCAATTTATGATATTCCAACCTTCCCTCATTTACGCACCTGGAAATGCCTTATTGATAAACCATAACTAACTCAAGGCCATATAAAATTTTGATGAGACATGTTCTAACAGAGGGAAGAAGATTCTACTAAAACCAGACCACTCCAGCCTTTCCACTCAACGGGCTGAGACAACAACCCACGCTTCCAGTTTGGATCTGCTGCCGGTAAGGACGAGTTCCTGCTGGGAGGAACGCCCCTCCAGCAGTGGCCAAGCTCGCTCCCACTCACCAGCTGGCTCTCAGCAGGTTTGCTGGTGGTCTTTTCACCAAAGAGACACCCAGAGGAGGCCCAGTGCTTTGGAGAGTTTCCAGGGAGCTCCTGTTGTTGTCTCCATGGATGGATGACTTTGGCACTGCCCCACCTTGTCCTGCTGTCCCTGTGCAGCCACCCCTGCATTCCCCACGGTGCACACCTGGGTTTGTCTGCAGGAGGGATGTCCCTGCTGGTGGGAAGCAATGCAAGGTCACCACCTCTTAGGATTTTTCCATAAATAGCACCCAGGCTGAAAATCCCCGCTCCCAGTCCTTGGAAACCCGCCCTCTGCCTCTGCCTGCTGGGATTCATCCACCTGCACTCAGAAGGGACAGAGGAGGATTTCCTGCCCTTCAGCAGAATTATTTCCTGAGCAGTAATTACAGGGATGACAAAATGCATCTCCACAAAGCACATCCCAGCAGGTTAAATGGATCAGAGGGAAGGCTATTCCTTGTGTCTGTAGGGGTGTTGTATAGAGAAATCTTCCTTCTCTTTATTTTATCTTGACTGCATCACTTATTTTCTTTTTTTTTTTTTTTTTTTTTTTTTATTGCAAAATCTTCGGTGTTATTTTGTGTAGTCTTTATTTTCAGGGTGGAACTTCCAGCGGTTGCAGTTGACATATTGTCTTGTGATTTTCACTGAATTTTTGTTTAATCCTTAGCCAGCAAGAAAACCCTTTGAAGCAGCAGAACTGTGCTTCTCAGCAGGTTGATCTGCACACACAGGGATCAGAGACAGTTGCAGGCAAATGTACAGGAGCAGAAATCAAACTTACTGCTGGTTCCCTGACAGCTCCAGACAGAATCACAGAATATCCTGTGTTGGGAGGGACCCACAAGGGTCATCCAATTCCAGCTCTTGGCCCTGCACAGGACAGCCCCAAGAATCCCACCACGACCCTGGCAGATACTCTGTTTTAGTTTTTCTTGCTTGCTCTTTGCACCAAAGAGAGGAGTAACAGTGAGAGGACCTTGCTCCATGAAGTCCCCCCTTCAACTGGCCTTAGACCAGCAATAAAATCCTCACTACAAGGGCTGCCAACCAGTTGAGCTGGTATTTTGTCCTCACAGAGCCCTGATCCAAAGCATTTCCATGGCTCACCTTCCTGCTGCTCTCCCCTTCTCCAGTCTGGGGCCACCAGAGCAAGAACCAGCTGATGTTTAGGCTTAGTTGATGTGAAGCCCCTCAGCTCCGCTCAGTCCTCGCTACTCCCAGGTCTCACTTCTCTCTCTGCAAGTGTGGAACTGGAGCAGAATGTCCAAATGAGGAGGAAACAAATCACCTGGAGGGGCATCAGTCTTAGCTGTGGCTGCACAGCAGCAGCAAATGTGGTAATGACCCAAGCAGTGTGCTCTGGCTCCACTGCGTCCCCAAAGAGTGCCCTGAAACCCAAACTCCTGTTCCATGAGTGCCACTGAGCCTGGAAATGCAAAAACATGGCACAAGGCTGGAGCTCTGAGGAAATGGCACCAGCCAAATGGATTTTCCCTTCACTGAGAAAAAAAAAACCTCTCAGCAAAGGAACTGTTTGGATTAAAGGAGCAGCCTAAAAGTAATCACTCCTCTCATTTCCATCCCTCGCCGTGGCACAAAGTGCCCATCCCACTGAAGGATTCTCAATGGGCTTGTGCTTCCCTTGGGCTGCTTTGAACACTTCAGGAATGTGAACATTCCCATATGGAAACCAGAGAATAGTGCATGGCTTCAGGGACCAGTTTCACTTAATTTTCATGCTGGAAGAAGTGAAAGCAATTTATTTTTTTCCCAAATATATTCAGTAAAAAATAAAAACAAGATAGGAGACGCTGAGAATAAGCATTGCTGCCCCTTCCAGTCACATTCAAATTGACTTTAAACGTGTAAAATTATTTCCAAGCTGCAGCGAACATCATTGCATGTACATTTTATGCACCTAAATTTCCTATTGTGATTCCCCTGGAGATTCTTTTCTTGAATAATATTCTCTGAGCTTTGCATCTCAGTGTATAAATTTTCCTTATCCTAAACACGGAATAACTGGTTCCTGTCAAGGCATCCAGCCTGACTCTCTTGCAGCTGTTTTGGCACTGGGGGAATGTTCACATACACCTTTGGAATCATTAAGCTTGGGTTTATATTTACAGGCAATTTACACTCTACTTAGGGGGTATTCATCAAACTGAAGATTTCTTCAAGTAGCATCTTGAAGAAAGGCAAAATTCAGGTGGTTCAACCTATCCTGCAAACCTGAGCCCTTGTCGTTTGTGTTACATCAGCTCATTAAAACTGGGCTGGTGTGGAAATGCTTCTAGGATAATTAGGAACCAGCTCAGCTTTTTCTGGGAAATTGTTTGAACTGCAGAGCAGAAAATCTGCAGCATGTGTGTAGAAATCAGTCACATTGGGGAAAAGCAGGACAAGCACGTTAGGAAACCCAGGCTTGGATGGGGCTGAATAACAATCTACATGCTTCCAAGTACATAAAATAATTATATATATTTTAAAAAGTCGGTATTTTCTTGGTTCTTGGATTTAGAGACAACCAGGTTTTGGCTGCCTTCACAAAGGTTTGTGAAAACTGCGTGTATAAAAAAAAATCTCAGGATACTGTTCAAGCTGATTATTCTAATCTGTTACATTCCTCATATTCCCTTTTGCCTTGTCCTTTTAAAGCAACCAGAAAGGAAACACTGGGCTGGTTCCTGGCAGCAGAGGAGTTTCTCCCCATGCCTGTACACAAGCCCTACCAAACTTTCTCCGCTGTCCTTCAGCTTTCAAACCACCTACATGTGGTCTCCTGTCCAACCATAGGTTAAGTTTCCTCATTTTCTTTTTTAATTCCAAGTTATCTCATAAAAGAAGGAAATTTTGGTGATATTTGACTCTCAGGGGAATGTTAGTTAAAGTGTGATGCCAAACCAGCGTGGCTGTTTTGCCTCCTGATGTTTGCCAGCCTTGAGGGTGGGCAAGATGAGCCCAAGTCTGTCCCGTTAGAGGCTTCTGGAAGTTTGGTAAGAATCTGGGGATGACACACAGTCATTCAAATCTTCTGAATCCCAAGGAAGTGGGGGATAGGTGCAAAATCATCTTCTTTTCCTTTAGGTTTGATGACTGCAACCATGAAAGGGGTATATTATTTTCTGGGAGAAAATCCTTGATGCAGAGTTCTTGAAAGTAAAGAAAATAAAGAAGTCATGAAAAATGAAGAATATGCAGCTCTTAAAAAAAGCAGTCCTGAGAGCAGCACCAGATTTTTGAAACACCCACAGCTGAGGGCACTTCACATATTAAAAGTTTACAGTCTAAAATTTTTGAGATACCTGCCAAGACAGCAGTGAACAGTGAACACCTCTTGCTAGTTGGTTCACTTTGCAGCTGGAGGACCAAACCACGCTGGCAAAACCCCTGTTTCTCTAAAATAAATCAGCTTACCCCCTCCCCCTCAGTAGAGCTGCACTTGGAGCCTTTCATCCCTCTCTGCCCTGAGTTCTCCAGTTCTCCAGCACATCAGTTTAGAGTGTTAAAATTCCCAATTTCTTGGCTCTGCCATCAGTTAACTTGAGCAAACTCTGCCTCCTGCAGTGCTGGACACCTACAGCTTCTGCCTCCTGAGGTTTTATCATACACTAGTAGTCCAAGTGCTTTGAACCTCCTGGCTTCAGAAGCTCAGGATTTTGATTGCTTGCCGAATTGTTCTGTCTCAAATACCTGCCCTGGCTCATGCTGTGCTGCCTTCAGTCCCCCAGCCTGTAATTCCATAGCAGGATGTACCTACCAGGGTGTTCATTAAGCAATATTCACTCCTGTAGCACATGCAGAAGAAAGGGAAACTACTGAAAAGCAGCTGAATATAAATGTATAAATTCAGGGCTTCTCAAATACAGCATTACAAAAGCTCAGCCACACTTAGAATGAGAGGACTGCTCTGCAGCACCGCCTGCTGAAGTGAAATGCTCTTTTAATCCAGTTTCAGGAAGGCACACATTCACCAAAGAAAAAGGCCAGACCATGTCACTTGGGTTTGGATTGGGAACAAGTGTTCCAGATTCACCCTGGGCCATATGACACAGCACTGTCAAGGACTGACTCATAAATACAAGCTTGATAGGTGTTATTTAATTTTTTTTTTTTCAGTCTAAGAAACTTGTTTTCATGTGTTGATAGTACTGCTGAAGCACAAGATGCTTTGGCAGCACTCATTTTGGGAATACCACTGAGGCAGCAGAGCACTTAATGAAGGTTGTTAATGATTCTATAAATACTGAGCTGATTGCTGAGTGTGCCACTGTCCCAGGAGGAATTTTCAGAGGGGATGCCCTTTCATATGTCCTTGTCCTGATACATCCTGCAGGATAACTAAATATTGCACCGAAATGACAAACTCAGAGAAGTTGGGCTTAGGTTTGCCAGTCACAGTAAGGAAGTGGGATTTTTATTTGGTACTTTCAAAACTGCACTGAGAAGGGATTTGTACTCAGCAGGATGGGTTGGAATGAATCTGATGGTCTCCCAGTCCTGGTAGGCTCGTGCAGGAGGGAGAACAGACATTGTGGTGCCATTATGTGAATAGAATCAACGCCATGAGGTTGGACTTGATGATCTTGAAGGTCTTTTCCAAAATAATAATTCCATAATGAATGAAAATTTGTAGTACCTGTTTCAGCCCTTTTGCCTAAATTTCTCAGTGCTGTTTATGTTATGTTTTTCATGAGTTATGTGTGAGTTATACTGAGTTATGTTGAGTTATAAATGAGTTATGTTACACATGTTTTTGTGTTACATAGCACAGGAACCAAATTCTCTTCACCACTTGGTGCAATTCTGGGGAAATCTCTGCTTTTTTTTCACCCACCTGGCTGCAGTCCCATCAGACATGTCCATCCTTTTTCCCTCCGGGTTTCTTTTGCCACCTCCCGGGGTGTCCCTCACTGCAGCTGTGCTGCAGGGCAGGGAGCTGGCTCTGGCTGTTCCACTGGATTTCCAGCTGCAGCTGAATTTCCAGCTATGCCCTGCCCTCTCGTGGTATCCTGTTAGCCTCGTCACGCTGATTGCTGGTCTTACATCACTGGAAGAAAAGATGTGGCAATGTGCTCACCCCACCTCTGAGCTCCTGCCCCACCTTGTCCCTGTCAGCAGCATCACACCCCAGCACCTAAAATCACCAATGAGGCTTCCCACAAACAAACAGAGCCCAAAGTAAAAGGATTATTATAGTTTCTGTCATTTTTTATAGATCCTCTGGACCAGAATCCTGCTCTTTAAGGGTCCTCCTGTCTAGAGCCAGCATTCAGGGACAGAGGACACCTGAGAAATCTAATGTCAACTCTTTCCTTAGCTAGAAATGCAGCATTTAGCCTCTCCTTCAGGCTCTTAATCCAGTCAAGCAGCTCCTGTTTTTGTTTTAGCCCTTCCCCTCAATAACTGTTCTATTCCCTTTAATAGTTTTTTCTCCCTCCCAAGCCTAAATGGAGTGATGGACTCTTGTACAAGCCAGGCAGAGGGATGTGAGGAACCCACATTTCTACAGATCTCATCCCTGTACCCCCTGATGCTGAATTTAGATCTCTCAGTTGCAATACACAACAAAACCCAAGTCTGCAGTGGGCTCAGCCAATGCCTTTCCAGTCCAACCAACGCACTTTCTCCAGGTTATATCATTATTTTCCTTTTCTAAGCCTTTTCAGATGGTAAAAAAAAAAAAAAAAAAAAAAATCCACCTTTTCATCTGACAGCTGGACATCCCTTTCTGCTTATTTCTCTGTCTTATTTCTTCTATTTTTTGGCTCCCTTTGTTGGGTTTACTTTCTTCCATGCCATTCTGCATGATCAATTTGTCTCAGCGATTCGTTTGGTCCAGGATTTCATTTGACTCAGCTTCAGGATTTCTTTCTTATTTCCCCTCTTTCTCCAACCCCTTCTGTAGCTGTTGTGTCACAGCCTTTGCCTCCTTGCCCCTCTGCAGGGCCACACTACCTGGCTTTTATCAACAGACAGCAGTTTTCATTGCTTTCTGTCTCTGATTTAGCATCATAGAGGAGGAGTTAACATGTGTAGACCCAATTAACCACCCAGACAGGACAGCACAGAGGGCAGCCCTTGGCTTCTTCCAGTCCTGGGATAACTTGGCTGGAGAGATGAGTGTATTTCTTCTTTAATGCTTATTTAATGTCAGCATGACTGTTCCCCCAGGAACTCTCACTCTTCTCATAGAAGACCTGATAAAGCAAGTCACTTAAATAAAGTTTATGTGTAAATCAATATACACACACCATGTGTCACCGTGAGGGCTGGGCTGGGAAGGCAGAGATCTGGGAATGGTCTAAATCATGCTGTGCACTGGTCTGACTTGCAGATGTTTTTTTTTTTTTTTTTTAAAAAAAAAAAAAAAAAAAAAGCGCTGTTTTTACCACCCTTTTTTTTTTTTTTTATTCCAAAATGTCTCTGTAGAAGATGACCCAGCTTGGTTGACTAAACTGTGAGCAGCCTTGGGTGAATGATGTCTCTCTCAGTACATGTGTGGTGCAGACAACCCCAAATTCATGGTCTCTGAGAAAACCAACATGTTCAGTTATCAGGATGTGCTGATTTAACTTCATCAAAAGCTAAACCCCAAATTACTTACAAGTCATCTATGGCTTAGGCCTCTACAGCCTAAACTAAATAAAGTTTTGGGAGCTGCTCTGAGGCTCTTCATCCACTGCAATGCTCTGAGCACCAGCAGAACCCTTCCCTGTCCTCATCAGCATGGAAGAGATAATTGTCTAAGTGTGTGAGACATACTCAGACTGAAGAAAGAACTGTGAATTATTTTGCCCTCCTTTTGATAGCACATGGCAGCAACTGCTACTTCACCAGCTAAACAGCAAATTTAAAGCTCTTAGAGTGGGATTTTCAACATTTTTTCCAGCAGATCTTCCACACCCCTGCCAGAGACTGAAAGTTTCTTTCCTCTGAAAGGGGATGTGGTAATTACTATTTGTGTCCCTTTCAAACCTGATTTTTTTCTAATTGTGGCTTAATATGTACACAGCAGGCCTCTAATTTGTAATGGCAGATTCCAACCTGGCAGATCATTAAGCCCCTGCCACGCTGGCAATCATTTTAAGGGTCTTCCTATTGATTGGGGTGGTGCAGGGAGATGGCAGAGTTTTCACAGGAGCTGTGACTTGAGAGTGTGGGGTCCCAGCAGGACATAGATGAAGTCAGCAGAGGTGAGCATCTCCCTGCGTGACATGCTGGTGACATCTTTCCCTGGATCTGTTTTTCAGAGCACCACTGAAAAGTGGAATTCCCAGCCACAGCCTGACAGCATTTTTGGGGGCTGCTCTGCACTGACTACTTATTAATAGCTAAAAGCACTGCTACAATGCCATGACCTAACAAATCCCCTCTGTGGATTGCCCTTCTCAGAGGGCTTTTCCAACCTAAAGGATTCTGTGTTTCTGTAAACAGCTGGAGCTGTGCAAAGTCAGCACTTTTCCGTAGGGTCCCCAACGCCTGATCTGGCCTGGAAATTTTTATTCCTGTGGGCATCTGAAAAGAAGTGGAAATTTTTTTTTTTATTTTTTTTTTTTTTTTACCTACCTCTTCTGTTTTCAATGCAGGAAAAAAGTGCGTGCATGTCCAGGGTACAAAGTACTGCGGGTATTGACCACAAGATGGTGCTGCAAGACAAGCATTCCTGTCAGGAAATCATGGAATCATGGAATTATAGAATCGTTAAGGCTGGAAAAGCCCTCTAAGATCATCAGAGTCACACCGCCTTGCCAAGCTCACCACTAATCCATGTCTCCAGGTGCCACATCTACAGGTCCTTTGAATTCCTCCAGGGATGGTGATCCCACCACTGCCCTGGGCAGGCTGTTCCAGGCTTGACAACCCTTTCAGTGAAGAAATTTTTCCTAATATCCAACCTAAACCTCCCCTGATGCAGCGTCCTCTTGTCCTATCAAATGCCCCTCTCAACTTGCCTGTGTTAAGGGGATTGAGCAGGAGTGACTTTTTATGACACTGTTTTGCCTTGACTTTAATAAAAGGACATTCAGCTTAGCTGGAAGATGAATTCATTTCTTGGCAGAAAAATATATTGAGAATTGTGATTATTTCACTGTTTATCTTCAGTTTGCTAAGCTGCAGCCCACAGGTTTTGCCCTGGACTGGACAGATAACAACACACCAATTTCCATGTCAACCACTGCCTGTTTTTCTTAGCAGGAGATCCTTTGTTTTTATTGTACTTCTTCCAGGCAGCAAAGATGCTTGGCCCAAACACTCAAGGTCTTACAGACAACACATTTCACATTCTTCTGCAGTAGCAGCGGGAACATTTGGAACCGACCCTTTCCTCAGTGCCTTTGCACTCAGGAAAGCTGCATCTTTGTCTGATTACTTTTGTTCAGCAGACATGAGTAAAAGCACAGTCTGAGACACGAATGTTCTGAGGTCTTTGCAAGGAGCCACTGCTGTGCCTTGGCACAAAACAGGAAAAATTAAAGCATATTGCCTTGATATTAATTCTAATTTCTTAGTAAACGGCTGTTTGGGGGATGCAGGTCAGCTCGGTGCTACAGTGACTAATAATAATAATAATAATAATAATAATAATAATAATATTGATTTTTTATTTTTTTTTAACAGCTGTAATTGTCAACAGAAAGGTAAAGGGAACTGAAGGAACTTATCCTATCTGGAGATTTGCTGTGAAGCCACTGAAGGGCAGTGATACACCGTGTGCTCTGTGGCTGAAGAATAGGGAATGGGACACCCAGCACTGTCACATCCCTTGAGAAAATGCTGTTTTACTTTATTCCAAGTCACCAGATCAATAGCATTTTTACAGCCTGAACTAGAGAGTAATACCTTTACTTCTAAGGTGATTTCTTGACTATTAATTATCTGCTTTTTGATCCTTAGTCGTGCCACAACCCAACAATATAAGGTCACAGTGTGTTAAAATCAGGAGAACATATTTTGGAGCCCATGAAGGAGATGAAGACATAAAAGCAGCTTCACTGAGGACTTCACTTCCAGAAGGACCATAGGCTCCTGTTCCTGTGTTAGTGGGCTGCACAACCCACGATGACAGCACCACCTGCTCTCAGTTGACCTTGTCCACGCTTTGGCACGGCTGGTCCATCACCCAGGGAACCTTCAGCCTCCTTCCTCTGAGTTAGAACTGGGGGAGACCTTGATCTGGGAGAGTGCTGGGTATGATTCAGCCTAAAGCAGAAATTTTGACCACAAAGGATGTTTTGATTTGGACTCAGTACAAAAGGCAAAAGGGCAGAGAGAACCTCCCCCACCGCTGGTGGACTGCAGGGGTCAGAGCTCAGCAGCAGATATCAGGGTGGCACAAACCAGTGTGTGTGTGATCTGCAAGTGGAGCTAATGCTCAGGCTAAATGATAATGACACATGCATTCATTAGCTTTTAGGGCTGGCAAAAAAATGCCATTAGAGCATGGCAGTAGCCGACAACTAAACAGAAATCTTTGACTGTGGCAGATCAGGTTGGGAAGCATCTGTGTAGAGTTACCCTGACCACACAGTGCTGTTTCCAAATTGGAGCACAGCTGGATTAAATTTTTAGTGTAAATAAGTTGTTGATAAAATTTTTTACATCTGCAAACAGTGGCAAATTCATTCTGATTTTCTGTTTTGTGCTCCCATGATACTTTTTGTTTGGACTGCTAAAATAGTCCATTCTCGGTTCTCTAACCATTTCTGGTCTGTGAGCATTTCTGAACTAGAACTAATCTGTTCTGGTTGTCTAGAGTACTTCCCTAAATGACTTATTTTAGGCTTTTTAAACCCCAGAATGAATCCTTTTTAAACAGCACATTGCCAGTTGGCAAAGGACCTAGAAATGGTCTTCTGTTACAAAGCATCTCACATGTCATCGTTCGTATTCCTGTGTGAAATGTTCAGGATTCATCAAGTTTTCAGCATTAATTCTCTCCTGTAGAGACACATAACATGTCCCCATGGAGGAGGATGTGGAATAGTTATCCTTAATATTTGCAAATGTACTTGTGAATCTGTCAGTAAAACTATTGTGGAGTCCAATATCGAGATCAAAAGAATACATGAAGCCAATTAGAGAGGATTCCTTGGGGTTTTGACACCTCTTCCCTAGAGAGCAGCTTCACTGGACTCACTCAACACAAACTCAGGGAGGAAATAATGGGTTTACCCCTTGAAAAGAAATTATCAATTGGCAGCATTAATATTTATCTCTTTTAAAAAAAAGTCCCTCACAGGTGGGGGCCAGTTCCACCTGCAGGAAGGCTCTGCAAACTGCAGCTGATAGTGACCCTAACCAGGTATGTTTGAAATCAAATATTGAATTGGTGCACATCTATATAGGAATCTGGCCATTTAGTGAAATTAAAAAAAAACTTATAAGAAATCCAAAGTTTCTCCAGAACTTTCAAAATGTTTTTTTTCTCAAGCCTGCATATCTCAACCTCTTTAACTAGATGTAGACATTTTTCCTGAAGAGAGAAACAGATAATGTGCAACTAATTCCTCTGGTAACACATCTTTTCTGTTCAGGATGTTCTGGGCATCCTGAAAATCTATTGTTTTGATAACCAATTTTATATGGATTTTAAAGTGCATATTTCTTCTCAATGGAGAAAACTAATTGTCTAGAACCAAGCAGAAATATCCATAAAAAGCTCTCCCTGACCAGGAATGGACTTTACATCAAGCCCATCAGTGCTTTCTGGGGAAAATGTGTGATTGATATGAATAAAAGGTATATATTCATATATACATGACCAAAATCTGTAAGGCAATGAATTGGCCTGTTGTTTAGATTTCAGTCACCCATTCTTACCTGGGCTGTAAAATTTTCTTTTACAAGAACAGTGGCTAGGAAACGCCGTTTAACTTGAAGGTATAAATTAAACCTGGACATTTATGTGAATGCAATGACCCTTTACCTTTGTTCCAGAATTAAGAAAACTCAGTGTAAGTGAAGACCATTTAAGAACCACAGAATATTCTGAGCTGGAAGGGAGCCACAAGGATCTTCGAGTCCAACCCTTTGAGTGAATGGCCCATGTGGGGATTGAACCCACAACTTTAGCATTATTAGCACCGTGCTCTGACCAACTGAGCTTATCTCAGGGTGAATACATTGACAAAAAGAGACAGAATTTTAGGTTGAATTCAATTAAAAATTTTAATGACTAAATGACACTGATTGATTGATTGATTGACTGATTGATTGAAAAAATGAATGAGTAACATATATTGAAAATGAGATTATAAGTGTAATTGTAGGAAACTGATGCCAACTCTGTGCTGCAGCATCTTAGAGAAGGTTAAACTTCAACACCCCTGTGGAAGAGTGTCAGACATTGTCTCTGTCCTGATGCTTTTCCACTCCTTTTCTGGGGTAAAAGAAGTTACAATAGACTGGTAAGCAAGATGCTTTCCATTCTCACAAGGAAAATGTGGCATAACTGCTGTGAAATGTGCTGACTGAAGGTGAGAGTCTCAGCTCATCAATCGGCTTCTCTTTGGAATGGGAACCATGTAAATATCCACGCACAAAAATAGAATTTAAAAAAATAAAAACTCCTTTAAGCACTGTATTTCGTGGCACGAAATTTACATATTATGTCCTCTTCCATAAAAAAGCATCATCAAAAAGAACTTGTGCCAGTTTTGTATTAAAAGGCCTATAGAAATCTCTTAAAATTGCCTTCGTGGTTGGTAGCATCGGCCCCAGGCTTCTGTCTTCAGGTCGTCTGGTGTTTGATGCAGGACTCTTGGTAATCAGAGCTTCTTGTTTCTCACTTAGAGGTCCTGTGGAAGAACAGAACCTCATCTTAAAATATTCCACAAAAAAACCCATGCTAAAGGAGACTAATGACTAAATCAGAAGGTTTGCCAGAGGAAGACAAATGTAATTTTTGGTAGCAGCAGTTTTGGAATATTGAATACTGGCTTTGATTAGTAAAATAAATCACTGTTAGTAAATATGGAAATAATATATTTTCCTCTCCTGTTAATTAATCATCTCTATGAAAAGCAGCATAAATCACTTCTGGAGGAAAATACTTGTTTTCAGAAAACAACGATGACATTGGACTCAACTTGCCATCCATTTTGGAGCTGCAATTATTCTCTACTGCTGTTTCATTTTATGATGTGAATTAAGACCACATTCTGTTTGCCTTGGAGGCTGTCAGAGGGCTCAAAGTGGCACACAGGTGTAGTGATACCCCTATTCCAGGAAGAAATGTGCATCAGCAAGATAAAAATCCTGCAGACATTTCCAGCATAAACCAGATTTGGGAAGAAGATGCCAAGCTCTTCATCTGTTCAGTCTGCTACATTCAAACTTTCTCATCATTTAGACCAATCTTTGGACCAGAAACTCTGGTTTTCAGCTGCATTTTCATTCTCTTGCTACTGTCAAATCAACATTGGGCAAGGTTTTGTCTGCCGGCGTTTCTCCGAGGATTAGCAACAGATGTCTCAATCAGCACAGCAAAAACACAATTCCCCCCTTTTCCTCTGCTGGCTTCCATATGGTAAAATTAATCCAGACATTCTGAATTATCTGGATATTTTTTTTCTTGATATAGCCTTATTAAGATCTTCTAACACCAGCCTTTCTATAGGAGCTTGAGAGTTTTAGTTTTGCTTGACTCCAGGCAACAAAATTAAAGCATCCTTCAAGCCAGATTCCCAGGCTTCTCTTTTGTCTTTTAATAAAATAAAAATTACCTAAAAAAAAGAATAATAATTTTTTTTCATGCCTCAAACAGCCAGACACCTACCCAGATCCAGGAACTGGAACACCTTGTGCATGGTGTATCTCATGTTTGATGCATGGTCCTCCAGGCGAAGAACGAGGATCTGATCTTTGTTAAAAACTGTCAGCCAGTCCAAGAGATACACAACGTAGAGCCCGACCTGTAACCTTACCTGTTAGCACAAAAAAACCCAAAATTAATTCACCTTATAACACTTTCAGCAGTAAGAAACCAACACTCACCTCTGCCTTCAGAGCAAAAATCCCAGAAATGGAGACACTGATGTCAGCCCCAGTACAAGGGAAGATGCTTGATCTTGTTACCTAAGGCCCTAAATCTGCTTATTCCACCTTGATTTTGACTGATTTCACCTGATTTCACCTGATTTCATGGTTTAGTGGCAGGCTTGGCAGCGCTGGGTTACAACTTGGACTCAACAATCTGAGAGGTCTTTTCCAACCTGAACGGTTCTGTGATCCCATGATTATCAGCTGCACCACACCACGCTGCCATGAGTAGTGCAAACACCCTGATTCGCTGCCAGGAATTAGATTTGTGTGCATTTTGCTGCATCCTCTGATTATTGCAATAATTAGATTGGGATCTGAGCTGCAGGAGCAGTGGCTGCTCGGCAGCGTTAATGGTGCCTCGTGTCTGAGTGCACATTGAGAGCCCCAGACCATGTCAGACCAGGGATGAGAAAAGGCAGTTTTTCAGCCTCTCCTGCCCTAATCTCTGTTTTTCTTCCCTCCCCAGTTTTTGCATAACAAGTTGAAATACAAAAAGAGTAGCCTGGTGTTCTTAATAGTCCAGCTTCCAACTGCATTTATAAATATTTTTTTTCCTAAATCCTGCCAGGCTCAGAAGAGAGAATCATGAATTCCAACTCTTAAGCATCTTTCATAAAAGAGACTTAATGTCTTTGAGTCATATTACCACAGAACTATTGAAGGCAGACAACAACAGCATCTTTCACTTCTTACCCTGACCCACACTGATACCTAAATTCCAGTAGAATAAGTCATGTTTTGAATTATTCCTAAGTTATTATCTGAAACATCTTATTTGATTAAAACATCAGGCTAACATGGGGTAATACTGACAGGGCAGCACTCCAGCCCTCAGGCAGTGCCTCATTCCACTGAGCACTGGGGCAAATGTGTGGTTTAGTGGTTTTTTCTTAATGGGTTTTGCTTTTTTTTTCACCTGGGAGATGGAGTTGAGTGACAGACAAGAATCATCTGCACGGTATAGTTTGGAAGTGCAGTGCTTTCCCACATAGGTTTAGAATCCTTTTAAGGCCTTTCACCAGAAAGAGGAATTTTAACTAATATGTCCCTCTAATTCTTAGTTCTCTTAAGATGAGCAAGAACCTTGATTTTCTTCCCTGTACAGTGTGTTCTACTGACTTCTTTTTCATGACTGTTCTTCTGAACCAGATTGTCTCCTTCTCTAAAGCTTCCCACTATACATCAAAGGCATTACTAGGGATTCCCAAGCTGTTTTAGCCTCCATAATATCAATTTCTGCACCTTCATAGCATTATATAATCACACAATGGTTTGGGTTGGAAGAGACCTTAAAGCTCATCTCGTTCCAACCTCCCTGCCAGGGGCAGGGACACCTTCCACTAGCCCAGGTTGCTCCAAGCCCCATCCAACCTGGCCTTGGACACTTCCAGGGATGGGGCAGCCACAGCTTCTCTGGGCAACCTGTGCCAGGGCCTCACAGTAAAGACTCTTTTCCTGATATCCAGTCTAAATCTGCTCTTTTTCAGGTCAAAGCCATTCCCCCTGTCCTGTCACTCCATCTTCCTTGTAGCTCCCTCCATGTGCTGGAAGGGCACAGTCAGGATCACCCTGGCTCAGGATGCCTTTCTCTGGGTGATGTGCTTTCCACTGATTCTAAGTGAGGATAAGCTGGCAAACACCCCTTTTTCATAGTTAACATCTATCAGCAGCCACAATGTCTGTGACACCTCTCTTGTTTCTGAAATATATGAACAAATAGCAAAGCAATTTTTTTTCCGGCACAGTCACAGAATTAACAAACTAATGAGCTCACCAGGGAAAACAATCCTTCCTTTTTCAATACACAGCAAACCACAAACATAACAGATTTAGCAACTTGGCCGAAGAAGAAGCTAAAAAAGGCTATTGAGGAGCACAGATAGCATTTGGGTTTTATTATGAACACCTGCTTGTGGCTCTGTGGAAAGAGGCCTCTTCTGCTCATTTCCAAAAGCATCTTTCTTTAGAGGGCTGCCTAAGACAACAGATGAAGATTGGCTTCCCACCCTGAGGAGGAAGATAAGAGGAAAATCTTCCCTCCTGGTTCTCTCTCTCTGCCTTTCTCTGACTGCATTTGTGCAAGCAGATGGCTGGAAAATACTGTGATATTGCCCAGCAGCGACTGGTGTCAGCCCTGGAGGCTGCAATCAGAGAGGAGCAGCTCCACTCTACCTGCCAAGGTAAGCAAGAGGAATGTCCTGTTTGCCCAACTGCTGCAGGGCTCCAGCCTGTGCAAGACACTTTCACTGCTATTTTATCGTGTGGAGGAGGCAATAACTTCACCCCAGAGGCAAAGGAGGGAGCTATTCCCTCTGAATCCTTCACAGCCTGAACAAATAAAGGAGGATTGAACGGCAAACTGGCCAGATGTGATATTTCAAGTCAATCTCTTCCATATTACTCTTCACCCTCAAGCAAATCTGATGTCAGCTCTACACTAAAACTGTGAAGTTTGGAATCCCGAGCCTGTAATGCTTATCCCTTTCCCTGCCAGCAGTTTCTGTGTTTCCTTTTATCATTTTCTGATGTGCACAACTTAAAAAAAAAAAAAAAAAAAAAAAAGCAAGCTAGTTATTGGTAGCTTTTTTTTTTTTTTTTTTTTTTTTTTTTTTTTGAGAAAGAATACATAATTTATTTTGATTTTGAGGCAATTTGGTACCACAAAGATCCTTGCCAGAGCTACTTTTTGGAAACATCTGCGGAAAGCTTACACATTAAACTGCAATCTTCCCTAAATGTGCTCTCCATACGCTTGCACAATAGAAAGAGTGTATTATTACTGCTGGCATTCAGCAGGGAACAGGCTCAGGAGACAGCTGAGCCTCTACACTAGCTTTTACATGCTTATATATATATATATATATTAGTTATCTGCTTTACAAAGGAAAAGGGAAGGAGCTTGATTTCTTGCTGCTTCTTTGCGAGGTATTTTGGCATCTCATTGATTTTGTCACCTTCACCTTGACCCCAGGTACCATCAAACAAGCAAAGAATCAAATGTTCTCAGAGGTACATACAGGCATGGCATTGTTCAGGGTGTTGTTGTAGACACAGGCCCGCAGGGAATAATCCAGCACACAACCCTCAAACAGCTGCAGGGATTCCGCCACCTTCTCGTGGAAATCTTCCGCGGATTTGTTGGCGCTGGCAAAGTACAGATAGTCGGAGTACAACCTGCAGAGGGGAAAAACCTGCCAGTGAGAGGCTGAGGAGGGGAAAGGCTTATTTATGTGACAATAGCCACGAGGTGCACGACCTGTGTGACACACCCTGTTCAGCCAGGGACACCTTTTCTGTTCACTTTGGTGGGTTTTAGCTCAGAGGAACAGCCACTCCAGGGAATTTTGAACAGCATCCTCCTCACTTTCAAAGCCAGCCTCCCTGAAGACCTGACCCTAGTGATTGTGGGAGACAATATTTTTTTCTCCTAAAGGCACATTTTTTTAAATGTATAAACTTTAAATTCGTGTTCTCCATGAACAGTCAAACTGGTCTTGGCTGATGTTAGTGCCCCTCTGTACTTGGTGCTCCACACTGATCCATGGGCAAGAACAGTCCTCGTTTCAAAAGCTTAAAAGTTGATTTCAAAACCAGCAGAGGTATGGGACAGGTTAGAAAGAGTAATTTTTTTAAGATTACCAAGCTAACTACCATCAACAGTAAGAAAGAGTCCAGATTTCTTATTTTTTACAGGAAGCTCCACCTCCAATTCTGTATTGCCTTTCCATCAAAAATTTCCAATTTACAGCATTCCACCTTCTGATTCCTGATTTTTTTAAGCTGAAATACTGCAGGTAGGTGAATGGTTCCCATCTGTGCTGCAGTCCCACTACAGATTGTATTCCCCAAACACTTCCAGCTTTGAGGACAGTAGGACATGGGGCCCCACATGTTCAGCTGAGAGCAAAATCCACCAGCAACAGGAACTTCTCTAAGTTACAGCAGAAGAGTATCCCCTCACTGCACATTTTTAGCACAAGTTTTACAATTGCTTAAAAAAAGATTATCTAATTTCAAATTCCTTTGAGGGGGGAGTGGAGGTAGGGGTGAAATAACCCAAAATCTACAGGCAAGGAAAATACCAACTTTAGCATTAACTCCTAAAACCTTGATTAAGCTTTTGCAAGGTAAACATGGTGCAAAGAGAAAAAGGAAATTCTCCAACATGGCTTACATATTAGATCTGCTGAACATGGCATTTTAACTTTTGTATTTAGACTTAGAAATTATGACCAGAACCCCAGCAATACCAGAGGATTTTGAAGACAATTTTGTAATACTTGAGACAAACTCACTTCCCCAGGTGTGTTTGCAGCACAGATATGATGCCTCCATAGTACCCACCTCCTGACAAAATTCCAGAAATCCTAGATATCTTTCAACTTCTTTGAAAAAAACACAGGTGTTAAGAAATGACCTAAAAAAATCGGTCTGTTTAGGTCTCATTTACTGCTGCAGTAACCTTTTGTATTCCACTTACTTCATTTATACTTTAACTTCCCTAGATTTCCACAGGTACTTAAAAATACATCGTTTAATTTAGAAAGTTTAGGCCCTAATCCAGCAAAGCACTTAAGCACAGGAATGGCCCCTCTGCACTCATTATTTATGTCAGCAAAACCAGGATTTTAATTCCCATATGAAACAAAAGAAGGCCCTCTCCTCTGCTCATTTAAAAAAGGAGAAGGGGAGAAGCTGAGGGACAAAGCCAGCTGACTTTAACTAAATTAGGCACACAGCAGCATCTCCTGCTTGTAGCAAAGTGTGTTCATCAAGACTTAGGCTTGTCCAGCTCGTCCCAGGGATGGGGTGATTGACTGCTCCCAGCAGAGCAGGTGAAAGGCCTCTTGCTGGGGGAAATCAGCCAGCAGGCGTCGTGTATGGCATGGGCCTGGCTGAAATTTTCTTTAAAAGCTTTAGTATGAATGCTTAGCATTTCTAATCATCCCTTAAAACAAATGCATCACTTTAAAGACTTCCTGACATCTCATGAAAAACTACGTTCTTGAAGACAAGTTCTCCCTCTGCAGGGCAGTTGAGATTCTCTTCCCAATTTCCTTTTTATTTTCTTTCCATCTGTTTTTAATTCTGGGGACATCTGCCTGGAAATAAAACCTTTTCAGCTTAAGATTTCAGCTGTTCCAGCTGCTTGAAGTCCTTACCCTCCACTACTACCCATGGCAGTGAAATAACGATGCCATTGACATCCACCATCACAAACCTTGATGTCCCCCAAATATCCCCTGCTGGGGGAAAGACCTGACCCTGTGCAGGTTAGACCAGAGCCTGTCCCAGCCCCATGTCCTCCTGGCTGCTGCAGAGAGCCTGCCCCACTGCCCAACATCACCGATGGATGCCCACTGTCCCTTCTGCCATGGCTGCTTTTGCTCCTGCAGTTCAGAGGAGCTGCCAGCAGCTTAGGGAATTGTAAACAAAAAGGAACCAGTTTATCATAAATACAGTCAGGGAGATGGAGCTGACTTTTCCTCTCACCCCTATTAAAGCTGGCAAAGAGCTACACCCACATTACAGAGGACGGTTAAAGCAATCAGGGAGTTTGTGGGGAATTTACATGAGGAAGGCACTTCAGCCAGTTCTCTTGCATAAAATTACCATCTGTTAAATCCTGAGGTCAGGAGATGCCGTTAAAGTTGAGAGCTGTATTTGCTGGTGCAGGAGCTGGGAAGCATTCCCACACCTCTGCCTCTCACCAGCAGCCACGTCCTGCCAGTGGGAAAGCTTGTCAGGGAGCACCATCCCCTCCCACTCCCACGTCACTCTGGGCAGCTGCTGCACAAGCACCCTGTGTCTGCTCTTCTCCCACTGCCACCAGAGCCTGGTCCTCATCATCATCTGAGTTTTCCAGAAACCCCCTTTTCTGGGGCTTTGCCCTCAGGCACTGAAGCCCCAGGTAACTCTAATATCCCTATGAAGCTACAGAGAGAAGGAATTCACACCCCTTTCATCTGATCCTTTTGGACTCTGCCTCCATCCCCTCCACCCTCCCTATTACCCTCGTCATTATTGGTATTATATATATACCCTCCTTCCTCAGAGGGCACAGTGGCAAGAAATACCCCAGAAATCTGGAGAAAGACTGGAGAGAAAAATTCAAGTCCAAGAGAAAGCTGGGAATTCCTGGCTAACATGACTCCACCACACCACTCAAAACAGCCACTTCTTGGCAAAAGCAGAGCCCTCTCCCTGCAAACAAAGTCAGGAAGACCAAGGGTGAACTCCTGAGCAGCTAAAATTGCCCAGTGAGTCTTTACATGAGTGTTGCACCAAGCATTTTTAAGACTCAATAAAATTTGGTATCCTTTGCTGACTCCGGTGCTTTTTCATCATTATTGATCACTGTTACTTAATCATTTTGAAAAGCAAGCCCCATGAAAACATAAACTTTCTGACTGAAATGAATTGAAACATCTCAAATGACCACTGATGCTGAGACCTGTAGATGCAGTGCCCTCCTCAGTTCTGTGCTGAGAACCAGGCCATGTTAGCTCAGGCATTTGGCAACCTGTAAACTCTTTTTTTCAGAGCAGCTCAGGTATCCATGCATGGCACTCATGGCATTCACATTCACATGCTTCTCCTTAAAACATTATCACCATTCCATGTGCCAAAACACACAGAAAAAACCCCCTTGGCAGCTCTTATCACAAGCCAAGTAGCTCTGTCAACCACCACACGAATGTTTCCTTGCATCCAGGAGAGCAAGAGGGAATAAAATTGTTATAACAAGGAAATTTTCTTGCACCCTTCAGCAGCGTGATCCTTGCTCACCTTTCAACAGGGTCTCTCAGCATGATGATAAGTTTGGCATTCGGTTGGAAGGCATGGATAAAGTCCTGGATTAAGAAGGGAGGTTCTCCGTCAGTGCTGTTGTCATAAAAGAAAATCCAAGCGTTGTTGTCCCACATGGTCGAGGCACTGGCCTCCCCTGGAAATTAAAAGCATTTCTGCTGGTAACTCATTTCATTCTTTGCCTCGGAGTAGAAATTGGCAGAATTTGGAACTGGATCAAAATTAGATCAAAATTGACTCTGTCAATTTGAATTTCAGCACATCTTAGTTCTCGCAGACTGATCTGGCTAATGCTCCCCAGAGCCAGGGCAATCCCACTGCCTTCTACTTCTGGGAATGTAGGGATGGTTAAGGATGGTTTTATGGAATTCCACCTGAAATATTATTGTCCATAACCACACTGCTTCCCTCTAGTGATTAACAGATAAAAATATATTCAACCTGGGCTGCAACAGACTGCTGAGGATTTTAGCACATTCTCCAGTGAGGAATCACAGAATCAAGGATGGTTTGGGTTGGAAGGGACCTTAAAAATTTTGTTCCACCCCCCTGTCATGTTCAGGGACACCTTTCACTAGATCAGTTCGCTCCAAGCCCTGTCCAGCCTGGCCTTGAGGAGGCAGGAGCTGGTCCCTGCCAAAGCCACTGTCGCTGGAGCACCCCAAGGTTTGGCCTTAATGCACCTGATTTCAAGAGGAGTAACTTGCTAACAAAGTGTACAATTTCACACAGAAAAATGTGGAAACCACCAGTCCTGCTGATCAACAGTATTCAGAACATAATCAGGAAAATCAGTGGAATTCAAAACTTCATAGGAAATATTAAAAAAGCAGCTGAATGGTGTATTTGATATTTTAAATATTTTATATTGTAATAATATATAATACTTATTAATTTCAATAATTATAATTATTAATGTAAAATAAGCCAACTATTTACTATTAGACAAAAGGCCTATAGAATAAATAGCACATTTGGTTAAATGACAGACTGGGATATCCTTGGTGTCTGAAGAAGCTCATCCTGGATGCAATGCTACAGGGAGAAACCCCATCAGTAACATCTCTGCCAGAACGAGGTACCTGATTCCTCAGCTGCTAAATAAATTATTTGATAGGATGTTTTGAACTCTGTCATCTTCCCTGTCTTTTTAAGTAATACTGGCATTTATGTGGCACGTTACTGTTTAATAAAACATATACAGAAGATTTTTGGAAATTTCCATTCTCTGACAGTCTAATGAGAGCTAATTCTTGTTAATGAGCTTTTTCAAATCAAAAGGACTGAGGTGAAAAAATAACAATGTTGTAGGCTTGTAGACCTGCACACGATTTCCCTTTTTCTTCTTTCCTCTGCTGGGAAAGTCCAAAAGAGATTTTTAAAGATGGCCAAAACACGACATGAGAAAGGTACTGGCTCCAAACTTCAGCTTAACATAATGTGATTCATTAATGAAGTCTGGGAGTTGGTAGAAAACACATTAATCTTCTGTCATGTTCATTTTGCCTCTTTTCAGAAGGAGGTGATCAGGTCCATTGGCTAAACCCGGGTGTCCACAACAGCTCTGCTTTTCCATTCTAAATTAATTAGCCAAAGCACTGCCTAATCATCAGCGGGCTTTGCCTTGTCAATTAAAACTCAATTAGCCCAGCTCCCACGCTGGGTGAAGCAGAAACACAAAAGATTAAATATAGGCCAGGGCTGAGACAGCCGAGCCACAAAAACATCAGGCAGCTCCTTCTGAGCTGTCAGGAGATGGGAAAATGCAAATGGGCACGAGCACTTGCAGGTAGGGATTTACAGGATAGTGCACTCCAGGGATCAGAGCGACCTTGGGAAGTCACTACTGCGTCTCTGTGACAGAACTGGCTGGACTCTGACTGCTCCATCACAGGTGTTTGCCTAAATCATGCCAAAGTAATTAAAGTCTCTGATCTCAGCAAGCCACCTATGCCTCTCCAAACAGATTTTCTGATCTTCCTTCGTATTTCTCTGCCCTGTTCTCTGATCACATTTGATGTTCTGCTGGATTTATCCCAATCAGCTCATGCAGAGTTTCCAAACCTGAGAACACCTGCTTGCACATGTGGTGTGAGAACTAAAAAACCCCAAGGCATTTACACATAAAGGGGCAGATTCTCTTAATATCACAGCCCACACAGCCCAGAAATGGTGTCAGCTGGATCAGCTGCCACCACCACAAACCTGCAGCACACCTGCAGACCGTGGAATCATTAAGGCTGGAAAAGACCTCCAAGATTATTAAGTCCAACCCAAGGTCACAGGCACACAACCACATCATGCTGAAGAATTAACAGGGACTCAAGCTGTCCTTCTAATGCATCAGCCCAGGATAGCCTGGGTTCAGGAGGGCAAATCTTCCCACAAGATGGCTGTCAAGAATTAAATGGGGATGGGGGGAAATATATATATTAAAAAAAATAAATCATTCTGGTCTCTGCTGACTCTTATAATTTTAATTTTTTCTGAAACAGCCAAAAAAATATCCCTGACAATCTGAGAGTGTTCATTTCTGGTTTTTAATACAGACTTAATATCTGTAAATAGAACAGGCCATACTAAACATGAGATAAATCAATCACCAACAATTAATTATGTTAAATTGCTCCAGTGCAACCAAATTTTTTTTTTTAATGGACTCAAGGAATTGCCTGAAGAATTGCCCATTAAACTGCCTAAAGAAAGTATGTATAACCTCCTTATTCAGTCATTAATGGATTAACGTCATACTGTGTTTTCACAAGTCATTCCTCTGAATTTATCATATTAATGATTCCAAATAAACAAGTCCTGCTCTGAATGCCTCAGGCTGGATCAGCCCTGTCCTCTCTGCTTCAACTCTAAGCAGATGTTGGGTCTTTTTTTTTTTTTTTTTGGAAAATGCAATTATTACCCACTATGTGTAATATCCAAAGAAGCTTAACTTTTCAAAATAATGTAACATGATGAACTACTGAAATGCTTACAGCCCTAATTCGATTTCTTTGTAGCCATCTGAAATAAGAAAAGGAAGATTCTAAGCAAAACTGATATTCATACAGATTCATGTTAGACCAGCTGGCTTTGTTTTGTTGTTTTTTTTTTACCAAGGTCATAAAGGCTGCCTCAGTGAGTGTAATCATTCAAGACTTTTCCTGTAAACTTAATAAGAAAAGCGAACAGAACCTTAATGAAACCAGAAATGAGACCAGGGGAAAGAGAAACACAAAGTGAACTCCAGAAAAAGCTGTAACAGGAGGTAAGTAATCAAAAGATGTACGTTGCCAATTAGATTAGTGAATTTAATTAGTATGAGCACTTCATCCATGAAAGGACTGGAGATATTGTAAGCAGGAGGAAAATCCGCAGATGTCCTTGATGGCAACATTTCCAAAGACCCCATTTTGCAAACGTTGCTCAACGTTGACTATGTAATAAAGTGAGTGATCAACTTAAATGGAGGCTGGGGAAATGCTGAACAAAAATGGACTGCAGCCAAGTCTCTGGTTTAAACAAGGCACCATCACCACCTCATTAAGGCAGCAATAGGTTAAACTTAACTGGTTATAATGAGACCAAAACCCCAATAATTCTGCAGCAAAAATCTCATCTCTATCTTCCATAGGATACTGACTTCAAGCCTATTGAAAAGCCTTTCATCGACAGGGAGCTGCCACTTGCCCAACAAGTATTTTCATGGGATGTGTCTGGTTTCCCTGGGAAAGGTTGAGGTGACAGAGTAAGACTGGTAAACCTCTCATCCCCTCGAGTTTTCTGGTTTTAGCAAGTAGCAAAAGCAGAGCTTAGAAATTTCTGATGTCCCTTGTGGGCACTGTAAACTGATATCCCACAGACAGTTGTGGATGAGCCCAGTGGATCGGCCACTGTGTGTCATGGAAAGCAGTCCAGGGATCCTTCCCTGGAGCCCGGTGCTAACCACGGACATCCACGAGGTACAGTACAACATCTAGACCATTTGTAATGCTAATTAGATAATTTAATTTTGATATCCATTAATATTATATCAATATCTTCTGTTGGAGCTTAAAAAGAGCCACTTGGGGCTATCGGATCAGATGCAGGATTTCAGCAGCACCCACTGTGTGTCACAATATCACAGCTAGTGTGTTGCCCAGACACATTTGGGCTTGAAGCTACAATCCCATCACTACAGGCAACCCCCCCATAACTGTATTTAAAAGCCACACAGATGTGGCACTTGGGGACACGTTTCAGTGGCAGCCTTGGCAGTGCTGGGTTAATGGATGGACTCGATGATCTCAGAGGGCCTTTCCAACCTAAATGATTCTATGGAAACAAAATGAAAACTGTTTGAAGGAGTGACCAAGGTCATTCTCAGTCTTTTAAAAAAAAAAAAAAAAACAAACCCAGATTAATTAAATGCTGATGTTCATCAGATATCTGGTAATTGCTCTGGCACTTTTCTCAAGATAATCACAACTTTTCAACAAAGCAAGTAACCACCCTGCAGGAAGAGATAAAAAAGTCAGGGGCTCTGTGCTGAGAACCATTCACATGTGGGAGAACACCCCTCTCATGCCTCAGCTCTGAACGCTGCCAGTGTGGAGGCACAGAGATGTTTCAGAGGCTGTGTTTGCCCTACCAATGATGATGTTGTTCATCTTGCCACGCTCCCTCACTGCCTCACTCTGCAGCACACTCTGGATCTGATGTGCTGCCAGGTCAAACAGATCGAGGTAATCTTCCACCGGGTAGCGATCGTGAAACCCATCCCTCAGACGGATGATCCCTAAAAGAAGCAAAAAAAAACAAAAACAAAAATAAAAAGAGAATTAAAACCCAACAATAATAACAACAGCAGGGCGAGATTAACCACTGGTGCAAGCCAGGGTGGATTCATCAACGTGGCTGGCCCTGAGCCAGCCAACATCAGCACAAAATTACACCCATGAAGTGCAACCCTCAGACGAAAGTGCCAATAATGAAGTAGCTGAGATGGGAGACACCCCGTGATTACACCTTAAATTCACAGTGATAGGGAGTATTTTAAGTGTTCTGCCTTATAGTTCCTGCGCGAATAGCTTGCATTTATTTTCTTCTAAATTTAGCTTTTGGAATGAGTATAAAAGATAAGATTCTGCTTTCCTTTGCACCAATATAAATTGAAGTAATATTGGACTCCCACTTGATTTACTGTTTTGAGAATGAGAACAGGCGCTGATGCCAACTATGCAAATAAACACACACTGGGAAATCATTCATGTTTTTTTCTTTCACAGGTATGAAAATAAAGCTCCATGGCAGTGTCTTATTTTTATCCTCTCCTCCTCTACACTCCAGGGTGTGTTCAGTATCACCTTCTCCCCACATTTCTCATCATCTTGAGCCACATCTGTGATTTTTATACTCCTTTTTTTCCACTCCTGTTTTCAAATCTATTCTCACTTCTCCACTTGCTGTACGTGCTCCCCACACCAGGACTTGTCAGCTCTCCCTTTCTTGTTCCCACAAGGCCTATAATTATCAATTATGCAAGAGGAAAGCTCAGCAAGGGAGTTCTTTTGTCCATTCCCTCTGATTTTCCCCTTTAGGAAAGTGGGATTTAATGAGGGTAGAAGAAAGTTCAACAGTGTATTTTGACTTGTTTCGAGGGTAAAGAAAAGTGCAAGCGTGCTGCTACAGACAGCCTTGGTTTGTTACCACCCCACTCCTGGGAATAGAAACAGTGGCAAGGTGCCAGGAAAGAGAGATAGTCAAGCTGGGACAAAGTCCTGTGGAGCATCAACCACCCCAGCAGAAGGGGAAAGGGGTGATTTGCAAAATGGGGCCTCCCCATAAACAGCCCTCCCAGGGCTGTTTAACTTCAGCTGAAATTAGTCAGTCTCACAAAAATCCACTGAATCAGAGGATGCCATTGAACAAAGGGACTTTCTTGTCCACATTAAGTGTTAGAAACCAAACCAAGTTAATAGCCAGGAGCATAGGAGTCATATCCACTCACTGGCTCACAGTAGTGGCTGTCTCAGTTTCACTTCTTAGTGTATTTGTCATATTCTCTGTTTTGGTTGGGGTTTTTTTTTCCTTTATTTATAAATAGCAACCATTAGGTAATGTACTTTTGAGGAAGAATGAAAGGACTGAGCCACCAGGAGCAACCTTAATCTTTCATTCTCAGTGGCAGAGAGCTTGAGATGATCAGAAGGTCATCTCTGCAGATCCCTCCCCCCTGAGACCACAAGCTCTGCAATCTTTCCTCATTCTCCAGCTTTACAAAACAACTTCAGAAAGTTTAATTATGCAAAGAATGTTCTCTTCAAGGATCAGCACTTGGTCCCCAGTGGCTGACCACAAGACTGGGCAAGTGGAGGGTTTGTGAATGCCAGCACAGAGATAGGAATTCACCCTTGTTCTCCAATTATGTGCACTCCAGCCTGGTTTGTCACATTCTTCTGCCTGTTTGGTAGGTCAAGTTCTGAGCTTTAGTGAGCCCAGTTCTTGCTTCAGTGAGGTTGGATGTGCTACCTCCTCCAGCATTCATTCCAAGCATTTATGTTGATGTTAATGTAAGTGGAGGGAACTATTTAGGATAAAACATTTTAGCTTAGCATATCAGTTCGGTTCAGCCTTTCCTGCCAGCACTCTCATGGAACACAAAATCTTCCACTGCTGGTTTTGCTGACAGTCTCTGCATCTACAAACCCAGACACAAGCAGCACAGCATCCTCATCTGAAAGGTGCCCAAGTCTAAAATGACCTTTCTTCACTGATCTGACTTTCCAAACCATTCTAGGATTCCATGTTTTGTCTTCATTCAGCTGCTGACTGTGATGAACAAGTCCCTTTCATGGGTCTTCAAGGAGCCCCATGATGCTTTTCTTGTTTGATTTGGTTTCACTCCTCAGTTCACACGGGTACCTCCAGTGTCTTTTTGAACTGGACCAAATTATCTCAAAAGCAAAAATGTATTTTCATCATATTGCTTTAAATCTTAGTTTACAGAAGGTTTTTAGAAAAGGTTGAAAATATTTATTTTAGCACCTTTCTTATGGCATTGGCAAAGGGAAAAAATAGAAAATCTATGAACACAGCAAAATCATGAAATCCCCTCTCTGTGGCTGGAAACTCCCCCTCACCAAGCAGCAAGGAACAAACCCCTGCCTGCAGGAGCTCATAAGTTCTTCTGGGATGCAGGACATGGGAAAGAAAGATGGCAATGACAAGGCCACACGTGGGAGAAATAAAGAATTTAGGGTATGACCCCAAAGCAAAGAACAGAAGCAGCACTGCAGGTGTCTCAATGTCTCAAAAAGTGGCCTTCCTTGCCTTTAGACACAGCAGTTCATTAGAAGAGATATTTTCCCATTCCAAGGAAAATTAGATGAGCACCAAAGGGAAGTAGTAATCAAAGTCCTCATTAAGTGATCTCCCCTACAGTGTTAAGTTTGTCCTTGTCCCCGAGGCAGTGTCTGCCATGAAGCAACAGCAAATGAAAACCAGAAACAAAGATGTCCCTAAAACAACCAGTATCTTCCTCTTGGAAACAGTAAAATCACTGAAAAGCCTGTGACCTTTGATACCAAAGTCATACAAAGTGAGGGCATGCCAGCACTGAGCAACTACACTCAGAGGGAAAATCCAGTGCCCGGGTGGAATGCTCATCCACATTGAGAGGGAGCCACTAAGCACACAGCAGGAAGGAGTTGAAAATGGCTCTTCTGTGGCTCATCTAATCTCTAGACACAAGACTGACCTTCCTTGGCATCCAGAGAAGAGAGAAGTAGAAGGAGATAAACACTTCAGACAGATGAAACAATGTGCTCGGCCCCACTGCCCCGAGACAGCCTTTGAAGGTGCAATCACGAGGGGTGGCTGCATTTTGCTCAGCTGGCCATAACCTCAGCTATTCAAATCTGCCTTCAGAGACGTGGGGGTCACCTCATGAAATATTGATGTCACCCAGGAAAGGAACATCAAAAATATGTGCAGGTTGTTTGGTGTGAGAGAGATTTCTCATGCAGAGCATCTCGAGTGTTCAGTGCCGACTAGAGCTGTGACACTAATGAAGTTCCTATCACAGCTGTATTTATTGAACTGTAAAGACTGAACCCACCCACATTCTAAATACTGGCCCATCATTTATTCATGTGAGAAAGCCTTTACAGAATTTTGCAATACAAAACTATCACCTCTGTTCTCCAACCCCCACCATCACAACCTATTAGCTCCTCTTCTTGCCTTTATGAATACACAGGCTTGGCTTTATCTCATGGGGTTTGTTTTCCCAGATCTTCCAAACCACTGCAAACAAACCAAATGAAATGTGCATGGTCTCAAGAGGTTTAACCCAAAATGCAGGCTGAAACATCCTGAGTGTCCTCCACCTGGATTCCTCACAAGTATCTACTCCGGGGTGTTTCTGGGTAAGCCAAGAAGCAGCAAAATCTAGAAACTTCATCCCAAATACGTACAAAAAGTTTAGGAGACACACCTTGCCTGGATACCAGGGGGCATATTTACTCACCAAAGCGTTTCCTTGTCCACCAGTGGGGCTCTTTGCTGGCTGAGAACCGGACCTCGGGGTGCAGCCTGAGCCGGTCGTACAGGTCGGTGGTCCCACATTTGGGCTGGCCAATGATGTAGAAATGGGGCAGGCAGCGCAGGCGGTAGTGTTTGCCCTTGTAATGGTACAAGTGGTTCCAAAATACCTTCCTGAGGTAATCAAAGACGATCCGAAAACGCTTTGAGTACAGTGCGTAAGAGTTTGTTGCATAAGGGTCTGTGGTTGTGTTTCCCCTGTACTCCTCATACCAGCAAGGGTTCTTGCTATTTGGAAGGAATTTATTAGGAATTACTGAAAACATCTGCAACATAAAGAACAGCAATTTCAGTCAAGGCAACAAACAACTAGCAGTTATTTTCTTACCTAGCACAGTGAGAGTAGAAACGCTATGTGGACATTTTTAACCCTTGTTTTTTTTCAGAAACAAAGTTGACCCTACTTATTGCTCCTGATGACACCAGAACAAAATTCTGTATAAACTGTTGGACTGAGAGAGAATTATTTAGAAATCCTTTTATTTTAGGGCCAGAAAGGGCCTCAATAATCCTCCAACTCCCCTGCAGCCCCAGGAAGTGAATTTCAAACTGCAACACATACTCAAATCAAATTACCTTCCAGTTTTTAACTCTGCAATACAAGGTTTGCAATGACCACATTTGCAGGAAGGAACACTGGTAAGCAGTTATTAGAAAGGCCCTTTTCTTATTTATCATTTAAGGTGACAGGTAAATCTAAGTCACAGTGATTTTGCATAAGACAAGGCAAAAAATTCAATGAGGATGTGCAGCTATGGGAATACTGACTGATTTTTTTAGTTTCAGGTGTCAAGACCACTTATATGACACATCCATTCTGCCCATGACTCAGAAGGACGTGATCTACAATGTCAGTTTTACAGATGGCGTAAATCAGGAGACTCTAAGTGGTGTAAATCACTGTATGAACGTGTAAGCAGTTGCAGTTTTTGATATGTAGGTAAAAGATTGATCCCAAAGTCCTAAAATAAGGAAATATAAAGCAATTTAAGACACGCTTCAATTCACACTTACATGTGGCTCTTGTTTCCTCAGCTCCTCTAAATCAGGGCGCTGTCTCGTGATAAACTCTATCTTGGAAGTAATGGTGTCAATAATTAATTTAATGCTTGGGTAATCCCTTACATATGAAATATTCATTTTTGAAGGCTGGTAATGGTCTTTCATGTCACTAAGGCTTTCATTGTCCATTAGGCTTGGATTGCTTGCAAAAGCTCCGTAATGGAAGGGAGAAGGTATTAACAACAGGCCATGCTTGGCCCCAGTCAGTATGTAGGATACCATCACCAGAGTCATCACAATCAACCCAAACATCAGGCTGCATAGCTTCCCCTTCCTCAAGCAGAAAATCCCATTCCAGCTCTCACAGTGATCAGTCCTGACTTCCAAAACCGCGAGCCACTTCATCTGCTTGCTGTCGCTGTACGAAGGGATCTTGTTTCCCCCTTTGCAGACAGGACACTTCTGGTTGTTGTGATCAGGCCCACGGCATCTGAAACACTGTCTGTGCAAGTCATTTGGTAATAAATGTATGCAACAATTAATGCAATACCTCATATTACTACCATTAAGCTCCTGTATTAATGAGCCAAGCGCTGCTGTAAAAGTGTTTCTGAGGAATGTGAGTCATCTTCTGCAAAGTCTGAAATTAATTTATTCCTTGTGTGATCCTCTACAGCTACTCAGCAATGCAAAAAGGACAGGTTCAAACCAGCATAAAAAGTGACATATGTCACATAAAGAGAGAAAAAAACCCCAAAACCAACCAAGACATAAAAATAGATGTTCTCTGGATGTAGTTTCCAAAAATTTGGCTCAGTGAGAGGAATGTGGCGAAGTAAAAATTAGCTGCAACACTGGCTCAAGTTTTTCCCATTGAACAAAATGAGAAGGAAGAAAAATTGTTACGTAGTGTGAAAATATGCCAAAAACAAAAATAACTCATTGTCCTCTGGTTTCTGCTGGAACAGGCAAATATGGGTCGAAATTTCCAGGTTTTCTTAAAGTAAGGAGGTTCCAAACCAGACTACTGCTACTGGAAGCTTCATCTTCCCAGAGGTGGTTTCAAAGGTTTGCACTGTACAACCTAAAAAAAACCAAAACCAGATATATAAAAATACAAACAGACATAATACCTACATTCCCCTTCACCCAAAGCCGTAGCAGAGCACAACCTACCACAAGCAATTTCAGAATTCTACTGGAAAGATGTCTTTTGTTTGCCAAGTATATTAATTACAGCACTCATGATATAAAACCCAGGAAACATTTGGCTCCAGGTTCACAGGGAGCTGCCCTTGCTTTTCAATCACCCATCTGCTCACATCAAGGGCTGGTTGCTGCCACAGGTAAGACTACACAACTTCCCACATCTGCTCACTAACTTATCTAACTGATCTTAATCTGCTCCTGAAATATGGGAGCATTTTTGGACAGTGTCCAGTAACACAGGGTTAAATAATTGCACTCTGTCTGTACTTGGGGACCTTAAATTACCTGTCCTGAAGTGGGGCAGGATCCTATTTAAGAGAACAAGGCAGGTATAAGATAACAGTCTCCTATCAAATAGATGAGATAAAAAGCCAAACAAAAAACCCAATAGCCACGAGTAAAACATTTGGAAAACTGAAGTGAATAAAAACCAGACACAAGGAAATGCTAATGATAGGATCTCAGGTTTCTGGGCCAAATGGGTCCTCCTATTACTCCCATAAAACACTCAATTAGAGAAGTATTTTCATTACTGTTATGAGTCCCACAACTTGGCTATTTCTCCTTTAGCTCTATCAACACCTATCTTTACTGCTTAAGAAACATTGCTGTAATTCTAGATAATAACTCCTTTTTCATTCCTACAAAAGTATCTTAATCAAATGGAGCAGTCACTTCAGATTAATCACCATCCTTCTAGCTGTGTTTTTGTTATGAGACAAAGTGCTTTTGTAAAAATTATTTGTATTCTTGGTGTTTCTCCCACGTAACACTGACACATTTAAGAGGCTTTCTGCAATCAGAGCAAGTAGGCTGTGTCTCAGGGACTCAGGAATAATTAGATAAATATTGAACAAAAGTATTTGCAAAATACTTTCCTAACAAAAAAAAAAAAAAAAAGTCATTTCCTTAATGAGTTAATTCTCTGAGTCAGATGAGGCAGATAGAAATCGTAGCATAATCATTCCTGACTGCATTTAAACCAAAGGGAAAGAAATCAGTGAAAGACTTCTTAAAGAAACTAATCTTAAAATCTTCTCCAAAGGAAGAGAGTTGTGATGATTTTTACAGAAGTCTGAATGACTAGAGAGACTAAATCAGATTCACTGTGATATTAAACTGGGAACGTTTGTGCTTTCTTACACATAAAATATCCCCCCAATGAATGTCCAAAAGAAAGACCTTGATGGTTGTCCAGACACAATCAATGGTCCTAACGGCTGGAGAGGAGGAGGAGAAGAAAGGGATGTCCTGACAAGAAGTGAAAAGCTTCCTCCTTAAAAGTAAATATTTCAAGGAGCAATGAGACCTCTGAGAAAAGATTTTCAAAGATGAAGCAAAGAAGGCAGAAGTAGTGTCAGGGCAGATTCAGGTGTCATCCACAGAGGAAATAGAGGAAATGAAAACAGATAGTTCTAAAAAAAAAAAAAAAAAAAAAAACCTATAAAAAAAAATAGGATGGAGATGAGAGCCTTCATCACAAAAGGCAAGAAAAGGGAGGTGGAGAAAAAAGCCTCTCTTACAAAAGATGCTCGAAGAAGCAACTACAGGTTACAGCAGTCCCTATAAAAGATCTGGTGACCACAAGAGGTACCCCACAGCATCTCTTCAATTAAATTTATCATGTGCTACACATTTGTTTTTATGTTTCTTTTCCTGATCCTTTTACCCTGAACCCCTTCACTCTGACCCCCAGTGACTGTCTCAATATTCTGCCAGACTTCTGCTCTCCAGCTCCTTAGGTGTTTATTTACAGAGCTTATGTTACTATGTTACTACAGTTTTGTTTTCGGAGGGACTACAGTTACTATGCACTGTCTATGGAGAATTGAGAAAAAAAAATACAATTTATTTTCCAGTCTTCTTCTAATACAGATCTGAAACCTGCTCAGTGATACCGACTGAATGGATTTATCTGAGTCTTATGGAAGCAATTTTAGACTTGTGTGTTTGATATTAACTCTCAAATTTTTTAAAAGAGAGATCAGAGATGCATTAATGAATACAGAGCACAGGATCTTATGAGAACCACATAACATTCTCTGTCCTTTCTTGTGTCCATTTGTGTGTTAATAAAATGGACTGGAGTTCACTGAACCCTTCCCAGATGCAGACACTTCTCATGAAAATCTGCTACAAATATTACAGACTCAAGGCAAAGCCATGTTAGCCACATCTCTGAGAGTTGAACAAAATGGTTTATCAGGAAGCTGATACAAGGAAGAAAAAAACCCAGAAATATGTTTAGGCTACAGTAAAACTGAGATCTTAATCACAACCATAACTCATGTATACACACTACAACAGGCTGCTTAGTTAGATGATCATTTGGATGACCTATTACAGGGCAATATGACAGATTACTCAGCTAATAGAATAGAGACATTGAGCTCGTTTTTTTAATAACTGCTAGTTGCCAACATACCATTTTTCACGATCTTCCACTGTCATGTTCATGTAATAATAATAAAAAAAATAAATATGTGGAATAAACACATAAAAGTCAGGATGCAATTCCCCACTGCTGCTCCCTTCTCTTTGCCAGGAAGCTTTTAACAGAAGTTCATTCCCCAGCATTTCACCACGCCAAGAAGGACACTCGCCGGAAGGGCAGGATCTTCCCCCAGCCCTCCCTTGCCTCATCCACCCCATGTAATGAA
Organism: Pyrocephalus nanus; assembly: GCA_038380795.1. Classification (NCBI taxonomy): domain Eukaryota; kingdom Metazoa; phylum Chordata; class Aves; order Passeriformes; family Tyrannidae; genus Pyrocephalus; species Pyrocephalus nanus. Next base: position 3,261,358 of record CM076268.1, read on the forward strand.
GACATTTATAGAATCTTTTTTTGTTTTTGTTTCTTCCATTCAGCATTCCCAGCAGCCATAACCACAGCCACCAACACACATCACCTTTTTTTTTTTTTTTTTTAACATTTCACTGCTGAGAGCAGAAGGATCGCAGCAGAAGGAAGGCTGTGAGACTTGAGCTGGCAATAAAACCATGTGTGCCTTTTTATATTTTAGCTGCAAAACTGCTGTCTGTTCGCTGGCAGAAAATCACTCTCTTTACACAACCAGCAGTGTCTTTGTATATTGAATAATGTAGCTTGTATATTGAATAATGTAGCATGTAATTTCCTCTTGTTGAGGTGAGCAGTGAATTATTTATGGCCTTGTCTATACGGCGTTCATCTGCTGTACGTTAACGTGTGCCAGCTCCAACCACGAAGCAGAAATCAGCATCAACCTTTGCAAGCTCCTTGGCCCTAAAGCAGAAAAATGAGGATCTTTGGGAATATCCTAAGTAGGAAACATGGATGTACAAGATGACACACGGCTGGAATGGGGGAAAAAAGGAATAGCTGTCTTAGGTTTCTATGTAGTCCCACTGAAGGCCAGGGCACCTGAATCACTGGTTCAAATTGGAGCAGGATCAACCTATTTATTATTAAAATATATAAATTTTATATATTTATGTATAAATACATAAAATGTATTTATATGCAACTGAGAACTTAATAGCAAACAGGTGAGCCCTTTGCTTTGCTGGTTTCCCTGTGCAATTCCTTCATTCTGTAAGAGGAGGAGCCCTTGGGTGCTCAGGATGCAGGAGGAAAGGCTGGGAGGTAACGCTTGCAGCTACCACAAAAGCAAACAGCAAAAGGCTGAGGTCCCTGCTAGAGCTTTATAGCAAAACCCTGAAAACTTAGTACCCAACATGACCTACTCATCCCCAGATTGGAAGCTAAATAGGGTCAAAAGAGAAAATCCCCTCCAAAATAAAACATGCAAGATTTTTCATCATTCACCTGGTTTTTTGACTACATAAAAATATTTCAAATTCTATCAATTTCTGTTAAATAAACATGTAATAAAATTCCTCCTTTTTCTCTTAAAGGATTTTAGGGGAAGGCTGCAATCAAACTGGCTATGGAATCACAGAATCATGGAATCATTGAGGCTGGAAAAGCCCTCTCAGACCATCGAGTCCGAGTGTTAACTCAGCACTGCCAAGGCCACCACTAACCCACGTCCCCAGGAGTCACATCTACATGGGTTTTAAATCCCTCCAGGGATGGGGACTCCACCACTGCCCTGGGCATCTGTGCCAGGGCTGGATAACCCTTTCAGAGAAGAAGTTTTCCTTAATATCCAACCTAAACCTCCTCGTTGCAACTTGAGACCGTTTCCTCCTATCCTAACCCCTGGGAGAAGAAACCAACGGTCTATAAAAAGAAATTGCTTTCATATGCTCAGTCACATAACTGCAACTCTCCTCTCAACTATGAATAAGATAAAACAGATGGAACAGATTTCACATGCATATACATCTTCTGGATATCTAAGTGTATGACCCGTTTTTCAGGTCACCAGCCTTAATATTTAATATGCTTTCCTGTCTTTCATAATTCTTTAAAACAAAGATAAAACAAACCTCTTCTAGCACTCTTCAGGCTAAATTTTGTACTAGCCTTGTTGCTTTTAATCATAGTCAGCTTCTCCTACCACCACATGAAAGGGTGGCCTACTGTTAACCTATTACAAACACACTTCAAGTCCCCCCAGTAACACATTTCCCAGCTTGGGGTGGAACTGCTTCTCTGCTTTATGTCAGTGGGGCTACAGCACTTTGTTTCTCCTCTTCACATAATATAATTAAAACCTGGAACTCACTGAAGCCAAAATTGTGAATGCATTTGAAAGACATCAGACAATTAATGGAGAGTAACTCTGTCAATGGTTGCTATCCTCAATTCTCAGAAGCTAGAAAGGGATGGGGATCAGAGAAATCTATGAATACCTGTTCTTACATTCTTTTACTCCCTGTTTATTACTGGCCAGAGGCAGGAGGGAGGGGCACAGGTGCCTGTGCCAGTTGAAGATTTCAGGTAAGACAGTTGTGTTGGGTAGGTCACAGTCTAAAATATGGCAAATCAAAAAATAATCCCCCAGCTCTCAGGTGAGATGGGATGAAGCCCAGCCTATGCCTGTCCCCACAGCTACAGCTCCCCCAGACAGGCTCCACATCTCACAAACCACATCTTCTATTTTCTTTCTGTCCTTTTTCCTATTGCTCCTCCAGTCAGGCATCACTTCAAGAATTTGTATGTTGATGTGTTTATTAGAGCTGAGAGAAACTGGACTCTTTTTCCCAAGAAATCTAATTATTTCCCATTAAAATTAAAAAAAAACCCAGAACTATTAATATATGGAAACACAAGAGTACTTCATGTTCTTGCTCTGTTGCAGCTGCCTGAAAGGCTAGAGCCAGGTGGGGGTCAGTCTCTTCTCCCAGTAACAAGTGAAAGGACAAGAGAAAACGGCCTCAAGTTGTGACAGGGGAGGTTTAGGTTGGATATGAGGGAAAAATTCTTCACTGGAACACTGAAGTGGTGGAGTCACCATCCCTGGAGGGATTTAAAAGTCCTGGGACTTGGGACATGAGTTAGAGGTGGCCTTGGCAGTGCTGGGGGAATGGTTGGACTCGATGGTCTGAGAGGGCTTTTCCAACAGGAATGGTTCTGTGATTCTGTGTTGTGATGTTTGTTATTTGTCCACTATATCAGAAGTAGCTGCATCACAAGAAGTCACTTCAGCTGAAGCATCACCCAATACAGACATGGAACTTGTCCTCTGCAGCAGGTAATCCTTGCCTCCCTTCTTTTTTTCAGTTGAAAGCTACAGATGCTATAAAAATAAGGCTAAACAGCTTTAGAAAAAAAAAAAAAAAACACCAAAAACAAACAAGCAAAAGATTAGGCAAAAGATAATACTGCTGGATCTCATCTGCTCAGTAACTTCTAAAGGAGCACATGGCTTCTAATTTAATATATCTAATGGCATTCTTCAAGTAGTAGCTTTGTTGTTTTATCCATAGTCTCCTAATTGTTTCCACCAATCTGGAGAAATATTCTTCTTGCCAAAGTGCCCTCCCTGCCAGATCAGGAAGGTTGGTTTCATTCAAGCTCTCAGTTTGCACTGCTGCTGGTTTTTTGAAATCTCGGGGCAGAGCTGATCCCACGCCCTCCATGAACACTCCAGAAATGAACTTCCCTTCGGAAATATTTCACCCTGCAAAGCTCCTGTGAAGGCAAGGCTGTCATTAGTCACAAAAAGCTCTAGGTCTGGAAGTGAAACTCTGCCCACAGTCGTACAGTGATAAACTTTCCATGACTCACACCAAGAGGAATGGAAACATGAAAGGGCAAAGTGGGGCTGGTGGAGTAAAATCCTCATAACATTTTCACAGGGAAAAAGAAAACCAACAACCTCAAAATATTTAGTAGCCATGCAGCACAACCATGTAATTCATTTTCCATTCCTCCATCACCCATTGCAACCTTGTCCACAGCAACAGGGACCAGCTTTGTCCCGGTACAACAGTAATTTTTTAGGCAACACAGGATAGGTTTATGTATTTTTATACAGAAAACCTGCAAAACTTTACAATTATGGACACTTTCTAGCTATCAAGCTTACAGGAAATTATTTGAATTGAACCAGACTACAGGCAGCACAAAGATTTTTGCTCTTAGACACCCTCTGTTGAGAACAACCCAGAGTATTTGTACAAGTGTAATGAAGTATTTGTACAGAGGGAGGAAGTTCATCCTGTTAGTGGGCAAGTTGTACCATTTAAATAAAATAAAAACACAGTAAATGTAATAAAACCTGTGCTAAATTAAAAAAAAAAAAAATTATGTAAGGAAAGGAGATAAATAAACGTAGATTTTCTCTGTCCTGCTTGTTGGACAAATTTGGCTCCTCAAGTTAACATTTTTTGAAATAATCTATCACATCTATTCTATTTACCTCAGAGAAATCAGCAAGCTGCCAGAAAGAAGATATGTCAATGAAATGAGGATCATGAATCACTGACCTCTGCAAACTTTCTGGCCAAAAAAAAAAAAAAAAAAAAAAATCCAATACAAAACAATTTAAAAAAAAAAATGCAATTGCAGTGATTTAGAAAAGCCACAGGACTCATTACAAAGCTCAGCAACCTCCTGCAGACTGAAGTTATATAAAGCTCCTTTATTTACTTAACCCCCCTAATTTTTTAAAAAAATCATCAATAAATGCAACTCCCAAGAAACCATCTAAACCCAGTACAACCATTTTCACTGCAATCAATTGGAAAACAGCTACATTCTCAAAGGGGGAATATGTGGTCACAACCCATAATTACACATTCAACCTGTTGAACAACTGCTGCACATTTCTTCAAACACAAAATATTCTTTAAAGAACCCAGTTCTGGGGCTTTTTAAAGCCAAAGAAAACCTCCTGGATCCCCACTGAATCAGCAATCTCGCCTAAATAACAACTGTGGCTTCTTCCATAACCCAGCTGGTTTCTTTCTCAAAATCTAATCCAAACACAATCTGCTCCTTCCTCATCAATATACTTCCAAAGAAAATGTGAGAATGGAACAAATGAAATGCTCCACGTGCAAAATAAAAATAAAAAAAAAAAATCAGCAAACTCCCCTAAAATCAGCATAAGAGCGGTTGTTTCAATCACATAAGGATGACTCTCATTATTTGTGCTGCAATGCTCAGGAAACAGCTACTGAGATTAAATCACCACTCAATTAGGGCATAAACACTGCCTGAATAAACAGATTCTTGGAAGCAAGGAAAATAAAAAAGAGGGGGGAGTGGGAAGGGGAGCTCCCTGTCCTGGATCAGCTACAGCAGGGCGATGGTCTCCCCCAGAAACCTGTTATTACACCTGAAGCCTTGTGCAGGTTCCTGGAAATTACCAAGGTCCAGCTTCTTGTACTCCTAACATGCCACATCCACATGTTTTGATGTTACTGTTTGATCTGCCTTGAAAATGTGAAAACAATAAAGCTCAATATTATCCATTTTTAAATTATTTTAAATTATTTTTGAGCATAAAAATATAATTAGTGTTTATATTTATTTTTATATAATTATATTTAATTATTTCAGTACTCTTTCTATTTTATCTGGTTTAAATAAGTCCAGATTCAGATTCATCATTTATTTTTGGGTTATAAAAATAAACATTGCAGAATAAACAATGCAGGCAGGAAAATAAAAAAGGACAAAAGTCAGCCAGCCTCTGGCCTAATGATAAACTCTGAGCTAAACCCTCTCATTTAGACCTAAACTAGCACAGAGGTTTAGAAGATAAGAGACTGGTTCCTCCACATTTAGGGCAGGGATGAGATCTCCCCAACAGTTCCCCCACAACAACACCCGCCCCAGATCCACACCAGGTCATTTTCCTTGAGCTATTCCAGCTCAAGATTTATATGGAAATGTGGGATTCGAGGCATCAGCACTGCAGTGACTTCTCCAGAAACAAAGCTCCAAAAACTCTGGAATTAAAAAAGTACCAGTAGCAGCCACCCAAGCTGTGCCACCACAAAGCTCCAGGAACCCCTCCCCTGGGTCAGGGCAGAGCTCACAGCAACATTTTTAATCTTTCTTCTTGTACAAACACGAAGCAAAGTCCTGTTTTCATGCATTTATGAGGATGCTCAGAGCAGAATTTTGCCTGTGGTACACGCTGGCTTCTCCACTCTTGATCAGAACTTGCTGCCTACGACGTGCAGCACTTCCAGCAATTCATCTTTTCCCTTCACTTAGTTCCTATTCATCTCACAGAGTGTCTCTTGCTACAGAATCACTGACAGATTTATCTTGACTAGGAAAAAATCACACACTGTAAAAAAAAAAAGCACACCAAAACCAAACCTGTGCCTTTACATAAATTACTCCAGTGCATTTCTTCTCATAAAAAGCCACTTTAGCCCAGTTCCAGAAATAATTAGGCATGGTCAAAGTTTAGTATCTTTATTTTTAATCCTCACAGTAACTGTGAGCAACCTCCCAATATATCCCACATGGTCCTTGAGGTCGTTCCATGGAAACGGTGTTAAAGCAATGCATCCATCATGTGGGGCTCACAGATTCCTCTCCCAAAAATCTGATTAAAAAAGTTCTAATATTCAAAATACAACCAGAAATCACATCTATTTAACAAAACCCCCCATTGAAATGATTGAATCACTGAGAGCCAGAATAGATATAAAACACTGATGTTAATGGGAGTGACTTTAATTTTTACCCCTTCCAAATTGTATTTTCTTACATGTCCAGAAAAAACATTGATGCCAAAATAAGATAAAGACAGATGTAGAAGGTTAAATAATTTATTCAGTGATTTAATTTCAGTGAGAATTCTTCATTATAAATTTGCCCTATATACTATCTTTTGTTATATAGAAAAAAAAAAAAAAAAAAAAAGGAAAATAAGCCAGTGAAGATACAGGGATCACCTGAAATACAGTTTGAGGTGAAGAAAGTGGATGTTTGATAAGGCTGGTCTCGCCACAAATGCCTTTGTTACATTTTTAATGAGATCAAACAGCAGTTGAAATTTCATTCCCAACACAGGATATCACAACAGTTTACAATAATAGAAATTTTTACCTACCTGCCCTTTCAAGGAATACATCCCACTATCACCTCACAAATCAGCCAAATTCCTGCTACATGTACGAGTGGAACAGGGAACCACGAAGAATGAAGGCTGAATCTGTTATGAAGCTCTTTCACTCCAGTTATTTTTATCAAACAAATTGAAGAGGTTTGGGGGTAGGAAGGTGGGAAAAAAATATCATCTCTAAATACAGCTCCCATCCGCCCTGCAGTCAGGCTGTAATCAGAAATAAATAAGTACTTATCTTCAGAAAACTCTCGAGGCAAAGAATTGGTCTGGTATTGACAGAGCTCACGCACCAAACCCAGCTGGTTTTTTGTTGCCTCTTTCTTTCTCCCAGCTGTCCATCCAGCTTTATTTTCAGGCTCCCAGGCCTGCTAATTATTTGAGTCTCTGGAAAGATATTGCTGCAATTTACTCAAATGGCTCTTCTGGAGCAACTTACTCAACAGAAATATGGGTTTCCCTTCATGCAAAGCTCAGTCAGGTGATGGTAACACTCTCACTTCCATCATCTTACCTGAACATGAGGAAAAGTTGTGGCTGCCCCATCCCTGGAAGCGTCCAAGGCCAGGTTGGACGGGGCTTGGAGCAACCTGGGCTAGTGGAAGGTGTCCCTGCTGATGGCAGGGGGGTAAAACCTGATGGTCTCTGAGGTCTCTTACAACTCAAACCATTCTGTGATTCTGTGAAGTTGCTCTGAGCAGCCAATTTCTCTGTGTCAGCCACAACATGAGGTTCAAGAAGCGACTGCCTGCCATCCACACCTCTGAGGATTGGTGAGATGAACACCAAAGCCTCCCTGTGCTAAAGAAAAATAAACCTTCCCATTCAGTGTGCCAGCTGACTCTTATTCAAGGAAGAGATGGAGAGCTGGTGTAGCACAGTTGGATTTGCAGGAAAGAATCTTTTTCAGTGCTGAAGAGTTATTTTAAGCCCAGGTCTTTGTCTCTTGCATTGATTACGGGGCCAGAACTAGCACGTGGGAGAAAAATGTTCTCGGAGTATTTCCAATGTCCTGCCAAGCATTTTCAGCCTCGACATGCTGCAAAAATAGTGGGCATTCACAGTTATGTTACTCTGATTACCATCTTGTTCTTTTTACACATTTGATTTTACTTGATTTTAGCAGCTGCTGCCTCAGGTTGATTTAAAGTGAGAAACATACTCTTTCCACCATCTGATCTCTAATACTTTCTGCCACTTTGCAAGGGGGATGCAGCATAAATTGCTAAATCTTGTGGGTTGTGAGAGATCAGCTGCTAATTTGAGGCTGCTTTTGAGGGATGAATAACATTGTATGGAATAAATAGAATATGCATCACGTCATGCCTTCAGTGCCTGTTTATCTCGTGGTGTGGCAAAATGTTTTTGTGTGCAAAAATGCAACCAAGTGGTATCCACCAGAACTCATCTGATGCACCTTCACACCTCATAAATAAGCAGTTTTCCTGAAAGGGGATCAGTCTACGTGATACTTAACTTTGCTTTAAACACAATGTTGTTGTGACAATTCTAGAGCAACGTAACAGCTGCTCCTTTGATTTTTACTGGCTGGGAAGGGATTTTCCTCCACCTCCAAGCCGAATTTTCTCCATAAACTTTACTATCTTAACTAAGTCATCTGAATTTTTTTTTTTTGTTATGACTCGTGTGGTACCTTCTCCATGAGACATACATTAAAATGGATGGAAAAACGCGTCTCATCCCTACATAAGTACCATGTAAGTGCTTTTTTTCATGAATAGGCCATTTCATCTTTCATCTAGTGCTGAGTGGGTGAAAGGAAACATACACAGCTGCATCCTGAAAAGACAAACTCAGCATTAGAGCCTGTCGTTAAAGTTTCTTGTAAATTCAAACAAAAATCAGTCAACTAAAACTATTCATTGATGCCAAATCAAAACTGGGGCTTTGTTTCAGTACTTAAAAAAAAAACCACAACCGTGTTCCAAGCCTAGTAGTAACTTTAACAAATGGTCAACAACTTTAATTCTTTAAGCAATGACACATCAGATAAACCTCAGCCCATTAACCAAGAAACCACACATTTGTTACAAAGTGAATTAGACTCAAAGTCTGAAGAGGAAAACACAAAAAAAAAAGCTAAGTAGTCTCAAGAAATTTCTAATTAGTAATCTCTGTAAGAGCCACACAGTATCACCAGATAAAATTCTTGCAGGTAACTTCTGGCTACACCTAATTAAGCAAAACCTGTCTGATATAATATCATTATATTGCTTTCAGCTTCTGAGAAAAGGGTTTATTCTGCAGAAGTTGAGAACATTTACTTCCAAAGTCTCCTACCATTATTCCTAATTGTTTTTACTAACCAGCTTATAAGATGCTGCCATTCTAAAGACATTTCTGCAGGTTTATACTCTGGATTTTGTTGCCTATAAAGATATATGTCGTTAGCAGAGCACACACTTGATGTGGAACCCAGTGCCATTTGATAATGGATTAAACACTCATTACTGCCCTCTCCTATCTTTGGATCATCTCATCTGAAGAACAACACTTCTATCACAAACTTCAAAAAATTCAAGTATCTTAATGTACTGATTTCCACTATGAGAGGAAAGAGGACATGCTGCACTCTTTCACCAGCCTCTCAAAAATATCACAGCTCTTGATGCTGTTTCCACAACACGAAAAAATCTAGCCCAGGAATCTTGCACAAAGACCCCAGTTTAAAACTTTAACAACAAAAAAGGGGAAAAAAAAAATCTATGCTATGTGTGGAGCCCAGTGAGTAAATACTGTAACATCCAGAACAACAGTAAGGTAAATCTGTTCCTCAGCCACTGAATCGTTCACTGCCCTGACTTGGCTCTGTATTCCTGCAGGTTCCACCCGTGTTTGGCTTCAGTTTGCTTGTTTTCCACTTGGAAGGAACACAACCACAAATACCTTTTCATGCTTTAGGTTGCACTTAGCTGGCCTGCAGATTGTAAACAAACAGGATAAAAATCTGAGAACTTTCTTTACTGAATTTCCATGAAAAGAAACCGGGGGGGGGGGGGGGGGAAATAATTAAAAAAAAATCATCAAAACCCCAACTCTGCATAATGATGAATGTACCAAGAGAAATTTGGCATGCACTCCCTCACACCCTCCCTCTTCTGCAACATTTTCTGCAATATAAAGACAACATTTAGCCCAGCAAACTAGATGGTCTTTATTTGTGGGCAGAGGCAATCCAAGGCAAGCGCTCCAAGAGCCTTTTTTTCTTTTTTTTTTCCAGTGGATATGTTAATTATTTAACTTCTGTTGTAGGGAGACTGTCCCAGACTAACCTTCCACTCTCCCTGCTTAAACTGCAGCAGGGTCAAAATTCACTTTTTAGGGTCTTGCAGGGAGAAATTGGAAAAAAAAATAAAAAAATGCCCACTCTTGATGGAGGTCCCAGGTGGCACAAGTGCCTAATTCCTTCTATCACATCCTGAGGCCAGGATGCTCCATGGCTTGCTCTGTGAGACAAAGCCCCTCCTGAGGTGGCCCAGAGAACACAGTTCTAAAGGAGAAAGGAGGACCAACTGTTCTCAGATGCTCTGCCCCAGCCAGAAAGCTCTCACTCCAATCAAACATCCTTGTGTAGCAGGGCACAACTCAAAAGTGAACAGTGGGAGGTAAAATGAGGTTTTATTTTTAAGCAGCAGTGCTTGTTGATATGTTTGGTTCCAGACAAAGAGAGGAGGGCACAGAGTCGCTACAGGACTGCAAAGGCAGCTGAAATCAGACCCAGTTCTGAGCTCAGGTTCCTCTTCTGGAAATAAACCATTTACTGAAGCAATTCACAGAAGAAATCTGAAGTGACACCAATTTCCATCAACTGCAGTTGGCAGCCAGATTGTCAAGAACAGATGCACGGCTGTTAATGATAACCCAAAAAGCTTCGTTTCTAATGCAGAAAAAATGAAGTAAGAGTGTTAACATTATAAAACTCTGCAGAGAACTGGAAGCATCTCTAGAATACACCCCACAAAATACTTTCTGAGGACTTATCACTCTAACTTTAGCAGAATTAACATATCTAACCAAAAAAACATCTCCAGCAAAATACCTCCCAAGTTCTGAAATGCATTTCCATCTCTTAAATTTCCCTGTTGCCAATAGTGTTTACCTTGAGTCAAAGGCATGAATCTTTGATTTCATGAGATTAATGTAATAATTTGGGTTAGGCTGTTAATGCATTCCAAGCTCTCAGACACACAGGAGACTAAGATGGCATCCAGAGCATACAGATGCATTTGGAGGGTGGTTTTAATGTGATATAAACTAGAATTTCCTTAATATATGTCTGCAGCAGGGACTACACTGAAATAAAATCTTCCTAGGGTGTCTTAGGCTGCAAGAGATGTCTTCCAAGCCCATTTATTCTTTCTAAGCCCTTCTATATAATATAAATAATAACACTAAGGAAAACCCCTGAAGCCCTATCAAATAAGTGACAACAAAAGCATTCTAGGAAAGCAGTGCTCATTTCTCAAAAGTGACATATAGCCACTATAAAACAATGATAAATAAAATATGCATATTATAAGCAGAGAACTGTAGAGAAATAGGCTGCATTTGTCAGCAGAAATGCTCGGTCCAGGTGATGCATCAAGCTGCAGATCCAGAGTCAAGGGTCCTGTTAGTGCCTCAGATCCAGGGAAATGTGGGAAATGGGTCTGTACTGAGCTGTTCTACCAGTAATAGTATTGAGTTACAGGTATTTCTGTAGTGGTCACCAAAAGGAGCTGCATGATTTTGGAAATAAGGCATTGTTGATGCTGGCCCTTGCTCAGCCTCCTTTAATACTTTCCACCCCCAAGAACACTGTTAAGAAAACACAGCAGGTGCCACCAAAAGTCATATCAATCACTGTCTTCTGCAAAGATCACTCCACACCCAAAGCTAAGGGCATGCAACAAAGTGCCAAGAAATGCCACATCTTCCATCAGAGCTTCGGGAACGTGACTCACCAGCAGTTTTGGGCGCTGCAACCCCTCCACCCTGCCTCATGTCCTCTACAGCAGAGCTCCCCCCAGGAGCAACCCTGCTCACACCCCCCATCAGCTCTGCTTGCCCTGGCTTCAGCAGGAACAGCTCCAACATCCAGTCAGCAGCCTTATCGTGGCATCTTGTTACAGTTGGAAAAGATCCCTAAGATCATCCAGCCCAACCATCAACCACTGCCACCCTCACCACTAAACCACCATCACCACCTCGTCACTGTCATCCCTCTGTGAGAGCCATCCTGAGCCTGGGCAAGGAGGCTGCCAGGCTGTTTTGGCAGAGTTTTTTATTCATGAAGTACTCTGGTGCTCTCCCCATGAAAAATAAGGGCAAAATAATTGTTCCCTGAGCTCATCTCCTTGCTTTTGCTTCCAAGGGGGAGTTGGCACTTCGAGTGTGATGATCCCTTCTGCATCCCCGAAGTGCTTCAGGAGAGCAGGGCCTGATTTGCAGAGCTGGAGCAGAGCTCCAAACCAGAATCAACCAGGGAAGGCACCCAGGGATCAGTTCTCTGGCCCTGAGGGGAAAAAAATGAAAGGCCAGGATGGGCAGGGTTGGGAACAGCCTGGTCTAGGGGAAGGTGTCCCTGCCCATGGCAGGGGGAAAATGAGATGAGCTTTAAGGTCCCTTCCAACCCAAACCATTCTGTGATTCTATCACTCTGCTCTATAAATAACTGAGTCAATCCTGCTCCTCTTATAGGTTATTCCACCAGTATGTGGAGAAATCAGGCATTCTAGAACCCATCCATCCTTGCTATGTAAGAGAAATGATGTCTCACCATTGACTACTTGATTTAATTTACAGTTTTCCTGCATGTTTAAATAATGAAAAATGCCTTCAGCATCCAAATCATTTATAATCAAAGTGAATTCAGAAGTTCAGGATAATCTATAAACTCAGAAAAATTCATGGTTCTTCTCATTAAGTGAAAAAATAAATTATATGCTGATAACATACATCAGTTTCTTTATTACCTCTTTATTGACTCAATGTTATAAATTACACTTTGATAATAATATTAAATCAGAATGAAACCTTAAAATTATATGGGTCTCGTTCCTTTACATACGAAAACTTGCATTTGAAGTTATTCTTACTTTTCCTCCTAAAGGTTACCTGTGCAGGCCTAAGCTACACCAGCAGAACTGAGCTGGAGCAGACAAAATGTATCCTCCAAACATGAACATTGAAATACAACATATGTATGACTTCACTAATCTTTTTTACACCTTCTGTCCAACCTGAAAACTAATTAAATGAGTAAATGCAGCAGTTTCATTGGGCCCATTTGTGCTGTGTCCTCAGGGGATGCCAGAATGGACTCAGACATACCTTGGAGTTTGGTTATGATCCATGTGCATCAGAACTTTGGGGCATGGAGGGTGTGTAACTCCCAAAGGCAGATGTCAGAGTGCTTTTCAGAGGTGCTTCTCAATTTGTGGGTGACAAAATGACACAGTACTGTTACCTGTACTACCATATGCCAAGAAAATTCAGATCTCCTAAGTCACCATTCAGAATCCCATTACATGGGAACTGAGGGATTTCAAAGAAAATTCAGTGTATTATACAAGATGGAAAGCCACAGGCAATCCAATTTCTAAATAAACCAAGGCAGACAGCACTAAATCTGACTTTCCCCAAGTAACCACATTAAACTGAGCGAATTTCAGTCTTTTCTAAAGCTCAGCACACAGAGAAAGTGAATTTTCCAAGCTTCCCAAGATGCAATAATGCTCCCCATCCCAGAGCTGTGCCAGAATCTCCCTGCACCGCAGTGACAGTGAGCACTTTTTGGGGCCAAAGCTGGCAGATGGCACTTTCAGGAGCAATGGTGCAAGACCTGCAGCGAGGAAATGAAACCCTCAGCCTCATAAACAACTCTCAGTTAAGAACTGGAGCCCTCATTAATATAACTGGTTTCATATGAGGTGCTAAAACTCTAATTCACTGCATTAGTTAAGGAGTGTTTTGCTCGCCTTTATTTTTGCTCAAGCACAGAAGAAAACAGGAGGGGGAAAGTGTGTCATATACTCTGCCTCCAGCTAGTGAGTGCCATGCTAAAGTGCATTTTTCACCTCAGATGAAAAATGAAGGTAGGTAGCCTTTCAGCACAGCTGCTCCTGAGGACTCAAATGGAAAATAATTTGGAGAGCAACCCTCACATAGTTCACTCAGAACTCACATAGTTCACTCAGATTTATGTCCTCCAGCCTGCATGAGATCCACAGAGCGAGTATGACTCCATCCCAAACTGAAATCCGAGGGAGGAGACACATTTAAATGTAAAAACAAACTACAGTGCTGCCACTGGGGGAAGGAAAAACTAAAAAAAAAAAATAAAAATAAAAATAAAAATAAAACAAACAAACAAACAAAAACCAAACCAAAACAAAACCAAACCAAAACAAAACAAAAAAAAACACCATAAAAACAAACAACCAAACCACTGATCATTACCCTTCAGGAAATCACTCAATCTTCAGTCTTTCTGCTTCAAGTCCAGAAAATTAAATTTCCCCTTTCTAATGGTGCTGCCTTTGAGTACAGGCCAAAAAAATAAACAAGCACAAGGCTTCTGTGACCACGGAGCAGGATGAGGGTCTGCACCTCTGGCATCTCTGGTAATGGGAGGAAAAACACACCATGGAACACCTTTTCTCACTCTTGCTGGTGAGCAATCAGTCATCTCATCCTGCTGCCTGACACTGGTCATGCTCATTGGGGTCAGGATAAACAGCTTTGCATCGGGGGCCAAGTGATGCTTTTCCACTCTGGAGGAGATATATCCCCACCTGCCCACCTTTACTTCCACTTTTCTTTGAAGCCTTTAAACGCTGAGGATGAGCTGCATCGCTCTGTAAGTGGATGCTGCTCTCTGATTTCACTGTTCCTTCCCCTCCCTACACATACTTCCACCTTGCTTTCAGTTCTGCATGACTTTAAAACTCCTCTCACTGCTTTTACCTTGGTTCAAGATGAATTATCCGCGTAAGCCATTAAAGTGCCTTTAATGGCAGCACAGTTCATGATAATAAAACCGTCCTTTCCATAAAATGTACTGTCCCCCTTCGGAAAATGGAGTAAGCCTATTAATTATTTTCTTAAAGACTGAATCTCAAAATGGCACTGCTGACATTTGAGGCTCATAAAAAATACAAGTCTGTGTCTGTGAGATCTGTGAGAAAACAAGTTTATACGATCTATTTTAAGATGAAAATATTTATCAAGGAAGACAGTTGCCAATTAGGAACACAAACAGCAACAAAGCCACTTACAGCAAACTGTCTTTTTGGATTTTTAATCTCTTCCATGCCAAGAGCATGTTTCTCCCCAGCAGAGTGGTGTACAAAATAAGTGACATCTGGTGGCTTTATGCTGTAATAGAATAAGGCACCTCATTTCAATGCTGTTAACCAATTCAATTTTTAGGTTTACTGCTTCTTAGCGAAGCTTTTTAGATGTTTTATTTACTTATTTTCACACAGATACTTCTGACACCCCTGGGCATCACAGTCCTGCACTGTGACAACTGCTGTTATCTAATCCAAGTGGGATTGTCACACTCAAAAACAAGACTCCAAAAAGGAATTAGGAAGGGGATAAGAGAAGAGCACTAAGATTTAGCTGGGCAACACCAGGGAGGATCAAATAGAGCCAGTTTGTAAGAAAAAGGCTGTAGAGAATTTTGTGAAAGAAAACCTTCACAGACTCCAAGAATTCACATGCTCAAAGTAATTAATATCAACTCAGGTCCCTCTGGATTGTTTTTCATTAGATTTTAATTAAACACAAAAGAAACAGCTGCAGTTTTCATTCTGAGTTTAGCAGCAATCTGGTGACTAAAACTTTTACAAATCTGAAACAACCTTTCCACTTTTTACACCTTATTGAATCTCAGCCATGGCCACATCTAATCCAGCCAAGCCTCCTGCACCTAAACCTAAACCTGCAGCCCAGACATAAAGCAATTACAACTTCCCCTTCAAACCCCTACAGCCAGAAATACATTTTTCTTTTAGAAAGCTGTAAGCCTCTCTTGGATAATTAATAAACACACTGTCAGTCAGCTACAGTTAAAATTACAAAATTGCTGGCACTGCAATTTCAAGGTTTGTAACACCAGTTTCTGCAGTAATAAGTAGTTGTGGGAGGGAAAAAAAATCTGTAAGCACTAACAGAAATGAGATGAAACATAAACAGACTCTAAATATTTATCAGCAGAGGAAGTTCAAAAATATCCCAGCAAAAACGAAGCGGATGGCAGGCTATATCCAGCCCATTGAGGGTTCCTCGAAGGATGTGCAAGGAGGAACTTCATTTTCGGCTTGACATCGCTAAATCAAATTAATTCCTTCCTCCTATTCAACTGCTGCATAAAAATCCTTGATGCCAAAAGGACAAAAGCTAAAAATGTCCCTAAACCCTTGGCTGGATGCTGCACTTGATGTAAAAGGTTGCCCAAAGCCCCATCCACGCCCTGCAGCAATGCAAGACTTTAAATAAAGAGTTGGACTTTGGGGCTTTCCATCACTTTTAAGGCCTAAATATCCTCACCAGGAATGTCCACCTGCACGGTTGGCTTCCCTCAGCACTGAAAAGGGGCTGCACATCTGCAATATCTCCATAAAAAGGGACCCTCTGGGATAACACAGCTACTGATAGATGATTTCAAAGAGAAATATTATTTCCTCTTCACATTCCCTGGTCCCCACCAGACATCACCCTCACCTTACGACCTCCTGGCTGAGCTAAATAACATATGCACAGAAAAATACAGCTGACTGACTTTAGCTCCAGCCACTCAGCACGAGGAAAACTTCTTAAGATCCCATTTCAATTTATTTTTTTGAAACCCTGGCATGCTGAAGTCAGCAGGAAGACATTTCATCGACTTTAATGAAGCCAGAGGTTCATCCTGAGAATTGCCATTTGGAATGAACGCAGCATTTATATTATCTCATTTGAAACCTTCCAGTTCTTTTGTTAAATGCAACTTAATGATATTTGCTATTTCAGAATTATTTGCTAGCTTTGAAAATACAGAAGGAAGGTTATTAAGGTACTGCAGTGGAAAATGTTTAGTGATTATGGATGGGTTATTCTTGTTTCTGGGACAGGCAAGTATTTTTAACACATAAATATTCGTTTTCATAAAAAGTTTCTGTTCATTTTGTCATTCTGAAAAGCCTTAAAATTTAGGAATTGTAATAGTGCAACGAAAACCACTGTTGGTATTTACATGTTTATCTGCATTTTCACAGTATATTTTGGTGGTTTGTGGGTTGTTGGTTTTTTTTTCCATTTATTATACAATGTACTAGCACAGCAAGACAAAAACCTGGAACACTGGGTAGATAACTACACCCACTTAATGGGTACCATTAAAAGAAAATGCTATCAAAACACAGCAGAGGCTTTTTATGCATTCCTCTGTATTATACCAAAATGAGTTATTGCAATATTCCACCTCTGATAGCAAACCTCAGGAATACTCAGGTTTTAAAGCTGGATGCAGAAATGAGCAGCAGGTGATTAGAAGCCATCTAAGAGTTATTAACTTAAGCTAAAAGCTGCTCCCTCTCAAGCTCTGGAGTGTCACAGCCAAGCACTGCTCAGGTTTTCCAGCCCCACACTTTGGAGAGCAGAGGGCTCTGGATTTCTCCAAAACAACTGGAAAACATTTTGAGTGCTCCTAATCTGGAGCAGGCAGGTTCTGGCTCCCTCACACCAGTGACAACCCAAAGCTGAATTAATCTGCCCTAAAGCAAGTTGAATCCACGTGGGATTTCCATGGATACCAATATCTATTCCATTTTACTATGCTCTGTATTTTTAATTTTGCTGATCTCCTTAGCAATGTTCAAAAATCTGCTCTGAAAGGTTAAAAACTTCAGTATTTAAAATCAGCTGACGTTAAACACATTATTTCCTCTTTTCTCAGTGAGAGGATGAGCTTAGGTTCCTCTCTTCCCTTCTGTTCACCTCTCACAACCCATTTCTTGTTGAAACTGTTTTAAAGATGGTATAAATAGCTTTGCAAAGTAATTCTAATACGAAATGTCAAGTGCAATAGTGGTTTTATTCTGATTTATCCTTATCTGATCCTCAGGCAACTTAATTCTCAACCTGAGAAACTGTTTTCAGAGCTTCATAATTCATGAAACTTTTCATCTGAATTATTTACTTTATGAATGGCTCTGATGAGTTGCTCAGGGTGTAAAGCTGTAGCACTCAGTGCTGAAGGGCCCAGGAAGGAGGGTTTTTCCCTTTAAATGAAGGGCCCATCGTTACATCTCGTGCTGTAATTTCCATGTTCGGTCTTCAATGCACAGCAGTGGTTTTATCTGATCTTTTATCTCTTGCAATAGATGCAGTTACAACCCAGATGTCACGGTGTTCTCCCAGCCCAGGGAAACACAAACAAGCAGAGAGTCCCTGATCCCGAGGCACAACCTCACCGTGGGAACCAATATTCCTTCAGGGGGGCTGAACTGGGAGCAAAACCTGATCACAGAATCACAGAGCCACTGAGGCTGGAAAAAACCTCTGAAATCATCAGGTCCAACCCGTGATCGACCTCCACCTTGTCACCAACCCAGAGCACTGAGTGACATGTCCGGTCGTTCCTGGAACACCACCGTGATCGTGACTCCACCACCTCCCTGGGCAGCTCCTTCCAATGCCTGATCACCCCTTCCATGAAGAAATTCCTCCTGATGTCCAGCCTGAACCTCCTCTGGCACAGCTTGAGGCCGTTTCCTCTTGTTCTGTCACTAATTGCCTGGGAGAAGAGACCGATTCCCACCTTGCTACAGCCAGGAGTTGTATCCACCACCTTGCTGATGGACAAGTTCAACCTGCTCCCTTTCCACTTCAACAGCAGCATCCAAAATCCACTCCAGAAATGGCCCCAGGAAGTTTCCTCAGGCTTCAGCTTGACTGCTGAAGGACAAGCTGTACAGCAGCAGCCCTACAAATGAACTAAGGGGTGATGGGAGACAAGAAGAGGAGCACCATCACCAGCCTAACACAGTGAACCAATCCTGGAAAATCATGGAAATTTGAGATTCATTATCCACTGCACTTACTTAACATGATCTATTCAACATGATCTAATATCTACATAGCTCAGTCATAAGGCAAATTACAACTAAAAAGTAGCCAAAAATCAAAGAGGTTTGGAAGGAATATTAGATAAGGCATTTGACAGGCTTGCAATGAAGTGTTGGTTTTAAGACCTGCTAAAGAATTTTCAGGAGATGGAGCTCCCCTGCGAGGAGCTGGCCCTGCAGGCAAATCCATCTCATTAGGTGATATTCTCCTAGTAAACTATTAAACCATCCTTTTCCATTTCCTGCTATTTTTAGATTTACACAGACAAACCTCCTGGCTGCACCAGTCAAAGAGTCCTTCTTTTTCTTTGGATTAATAAATTCTAGCTCTTTTGGACCATTATATCCTTGCACACCGAGGTTAACACTGGGCTTTTATATTTTCTTCATATTATGGGCAAAACCTTCCAGAATCCTGATTTCTGTTCCTTTTTTTCCAGAAGCCTTTCCTGTTTCTTGGTATGTCACTAACTCATTTGGTTCCTGTTCTAAAGCACTTTCATTAAGTGCTTTTTTCTCCACACTGTTTCAAGACCTGAATTTCAACTGGGTGGGTGGGAGCATGTAAGGACATTCTCATCTTCAATCACCTGAAATTATCCAACATTACAAATTAAAATTCAAATTACAAATTCAGGTGGGTACTGCCCACCTTCAGAGCACTCTTCCAACACTACAATCCCCAGGCTTCTTCCACCTCCAAAGTACACCTTGAAGATAAATCTTTATTGTTTTTTTCTATGTATCTTACAGAGGTTTTCATTTTTCAAGGCAGTCTTATCTTGTTTTCTCTGGGTGACTTTGAACCTCACATTTTATCTTTGCTCTTGTTTGATCTCAGAGTTCTTCCCACTTGCAACTCACCTGTAACTCAATGACTGCCATTATTTGAAAGAAGTGTTCTTCCCTATGTTCCATGCAATCCTGAGAAGTTACCAGTCTAAGTTAACTTAAACTTGTCAGGTTTAAGCCAAGCACATGCCAAAAAATTAATATTACAAGAGTCTTTTTCAATCTCATCAGTTTTTCTAATTTTATGGTAGGATGGCAGGGTACATTCACCCACACTGAACATCAAGGGTTTTTCACAGGAAATTATATCTCCTTGTGAAACTTATTTTTTCCTACTGGAAGGTGTGAAGCAAATAAAAAAATGTCAGTTCTAGTATTTTGCTGTTTAGGGACAGACCTGCACCTTGTACAGTGAGGAATAACCCACCTTAGATACACAGCTGGCACTGAAAAACCACATTATTTTGAAAATGGTGTGCATATTTGATGAGTCCCAAGGATGGAACATTAAGTTTTAGAATAAAAAGTGTGTATTTAGTACTCCTTGGTGTATATACCACTCCATCACACCATCTCTCCACAGAACTGTGTTCATTTCCAAGGAAACCTGTAACACAGAAGGCAGCCACCTTGGGAGCCACATGGCTCCCACCATCCCTAACACTTCAGGGGCTTTCTGCAAACCAAGGGGGAGAAGGTTCACTGCACCAGGAGCGCAAAAAATGTCTCTGGAGCCTATGGGTACCACCTCACTTCTGGCAAGTTCATCAGGAAATCAGCAGTCACTTCTGAGATGTGGAGAACAAGGGTTTCAGCCAGTTCAAACTACTGTGGGAATTCTAAGAAGGTGGATCAAGGAATGAGAAGAGGCAAGGCAATGGCTTGGGGTTGGAGAGTCCAGACAGGAGAGTTGCTCCAGTTCAAAGAAGATCAGAGGCATGGGCCATCCATCCTATGAGCAAAGGCTGAGAGAGTTGGGGTTGCTCAGCTTGGAGAAGGAAAAGCTCTGGAGAGACCTTAGAGCCCCTTCCAGTACAGAAAGGGGCTCCAAGAGAGCTGGAGAGGGCTTTGGACAAGAGCCTGGAGTGACAAGACAAGCAGGAATGGCTTCACTGACACAAGGCAGGGTTAGATGGGATATTAGGAAGAAATTCTTCCCTATGAGAGCAGTGAGACATTGGCACAGGTTGCCCAGAGAAGCTGTGGCTGCCCCATCCCTGGAAGTGTTTAAGTCCTGGCTGGATGGGGCTTGAAGCAACCTGGACCAGTTGAAGGTGTCCCTGGCCATGACTAGAGGGTGGAATTAGTAGTTGTTTAAGGTCCATTCTAACCCATTCTGTGAACATCCCATGGCCTCTGGTGTGCTGCCACCAGGGGACAGAGGTAGAGCATCAGGACAGAGCGTGCCATGGACCACTCATTCCTACTCACATTCACCAACACATTCCCCACCACTGCTGCCTTGTCACTGCCATCAACCCCCAGCACTCAACAGGACAATATTTTCCCCCTGTTTCTCCTCACAAGGTGCCATGGACATCACCTGGTTATCTCCCCTCAGCGGACGCCGCACTCCTTAAAACCAATGCTCCCAAACCACATTCAGCTGCTGCCTGAAACCAGGTGTAACGTAAATTAATAAATATTCCACGGAAAAGCTACATTAACTGCTTGCCCCTCAAGTGCTGTTTAGTGGCATGTCAGGCACAGCTGTGTAATCAAAGGATTACAGAGCTCCCATTGCTCCGTGCCTGCCGCACTCCCACCTCCTCGGGAGCTTTCCTGTCTCCCTCACATGTAAAACCCAAATCCAGGAACCAGGACGGAATTGTAATCGTGTCTTTGAGCCCAGGGAGCACAAACGAACAGGCTGCAGGGACAAGCAGCCAGTGTGAGTCTACAACACGTCTTCTGTGAGATACACGGACAGCCACACGTGTTTTTAAGAGATAGGTGAACAGTGGTATAGATAATTAGCTCATTTTAGTGAGATTGCAGTGTAAGAGGAGAGATGGGTGTTGTTCAGGCTGCTTTGAGATAAGGACTTGCAGAAGCTTACAGATCCCTTCCCCTCTCCTGAATAGCTGTATTTAGACTCCAGATCTGGCACCACACTTGGTCAGTAAGAAAAACAGGGCACTTCACTAAAAAACATGAATAAATAAGACACACTAATTTAAGGGGGAAAGCAGTGAAAAAGCAATGCTCTCTTATTGGAAATCTACCTTGTTTTTCCACAGCACTTTGGATTCTTCCAGATGAGCAGCATAACTCCAGTCAAGGAGCATGGTGGGAATTTAGAATTACCCCTCACTGCACGAGGTGTGGAGGGAAATAGGAGGGTTGGGGGAGGAATGGAAGCCTGAAGACAGTGCTGAAAGAGCCCAGTTCAAACCAGGGGGCAGCTTCTGCAGCTCTCTAAGATGCTTGGAACAGAGTGTTCCACATCAAGTATCCAGAGTAGCAGTGAGTGTTCAAACAGCACATTTCCTTGGAGTTCCTGATTGTGGGATGCAACAGTAACTGTAAGGGTCATTAGGAGGGAGAGGGAGTTTACTGGCACCTGTTGGTGTTGTGGCTTTCTTTGCCCCAGTGATGTATCTGTACTGAAAGAGAAATGCAGATGGGTGTTTTAACTTCCTAAAACAATATGTTATTCAGGTGAGATCAGCCCACTGCTGGCTCATCTCTGGAGCAAGTAAATCAGCACGCAATGGTAACACAATGCTGAGTTACAGCTCCTTAAGATTTTGCTCCATGGATGTATGAGGAAGCACTCAGAGCAGGAAAAGTAGTTGATAAAAAAAAAGATTCCCTTCCTAGTCAGCAGAGGAATCTGGCAACAAATCCTTCTTGGTGAAGGGACTGTAGTATCACACCTAACAATGTCTCATGATCTTGGCAGAGTTTGCTGTCATCCCCCAAACAACTTGATCTTAAATATACACAGATACTCTGAGAGATGCTTTAGTATTAGACCATGGTCCATCTTTAAAAACATTTTCACAGAAATCACCTGGGCTACCAGCATAAGCTTTGCCCACTGAAACTCCCCATTCTCACAGAGCTCCTGACACAGGCTGCTTAAAATAATGTTAAAATATAATATAAGCAGTATCTTATTTGCATCTCTATGATTATGCCTTCTTAATCCTATCTTTGTTAATGGATTACATACCTTCATCCTTCCACTTAAACCACATGAAATAATTCAAATATGAGAGTCTGCTTCAACCCTCTCATTTATATGATTTCCAGGTACCCACTTTTAGTTTAACAACAGAGATAAAATCCATTACTCTCTTCCACTGCATTAGTGGAATTAAGTGTTTTGCCATGTAAATCTCCACTGTGTCATAATGTTCCTGCTACAAACCACCAAATAAAACACTCTGAATTTGAGATTAGCCCTCCTATTACAAAATCTGAACCATAAAACTATTTTGTTATTGATCTCCGAACTGCACAGTGACTGCACTCAGACACTGGACCTAAGTGCTATTAAAAAAAAAAGGAAAGAAAGAAGGCAGTTTCACTACTAAATCTTCATACAAGTAGTTTCCTCTTTTCTGCATTCAAATTGATTTTCTTTCTTTTGGCACGTGAAGAGCCAGATGAATCCCTTGACTCAATGCCCAAGAGTGAAATGGCACCAGCAGCAGCAGAGAAGCTCTCAGGGCAAGAGACGTGTGACAACATTTTAATCACTGACAAAAAAAAGGCTTCAAGACAACTATGGCACTAGTGTTTACTGTTTGTAAGTAATATTTACTATTTATAAGTGAGTATATATATGTGTATAAAACATATATCAATGTATGTAAACAGCATAGATATAAATATATATGTAGAGGTCATATAAATATTGAGAGCTTTTATTGATGGAAATTTCCCTTTTTTTTGCCAGAGTTCAAGTAGTCCCCAGTCAGTATCAAGTTCAGTGCTGTTCAATCAGATGTTTGTTTATCCAAATGAGTGCATACAATTTTCAGTTAAACCTTAAAAATATTTGCTCTTCGTGAACAGTTCTAGCAAAGTTTGAGATTTAATCTGTGGGATTTAATCTGTGCTGTGCTCAGCTGGCTACTCTGCTTCTTTTAGTCACAAAATACAAAAGGCACGTGTTTCTTCTACAGGACATGGTGATGGTGGGTTTTTTGGGCTGGCTAACAATTCAAGAAGTGAAACCATTCTGATGTCATATGCAAGGAAGTCAACGTGATGGAAACTTCAGGTCATAGAATGATATAATAAATAAAATTTAAAAAAAAAATCCATATCTGAAAGTTTGGTAGGTGTTTAGATGCACCATCCAAGCAATACTATCATCCATCCTATTAACCTACAAATCTGGCTGTGTCTAAGAAAGCCAAATGACTGCAGAGTACAGCTGTAGTATTACAATGAAGCAGCACGGGGGAAAAAAAGACGAAGAAGGAAAAAAAGATCATATATGACACCGCCAAAGTTCAGCTGGTGAATTGTTGCTTAACAGACTCTGACCATAATAACCCGTCACTGAACCTTGCCTGCATTCTCAGCAGCTATGAAGCTATTTTTAACAGCCACCAGCTCGCATTTAAGAAATACCCCTCTTCACCTAAAAATATGCACCAGTGAATGGCAACATCCATCCACGGCTCGACTCTAGGTGGGATGCGCTGCCGGAATTGAACGGGTCTTTCAGAAAAGCCCCTTTACAAGTGTCTTCTCCCCCAAACCCAGCGCCATCAGCGGTCGCAGGGACCTGCCCAGCGCGGGCAGCCCGGCGAGGTGACACCATCTGCGGCACCTTTGTCACCGCTCCGTCCCCACGGACCCTGCTCCGGGGCGCCTTCCCACGCAGTGCCCCACACACACACACACACCCCATCCCGCAGCACCGGGGAGCGCCTCGAGGTGCCCCATCCGGCTGAGAACGGGATACACTCGTGTATCCCCCCCAGGCTTCATCCCAGGGGCACCCCCGCACCCGCGGAGCCGGAGGCAGCGGCGGGACCCCCGCACCCGCGGGGCTCCGCTCCCCGCGCTGCCCCCGGGGCTGCCTGCCCAACTTCCCGCAAAGTCCCGCCGCCTCCAAACTTGGGGAGTCGCGGCCTGGGGAGAGCGAGCACCCCTTTCCCATTTGCCTTCCTTCCCTCTTCCCGCAGCGCCCATCCCCGCGGCTCCCGGCGCACCCACCTCTCCAGCTCGGCTCGGCTCGGCTCGGCTCCGCTCTGCCCCGCGCCCGCCGCCTCCGCCGGCTCTGCCCTGCGGGAGGGGGGCGGAGGACGAGGAGAAGGAGGAGGAGGAGGAGGGAGGAGGAGGAGGAGGAGGAGGAAGGGGGAGGGAGGGAGGGAGCAGCCCCGCCGCTCCCCGGCCGCGCTGCGCAGCCCGGGAGGCGGAGTGCTGCCGCTCGGCTCTGCCCCGCGGCTCCGCGGGGCAGGGGGGTCCCCGGCGGTGCCCCCGGGGATGGCGGGGAGAGGGGGGGACACGGACAGAGCCGTCTTGCAGCGGAGGAAGCAGCGCAGGGCCCCCCGGTGCGGGCGGGGCGGGATGCGGGGGTGCCCCCGGGCATCGCCCCCGCGGCATCCCGGTCCTCCAGCACCGCCACAGCAGCGCCGGGTGGGATGGTTTGAAAGCCTTGGGGGGGAGATGGACCTCTCGTGATCCATCCGAAAGGAATTCGGGCTGTCCCGAGCGAATGGCGTGTAGGTGGCACCGGCATCCCGAATCCGGGTGTGCAGGCAGAGGTCAGCCCGAGGAGAATCGGCTCAGATGCTGCCAGGAATCCGTGGCTGGAGAGAGTCAGACCTTCCTGCTGCACACCTTCCAGACCATCTACTGCCTGGGCCAGGCTCGAAATGGCAACAGACATGGGCTTACCACAGACATGTGCTAAGAAGCCAAAATCTGAATGCGAGGCTCATTCTCAAACAAGGGGATTATACCACATATTAATAAATATATACATATAAATTGGGTATATAAACTGTTAAAGTGGCAGAGGGCAGGTTGAGATCAAATACTGGAAAGAAATTCTTCCCTGTGAGGGTGGGGAGGCCCTGGCACAGGTTACCCAGAGAAGCTGTGGCTGCCCCATCCCTGGAAGTGTCCAGGGCCAGGTTGGACAGGGCTTGGAGCAACCTGGGCTGGTGGAAGGTGTCCCTGCCCATGGCAGAGAGCTAGCACAAGATGGTCTTTAAGGTTCTTTCCAGCCCATAACTGTCATAGGATCCTATGAGGATAAACGTATATTTGAATGTATAGTCTGCTTATTAAGTTGTCCATGTGATACATTCACATCCCTTCTGTGACAGAGCACACACCATTTCACATGAAGGTTTAATGCACTGCTAGCAAAGCCAGTGGTATCAGAAGAAGGAAAATTCTTCATATTTCCCTCCTAACACTGTTAGGCTTAAATCCTCATGTTTAAGACTCAGCAATATTATTTCTAAGCTGGAGGTGACGAAGCATGAGCTAAACATGAAAGAACAGTGAATTATCTATTTCAGTACTTCCTTTCGTGATCAAGCCCATCTTTGGATTTAACTTTCAGAAGCATCTAAAACTCACACAGATTTGCGGGAAAAATCTGTTTTGAAGTGAAACCATCCGTAACTTAATAGTAAAATGCAAAACAGAAGCTTACAAATTACACAGCTATGATTGGGAGCCAAACAGATTAAAGATTTCCAGCAGGTGATTGCACACCTGTAAGACCCCATATAAATAATTAAAAGACAGACTTCAAAAGTCGCACGTGCACACATTTTCTACAGCACAGCTAATATATCTCTGTTCAGATCACATCTGACTCTCACCTAGGCTTTAGGTAAAAACCCACACAGAATAAAGCCCCTGAGTAGGTGAAACCTGTGATTAATAAAATACTCACGGATATTCAGTTATTCTGGGTTAAATATGCTGCCCTCAAAGGCCTTTTTCAGCCTCCTGGGATGCTCTGAATAGAAATTATAGCCAGAGTTGTGTAATTATATTCCCTTCCTTTTTCTGGGTGGGTTTTTTTTTGTTTGTTTGTTTGGGTTTTTTGTTTGTTTTTTTGTTTGTTTTTTTAAATGAAGAAAATCAGAGAAACTGTCATGAAAACAAGATCTTAATTCCCTGGGGAAGTCTCTGTTTACATTATGCCTCCCCAAGCAGTAGCTGGAGTAGGTATCTTGATGGTAGTATCCACATGTGGTAGTTCAAACTTCCAGGCACTCCATAAAGGTTGTGTCTGCTCATATCACAGACATTTACAATCAATCTCCGATGTTACCTGATGAGATGGGGAGGAAAATACAATTTTTTATGGAATAATGAATCACTCAGCAGGCATTAACTATGTTGTGGTGAACAATCATAGAATGGTTTGGGTTGGAAGGGACCTTGAAGATCATTTTGTTCCAACCCCCTGCCATGGGCAGGGACACCTTCCACTAGACCAGCCCCATCCAGTCTGTCCTTAAGTACTTCCAGGGGTGTGGCTCCTCACCATCCTCTCAGGAAAGAATTTTTCACATCCAATCTAACCCTGCTGTCTGTCAGTTTGAAGCCATTCCCTCTTGTCCTGTCACTACACGCTCTTGTAATAATAACCAGAGGAAGAAAAATTGGAATAAATAGCCTAAAATCTAAAAGCTAAGACTGAACTTTAATTCTCATGATTCAAGGAGTTCAAAGAGGGAGGAAATGAAGAGGTTTCAGTATAGACATTATAGCAGAAGTATCTCTGACTGGATTGGTTTTCATAAAAAGAAAGCTCCTGACCTCCACCTCTGTAAATACAATTTCAGCTGGTTGCCATGCTTACTCTGCAACATATGATGGATCATCTCACTTCTAAAACAAGTTTATACATATTTCTTTGCTATGAGCAGGCTTATCTGGTGAAAAAAAAGATGAGAGAGCACTTTAGTAGTCTTGAAAACCGGGCACACAACTGGTGGTGCAAGTGTGTGAATCTAAAAGGTGATTTTTAAGCTGGGGAGTCCTTCCTCATTGCTGCTGGCTGTGATTTTGGGGCAGAGCTCTGGTGGAGGGGTCCGCTGGCTGGGTTTGACAGCAGCAGAGCTGTGCATTTTTTTAGCCAGATTTAACTCTGGGATAAATAAATCAGATTGTGTCCTCAGAGCACTGCTGTAATGGGATGCTAATCCCGGGAAACGGGCTGCTTTTCCTCCACGTGCCTCTTACAGCATCAGCATCTCCAGGTTATTCTCACAGGGAGGGGGTAGAAACGCAGATGTTTCTGCTTTGTGCCTCCTCTCTCCCGAAGTCAAAAACCAGAGGAAGAAGTTCATTGCCCACAAGCACTCAGGAGGCTTTGGCTTCCCACTCCGCCTGCTTTTGGGGAGCCCTTTTCCCATGACCTTCCATCCATCACCAGGCGGTGCTTTCCAAAGCTTTTCTCAAGGGATGCCGCTGCAGGGTACCAGCACAAACTAATATCCTTATATCAGATGTAATTCCACCAGAAACGGATGTGGGTTGTGAGAGAAAAAGACAAAAACTTCCCCCAAACGCCTCTGTCCCCGTTCTGCCACGAGCCGTGAGGAGCAAAGGGACGTACCAGGTTCCCCAAGGGAGCTGCCTGAGTGAGCACCTCCAAGATTTCCCCCTTTTTCCCAGCTGAGCAAAGCGGTAGCTGGAGCTGGAAACAAATAATTCCCCGGGTGGGGACCTCTGAAAACCTGTCCGGGGGAGTTTCCGTGCAGTGAGCCTGGAAAACCACAAGGTGATATATATGTTGTACTTAGCAGCTTTAGGACCGGCGGTGCCGCGCCGCTGAGCTGCTCTGCCGAGCGGAGCCACAGCACGGCCCAACCCCACACGGGTGCTCAGTGGAACAGTTGCCGTCTTAGGCTGGGCTTAGGATGTGCAACCACATCCACAGATACTATTTCGGCTCTCTCCCAACTCTGAGACTTTGAGCTGTGAGTCGGTGCTGTGAGCGAATTGCAGGAAGGTTTGCTATTCTTAGTTGCCTGTTCTCCCACTAAAATATTAGTCCAATTCTCACTGGAATTAATGGAATGTGTATATTTTAAAGAAATGTGTTATTACTTTCATTTTGCCCCCCCATCCCCCCCGGTATCCTGGCAACAGACACATTCCTAAAATACAGATCACTAATTTCATATCTTGTACATCCTTCAGCTCTTGGTAAAGGGTATACCAACCTTCTCAAAATGCTTTTTTGCTCTTTTCCTGACTTGGATTGGGAATTCTTCTTCTTGGCAGGCACATCCCTGGAGTGCATCTGGGAATTCAAGCTCAGTCTTTAATTGAAGGCAATCCCTTTGTCCCTGGACCTGGCAAAAATTAATAATGAAACTTGATTAGATAAATGTGTCTGAATTTGTTTTCCCACGAACGGTTTGTTAGATTTTAATGATGAAAGTCGAGGGCCAGTTTCCTTCTGCCCAATGCCATCCTTTTATCCTGAGCTGTGTGTCCTTCAGCACCCTAAAGAGTTCCTTTTTAGCTCTGATCTTTATGCCCTCCATGTACTTGTTGAAGGGTATCATTCCCCTCTTAGTCATCATTTAGCCAAGTGATGCATATTAAGTTCCTTTAATCTGCACTCATAATTCAGTCTCTTCAGACCTTTAATCATTTTTATTGCTCTTCTCCTGAATTCCTTCCAATTTGTCTGCATCTCTCTGGCAGTGAGGTACCCAGAATTTACTGCCTTATTTTAGATGTGATCTCCCTGCAGCAATGCAAAAGATGTTACCTCCTGCTACTTTTGTCTACCACTGATTTAACAATATGCTGAAATTGTGAAATGGCCAGGAATCAATTAAAATAGATTTTAAATGGTTCAGTGCTCAGAATTACCATAAAGCTTTCGTGGCACTGCACATGAGAAGGCTTGAAGCTGATGGAAACCTGCTGCTTTTGGAAATACATGTGTGTGACTTCTGGGGCAGGAGAAGCTTTGAAACCTGCTGCATGTGCACAGCTCTGTGAGCCTCTGAAGGACTATGAACTGGGAGTTATGATTTAGAAGACAAATGGAGATGGGTTCAAATTGGCACCAGGAGTAGCTCACGTGTGCTGATGGCCCGAGGGTTTGACACTGCTCCTCCTAAAACCCTTATGTGACAGCACCCAAGGGCTCATCACAGCAATGGCAAAACTAGGCGAGGCAGCAGCCAAGAGCTTGACATTAGGTTGGTTCAGGCTCTATTTAAATTGTTCGCTTTGATAAAAAGTTTGAAGAAAGCTTTTAGAAATCTCCAATGCATTATGAGCTTAGATTAATAAAGAGCTTGAGATAGCTAAGCACAGACTAAACAGGGAAAGATCCTCTAAGACCTCTCAGATCTCTGCTGGAAAGATCAGGCCATGGGAAAAGATGCTCCAAGACCTCTTAGATCTCTGCTGAAAGGATCAGGTGGCTTCTCTGTCCCCATCCCGTGTGAGTCAAGGCACTGAAGTCAGCAGGAGCTCTGCTCCAGGTTCCTCCTTTCCCATATGAACAGCCCTGTGGTTTCATTTTGCTTTTGTGGATGAAGAGGGAAGGGTGTTACTCGTGGAGGAGTTTAGTTTCTGTTACAGAACAATCTTTTTCCCTCTGTGTCACAGATAGAAACTGTCGCTCTCCAGATCTATTTTGTATGTTACTGCATTTGATTTCTGAGCCACTGGTAAGGAATTGTGGGTCACTGGGCCCTTTCATTCATACTCCAGTGCCCTGAGTTTTAACTTTCATGTCATTTAATTCTCCTCCTCCAGCTCCTGGATTCAAAATGAAGCATTTAAAATTTGATCAGGGATGTGTTCTAATAAGCGTTGGATTATATGTGTGCCTTTCTCCTTAAGTGATTTTTACCATTCTATCCACCTCAAGAAAAATCAAATTAGCTGCATTTTATAAGCTCTTTTCTCTACATCCTCTAGTTCTTCCTCTTTCCCATCTGTTGCTCCTCATTCATGCCTAAATCAGAAATTCCTTGCAAACCCCAGCCTTCAGCAGGGGCTCCAGAATTACAAAAACAGCTCGTGGCATGAAACACGTAGACATACAAGATATGTCCATGCACATATGAATCTTCCCTTAAAATTTGTTTACATTCTGGGTAAACATCTCATATTGATGGAGAAAAAAAAAACAAAACACCACTGTTTCTTTTATCCACAAATTATAAATATTTCAAGTACCAAGGCTGATTTGTTAATGCTGAGTTTGTGGGATGAGCACTCATTGTATAAAATTGCCATTTGTTGCAATAGAGGCTCTGGTACAAAGAGCAAACCCTGTTTGGAGAAGGGATCCAAGGGGAACTCTGGGCATTCCTCACACCTGATGGGAAGTTGCCACCTGGCCAGTATCAGAGCAGGGAGGGGCAGGGTCTGGAGCCCAGCCAAGAGGTCCCACTGCCGTGGTGTGATTGCTGGGGTGGTCCTGTGCAGGGCCAGGAGATGGACTTGATTGTCCTTGTGGGTCCCTTCCCACTCAAGATCTGCTATGACTCTATGTTTCTGTGCTTTTCCAGGCTCCACTTTAGCCCAAAGGGTACCTGGTTCCAGGAACAGTGAGGTCAGTCACTGTTCCTTGCAGGTGTGATGTCACCAATGAGGTCACTGCATGAGGTCAGCCTGCTTTTCTGAGAGGGTTTACTGGTGTAGGCACAGCCTGTGCCATCCTGCTTTCCTTCAGGAGAAGAGGATGGGCCTTGACCTTGTACAGCTGCAAAGAGATGAATTTCCAAGCCTGCTTTTGCTGGATTAGCCTTCATTTTAGATACACAAATAAAGTCATTTAACTGGCAAGATGTTATATGAAAAATACCGAGATAGATCAACTGTCTTTACCTTCAAAGTTATGAAACCCATTATTACAAAGATCAATCACATACCTCCTTGCTGACATAATGATAAATGTTTTCTCTGTGTGTTATTCTATCTTTTAATTTCACAAAAAATTAATATACCTTTCTTCTCCTTTTTTTTTTCTTTCCTTTTTTTTTTTTTTTTGCTAACTCAGGCCTTGTCACCAAGCCATTTTAATTTGCAATCATTCTTCCAGTGCACCTGCAATGATAGAACTGATAAACACTTTCTCATATGGTAATTTTTAATGACTACCACAGTTGCAGCCTAATTTTGGGATTAGAAAAAATACCAGAGATGGTGGAAAACAAAGAGATAAAACTCAGTCTCTGTCATACAAGCAGAAGAAATATCATGGGAGAGATGAATTTCATCCATGTATTATGCTGAGCAACCTGGTTTAGTGGGAGGTGTCCCTGCCCATGGCAGGGATGGGACTGAGATGTTTTTTAAGGTCCTTTCCAACCCAAACCACTCTGTGGTTCTATGATTCTGTGATTATTTACCCTTAATCCATTTTTTTCCTGACAAGTTTCTAGTCACATAGTTAAAACCCTGTCATATTTGAATCCAAAAGGAATCCCTCAATCCCCCTTGTCCTCTCCCCAGTGCCCAAGAGCTGAAACACAAGAGCAGAGCTTCTGCACACTGCTAATATCTTGCTGAATCAGGCAGTTTGGTGCAAAGCCAATTCCTGTGACTCCTGTGGTCTCACATGAGAAATTGCCTCTGCTGAAGAAGCGTTGACCATTTAATATACGGTGCTCATGACTCACCATTATTTTCCGAGAGCACTCGGAGATATTTCGATACTGCCTCTGTATTTTTACAACCTGAACATATTCCCTGCAGATTTATTCAGCTTTACATTTTTTTTTTTCTCAGACACATTTCCAGGAGTTTTATGGGGGAGCAAAGAGGGAGCCTAACCAGTGCGGGCAGCTCGCTTAATTTAGCACAGTCCTGTCCTTTCCAGTTCACCCACCTGCAAAATGGGAATAATAATAAGCACTTAAGGGAGAATATTCACATGTCTGGCTTGAGATCTCTAATGTTCATCTCTCCAGAGGCTCAGAAGAGGGAAATAGCTTCTAATTCACATGCTTTGAATGGGCTTCTAATGGAGCTTGCTTCTCTTCTGTCAGTAAGGTAGACCAAGTTCTCAGCTCAAGCACCCCTACATCAGGCACTCCAGTGGCATGCCAAAAGCCAGACACTCTGAGCATCCTTTTCCATGCCTCATCTTGCAAGCACTTCTATACTCAGCTTCCCACTGTGGGGCAATATCTGACTAAGTGATTTTCTACATCTGCAAAGTGGAGGGGGCTGCAGGATGAAGACCGTGCATAGCCCCAGTGATCAGCAAGGGTGAACAAATGAGTATTTCAACAGCACTTTGTGTGTATTAAGCTCGGTAAAAGCACTATTAATTATCAATATGGCCAGTCATTATTATTTATTAGTGGTTAGAGCAAACTACCGAGACTCACATCTCATGTTTCAGTCTCTGGGCTACAACTGCGTGGCATTGAGCAAGTCACTTCGCTTCTCTCGTCCTCATTTTTCCTGTCATTAGGACATTTGCATCATCCCCCAAGTGTGATGTGAGCCTTAATAAGGCTTGAAAAGAGCTGTGAGAACTTGTGGTGAAAAGTGAAATATTAATGTCAAGCACTGCTGTACAGCAGATGAGACAGAGGGAGAGTCTCATCCCCACTCAAAGAGCTCGGAGTGGTGCCACGGAGCACTTCAATGGCTTGTGGATTCTACCCAGAAACACTGAGGGCAGAGAAGCACACAGAGCCAGTTCTCCTCACAGTGAGAGCCAAGAAGCACCACCAGGGAGTTCAGATTTGGAAAACCTGTCCCCTCCATTGCTTTTCCTCTGCTTGCATGGGCAAACTGCCCATGGGTATGCACAAATAGATATTTGGGCATCCAAACACCCGCTTCTGGGCACAAAAATGCAATTTTTGGGAGTGTGTTTCGCATAGAAGGACTGGCACAGAAATCAATCTTTATTTCTGAAATTCTTCTCTTAGTGTTTAGCCTTTGTGTTGATTATGTGAGTTAGATCTCTATTACAAATGAGCCTCATGTCCCAGAAACTAATGTGCTTTTGCTCAAGAACCAAGACTTTCTGCATTTCATCATCACTCTGTTCGTTATTGATTCATCTTTCCTGGCCATGACAAGAAATTCCTGTTTCCCTGGAATGTTTCTGGATGGTAAAATTATGGTGTTGGTTGTGGGCAGTTGGTGCTGTGCGAACTCAATATTGCCATATTTAATCACCCTGTTAGGAAGCTGGGACACCTCCCTTCACACCTCAGGTTTCCACAACATCCTTTGGCCATTGTTAATTTTTTGCAATTCACTTTTATGCTTAAGGCAGTGGCTGCCAGTTTCTGTCTGCTTGGAAATGTAAGAGCAAGACAAAATGAAAAAGTGACAGTGACATAAACCCTACTGAGAGGCCTCAGTGTGCATTTTAAGGGCTGCTGTAAATCAGAGTGAGGGAGAGAGACAGATTAGCAGTGCCAAAGCAGAGAGGTGAATGTGCATGATGGGATCTACATATCCCTGTAAAATACATCTACATTTCATTCATACCCAGTGATAGGGACACTGTTGTAATGTTGAGGGAGGAAAAGGATGTGTTGACAGCGAGGTCAAGCTCTTGCACAGTACCTCAAGCTCTGCAGGAGTCATTGATGGAGTTAATTCAGGTTCCTACAGTGATTCAGTCACATTTTCTTATTTACATCTCCCACTCTCTGTACATCTCTCATCTAGAAGCAGAGCAATATGTTATTCTAGGTGATCATACGCAATAAATTCTTCTTCACTTCAAATATCTTCTGACTTCTGTCACCAGGTGTTTGCTGATACTCTCCATCCCATTGTAAAATCCAGCTGCCTTCCCCCAAACTGAAAAGCCAAGCCCAAATACCTGAAATGAGTTACACATCCACACACACATGTGGTGTTTGAGGTAATGCAGCAGCCTCAGCTAAAGCAAATTCTCTGTGAATTTTGGCCCCCCACCAAAAGATTGCATTCATGAAAGTTTCATCAATGCAATGTCAGGCTTGACATCTGCCACCTGCTAAACCAGGGCACCCTAAAGTTAAATTCACCTTCAGAAGCAATGCTTGGCTGCTCTCAGTTACCATCTGCAGTTTTTTACATTACCGTTTATTCTGTTAAGTTTATGCCTTAGTGTGCAAAAATGTCCACAAACTATGAAAGCAAAGGAGCAATGTGACAGCTCTCAGTGCTGTAAAGACAAGAACTTTGACATTATCGGATTTTTCAGACCTGAAAATCTCAAGGCTCAACCTTATGTAAACTCTTGGGCTTTAAGTTTATAATCTCTGCTTAGTTCTGGAAATCTTGTAATACTTTTTCCCTTTGACTGCACTTCCAGAATACTGGAATTACCTCTCATGTTAGATTAACACAATACCTATGTTTGAGAGCTCTTTGTTCAGAACAGATTATTCTCTCTGTTGTAGAACACACAACTATCAGTATCAAAGGATCCTGTAGGAGTTTTTAGGCCTATAGCTACTATAGGCTACAAAAAAATCATTCAAAAACCTTTGCTGCTCAGTTCCATGTGCTCCCAACCTCAAATCCAGCCTACATATGAACAAAGAGAAATGTTTGGGAAATATACTGGGATGCAGAAGAAACCATATTTGATGATTTACTTGCAGGTGACTTTTTTTATTATGCAAAGTGATGCAACGTCAAACGGTGCAAACTTCAGTGTGGTTGACAGATTTAATAAATGAGTTCTACAAAGCTCCTCAAACTTCTCTCCTCTAGTGGGCTGCAATTTCAGAATTTTCTCCACTTGTCTAGAAAAGCTGCTGGAGCACCACTGCTTTTTTACTTCTGGTTCAAAAGAGCAATGTCAGTCTGACCCACACGCTGGAATCTGTGCAGAACCCCAAAAGACTTTACACACACTCTGGAAGGAAAGTGCCCATATGGTGTCTTCATTCATTCATTGCAGTGCTGGTAGGCAGCAGAAATACCTCAGGGAGAAGTTGGGGATGAGAAGACATTTTTAATAAACCAGACTTCAGTGATCTCTAATAGGAAATAATCATTGAGCTTTTTCCATAAATATCTAAATTTCTGTCTCCTTCTTTCCCTTCCAACGCTAGCAGAGGAAAAAACAGAAATAAAGGTTTCTTATACTGTAAAACACTTCAAAAATTTCCCAGTTACCAGCTTTCTACTGTATCAAGGTTACTGTTAATATTATTAATAT
Source organism: Pyrocephalus nanus (assembly GCA_038380795.1). Lineage (NCBI taxonomy): Eukaryota > Metazoa > Chordata > Aves > Passeriformes > Tyrannidae > Pyrocephalus > Pyrocephalus nanus. The sequence goes on from CM076268.1 coordinate 3,297,034, forward strand.
TCATTTTCATTTACACTACTGCAAAGCCATTAATGTGATAAGAGTGGTATTATCTTTATAGCAATAAGTATTTATTAAAAGCATGTACAGGGAAAATTGGTAATAAGATGAAGCAATGCAAAGTAGAATGCAATGAATCCCTTGGGAAGAATAATAAAGATTTCTAGCTCTTTTTATTCCTCCCAACAACTTCACAGTATGAAAAAAAAAAGCAAGATAACAAGGCAGGCTCGAAGCCGCTTATCAGAATTTGCAAGTTCTCTGAGTGTTTATCCTCAGTGAGAGCTGGAGGGATCCATTTCTAGAAAATTATTATTGTCTGCCCTTTCAGCAAGAAACTGTCTTGCTGTTTTTGTTTAATTAAACTGCTGCTGTCAATTACTGCCTGCAAATAACTAAAAAGTATTGCCCAGTGAACCTGGGGAGCACTGGGACTCACCGGGGCCTTGTGAGCTCCCTCAGCACTCCCTGCACATCTACTGAAGGTGGGAGGTGAGAAAAATTCCCCATTTCTGTCCATTTCCCACTTCCTTCAAGGAAATAAAAATAACCTGTCATTGCTATGGTCTCGTTGATTGAAACATCAGCATTTCCATCCCAAGTTGAAGCATTTGCTTTAGTCCCAAAGGCTTTATGTGTGCTGAGCCTTTCCTGTTGTCCTGGCCAGACCTTCCTCCCCGGGATGGGGGGACCTGCCTGCCCCGCTCCCCTGACTCACACTCCTCTTGCCAAACTGGGCACTCCTCTTCCTCTCCCCGCTGGCACATCCCCTCTATTTCCAATTTCACAATCAAGTTTTACCCCTGCTCTTTTTTCTCTTCTTATTTTCCGGGAGAAAGAGCGGCTGGCTTTGTGCTGAGCTGTTGACCCAGGCAGCCCCGTGAAGGTGGAGCGGCCCCAAAGTTCAGGGGAACAAAGAGCCGTCCTTCTCCTGTACTCTGTGTTCCCTGCAGCCCTGCTGGAGACTTCCTCAGGCAACAAGAATTCTCACCACCAGGCTGCAGCTGAGTCTGGCAAGTGTTGCTGTGTGAAAAAAAAATGACAATCTGTTTTTTTTTTATTTTCTGCTGGTCACCAGCTGAGCAAAGGCTCCTGGTGCTTGCTGCTGCTGGAGAGCTGAAAAGGCAACCTCTGATAAACTTTCTAGGCCAACAACCTCTTATACCACTGTAGCTGAGGGCCACATCTTGGCTATTAGTTATTATTAGGTTATTAAGTCCCCTCCCTTATTCAAAGACTCCCTTTTTTCATCCCAATGGTAGCCCAAACGAGTGTGAGGACAACTGTTTACGACATACGTGGTTTTAATTGAATTGGGTGAAATTCTGACCAAAGTAACAGAATTCTCAGGAAGATGAAACCAGAGAAGTTCCATCACCAAGTCTGGGGTCTAATTTTTATGTGGGGAACTCTTATCAGTGGAGTTGAAGGCATTGTGCTCTTTCCAATGGCCACCCACAAAAAAAAAGTTTTTCCCCATCAGCTTCAAATGTCGAGGACAACTGACTGTAGAGTAGGATTTTCCATAATGTATGGTGGGCTGTACATTTAATATAGTATGTACCTGGACTCCAAATTTTATTTTTAGGGTGTACAGAGATAAGAAACATCATTACAGTAGAGTGTAATGCTAACCAGGTTTGCTTTTCCTCCTGTCTGGTTGGCTCAGCACAATTCACTGTTTTTATTTGTGGATAGATTGGACCACTGTTCAGGTATGTACAACCTCTGCCATGAGCAGTGACACCTTCCACAATCCCAGGTTCTCCAAGCCCTGTCCAACCTGGCCTTGAACACTTCAGGGATGGGGCAGCCACAGCTTCTCTGGGCAATCTGTGCCAGGGCCTCACCACCCTCATAGGGAGGAATTTCTTCTAACCCGATCTAACCCTGCCTTTTCTCACTCCATGCCCTTGTCCTTCTGCCTGGGTCTGCCCTGTGCTTGCAGAGAAACAGAATGTTTGTGCTCACTCTGCCCTTTTAAATCGTAACTTCCATCAGTTACAGCACTGCTCTCAGTCCTGTTCTTATAGGTACCTTGAAAACATTGTTGCACTAAATATTTTCTATATTTTTAAGTTTCTAAACAGCTTTTTCCTATTTTGGGTATGATGCAGTAAAACATAGAGGTGAAAAAACACAGCTAAAGTGACACATTTATTTTATGTCCCAGATGCTTTCACTTTTTCTTCACTATTTGGATTCTCTCTTCCCTCAGTGTTACAGATTTAGCTTTGATCCATCCTGGCAGAATCAACAATCTTTTGTAAAAAGTTCTTTCCAGTCTGAACCTTTTCTGTGATAACAACCAAAACAGCACAAAAGGAAGATTTGGATTATATTTATATGTGACTAGACTATTGATTTCACAGCCCAGAAAAATGAAAAAAAAAAAAAAAGAAAAAAAAAAGAAAAAAAAAGAAATGTGTATGAGTTTTAAATCTGACTAGGAGGAGAGGATCAGGATGAAGCCAAGCACAGGTCAGTGAGGAGTGTGATTCTGCAGGGACTCCAACCACCTCAGAAAATCAACTCGCAGTGTTTCTATGACATGAATTCAGCTTCTTGAACTCACTGGGGACCTGGTTTTCTCCAGGGAATATTTTCAGCCTTTTTAACTGACCTTACTCCTGTTACCTACACATTACAGAGAGACTGGCTTGCAAGGGATGGTTCCTATCTTGAACACCTCTGTTCCTGCCTCTCCTGCACCAAACTCCAGCTTTGATCCCACTTATTTGACTTTCCTTCAGGGAAGGTGGAGGACTCACAGTGGGTTCTTCTCTGAACTTCAGTTTTTCTGTGGTGAAGAAAACTTACTCCTGGCATAAAGTCCTTGTATCCCACCCCCAGCTGCTCAGACTGCTTCTCACCAGCAAGAACTTGGCTCGTCACAGCAATCATGAGGCAGATTGGTCTGAAGGGAACAGTGATGCCTGTCTGACAGTGTGCTGGGAATTTTTCTTCCTTTTTCTACTGTAAAGCATTCTTCCTTCCCCAGCCTGCCCTAAAGAATCTAATTAGTGGCCTAATTACCACCCCCATACTATGCCCCAGCTGACCTTTCCTGGCTCGTGTTCTCAGCCTGCCTTCCCTTGTCAATATAATTTTGGGTCGTAGGTCTGCAAGGTCTGTGCTACTTCCTCTGTGCATCACGACATCACTGCACTCCACTCAAAGGTTATTTTTATTCCCTACTCCAGCAAAATTGAACTGTGAAAGGACTGTAAATTTTCGACCTCAAGAGGCTCTTCATTAAGCAACAAATAACTCTCTGCACCTACTTGATATTGCCCTCCTGTTAGCTGTTTGTCACACGACATGCCTTCCTCCCCGCTCAGCCTGCTGTGTCAGTTCTACTCAGCTGACAGAGCTGCTGCTTGCCAAATAACTGCACATTATGGTCTGCTTTCTGGTCCTCTGGCTTTAATATAAAGGCAGCAGCATCATTTTTATCCTCAGTGAGTTTGGTTCAGAGGCTCGCGCTGTCTCACCGCTGTTATCCGATCTCAGCCAGCAGTATTTCACAGGAGCACATCTCAACGCCATCCTACAGGAACAGCCCCTCTTATGGCTTCAACACCACTGCTGTTGCTAGTAGTATTTCCACACAAAGAGGTGCTGTCCAAAATAATAAACTACATTTAGTGCCTCAGTGTTCTCCTCCTGATGCTGCCCTACCAGGACGCCTGCCAGCCGGGGTCCCTCCACAGCCCGGCTGCCCCAGGTCTTGGGAACACTTTGAGCTCCCACTCCTTTGCAAATCCGACCTTGCCTTTGGGTTAAGTGGTATCACAGCTCCCTGATAGGTGCACTGTTAATTTTCAAGCCACAGCGCATGTAAAAGCCAACCACCACCCTGGGAAGGATGTCATAAAACAAATACTCCTTTCCTGCTGAAATGCATTATTAAAGCCTCTACCCTATAAATCCCAAGTAGATAACACTCTCCATGGCACCTTGTAAAATAAGCAATTTTCTGCTACCGAGGAAACAAATTCTTTTTCTCAATCCTATCTAAACTCCACCAGCACGGTGACAGACACAACACTGCATCTGAGTTTGGTTTTGACAGCCTCATACATTTCTAGCTCTGTCAGCAAGAATAAAGGTTTGAAGCTTTTCACTTTAAAGACCTCTGGGGCAAAATTGAGTTTCTGGGACTGGCTTCACCCTTTGTGTCTACCAGACTTTGTGTCATGATGTTTCCCACCATTTCCACCGCTGCTTCATTGCGAGGTAGAATTTAAGTGCCGAGATCAAATCTGGACCAAGCTGCCTTTTGAACAAAGGGAATGGAGCTGGGAATAGAAAGATAGAAATCATTGTTTGCCAAAAATATGTTTTTCCACCCCCAGAACATGTCAGGATGAAGCTCATCATGTATTATACCCCGTGGGTGCTGCTGGGGCAGGAACAGGGAACGCTTGTCCTCTATATCCAACAGTCCTTGCTAAGACAGACATGGAGCAGCACTTGGACCAGTGCTTGCAGCAGCAGTGTTTGAGGTGATATATCAATTTTGTCTACATTTTCTGGCTTCCTAATGAATCTGTCGACGTTTCATTTCAATAAGATGCAATCTTCATTTTTTTCTTTGCTTGTTTGATTGGGGTTTTTTTAACTATAGCACTACATTACTGTTACTTGATGATTATTACATCAGCAAATGTTAACATTTTATTCCAGTTTGGAATGAGAAGAAATTGAGAAATTCCAGCATTCACCTGCAAAATGAAACTGCAATTTTCTGAATAGCTCTAATTAGCTACCGAGAACAATGTACTATTTTCATCTCTGATGAGCCCATGCAGGTATACAAATTTATTTCTCAGAACCAGAGGTCTGTGGGATTATTCATGTCTCTCTCTTATGTTCATTTCTAGAGCAACCAGGAGAGTTAACTTAGTAGCTCACTGTTATTTTTCTGTTCTTTGGTGCACAGAGTGTGTCTCCTGTGCATTGAGAAGCTGCCAGCGAAGTGTTCAGTATCAGCAGACCTTACCAAGGTCCATGTGTGACCACAGATTTTAAATACAGATATTTCCTTCTCTTTTTAAAGCTGAAGTTAAATTCAAGAAATCTTTATCTGCGTTATCATATATTCAGAGACCAGCCTGAAGCCAAAAGAAATTTGTTTCACGTTATGGATGAAAAAATGGCTTGTTCTCCAGCTCAGCAAAGACAAATCACTCAGCATAAATCCCTCATGCTAAAGCCCCTGCTCCTCATTATCAATACATAATTCCCAATAAGAAGAAAAAAATATTTTCCTTTTCCTCCTCATCCTCACAGTTCATCTCAGGATTGACTACTCTCCAGTGTCGCTTTTCTTCCTGGTATAAGATAAAACTTACACCAAGCTGCTTTCATCATGTCTGAAGAAGAAACCCAGGACCCATGTCCATGAGAAAGGAGCCCGGTGTCACCCAATCCTGCCATGAAAACCAATTTAAATTCCTTCATAGGGAAACCAACTTTGGGTTGGTTTAGTTTAATTTTTTTTTTTCAGTCTGCTATTATAAATAATAGCAAGGAAAAACAAAGTTTTAAATTTGTGCAAATGCCTTGACAAAGTTGTGCTTCATCCTTGTGTAAATATTGCTCCTGAAACGCTGCCAAGGCATGGCCTGGAGTGTCTGCAGCCAAAAAAACCCAGACCTGCCCCTATCTGAGCCCATGAGACCCACATAGAGCTCATGTTTGTGGCTGGTGTTCCAGCTCTTCAAAATTTGCCTCTGAGCCTCTCCTGACTGAGAATCCAGACTGCTGTCCCCTGACTCTGTGTGGCATTTCAGGAGGAGTCATGGCAAGTTTTGCAAGGAAAAACACTTTTATTAGACATGCTGGAAAGGCTGGAGAGAAAGGCTGAGCTTTCAAATAAGCAGTTCCTTTCCAAACATTCAGACTTGCGTGCCTGGATGCTTATCTGTTCTTTTAGAGTAATCCAATAAAGATAAACTTTCTCCCCATGAAAGCCATTACTTCTCTTAAACCCTAGACCATCACGGCTGAAATGCTGTGGCTAAATACAAAGATGATAAGGAGAAGGGAATCTGTTTAACTAAAAAGGGAGACATTTACACAGAATGAATAGAAAATTAATAGCTCTATTGCATAATCTGGCTGTGTTCCTCATTTCAGCTTCTCCAGTGGTTGGGAGCCTACATTCAAGTGGGGAAGGGAGAGAAACTCCAGGAAAAATCCAGTTGGAGATGGTATTTGTAGGATGTGCCTCAGCTCTAAAGTTTCCACTGGATCTCTAGCTCCCACATCTCACTTGATAGGAAACACTAGCTGCTGGGCACAAGGCTTTTCCCAATGCCTCTGGAAATGGGAAGGTTCAATTAACTTTCACTAAAAGTGACGGGAGAATAAACAGGAATTACATGCTTTTAAAAGCACAGGCTGAAGCTTGAAAGCCTGCAGGCGTTTTCTGATTCTGACACTTCATAACCCATGAGCTTGCAGATGTGGAGGCAGAACTACAGATGAACTTGAATTTAAAAATGCCATAGGACAAGCTCCTTGTTTTTTATCGTGAGGTATCCAGACTAGACTTTTCACTCCAGTCTAAAACTCATAAATCCATAGGTAGAGTGAACTGCTGAGGACCTACCTACTGTTTTCCTGAGTGGGAGAATTCACTTCCTCATATGCCAGGACAAGGGGGAATGGCTGTAAACTGCCAGAGGGCAGGTTAGATGGGATATTGAGAAGGAATTCTCCCCTGTGAGGGTGGGAAGGCCCTGGCACAGGTTGCCCAGAGAAGCTGTGGCTGCCCCATCCCTGGAAGTGTCCAAGGCCAGGTTGGACGGGGCTTGGAGCGACCTGGGCTAGTGGAAGGTGTCCCTGCCCATGGCAGAGTGGTAGACTAGAGGGTCTTCAGGGTCCCCTAAACCATTCCATGATTCTTTGATAAGTAGGCTAAGGAGAAACATCCAAAAAAAAAAAAGGTTAAAAACCTTCTAATTCCCACTCCTGAGTCTGTACTGCAAACATGACTGGAACCACTGTCCAGCTCATCAGTGCTTTTTAGTACTGCAAATACATGTAAGTGGTTCATTACTCTCACAGATATCTGCAGATGATTTTGTGATCATAAAATCTGGAACAGAGCAAGTTCCTGAATATTCCTTCTAGTGCCAGGGAAGGTAAATGCTGGGAAGCACTATCTGCCAAGGAATTTTAGTTGCTCTGCTGTAGCCAGCACTTTAAGTGTCTCTGTTACAGCCATCAGTAGATATTTGAATGAGCAGGGCTGGCATTGCACCATCTTCCTGCATAGAAAACACTCTGATGTGGTGGGGTTTTTTTCCAAGTCCCTGTTGTTGTCCACATACAGGAAAAAATCTAGTTATGGTTCAGTGTAACACTAAATGTTAAGTTCCTGAGTTATTTACAAATTCCAGTAGTCAGAAGTGCAACAGGCAGAGAAAGGGAGAGATCTGTTTATAATGGAAATGCACAAAAGAAGGTAAAATTAAGACAAAATCGAATTTTAAGAGACAAGGTAAGGTAGTTAAAATATACAACTATTTCTTTGGTTTCATGTACAACCTGGTCTCCCTGATGATACCCCAAAGAATACCTTCCCAAAGGCCAAGAACACAAAAGACTTTGTTGCTTTTGTCCTTTAAATGGTTTTCCATAGTAGCTGCTATTTTCTGCAGAGGCAGGAAAGCAAACACATCCCACAATCACTTCCATGATTCACAAGTATAATTTTCTCATGTCAAGTGTAAAATGTAAAAAAGACAAAGTGTATACATATAAATATGAAAACCAGTGTGATATCTGAGACATCTGTCTAATCTAAGCATTCTCTGTCCCATCAATGGCTTCTTTATTTGGATTTTCCTCTCACCATATGCTGTTGACCCTTCCTTCATCACTGACCAGTAAAGATTACCACTCGTGGTGGGCTGAGGTGGCACAACACACAGAGGTTTCACACTGAGCAGTGGATTCTGGCACTTGGAGACAACCCAGCCAGTGAAAAATATGGCCCCTCTGACAGAGGGGGGGTTAAGATATTGGGAAGAAGAGTTTCCCTGTGAGGGTGGGCAGGCCCTGGCACAGGTTGCCCAGAGAAGCTGTGGCTGCCCCATCCCTGGAAGTGTCCAAGGCCAGGTTGGATGGGGCTTGGAGCAACCTGGGTTGGTGGAAGGTGTCCCTGCACCTTGGACCAAGGTGCCTTCCAATCCAAAACATTCTGTGATTCTATTCTATGATTATCCATTATTTTAAGGCCCTTTAAAAACTTCCCTTATGGTTGTACCTCACTCTGCAAAGCCCCCAACACTGAGATGACAGTTCTCTTCAGCCAAATGGTTCCATATACCCATGCATGTTCCACAAAGTTCTTTGCCAATGAAGGCATTTAGTAAATATAAATAAATAAATAAATAAAATACTATTTTAGTAAGAAAGCTGAGCTGACAAGCTTTACGTGTGGGCAAGGCCTTAGCTCCAAGTTATCAGCAGATGTCACTATGGCCAATCAACTGAAGTAGTTAAATTATTCTGGGTTTCAAGGTCAGGAAACAGTGAAACAGTGAAATTGTTGCAGGAAAGAGTATTTTACATAATTCAGCTCTCAGCCCTGAACCAAAAGCACTGAGAATAGCCTGGAGGAGATCAATGCCTTTCATCCAGTTCCAAGACAGTCTGGAAACGCTCACAATTAAATTTGTTAACCATCCTTTAGCCTTTTCCCCCTTTTCTTTCCATCTACTCTGGCCTCTCCACATGTGCCTCCTTCCTGTTTATTGGCTTATTTGCTTTTAATAAAAAAAGGGGAGATCACTGTGATGATTTCCCCCAGCCTCACTCTCTTAAGGGTGGGTTTGCTACAGGCAGGAGCACATCATTGTTCTGCCACTGCTGCTCCTCTTGTCGACATGGTGAGCTGGTGGGTGGTTCCTCAACACCTATGAAATGTTCTCATCATGCTTATTGCCTGTACCTGCTGCCTGTGCACAGTATCCCAGCTTTGCCTCCTCTTCCCTGGTGCAGCCTGGATAACCAGTCCTCAAACAGGGTTTTTGTTGCCTCAGGAAAATTAAAAACCCAACCCCCCCCCAAAACTTGGCTCCCATGATGTCACTTTGGCTGAGCATCTTTGCATTTCCACCTTCCAGCCAGTACCTTGTTTAACTTGCCCACTTCCACTTCCATGAATGGTTTTCCTCTCTCTTGCTCTGCAGCATCACAGCAACGGGGAGTTGTACAATTTTACAGCATAAAAGACCCTCTCCCTGCGGGGCTGCTCAATTAAAAGGGAAATCAACAGTAGCATAACAAAATATTACTGGATGTAGGAACATTCCTCTGCAAAATAAAGGGGTATCTGCCACATCTGTGGGTCCCAGCTAACCTGAGAGAGGGGAAAATTGTCCTTTCAGAGTGATTTCCGAACGAAAAAATTAAAAAGGAAGTTTTGAATATGAGCAATACATTCTTGACACTTGCATGGGATTTGCCATCTCCAAATATTTAATTGTAATAAAAAAGTGCTTAAGCCTCTTAATGAACTCATTACGTGCTGAGCCCTTTGGTTTGCAATTAGAAAACCAGAAGAAAATGAAGTGTAGAGGTTGGTCTTGCCCTTCCCTGTGCTCCTGGTGAAGGCAGAGGGTAAAATAGCCGCAGAGAAATGGTCAGGCTGGGACAGCAGCTCTGTCCCATCTCCATCCCCTAGCACTGAAATTAAATAAATTCAGATTTTTCTCTGTGGAGTGTGTTCTGCCAGACTAACAAAAGTAAAAAAACATTAAAAAGTGGCACATTTGAGTGCTGAGCTGTACCTGGATGCAAAGGAGTCACGACACTTTTGAGAGAGAGATGCCATCTCCCACACAGCCCCTGCTCTCACATAACCACCTTTTTAAGCATGTTGATGGTGTTGCTTTTCTTAATACATTTTAATTCTGCTCTTAATGTTTTTTCACGCTCATGCATAGCCAGGGGTATTGCCCTGAAGAATTATCCACTGGGAAAGGGTGTGCAAAGCCAAACCAGTGACAGGAGGGAGGGGTATCTTTTCCTTGTAGGATCAAGTAAACTATAATAATGCCACACAGCATGTAATTATCACTGCTCCCTCTTTGCACTCATCATCTCTGTGGGCTGGATTCCTTCAACAAGAGAAGAGAAGGAGGAAGGGAAGGGAAGGAAAGGGTGATACCTGCTCTGACACTGCCAGTTTTCCCCACCAGCAAGAAACCCTTGAGCTCACTAAATCTGACAAGACAGGAAAAATCGGGGGGCAGCGGGTTCAGAGAGCTGTGAGACTGGGCTTAGAAGGAGATGGGAAAATCCAGCCCTATTTTGTTACCTCTCCCCGTGGTACCAGTGCAGTGTGAGCAGCCTTCAGACCCCCGGGACAAATGCTTGGCCGTGCCCAAAAGTGCCTCCATCCATCCTGCCAGAGAGACATTCCCAGGAGGGGGTCAGCTCTCGAATAGAGAGCCGGTGGTTTGCTGTGTGCTGGAGCAAGGAAATGCTTTCCCAGAGGGTCATTGCCATCGTGGCTGATTTCAGATGCAGAAGGAAAGCAGCTCTGCCTTCCCCAAACAGACTTTCCGGGGGGGTCACTCCTGGGTCAGCACAGGCTCCTCTGCAGTGGAGCAAAGTGCACCCTCTGCAAGCCTACCTATAATTAAAGACCTGCAGCTTCCTACATATGTATTCTTAAAACATCTGTAAGCATAATTACGGCAACCACTTAAACAGCTTAATACAAGGCAGGCGTTCTCTTTCACTGGGAGATTGCTTTTAATGGCTCTGTGTACAGCAGAGTTTGCAGATAAGGCCAGAAGTGCACCCAATTATCTCTCTGCTGGCACTTACTGTACTTAAACTTACATTTTCAGGCTTTTTAGTTTGCTGCATGATAACTCCCATTCCCACTAATGCTTAATTCTCCATGCACCACTTTAAAAATTAAGGATGCAGCTCCAAGCCTTGGCTCTGGCTCTCCATTTGCCCTCGGAGGATGCTGTGGAGTTCAGCCTCATTTCTTCCTTCTTCACTGTTTTGACACATGCTGATAGCACTCTTTTACTAGCTAAGAGATACAGTTAGTATTTGTTTTGCAGGAATTACTCTATTTTGGTCGAAACATGGGCTGTGGTGTCTGTAGTGTGGCAAAGGGTGCTCAGAAAGACACTGAGTGTGATTCCTGGCAGTGCTACAGCTCCCATTTCCACAGTGTCCAGCTTTCTTCCAGACTCTCAGTAAGGCAAAGTTGTGGAGAATTGTTTGATGTCTGAGACACAGTTCTCACTTTTGGGATTTTTCAACCTGGAAAAAGCAATTAAAGAGCCAAATTAGGACTGTCTACAAATCTGAGCTTTTTTTCTGGGAAATTTATTTTTACCTGGTTTCATTTTCTCTTTCCTTCTTGCCTGAAGTGTCCCCTCCATCTCAGTTGGGGTGTTTGCATCCTCATGAGGAACCCATCACTTCGCAGCACTGATCTGAGGTGCACTGTAAGACCCAAAGATTAGGACCCACCTGGAGATCATTTGGGGAAAGAAGGAACCAAAGATGGATCCTTCCTTAAGACACGAGTCCGGTTTTCACCTCAAATAAAAACACTGGAAAGATTGGATAGACTGGCTGATCCCACAAGGGTGGGAGTGCCTTTGCTGGGAAAGGCACTGCTAGACTTGAAAGTAAAAAGCAGAACTGTGAAGGTTCACATGCACAAAATCTGCAACTTGGTTGTTTGGGTTTTTTTTTTTTAGCATGGCAAGCAGACAGAAAGAGAAAAGCAGCTGCCTAAATAAGGAACTGGCTTACAAAGAAAACATTTTATGAACAAACTGTTGTCTTGCAGGAAGAGGTCAAATCTGGGTTGGGGAAGAAGATGCAGAGAGACTTAAAAGTCAGAGATCATAGAATCAGAGAATATCCTGAGTGGTAAGGGAGCTGCAAGGATCATCAAGCCCGACTCCCGGCCCTGCACAGGGGATTTTAATGTGATTGAGAGGGGAGAAGGAGAAATCAAGGTATTGGTGGTTGCAAAAGGCCAAATAAGAATATCCAGAGAGGTTAGAAGAAGGGAGCACAGGGGAGGAAAGCTGCTCACAGTTTATGGGGCTCCTCCAGCCCTGTTTGCCTGCGAGGTGGTGAGTGCTGGAGGAAGGAAACGCTGGTTACTGCTGCTTTCCAAACAGATGAGCATATCCCAGTCCCCAGCAGTGCAGGAGCTTTGCTTTGGATTTGTGGGGGGTGTTTTTTGCCTCTCATGATAGCAGCATTCCAGAACAAATGATCCCTGGGTGACTGCATACACTTCCTGAGTACCTCTCTCGCATGTCCTTTCCCATGTCACGGCCGAATTCTCGTCATCACAGACACCAATTGCACAATCCAGACCTTATTTTTTCAGCCCACAGAAAAGCAGCCCCTGTTCAGCTGCCTTGTTCCTGTAAAAAAAAAATGTGACCTGAGGAGCTCACTGATTATGGAAATTCCACTGCCCCAATAACTCACAGACCTCCTTCTCCATCTCTGCTCTCACAGTATGTGCTTCGAGTGTGACCTGTTGTGTTGGCATTGTCCCCACCCACAAAGCCCAAAAATACATTTGAAAAGTTAATTTCTTCCCTGAAGTTTTGAATGCCAGAATTGCATCCTAGTTGTTATACTGATCGTACTTCTACACAGCCTTACAAAAAAAGTAAATAAAAAGATATTTTAATTCACTGAAAGATCTGGACTATCAGAAATGACACTGAGCTGTGTCTGATGCTGAGCCACATTTCAGTGTGTTCTTCTGAATAAGAGAATAGCAATAGACTGTTCTTAAACTAATAAAAATGGGAGGCATTTTCATCCAATTAATTTTTGCCTGTAAGACCAGTGAAAGCTTGAAAGCACATACATTTATCTGAACAACTATAGTAGCATTTTGTGCAGATTCTGTTTGGGAGAAGGTGGTTATGAACCCAAGCCTTAGCAAGTATTTTTGCAGAATATGATAAATACTGTGTAAATAAGACATGCCTAATGTGTTGCTGTATTCTTGCAGGATCTGAATTCTGTTGTGATTCAAACTAAGGGAAAACAGAATTTTGCCAAGAAGCTAGAGTGTTTCTTCCTCTCCTACTATAATTGGAGGCAGAAGCTATATTAAAAGCAGCTTTTCTTTTTCCTAATTCATTAAACATGAATTTTATCTGAAAACATTTCTCTATGTCAATTGGCCCATAATAAAATGGGATATTCTACAGCCATGAGTCCAGTTCCAGGAAAGAAGTTTTAACATTTTCAACACAGGTCTGGGCTTCAAATGGTCTGGGTCTGCTTCTGTGCCTATTTCTGTCACACTGTGTGACCTTAGGTAAGGAAATCTCTGAAACTCAGGTATCCTCTGTGAAAAATGGAGATAATTCTCTCCTACTCCACAGGCAAGAGATGAGCTTTAACCAGGCAGGGTGAGTAGATACCAGCTGGAAGAACAGCAAAGAAATACCAATGATTTTCCAAGGATCTAAAGAGAACATCCTTTGCAGATGTTTTTTCTTCCATGAATCACATTTTTAAATTCAGTACTATTGAAAGTCAATTTGGTTTTACTTGCATGATTTCATTCTGCTATATGTGAAGAAAGATTTAGCATCCATCAGTCTTTCCCAGTTACTTTAATCTGGGAACTGCAGCCATCCAAGGAGTGTGTTACCTACGTTCTGATATAGTAGGAGCAATGCTGTTTATCTAGGAATTGAGGGTTTCATCATTAGACAAGATAATATTGGCAAATTACTTTAAAGATATTTAAGTCCAAGGCTCTTGCCCTTTGGTCCATCCTCACTGGTGTCACCTCATAAAACACTCACCCTTTGGGGCAGCGACGTGGTGGGTGAACAGAGACATCAAAATTAGAGCAGCACCAGGACACTGGTGCTAAACTTCAAAGAAGAATTATTAGTCACTCATTAGGTAGAAAAACTGGTGGGCATTAGAACAAAGGTGGGCCTGGTGGGGAAGGCAATGGTATGTCAAGGGAATGAGGAGATGGGGTAGGCTGACATTTCTGCAGCCAAACAGGCAGGCAGGGAGGGAGGAAAAGCTGAATACTTAAAATCAGAGAATCATTTACCTAAAAAGTCAAACCATACTTTTAGCTCATCTGAGCACTGGGGGCAATTTGCTACTAAAGAGCCTCCAAGGCAAAGGTAAGACACCTGTGTCTGATGGACTGTTTATGGAGAAGGGGCATCAGCTGTGATGAGACTGAGGGTGGTGAAGCCCTGGCACAGGTTGCCAGAGCAGCTGTGGCTGCCCCAACCCTGGAAGTGTCCAAGGCCAGGTTGGATGGGGCTTGGAGCAACCTGGGCTACTGGAAGGTGTCCCTGTCTGTGGCACAGGGGTGGAACTGGATGGTCTTTAAGGTCCCTTCCAACCCAAACTATTCTGTGATTCAGTGATATTGGGAGCAGATAAATTCAGATTTGAGTCTGTTTTGCTTAGGAGTGAGTTGACTCTCAGATGGGCTTTGCTAGAATGTTGGTAGAACATCTAGGTAAGGATGTCTTTTAAAAAAGGAAGCAGAATGAGAACAAATTGGGAACAATTGCTTGAGGCCTCTGATCTGTACAGAGTAACTGTAGCTGCAAGAGATTTGTTTATTATTGTGAAACAGTTTATTTCAAAATTATCCTTCCTGTTGCAAAACTGTCCAATCTGAAATTATGACAAAGTTAGTTTATAACTTTGACCACATGTGCAAACTACTCAGTAGGATATTTCATTAAAAAAAAAAAAATCAGTATGAACTGTGTCTTAATTAGAAATGTTATTAGAAAGGAAATCAAAACACAGAATGTGATATTGCAGTGAACCATTGCATTATGTTACCCCCAGTCAATGACTGCAGTGGGGAAGTGATTAATACAGCTCACAGACTTGGAGATGAGCTCCATTCAGGGCTGCCTGGTCAGAGGGTGAGCTCTGACACCAGCAGACACTGGATAGGACATAACTGATTCCCCCAGTAGTCAGATAATATAATAAAGATTTGAACTTGGCAACTTCTTTTCCTTTGGCAGAGTTACAGTCATTCCTCTTACTGACTGCTCCGGAGAGATTTTATCCGTGACCACACGTTTCACATTAAGTATTGGAAGTTATTGGATTACAGCTCTGCAGTAGGAAAGGTCACACACAGAGCAGACTCCAAGCAGCTCAGGCTTTGTTGTGTGTCCACATCAGGATGGATAATCAGATAATCACTGTGTGTGCTGGTTTTCTGCTGCTTTCTGTCCTAGCGGTTCAAAGATATCTGTGCAGTTTAGTGCAGTGCTCTGGTGCTCTTGAGAAAGCACTTAAATAAGCCCTTTCTCTAAAGTTAACCTAATATTTCCATTGCAATTTTCCTTTGGGTCTGAAATGTTCTGTGGCTGCAGAGGTTTTCTTGGAAAGCCAAAGGGGAAAGTAAATTTAATTTCTCAGTTACCTGACCTTTCATATTCTGTGGCATTGGGATTTTCCAATAGTCTAGAATCTTAATTAGTTTCTTCTCTCATACTTCTCTCTTTTCTTTCTCAATCCTCCTACAACCTCTTTCATTGCTACCTGAGAACTGGAGTTGAGATTAAAAAAAAAAAATTGAATGGGATGAGTTCTTCAGATGGGCTAACTCATGGTGTCATTGATGACTTTATTCTAGTCCAGTACTGAAATAAAACAGAAAATACCAAATTTCAGCTGGAAAACTGCAAGTATTGTGGTTTTTCCATATGCTATCTTTGAAATTCATTGATGGGCAGAGATGGCCTGTACACTTGTTTCCCATAATTACTGTTACTATAGAAGCAGATCAAAAAGACATGGTGTTTTTATTTGTATCTTTGTGTGCATAATCGTTTGTCATATACTCCAATTTCTGTTGTAGCTGGGATTTAAGCTCTACAGAGGGTAAAATTCATTAATTTTTTACTTAACTATGCCTTTTATCTTGCTGGCTTTCAGAAGCTCTTTGCTCCTTTCTGAAATAGTTTCTTCCTATGAAGCAGAGTTTTTTTTACCACCCCAGAAATTAAACTCCAGTTCCAACTACAGACAGTTTTATTTCATATGCTAAATTGTCACAATCAAAGGCAGAATCTCTGCTGAACAGGTTTAGAAACATCTGGCTCTTCGCTTTTGACTTTGGAGTCTAATTATCTCAGTGCAGCTTGTGATTGCTAAGTATGAAATTCATCTGCCCGACCACAGCAGTCCTGGAGAGTTTGGGGTTTGGTTTTGCTTTTCTCCCCCTCTGTAACCATTTTCCCCACAGCCTTAAATCATGCTGAAGTGGAAACAGTGAAAATATGTACCCACAGAGCCGTCCACATGTGCTGGCACTTTGAAACACCACCACAGGATTTTCTTGCTGTGTCGTGCAAGAACCGGCCGCTCTGTGCAGAAACCAGGGACCGTGGAGGGCTTGGGAATCGCCAACAGCAACGGAAAAGCTGCTCTCATGGGGAGACTCCACCATCAAGACAGTCCATACAGGCAAGGGATGGGTGTTAGCCCGGGGATGTGACCCTGCTGGTGCTGCAGGAAATGCTGGGTGAGTGTTCCCTGCTGGAAAGGGCTGCTCCATGCAGGATGGACGTGGTGGTCCATCACTTGCTGCATCCACAGAGGTCAGGGCAGCTTGTCAAGGCCTGTGCTGGGTGGAGCATCCATGATGGTCCATCATTTGCTGCAATCCACCTTCTGCATCCATGAGGTCAGAGGGATTTGGACAGAGCAGGTCTGATTCCCTGCTTGCTGTCTTGGAGTCTGTCACCCAAGCCCAGAGGTGTGAAGAGTGTCACAGCTCTGGCAAGAGAGGTCTCAGTCTCTCTGTGATTCACACCCTGCCCATGAAAGCGGACCAAGGAGCTCCATGACAAGGAGTATTTTAAAAGCCTGTGACACTGAGGCTGCACAGTCAGAACTGTGGACACACAGTGAACTACAGAAGGAGGTAGAAACCAGTTTCTTAATTAAACTGGGAGAGAGGATGTGGTCTCCAGTTTCCTCTGCTGTAACCTTTGTATGAGGAGTGTTGCTTCACTTTGACCATCTATTTTGAAGACAGATGCTCTGCTTGGCAGCACTGCCTCCAGAAAACTCAAAGACAGCGGATTTAAAATGTGTCAGCTTTGGAGAGACCAGATTTTCCCAAAAGAAGAAGAATCGCTGAAGGAACCAAGACTGTTCCTTTGTCATGTACAGAGTCCCACCCCTTCCACAGCATAAAACTCACAGCCCTGCCTCTCCTTCCCTCAGCTTTCCCTCTGCCAGGTACTGTCTCTCACATATGCCCACACTGAGGAAGGAAATAAAAAAGGAAACAACAGCAATGAGTCACAGCAAACCAGCCAGTCCTTCCATCCAGCTTGGAAAAGCCCAGGAAAAGACTGATGTTATGCCTGATTTCAAACAGGAATGCAGATGTGAAGGTGAGGACCAGGTGAGAGGGAATTTTCAGCTAATAGAAAGGAAATCCTGCAGGAGTAAAGGATTTGCTCCCTGTAGACAATCCAAATAACGTGGGAGATGGAGGGTTAGTCAGGACAGGAGTTTCCCAACTTCATCAAGGTTTTCCAGAGATAAGTGCATTTCTTGGGCAGAGGCACATGCCAGACACATTCATTATTCTAGCCAATAGACATTTTTCTGCACTTTTTGATTCATATATCCCAAATTGTATCCTGGGAACCAGAAAAGGCTTTCTGCCGTGAAAATAAAAAACCAACACTTTCAAATAAAGAAAGAAGTCAGTTGAAAAACCAGTTTCTTTGCAAATGACAGATGGTGCTTGGCTGTAAAGGGCGAGGGGAGCCATCCATTACCACAACTTCTCATGCTGAATTCTATGTTTTAATTATGTAAATGCAGTCAGACACTCGAGCATAGATGCACTTTACAGCAGAAACGACTACATCTTCACTATTTTACTAATGTTCACCATTGCTCTTTAAGGCATTAAAAAGCCTGAGTCAGAGGCACTTAGCAGGAGTGCAGACACAAGCCTAATGAAAGGACACAGTCCTGGTGGGATACAGCACATTAAGGCATTGGTTTGTCCATGGAATCTGCATTTGTGCTGTCCTGGTGATAGATGACACCGGAGCACAGATACATAAATCTTTGTAATCTCACGTGCATTTTTAGGAAGCCCCTCACAGCATTATTTGATGCCATCCACACCTTCTGAGTCACTCTGGAGAGACTTCAGATTTTTTTTTCTGAGCCCAGAGTATTTTGGGGACCCATCAGGAACCACTAAGTCAAGGTCAGATTGCTTTGCCCCATCTCCAGGCACTGAGATGTGCACTTCCCAGGCACTGTTCCCAGCATGAGAGCAGGAGCCAAAGCTCCCCCATCCCTTCCTGTCCCCAGTGCTCTCCCCCAGCCTCCATGTGCATCCTCCCATTTGCATGGCACATCATTTCAGGCTGGAATGTGCTTCCCTTGGGCTTACACCAAAGCCTTACATCACACACAACATCCATGGCTCTCCTGCTGGTTCTGACCTGGAGCTGTTGCCCAGAGAGTTCTCCCCCACCATCTCCACAGGCCAGGGAGAAGCTTCCAGGGCAGTTTAACCATCAGGATTCTGTGCTGGCTCCGCATTTGCTTTCCCATGATACCTTCCCAAGCTGACAGGAGGCTTAAGAATAACAAGCAGGAGACCAATGATATTTCAGAACACTTCTATGTCCATCCCAAACGGTGAATGTTTAATGAGATTTCTGCTGTGAAATCATTTCCAGAGTCAGGTGTCTTAAGTTACAGGACACTCAATGTTTGGGTACAGGCCTCTAAACAGAAGGACTCAAATCAATAAATCACTGCTCACTGTATAATGATGCAAACACCAATTTAGGCCACGAGCAAGCCCTTGAAATCCTATGTGAACTACCTGTTTAGGATCTTATTGCCTTCTCCCTTCATAATTTCAGCTTCTCACAAAGCTAATTTCATAAAATCATCACTATTATTGTCACAGGGGATCTGCTTAACAAACAAAGCAGTTTTGCTTTGTTTGCCCTTTCCCACTGCTCCTAATTTTCAAAAAAAAGTCCAGGAAGGCAGTGCAGGTGGGCACTTGTCTATCAGAGCTGCAGGATGAGTGTAAAGGAAAATCAGCACAGTGGCTCGTGTGTTGCACCCAAAGCCAGTGACTTAACCAGCTCAGCTACTCAGGGATCACAGAGTAAATCAGGAGATTAAAGACCAAGGATATAATAATTTTCTGTAAAAATCATCTGAGGATAACCAGAAGAATTATCTGGGTGGAAGAGCAGGACAAGACCAAATGGGTACATATCTAGATATATATAGATATATATATAGATATATTTATGCCTTGAATACATTTAAGTGTGGAATTAGAAGGTCTCTAATCACCACACAGAATTTTAGAAACCCTCCATCAGACACAGTGCTGGAAGAAGGAACCTAAACTGTCTTAAGATGGATCTTGGCAGCTTTCTGGGTGGGATTTGGTAGCAGAACAGAAGGAAGCCTCAAATTAGAAATTAAAGGTTTTGAAAGATGGTTTTTCCCCACAAGGAGATGAAAGGATATTTGTTGAGTAGTTATCAATGAATTTTGATTAACCATAATTAGGCTATTAAATAACTCTCTTCTTCTGAGAACTGGTTGCTTGAAAGACACTGATACTGGCCTTGTCCTCATCCTTTGGCACGTTGGAATTTTAGTGGCTTTAAAGTGGCTTTTTCTACTCATAATTTTGATTTTTTTTTTCACAGGGTCTTAAAAAGCTCATGTAAAGTTCAGCTCCTCCACATTCTGCTGTAGGTGAAATTGCTTGCAGCCACTGAAAGACAAATGTTTTAATTAGATCAATTTTACGATGCAATTTATTTAAAAGAGTTTTTAGCTTTTATTTGGCATCCACGAGTCTTACGAGATTAAAAATCCAGGGGCAAAGGATGGAAAGAAAATGAAGAAACTTTACATTATAGAAATAAAATAAAATAAAGCTACTTTAGCCATTATTTGCTCTTTTTTCTTTGGAGCTATTAGTCTCTGCAGAGCTGTACCATTGTGCTAATAAGTTTCTGGGAGAGGACCTGGCAAATGTGACAGGAATTCCAGGCCTCAGATAATGACAAATGCTGAAAGATCATTTGCCTACCAAAAATAAAATAAAGCATACTTTAAAAAAAACTTTTAAAAAAAGGTGCTTAAAATAATTTGTTTTTAAAAAGCCACAGAGAAGTCAGACCAGCCCTCAGTGAGGTTAGAACTGAAGTTTATTTATAGAATTTCCATAAGACTTTGTATGGGTTGCTAAAATTTCATTTCAGGGAGTAACTGCTCCTTTCAGCTTCCAGCCTTCTTAACAATCTCAAGTTATTAAACTTTCAGAAAGAACAGGCTTTCCCTTATTTTTACAGCTTGAACTCTTCAAGCTTGACAAAGATGAAACCGTAACGTAAATTACAATCTGCAGATATAAACCTCACAGGCATCGCTAAACCATCATATTTTTATAAGACAAAAGACAATTAGAACATTTATATTTTTTTTCTAGGATCTTAAATTGTCTAGGGATTTATTGCTTATTATAAAAGTAAATTAAATTGTACTTGAGCAAAACAGTACCAGGATTTTACTCTGAGGCAGAAGATGGTCGGTGTTAGAAGATCAACGTTTGAGAGTAGAAGCAGACCCTGCCATTGAAAAATCTGTTGAAAGTCTGTTTTTAAAACCAGTATGGAAAAAACTGACCTCGAGGTGCATCAAAGGAATAAGGAAAATATGAAAATTGTTTAAGTTTTAATGTGCATAATTGGGAATTTTGCATTCTGCTCTAAGCTGTATTTAATCTGTTTACACTGAAAGGCTCCTTCGTGTGCTCTTCCTGCCAATTCCAATCTGTTAATGCAACTCATGCAACTACTTTATTGCTTTTATTTCTGGGCCATGTGAAACTCAGTGATCTGAGCCCTTAAAGATTTATATGTGTCTTCCTAGAAGTCTTCAGAGATGTGCATTTTTGGGTAAAATATAAAATAGCTGTCATTTCCACTTCTAATAAAATGATTTTTGCTTTCAGAGTATGTTTCAATTTTCACAACAGAGGCTTATTTTGGCTCTTGAGTTTTGAATACAACGTGCCAGAAACCCTGTGTTTTCATAATACCAATTAAAAAAACCATACATTTTAAACATTTTTCAGCAACGGAGTGTGAAATGTTGAAGGAATCTGTTAACATATTGATTGCTTTGAGCAGTGCTTTAAATTAGCTTTCTGTTCCTCTCCATATGGTTTTCCATTAAATTTAAATAAATTAAAGTTCAATTATCTGGAAGAGAGGTACAGAGTCCTCCTCGAGTTGAGGGATGAATTACTACTCAACCTTCCCTGTCAGGAATTCATCAGGACTCCTGCCTTTGGGTATTGTGGAGCTAACACTCTCTGGGTGAGACAAGATTTCAGCACAGGTGCCAGGAACACTTTCGGAAATAGCCTTGTGATTGGAAATTACTTTTTCTCTGCACTGTTACGTGAATCACGAAAAAAACCAGCCCAGAAGTTGATCGGCTGGAGAGGCTCCATGTTGGCACACACAACAGGTTTCAGTCTGCAGAGATGCAGCAGACATAAACAGGGGGATATGCCACAGATGGCGTCTTTTCTTCTGAAAAAAAAAAAAAAAAATAAATAAAATTGAGCCTGTATCAGCCTGCTGGATGCTCAGCGTGCAGAGGAAGGGGAAGAAGGGAGAGCAGCACCCCACTAGTCACAGAATTGGGTCAAAACCACCCTATTCCTGCCCAGTGCAGGTTTGGGGTATATCACAGAATCATAAAATTATTTAGGTTGGAAGGGACTTTAAAGACCATCCAGTTCCAGCCTTTGCCATGGGCAGGAACACTTTCCACTATCCCAGGTTCTTCCAGGACACATCCAACCTGGCCTTTGACACTTCCAGGGATGGGACAACCACAGCTTCTCTGGGCAACCTCTTCCACTGATTTACCACTCTCATTGTAAAAAAACTTCTTGCCTATATCTGATTTAAATCAGATTTTAGGTTAAAAAGAATAAGTATAGTAATTCATACTTAAAAGTAAAGGATACACAGAGAAGGTGCTTTGCAAGTGCTTCAGAGTGTCTGGAGGAGACAGAGGGAGGCTCAGACGTCCTCTTTCAGAGCTTGGTCTATCATGTATTTGCCCCATGTCCTTGCCTGTTCTCCAACTCCAGCTCACAGCACAGACACCCTGGAAACAGCTGGAGGGAAACACCAGGAGCTGTTTGGTGTCACGAAGAAAGACAGAAACACCATCAGAGATCCATTGCCCTCATTCCTGTTTTCTCTCTTCCTTATGCGGGGGGGGCATAAAACATCCATCTTCTGTTGGTAGCAGAGATGATCCCAGAAGGCAAAAGCCTCCTCATTACAGTCTCTGCCCCAAAAGTCTCATTTGCCTCAGATAAAAAAAATGCAGCTGTGCAGAACATTATCAGAGTCAAGAATAACTTCATGGACGTGAGAAACTCTGCCTGGAGGAGCTGTGGAGCAAGCCCTGTTTGCACCCCTCGTGGTGGGGAGCCCCAGGGCCAGGCTGGTGGGGCAAGTGGGACACATGGACTCCTGCTGGGATAAGTGATGCCTGTGGTGTGTAATGGCAAGTGAGGGGGGCTGGAAGGGCTTGGCTGTCTTTTGAAATGATCAGAAAGCCACAAAACCAGCAGCAAAACAGGGCTGGTAGTAATTTTCACTTAGGGGTTATCTCTAAAGTAGAGCTCTGCAGTTAAGCATAAGAAAAGAAGAAAATGGCATTAGGGAGCAAGCACTTGTGTGTGTTTATGTGTCGTGTTGGAAGAAAGGCACATTCTCCCTGAATGCACAGAGACACTGTAGATACAGACACACCTATATTGCTCAGATCTGAACATATCACCTCATTTTCTCAAGATCATAGTGTATCAAGCCTTTGTTTGAACTCACAGTGACATTCTTAGGGTACACGGAGGTGCAGGTTGCTCACCCCCACGCCGCTGTGAAATATCCATTTTCCTCTTCCCTCAGCCTTAAAAGTCCGTGCCCTCCTACAAAACTTACCTCACCTCCACCTCCAGCGGCCCCAGGCTGGTTGTTCCCCTCACTGAACGTGCCATTCATCCCCACCAGCAACTGAACAGTTTTTACTGTGTGAAAATACACCAAATGACTGAATTATTTGTTTTCAAACAACTTGCTGTGCAATCGCTGGTTTGACAGGAGCCCTTGGTGCCTCGCGATTTGCTCGGCACTCGTGGCAGCTCCAAGGGAGCCCTCAGCAGACGGGGGTCAGTGAACAAACCACCCTTTTCAGTGAGCCTTGGCATGTTCCCCCCCCAGACAAACCACAGAGGCTGTTGTCCATTGTGTCAGGGCTCTGTAGTTGTGTAAGAGGGAAATTATTCATAGTAATGGCTCTATGCAGTTGGCACTCTACTTTTTTTTTTTTTTTTTTAAATTCCCAGAGTATGCATTTATTTGAAGAGATAAGACAATCAGAGAGGTTGAAACTGGCTTTTATAGGACTATTAAATTTCCCAATAGCGCCATAAAAAATTAATAAAATCAACTGCTGCTATTCTACCAAAAAATTAACAGACCAAGCATTAAGGGCTGGTTGGTTTGGTGTTGTTTTTTTTTTTTTCAAAGGTCCTCTTGCAGCTGCTGTTTTTGTACCAACAGAAACTTGTTCCCTGGGATAGGTTTCACTCTCAGGAACAGGGCTGAAGCCCAGATGGCCTTGGCTCCCTCCAAAGCCCAGCAGCAAGGATAGGGATGGGATGTGGGGCAGGAGGAGACACCAAAGCCATCAGAATGACCAAAATCTGGGTGCTGCAGTGGGCATAAGATGATCAATCAGTCCATAAGTCAAGACAAATGACACTCAGCGTGGCCAGCTCACAGCATCACCACTTCTGTGCCAAATCTGCTTCTGTGGGCACCTTCACCTTCCAGTGGAAGGTGACCCTGCCCAAGGCAGGGGGTTGGAACAAGAGGATCTTTAGAGTCCTTTACAACCCAAATCATTTTGGGATTCTATGATTCTGCCCATCAAGCTCCACAGATTTATGCTGTGAAGGTGATTTATCCATCTGGGATCCATGAGGTCTTATTGTTGAAGAGCCTCTCTTCAGCTGGGTTCACCAAAAATCTGTTCTGCTGTTCCCAAAAATCTATATTCTCTGTTCCTCCTCAGCCACATAGCTCTATTCAAATTGGGTGGATGGCTGTGTGAAGATGGATGTTTCTCTTCTTGTGTACTCCTGCAAATGAAATTTCCCATTCCTGTAATTTAGTGCTTAAAATCTAACTCAGTCGTACAAAAACAGCTCGGAGGTAGAAGGTGTCTAAATCATGCATTGCAAATTCCCTAGTACATTAGTGGGGGGAAAAAATCCTTTCACGCTACCTCTCTCAAGCTGCTTTAATCACTTCAAATCACTTCAAATGACTGTTATCAGTCATTTCTTTTCCCCTGATAAGTGCTTCTTCTGAAACCTTACTGCTTTCTGCTCCTGAGATGTTTTCAACCTGTACTTGGAACAGAACTTACTTCCTCCAGTATAACTTTCATTTTAACCTTTCCTCAATGGCCTAGAAATAATTGATTGCTAAGATTACTTTAATAGATTGGAAACACAAAAACTCGTGGAGATAACAGCCAGAAAGTGTTACAACTCAATGGTAAGGAAAAGAATAACAAATCTTTGAAGTTTCTGAACTAAGACTTACGTTTTAAGGCTGCTGTAATGCTGGGTGTTGTTACAGCCCTGTAAATTAAATAACATTACCTGGTGTTATGGTTGCACACCCTGCTCAAAATCCTCTGCTCTGGAATTTCTTTCTTTAATGATAACTTGGAGGGCAGTGGTTACTGATGGAGGAAAACAAATAACTTTCAATATTCCCCCATGGTCTTTTCCACGCTTAAGGCACTTGGGTGCTCTCTCTAGAACCTTCTGGGCATTGGGGGAAGCTTTCAGCTGAAATCTTTGGGTTAATTTTGTGCCTTCATTATTTGGAGTGGTGAATGTAAAACATTGCAATCTGGTTAAAAACCCTTGCAGCTTTGGAAACAACCAGAAACTCCTTGTGAAATGGTAATAGTGGAAATAATGGGAGTTTTCCTACCTTTGTAGTATCCAAAGGACTGTTTCTTGTGGAACATTTTCTAGAGAATTGCTGATAATTTCTTTATTTATGTTAATTCATAACCCCTTGCGTGACCAGGTCCCTGCCCATGCTGTCTGGAGTTGGATCTTAGCAAGCTGATTGATTTTCAGGGAATCACAGAATGGTTTGGGTTGGAAGAGAGTTTAAAGCTCATCTTGTTCCACCCCCTGCCACAGACAGGGACTCCTCCCACTATCCCAGGTTGCTCCAAGCCCCATCCAACCTGACTTTGAATGTTCCCAAGGACAGGACAGCCACAGCTCCTCTGGGCAACCCAATGGACTTCTAATGGGCTATTTGTGGTGCAAAATACCTTCTAAAAATACTTGGCAATTTCAGGGTTTGGGCTGAAACAGCGTGGTGCTCAAAAAGATTCCCTCTGAGTCGTGATTTTCACTGTTGCAACCATCAGCTACAAAGGCCCACTAAACAGCCTCCCATACTTAGAATCTCTGTATTTATCTCCACACCATTTATTTTTAGCCTGCCTTTCTCAGATGCTTTGCGGGGAGATACTGCATTGTGCTCACTGTGCTTTCCTTATTTATCAGTCCTGGAATCGTGGAAAATATCACTTCATTCAGTTTATGCACTCCTCCCACGTAAATGCTTTAGCATAGATATACCAAAGTTTCTTTCAGTTTCCAGGTGACATCTATGACAAACTATTTCCAAGTTTTCTCATCTCCATCAGCAGTTTTCAAATGTTACTTTCCAGCTCGGGGAAACAGCATTGGTCTAAAGAGAATTTTAAAAGAAACAACCTTTATTTTAAATATATTTACTTCAAGTTTTTCAAGAATCTACGAATCTGAGGTCATTATCTACTATTTCTTCCAAACTTCCTTCCTGACACAGGATTAAAAAACAGTATTGCACTAATTAACCTCATAGGAACTACCTGGGAAGCTCAGACTAGTTGTGCACAGCTTTTAAAGCAATCACTCACAGCCCTGCCAGAATTGTTGTTTGTCAGGGCGTGTTCCCACTTTCCTGTCTCTCTTCTCCGTGGATGTCAAGTGCAAAAAAAAAAGGTTCTCAGTGGCATATTTGCTCATTTTGCACCCAAAAAGAAACTCATATGAGGTTTTTTTGTGACCCTAGAAGAGACAGCAGCCAGAGTGGGATGACTCAGAGCTGGGGCTTCCCAATTCCATCAGGACCCCCATGCCATGGGTGCTTCCCTGCATTGCTGAGCAGCTGCAGAGCTCACCCACGCAGGTGGGGTCACAGCAGCTCCCCAGCAAATACTTGAGATGATTCAAATCAGCTCCAAAACCAAGCTGCTGTATCGTGGGTTGACCTGGACAGAAATAAACTGTGAGTGAATGCATTATGCGCACACCACGTGGCATTAACTCAGCGCAGATGTGACAGCAGGAGGGGAATTCTGTGGTGTGTTTTCTGGACATCCTCAAGTTAATTAAAATGTCACTGAGACATTTATAGTGAATCACTTTTTTTGAAGTGAATCACTTTTTTTTTTTTTTTTTTTTTTTTTTAAGTGAGTTCTGATTTGGTGGGCTCAAATCCCTTCCAGGAGAATGCTTAGCTGTTACCTGTGCTACTCCATCCTCTGTTTGGGATCAGCTGCTGACCAGAGCTCACCAGACCAGTGGGGTATTGTGGTGCAACCAGACATGAGCCCAGCAACCAGTCCTCGTGCCAACTCATCTTCAAGGCTGAAGAAGAGCTACCAATGCTTCTGCATGGTGAAAATGCTTCCCTGTTGTAAATCCCACAATCCCAGCTATCTGCACAGACAGACCTGATGATATCTGCTTGACAAATCCAACACGCTGGGTATCTCATGCTTGACAACTTTAGAAATGCATTTGCAGCTTGTGATAATGGAAGGCTGTCAGTCAAAACTCTCCTACATCTTTCACTCACATCAAGCACTTGACTATACCATAAATAATAGGGAATTAATTACCTCTCAGATGTGATCTACTTCAAATTTGCCCCAGAAATGTCACTGTGCCCTGGCGAGCCTCAAGTCCTCATAACACTTATTTTAAACTTGTCCTTCGTGCACAAAATCTACGAGCAGTGTAAATAGACTCTCCAGTAAGTAAATTCTAGTTCAAGTAAGACAAAATTATGTCTTGGGGCTGGATCCACCCACTCGCTGAGCAGATCTTGAAACATCATTCTCATCAAGTTCTGGCACATAATGCAAATCCCTGTACGATAGTTGCAGGATATCAGGCAGTGAGGCTACACAAACATTGGCAAGACTACTCTTTTTCCTTCCACTGTGTTTACCTCAGACATAAAACTCAATGCCTCTTAGCCTGCAGTGGAACATTGGAAACATGTAAAAGGTAACAGAGCCTCCCATTGCGCCGCTCACAGCCAGAGGAGAGAGAGGGAAGAGTTTCCACTCTCATCGCTGCTCTCCTGCTTCTTCCTCAGCTCCAGGGATCAATATCCTGCTGCAGAGGCTGTTTTAAGGAGTCACAGGGTCCAACCACAGATGAATGTGTGCTATCCAACAAGTCCAACAGCAGCTGAATGAGCAGCAGTCAGTGACAGTATGTGAACAGCGCTGAGGATGAACTGTGCTTCCTCTGAACGCGCTGTGCACCCAGACAGTGGAGGTGGAGATCATGAGGCCAAAAATCAGGCTGTCTCCTGTTGGAGCTGTGAACTTGTGGACTCATGGGGAAACCTTCCCCTAATTCCCACCCTGGGCCTGCTGGCCCCTTTCGAAAAGTGCTGCTCTGTTGCTCAGCTTGGGCTGACCCCACGAGCACAGCGGTGCCCAGAGGAATTCTTCAATGCTGTGGGTGATCGCTGCACAACGTTCCATCACCATGCTGTCATTTTTGGGGGTTAGAACTAGGTAATCTTTAAGGCCCCTTCCAACCCAAGCCTTTCTATGATTCCATGTTTTATCCAGAAGTAAGATTTTCTCACTGAGAGAAGAGCCGTAGCTGCCTGGTTTGCATTTGAGAGGGCTGGCAGAAATGGAGCTATTGATCTTCCTTCCCTAAATACATTGTTCTTGTGATTCAAATGAAATATGTGAGCTGCATTTGAAATATTTCTCCACTTCTGCAGTGTGTCAAAGCTTGCCCTCGTACATCAGTGAATATTAAATCATCATATTCTCATTTATATGTAAACTCCAAGATGCTGATGGAGTCAAGTGCTGTTATGCGTTCGTATTTGAAGATCTAATTTTACACTGTGTATTATTTTATAGTTATCAGGCTGGATTCTGTAGTCTTGATTCTACTGCCATTAAAAGAGTGCTGTGGAAGAATAATGGATTTTGCAGTTGTTTGATGGGTGGAATGAAAATGTCCTGCCCAAACCAAAGCTGCATATGGTCTCCAACCATTTGTAAACACTTGCCTTGTTTACTTCCAATAACAATGCAACCGTTTTTTTATAAAGGAAATTCTTTCAGAACAAAAACCAACAAGCATTTTTGCTCAAATGTTGGTTTTGAAATCAGCTGAGCTTTGTTTCCAAACAAGCAAATCTGTAGGTAATTTGACTTAAAATTAGCAAGCCATAAACCTGTTTTTTTGATCAGAAATATTTTTGCGTGGGCCATCCACATAAGCAGTGGATTTGTCCTCCATCTGGTCTTGTATGGGCAGCAAACACCCATCCTACTAGCAGGGGTGAGCCAAATCAGCTGAAGATTTGTTCACACTGGTACTTAAAATGCAACCTTTTTCCATCTTTTGGTGGTTCAAGAAGCCTGGGAGGTTTTATTTCTCTGTCCAGGGGCAGAAAGCAGAGCTCTCCCATGTGCCACAACACAGGGCATTGCTGGGGGAAACCTACACAGCTCGATTTGCTTGTGTTTGTACACTAAATATGAGCCACATCCCTGAAGAAGACACTTTGTACCCACCAGAAGCAGCACAAAGAGGATGAAAACCTTTGGCTGAGGCCTGGAGTCTGGCTGAGATGCAGACAGATTCATCTCTTTTCCCCACTGCATCAACTGCACTGATTTTTTTCCATGTTTTATACCACAGAGCTGCAGATTATCTGCTGCCATTTCTTTCTCTCAGTGTCCTTGTGCTGGAATTAGTGCCTGATACACGGGGGGTGGGAACTGATCCAAGGAGAGGAAATCTGTTGGGTGTCTCCACAGACCCAATTCCAAAAGCTCTTGGTGTTTTGGTGTAAGGCTCTACAAAACTTCTTGTGGGTCCATTTGGAGAAGAACTTGCGACTGCAGAACTAACAGCTCTTGCAATTAATTTGTGAGAGGGGCAGAGCTCACACTGCTGATGCAGCTTCACCATTAGCACCTCAGTCCTTGGTGTCATAAGATGAAGGACCAGGCCAGGAGCTGCTGGTGATTTATGTCTCCAGCAATAAACCTGGGTGTCTCCCAGCACCTGTGTGAGTCAGGGACTTAGGAGCTTCTTTCCCTGCCTAAAAGGGAGCCTACATGGATTTAAAGATGGAAGGGCTTTTGTGAGACTTTCCACATTCCAGTGGTGGATTTTCATATAATCTCATCTTTAAGCTGAGATGGAAAGCCTTCCTCTTCAGATAAATCCAATCCAGTTAAGTAAAGCTGGAAGCCTTTCTCTTCTGCCTGATTTTAATAGCTCTAATTTATCAGCTGTAGACCTGTAACTATGTCACACTGTAGTTTCTCTATGGTCTAGACAAAATTTAAAAGTTTGCTGAATGTTGTCTTTAAAAAGAACAGAATTTAAGTCCCGCTTAGAATATTTGGTGTTTGGGTGTATAAAACAATGACATAAATAATAATTCTTTGTTATTTTGTAAGACAGCATGCCCTTGGCTTGTCTGGCATGGGAGACTCACACCTCTTTCTGGGTTCCTTGCTTTGGGGCAGCTGGAGGATGAGAGCCACTGCCATGCAGAGTGAGTGTGAAAAACATGCACAGTCCTTTTGTCATCTCCCTGAGTCATTCCAGCCTTCTTTTCTCTCCCTTCCTGCATCCCAGAAAAATGGGAGAAGGCTGGGTTCCAACCAGACAAGCACCAGCCGGAGCAGGTAGGCAAGCCCAGCGTGCCCATGGGCATGTGTGCAGCAGGTTAGGGAATGGGACCTGCTGAAATCAAGCGCAGGGAAGAGGGAAAAGATCCAGAGAGATCAGGGCAAGGGCTGGGATTCCCTGTCCAGAAGTGGTTAGCAAAGAAAAATGTAATTGCAAGCTGAAAGCCTCTTGGTTTTGCTGCCGTTTATAGCAGCCTTAGTTATGGGTGTTTGTTTTAAGATGCTGTTCCTGTGGCAGGGAACGATTAATCCATTCCAGTTGCTGTGGATAAGGAGCTGTTTTCAGAGCCAGTGATGCTGTGCAATCCCCACAGGCTCTCTGGGGCTGCTGGAGGAGCATCCCCAGCATCAGCCAAGCCAGTTCTCGTATCCTGGACCTTTACTCTGTCTGTGAAGAGCCTCGAGTACTGCAATGCACTTCCATACAGTGTAACACATGGAGAAAGTTGCTTTGATGTTCCTTTTCTGGTGAATTAAACATCACAAAGGCACCACTAATGTTTGTCTTTGTTCATAAATCATAGAATCATGGAGTGGTTTGGGTTGGAAGGGACCTGTAAGACCAACTTCCTCCCATTAGACACCAACACCTTCCATTTGATGAGGTTTTTCAGAGCCTCATGGTTTTTTTTCCTTGGAATCTCCAGGTGCAGAAATGTCCTACCTCAGCCTTCCCAGTCTTGCATGCTGTTTCTTCTTCTGTGGTTGGGAGCAGCATCCCTCCTGCCAGAGCATTACTGGAAGCCCTGTGTGATGCTGAGATGGACTGTGCTCTCTGCTCTTCTTACAGATTTTGAGCACACAGCTCTAAAACTCTCTGTAAAGCTTTAATTACAGAAAAATGATGCTTCTTAAATAGATTGTCCCAGAGGAAAGCAGGGCTGACGAGTTATTATCCTTGTCTAGTGGTCTAGGACTGCTTGTCATAACCAGATGTGCACAGCAGATCCTGCACCAACACTTACAGATTAATTTGCATTAGGACTTCAGGTTTTATCTTGTGCCTTGTTGCACTGGGTGACTTTCTGATTTTGTTGTTACAGAAATAGTTCATCATCCTGAGCTCAGCCATGTCAATGGCTGCCAAATGCAGTGGTGCAGGTTCTGTCATGCCCACCCTTCCTCAGAGAAAAATGTCCCCCTGGCAGAGGGCACTCCCATCTTTAACACTTACAGCTGGCATCACCAAGAAGAGGCAGATCTTTTTCCAGGTTTTTTGAGGGAGCCTGGTGTGGCCCAGTTCCATGTCACGTGTGAGGGACCTGGACCAGCACAGCTAACAAATCCATCTCCTCCTGCAGCAGCTAAGTTAAAAGCCAAACAGAAGAAAGGCACATTACTTCTGTGCCTGTGAGCACTACTTATTGCAGTGAGTATAATTATGTCCAAAAAAGCAATTATAAAAGATTTTTTTTTATTTATACTCAACCCGTCTTGTGTCTATCTGTACTCAGAGCAAAATTTACCTGCTACCTGAAAAGTCTGAGGTGTTGAAGAGAGAGAAGTGCTTGTTGTCACTCGCTGGGCTTGTTACAGAAGAAGTGTTTTATCTGAAATTTAAAAACAAAACAATAGGAAAACCTAAAAAAGGCATGTTCCTTTGGAACCCGTGTGTAAGCCTCAGCCCAGACATGCCTGACATCTGCAAGGCTGAGCCAGAAGCTAAAAACTACACATTTTGGGGGTTTTAATGCCATCAGCTTCCAAAGTCACCCAGAACCAGCTGGGCCTTTCCCTGCTGGTACCACACTTGCCTTTCAATACTTTGGAAAACTGCTGATTGCAAACAGGAGAACTTTTAATTCAAGAATACACCCTAGTGGTATCTTCACTGGGGCAAAGCTAAGAGAGACTGACAGCTTTCTGCTGCATGGCACAGGAGGAGGATGGGTGTAGGAGATGATCTCGGAAATTAAATCAGCTCCACAGATCAGAGACGGCCGTGCAGCTCAGCTGAGCCAGGCAGAAACCCATGTAGCCCATGTTTTTTTATCTCCTTTCATCTACAAGACAAGGCTTCCTCCTTTGTATCAAAACCATTTTAAATTCAACTACTTCTCTCACCTTTCCATGTGTCCCACCTTCCTCAGGAAAGAAGTGCACAGTGAAATAGCTGTGCCATCATTGGCAGAAAGAGACTGGGAGCAGTTTAGAGGGGATTAAACACTCTCTCTTGCTCTGTTTCTGTCAGATTAAATCATTTTTCTCCTTCCATTCTCTTTCTGCATCTCAAATCCTGGCATCAGTTTTGGGCCACTCACTTCAAGACAGACATGTAGGGGCTGGAGTGTGTCCAGAGATGGGAACAGAGCTGGGGAAGGGTCTGGAGCAGCAGGAGGGGCTGAGGGAGCTGGGGGGGACTCAGCCTGGACAAAAGGAGGCTCAGGGGGGACCTTCTGGCTCAGGAACTCCCTGACAGGAGGAGGGAGCTGGTGAGGGTCGGGCTCTGCTCCCAGGGAACAGGGACAGGACAATGGCAAACAGCTTCAAGCTGTGCCAGGGGAGGGTCAGGTTGAATATTAGAGAAAATTTCCTGGAATAAGCATTGGAACAGGCATTGGAACAGGCTGCCCAGGGCAGTGGTGGAGTCCTTGTCCCTGGAGGCATTTAAAAGACGTGTGGATGTGACACTCTGGGACATGGTTTAACAGTGGCCTTGGCAGTGCTGGATTAACAACTGAACTCAATGATCTCAGAGGTCTTTCCCAACCTAAACAATTCTGTGATTCTACACAGACTTTTCTAAAGTCTCACCGCAGTGAATGATGTTCTGAATAGCTCTGGAAAGCAGCTCTCTTGCTCCTGCACTCCTCGGTAGTTCCTGTGCTAAATAGTGCTTTTTGCTGCCCCTTAACAATTCTTTGTGCAGCACATCATGTCTGAGTGTAGCCTCCCTTGGGCAGTGCCAGGCCACATTATCCCTCACCTTAATTCTCCTCACTCATCACAAAGCCCAGGTTCTGGATCACACCCAACTTTTGCTACATTTCTCTCCTTTTCAGCCTTTCTGAAGCCCCCAGCTCAGCCAAAGGGCATTATTTTTTGTTATGGCCGTTACACACTTAGAAACTCAACTTTCTGCTGTTTAGTATTACTCTTTTCAATCTGCCTCCCAATACCAGATTCCCTCATCTGAACCCCACCTCTCTTTTATGCATCATGATTCCACAGCCTGAAACTCTCCTCTAAAGGCTGATTACTCTTTCTGGTTTATTTTGCTGACATCTGAAAGGCTTTCACCCCTTGTCAATTGGATCGACTCAGTGTCCTTGTTCTACAGTAACCCCAGGTAAAAACAAAAACAAACCAAACAAAAATAATAAAAAAAACCAAACCAACAAACAAACAAGCAAAAAACAACAAAACACACACACACACACACAAAATAATTAAATAACATAATTCCGAGGCAAATGCAGCTCCTCTTCCTTGGCTTTATGTGCATACGGATGACTTGACACAAGAGGGACATCTGTTCACCCAAGTGTGTGACTGCTTTCCGTGCAGCTTCAAACACAAACCACGTTTTACCCTCCCATAACTCAAATCGCCCTGCAAAGCAGCAGACCCGTGTGATTCTGTGACTCTGTGTCTGCTGGTTTGCCACTGATCCTAATTTATCCTCCAAGCTTTCTGGAGACAGGAGGGCTGAGGGCTGTGCTCACGCCCAGCTGCAGCAGCAAGCATTTAAACTTTCCCACCCAGGGACTTCCAAGCCTTCCCTCCTCCATTCATTAGCTGTTCTTCTGCAGAAGGAACTGACTGAAGACTGAATTAAAAAAAAAAATTAAATCACTTTCAGGTTACTCGTAGAAAGAAACCAAACTGAGAAACTGTGAGTTACTTGAGGGAATATGTCAAATAGAAAGCATTTTCCTGTTTTCTCAGCTCTCTGATATCACTGGGATATGGGATCTTGCATCCTTAATTGGCCATAACTTTTTCTTCTCGTAGAAAACGGGGTATTTAATGTAATGCTCATTTTTTTTCCCTGAAAATCTTCTTTGGGGTGTAGCAGTGAATGTTAATGCATGCAAGTCCATTACTGAGTATGGTAATGAAGAAGTCGTGGCCAATGGTTGAGCTTAAATTAAGCACGCTTCAGAAAACAAACACAACTCCTCCAGAATTCCTATTCAACATTTGTAATGGAATAAAACTCCTAATAAAATGTTTTCCCTGAGCGGTAATAAATTCTGAAAACATGACTGTATTTGCTTAGACCTTTTGTAATGAAAACGCTTTTCTCAGGCAGGAAAACTGCTCTTTATGAGAAAACTCAGTAAATACAATTATGTAACTGTTTTCTTGAGGCTTTTACAAACCTGTCCTGCTGCTGCAAATACTCAGCAGGCCAGTGCTCACAGCCCCAGTCCCACATACACACGTGTGGAACTCAGAGAAAATGCTTCTCAAGCATGGAAAGCACATATGCACTTTTCTCCTTCCGTATCTCATTTATATAACAAAAATTATTCCAAGCCCTCAGAAGAGACCTGAAAAGAACTGATTCATTTTTCACTAGAGCAAGTTTGTTCATGCCATAAATCTTCTGAAGTGAAACGTAACAAATTTCCACTTGCTGCCTCTTGAGAAATGCTTTTTATTGAAAGCATTAAAAATAATTTTTTATTCTATTTATTTATTTGGAGGAGGAAATCAATTGATTAAAATGTATGATTTAATACAAGGAAAATGCATCAAGTACCACTACAATTGATTTTTATTTTTTTTTTAAGTAGATGCTGACCACCTAAGAGCTCTAATTGCCTCCAGAATTAATATCCAGCATGCATCTCACACACACCCACCCCTGAGCTGATGTGAGATGTTTTACCAATGTTGTGTTGGAGTCACACCTTCAGTGCAGTGCTCAGCACTAAATTTCAGGCAGTTTTCACAGCTTGACTCCCACCACGGTGCTTCCACCTCCTCTGCTGCTGCCTCACATCCCCTGGGGTGTTTCAGAAAGCTCAGAAGACAGCACAAAGCTATCCCAGTGTGCCTTCACGAGGATACTCAGGCACCTCTGCCGAGCGCTGAAGTTTTGCTCAGGGTGATGATGCAAACCTTGACGTGTTTCGGGGATACTTCGTTTGGGGACAGAAAAGTTGGGATAACGAGAGCTCTGCCGGTGCTCCCCAGCCCTGGATTCACTGCTGTGCTCTGGCCAGCGATGTGAGGCAGCACACACAGCTGCCAGCTTTGCTTTGAGCCAAGCTTGGGGCTGCTTTGCATTTCCAGCGCCGCGCAAAGCAGCTGGAGAGCACCGCTGACTTTGATCCCAAACTATAGAAGAAGTCTTGATTATTGAGCTGCCCCTGATCCCAGGCAATCAGATACTGCTTTAAATGCAGAAGAAAGCAACTCTCAAGGAGGCTTTGCCCTTCCTCCTCCAAAGGCAGAGGAATCAAAGCTCAGCAGTCGCAGCAAACGCAAGGAGCGGCCCCCTTGGTGCATCACTGTCCCCTCGGCTCGAAGGCTTCCCAGGATTCCTCACTTACATCCCTGAGCTCCGTGTCACAACAGACAGGAGATCAAAGCACAGGCACTATGGGAAGGCATCCCCTCAGCTCAGAGGTGTCCTGGCCTGCAGGATTCACGAGGTGGCTTTTGGAGGGTGGGTTTTGGAGGAGCCCAGAGGCTGTGACGGCCCAGGAGTGATGCTGGAGCCCTTCTACACTCATTAGTGGAGTGAAAAGAAAACTCACCCATCCCTCTGAGTGCCCCAGGTGCAGCTGCTGTCAGGTGGTTTCACAGAACCACAGAATATTCTGAGTTTCAGGGGACCCACAAGTATCATCGAGTCCAACTCTTCAGAGAACTGCCCATACAGGGATCAAACCCATGACCTGGGTGCTATCAGCAATCACTTCAATCTCCAAAGCACCTTTTAAAGGAGGATAAATCACACAGCAAGTATCTTATTTGACATCTCTGTTGGGTGTGCTATTTGTATTTCTTCTCACTACATCATAAAAAATGAGGGGAAAGGATTATTTGGGTTTTGTGGCATTTTGGAGAGGTAAGTTTTAAAATGTTACACAAACGTGGTATCATTTTGTTTGGGTTTTCTAGTGCAAAACTGAACCCAAATGAAGATAGTTCGAAAGCAAATACTTTCTGGGAGAGTGATGGATTGGACTGGTGATACACTGTGCAACTCCTGTCAAAACTTTGGCTCACAGCATGACATCCGTGTTTTATACCTCTGCTTGCACATCTGAGATTTAATTAGTTTTCTAACAATATTCAAAGAGGAAGTTTCAGCTCCTCAGGCAATTTGGAATAAGTTTGGCAAAAAGTATCTGCATTACTCAAGGATGATGCTTTTACCCTGAAACTAAAATACCTTTATTTCTCTCCCAAACACCCAACTATCCAGGTGATGACAGTGCCAAACTAGAAAATTACCTCTAAATACGTTGGAAAAACAATCAATTAAAGTAGTGTAATGGAAATATTTTATAAAGTATGCTCTATATCATCTGCATTTGCAAAGACAAGAGACTCATTTCTTTTCTCCTAAGTGTGTAATTTCTCACATTTCATTAAGCTGTAATCAGAAGACTTAAGTCTTATTCTATCCCAAATTAGTTTTGAGCAGAATATGCAGTACAAGCACTGCTAATTTATAACAGCTTATATACCCTTAGGTCTGCCAAAGAAAGGACTGAAGGAATCACTGTATTGATTTCTGAACTAGTGCAAAAAGAGCAAAGGCCTAGACAGAGACTCAGGCTGGAGTCACCCAAGTGCAAAGCAGCATCAAAACTGCAGATTTGTTCTTCCTCTGGCAAGTGATCATGCAGAGCAACCCAAAAGCCTTCACTGATTTTGAAAGATTATCATAAATCTTATTTTAAATTTTAATATTTTTAATTAATACACTGAGGAAGGGAGGGAATTTAATGGGCGCCGTACCAGCACAAGGGAGAAAACAAGCATACTGCTGAAATCTGAAATGTGTGACCCAGTGAAGCAGGAAAACAGTAAAAAATTGTCCCAGATGAGAAGAAATGAAGGAAGAAAAGAACTTTCTCCATCAGCCATGGCAAGGCTTTTAGGAGATCCTTAGGGAAAGGCATGTTGAGAGACAGAGGGAACCAGAGAAGCCTGGTCTGAGTCTCATACCCATGTAAATAGGGACTGTCTCCTCTCCTGAAGTGTTTCTTTGAACACTGAATTTGCAGAGGAGAGGATGAGGTGTTGTGGGTAGAGGTTCACGGGGTCCCCCTTTGGTCCTGGTGAAGTCCATGGGCAAGGTGACATCTCTGGGATGAAGGTCACTGACCAGCAGGACGAGGAGTGATTCCTGTGATCCTCTCTTTCTGCTGCATCCAGACAACATCCAGACCTCTGCTGGCATTTTCTGCTGGTGGGTGATGCACCCACCTTCAGAAAGACCATCCCAGTTTGTGGCTTGCAGCACTTTCAGCATCACTCCCTCCAATTCCCTGGATGCCAAGGAGCTGGAATTCAAGGTCAGGCCTTGGCCAGGAGGGGAATGTACTTGAGCAGGAGAGAGAAGAGAGAAGCAACTCTTCAGGTTCAAAATCTGCACTTGAATCACTTTTATTAATCCCAAAGTGCAAATCAGAAGAGAGGGGAGGAGGAGAAGACATGAGGAATGCGGAGACTCCAGGACAAAAATAGCATTAATAAACACTTTATTTCTTTTTTTGGATATTTTCCCAACGACTTTTAAATCTCCCTAGATTTATAGAGAAATTTTTAAAGGTTTCTACCCTTTATGTACAGTCTTTTAGAAGACAACTTTGCCCAGTGCTGCTGCAGGGGAGGACTGAAGCTGCAGCTCTCCCACCCCCACGTCTGGGACATCAGCACCAGTTGGCACATCCTGTCTGCAGCCCCCCAAAACTGCAGCACAAGTGATGCTCCAGTTAGTCCTGCAAAATAAAGGAGGAGAGAAATCCCACTCAGAAATATTCCTAAAGGGAGTGGGTGGGGTGAGGATTATGGCTGCTTTGAACAAAAGTTAAAATGACATGAAAGATTATGCAGATCTTTTGTTCTTCAGTGGGAAAAATGTGTGTGCAGCACTTTTCCCCTAACTTTGACAGACCCAGCAGCTCTACAGTGTGTATGAGAAATGTATGCAATTTTTCTTCCATTAAAAAAACCTCTGCCATTAAATGTTCATCACCTGACAACCTAAAATTCAGTACCTGATTTTTATAGTCCCACTTTATCTCTGTGCTTGCCACATGTAAATTAACTTCTATTTGTAGTTTTACTTGAATGCAGCTAAACCTGCATGGTCTTGTGTTATAAAATAAATTTATTTGTGTGAAAAACACACATAA
The DNA here is from genome assembly GCA_038380795.1 of Pyrocephalus nanus. Classification (NCBI taxonomy): domain Eukaryota; kingdom Metazoa; phylum Chordata; class Aves; order Passeriformes; family Tyrannidae; genus Pyrocephalus; species Pyrocephalus nanus. Next base: position 3,335,580 of record CM076268.1, read on the forward strand.
AACAGAGCAGCAAAAGAATAAATTGACTGGGATATATGTTGATAGCTGGGCAAAGTAAAAGCACAACTTTTGCCAAAGAAGATTTGCTGAGAAGGTTAATTATTATTGGAATCAGTTTCAGATTCTGCAAGACAGGTTTTCTTGCACATTCTGGCAAAGCCCCTTTAATCTGGATTCCATAACCTGAAAGAGATGGAAGGGGTGGCTGAAATAGGATAGGATGATAGCAGGAACGGGAGCCAGCACCCAAATCAGATTTGTGCATAATCAGCTTGGGTGATTGGAGCCTGTGAAAGCTTTTAAAGGCTCATGTGATCCTGAACGGTGGACATGAAAGTGCAAGTGCACATGTCCACAAAAAACAGATTTTATTTAAATATCCACATTGTAAATACAGTCAGGCTGGCAGGCTTGGATTGCAGAGCACTGGTAATGGACTGGAGGGTCTTTTATTTACAGATCTGCTCCAGTTCAAATCCAACTCCAGCCATCAGCAGCCAAAAGCTGGGTATTTCCCCATGGCCTCCATGAACTCGGTGCAAAGCTGCAGGAGCTCCCAGCCCATGAAGTTCCAGCAGGGACAGGGGTTGGAGGGGAGGGAGTGTGGGATTTTGCAGACAGAAAGCCTGGATGAGACAAACCCAGCCACATCCCTGGGAGAGGGGATGGTTCTGCCTGTCCTGCCCAGCTGCTTTGGCTTCAGGGTGCCCAAATCCATGCAGAGCTGCCCCTGCAGACAGCAAGACACACTGAGGGTACCTCACATCTTCGAGGTTTTAGCTCAAGGTGCTGTTTGCACAGTTAAATAAACACAGCCCTGAGGATGTGGTTTAACACAGGAATGGGTCAGCAGCAGCTCTGTCCTCTGGCCTGTCTGGCCTTGCCACAGCCTGGCGTGCAAAGCTGGGGCTGTGCTGGTGCAAGGAGGCCTCCTTGTGAGGACCACAGTCCTCCAGAGGTCACAGCTCTTCAAAATCACTGTTTCAGCAAGTTGAGAGCAAAGACAAAAAAGGAAGCTAAATCTATACTTGGCCAAAAAAAATCCCAGGGGAAAAAAAAAAAAAAGAAGAGTTTATCTCTTGATAACCAGAAGCCAAATGATTGCAAGATGAGTCTGAGCAATGCAGACAGGCCCAAGCAAATGCCACTGTATCAGAGGAGCAACATGAAGTGATGCACGAATATTAAACATTGACTGCCCAGGGCAGTCATGGAATCACCCTCCTTGGAAGTGTTCCAAAGCCATGTAGATGTGGGTAGTGGTGGGTTTGGCAGTGCTGGGGGAACATCTGGTCTTGAAGATCTCAGAGGTCTTTTCCAAATGATTCTTTTCCTAAATGATTCTATGAGATGAGTTTAGTCACTGAGGCCAGTGTTGGTGGGAATGCCTACCTTCCAAATACTTCAGAACTTACCTAACTTAATTTAAAAGCTTACCCTCCAAACACTGAGGGGGAGAGATGGAAGAACTGGGGTATAAGGTAAGAGGTGTTAGCCAGAGGATGTGATGAGAGGGACATGGGAGGGCTGAGCAGACAATCCCTTTCCAAACACCATCTCTGGGGGTTCGAGAAACAAGGGGCAATTGAACCTGTCCAGAGCAAGTCTGGGGCAGAAAAAAACTGTACCACCCAAATATCTAATGTGGTGAGGAGCACTTGGATTCAGAGTGGAGAAAAGTGAAAAAGCTGAAGTGTGTGTCAGTGGGGAGGAGGAAGGAAGATGCAGAGTGGGTTCTTTTACACCCCCCCTGCAGATCCAGGGCTGGCACCCAGCCATGGTGATGTCCCACAATCTGCAGATACCCCTGTGGATTATGGAAGCATCTCTGATGGACTGAGGAGGGCTACAGTACAAATACTATTGAATATTGCAGAGTGAGTAAATCATTACCTTTATACCCAGCCCTCCTTCATTTTGAAGGCACCAGATCTTCCCTAACCATGGGGGAAGGATGAGAAGGGAGGCTGGGGCGTGGGAGGAGGAGAGGAAGGGGGACAGCAGGGGCAGAGAAAAGTGACCAGACACCCAGACAGCTACAGTTCACCCAGAACAAATCCCTGCTTTGGCCAGAGCTGACCAGACTGTCTAGTCACTGTATATATAGGATGGAGCAGAAGTTTGCAATTACATTCCATTTCTGTGGTTTACATATAGCCCTGCTTTATAAGCCAGCACACATCAAGGCTGAGCGTTTCTGTGGGCTTTTTCCAGGGAGTGGGGTTCTTATCTCCTCTTAGGAAACGAAAACATGGGCAAATTTGCTTTTCCAGGTTGAAGAAACCACAGAAATGTGAGGGACATTTTTATAAATAACATCAGGCACCAAATTCCACCATTCCTTTTTGCTTTTGCTTATGGCTCGGCTGCATAAAGTGTTTCTTATTGGAACAAACATGTCTTTATTTTTTATAAAAAGAAACCCAAAGCAGATTTACAGCAATTCTTCCTATCAATAAACAAACCAGTTGGAGCTCCTGATTCCCAGTTTGGTCACAGCCAGGCATGATGGTCACCTCATTTGTGGCCAGATGGTTTAAATTAGTGCTGATCTATTAGAGGAGCTGAGCTGAGCTGAGCTCCCACCCCAGCCCTGCATGAGTGTCACCTCCTGCTCCTACTCCCAGGGCATGAAAGTTACAGCAGAAAAAACAGAATGGTTCATTAATAAAGGCTTTCTCAGTCCATGCCAACTGCAACTCGAATGTTCCTATTTTCAAAGGATACAAGACGTTTCCTAGCAGGGCTGGAAAACCAAACTAATAGTAATCCTTCGGAGTGGAAAAGACTTGCAGCTTGAATCAACAAAAAATGGCAAGAATATTGCCTTCATTCCAGTAATGCCACCAACTCCAGTTGCATCCATCCCTCGGTAGAGGGACGTAGCTTTCATATTATAAATAGGAAAAAAATGCAAATTACAGACAGGAGCCAAAAGTGGCTCCAAGCATTTCGATCTTAAACACACCCCAGGCTGGAGTTGCAGACCCGGTTGCATAATGCATCATCAATGCTTTGCATGGCTTTTAAGCACCATTTTTCAAACAAATCACATGAAATCTGTGATGTGTTAGAGAGCAAGAGCTCCTGCACGCTACAGCATTTCCAGGAAAGCAGTTCAATTAATTTCAGCAGGGAAATGAATGGCAACTTCCAGCTGACTCCACACAGAAACTGTAGTGAGAAAAGAGTTCTTTCTTAAATGAAATGCACGGAGAACTTTCTTTGTGAGATGTGAAATGAAATACGAGTGAAAACACAGAAAATTGGTTACAAGACTCGGGAAGATAACAGATATGCCCAGCCAGCTTGGCCTGGCTCTTCAGCCACAAGCAACAATTTAAGCAGAAAGCTTGGGCTGCCTGGTTTGAGACCCATCAGGACGTGTGAGCTGAGGCTGTTTGAGCACACAGATTAACCCTAAACCAGCATTTGTCAGCCTATTGACAGTTTATTGACCCGGAGGGTTTATTGCTCTTTCTTAAAACACGGTGCCATTTCCTAGTTCAGGAAGAGACCACGACAGCAGAATTCAGCCAGACCCAACCAAGCCCCCCCAGGAGTCGGTGAAGCTTTTAATTCACCCCAGAGGCTACAGGGAGAAGGATTTATCCTGTTGAAAAACAGAGTCAGTGTTGAGCAACGGGCTGGCTGAGGCTACAGAGCTTTGCATAAAATGTTGCAGATGAAAATAAAATTCTCCAGCAAACAAAATCTGTGCTTACATGTCATTGGTACTGTTCTTCAGATACAAGAAAGCCGGAAAGCCAAGAAGTGAGCAAGTAAATAATTTTTCTAGACCAAAAACCTGACTATTAAACACTTAAAACAGTTGCAAGTGGGGTTTCCCATCTTTAGCTTCCTTCCAGCTCCTCTGAGAACAAAAAGTTTCCCTTTGAAGGCCGTTAGGTTTTGAGTTAAAAAAGGAATTGGGGGTAGGTTTAAAAATGTGGTAAGTTCTCAAGATCTATGGGATTGTTGCACAGGAATAGAAATGGAGCACCAGGGTGCACTGTTCCCATCAGCAGATGAATATGGAAATAAAAAATAGCTGGTGAAATGAATGAAATTTGCCAAAGGATTCAGAGTAGGAAGGAGCCATATGGATGGATCCAGACATCATGGAGCTTCACTGCAGATGCCTCCATGCGACAGGCAAAGGCTACAAGTTAACACTTCCTTAATAATGATGCTTCCCGCAAATCTGCTTTTTTGACAATCCCACCTCAGAACAGGCCAAGCACGGTTTGCCTCTCCCAGACAAGAAAGCCTGGAGACAGCTCTGTCCACTGCTGGTCGTGACTTCTCCGGGCAGGACCTCGGGTATTCCAGATTCCAGCAGAAAACACTGATGACAGATGTTCTCACTGGAATAGTCTGGGAGAAAATGGAGCTGAGACAGTTTAAATACTCTTCAGATAACACCTAATAATATCTTGCCTCCTTCAGAGAAGCTTTTCAAGGCATGAAACGTTATCAGCTTGAATTTTGTATAGCAAAAAGCTCCCTAATTCAGGCAGAATTACATCACAGGAGTAGAAAAGCCCTGATCTTACATGAAACACTGTGAAAGGTGCACCAGAATCATATCCTAACAGGTGCACAGGAGCTTTCAAGCCTCTGGTAGGAGGGAATGGGTTTTGCATACCTGGTGGCCACGGGGAGCTCAAGGCTGCAGAGACTGGAGGAGTTGTGGCTCAGCCCTTTGAGAGACAAGGGCTCAGAAGAAACAGGAGCAACTACAACTCATCCTGTCTGGAAGAGGAGCCAGCAACCTGCAGCAACCTGCAGAGATAGAGCCTGAAAATAAATTGGAAGGAGCTGTCAGTGGCAGCCATGGGGAGGGAGATGACGTGGCTTCTCAGGGAACTCTAAGAATATGCAGAACTCCTGGCAGGGAGCTGAGGACATGCCAGGAATTGCTCAGTGCTGCTGGGAGACTTTGAGCACGGCAAAGACACTCTAGGGCTGTGAGAAACCTGCAGACGGGCTCAGTTCTGCTCACCTTGCTGCCTGAGCAAGCCAAAGCCCAAACATTCAGGCTAGTTAATCCCCAAAATCCACACCCTAATTATCCCCCAGTGCACTCCATCCCTCAGGCTGAAGTTGGCATGGTGCTCCTGTCTTAATAGTGAAACACAGCAGAGCTTTCAGCCTATAGAATCATAGAATGATTTGGGCTGGAAGAGACATGAAAGACCATCTCATTCCACCCCCTGCCACAGGCAGGGACACCTTCCACCAGCCCAGGTTGCTCCAAGCCCTGTCCAACCTGGCCTTGGACACTTCCAGGGATCCAGGGGCAGCCACAGCTTCTCTGGGCAACCTGTGCCAACCCCTGGCCCTGCACAGGACCATCCCCAAGACTCACACCATGTGCCTGAGGGTATGATCCAAATGCTCCTTGAGCTCTGTCAGCCTTGGTGCTGTGCCCACTGCCCTGGGGAGCCTGTTCAGTGCCAACCACCCCCTGGGGGAAGAACCTTTTTCTAATATCCAACCTAAGCCTGCCCTGACACAACCTCAGGCCATTCCTTGGGTCCTGTCACTGGTCACCACACCTAAATTACTTCTGGAGAGATAAAGAGCTCCACCACCCAAACCTTGAAGTCCAAAAAGGACAAAAACATTTGAAGGCTGTGCACAACAAGCCCCCATGAACTGGTGGCACTAACACCACAGCCCCTACAGCTTTAACCCCCCACTGTCAGCCCAGCAGGATCAGGGATGCCTCTGTCCCCATGGACACCAATGCCAGGGTTGGCCTTTGGATAAGTCCTGATGCCAGGGATTCCTTGGCAAACACTGGCACAAAATGTCACAGCCTGAGGATCCCGAAGCTGAAGTCTCACATCTGCAGCTCTCCTTCACCTCTAGATCTCCAGCAATCTGTGATAAATCACTTCTGATACTGCTGGCTCTGCTCTCAGGCCACTCTAATATTGTGGAGCTATTCCTAGATCGTGGGGGGAATGAGGAGATTTCGGCGTGTAAAAATCCACAATCGTTTTTCATCTGAATCACCCCCAAGCTGCCAGCGAGCAGGAACGCTGCCTGGGAGAGGCTGGTGGTGAGAATTGTTTTAACATGATGTTGGGTGTTTTATGTGTGGTGCCAACTCCTCTTTGCAATAAATCAGAGTTCCCCAGCACGTGCCTCTCGGGAGGTATAAAATCACCTGAGAAAAAACGTTCTGGCCTCGTGCCTCCACTGTAATTCTTTCCAAGGGTACATCACCCACCACGTGTAAGACATGCAGGAAGAGATGTTGACCCCAGAGAGGGGCCCTCTGCAGAAATGGCCAACAACAACTCTTCCACAGTGCTCATAAATGGGATGAGCCAAACCTGTTAAATAGCATGGAAAGACTCCCAGTGATTTTAATGGGTTTCATGCTGGTCCACTGGATGCAAAGGCTCTCTTTGTTCCTGAAAGGGTTGTCTGTGCTACAGCAGCACAGTGGGAGAATGCAAAAGGAGCAGCCCAGGGAAATTAAACTTAATTAACCATTTCATTTTAGTACTGGCATTTACATAGTTCATTGATTATCTGGCTGCACAGACTCTCTCAATTATTTGAAAGTGTAAAATTATCCCAATCTGGGATGTTCTTGGTCAAGAGCAAGCCCGTGGCAGCTGTAGAGCTGGAATGAAGTGGGCAAACAGGCCACTCCAGCAACATCATCACTTCACAGTTTGTAGGATCAGAAGGTGGACAGAGGAGGGGCTAATCCTGAATATTAATCTCACTCTTGCAAATCCTATCTTTTAACTGCTCATTGGGACTATGCACATCAAAACTCACTGATGGGGATAAAAATTCCCTTCCACTTCTCCTGCCTCACTACATCTTTTCCTTCTGACCACATCATCTACAAGGTCAGCTCTTGAGAAATATTGATCAGCTGAATGATGTTATCTTCTGTGGTCAAGTGGGTGATTTAAAACCGAAAGAGCTGTGATTTAGCATGATCTGGCCTTTGGTCCTTGTGGGAACATCTTGTCTTGAGTCATAACTCTCCTTTTGTCGAGGAGAAAAATTATTTTTAAAACTGTGCATTGTTAAAACCAGATCCAGTGCCACATCACCTTATGTCATCTAAAAGTCTGGGTTTAGCAGCATGGTTTTTATGGTAGTCAGACTATCTTGTTATGAAAGTTTTCTAAGAGTTTGGTTTTCCTTTCTGATGTTTTTTTTTGCTAGCTAAGAGAAGAAACATCTATCAAGTCCCAGACTATTTAACTCCGTAGAATTATAAATTCCATTTTAAAAAAATTAACAGTTGAATTTTTTCTTTATTCCCTTCTGAATTTTGTGCTATGGGCTGTAAACATATTTAGAAGACAAAGAAATTCTTTCTTACGATGTTCTCCTTTGCAACTGAAGAAACAAAATTAATACCCAAAATTTCCTGTCTGACTGACCATGTTAAATAGAAGTGTAAAATATTAATTTAGTGGGAAAAAGACAACCTTCTATTAGAAAGATTCAGCTGAGACTAAAAAGCAGCATCAAGTGACAGCAAATAGGCAGAAATGATTTGTTGGTAGGGGTTTTTTTGAATGCTGTGCCCTGCAGCACTCACAGGACGTGTCAGGGGATTTGCCATTCCTCTGACTCCTCCATCTCCATCTTCCTGGTTCTCACAGCTGCAGCACTGAGCACACACAGGACATGCACACCATGGCTGAGAATACACCAAAGGTCCATGCCAGGCCACTCCAGCACACCTGAGTGCCCAGCTGAGCAGCCTTTGTGGTGCAACAAGGCGTGAAATGGCCAATTTTGGCCAATTTGTCCTCCCCCCGCTTACGTGTCAGCAAGGTGTGAAACCCTAAAGAGGGAAAGCAGGTTTCACTGTTTGCCTTTGGCATTTGGTGGTGAGCCAGAAGAGCAGCAGTGCTGAAAAATCCCTTCTTGGGAAGCCTGACATGAATCACAGAGTGACAGAATGGTTTGGGTTGGAAAGGACCATAAAGATCACCTTGTTCCACCCCCTGCCGTGGGCAGGGATACCTTCCTCTAGCCCAGGTTGCTCCAAGCCCTGTCCAACCTGGCCTTGGACACTTCCTGGAATCCAGGGACAGTCAGAGCTTCTCTGGGCAACCTGTTCCAGGGCCTCATCATCCTCACAGGGAAGAATTTCTTCTCAATATCTCACCGAACTCTGCCCTCTGGCAGTTTGAATCTATTTCCCCTTGTTCTATCACTCCAGGCCCTTGTCCAAAAGTCCCTGAAGCAACATGAAACTCATGAAAAGTGATAAAAATTGGCCATGAGGTTCAGAATGACCCATCCAAAGTACAGCAGTGCCTCAGCTTAATGAGGTGTTCTCCCAGCCTCAGATGGATCCTGCCCCTCATGGATTTCTTTCTTTCATCTAAGCTATTTTCTTAACCTTCACAATTCCTTTTCTCTGGGAAGACATCAAAACTCATAAAGGGAATTTTTTGGTGGACTTGTGAAAGATAAGGACTTTCAGAGTGGCCAGCCACCACGTTGTTGTGGTGGGGAGTTCTGGGAAATTAGGAAAAGCAGGAGAGCAACAGAGAAAAGCTGTTTCACCTTTCTTCACTCCCATGTTGGTCTCTGGAAGGTGGTTCAAGGAAAGAGCCTGGCAGAATTTTCAGGCCAAGAGGGAGCACGTGAGACCCATGCTCTAAACATAAATCAAATTCCAAGTATTAAAGCAAATGGAAGTGGCATTCTGTAAGACTTAAAGCTCCAGTGTAGAAGTGGGTATGAAAAATTGTTGGGGGTGTTTCAAGGGATGGTTGCAGAAATTGTTATAGAAAAATCTTACATGTGGATGGTATAACCCAGGGAATGGATTTCTACTTAAAAAAATAAAATTAATCACGGGTGTGGTGGAAACAAATGATTTGCTGCAATAACTGTGACCAAGATTCAAAATTTGCTGCCCTTTCACAAGTGCAGTTGGGGGAAGTTGCCACAAAATCTCTCTTCGTTTTTTAGGGAGGTTTTGAGCGAAGAGCAGGCCTGACCTTTCCCAGCAGCTTCCATGGAAGGTGGCACTGGGGAAGGTTATGGAGAGTTTATTCTTCGATTACAGCAGCTCTGTGCTGGAGTTATTCAGAGCTGCACTTGTAACACAATCACACCCATTTAGAGGGGGTATAAATGCTCATTTCTGAAGTTATTTTAGGTAACAAGAAACAGGCTGGACTGCCTGAAATAACTCCTGGCCTGTAATTATGAGCTTATAGCTGCTGCATACAATGTAAAGAAAACCTCAGCATGACAGGAATGGAAAACATGCCTTTTAACCAAGGCAGAGACACTCATACATTTCTTGGAGCGTGTGCCCTCTCAGGCACAGCCCTGGCATGCCATGTATGCATTTGCACTGCTGCTCCAGCATGGGATAATGAGCTTTTCTGATCAGATATAAAGATTGAATCTGTTATATGCTCCCTGCCAGACTAATTGCAGCCTTCCAGTACCTGAAGGGAGCCCACAAGAAAGATGGAGAGAGTATTTACAAGGGAATGTAGTGTTAGGACAAAGGGAAATGGATTCAAACTGAGTTGAGTAGATATAGGTTGGATATTGGGAATGAATTGTTCCCTGTGAGAGGGGGCAGGCCCTGGCACAGGTTGCCCAGAGAAGCTGTGGCTGCCCCATCCCTGGAAGTGTCCAAGGCCAGGTTGGACAGGGCTTGGAGCAGCCTGGGCTGGTGGAAGGTGTCCCTGCCCATGGGATTGGATGGTCTTTAAGATCCCTTCCAACCCAGGCCATTCTATGATCCTACAATCCAAGAAAACCCAAATACAAAAGCAATAAGGAGTGATCTAGATTAGATTTGACAGAACAACATAACAGGGTGCTCAGAAAAATGGGGATTTCAACCTTTTGTTTGATCTCTCACAAGACTACCTGAAGAACCAGAGAGGAGTTATAAATACGACAATAAAAAAAAAAAAAGCAGAAAAATGCAATAATTTAGGAGAAAAACTGTTTGAGGGACTAGCTGCAAATGGCATTTGATGGCTTCTGTTATACAAATTGTGCTTCAGGGGTAAGGATGGGACATGAAACTTCAGGTAGGTAATCAAGGACAGCATCTGTGGTTGAAGCAGCTGCTATAGTGAATTCACAATAACAGCCTGATTCTCTTCCTCCTGAAATCCCAGGCCAGGCCTAGGACTCACTAATGGTTTATTATTTATTGTTTTATGTTTCATTAACCGAAATGGTCTGAACATTGCACAGGGCTGGCAAACACACCAGGCACTGGAAGATGGAAAAACCAACATTAGTGTCTGATTCTGCCACTGAGTTGGTAATGGATTTTGCATAAATAATTTAAACTTTCTGGTTTGTTTCTCTATACTGAAAGTAAAAGTATATATATATTTTTTTTAATAAAATGTTTTGATATCTGATAGTAAACACACTACATAAAAAGTAAATAATTTATTATTGTATTGTCATATCAGATAGTCTGTCCCATTTACATGCTACAAGTGTTATACACAGAAGTAATAACAAGCCATATAAAATTCTGAAAAGTTGATCCATAAGTACTATGAGACACCTGAGCATTAAAAGAACAAAATTCCCTGCAATAGCTGAGCTTTGTGCCCGTAGAGCTCCAAAAAATAAAAATAAAAATTAAGCTTTAAATCTTATGAAATGGCAATTGTGCATGAAGAACAAGTCAGGCCTTGCACACTGCATGGCCATGGCTTTAGCACTTAACCAAAAGTGAATGTTGAACGTGTGTGTTTTTCATTACTGGCTGATACATCATTAAAGACGAGCAGACCCAAATGCACACGTGCATGACATTACATCTGTACAGGGGAAGTCTTCCCACAGCAAGCACCACTTCCCAAATCCCCAGTAATGGCTGTTCTAAAGACCACTCGCTTGGAGCACTCCTCATGTGCTTTAGGGAACATCCATTAAAAGTCTGGGATCAAAATGCTGCTGGTTTTTTTACTTGTGATTACAAAAGTCAGAGCATTAGCGAGTACAGCCAGGCAGATCCCAGGGCACTGCAATGCCAGAACCCACTTGATGTAAATTAGACATCCCTAGTGGGAAAAATGCTTGTCCTGACTGGTCAAAGAAAGATGAACTGATTTTAAATGGCACAATAGTAATTAGCAAAGCTAGTAAGGGTTTCCATGTGGGATATCACTAAGCACAGGAAAGCATTTCGAGGGGCGGAGATAAAAAAAGGACAGTGGAGCTCTGCAAACTCAGGACAGTGCAAACATCCGTGGTGGGAGTGGGATATAAAGCACAGTTCAAGAGCTAATATCACATTCAGGAGTAGGGAACTGAGGCAGAGAAAGAAGTTTTACTCCTTCCCTTGAGTACTTAGATTTTGCTGCTGTTAATGCTTGTGGTCAACTCAGTTGCTGTTGTCCAGAGAGGTGGTAGGTGCCCCATCCTTAGAGGTGTTCAAGGCCAGGTTGGATGGGTCTGTGAGCAGCCTGTTCTAGTGGAAGGTGTCCCTGCCCATGGCAGGGGCTGGAACTGGATGAGCTTTAAGGTCCCTTCCAACCCAAACCATTCTATAATTCTATGTTTGGCTCTTTCAAGGTCAGGCCAGACTTGGAATGCAAGTGTAACTTGAGCCACCAGAACATCTGCTGTGGGGTATTTTCAGACCATCCTGGAACGAGAAAGATCCAAGTTATGTGGGAAAAATGATTCTCACAAAATCTTCAGGCAAAAACTGCAAATGAGCTTAGATAAGCATGATGGCTACAGCTCAGATAAGAGAGCCAGGTCCTCGCTGCATCACCTGGCATCATTCCACTGAAGTAAATGGAGCTCTGCTGATCTGGCTCTGTATCTGGGAAGGGTTGCCAACAGCCAAGCTGAGGTGACAGTGTTAGAAAGGATGTGGGGGAAAAAAAAAATCCGTTAGATGGTATAAAAAACTTGTGGGTTTGGGAACTCTCAGCCTTGTAAAATGCATGAGGCAAATCAAAGGGAATCACTGCCAGTGTGTCTGTGACCTCCCAGGTCCTCTCCTGTCCAAAGTCCTCAGCCAGGACATTTCACCTGGATGGGCTGCAAGCACCCCCTCCTGCTCTCCCAGCTCACCTTGCCTTGCAACTCCTCTCACCCTCTAAAAACTCGAGTGGAGGCCAGAGCTTGCACATGTGCATGAGGCAACAAGCACCTTTCCTCATTTATAGAACTCTTGCACCAGAGTGAAATAAATGAAAAAAACAAACTAAGCCAAAACCAACCAAACAAAACCCCCCCAAAACCAAACCAAACCAACCAAACAAAAAAACCCCCAACCTTAAATTCTAGTGTCCTGAAATTTCCCCACCTGCCTCCAGTGTTCTCTGCTGAGTTTAGATTTCAGATGGGGATGAGCCACAGGTAAATTCAAGGTAAAGGGACTGGAGCCCATCTGCACCTGGGCATCAGGGCTCACTCCTGGCAGGAGCTCACAGAACCATGGGATGGTTTGGGTTGGAAGGGACATTGAAAACCATCTTTTTCCCCCCGTTGCCAAATGCAGGGACCTTCCACTAGCCCAGGTTGCTCCAAGCCCCATCCAACCTGGCCTTGAACTCTTCCAGGGATGGGGCAGCCAGAACTCTCTATAGGCACTTGGTGAATCCTCTACAGATCTAGAGTCCAAGGCTTGTACAGCATCAGCCAAGAAATTTTTGGAAGAACGTTACCATCAGAATATTTGGTAAATGCAGTGGAGACTCAACTTGTTTTGAGACTGAGGAGTTTGATACTGTCCTTGCAAATGAGACCAAAAAAGTTTTAGTTTCTGGATGCAGCACCTTCTCCAGCATAGGCTTTGCTGGTGAAAGGGCAAATTTCTTATGTAAAATACTTGGTTATGTAATTGTTTCCTAAATCCTCATTGTTTATGAAGCCAGAAGCAGTTATTCCAATGGATTTCAGGTTGGCCTTGCTTCTGAGCTGGAAGCACATTGCTGTCTGAAAATCACAGCTGGATTTGGGGAGAAGGAACTAAAAATTATCTGTATTGGTCAAAAATCCTCCCTGTCATTTCACTTTAATCCCAGATAGTTTATCATATTTCAGCAGTTCTTTGTATTTGATAGCAAATCTCTTCCCTGATGTCTGTGCCCACAGTACTATTAGATCTCCACCTCATCCCTTTGACATGATTACTGTTTCTGGTAGTCTGAGTCTGCAGCAAATCAGGGCTGGTCCTGAGCAGCTCATGCTGTTAACTGATGAAATCAAGAAAAAATGCAGCTCTTATTTACTGAGGAAACAAAGCTGCTTCCATAAATAAGCAAAAGGCACAAAAGAGAAGCAAAGATGAAATAGCACTCCGAGGGAGGCATTTCAATCATTTTTGAAGGATTTCAGTGCAAAAAGGCAAGAGGAAAAGAGATTCCTTCTCTAAAACGGCAAATCTTATGTTTTTAGTGTTCTCCAAAAAACTTCAAATCCCACTGGAGGAACGGATAATAGAGGCAACCTCAGCTTTTAACTATGGTAAGGAACCAGCCTCCTTTCTGTGGGTATGGAATTGTTCCCAAAGGGGATAAAGGACACACAAATTTCTGGGGCAAAAACTCATTTCAGAAATCGCTCCCAGCTCTCTGTTGCTGCACAACACGAATGCTCAGCCAGCCCTGAGTGACAGAAACACACAAGCCCATGGTGACTCTCATTGCCAGGTGACATCAGGTTCTCCTGATGGGCAATCAGCTGCCACCTGGGGTGGGAGGTTCCTCTGCCCCACCATGTGCACCTGAGGCTGCACCTGCTCTGCTGCAACTGCTCTTACAGAGCTCTCAGGGAGCATTCAAAGGACTTGTCAGACCTCTCTTTTTTCCTCTGGGGATGATCAAAATAAAAAATAAAAAAACCCCAAACCAACCAAACAACAACAAAAACCAAAACAACAACAACAAAAAACAAATGCGATAAAGCAGAAAAAAACCCAAATGCTAAAAATACCCCAGAATGGTCCTCAGGAGTTCTGAACTTGGCTGCTGCCTCTGACTTCGGCCTCCTACACAATCCTGGGAGGTCGCTCAGCCTACACATCCCTCTTTCCTTTTCTTTGATTAGCCAAGGTACAATTTCCTTAACTCTGTGATAAGCTCTTTGCAAGATTGATAGGAACAAAAAAAAAGCTGGTACGTGATGATGGAGGTGCAAGCAACCTTCTCCTGTTTATCTGTGGCTCCCTTTTTCCCTTCCCTTCTCATCAGCATCTTGCACACCTTTCCATCAGAAGCCACATCCTGACAAGAACCAGACCACAGCCACCCGTTCCAGTCACTGCCTCCCTGCAGTTTGATCAGTGAAACCCAGGAATGCTTTCATGTTTGTCCAAGCTGACTGGAGCTAAAAAAAAAAAAAAAGAAGGGCTGGATTTTTCAGTACCAAGAGCAAAGTGTCCAGAGACAACTGCAAGCCAAATCACATCAGGAGAGCAGTGCAGAAGAAAATTCTCTGTTTATGTGACTAGAGCCCATGGGCACAGCCATGTTGGTGGATGCCAGGGATTATTGATCTCCTATCCAGGTTACAGAAATCAGCTTCTAGGCACCCAGAGGATTTCTGTGATGAAATTCATCACAGCTCTTTAGTTAGGAGAGATTAAATTTCATTGAGAGTATTGCTATAGGTCTCACTTTAATATCATTTGCAAATGTTCCAATGAAATCTTCAGCCTTTTGGCAAATCTTGCTCATAATCCCATATCACTGATTAGTTTAAGCAAGCTCCAAATGGCAGGCTGTCCAGCTCCCTTGTTAATGCAGGCATCTCCTCTCATCTGCTGTCTCTTTGGAATAACAATGAATGCAGCATCCTTAGGCCTGCCAAATGCACTTTAGGCTTATGAAATACTAGCTTTATGTCAAAAATAGGCTTTTTGGAGAAGCAGAACTCTGTAGTCTGAAAAAAACAGAAGAGAGTTGCAGCATATCGAGAAAAATTGCAGCCTAGCCCCAAAATTTGGATCTAACTTCCTTTTTTGAAGGTTTTGGAATGAGAATTTTTGTTGAGGCATGGTATAGCAAGAGAACGGATTGTAAACTTCAGGCACTGGAAAAAAAGAACCAAACCAAATAATCATGAATCAGAGTCTCAAAATATCCACATTCATTGCTGTCATTTCCCATCCTCCATGGAGAAATGCTCCTCAATGACTGGCTGAGGTCTAGGCAAGGGACCTGGGCTGTGTATGCAGTTGGTCCCCATTTCCTACAGGTTTCCATCATCCCTACAGATACCAGAAACAGCTCCAAAGGCACAGGGAAGTGAAGGGAGTACCAAGTCCTCTGGCAGATGCTGGGGAAGGCCACAAACCCATTTACTGCCATTATCCAGATGAATCACGGCTGGGCCCATCCCTGCCTGGCTCCCAAGTGACAGGGCGTTTATTGCTCTTCCAGGCTCCATCCACCACCATTATGGCAACAAAATAAAACATAATCACATTTACATAGGATTTTCAACCATCAGTAAGAAACCCTTCAGTCTTCACTCACAGACATCAGCTTCCTCCCAGCCTCCCGTCCCACCCTCCAGCCCTCAGCTGACTGGCACATCCTGCCCTTTGTCTACAGCCATTCACAGAAAACTTCAAAGAAATCCTTCTTAAAAGCATCCTCCTGACCATCCTGCCCTGCTGCTCTCCCAGGGGGGAGCACAGGATGACAGCAATTGAAGGTTTGCTTCCTTTGTGCTGCGTTGCTGATCACCTCGGCACCATTAATCACCAGCTTAGGTACCACGAGGCACTGGACCAGCACAGCACACACTGAGGATTTGTGGCTTCTGTCGGTGGCACAAATATTACAGAAGCTCCAGGGTAATCACAGGCCTTTCTTCAGATGCTGAAAGCATTTACAGGCTGCTCCCCTCAGAGCAGTGTTGTGAATGGCTGTGCATAGTTAGGCCAATGGCTGGGAAAAATCCAATACCTGCTAAAGGCCGGAGTTAAGGATGGCAGAAAAGGTCTTGTCTACAAACTGTGTGCTGTGAGGCATGACTTGAATTGCATTGCTTTCACTTTTTCCTTTCTCTTCTTGTGTGCATCCTTCTCATCAGGAGGAGCAAACCAAAAGTATTTATTTAAACCCTAACACTTAACAAACACTGAACTGCAACAAATCAGATCAGAGGCACTTTAGCAGTTTTAACCCTTTTTTTTTAATGACTTATGGGATAAGAAATGCTTCACCTTTACCTTCCTTTTACCTGTTCCCCCTCTCCAGCTCCCTGCAAGGTGCTGTAATGGGTGATGGCTGCCCTGTGTCCTATCAGTCCCCATCAGGGAGGCTGAGGTTGCACGTGGAGGTAGCTCTGCCTCATGGTTTGTTTTCTCAAGTGCTGAACGTTCTCTTTCATAAACAGCCTTGTCATTTCGCTGACCTTTTTGTGCACTACACTAATAGATCTTGTGTTCACCAACCCCCGCAGAAGATCCAGCAATAAAAACTTACTTTTCTCAGGAAATGGTATCACTTGTGTATCTTAATGAAAATGCTGTGGTTTGTTGTTTTACACTGCACTGTGAGTACCCAGATCAAAGAATTAACACGAGATTCAAGATTAGATCTAGCTTTGTAAGCAAGAGATGTAGTCTTTGTCTTTGATATGCAAACAAAGAATCATTAAATAAATTTGATAGCATCAAGCTAGTTAGAGGCTTCAAATACAAACTGAGCAATGGCTAGATAGCTGGAGACAAGCATTTTGGTAAAGCAACACTAAAAGGATAAATAAATCTCAACTTAAAACTTTGGAATTAATTCAAACACAGATCAGAAAGTCTCAGCAGTTGTGTGTGTGTCAGTATTTTCTCTCCAGACGTGTTCCTTCAGGAAAACGAAAGTGAAGTTGATGAGATTATTTTTCATATCAGCAACAAGTTTTAGAGTCACAGAACTATCATTATTTGTGGATGGACAGTGCTCAGTTCCACTGGCTTCATCTTAAAGAGAGGAAAAGGGTTGAGACAAGCATTTGAGGTGGCCTAAAGAGCGTGTATCACTCTCCTTTTTGAAACCTGTTAGTCATTTAGGAGACATCAATAGAATATCATGAGCTCAGCTGATTTAGATACTTAGAAAACAGGATTTATTGGAGGAAAAATAAAAATATGACTACTGCTCAGTAGCTGCATTGTGTAAGGAGAAAAATTTCCCTATCAGTGAGTGAATAAAACCTGCTTTGAGCTCCAAGTTATTTCTGCTTTTCCATTTTGGAATGCTACCATTGGCCACGGATGAAAGTGAGGTTGCTGAAGTACTTACACAAGTAACTAATTGCAGCTCTGCTGGTGCTAGAGATGCCTTCTCCTGGGTGCCTCCCACCCAAAGCACCCTCATGGCACAGCTGGAGCAGGTCAGCCACCCAAAAGAGCTTCTCCCCAAGTGCAAAGTCACCTTATACCTACCAGAAGAGTTTGCACCCCAAAGATGGGAACCCCCAGACAGCACAATCAGCTTCTGGAATTGCTCTGGAAAGGGACTCCCACCTGGGAAGCCACCAGGTTAAAAACCTTCTCCCACTCCTGATGTTACTCATGAATTTGCCACCCCTCCAGGCAGAGCAGCTCCCAAACCAGCTGGCAGGTCCCCAGATTTAGGACCCATTCATTCCAGAGACAGAGGTGAGCTCCCCCCCCTAGGCTGGTACCTGGCCAAGGGATGTGCCAGGCTGTTGTGGCATTTAATCAGCACCTCTGGGGCTTTGCCCAGGCAGCTGCAGGTACAAGGCTTAGCAAATTAAAGAGCAATAGGGGCACATCACACCCGCTCAAAGGAGGATTTTTTTTCAGGGCAGTTACAACAAATCAGAAGAATTTTGGATTATGTCCCAGGAATAAAAGAGTGTCAGACCACTGCAGCTACACAGGCTGGCATGCAGTTGAGGCTGTAATCTATAGGGCTTTTTTTTTTTTTTTTTTTTTTTTTTAATTTTAAAGACACAAATGAGCTTTTATGGTTTCAAAAGGGTGATATGGAGAAGAGAGGGACTGTCACCATGATGTGGTAACTCATTCTGCTCGGAGATTCTTTATACACAAAAGCCACCAGAGCTCAGGGGATGATTTACAAGAAATCTGTACCTGCTTCTGTGGCCAGACCCTGCACAAAAGGGAGAGTTCATCCCAGGCCAGTGGGACAGAATGCACAGTTATTCCCCCAGTTTAAGGCAGAGAGAGGCTAGGGTGTTACAGACTTGAAGGACAAACAGAAGCAAAGTGCTGTGACAGAAAAGAAAGCCTGGTCTAACCCCCCCTCCAACCCCAAGCACTGCAGGAACCATCGTGTGCTGGGCAGACTGAGGTAGCAGTATTTCTTTTTAATACAGCCCTTTATAGCATGCAGTACTTAGGAGCCTCAATTGCTCCTTCTGCCCAGCTGGAGAAAAAAAAACCCAACACACTGGCTCGGGGATACGTGTTGTGAGTGGCCCATGAGCAGCAGTCAAAACCCTGGGCTTTGCCACCACTTTGTGTTTAATGAGCTTTAGAAAAATATCAGTGGCAGAGCCAAGGCAGATAATTCATCAAACTCAGCTGCAGCCAAATATACATTCACACACTCGGTGCAATACATTGTGGGAAAGGCTACACACTCCTTTTAATGTCCAGATCATCACCAGTCCAGAATTAATGTTCATGCCAGCAGCATTAATTACCCTCACTTTGATTTCTCGCAGGGATGTGGCTCCAGCAGCACTGAAGCCCTGCAGTCCTCCCCTCACAGCACACTTTCCTTGAGCCCAGGAAAAACTGTGATAATCAATATTGATTGATCGCTGCGCTCGGTCCCGCCGCAGCTTCTAAATCAGCAAAAGCACTTCATCAGATAATGCATCTGCTTAAATTTACCAAAGAATAGGCAGTTACACGTTGGCTTCAGGGTCTAGACATGCAAGAGTGCACCAACAGCTCCTGGAATAGATGGGAATAATTAAATGCCTAAAAACACAATGCAGACAGGAGTGCTGACACAGGTTTGACATTGCTGGCTGAACAAAAAGCTGAGGAGCATGGATTAAACTCCTGTCAAACTGCTGGACTCCTGCCTGCCCCTCCATCCATGGCCATGAGCCAGCCCCCAGGTGTGGCTGCAGCAGCAGGGTTGGGCTTCTGGAAGAAGAGGCAGCATGACAATGATCAGAGGGCTGATGTTGGTTTTAAGTCCCTTTCTACTTGAGAATTGGCACAAAGCTCTCGTTTCCCACCTCCCACAAAAGGTTCCTAAACAAAAAAAGCCACAGGGATGCTCTAGGTCCTTGTGTCTGGATAAACATTTCAGGTGGAACAAGTGGGAGTACAGCAGGTCTCTCCATCCCACCAGGGTTTCAGCCACCCCAATATCTGTTCATCAGCACTACAGATTAGCAATAGAAACTTGTGCATAAAGCAGAATTTCATCACAGAAATTAAGGCAACCAGAAGTGAGGGGGACAGGAATTCAGGGTAGCAGGACCCACGGGAATTTCCTTGTGGGCACCTGACCTCAGGTGTCAGTGACACCTCAAAAGAAAAATCCAAGTTCCCCAATCATTTACAAACCTGTACATTTGCATTGCATTTACAGGAAATATTTATTTATATTGATTTCCCTTCAAAACCAGCCCCAGAAACCTACCCAGCTTTTGAAAATTGTGGGAAAACTTGTTGTCTACAGACACAAAGACCTTCAGGCTGTGTTGCCAGGCTATTTTGAGGAAAAAAGCCACACTATCCCAAATTCTGCCATTATGTATATCAGGATGGTGTTCAAGTGTGCTGAAAAGAGGAGTTCAAATTTATAGCACTCATGTGCAACATGGGCTCATGAAAAAGTACTAAATCATTTCTCAGAAAAAATAAATAGAGTTCCTAACAGCCACACAAGGCCATGCTTAAACTGTATTTTATTAATAAAAATCTAAAATGGGCTAAAAAATAAAAAAAATGCAGCCTACCTATTTTCCCTTGGCAGTTGCCTCTATATTTGATTACAGCTTGGGAAAGATAAATGGCACTTACTTCATCAGGGAACATCATTTTCTCTGGTAGACAGGGAGGCTGCTTATTCTCAGCTGGTCTGCATCCATATATCTTCAGTGAAATCTGTGGAGCCCACCAGTCCACAGTCCTGCACTTTCAAGGTCATAAACTTGACACCATATAAATATTATAAGCTTTTCTTACAGTTCGTAGCTCAGAATTGATTCATTCTAGAGCACAGTTTCAGAGCTGAATGTAACATAACTCATCTGCAACTGGCATTTTCTCTGTGAACAACACACCAAGCCATCCCTACACCCACTGATGAAGCCTCTAAGAAAATTATAACAAGTCTTTTTTCTCGCTCATGCCATCACAATCCTACTTGTGATTTACCCTCAGACTTTGTCCATTCCAATAAAATGGCTTTACCAATTCTTTGCCCTCTTCTCTCTACACTGACTTAGTTTTATTTCACCAGTTAATGCTAGAACCAAAAGTCTGAAGCATATTATTACCTATCTGGGCATAAACATCAGCACCAGTAAGTCTATAGATAATCTGAGCTTGGCTGAAAGTCCAGGCTTGACAAGAATATAGTTTTGGATCCTCCAAAGCAAAGGTCACCTGTTACAAGTCTCTAAAAGAACAGGTAAATCCTTTGACATTTCTAAATAGCTTGTTCTGTAGTTAAAA
The DNA here is from genome assembly GCA_038380795.1 of Pyrocephalus nanus. NCBI lineage: Eukaryota > Metazoa > Chordata > Aves > Passeriformes > Tyrannidae > Pyrocephalus > Pyrocephalus nanus. Next base: position 3,356,236 of record CM076268.1, read on the forward strand.
TGGGAAAAATTAAATTTGTTGTTTGTCAACTGATGAGCCCGGTTGGCTTAAAACAGATAATAAATCATTATTTACAACAGAAAGCAGAATTCAGCTTACCCTACAGAAAGGCAAGTTCCATAAACACCAGCAAGATATCAGTGGAATGGCACAATATTGCCAGGGAATTTGAGCTTTTCCTGTCATAATTACCAGATCACATGTATGGATTCCAAGAGCCTCCTTCAGCTTACCCCTACACAGAGAGTTTGCTGCTCCTCACTGGTCTTCCACAGCTGCCAGCACTTAACTGACATTAGAGTTCAGCTTCTCAAAAACAGGATCACCTGTTTGGGGAGCACACTTGCACCTCAGAGCTCAGATGGTATCCCTAAGGAATGTATTATGCTGGAAGACATTCTTGGCCAAGTGCTGGAATTTCTCCCTCAAGTGTCCCTATTTCACACTAAACCAGACTTTAATAGCTCTTGCTTTTTAACATACTGAGTTATTTTCAAGTGATGTTCATCACAACACTTTAGGTTTCCTTAATTCACCATATTCCTAAAGGATCACCCGTGTGGACACAACCCCTGGAGCTGTTTTTTTCCATTTTTTTTCTAATCTTTACAGCTGATTTCTTCCACATCCCCATGAATCCCTTACTCCAATGTTGTCTAGCACATATGGCAATGTGGATTTAGTGCAGGCTGTCAAGTCTTCTTCACATGCCATTCACAGAATATTTTGCTGCATTTAGTAGTTCATCTCTCTGTGACAGAGCTTCATTCACAGAGGAGTAGGAACCACTAAACACCAAAGCAGAATCTGTTCTAGCAACTTCTTAGAAATGTTACACTCATCTTTTACATCACTTTCATCATGAGCAAAAGTTCTTTCACGAGGGATTCTGGGCCTGAGTGTTCTCCAAGGGGCAGTGGGATAACTGTGATCCCTCCACCCAGACCTCACAAGAGGGACCCTCTAAGTTATCTGCATCTTCTCTTGCCATTCCTTTTCAATCCTATCCATCCCCTTTTCTCTGAAATAGCTTCCTTTTATCTCAGAATTTCTCCCTGACCTTTCAGAGACTGTTTCTGGCGTGTCCTCTTGTCATCTGGGTCTGCATGGAAGGAAACCCTCCATCCAAGGAGAGTCCTTGGCCCACGGGAGACACCTCCCTTCCTGCTCCTTGTGGGGCTGGACACACTCCAGGAGAGGACCCAGTGGCACCAAGCACCACAAGGCACTTATCCCACAGTTTCATGTGTCTTTTCCTTGTCTTTATCAAGGAAGAACAGAGAGAATGACAAGTAAACCTCCTGCTGAAATGGGAGTTCCTCCTCCATCTTCAGGGATGATGGAAACTCTAAACACACTGTCAAACAGCAAAGGCCAGCCTGCTTTTAAAAATGTAATTTTTAATGCCTTAAATGTGGTGTGAATTGTAGAAGTTCATCTACAGATGCACATCCAAGTCTCTATTCTATAGCTATGTACACTATAAAGGTCATAGCCTGCAGAATATTTTTTTTTTCCCCAGAATTTGGCTTTGCTTCCTCCTGAGGGATCAATAAAGTAACTCAGATTTCCTTTCTTTTTTCACTGTGTTGTTGAGAGTATCTTATCCTAGGCAATGAACTGCTGGCACTACCTTTTTTATTGCCTATAACCTTTAAAAGAACAGATAATTCATATACCACCTAGAAAACCAGCGGTAATAAAATGCAACACCAGAAGAACAGCACAAAATAAAACTTCCAGCAGAGTCTCCTTTTTCAAGAGTCTTCATGAGCTTTCTTTTTTTTTTTTTTTTCCCCTCCACACCAGTAAGTTCAGAATGAGAACATATTATCTCAGATCATGATTGGCTCTGGGATCACCACCACAGGAATTCAGTGACACCAGCTCAGTGCACAGAACCAGGGAGAGTTTGGGGAAGTCAAACCAGCCTGGTTGAAGGTGAGTGGTTTGATGACAGAGCAGCCTTGCTGTGCAGGTCTCACCCCCCTGATTGCAACAGAGAGGCTGCTGCAGGAATGCCTAATGATGGCATTAGTTTTCTTCCCTTCCTAGCTTGATTTTGAGCACAGACGGCAGGCAGACAGAAAAAAAAAAAAAAAAGAAAAAAAGAAAAAAAAAAGGGAGAAAGGAGTGTCACAAAGTAAACCTTCAACTGAAGCAGAAATTCACTTTAATCCCATTCCCAAAGATGACTCATGTTCTTCAGCGGAACTTGAAAGTCAAGGTTCTACCCTTTAAAGTCTTCATCTTCTCACAGCATTAGTCTCAGTGATTTTCCACGTAAACAGGGAAGTTTTAATTATATAATGGGTGCTTCTGCTGTTTTCACAAGAATTCCTTTATTCAGATTAAAGGAAGCTGTTCTTATTCAAAGGTCAGATTATTGAATAAGGTGAGTTATTGTTCAGAACAAGGGAAGGAACACAGCAGTCGGTGTTAATTTAGTGTCATAACCCACAGCTCCAGGTAATGCTTGAAATACTCCCTTAACCCTGGCTAGTTTTAGAAAACATGAGCAAGCTTGGTGCTTGATTTACAGATACCTGTGCAAACCTGCAGCAGAAGCTCTGCTTGTGACTGCTCTGAGACACTGACACCCCATTAGCACCAAAAGCCACACTGCTAACCTTCCCACTGCTGGAAAAAGTGAAAAACATACACCCCCAGAACTGATTTGCTGCCTTGTAGAGAGATGAGGACAGATCCTGGTGGGAATTGTGGTGGAGACTTCCCTGGAAAAGCTCTCACCGTGTGTCCATGTTCTGTGAAGAGCCTGGGGAATTATGTTAGGGTTTTTTCTTTCCTTCACCCTTTTTCTTAATTCTGGGGTGGTTTGTTTTTTTTTTTTTTTTTTTTTTTTTTTTGCTAGAATGAATGGAAATAAAAGAGCTTATATTCGAATATAAGCATCTGCAATTTTCTGAGCAGCTTTGTTTTGTTGTTCCTTACTGGGGCTATTGCAGCACAAGAGGTAGAGAAAGTTCTTTATAGTCTGTAACTACTTCTTTCTTTTAGATTTCTATTTTTTTTCTTCTATGCATGTATTTTTTCTTCAAAAAATGAAAAAAAACCACCACTATTGTATGCTTTTCCCAGGCTGTTTACCTGTATTAAATAATAATTCAATTCATGTTCTAACCTTGATCAGATACAAACTTCCCAGAATTATTTATCCTATAATACTTATCTCAGGGAAAGAAATCCTGTGGGACACGTTGTGCAGAGCAGCTGGAGCACCTCCTGCAGCTGCATTTTAGTTTAAGCTAATTAATATTTGCTCATATCTGTTACTTTGCTTCTTTATTTATCAGCTGAGCACCCATGAGATGGCACCAGGTGGTGCTTATTGGGAGTCTTTAAAAGCCATTAATGGATAAACCCACCTTATGAAAAGGTTTTGCAAATTAAAGCAGGCACAAGGTGTAAGTTAACAGGCTGTGATGGCCTAAAGAGTAGCAGAATAAAAAAATGTCTCTTCTCTTGATGTTTGATGGAGCTGCCTCAGCCTGTTGAGGTGATCTGTGGACACTGTGAGCCATCCCAAGAGGGAAGTGGCACTAAGGTAGGCTACCTCTAAAGAAAATCAGAGGAGCAAGTAGGCAATAAAAAAAAAACAAACAACCTGTAATTTATTGCAGAATTCAAGGTAACCTTCCTTATTACACAAATATTTAGTGCATGTTCTGTTGTACCAAAAAAAACAAATGCATGTTGGCATTGCTGTAGGCAGCTTAATGAAACTCCTCAGGGCCTGGCAGCATTAATAACAGAAAGAAGAGGGTGTCATACCTTAAAATGAAACCTAATCTAGCCTGACATGGTGGATTGTTTACCTCTGACCTCCCCCCAGCCAAAATCCTTTTAAAGACATGAAGAGGCTTTGGCTCATTAAGATGAGCAGCAGCAGACCAGCTTAAGCTGTTTTGCTTGAGAAAGTTGATAAATGACTGTTGTCATGAAAGGTGGAGAAGAGAGAATTTGGGCAGCAGTGCTGGGTTAGTGGGGAAGGTGAGTCTTACTTTTCAAAAAAAAAAAAAAGGGGGGGGGTCTGCCTTGTTTTACACTCAAAGTGAGCTGAGATTATATCTGGCTGTTCTTGTCAGGTGTTAAGTCCTTTCTTTCTCTCTGCAGGTCTCTGGCAAAGCCCAGACTGGCTTTAGGCTCCTCAGTTTTGGGTGCTGAGGATGGTCCCACCTGGCCTTGCACTGCAGGGTGTCCATGTGAATGGAATGGGAATGATCACACGGGCACAGTAATCCACTGGGAACGCTGGAATGGTCTCTGGTCAGGTCAGTCAAGGAAAGCCTGCAAGGAGATATATTGGCAGATATGTAAAGGCAAATAGTAAAGAGGAAGGGAATAAATACTCATGACTAGAGGAGAAAGCAATAAACATAAAGGATACAACACAAGAGCCAAAGAAAGGTGTCCAATAAAAAGGATAGTTAATCACGAGAAGGAGTTTATCCTTGAACAGCAGGTGAGTGAGCATCAGCTGAGATGTGAGGCTGTTCCTGCTGGTGCACAGGAGTGACCAAGGCTCATGGAATAGTTTGGGTGGGAAGGGACCCCCAGAGATCATCTAATCTGACACCCCTGCAATAAGCAGGGACAATGCCCACTGGCATTAATGCAAGTCCCCAGCAAGGAAGGGAATGTTCAAATTGTCATCTTGCCATCAGTTGATTGTCATCAGTTTTGGGGGGGCTGATGCCACCTCAGACCTTCACGTTCCCTCTTCATGGAGTGTCCCTGCAGAGGATGAGCTCAGCAGCCTCTCCAGGTCCCTTCTGGCTCCACTTGCTGTAGCCCCTCATCCATGATTTATCAGCTGTGTTCCCGGAGTGGCTGGCAGGGGAAGCGTGTTCCCTGCTATCTGCCTGCCCCACCAGCTGCTCCTGGTGGCTGAGGGATGCCCATGGAGTGTCTCCCACCTCCTAGCCTGGAGCTGTTGCTGGCACCATCCCAGGTGCAGCGAGCCTCGTGTGCTGGCAGGGCCAGCTTTTGGCTGGCAGAGTGAAATAACTTCTATCTCTTCCACAAAAAAACCAACTCTTCTGCATGCAGAGAAGTGGAGGATCCTGGTGAGACTGCTGGAAGGTTAAAGAATGTTAAAGAATGGGTGTTTAATTATCCTGTGTGCAGCATAGGATGATGCTGTGGCTTGTCCCCAATCCTGTGACGAAGAGAATCCCAGCTCCTTCTGGCACTGCTCACCTGTGTCGTCCGAGCAGCCCTGCATCCTAAAATGGGGTCAAGTCCATTCCTGCAAGGAAAAAGGGCATCCAAAATAAACACAGACCACTTTGGCTTTGCTAACAGAGCCCTTCTGCCAGCCCCTTGTAGTGTGCCTGAGCAAGGATCAAGTGGAAGGTGTCCTTGCCCACGGTAGAAGGTTTGGAACTGGGTGAAACTCAAGATCCCCTCCAACCTAAACCATTCCAGGATTCCATGAACTTGGTCACATCTCTCAGCTGGTGCTCTGTGGTCTGCCCAGCCACGTGTGAGCCCCTCCATCCCCTGCCCACAGTCACTGCCCCCTCAGCCAGGGGATCTTTGCTGATTAAAACCCTTACCCTGGGAACCTGGAGATGCTCAGGAAGTCTGATACACCTAAATTGCAAACCCTGACTGCAAAAATGGTTGTGTTTCAGATAACTAAGTTAAAAAATGTCAAGATTTGATACTTTTCCTTGTGGGCAGCTGCTAATAACAGGGTCAGGTGGTAGGTTTTTTTCGACCAATGCTGTGTTAATTTATAGGCACTTACTTGTAAGACTTCAGAAGAGAACGTGTTTTAACTATATTTTAGGCATTGAGAAAAGACTCTTGATGCTCACTTCTTTTTGCCTCGTGAAAAATAAGGCCATAATAAAAATTTGCCACCTTTTCTAGTGCAATGGCTCGTTTTGGAAAACTTCAAAACTCTGGATTTACTCCAAACTCTTTGTTAGAGTAGGTTGTGACTTGTTGTTCAGCAAAAATCTGAACAGTCTCCCAGGTGTAAAATTGTATAGTCAACACTGCAGGAATTTCATGCCTTTGTAAGTGCCCTGAGTGCATCAGAATGCCAAATAATGCTGATTTGGACTGTGTATGCAGATCATTTTACTCCTTTTGACAGTTGCCAAATACAAAATAAATAGCTGCTGATTTTGGTGTTGTATATATTCAGAGCTTGAGGAACCAAGTTGAAAAAAATACATGAGATCTTTAGAAATCAGAATCACAGAAAGCACCGGCTCAAAAAAAAAAAAAAAAAAAACAAAAAAAAAACAAAACACACACTCAAAGGAAACAGAGATGCTCCTAGAAGCTTTCCATGACACTCATGGCTCCTCTGAGTCACTTTACTGACTTCTTTATCACATTATCCCACTCTCTGCAACAAAAGTGTTTACTTATGTGTAATTAACAATACAAAGTGGTAAAGTTCTATGTCAGCAGAGCTGTCTTCATCTTCTTGGTGGCTGAAGATTGCTGCAGCCCTTAGACTATATAAATAAAACAATTTTTTTGGTGTTGTTCGTAGCTGCAGCCTGAGCCTCACTGCAGGCATGCTCAGAATGTGAGACAATGTGTAAATCCTGCCTTCTCATTCCCCTGCTGCACCACAGAAATCTGGTAAATATTTAATTTAAAAAGCAAGTGTCCACACACTTATATGTAACATAAAACCAACCAACCAAACAAAAATAAACCAAATAAACAAACAAGTAAAGAAAAACCTACCCCAGTTTGTGTTTTGTGATATTGCTAGTTTGAGAAAATTCTCTTATTGCTTCATGAGAACTTTAGGAACATGATTCCAAGAGGGCAGCTCAAGAAATTGTGTGTTTAGTGGTTTTTTTTTCCTGATGATTGTGTTTGTGCTGAATTATATAGAGCAATCTGGCACAGGTATGATAATAGCTTTGCTAATTTAATGTAGAGCACTTATGAAGCTTTAAAAAAAAAAATTAGAATAATAATTTAGGCCTTCTTGTTGTTTTGATGATTTGCTGCTAGATAGAACCATCTCTCCATATCACAGGTGGCTTTTGCTGCCCACAGGCTGCTCCCAGCTCTTGGGAACCTCATTTATGCACCACCAATGGTAACCTTAAGCTACTTATTCATCCTCAGTTGTGAGATTTTCTGTTTCTCATATGGCTCATAGTTAGTTAGGGTGGGTAACCAAGAATTTCCATGCACAATTTCTTCTTGCCTTTTGTATCATGCGCTGAAATCAATCATTAATTTTCATTTGCAGCTGCCTCAACAAGTTAACAGCATCACACATATTACAAACAGCGAATTTCTTTTCAGTAGATGGGCTCTGAATACCAATTTTTCATTAGTATAATTGACAAAACTCTACTGTACTTGGCAGCATATATCTGAAAATTATGGAGAAATGAGTGTGCTGTTTCATTAATTTGCACTCTAGTGTGAAAGTTTTAAAATGATAGATGTATGAAACATCTATATTTATAACAAATAAAAGGCTCAAAAAATAAGACAGATGAAGTGTAGTGTCCAAATCCTATGAGGGATCTGACCTGAGTTGCGGCCATTGCAGCAAACTTTTATATAACAGAAAACCCTTTTCCTACTAATTTCTGGAAGATGTGAATGGGGTTTTTCTCTGCTCTGGCTCATAAAGTACAAATTCATGTTGTCAGACTTGGCTACAGTTGGTTTTGACAACGATTTCCTTACTGTATGGAAATTGTACAGTTTAATCTCATCTAGACTATAGCTTTTATTTGAGGATTTTTCAGTAAAAGAACCTAAAGCCAGCTCAGCCCACAATTATGACATTGTTCCTTTTACGACAGGGGCCCAACCAGATGTGCTGTAGTACAGCACAGGGCAGCCCTCCCCAGAACCATTAGCTTCCCAGTCCTTTTCCATCTGCCAACAAAGTGTCTTTGCTTGTTGCTTGGACTCTCTTTGATTATTTGTGTTATCCAAATGAACGTTTGAATGCTGCTCTCGCAATTTATTTATTTATTTTTTTTGCATTAAAATATCAGTGGGAATCCTTTTGCCTGTCTGTGGCTGATTTCCCAGCACGAGCCTCCTGGCATTCACAGTTCTGCTTTAGCCTTTTCCCCCAAGGAGGTGTTCCTTTTCCACCAACAGCCATAAACGCCAGCAGGATGGGGAGTTCCAGCTCTTTCCATTTACTACAATAAACCTTTTTAGCATCAGAGCGATGGATCCGTTCCATCATCCCCAAGGATAACGGGGAATGTGAAATACAGGGGAACTAACATTGGACAATTTTGCAAAGTTTTCTCTGTAACAGGAGTTCTCTGATGCCATTCCAATTTTTCAATGTATTCCAAAGGGACAATATATGATCTACCAAAACATGAAGAGTAAGTGAATCTCTTATAGCACAAATCAGGAATACTTTGATCCACTGAGCTCTACAAGCATTTGCAGATGGTTACATCCTCCTGATTTTTGGGTTTAAATGATGGTCTCAGAATATAGCCTACAAAGTGAACTTGGAGACCAGGCTGGGTTCTCAAGTTGCAGAGTGATTTAAGGAGAAAATATTCCTTAATGGCCACAGAATTCTTAGTGTGGGGAAAAAAAATAAAGAAAAAATTTTTAAAAAAGAATCCTGCTTTCATTTAGTTGATAATGATTTTAAGGTCTATTTTAGAATTGGCTTGTTTTCCTGGTTGTTTTTTACATGTTGGGTGTCCTTTTTTTGGGCTGGTCTTGAATTAATTCCAGGCTGAGAGCAGGAGAGCTTTGATATGAAAGCTTTTATTCCTTCAAGAACTAGAATTTTGGTGGAGTCTTCAAAAATGTGCTTGTGGGAATAAGGACACTAAAGTGTTTTGAGATGGTGTGATGAGTTCACAGACAAGAAGATTTAATGGATAGCTGAGAGGGTACATTTTCAGTGTCCATCAGCATCTGAAGGGAAGGTGTCAGGGGATGTGCCAGGCTCTGCTCAGAGGTGCAGAGCAATGGGACAAGAGGGAACAGGTGAGAACTGGAACATGGGAAGTTCCAGGCGAAGAACTGAGGAAGAACTGAGGAAGAACTTCTTTACTGTGAAGGTGACAGCACTGGTACAGATTGCCCAGAGAGGGTGTGGAGTCTCCCTCACTGGGGATATTCCAGAACCATCTGGACACAGCCCTGTGCCACGTGCTCTGGGATGACCTTGCTTGAGCAGGGAGGTTGGACCAGATGACCCACTGTGGTCCCTTCCAGCCTCACCCAGTCTGTGATTCTGGGAATGATGGGAAAAGAGAGGAAACTTGGAGTTTTACACTTGTTCCTTGTGTGTTTGAGCTGTTAAAAAATTCCTCATGTATTTGTTGATAATGAGTGTTTGTATCACTCCTAGACTGTGCAGACCTCCTGCTTCAGGGCTCCCCTTGATTACTCACAGGAGGGAAAATAAATTCTCCCCCACTTGACTTTTGTTTTTGAGAGGATAATGGAAGAGGTAGACACTCTCCTTCCTCTGAGCCTCTGCAGATGGGCCAGAAGAAGAGATTCAAGCTGTGCTGATGCCCCTCCTGATACTGGAGTGTCCAGGAGGCCGCTTGGTGTGTTGCTGGTGGTTGAATTGCTCAGCAGGAGCTCTGTGCCCCTTCCCTGCTCCGAGCTTTGCACGGTCACTGCCCTCAGCTGCTCATCCGACAGCCCTTGGAGGTTTAGTAAACGCTTGGTCTGCCTTGGGTTCAGCATTCCCTGTGCACATGTTCCATAATTGTTGAGCTTTATGAGTTCTGGGCACTCTCCAGAGTGCAAAAGTCTCTGTTGGTAATTCTTCAGCGAAGCATAAAAAGATCTGTTTAAAGATCTGTTATAAACCAAAGCTGTGTGTTTGTCCATTTTCACTTTACTGGCCAGCAGTGTGTAATAATACTTCAAGATGAAAGATGTTGGCTTCCCAGAAACAAACAAGTTGGAGCAATAAATGCGTTAGTCAAGCACTCTGCTGAGGTGCATAGGGGTTTTTTTTTAATGCTAAATCTAATGCAAAAACTACACAGAGAGGGATTCTCCGCTTGAGTTGAACCTATCAACAGCAAAATATTTCAGTGAAACTAAAACTCTTCAGCATAAGTGGTTTGCTTCACGCTGGGAGGAAGGATAAATGATTAAAAAAAAAAAAAAAGGAGAGGTTTGCATTGAAACAGAGGAAATGCAATGGGATTCTCTTGACTAAAGAGATAGAAGTGGCATAGGGTAGAAAAGCCTGAGCTTTGGAGCTGATTTCTAGTAGGCTCAGAGACTGTAGGTATCATTAAATAGACAATGGTAACATTAAAAAAAAAAATATGGGTGTGAAAAAAGTAATAAGGCACAATAAAGAGGTAGATGATGGAGAAGGGCTGGAATGGTTAGTGAATGCAATTAAAGGCTCTAAATAAATTACCCAGAAAGTAATGACATAGAATTAAATAAAATTTCACCAGCTGATGAGCAATAGGAAGTGCTTCCAACATGAGAAGGGTAAAGTCAGTGAAGGAGACCACGGGCTTTTTAAGGCAAAGACAATAATTTCTAGACAATAGATTCAGCAAAGAAAAAAAAAAAATTAAATAAATTCCCTGCTTCAGTGTTCATAAAGGATATGGAACAGATGCCAAGAGCAGATGTACAGTTTCCAAAAGAAAAAAAAAAAAAAAAAAAAAAAGAAAAAAGAGAAACATTACAGAAAATCATTGCTATAACAGCTGATCAAGAAATAAAACAATCTCAGCAGTTGGCAAGAAAGCCAAAATTAAACAAAGATTCATCTCACTGTTCAGAAGACATCCAAAAAGGAAATAGGAGCCTGGGTCACAAATGTTAAAACAGGAAAGCAGGCATAGACTAAAGGGATATTAAATAGGGATATTAAACTCAATGCCTCAGAGTCTCATCTTTCAAATCAGAGAGAATGTAACAGCATGGAGCTTGATTTTGTGGTTTTCTTACAAAAGGCTCGAGGTGTTATGGCAATACAAGCATCAGTTTAAAAAGAAGGGGGGAAAAAAAAAAAGAGGAAAATAAGAATTTGTTTTTATTTTATTTCCTCTGAAACATCCATTTTGTGGCTCATAACTTTCTGGATAGTGTCTTCCCTGTACAGCACCAGATGTGGATCAAATACATCATAAAATAATTGTGGGTTTTTTCCATTTTGGCACATTCCAGCCATTCAGTATTATGTTTTCAAGGCAAAGAAGGCCATTTTTCCCTTGTGTTCTCATCCTTCACAGGATTTATAACAAAAAATATGAGCTGGTAGCTGAGGGGAATTCTGCTTTGTAAAGTGGCTATCACGAAAGTAAAGCATCAGAAACTAAAATTAAACTTGAGGTTTGGGCTGGTTTCCAGTGGTGGGATCCTATTACTGGCGATGAAAGGAAGGAAGCAGAGTAAATCAGAACAAAGTTATTCATGCAGCTAAAAACCAGAGCTGGGCAAAACCTTATGGATTAAGTGGGGGACAGTTTGAACATTTTGATTTGGAGCACCAGTGAGTTAAGAAGAGAACTGATGGAAAGGTTCTGGGGGAAAGTGCTTTCCTGTCAAAAAGAAAACTCCCACTCGAGCTAACGAGACTCTGCAACAGAAGTTGGGTAGATTGTTTTGAATTTCTTTGGAGAGCAGCCAGAATACTTCAAGGAGTTAAAGTAAACTCATAAACTTAGCAAGAGAAAAATAAGGTTCACCATGATATTTACAGGGGGAGAAAATGTCAGCATGTAAAACTGCTTCTGAAATAATTGAATGCATTAATTTTGTCTTCCACCAAAAAAAAAAAAAAAGTCAGAGTTGAAAAACAGAACACGGAGAAAACGTTGTGCCCTTCGTGCCAGGAGAAATCTCTGAAGGCAGTGGGTTACACAGGTCTGAGAACAGGTTTTGGCTGGTGGAGGATTTTGAATACATGTTTATCACTGTTCTTTTCCCCAGCTATAATTTTGCAGTCAGAAAAGTTTTGGGGCCATATTGTCCAGCCACACACCCTTCCTTTTTTGTGAGACCAAAACTACTGACAGTTTTATTTGAATAGATGCATGGCACAGGTAAAAATTTCTGTATTAATAAGATACTTTGGAAGAAAGCAGCCTCAGGAGGATTCAGGAGCTCTGGGACACTTGCACTCACTGCTGATATTTTGGGTAATTTTGAAGAGGCAAAGAGGGAAGATGTTTTTCCAGTTTCAGAGTCTGAGAAGTAGAAACCATTTACTGCAAAGGAGTATCCACCCAGAGAAAGAATAACATCATGGCCACTTTAGTAAACAAGTTTTGAAAGAAAGTTGAGAGGGAACAAAAATAAGATTTAAGAGGGAGGGAGAGTTTCATCAAAGCAGGTACTACGTGGGAGGAAGTCGTGTTGGTCTTTTTGCTCAAAGTGCAATAACTCCCTATCATTTCCTGCACTTTATTAATAACTGCTCTTCTGTTTAAAAATATTTTAATCCCTTTTCGTAGCTGGAATGACTCACCAGCTCTTTTTTCATTGTTAAAGATGATTTCTTCCAGTCTCTCAGCCACCAGCACAGTGTCCCCTGAGAGCAGCATGGTGCTAAACCAACAGCATGTCCTATTTTGCTCCCATAGATCCAGTTTAATTATTCTCAATAAGTTTAACAGACAGATAAATATCCCTGGTTATTAAAAAAAAAAAAAAAGAGTCAGAAAGCAAAGCCATACACTGAGCTGTATAAGACATGTGAATCTGCCAGAAATAAGAGGATTCCTGATGCATCACATGGAGATTGGTGCTATTTTATACCCCAGGAATCACATTTTTGCTTCTTCTTGTTCTCAGCATTCATGAATAAATAATCTTCATGCTTTTTCCAGCAGGCCAGTGAGCAGATGGTGCAGGGAGTCTCATGCCTGACCTTCTGCTCCACTCTGGGTAACATCCCACCTGGAGTTCTGCATCCAGCTCTGGGATCTCCAGCACAGGAAGGACATGGACCTTTTGGAGCAAGTCTAGAGGAGGCACCAAGACAATGAGAGGGATGGAGCAGCTCTGCTATGAGGAAAGGCTGAGAGAATTGGGATTGTTCCACCTGGAGAAGAGAAGGCTTTGGGGTGGCCTAACAGTGGCCTTTCAGGACCTGAAGGGATGAGAAGAAAGGTGGAGAGAAACTATTTACAAGAGCCTGGAGTGATAGGACAAGGGGAAATGGCTCCCCACTGACAGAGGGCAGGGTTAGATTGGATATTGGGAAGAAATTCTTCCCTGTGAGGGTGGTGAGGCCCTGGCATGGGTTGCCCAGAGAAGCTGTGGCTGCAAGTGTTCAGTGCCAAGTTGCAGCAAGCTGCTCCACTGGAAGGTGTCTCTGTGCTAGAACAAGACAATCTTTGAGGTCCCTTCCAGCCCAAACCATTTGGTGACTCTGTGACAGATGGAGCCCGGCATGTGTGGTTAGAGAAGTGCCTTGGTCACAGGGCACATTTTCACCCTCAGGAGTTGCTACACCACTGTTTGCACCTCCCTGGAGGGGCAGAAAGGACAGGCTGCGCTGCTGCATCCTCCCCCTGCCCAGGGAAAGGGAGTACTCAGTCCTGCCCCAAGCCAAAAGCCTACAGCCAGGAGGGGAAGCTGCTTACAAATGGCTCTTCCCAGCAATGGAAAATGTTGCTTTCCCACAGGCTTTTAATTCCTTTATTTCTATTCTCTCCGTTACCCCGTGTCCCGCTGCAGAGAGTGATGCAAAGCCGTGTTTGTCACATGCTGTTACCACAGATGATCAGACCACCAGATTTTTCTCCCGCTGTGAGGTCTTTCAGCCAAGCCCAGTGGAAACCAGAGATGTCACCAAGTCAAAAGAGGTGGTGTAAGGACACTGTTCTGACTGCTGGGCTTCAGGCAGAGGGTCTGGTTAAGTGTAAAAAGGGTCAGTTTGTCATGCTACATTAGACAGGAATATTTTAATTTATAAGTACTTATTTTTGTGTCATATTGAAGTTATTTTCTCACTTGTTTTCTATACCAGTGCTGCAAGTAGAGAAAATTAGGCTTAGGGGATGGTGCCTCACCAGTTTTTTTTTTTACTTTAAGTCTCTATGAGAGAGGAAAATGTGGTGAAGTCTCCATTTTTTGAGGTCTGAGTTTCAATACATCAAGACAATAACTCCCTGAGAGATAGGCTATACTTCAAGTGTGTTTTATGAACTGAGGACAGAATTATTGACTTGGTTTCTTTAGACTGTGTTGTGCAGGAGATCAAAGAAGGTGTTTGTAATTGTCTTCTAGGAACCTGACCAAGGCCAGTGTCACAAATTCAACATTAATAGCCATTGTTTGCCACACAAGAAGTGACAAAGATGGTAAAAAGAAGTGACACCGAGAAAAAAAATGGAAACAACAGGGTAAAAAACCTGAGAGCTTTCCAACTGCAAAATTTGTTTGAGAGTAATTATGACAAATACTATGCATTGTTTATTCCATGCCAGATCTCCTGGTGAGCATATAAACATGTTCATGCTGTTAATGTTTCCACTCAGAAGCAAATTGACATTGCACTACAGAGGAACTTGTCAATGGAGAGGTGGGGATGATGGAACTGAGGTCCTGCTGCACTAAAGACACAGTCCCACTACAAGCTGTGTGAGCCAAGCTCACACACAGCCCTGCAAGAAGGTGTTTGAAGAAGCTGATTGCCTCAAATTACTTCCTTGATTTTACATAAGAGGAAGAAACTGAAGCTACCTGTCTTCCACACAGAAAGCAAGCACTGGGTGAGGTTCCTCAGGGTATCAAACAGTGGGGGTTTTGCTTCAAAACTAAACATTCCTTCCATTCAAATCTAAATACAATTGATTTTATCTTTGATGGGCTCATTGGGGCCCTCGAATGTCAGATCTGTAACCCTGTGGAACAGACCCTCACCACTCTCTATTGTTTCCCACCCAGTGAAGATCTTCCATAGAAGCTACATAAATAGCCCATTCACAAAAGTATAAAAACAGATTGTACCAAGACAATAGCCCAAAAGACAGAAGGCCAGCATCATCCCTGGTTAAGTTACCAGAGTTACACATGCAAAGAATTTCCCTCTCTTCTTCTCCAGAGCAGAATCCCAACAACCATCATCTCTGCCTCACATCCATTTCCATCACCCCTTCATAAAGCCTGGCAAGTAAAGATCAGGAGCAAAGGCTTTAGTGAGCTGGAGAGCTCCTCTGTTCATGGTGTAAATGTATTATAATGGTGTGCAGCAAAAGAGAGTCTTTTATCTAGTCCTCTCTAAGAGGACCTCTTAAGAGATTTCTTTAATGTGTGAGCACTGGAAAAATTATTGATTTTGTTATTCCTGATCTCATTTCATATTCTTTTCCTTAATCATGCTGCTTTCCCTCTATGCTACACATGCCCAGATGGGAAGCAAGTGGAGCACTGGACAGTGTTGAAGGGTTAATGAATTTAAGCCAAGAGTGGGTTTCCTCATGGCACTGCATGCATGGGAACAAGCAGTCACGTGTGCTTAGCCTTCCCCCCTCCATATGTACTACTTGCTTTGTTTCAAAATAGAGGAGACATTGAATTGCTCATCACAACTCCTATTTTCAGCCCATATTTGGTCACAGGAGGAGATTCCTTTGGTCCTGACTTGAAAAGAATTAGATTTGGATTTAGATTAAGGAGGATGTGGATCTAGTTCAATCTTATATTCACATATCTCCATGTCTCTTGCCTCTTTTTTTTGGACATATAAATGTAACATTTATTTGTGTCACATCACTGAGTGCATCGTGGTAACTTCTTAAGGTCAGCTGCAGCCTTTACACAAAGCAGAAATGTTCCTTCTACCTGATTAGGCACCACTGCAAGAGAGCAGTGGGAGGCCAAGGATTCTCTAGTTAAAGGGCTGATTAGCCTTAAAATAAACTTAAATTGAACCAAGGGTGAATGATCCAGAAAATAACAAAGTGCATCTAATTGGAGTGGAAGTGGAACAAACTGTGCTCTTCCTTTTTGGCTTCCTTTTATATTTTAATGAAAAGTGATAAGCACTAAGTCTGATATTATTAAAGAGCTTGAGTGGATGAGCCTCTTGTCTTGGGCCAGATGCTGCTATCGTTTACACCAACATAAACAAGAGTCTTCCTTGGTGTGGATCCAAGGAGCAGAGGTCTGCCTTTCATTCCATCAGCCCAAGTACGAGCCTAGAAAAGCCCAGGCTCTTTTGGGTCCTTCCCTTTGCAACCAGAACATTTTGACCTCTCTGCTTAACCCCGAATTAAATTTGCCTTCGGTTTTTCTGGGCAGGAGGGGTCAACTTGCAAAACATTCTGGGCTGCTTGGTTCCCACTGCTCCACAGTTCAGAGAAAGTCAGCTCCCAGCAGTGCCAGGCCTCAGCTTCCTCCATCCCATCGTCACACGAGTACACTGCACATCAGCTCTGGGAAGTCCCTTACTCTCATGGGGCTTTGGATCAGCTTCTGATACTCAAAGTACACTGAGGCTGAAGGAGAATGCACAGGAAGTTCTACAGAAGTGTCTGGGGGAGACCTGGGTTGAAAAACCTCTTCAGATGAAAACAGGAGGTACTGAAATGCGCTGCTGCAATTGGAATATGATGAAAGGTGTAATATCAGCACTGAACAGCTGCTGAAATTATCCAGTTTTTTTTAATATCATGATGTAGATGTCTCTGGTGTCCTCTGTCTCCATATTCTGTGTGGAATATCTTCAAATAAATAAAGGTGCTGCACCAGAGATGCTTGTGATCAGATAAAAATAAGTCTCTCTTGCATCAATATTCCTTAACTATGGAATTAGGGACAAGGTATTAAGTTCCAGCTACAAGAGGATAGAAAGTTCTTTCCTGTGTTTAATCCTAATTTTTTTTTCCTATAGGTGCTGACTACAGTCCTTACTGCCCCTGAGGGCTTGGTGTTTCAGTAAGAACACACTTGACTGTACCTCTGAAGCTCACCAAGGGCTGTGCTGTCCCCTCACCAAGAACAGCTGGATAACATCCTACACAAGGCAGGAACTAGGATCTGACTCCAATTTCAATGACTTCTTGGTCCAAACAGGAATTGCCCTGAGCCAGCTCCCTTGTCTTAATGTATCTTATGAACCTGACCAGCACTTTGGGGAACTAAGCCAAGGCTTTGCCCCTCCTAACCTGCCCACTCGGAGCGAGAAGTAGCAGTGCCAGCTGTGGGGTCCAGCAAAGGGCTGGGCAACCCTTTGGAAGGTGCCAGTTGTGTTCTTAAAGGCACTAAGATTTTCAGACTGGAGGGGTGGGGACAGGCCAACTATTAGTTCTCGGTTTAATTTGTTTTCCAGAGGTGACATGACCTCCTGCCCACGGAGGTTTGCGGGCTCCGCAGCTGGGATGTCAACATTGGCATGAGGGGCTGCCAACATTGCTCCGAGGTTAAGCTCCCAAAATTACCAGAGATTCCACGAGGAGAAGGAAGAAACCTAAAGCTTGGCAAAGGGAAGGGGGAAAAAAAAAAATAATGTCTGGAGCTTAAGTGTTTGTGGCAGTTCCCAAATTGTGGCGAGAGGTGCTCGTGTCTCCATAGTGGAGATCGAAGCCAAGGTTAGACCAAGAGCCAGGCTCCATTCCCAACTCCACCCTCAGCTTCAGCAAGGCCAGATCAATTCTCCTAACATTTGACAAAGCAGACCTATCCCAGGGTAGAGTTTTTCCAGTGTGCTAGGAAAAAAATCTGGCAACGCCTCTGGACAGCTTCAGCAATCAAAATACTTCGAGGCCTCTCATTTATTGGTAAGATTTTCCTATGATTCCTTGGTTAGTATTCTTTTTATAGATTTTGTCTTGCCTTTGAAATGATAAGCCCTAAATGTGTTTGCTTTATTTCTGTCTTTTTCAGACAGTTCTCAAGAGGGGGGTAGGAAAGAGATGCAGAAGAGTGGGAGAGGCTGTGTGGCCATGTCAGGCATCCCATGGCATGGACCAGCCTGAAGCTCACGTTTGGCTCTATCATTCATGGCACAGGTGAACAATTTTTGGAGGCTGAGGGATAGTGGTGTGTATTTCCTACTCCCTCCATCCCAGCTGATGCTATCCCAGCTCAGTGCCCATCCCCTGCAGTGTTAGGAGAGCATCCCAGAATGCTGCCTGGCAATCCAGCTCCAAAAAAAAATCATGTAAAGGCTTCGAACGATTTGTGAGCGAGTGGTGTTTTTATCTGCATGGAAATGTTCAGACCTTGAAATACAGGCTGTATTTCTGCATTAGCTCAAAGGGAATGATCTCATACCCTCGAATTAAATCACTGAGGACGATGATGGTAAATCTGTCTTTATATTGATGGTGTCATCTTATTGTCCCTGCTCTATATCTCCTTCACCATGACAGCACGGCAGTGAAACTCCAGCGTGGATGTTTCAGCATCCATGTCTTTTAATGCAGCTCTCTCTGGTCTTACAGAATAGATGGCTCCATTCTAAATAGATTAACTCCTCCTGAGAAGCCACACAAAGGAGATTTATTTTCCCTGGGTATGCCTGCAAATACAGAGCTGCACAAAGGGGTGACTTGTGTGCACATCAAGGAGAAAATACACCCTGAAAAATCCCTCCTCATGTCCAAAGACCTGCAGAGAGGAAGAGCAGGACTAACAGTTAAAATCCCCCAGCCCATGGGGATTTCATTAGGCCAAATAATATTTATCTATGTTCATTTATCTAGAGCCCAGTTCCAGGTTCATGTGGAATAAGACACAGGTGACTCAATGGGATTTACTTGTTTCTCAGACACAACTAAACTTCTGGAAAGTTCACAACATTAAGCTCTTACTAAAATTTCTTTTTTATATGTGCAGATTTACAACAGCAAATTCTTGAAGACAGACTAGAGGCCTGTCCCTAGAATATAGAATGGTATCACATGAATTTCTGTGTTTCAGCTCCATTTAATAACAACCTATTTTTCTAAGCCAATGGCAAAATAATTTTTCTAAACCACTAGCAAATTTATCCTATTCTCTCCTAATAAAAATTGATATGTACTGATCAAGGGTTTGATGCAAGACTGAAAGAAACCGAGGATAATCTTTCCACTGGCCTCAGTAAGTTTGGATAGAGACCCTGAAATAAAAGTTAATGTGCATCAGGAGAAACAGTGGGCTGGAAGTGAAACAAGACAGATAAATCTATTGCCTGAAATTGCTACAGGAATAGCATTTGTCTGATGTTTCAGTACAGTTACATTTTAAAATACATTCTCTGTGTGGTTGGAGCAAGCATTTTCCCTAAATGAAAAAAAATGGAGCCAGTCAGACTTCTCTGTTTGAATGCTGATGGCATTTTTCATTTTTATGCCTTTCTCAAAAGCTTGTCCAGAAAAACAGGAGATCTTGCTGAAGCGATAAGGGAATTTATACATTCAGAACAGATCTGCAATATTATGACTCCAACATGTAATGCTGAGGCAATAAAATTTATGACTGTCTTCTTCAGTGCCTTAATGAGGCATTGCAAGGCTCACTGTATATTTGCAAATGTCTTAACAGATAATGATTTTAAAAAGTACTGGAGTACAGCTGCCAGCACAAATGGCCATAACACCAATTATCTTTGCAGGATTTAGTCATTATGTGGAATCAAAGGCAAAACTGAATCATCGGCCAGTTTTCTCCTCCAGTTTGTGAGGGAAGTCGAGGGAACACATTTCTCTGGACCCGTCTCCTGTTAGATTTCCTCCTCCACTTCTCCATTGCTGGCATAATCCTAGCAATTAAACTGAGCCTCCTGATGGGAGTTATTATTTTTAATCCAGCTTGTTTAGGGGGCAGAAGTGTTTTCACTGATCCGTTTTTGGCATGCTGGCTTTTCCAAGCATGGCCCTTCTCCTGGAGGGAGCAAGGCGAGAGTGTCTGGCACTGTGGTTTTATGTCTGACTGACACCCCCCTTGAGTGATCCCTAAATCCACAGTCTGTTCAGAGTCATGTGGGACCAGGTGGAGATGGCAAAGGTGAGTAGATTGACAAAATCAAGCTGTGGAAATGTTTACCTGCATTCCATTTTCCTCGCAGAAAGCTCCACGTGCCCACAGATCTGTGGGGCTGCAACGTGCAAGAAAAACAGGTGGGATCTCCTATGTTTGCCTCTCTCCAAGCTCTCCAAACTTTTCCATGTTTTCCATGGTTTTTTGTGGAATTAGTCTGTTTGGGAAGGAAATGGCAAAGCCTTCTATCCCTTGTGTTTCACTGCCAAGAGATGTGCCCAAACCAGTAGCAGGCTAACTGTGTGGGGTTTGGAGTGTTCCAAAAAAAAGGTGCAGTCATAGAGCCATGGAATAGTTTGGGTTCTAAAGGACTTTAAAAGATATCTAGTGCCACCCACCAGTTCAGGGCCCCAATCTACATTTATGGCCAAGGAGTCATGTTAATTTTATTTACCCTAAATTCTGAGTCAAATAACAGGAAGCAGCAACTTCTCTGTTCCCTTCAAAAGAATGACATCTGTGGCCCATCAAACCTCTCCAACTTCCCCTGTCTACTTTCCAGAGCAAAGGGAAAGCCCTTTGGGTGCAATTTTTCCCACGGAAACTCAACTGGCTGAGGGAGTGTTGGCTCCAATGAGAAAGCAGGAGGAGGAAGGTACCACAGCAGCACAAAAAGGCTTCCCCATTCACCACCTTAGCACCATCCATCTCCCTCCCTAAGAGGCTCTGAGAGCAGCCTTTGGCAGAGGATTGGGTCAGTAGCTGATGGTTGGTAGCTCCTGGTTTTCAAAGCACTGGATCCTGTGCACAGATGGATTCTGGGGGGGTCTTCATTCCAGCAGCTGTGTGTTTGTAGGGCACCAGGATCTGGTGTTTGCTCATCAGTGACTCAGCTCCCCAACCAGAAAGGCCAGATGTTTATTCATAGGTCGATATAAAGTCATTAGTTTTGAATTTCCATCACACTGGACTGCAGTTGAAGCAGCTCCCGTGACCTCACCATCGATCTGAGCGATTCCTCTTGGATGTTACAGAGCTGAAGCCATGGAGAAACATCAGGACACTGATCTGCCCTGGCTCTGCCCTCTCCAAAGGCACCACATATGCAGTTTGCTGACTGAGTCTTAAGGAGCAACTTTCACCATGTTATCTTGTCTGCTCCCACACCTGACTGGCCAGATAAGGCAGAAAACTCTTTATTAATTTAGCTTCCAGGTCAGGTATGAAAGGAAAGGGTGTGATGAGCTCACTGGCTTAATGCCCTTTGCTGCATGGGCTGATTTCAAGTATGTGTTTTGGTAAGGTCCACAGACCAATTTTTTCCTTGTCTAATAAAGCAGATAAATGAAATGGAAACATTTTCCTCCAAATATTTTGTGCAAATGCCCATGGCTTTTCCCTTCAGAAATGGATGAGATTTAATTTCATCTTGTTCACTTGGATGCATTTCATAGGATCATAGAATAGTTTGGGTTGGAAGGGACCTTTTAAATTCAACTGGTCCAATCCCCTGCCATGGGAAGGGACACCTCCCACTAGCCCAGGTTGCTCCAAGCCCCATCCAGCCTGGCCTTGGACACTTCCAGGGATGGGGCAGCCACAGCTTCTCTGAGCAAACCAGTATTTTATTACCTTCATCATCAAAATCTTCTTCCTTACAGTATAGTGTCTTCTTAACCTCAGTACCCCATAAACACATTCACCATAGGATATGGTGCCACTGCAGGATGAAAACTGCCTTGAAATAGGTGCTGTATAAACTGTGGAAGGCAGAGAAGTTCCCCATCCAACCATTAAACACACAATGAAATGCTAACAAAATAGCCTGGCAGTTGCCTGCCCAAGCCTGAGCCCAAACAACACTTCTGGAGGGGAAGATCCCTCTGAAACACCCATTTTGGAGCCACCTCTTACAAGCAGGTAGAATGTGAGCATTAATTTATGGATTGCAACACCCACTGAGGTCAGAGTGAAGACCCAGCTCTTTTATGCACTCACGTTGCTAAGAGCAAGTGTTGCTTTCATTTACCAACCCACAAATCCCATGTGTAGTATTATTTCCCTGTTTTTCAGTGCTAAGAAATGTGTCTATATAAAAGCTCTCAGAAATATTGCTCTAAGGATTCTGTAATTCATTGTAACTCCCAGCCCTAATAACTACAAGGTGATTTTTCATCGATTTCTAAAATTGGCAAGCTAATATTCCTTGGATCAGTCAGAAAAGAAATACTGCTCTATCCTTTGCTTATCCTTTCCTCATCAACAAGTGCAATTACAAAAACATATTTCCCCAACCCAGGATTTCAGGACTCCCTGTCAGAGTCATTTTCCCATCCTTCAGGAGCCAATCTGAATCCTATCACACCAGGGAAATGTCAACTGATTCATCTTCCACCCTTGATGGCCATAACTTCCATTTCTCCCTGTCAAGTATTTGTCACAGCTGGAATGGATGAAAAGCAAAGATACTCTTACAATCCTAAAACTGAAAGGCATTCATCCTGAGGAGAAAAAATAGTGATACAGAGGTTTCCACTCTGCCCGTGGAGGGTGGAGCAGATGAACAGAGTTCCTCTGAACTCTGGGGAGGGAACAGAGCATCAGCTCCAGAAACAACCAACCTTCTGCTTATTGAGGGGCCTGTCTGGGTACCATTTACTACTGCCATTTAATCAGCTCAGAGGTTTACCTGTGCTGGGAAACAGCCACCTGTACAGAAGTCGTGAATGTGCTGCGGAAGAAAAATTGTATTCTCGAGCCAAAAAGGGTAAGCCCTTTCCACACAAAGGTTATGGATGCTTTTAATTCCAAAGCCCCTTGTGCCAGGGCTGTGATAATTGATGCTAGAACTTGACAAGCCAGATCAATAATTAATAGGGAGTTTGCTGGTTTTGAACCAAGAGCTGCAGCAGAAGTTAAATCCATTTGCACCCTGTCATAGGACCTCTGTGCTTTTAAAAAAAACGAGCAGGAACTGGCAGAATGCTTTACAGGGAGTCTGGTGGAGAGCTGGATATTCTGAATCCTTTAATAGCAGCTTAATTTTCTCTAAGGCACGCCACATGTGCAGGCTGCTACAAGCACAGGGTGGCTTATCTGCCGAGTGGTGTGTGATGGATCTCCCGGATGTTAAACACCTTCCTCCTGGAAGTGTCAAAAACATGATTGATTTCCCTTTATCCCTGTGCCGTGGGGAGTTCAGTCACAATGCCAAGCACTTTGTCAGAATTAAAACAAGAAATCCAGGCAGGCAGGACTGAGCAAAGTGGTAATGCAGGCAGTGGGTGTCATTGTTTTGGTGGGAATTAAGGGGTGGTGCAGTGCTAACGTTTTGTAATGTTAGTAACCTTTTAGAACCACATATGGAGAACCCCTTTGCATGAGTGGATGTCACTGCCCCAGTTTTGTACTATTTCCAATCCTGCTTTTCTAATAAAAAAAGAGTTTGTTGGACCTGAAACCAATATCATTCTTGTAGTGTTGTTAAACCCAGGTGTAAAGTAATCAAGAGTTAATCCACAAATCCTCACTCCGGGAAATTATCCTGTATCCACAGTGTAAACAGATCCTTTCTTGTGTAAACAAGTCAGGATTTGACTAAGTCATCATATATATATATATATATATTAGAGATGCAGCAGTGACAAATGTGGCAAATGCATTATTAACAGCAGCACAGGACTGATACATCTTACTGTGATACTGCCAATGGCATGTTCTCCTCAAGGATGGGTTTTTGGGAGCATTTTTACCATGTGGACCCAAGGCCAGAGCAATAGGAGCACAGTGCAGCCATTTTAGAGCCCCTGCAGGAATATGTGCCTGTTGCTGAAATATTTTTCAACATAGTGAAAGGTTAATGTATGCACTGCCATGCATGTAATTAACACTTCTTCTCTTGTAGCACTTCACCTTTTAATATTAACATCGCTCTTGTCCATTTGGCACAGGAGCTGGCATTTCCCTTATTTTTTTTTTTTAATATATCTTTAATTTACAGCACTGTTTTCCTGTCCTCCACATGTATCTGCAAACCTGTGCCCAAGTCCTGTTTCTGAGGCTGAGCTGATTTCTGAGTCTCTGCCTTGGTGGCATCTGGCAGTGCCCAGTGCTGAGAGTGCTCCTGAGGGCAGGAAGGATGACCTGCACAAGTTCCCTCGTCATCCACAGCTCCCAGGGCCACCCTCTGACCTTCCTCCCAGTCCATCCCTTCAGCACAAGATGCAGCAGCTCCTCTCTGCCAGTTCAGTGTCTTGTCAAGGCCCTGCTTGATTCTAAGATGCTTTAACCCACCCTGTCCCTCTTTCCCAAATTCCATCTCAAGTCCTCACTTCTGACAGTTTGATATTTTTGGTCCACCTGCTGAAGCTTCTGATGATGATGATGATGATGATGACGTGTGTCAGTGCTCCCAAGGGATGCCAGTCAATGGCTGTGCTGCAGCTTCAGCTTCTTCTGTAATGATCAAGGCTTTATTAGACCCTGACTGGGAGCTGAGTCAATGGAGGGTTTGATTGAAACGTTCAGTCCATTTAATATTTTAATGCTCAGCACTGGAAGTGAAGCCATCATGAGACAGTAGTGACTGCAAGAACCTCACTGGCTCACATTTCCTCCCAGTTTTCTTGAATCCACACACTCCATAAGGATTAAGGATAAGGGCAGGTTTCCTGTGTTATGTTTTTATCTTCTGACAGATTCTTGAGCAGGATTTCAGGAGCCACCATACCAAATGGCAGCACATTGTCCCTCCAACTTGAGCTGCAAGAGCTGTTTGCTCATCCACTTCTGCCCTTCCTTGGCTGCTCTTTTAAAAAATGCTGAAAACAGGCTGCTGGCAAAGGAAAAAAAAATGGGGTGCTGCTAAATACTGCCCCAAACTACCTCAGAGAAGATGCCCATGGAGTGTGATTAGTAAGAGGGGTTGCTTTAATCAATACTCATTTCCTGATCAGTTGTCAAAGTCCTCCTTTTCCCATCCTGCTGCTTGGCCCCTGTTCCCTCTGGTCCTGCTCCTACCACGAAAACACTCCTGGCTGAGGAGGTTTAACTGCCTTCCCATGGCTTGGTGGTGGAGGCACAAATGGAACTTGAAGTTCCCTCAGGAGAAGGAGGACACCATAAAGCCATCCCTTCTCTTGAAATTCCCATCATTGCATTATCCCCCACAACAGGGGCAATGAGTGCCTTGCTATGGGAGGGCTGTCCCTGCAGACATGATGCATCACTCCCTTTCAAGGCCATGAGGAGTTTCAAAGTCAAAATATTGGGAGAAAGGGAGAGAAAAAGGGTCATTTTCTATTGTATTTTCTTGAATTATTTTTCCGTCGCAGAAAAAAAAATACAAGGGAGGAGAAGGCTTTTAAAACACCAAAGGAAATAAACATAAATTGAAGTTGTTTTACTCCAGTTGTTAGGCTTGGAATTTTTAATAATTTTAACGTATCAGAAATGCCTCTGGAAACCCAAAGGCCTGCTTGGTTTCCTTGTGTTTCATTTTAGCTTGATGAAAAATGAGCAAAAGCCCTTGTTTTTGTTTTTCCAGACTAATACAAAAGTTCTCTAAACAAGGAGGAATATCCAGGTCAACAAAGCAGGAACAGGCTGAACTATGGAAAAATAAAACATCAGCTCAGTTTCCAGAGAGGTGAAGAATCAAATGCCATGTCCCTGCCAGGAATTCCAGAGAAACTCAACCAGTATGAAAAGACCAGAAGAAAACTCTTTAAAATGGGGTTTTATTTTTTCTCCCCATGGGAAAAGGGGCTTTTACATCCTCTGCCTGTTACAAAACCCCTGCATTTTCTTAACTGAAAGCTGGATATACTTTCAGTGTGTTTTCGGTGCTTTACAGATCATTTTGCATTACAGTCTCCCTTGTTCCCCAGCCACAGGAAGGGCTGATATTTTGATTTATATTTCATTGGGGTAGGTGATGATACTTTAGTCATCTTGGAAAGTTATTAGCACAAGGAGAACTCCTGAAACATAATCCCATGCAAAACTGCCTCTTTGTGAAAGGTATTTGCAGGCTGGCTCCCATCAACAGGGCTGGGCCAAACCATAGCCAGTCATAAAATATGATCTTTTGGTCTGTTCTTTCCCTAAACTGACAACCTAAAGGCAAAAATCCTTCAGCAGGTATTTTGGCCAGGCACTAATGATATTTTATCCCATTTGAGTAGTCCCACTCCCACCCCTAACAGCCCAAGTTGTCTCAAAAGCAGATTTAGTCGTGCTTAGTCAAGCCCAGCCTATTTGTTTTTGTTCTCCCCCTGAAAGCACTCAATAAATTCAAACACATTATGGGAATTGCACCAAACCAAAAAAGTAAAACAACAACAAAAAAAGTCAAAATAGTGAAGGGTATGTGGAAGGCTCAAGATTTCCTTAGAAAAATTCTTTCAAATTCATGTGCATTAAAGAAAGCACTTTTCATTCCAAGCATGACTGACAAAAAAATGTTAGGAACTAGATCTGGGAAAAATATTTTGGGTTTAGTAAACGGTGGCAGCATTTTCATTTCTTTTTTTTTTAGTAAAGACCAACTTATAAAAATCGTTTTCATCAAATCCAGAACAACCCTGACTGAATTGCAGCAACAAAAACAGGTACAACAGCACCTTCCTCGTGAATTTGCAGTGAAAATGTCAGGCTGGTTCAGCAAACACCTTTATTTATGCTCCACATATTGTTCTAAATTTTAGCACTGGCCAAGGTGAGCATATTTTTTTGAGGAGCTGATTCTGCCACCCTTCCTTGGCTGGCATCTAAGAAATTGCACATAATTACCGGGGAAAAAAATAGCACATTGGGAAGGAACTCTTCTTCCTCAGATTGAAAACCACTTGTTTTTTATTTCTTTTTGCCCAGACTATACCACACATGCCCATTCCTATACTCATCTCTTTGCCACAAATGGAGTTTCTCATGACACTTAAATCATGGCATGTCCTTAGAACCAAGGAATGGTTTGGGTTGGGAGGGACCTTGAAGCTCATCTCTTGAAGTTCCACCCCCTGCCATGGGCAGGGACACCTTCCATTATCCCAGGTTGCTCCAAGCCCTGTCCATCCTGGCCTTGATGTCGATCACTGAGAGGAAGTTCATGCAAACAAATGGCTCCAAAAACATGTGTTTTCCCCTTTTTTGCTCCACTTTGGCTGCCCATGTCCTTCAGCAGCTTTAAGTCTTGCTGCATCTCTCCCTAGCCAGGCATTGGGCACAGAAGCTGTGAGGGGTGGCCCAGCAGGAGAAGAGCCTCCCAAATGTGTCCTCCATTGATTTCCCTCTTTTTTGCTGGATCTTATTTTAGCTTTTTTATGACACTGGCAGCTGCAATAAAATATGCAAAGTCATGGAAGTCTCAGGGCTGCCTGAGCTCACAGAGTTTGGCACAAAGGCCAGCAAAGGGCAGAACCTCCTCCCTGATGGATGAGGGGAAAACCCTCCTTTCCAAAGCAGGGCAGCCACAAAACACTGTGGAAAATCCCAACAGGCTTTACTGAGGACCAGAGGACAAAGGTAACCCCTCTATGGATTAAGAACAATTCTGAGCAACAGGACTGTAAAGGACAGGAACATGCAGGAGGTGAGGGAGGTCCAAAGTTTTTTACAAGGTCTGTAAAAATAAATTCATAAATAAAAAATTGTCTCTGTATGACCTCATTGGCCGTGCTTTCTCCCAGAGGCACTGCAAATTAGGAACAAGGAGACACTTCAGCAAATTGGAAAATTCACTGAGATAGAAAGAAGTGGGGAAACCAGTGGAATATTGTTATTTTTATCTAGTGTTTACCAAAATACAGAGGGGAGAATTATTTTGAAAATTCATCCATCTCTAACATCACTCAAGGCTCAGTGAGGGCAAGGAGGATGTGAAGTAGTTGATGTGTAGATGTGATTTGCTCCATGTCTGAAATGGATGTAGACTGTCTGACTTCACTGGGTTAATTAACCATATGCCAGCCCAAGTCAGACTAAGTAATTATGCTTTAATTGTTCAGCAGTCTCACCAGAAGGTGGATGCCCGCCAAATATTTTGAAATATCCCCACTACTCCATTTGCTTCCAAACGTAGGGTTTAGCTTTGGATCTGAAGTCAGAGCAGCTCCTCACAAAGCAGCAAACACCAATTTCTCGGTGTGGTGAAGCCTTCTGGGCCATTTGAAGCGTTGGCAGGGTGGAAGTTCTTTTATCTTAGCAAAGAGGGTCATCCCTCCGAGGTAATTATAGATACACACCTTGAACGTCAGGGATTTGCCAAAACAGATCTGCATTTGAGAATGGGGGGGGGGTTTATAAATAACATGACAGTCGGCACAGCATCTCCCACTGCAGGAGGGAGCGGAGCCGTCGTGCCCGGAGTATCCTCACGGCACCCTCGGAGGATCTGCAGAGCCACGGGAGCAGCTTGGCTGATGCTGTCGTGCTCTACTCGCGTGGATGTGTCAACCAGCACTAAATTTGTACAGACCCCGTTCTGGTTTTGCCGCGCCGGGGTCGGGAGTTTCCAACTTACAGCCACAACACACGGGCTCGGGAGCTGCCCGGGCATCCTACGTGGGAAATTCAAGAGGCGAGCCGTAGTGACACCGCTCGCTCAATGCTGCGGGAAGATCACTGGGATTCGCTGCTATTTTCATACCGCTGTGACAGGAGAAACTAATCCAAGGCACTTGGGAAATGTCGCTGATGCGTTGTGAAGGGTGGAACAATACGGGCTGAGAGCAAAAGGCCAAGAGCAAATTCTTTCCGAGGAAGCTGAGCGTGTGTGAATGTGCAGGGACTTTCTAAATCAGTGGGCAAAGCAACTGCTGCAGCAAATGCCCCCTTGCACAGACCCCTCCCTTTCTAGGATTCACACGTTGTTTGAAGCTGCCTTTTGCCAACCTCGCAGTTCTCCTCCCTTCTGCGTTTCGACTGCTCCAGTCGGCAAGAAAAATTGAACTAAATCTCTTGAAAAAAAAAAAAAAAAAAAAAAAAAGGCTGTCAGGAACTAAGGAGATTATCAACTCAGATAGAGAGCAATCGCCTTTAAAAGTTTCTGTCTTTGATATGTATCCTCCAAGGTACATTTAGGGCAGCTCCTATTGAAATTGGTGGCAATTAGGCACTTAGATACCTCGGTGGTGCCTAAGCCTTCTCACTCCCCAGCAGTCGGAACAAAAGCCTTTGAGTGCAATCCCCTGCAGGAAGAATTAGTTTGGAAAAGGGAAATGGGTTTACAAGTTGTGAACTCAGACAAGGACATTCAAACAACAAAAACCTGGCCGACTCCTTTGTTCAGTCACAAAAGCCAACCACCATTTGGCTCGAAACCTTCGTTTTTTCCACTGCAGCTTCTTAAATGAGCTCTTGGAAGGTCAGTTTGTAAGAGGCAGATAAAACCAGCTGCCAGTGAGGAAATACCGTGGATAAAGGACGCGCTGTGAAGTTTGTGCAGATGCTGAAGCTTGGAAGGGTCAAAAAAATGTCCCCAGCATCGAGCAGGAGCTGAGAGCACGAAGCTCATGCAGCAAGTCTTCTGTAGGGCAACCTGCCCATCCTGGGGCATCAAAAGAGCTCCACAGAACCAAGAAACTCCTTCCCAACACAAGAGGTTCTTATTAAAAAAATAGCACAGCCCCACTTCTTGCTGGTTGCTGCCTTCTACTTCTCTCCCTTTCCCCAAAAGCACTCTCTTTTTGTTTGTAATCTCTTTTTACTGCACAGCTTCTCCCCTAGACTTTCCTCCTCGCCCAAAATCCTACTGAAGACAGGAGGAGACAGGACCTGCAGAAGACGTGGCTTTTGAAGAAAGTTTAAAGGAAACAGCTGAATAACCTGGCTGGGCAAATGCTGAGGGGAATGTGAATATCTGTCTGCCTGTGTCTGAAAATAGAAAGGAGGGAAAGGAATTATTCAAGGTGTTTTGAGAGGTTATAAGCAAAAATAATGAGATGAGATTTCAGAGAGAAATGTTAAAGCTGAATATCAAGGGGAATTTCCTGACAAGGAGTGCTTTCAGTGGTTCCTAGTGGTTTCTTAAGGAAAAGTGATGGAAAACTTATCACTGGAGGCACAAAGTGGAGAAGGCACTGGGAAATGCACAATCAGGCAACACCACATGAGGTAGAGTTGGGCTGAATCTAGCAGAAATCTGCTCACATTAGGGTCACTGCTTTACAGATTTCATTTATATCAGCATTTTTAGCCTCCAGTTAGAAAGTTCCATGATACTCAAAAACCACTGGTTTTGCACAGGTCCAGCAATGAAATCACAGGCCAGTTTAAAACACTCCCAGGGATGGGGCAGCCACAGCTTATCTGGGCAGCCCTTGTGCCAGGACCTCACCATCCTCACAGGGAAGAATTTCTCCATAATATCAAATCTAAATCTACCCTCTGTTTTAATATTCTTAATCAGAATTGGTTTTAAATGTAGCCCACGGTAGGAGGAAAACCAGGAAAATTAAAGATTTTACACTTGCCACGCACTTTACACAGCAGATTTGTAAACCACACCATCCCCAACCACATCAGAGCTGGATCCTCTCCAGCAGTCTCTTCCTGACTCAGCAAGTGACCTTAAAAATTGTCAATCTGTGCATTAAAATGGACTTAATAATTTATTTTCTTTTTTAAAGTATTTAAGCATCTTTCCCTCAAAGCTGTGATGCGGAAGTTGGATATTAAGAAAATAAATAAACAAAATCAATAACAGATTTGATTCTGCTTAGAACAAGCCACATGTTAAATCTTAAATCAGATTCCTGGATTAGCCAGTCTTGAATGTTCAGAACTGAGGCTTTCTCTCTGTGAACCTGAAATCAGATTTTGACCGAGTGACATCATAGCATGATCTCTCACCTTTCTCCTGTTCTCAGAAGGGAGGCCAGAGAGATGCAAATGTAGCTTTAGGCTCTATCAGCATAGCTGGGACCTCACTTTTGTGATGCACTGTGCTCCAGGATTAGATGAGAAAGAAGACATTTAAGTTTTTCTATCCCAGGAAGAGAAGATGGATGCCCAGAGGTGCTTGCAAGCATCCCTGTTCCATATTTGGATACTGAAACAGGAAAACAACAGTTTCCAAATCAACAACATTCAACTTGTACGGAGAAAAATGACTGCAGACACAAGGCTGTGTGATAAAGACGTGTCATATTTGCTGTTCAAAAGCCAAAGGCTTTTTTTTTTTTTTTTCCCAAAGCCTTTTATAGTTGTTCTGGGTGTTGGATCTAATCCTGCAAGATCCCAGTGATGAAACATATGAATATCAAAGGAGGGATTACGTTTACTGTAACTTCTGAGTCGTTTTCCTGCTCCCTCCAGGTGGATTAGAAATGCTTGTTTAGTTTCATTCACTGTGGGGTTTAATCTCCCCTGACAACAGGAGTGTGTTACTTAGAAATTACTGAAATGGTGAAAATATTTCTCCTCCACACTGGTCACCAGTGAAACTCTTGACATAAAAAAGGCCAAAAAGGGAATAGGGTATTTAAGTAGCTTTCCAGCTACAAAATACAACTCTGATTAACCATATACTATCTTTTCCTCCAACTACTTCTAAAAAAGACACCAAAATTGCAGGGCTGCCCAATAGGTGGTTGGGCATTGTAAAGTGCTAGAATAGCTGGTACGTGGAGAGCGTCATGACTTGTCTAATGTCAAAGAGCAAATCAAAATTACTCTGAGGAAAAGGACATGGGCACTTATATTTGTAATCCTGTGCCCCACCCATGAAGGTGATGATGAAAAAGAAAATTCCTACCCAGTGCACCACTTTTTTTTCTAGAAGTATCCTGAGAACGTCATGCATCACCATTTAACACTTGTTCTATTAGTAAATACGAATGTCAATGAAATGTTAATGTGACATTTTGCCACAATCAGGGCATTAATTTAATTACGTAAAGATCCTCATTAATTAGTTTCTCTAATTGCTACGTTATTTGCTTCCTATGCCCGAAATTATTAATATGATCTTTCTGCAATCATTTCCATTCCAGTATCTGTATAAAGTCCCTGGACCCACAGCCTTCTCCATGACCCACTTAATAAACTGCATCACTTTCACTGTCATTGGTGACAGGAGTGTTTGGGGTTTATCATTACTGCACCTTCTGCTTTTGATGAAAAAAAAAAAACATCTCTTAAACAGGTACCTTGAATTGAGGCTCTTCCTTGATTTTGTAGAACTGCTTTGTGAAGAGGAAATCATCTGACAAGGTCACATATGATTCAGTGGTTTGGTTTTATTTTATGGTTTGGTTTAGGTTGTAACTCATGACCTCTGGCAAACACAGTGTGAAAGCTCCACCAGGCATGACTGGAATCAAAATCAAAGGCCAGACAATCAGCATTATTTATGCAAGGACATCTCAAAAATCTGCAATGTCTCTGCTTCCAATCAGTCCTAACTTGTGGTTTTAAGTCTTTGTGGCTCTTGCCAAGTTTAGTCCCAATGTTTCTTTGCAGGTGGTCAGGACTGTCTCTGTTCCAGCATCACCCTGGAAATCCAGATACCTGTTCTGGAATTCAAAGTGCCGTTTATTTTGGGTTTTCTTCTAATCACTTGCATTGATTCTTTTGTAATCAACCAAATTGCTTGTAAATCAGATAGATGGCCAAATAAAATTAGTTTTCTTTTGTGCCCATACTGTCTCTCAGACATCCCTCCCAACAAAGGCAAGCTTGTTGAATGACCCAAAATACATTTGACAGCAAATGTTTTCATGTCCATCTTGCCCCAGACTACCTGCCCCTTCTCCTGGGAAGGTGGAGCAGAAAACTTTGGCAGCTTGTTCATGGAAAACTCGTTTAAAACAAGTAGATGTTGAAAAGACTTCCAAGCTTGGTAGAGGACCACATATTTTGCACTGGCCACTGCTTCAAATTCAGCAGCGTGGGGATGTGTTTCTCTACAGTAACCAGTAGTCTGGTGTAAATTCCACCCCTAAATTCCAGCATCAGGAGCTCCATTGCCATCAGTGACACATGCAGATACAAAGCCACTGTTTGCCTTTCTCCATAAATTCCAAGTGTCCTTTGCAGTGGACACAGAATAAAATGTTATTTTACAGAATAAAATGCTATTTTTCCTTCACTTTATCAGGCAGGTATTCAGGAAGGTGGAAAGATGGCTTTCTGTGCTGTCAGAACATTCCCAGCTGATGATGACAGCAAACAGAGAGCTGTGGGGTGATGAACCACCAGTTTGCCCAACTTTGAGGAGCTCAGGACCATGGTGAGCTGAGGAACATTCAGCAGCAGCTGAGGTTTGGAGCTGGAGAGCTGTGTGTCCGTGGGGTAATTAGGCACACAATTCCTCTGATTCAAGACTCCTTGTCATTTGTAAGCTCCAATGTGCAAATTATCATGCATGGAGGGAAGAGAGTGCCAGTCAGAAATGGCTGCTTGTGTCCATCTGTCCTGTGGGAGATGAAGAAGGTGGGCAGCACGTGGGACATCCTTGCAGGGAATACTGGGATGTAATGGGAGCACCAGGAGTGTTGTCCCCTCCACATCATGGTTCTGCAGGAGGTGGGACATGCACATCCTTTCTGCATGAAGAGACCACCCAGTCCCACAGGTAACAGGCCCTGTCCACACAACCTCCTTTTCATTTGTTTTCCCTTTTTATTCTTGTTCTTTCAAGTGGAAATGACTAATTTGTTCCAAAGGACGCTGATAGAGAGCAACTTATTTATGTCCCTTCCACAGCTGGCCAGGCCCTGTGCAGGAAATGCAGGTGATTTATTGGAGGCTGTTCACAAGCACAGAAGATGGGCTTCCTGCACAGCACATTCCTGCTGCTCTTTCCTCCTTTTATTTCCTTTTCTTTTCTACTCTTTCTCTTTTTTTTATGAGCATTTCCAAATTCCTCTCCGAGGGCGATCATGTTTCTGTAAAATTAGGTTCCTGTGATACCTAACAAAGCACTTTGCCCCCTTGAATGCAAATTTTTTCCTGCATCTCTTTGTTTTCTTACATCTTTCCCAGTTAACAGCCTGCTTCCTCCATCAGTCATAACCACAGCTTTGAGCTAAATGTAGTAGAAAACCACATGAACATAATCTCTGTAGTGATGAAATGAATTCAGTACACACCATAAATCTTAAAAGTCGTCCTAAAAGCATGAACTCATCTTATACTGCACACACCAATTGTTACCAGGATCTCTAAGTCACGAACACAAAGGTTTTCTTGTTGAATGGAAAACTGGCCCAATATTTTCTATTGGGTAGCACAGATGTATTTGCAGATCATCACATCCACGTCCCCAAGTGTCACATCCACACGGCTTTTAAATCCCTCCAGGGATGGGGACTCCACCCCGGGCTATGGCTGTTCTGGAAGCATCAGGAGGATGCTGACAGTCACACCCTAATTCCAGGAGCACATGGAGTGCAAGCACAATTCAAAACCTTTCCCTTATTAATAATTGATGTGTTGTTTTCTTTCATCTGCGCTGGAGAAATCAGAGGAGTTAAAAGAGGCAAAATGATTTAAACCCTCACTTTCCCTGTCCTGAGGGACTATAAACACCATTTTTCTTCCTTGATGTGCCGAGTGAAGTCACTGACAGGTACTGCATTAGGGAGCAGAAACACTCTGTGTTTTTCAGCCTGTTATAAAAGGAGGAAATGCAGACCCAGCCGAGGTTTGCAGCTGTGCTTGTGGCTCCTGTGTCCGCTGGTGACAGCTCACATGTGAGCCAGGAAACAGCTGCACAGGAACGGGGCAGTGACATTTGTCAGAGTGCTGGTGACACTAAACTCCAGGTCCAGCCAGCTTGTTGTTCAGCTCCTGTGTTGTTTCTCTTTTCTACTCTTCCTTCTAGAGGTAGTAGTCGCCTATTTTCCAGCCTATGGCTGAGTAAATTTGAGTAACCAGCAGGGATATAACCACCTTCTCTTTCACCCCTCTGGACCCCTGCAATTCTCCCACTGGAATTCCATATAGGAAAGGATCCAGTGACAAACCTGAGGTCCTCCTGACCCTTTACATCCAGCTTCACACCCCTGTCCTACATGCAGCAAAAGAGAGACTTGCACACCAGGCATTCCACTGCCGCTGGACCAACGGGTTTCCAGCAGAGCATCCCTGGAAACACATCTCCAATTTGCACTGACATTTACAGAGGTCATCTCCATCTCCTTTGAAAACCTGCTTGGAAAACAGGAGATGCACATGGGGAGCTGCTGCTTGGTTGAAACAGGAGGAGCGAACAGAATTTTTAATGGGCCCGTCACTGTAAATTTTGAGTTTTAATTGCATTGGGGAAGTCTTTCAGTATGTCTTGGCACTAGGTCACAAGGAAGATGTCCAAGTAACTGTGTCAGGTAGTGAGGGCTTAAGTACTTTGAAATGATCATAAAAGTCTCCAGTGATAGCAATTTATGGGATATTACATCATTTTTAGGAGAAAAATGAAACTTCATGCAAAATCATCAGTTAGTGCTTTGAATCTCAGATATGTTCAGTGCTAGAGGGTGGGAGAGAAGAACTTCAGAGATGTGTTGGTACTGCTACCCTTCTTTCTTGATGTAGCTCTGTTTTCTGACAGGGAACTACAAAGCAGAGGAGCAGAGGTCCAGAGCCTTCTCCTCCCTGGAGGCATCTCTCAGGTGGAACACAGGATGGACCTGTGGGAGAAGCCATGGAGCCCTGGCCTCACAGACCTGCCAGCTGCCTTGGCGCTCCTCAGAGGAGCCTCCCTTTGCAGCACAAACCCGGTAATTAATTAAGCAAAAGATTGATTAGTGCAGCTAACGAAACCACTGCTCTGGAAACTACCAGGAAAGGCCACGAACCTGAGTGGTGAGGGGTTTCAGGGACTGACACCAGAGCCCACAGAGAAGCACAGAATAAAAGTTTCCTTTCTAGCAGTAATTCTGTTAATCCAGGTAAATATTTCATTAAATGAATGAGAGTGAAAAATGTTCCCCTAAGTGCTTTTATCTCCTTATATGGGGGGGGGGGGGGGAAGCAAGGAGATTAAAAGGCCATGTACTAATGCTAATTTTTCAGTATGTGTTTTATTTTGCCCGTGCCAAAGACTATTTTTTCAGGGTGGGAAAGCACAGCAAAAGGCAGGAAATATCCAGTGCAAACAAGAGGCCAAACATCTCCAATTTACATCCCCAGCTGGTTTCCGGCCATTTTTGTGGACACGGATTAACTGCAGAAAAATATCCATAATAGATCTGGCCCTTCTTTCTTCCTTTTTCCTACCTGTGAGTGCCTCTATAATTCTGGGTTTCCAGTAAATGCTGTTGATTTTTACAGCTGAGTAAACCCAGGATCCCCCTTAATGGAACACCCTTCCCATGGACACCATGGTCCCAAAGCATTTCCCATCCCAGTGGTTCCCACCCTCCTTCTCCCAGGAGGAAACTCCGAGGATCCATCTCTCTTCTAGCCACAAAACCCCACTTTGCTTTGATCATCAAAATCTAGCTGGGAGTCATCCAGGGACAAGGCCCCGGGCTGGGAGCATTCGTGGGGTTTTTGATTACATTGGACACATCTTCTCCTTTCTGCCTTTGGTTCGTATTTGTTCATGGGAGGGGAGTGTGGGATCTCTTTGTAGTCTATAGATAGCCAGCCCAACGTGTCAGTGTTCCAAAGCTGGACACAGTAGGCAATCCACACTGGATTAAGTCCCAGGCCACTGCAGGAGCTTTGCAAGACAGTCTTATCTCAGAAAATAAGGGATTCATGCCTGACCTTCTCACAGCAGATAGAGTACAAATATGAATCTCTCTGAAGATTAAGATAAAGACTTAGTTTAAACAGGTGTAAAGGACACATCATCTTGCCACAGTTTTCCCAGTAGGAGCAGGGGACTTGCCGGTAGAAATCTCCTTGCCAATCTTTTCTTTTTTGATGACTGAAAGAAGAATTTTAGCCATTTTTTTGCATTGATGCAGACTAGTAATTAAAACTGTGTGACCTGAGCGTGATTATAAAAACAATGAGAACCTTAATTTATGACAGCAAAATTCTCCACTGAGTCATGGAAGTGCACATCCTTCTGCAAAAGTGGGATTTAACTGGGGAGGTCTCTAAATCCAAGCACAATGGATGGGTTTATTTTAGATGGGTTGTCCCTCAGTCCTTCTCCTGGACCTGACAGGAGTGATGCTGGTCAGGGTGGCTGCCTGTGGAGCTCCATCCCTACACAAGGCTCAGGTGATGCTGCTGGACAGACAGACAGAGAACGTGACCCTCAGTGGGCTTGGCTGTTCACCAGGAGACTCCCAGGCTCTTACTCACAGACATAACAGAATCACTGGAAATCCCCATATTTTCCCTCAAACAAGTTTTCCTTTTGGACAGGAAAAGCCACTAAAGTTTTGTTTTGGCTTCCTCTTTAATCTAAAAAAAATGCAGGCAGATGGGAGCACATGTGAGTACATAAAAAAGGCTCTCCTGCATCTTCAGAAAAAAGACTCTTCCAAACCTCAGACCACCCTTTCTTTGGGAATATATGCTTTTTTAAAGGAGTCAATTATAGTCTTATCTCAGAAAATAAGGGATTCACGCTTGACCTTCTCATGGCAGCAAGAGTACACACATGAATCTCTCTGAAGATTAAGATAAAGGCTCAGTTTACACAGGTGTAGCCCAATTCTCTGCCCAAACTCTGCTGAACTTTTAATGCCTCTGACAGCCTAGCCTCACCCTCTAAAAGCAAGCCTTGGGTGTCTCCATGTACACAGGACAGAAAAGCAGGACTCCTCCAGGAAATGCTGTTTTCATTTCCCCAAAAAATATAACAGCTGCCTTCAACTGGTCTTTGCTCCCTGTGTTTTGGGTGCAAACATCCACTGGTGCCCACCAGTCATGTCAACCTGTTCAACCATGTCAAACTTTGCACTGGGGTTGCCCTCTAAGCACCCAAACACATCTCCCTGGCTGGGAATGACACTCTGAAAAAACATCAGAGTGATGTTTCCTGCCTGCCTTTTCCCTTCAGCACCCTCCTTCCCTAAAAAAGAGTGGTCATGCCTTTTTTTTTTTTTTTTTTTAAACCCAGCTCTCTTCATATGCAAAAATGCCTTCTGGATCCTGTGGTGTTACTTCCCACATATGAGTTTTTTCCATTGTCCTTGGCAGCTACAGGAGTCAAATGCCAAGTGGTGGAAGATGTTTTCTCTTGCCACAGCATCAGGCTTCCTGGCTGGCTGCTCTGTCAGCTGTGCTGTTGACTGTGGAGTTTCCTCTGTTCCTGTTAGATGTTTAAATTCATAGAGTTGCTTCATCCCCATATGCTGTTTTCCTTTCTCACCTTTCAACTGCTTTGAACATTTTTCCAAAAATTAATGCTTCCTTGTGTAATTCCCACATGGGTTCAAGATGAGAGATTTCCCTGAAATGGCTTTTCTCCTCATGTTGGGAGAGATCTGGAGAAATCTGCCAAGTTCATCCACGGACACATTTATGACATTGCTGAGTGTTTTCCCATGGCTTTATGACAGATGGTATTTGCTCTAAAAACAACCATATTTTTTCTGTTAGCTCAGTGCTGCTCTGTACTGGTGATTGTCTCCTTTGGAAAAATATGTGTTTTCCACCTCAAATCGCTTTTTATCTAAAATATTTGGACTGTTGTCTTGTAGGAAATGCATTGATTTGGTTTGTTCTAATTGCCAGGGGATACAAAAGGCTGGTCCCCAGCGAAAGATAATTAAAAGGCAGAGTTTTTCACAAAATTGTGGAACACATCTTAGACAGGAGAGATGCATAAAGCTATTGACAAAAAACCTTACTGTTTTGGTTCACTGAAACAATTAAAGATAAGTAGGATCAGACTTCATGATTTTGGGGGGTGTTAGTTTTTAATAAATTCTGTACAAAACCAGATTCTCCACTATTATAAATTGACATATCTTTATTGAGTCAACCATAACAGCTCAGCTAGCTCAGAATCCAGCACCTTGCTTTCACATCTATTCGAGAAATACTTCCAGACAATTTTGGGAAGAAACAAAATGGAATAAAAAGTCTTTCAGTGACATTAAATTTCTGTTACCTGACAAGAAGTTCAAAGGCTGGCATTTTTTACCCAGGAAGGGAAGCTGTCCTGCTGCTGAGCTCAGCACTGCAGAGTTCTCCCAGGAAAAGCCATTTCCTACTCATTCCTGATTAAAATGGACATTTCTCTTCCTCTGCTACCAGCAGCTAAAAAGTGGCTGCACTCAGGACACCAGGGGCATGGGAATCTGTGCACTGCCAAAATATGCAGCCAATCAGGGAAGAGATGGACAGATAGTAGTAGAGAAAGGGGGAATGGTTTTAAACTAAAAGAGTAGAGATTTAGACTAGATATTAGGAAGAAATTTTTCCCTCTTAGGGTGGTGAGGCCCTAGCACAGGTTTCCCAGAGAAGCTGTGACTGCCCCATCCCTGGAAGTTTACAAAGTCAGGTTGGACAGGTCTCGGAGCAACTTGGGATAGTGGAAGGTGTCCCTGCCCATGGCAGAGGGTTGGAAAAAGATGATCTTTAAGTTCCCTTCCAACCCAAACCATTGTGCGATTGTATGAAAATCCCTTTGCTGGATGTGTCCATGAACACCAACAAGCCTCACTGGTGATGCATTGATGGTCCTGCCAGAACTGGAGCAAGATGGAGAGTTACAAAATGCCTGAGAACTCCTGCTCCTTATTGGGAGGGTGCAGAGATGGGGGAGAACAGGTAATACACCCAATAAGTGTTGCCTGGTTCATCTCAAACTTTGCTCATTGTGACTTGACCTTGTTCAGAGCATTGGATCACATCTTCCCCAAGAAGGAAAAGGGCAGGGAGGGAACATCAGTGCTCAGACAGCCTCAAAAAGAGGAAGGAGACTCATTCAAAAATTATGCACCAGTCTTGCGTTGTGTTGCTAAACACTCTCACTCCCACCTCCAGTTAAAATCCTCGAGGTGTGTGATTGGTGTTTCTATCAACAGCTAAAACACTCATTCATACAGCAGTTCACAATAAAGCACACAAAGAGGGGCCAGGAAAATCAGATTAGCCCTGGAGCAGGCAGAGAACAGGCCTTGGATGCTCACATTCCTCCCCAGTCATATTGCTCCAGAGCACCAGACCAGCCTAGAAGGCCCTTGCTCACCTAGAGGTGACTGCTGAGCCCCTCTCTGATGGCAGCTGGGGGTGGGATGTGCCTGCTTGTCCCTTCTGAGTCCCCATGACAGGAAAGTAATGAATGAGCAGCTGTCAGACATCACAGTTCTTTGGCAGACAGGATTAAGCCAGAGCACGTGGGAACTGAGGATCAGAATTACTGAAAATCTCAACATCTTGGTAATTGTACCCTAAGCCATGTACAGTCCACAAATCAGTACTTTTACAAATCTGCACAACTCTTTAGCATTGCAGTTTTTTCTGGTTTATACTACAACAAAAGGGAAAATTACTTTTTTAGTTTGGTTTTTTTTTTTTTTACGCTGTGTGGTTATGGGTTACAATACCTTGGAAATGAAGGCTTACGCTGCAATGTCAATGTTACCTCAGCTGTAGAGGGGAAGATTATACAATCTCAGAAGACCATCTGGCAAGAAATTGTTTTTGAAAGACATAAAAGCCAACAGATAGCACTGCTCATCAGCCTCACACCACCAGAAAGCACTGGTTTTATCTTTGTACAGAGACCGTCCGTGTCATCAGTCACATAATTTAGAGTGAGAAATATATAAAGATTCTGTTCAGTGGCAATTACAGTTATAAAGACCAATAGAGAAATCATTTGCCATGCTGTCAGCTCAGGGATTACAGATTTCATGTGTGGTTTTAGTGACCTTAGGGCACTAAAAGTGATATCCCTCTCAGCACAGCAGATTGAAAACTATTGATGAGAGTCAAGATGAGAGAACAGCAGCTTGCTAAGACATTCCTCTGCCTCTGCCCATTTACTGCTACATTAATCTTTCCTTGATCTATTAAATTCCATTTTCTTGAACATTTATTCTGGGGACACACAGGAAATGAGCTGAACTTATATCATCCCGTCAGTTGGCACCCTAAAAGGATTTCAAAGCCATGAACCCCAAAGGATAGGAAATATGTCACTTGGTAATGCAAGATATGAGCTTTCCACCAACAAGAGAGTGAGAATGCGACTTCCTTTTCCCCTACAGCTATTGACATCAAGGCTTTTAACTAAAACTGGAAGCATTTTCATTTTGCCAACTTACAGAACCACACCATAACCAAATCTAGCTTTATAGTAAAAATGATCCTGCAGAGACTGAGTAGGTGAGTATATTGACTTCATTAGGGTCAGGAATCCACTTGCTTGTAGCTACTCTGTATGTGAAGTGCTGGGCAGGACATTCAAAAGCATGTGGATTTCCCATCCCTGGAAGTGTTCAAGGCTGGGCTGGATGGGGCTTGGAACAACCTGGTCTAGTGGAAGGTGTCCCTGCCATGGGGTGGAACAGGATGAGCTTTAAGGCCCCTTTTTACTCTCTGCAAGTCTCTGCCACAAAGACCTTCAGACAGATAGTAAAACACACCAAAAAAGATTATATGCCATGATCAGTACTTTACACACACTGAAGGAGCAGTGCCAACAGCTTTTGTCATGTGTAGAGCACCAGGCTTTCTGGAGAAGTCCTTGCTGTAAAACAGGAGGGCAATGTTCAGCAGTACAGTGTGGATTCCCCTGCTCTTGCACAGTATCCCTGCAGGAAAATTAACTTATAGTTTTAGAATTGCAGGTTCAATATTAATTCCTAGGAGCCTCGAAGGGCTTCAGTCTGCTTTAGCGCTCATAAGCTTTTAGCCCTTAATGCCCCTCAAAATGTGCTCCTCAAGGCAGTGGGCGAGTTCCTCCTTGCTGAGATGACGAGCTGTGACCTTGTGGGGTCCCAGCAGGACTCAAAGACATTCCTTTCTGTACAGCCTTGCTGAAGGGTTTATCATATTCCTGTCTGGAGGAATAGAAACTCCTCTTCTGTTCCTCATTACAGCCCCCACATCCATGTGTGAGCTGCTCAGCCTGCACAGCTGGTCAGCCTGCACTGCTTCTTTACCGCGCTGCAGACGAGCTGAGACTCCTTGAGTCACCAAAATTTTCACAATGAAGCAGAGGGAGAGTTGGAAATAAATATTTGAAAATAAAACAGGCTTTCATTTGGTTAGGTTCCTAGGAATTTCATATTTAACAAAAGGAAAATCCTATTTAACCTCTTCTTAAGGAGTGAATGATGTTCAAAATTGTTCATCATTTCGCTGGTCAAAAACTCAGCAAGTTTCAGCATTTAGAGGGATTTTCAGTGTAAACCTTGGCTCAAAACTAGATGCTCTCTTGAGGGTGTTCCAACCCAAACTATTCTGTGATTCTATGATTCAGGGAGCAAAGCACCTGTACAAGAGGCCCTTGCATTCAGCTGATCTACTCAGTTCAACAGCAACCAAACTTACCTGCCTATGCATTTAATTTATTTTTCTCCCTTTGTGCTCTCTGATTTGTATTCCCCAGAAGAAGTCACTATTTAGGATGTAGAAAATAATCTACATGTTCTGGAGAAAATCAGACCTTCTTTTTAATCCCCTTGTCTCTCTGGCTGTCAAAATCTTATTTTATGCCTTTCTCTTGCAATCCATTCTAATGATGACAGTGGCACAGGTGATATTTCTCTGTGCTGGATGAACTGAGGGTCACTTATTTATATAACTGGGGGACAATGCTCGTGTCTAAGTCTTTGTGGAAGATTTGGGAGCATAAGGGGGAAATGCTGTATCCAAGCAGCATTTCATTTATACCCACATAAAGAAACCAGCTTTGCAAAAGAGTGTCTCATCCACATTCAAAAATGAATGTGGATGAGAAAAATCAAATCAAACCAAATCAAATCAAGTCAAATGAACCCCAACACAGTGAGTCCAGCCAGCCCAGTTTGCCACACCCCTCTAACTAATGTTGTACTGGATTTTCTCTATTCTGATTAGGAGGGGAATAAAACGACTTCTTCCCAGTGTGATATTGGGTTAATGGATGTCTCAAAACCCCTGGCTGTGATTCTGCCTGATCTTTCATGACATTTTTTGTGTAACACTCACATCTGTGCCAGAAGCAACGGGTCTGCCTGATAAAGTACAATTCAAAAAAGGAAATGCAGCCTTTCACAATGTGACATACGTTTCAAAATCATTAAACTAAGCAACAGAAGCTAAACAGAAGCACACGGCCTAAATCCATTTCCCATTGTTTCCATAGATAATTGTATTTATCCTCAGAAAACAGCTTGCACAATGTACCTTGCTGAAAGAAAAGCAGATAAGTATCTATGATGCATCACAAATGGTGGGAGTTTATATCTTTATATCTTTAATTTTTTTACATTTCTGTAACTGCAGCACTCCAACTGACAAAGTTTTCAGATTTCCACACTGGAACAAGTCATGATGCTGAGGAAATTCAGGGAAGAGATGTGCATAACTGGGCTGATTTCATCACAACTCACTGCATTGTTGTAAAAGCCTGAGAAAGGAAAAGATTTCAGGAATATTCTCGTGCAGTGAAATTACAGGCTGATCCTTGTTAAGGGCGGTGATAGCAATGGGGAATGAGCACTGATTGTTGTTACCTCTCTTAGTTGCATTTAAAAAGACAGTTATTTCACATGAATAATGCATGAGCTTGAAATCGCTTCTCAAGGCACATTGCTTCGATTGCCTTCAGAGTGTGCTGCTTTATTGTTCTGAAACACGGCATAACGACCTCCCTTAAAACATCAGTTTGTGTAACTCCCACCCACCAGAAATGGGGATGATTGGTGTGAATGAATCTCTTACAGCTCCTGTGCCTCGAGGGCGCCTGGAACCCACGCTGACCTGTTGTATCTTATAACCAGGAAAGAGGATTTGGGGTTTTTTAGACAGAACCATGTTCCTGCATCACCTCCAAGGTTGCTATGTGCCCTCTGCTTGATTTCCAAAAGCAATGGTCAATTGATCACTGCTGAGCAGGCAAACGTGCCTCAGATGAATATCAGACACAACATCATGAGGGCCCCGAGCATCACAATATTTTCTACACGGCTGCATTCTTCAGGGTTTTTTTTTTTTTCTTTTCTTGTGTTTGTTTATTTGTTGTGGAATTTAAAGCAACAAGTGTTTC
The DNA here is from genome assembly GCA_038380795.1 of Pyrocephalus nanus. NCBI lineage: Eukaryota > Metazoa > Chordata > Aves > Passeriformes > Tyrannidae > Pyrocephalus > Pyrocephalus nanus. Next base: position 3,400,268 of record CM076268.1, read on the forward strand.
CATTGACAAAAAGTCCTGCAAACACACTCATAAAACGTTCTCCTCTGCAGTTTATTCAGCACACAGGAAACTTTGGATAAATAGGATTTCTATTAGTGTCTCAGTTATGAATAGATGTAAAGCCAGGCAATATTAAAAGCAGTTTCACAGCTGTTTCAGGAAAACAATTTCTTTGTAAATAAGGTGAATGTTATGTCAAAACAGCTGTGAAAGCGATTTTATTGAGTCACTGGGCACAAATACCATGTAACTTACTCTTTAATTATTCTGCAGTTTTTGTAGATTTCACTAATAAATAACATATGACAGCAGTGTGTTTATGGATTTCTACTGATTGCTGTGTAATTTCCCTTAGAGAGCTTTGTGGTGCATGTACTGTGGAACTGTTATGACTTTATTTTGGTACGTTGCAGCCTTAAATCTCGAAGGCATCCCCTCATTCACCACCACTCCTGGCAGCCACTTTGCATTCATGTCAGTGGAGGCTGTCAGGGAGCAGACACAAATCCTAACATGTGTCTTCCCTAAAAGAATTGACTTTTGCTGTGTTTCTCATTACTCTTTTCCCTGAAGGGTAGTAGAAGTCTTTTAGACTGAAAACAACATCGTTGGGCCATGTGTGGAAAAAGCAGAGCTGGCTTCAAAAGTGACTTTAGTGTAAGCTGTGCTTCTGTTTAGGTGACAACAACAGTATCCTTATAAACTCTGTATCCAAGGGACTAGCAGTAAGAGCCTGATTTCCAGGGCAGTTAAATTTGCTCTGTGCCAATCACAGCTCAAAGCAAGCAGAAACTGAGGTCACCCAGCAGCAGAGAGCGACACGGCTTCAAACAAAGCTTTTGGTGGAAGCATTTAATGGTTTCAGACTTCTCTAACTGGAAGAGGCTCAAGGCTTCTCAACAGTGTAACTACCCACATAGCAGTGACAAATCCCCTTGGTCCTGGCAAGCAATATTTGGTGGAGCACCAGGGGGAAGTTGGGGAAGTCATAGAGTGGTTTGTGTTTGAAGGGACCTGGAAGACCTTAAAGACCATCAGCTGCAATCTCCCTGCTGTGGGCAGGGACACCTTCCATTAGACCAGGTTCCTCCAAGCCCGGTCCAACCTGGCCTTGAGGTCCAGGAGGTTTTGGGAAGCTCCCAAGGAGAGTGGGTAGGTGATGCCATCACCGTCTTTTGTTGATATGCCAGGACCAAACCTGGATGCTGCCTTGGGAATGTGGAATGTGGCCCACACAGGGTACATGTGCCACCCTCAGCCACTTGGATCTGGAGGAGGTGTCTTTGGCTTCCCCACCCCATGCACACACCCCCTCTCCTCTCACCAGCGTGGGTTAGGAGAGCTCCATGTCACCATGAGAAAGGGATACAAGGGTCCCAAGGACTCTGCTGTTTTTAGAGAAGAGCTACCCAGCATTTTTCCATTTCCACATCCCCCTGATGTGAAGTGTCATGAGACTGATGTGTCTTATTTGTATCTGTGTCATTTTGACGGCTAAAAGTTTGGAAGTGGCTGCTGTCAGCTCTCCTGACAAAATGGAAAATATGAGGCCTTGGAGAAAATGTAGATGGGATATTATAAATAAACTTGTGAGAAGAAGATTGCACTGCAAAACACATCATGTTGTTCTTCAATGATCTGGGAACTGACTGAATTTTTTTTAAAGACATTTCTGTGAGTAATTCTTCAGAAACTTTTCAAAAACAAGCTGTTTCTTATTTAGTATTACTTTATCATTCTTTTATTTATTTATTTATTTATTTTAGTGACCTGGCTTCCAGTGGGAATATTTTCCAATAGAAATTTGGTATTAATTTAGGGTGGATATTCTTCAGTGGTTCCTAATATGATACCCATTCACTAAAGCTTTCATGGAAATGACCATCATGCATTCAGCTAAAGGAAGAGCTCTGTGAAGCCACACCAGTATTACTGAGGACACTGGAATGTCAGTAATTGCCCAGTTTCTCTAAGTAAACCACAGAGTGTCCTGTAAGAATAAAAACATTATTCTCAATAAAATGTTGTTTGTCAGTCTCTTGATTGTTACCTTTGACATTTCTTTTCCAGTCAAACTAGAGAAATAAAGCTCCAGCATGGGACAGCTTTACCAGTCTCACTTTTTAGCTGGCTGCATGTTTCCTAGAAATCTTAAGGAAATTTTTTTCTTGTTAATGTTCCTATTTATTCCCTGTAGTTTGGTAAAAGAGCTGGAGCGAGTACAGAGAAGGCCATGAAGATGCTCCAAGGGCTGGAGCACCTCTGCTATGGATACAGGCTAAGAGAGGGGTGGTTCAGCCTGGAAAAAAAAAGGCTCTCAGGAGATCCTAGAGCCCCTTCCAGTGCCTAAAGAGGCTCCAGGAGAGCTGGAGAGGGACTTTGGGCAAGGGATGGAGGGACAGGACAATGGGGAATGGCTTCCCACTGCCAGAGGGCAGGGTTAGATGGGATGTTGGGAAGGAATTGTTGGCTGTGAGGGTGGCACAGGTTGCCCAGAGAAGCTGTGGCTGCCCCATCCCTGCAAGTGTTCCAGGCCAAGCTGGGGCTGGAGCAACCTGGAAAAAAAAATGGAGCCAGTGTTCAGAAGTGGATTGCGAACTCAAAATGATAAAACCTGTGGAAATGCATGGTTTTTTCAGAAAAAAAAATGTGATTTTCTGGTAACCTATCTTCCCTTCAGCTACGAGACAACACATCACTCTCAAGAGTCAGTGAGGCCCCCAAAAAACCTGACTCTGCAATACAGATATATCTGTCCCTATCTGTTTGGGGGTCTCAGTGGTAAAACAAGGACATTTGAGGATATTTAACAACTGGAATTGAAATTTTCAATTCTCCCCTCTATTTTGCTCTGGAAAAATGTGTTATGCAACAGCAAAACTCTCCATCTGATAGGGAAAAATCTCAGAAAACTAATATATCACCTATTTTCCTTTCAGGACTTTGGGAGGTGTAGTGGTGACATAAATAAGTGTTGCCATTGCCATTAGTCTGGGGGCAAATATTAAAGAATTAGAAGAATGAAAAGGAGTAGAGAAGCCACATGACACTGAGCCGCTGAGCCAGTAGAGCTGTGGGGATTAATTTCATGTATCTTGGGCTGTGAAGCCCAATCTCTTATTTTCCAACATCTGACTGCTCAACACTTTTCTAATCCAACTATTTTTACAGCTATTTTCACATGGGACTTCAAAAATTATGTGTCTAAAACTGATCCCATCTTCAGGTCACTGGCAGCAAAGACCAAAGAGAGCATTTTTTAGCCCCCATCTCCTCTTGAATGCTCATTTTGAGCTGGCCTCATCACCCATGAGCAGGGTTTCTGTTCACAACCTGATTACACGCCAGCCCCAAGCAGAATGAGAGTAGGTTTTGAAGACATCAAGCAACAATTGATAGATTAAGGCTGAGAATAAGCTCTCTTTTATCTAGAAAAACCATAATGAAAATAATTGGGAAAATGTATTTCATTCCTTTCCCAGAGGAGATGATTAGGGAACCTGAAGGCGAAGGCTGCTCTATGGAATGAACGGTTTGGATTTTAACTGAAAATGCTGAAGCTCAAATGAAAAACTCTTTTGAACAGCAGGAGGGGGTTTGCCCATTTTTTAAAACTGGGTGGTTCTATTTTTTTATTTGTAGGAAATACATTTGCATAATTTGTACATGCAAAGTATCCCAACTGGGACTAATTATCCACTGTGTTAGACAACATACAAATACTCACAGAGCCAACCTCTGATCTGGGAGTCACAATCCAGTGCTCAGTTTCAGCAAATAACTCTTGATAAGCCAAAGTGTTCATTCTTTTTTCTCTTTCCCCCCCCCCCCCATTTATTAAAAAAGGCTCCTAGCCAAACCCTCAGTGGCCCTTTCAGAAGCCAGAAGAACAAGGAAATACTGTGCCCTGGTTAGTGCAGAGGGCTGGGGTTTGCAAATCAAAGCCAAGTCTCCATAGTCTGGAGCAGACTTTATGCCTGACATCAGCAGTTCAGCCCCTCTGTGCCTTCCTAAACTATTTGTCAAATGGTTGTAGCACTCCTTGTCCTCTTAGGGACAAGCTGAGGGTGAGGGCACTAAGATTTGTAAAGAAGGTCCTGGAAGACTTTGAGATAAAATTAGTATTTATAGATTTTTTTCACCCCAAGCCCCTGAGTCTGGATGGACTGGTCATCGATTGCAGATGTGTTTCCAAATGGAAGCAGTAATTTTTATGCTTTCCAGTACTAAAACTCAGCACTTCCAAGGTTGGAGATACATTCCTCCATCCAACTCTGCTGTTCCTGATAACATCTCTGCTTATAAATGCCTGTTCCTGCCTCGCTGGCAGGTGCACAGAGCAGCCTCACTGCATTTAACCTGATGCACACTCATAAAACCTGGGCTGATGTTCAAATCCAATTCTACATCATAAGCTGAACCATCAAAGGGAAAATGCCAGCCACAAAACTCGTGGAGTTCCAGCTTCTGGGAGGCTGTAATTTGCAATGTTCCAACGGCTTAGTGAGGTCAGTAATGAAAAATGAGCCAATGAGGCTTTTATCAGATGCATCACCAATTCTGAAGGATGGGTTTGTCCTCTTTATTCACAGAGGGCGAAGCCTCACTGCAGGAGGGGAGCAATTGGCAATGGGTGGTGTCTCTGATAGGGGAACACAGGAGGCAGAATTGTATTTCCTGATGGTCATGATGAGCTACAGATCATGGCTCACTTCAGCAGGATTATTTTCTGTTATATTATAAAAGGTATAGTTATTATATTACACTATATTATTTCTATAAATAATTCCATTTTTAATTTAATTTTTTTTTCTGGCTGGTTTGCTGTTTTTCCATCATTTTCCACCTTGCATTCAGGTTTGGTTATGTTCACCTCACTGCCATTAATATCCAGCCTCTAGCTCTGGTCAGAAGCTGAATCCTTTGGAATCCTTCATCAGCCTGCCTCTCAGGGGCCAAGCATTTATACCCTGATGTGGCCTTCTGTTTTCTGCTTCTTACTTGGGGATATCAGTTTCATATCCTGGTTCTGAATCCATATACACACCTCCAGCATTTCAAAATGTGCCCTGTGCTTTGGAACAGGCTGCCCAGGGCAGTGGTCACGGCCCCAGGGCTGACAGAGCTCAAAGACTGTTTGGACAACACTCTCAGGCACAGGGTGGGATTTTTGGGGTGTCCTGTGCAGGGCCAGGAGTTGGACTCAATGATCCTTGTGGTACCTTTCCAACTCAGGGTATTCTGTGTTTCTATGATCTTTTTATCCTGCACAAATACCAAATATTTGCAGTGAAGTGTCCTATTAAGCAACTTTGAGCTGATTACATTCAAAATTCTACAGCTTCTCCAGAAACTTATTCTGAAGTCAGGTTACTACTAGTGGTAATGCAGAGGGGAAACACTGAGCAGGAGGAAGGCTGGTATGGGTGAAATCTATTCATGAAGAAAGAATAAATAACCACCATAAACAACAAAACCAGTGCCCACTTAGAGCAGTACAACAGAAGGGCATCTAGAAAATAAACTTATTATTTTCAGACCTCGTCAGACTCCTACACATCCTTCAGTTAGGACCTGTCTAATTATAGGAGTGGGGGAAAGTGCTGCCAAAAATATTAGTTTGCCAAGTATTTCACTTTGCAAATGTATTCATTTGTTGGTTAAGCAGCAAGGGCTCTGGAACAGCACATTTCTACCTAACAAGATTCCAACTGTGTAACAAGATGCAGAGATGATGTTCATGACTCGGGGCTGTTTGGGCTGCACCAGTGTGGGATCTCTGGGTAAATCAGGAACTGCATTTGCAGAGCACTTTAGGAAGTTCACTGACAGCACTGGAGCTGCATGGTGGGTCACCACCATCCAAGGGTTAAAAAGGGTTCACCTGAAAGTCTACTTTCCTGCTGCAGGAACCTGCTCCCTGCAGGAGTTCAGGTGGGAATCAATTTTTACAAGAGTATTTTGTTTGATATGACAGAAAAAATAAACTAGGGACGTTGGGAAAAAAAATTCTCCTTTTTTTTTTAAGTTTCTGCAGAAAATAAAATAGGCTTTTTCAAGAGTCCCTGGATGTAATAAATTAAATTTCTGGTTTGGTCAAAAATACCTACTGGAAATGCAAAGTTACTCTTAGAGAGCTGCCCTACAAGTCACCTATTTTAAGGGAGGGCAGAAGCAACGGGGTATGTGGTATCTGTGCAACTTTAACCACTGCTGTAACCTTATATGGGAGGGAAAACTTGCCCCCTCAATTAAGAGTGCCTTAATTATGTGTAGCTGAGCTTCTGCTGGGTCCCAGGCTCAGCATGATTCATGGCTTTGGGCTTTGGAGGAAAGCTGACTCCTCGCAGGACCATGTGGAGAGGCACAAGAAGAGCCTGCTGGGACAAGCCTCTCCTCTTCCTCAGCCAGGAGATGATGATCACAGTGAGAAATCACACAGGCTCTGTACATGCACACAAGCACTGACATGTGGGCTGTGTTGTTTGGGTGCTTTGGACAGATTTTAGGAAGAGCAAACCAGACTTGGGTCCAAGACACTGGGTCGAAGCACCCAGATAATGCACAGACTGAGTGATAAACTGGGAGTGAGTGTAAAAGTGCATTTATCCACTGAAAACTCTTCCCCAAGGGAACAAAACTGCATGGTTTCCACAAAACCCCTGGGAAGGAGCTCATATCCCTGGAGGCAGCAATACAGACATACAGGCAATTAAGAAATCATCAGTTCTTAATGATTCTCTCGGTATCCACCACTCACCTCCACAGCAGAGTTTTTCTTTCATCCAGATTTGAACCCCTGCAAGATTTGTTCAGTCTGTTTGCTTGACTGACAATATAGCACCTGAGTTAGACAGTGCCTCCTGCTTTCTTAGGGGTTCGTAAAGGAAAGCCAACAAACTTTAAATTGCCATTAATTTATCACTAGACACATCATCCGCAGATTGCTTCACTATTGCCTCAGTAGCATTTGCTGCCCGTCTCTGGTGAGGGCAGGGCTGACACCAGCACATCAATCTGTTCCTTTTTGCCCTGTGGGTGTGTAAATACCAGCTACTCCCAGGCACCTCGTGAGAAAGGACTTGCACAGCCTGCAAGGGGTGTTGAGTCCAAACCTGCAAGCCCAGACATTCACCAGGAATGTTACAAACGTGCCATTTTCTGAGTTATGTGTGTTCATCCAAGGGTAGGGAGGGGTACAGCTGGTGAGCTGGGACTAGGGCAGCTGGCATAGCCCGGATTGTCTCCTTGGGAAGGAGGATGGGGAGAGACTTTGGCCAAGGTAACTGCAGTGGGGGGGTTTCCTTGAAGAAACTCCTGGGATAGAGGCTGTGGGAGAGTGCCAAGCAGACCACGGGGCACAGTAGGACAACACCCATAACAGGTCCTTTTACAAACGCATATTTCCATAAAGTATGGAAAAATATGCCATGCTATGATACATGACACATGCTTTGAGCAACCTGGTCTAGTGGAAGGTGTCCCTGCACATAGAAGGGTGGGTGGAACAAGGTGATTTTTATGCTCCCTTCCAAGGTCCCTTCCCTTGGCCATTTCTTAAAACACATTTATGATCCCACTATTCCGGGAAATTAATTCCGATCATGAGGTCCCCCCAGGAAGGGAAAACAAGATGCATGAGAGCTGGGACATGGGGAAACTGAAACAGAGGGTGCAGTCCCAGCACATCCTAGGCCTGAGAGGATGCAGGGCTGAGTAATCTGTATATAAAGAAAAGGTCATTTTGAGGGAGGATTTGCACGGAGGAAAATGGTTTACAAGCAGTTGAAATAAATAGTCCTTGTAAACCACTGGAGGGGATATAAACCAGCTGGGATGAAAAGAATCGGGGGAAAAAGCAGACTTTTCTATACAACACCAAGAAACCATAAACCCCTCTCTTCCATCCTGCCCTGATGCTGTGTTTTACACACACCCCTGGCTCAGAAAAAAAAAAAAATGCTGTTTTTTGCCAGTATAAGTAAAGGCAAAATTTTTTCTACCCTTATGAAAATGGTTTGTTTCAAAGCCTTTAGCCTTATGCTGGAATAAACTTTCCACAGGGCCTATAATTTTAATCAGATTTGAAAAAATTGGTTTACAAGAACAGAAATTTGAATTGGGGGGAAATATCAGGCAGTGAGATAAGAGTCAGTTTAATGGAATGCTTCTTATTTCCTCTGTCTGGCTTAACAAAACCAGGTCCAGCAGTTTATTGCTTAATGAAATGTCAGCAGGCAACTTCAAACAGATCAAGTTCCTAAGCTAATGAACAAGCCTGGAATATTCCTTCACCCTATGTCTTCCACAAATTTGGAAGAGTGCAGTGGAAAACATACAGAAACATGCTCCCTTTGACTGCTGAGAAAACCCAGCATTGCTGGGTCTGAAGGCAGGAAAGGCAACACCAGGTGTGTTCCTTCAGTATTTTGGGATTTTCCAGGCAGAACTGCACCGTCCCTGGTGATGTTTTATAAGCCAAGCTGTTATAAATTAAAAAACAAAAAACAAAAACAACAACAACAACAACAACAAAAAAAATCACACACACAAAAAAAAAAAACCAGAACAACAACAACAACAACAACAACAACAAACACACACAAACACCAACCACCAAAACCTTCAGGTGTTCAAAATGCAAGGCACGTGTTCTGTCATGTAGAATGAGGTGAATTGGTGTTTGGAGAGTGGCTTCCCATATGTGTGGACATCACATGAGTGATGTCTGAACACAATTCCTCTCCTATTTGTGGGCATAATTAGACAGACCTATTAGAAATTAAAGGTGATGAAGTTATAATAAATGGAATTTTCACTTAAGTCAGGCTTAAAGAATATAATGAATGAGGAACAGGGAGAGCTGAGGGAAGGAAAAACATCCTGGGAAAGTCCAGTCCTCCTGGGGAAAGAATTAGTAAAACTGAACAGCAGAACATCCGCTCCAAAATTTCACATCTCCTTACAAAACTTGCTGTTTGCTACACAGCAAAATGCTTTATTTATGTTCTGTGTTTCCTAAAGGCAAATATTGGGAATGGCACTGAGTCTCTTTGGAAGGAATGAGGTAATTGGATATAACATGAAAAATCACTGTTCCCATTGCTTTTACCTATGACTTAACTATTTAATCATGCCCATTATATTGTCTGTGCTGATGATGGGCTGGCCATGGAAAGCAGATTTTAAAACAATCCCTGCCAACTGCTTCTCAGCCTTCAATACTTCTTTATTTTTCCAGCCACGAAACAGTGTCAGACAGACTCAAAACACATTTTTATAAACCTCTGCTAGAAAAAAAATCTAATCACATCCAAACCTGGGCGTGCAATGACAGAGTTCTGAAGGCATGACTGCAAGGTGGCACATAAATCAGATCACTGCATGGGTAGCCCCTGCTTTCAGCACATCAGTAAATAGGTCAGCACCAGTAAACAGGTCAGGAATTCAGGGTTTGAATTAAAAAATGAGATTGTCTAGCAAAAGAAAAAAAAGCTTATCCCCACGGTATGGACATTGCAAGAAACACAGGGTTTGGATTTTTCTAGTTCCACATGAAAAAGCAATTCCACAGTGAGGTGGGGAATGGGAAAAAGAAGCTGTTTGGGGGTTTTCCAACTGTATTTCTCTCGCATCAGAGTGTGGATGATGGTATTACCCCTTCACGTGAGTAAATCTCATTTCTCACTTGAAACAGAAACTTTGGCCAGGGCATGAATGCCACCTGGGGACACAGATGCAGCTCCCCCAGCATGTCCCAACTGCTAAAAGAGGGAATGAAGTCACTGCCTTCAGATCTTCTGAGACTGCTGGGACAACACTCCACATGTACAGTCTCTCAAGATAAAATTGCATTAAGGCTGTGATAAAAACCAAAGTACACAAGAATTAAGGCTAGAGTTGACCTCCAACAGTATGGGGATTCTTGAGAGGTTTTCCTTATCTGAAAAGTGCCCAAACTGTTTGCCTTCAGAAAGTTCTTGTCTGATATAAATAATTAACAAGATCACTTGCCAGCACAGTAAACACACATCCTTTGGTAGTCAACACTGTGTGTACACTGCTCTTACTTCTTATCTGCTCCTCCATTTTTCAAAAGCATGTGCCACATTTTAACATCTTGGGAATTGCTTCCCACATTTGCCATCCTTATGAATACATGAATACACGAACTTGCTCCCTGGGAGCAGAGCCCGATCACCCCTTGGCTCCCCCCTCCTGTCAGGGAGTTGCAGAGAGCCAGAAGGTCCCCCCTGAGCCTCTTTTTCCCCAGCTCCCTCAGCTGCTCTTTGAGGTACAGACCCTTCCCCAGCTCTGTTCCCTTCTCTGGACATGCTCCAGCCTCTCAATGTCTTTCTAACCATGAGAGGCCCAAAACTGACCCCAGGATTCAAGGTGTGTCCAGTACAGGTGGGCAGTCACTGCCCTGCTCCTGCTGGCCACACTAGTGCTGGTACCAGCCAGGTGTTATTTGCCATCTTGGACCACTGAGCACATGATGGCTCATGTTCAGCTGCTCTTGACCCGTACCCTCAGACCCTTTCCCACCTGTCAGCTTTCCAGATGTTCTTCCCCACACCTGGAGGTGGCTGTGGGTTGTGGCTGAGGACCTGACAGGGCAGGGATGGGGATCAGGCTTTATGTCACTGGTGCTGGGGATGCTGATGAGACACTGAATGGATCCTGGTCTTCAACATGCTTAGGATATCACGACTGGCACAGTAGCTGATAAAGCAAAGCCTTGTGAGCTGAGACAGTTTAATAAGGAAAACAAACCAGAACCAAACAAGTGATGCAAAACGCCACAGTGGCTCCAGGCCTGATGCCTTGATGGTCCAGGGGCAGCAGCAGCAGCAGCAGCAGCAACAGTTGTGCTGCTGAGCAACATCATGAGGTGTGGGGCTCTCCCTGAGGTCAGGGCAACCAGTTGTCCTGGCTCTTTCCCCTCCCAACACCTGGTACCCCCAAGGCTGCTCCCTGGTGCTGGGCTGAGGAGCAGAAAAGCCCTCAGCACTGTTCAATCTCTGCTCAGCTGTGGCTCAGACAGAGCTGTGTTCCCCACCCTGCTTTGGTCACAAACCCAAAGCATGGCTCTGTGCAAAGTTAACTCCATCTTATCCACAACCAGTGCACTTGCTCAGCGCTGCCACCAACTCCACACTCAGTGAGGTCCCCATCTCTGGGCTTGTATGGCCCCACACCCCAAACTTTTCAAGGTGGTGGTGATGTCACAGCAGGCACTGTGACATCATCACCCAAGCCAGCATTGGTGGAGCATGTAATCAGTGGTGACAATGTCACAGAAGTCACTGTGACATCATCTCCAAGGCCTAAAGTGTAAAAGATGGCTGCTTGTCAACCAGGGGGAAGTTAGCTTGGGGGGGGGGGTGGGGGGGTTCTGGAGCCCTTGAGGCAGCTCACATGCATCTCTCATCATTCAGGGTTGGTGCACGAGTGTCAGGAGGAGAAAGGCCAGCTGTGTTGCAGCAAAGGCTCTCCAGACATTCACCACCAACCTGTTCCGTACCTGCAATGGCACAGCAGGACAAAGTCTCGAAGGAGCAAGGTGAAAGAGAAGTCTCTCTCCCCACAGTTCCCATGGCTGCAAAGGGGATGCCAAAGCACACCGTGAGCAGCCAAGAACACTGGCAGAGGGAGGCAAGAGATTCCCAACTGCCTTAGGGCCAGCAGGGCCCAGGCTGGGCTGTGGGCACTTGCTGGGGCATCCATGCCCTGCCCTGCCCTTCTGCCAGGCCAGCAGGAACAGAGCAGGATCCTGGGGATCATCCTGCAGGTGCACTTCACCAGCCCCAGAAAGGTGCTCATCCCAGTGCCATGTGCTCTCTCCCTCTCCAGTGTGCCTGCTGTGTCGCCGGGCAGAGGCAGACCCAGACATTTGTGGGGTCAAGAGGGTGAAGTTCAGGCTCTGCGTCCATATCTATTGCCAGGTGAGTTCTCGCAGGGCTCCCTCCAGCCTTCTGCCAGGGAAGGGCCCTTCCTTGCTGAACTAAGGAGCTCCTGGCTTTTCCTGCTCTGCAGTTCTTTGCCAGCGGGCTTTTTCCACAAGAGAACTCGGAAGACTTTTTTGTTAGGGACACCAGACGTGTCATCCAGGAGGCAGCCAAGAAGGTGAGGACCTGGAAGGAGCAGGGAGCTTTGCACCAGGAGAGGCTCCCGGACTCCAGGAAAGAAACCCCAGCCCCAGCACAGGCAACAGCCTCGTGCACAGGCAGGTCTGGGGCTGTGAGCCCTCAGTGCCCACATCCCACGCCCTGCCCGGAGCTGCAGGGTAGCCATGCGGCCCTGATCCTGCTGCTCAGGGGCTGCTGTGCTCTTTCCAGCTCTGTTTCGCTTGCAGCAAGATGGGGGCCACCATCACTTGCTGTAAGACGGGGTGTGACCGCAGCTTCCACCTGCCCTGCGCCCCGCAGGGTGAATGTGTCACCCAGTTCTTCGGGCTCTACAGGTAAGGGCTGCCAGCCCTCGTGCCGGAGCCTTCTCGTTTGTCTTCAAACCACCTGCTGTCCACAGTGGCCAGGCAAAAGAGGAACCCACAGGGATAGTTCCCAGCAGCCTCCCACCGGCAGAGGCAGAGCCCTCGCAGGGGCTGGGGCTCCATCACAGCTCCTCCGCCCTCCTTGCCATCACCAGGGAAGGACTCGGCACTTCCCACCTCCCCTCACCCATCTCTTCCATCTTGCCCCCAGGTCCTTCTGCTGGGAGCACCGCCCACGGCAGGCGGTGCAGGCCCACCCAAGGCAGAGCAACACCTGCAGCATCTGCCTGGATACCGTGGAAGACAAAACATCCTACAGAACCATGGTGTGCCCCGCATGCCAGGACGCCCGCTTCCACCGGCACTGCATCCAGAGACTGGCTCTCCACGCTGGCATCTGCTTCCACTGCCCGTGCTGCCAGAACCAAGAGCCGTTTCTGATGGAAATGCTCACCATGGGGATCCGAATCTCCAAGAGGTTGTTTTTTTCTCTTCCCAACTCACAAGGCCTCGGGCCCAAGCTCAGTGCCAGCCTAGGGGCTGCCCCGGCAGGCCTGGCTGCCTTCTGTCCCGTGCCTCTTGTCCTCAGCTTTGTGGAGGAGCTGGAAACGGGGCAGGCAGAAAAGCAGGGATTGCCTGGGGCAGCTGGGGCTCAAGGCTTTCCCCTCCTTCTCCGGCAGACCTCCATCGTGGGAGAGCGACCCAGCAGTCGAAGCATTAGATCAGAGGCAGAGCCGCTGTGACACCGCCACGTGCCTTTGCCCAGGGGGCAGGAAGCACACAGAGGAAGAGGGGTAAGTTGCCAAAGCAGCAATCCAGGGCTCTGCACGGGGGCTTTGTCTCCCCACGGGCTCAGGGAGGAAGGACTAAGAACAAGGGCTCTGCTGGACCAATTTATCCTCACAGCCAGAGTCTCGTTTTCTCCCCCAGGCCCTGGGAACTGCTGCTGTGCAGCTCCTGCGCCGCCGAGGGCACCCACCGACACTGCTCCTCTTTGGAGAGCAGTGCCAGCTCCTGGGAGTGCAAGGGCTGTGCTGGCACAGAGACTGGTGGGTGGCAGAGCACCCGGGGCCCTGCCCTGGGGCCAGAGGCCAGGCTGGGTCTGGCAGTAGCGCCTGAGGCTGGGCTTGGCGCCCAGAGGGCTGTGGGTACCACAGTGGCCTCTCCCGCCCAGGGGCTGAGTACCCATCCTGCTGACCCTCCTGCCTCTCCTTGCAGGCTCCACTGACAATTCAGAGCTTGTCAAGCCCGGCACTTCCAGCCAGGCAGCACCAGGGCCGGGCCACGCAAGCAGCAGCCCCTCCAGACACCCTGGGCCAGCCCAGATCCAACACGGCACACAGAGACCATGGCAGGCACAAAACTCAGGCAGCCCCACGATAAAATGCCCAAAGATCAACCGTGTGCCACTGCTGAGTGCCGAGACCAGCAGCCCCAGCACTTCCAGTCAGGCCGTGTCCCAGAACACGCTGCCCTTCAACAGCAGCAGCTGCTTCCCCCGCCCTCGGCACAGCTTGAAGCGGCAGCGCCCAGAGCAGGACAGCGAGTCGTGGGCACCCGACAGCCCGCCGGCAAAACGCCGCAGGATGGACGAAGAGCCGGCCCAGAGCGCCGAGGGCAGCAGGCCCAGCACCTCCAGCCAGGCACCGTGGCTGTACCGCGGCATTTGGGCAGCCAGCAGAGCGGCATCACAGTTACTGCTGCTCTACAGACCGTCATGGCTCTTCCCCAGCTCCGTGAGGGAGAACCGCTCCCGGCCGGGGCCTGTTCGGATGCGACACATCTCGCGGCAGCGGCGGCGGGCGAGGAAGCCCTACAGCCTGCCCCGAAACCACCGCAGGACCAGGCGTGCGCCAGCCCGGCGTGCTGGGCCCCCCCACCCGCCACAGAAACACAGGAAAAAAAGAAAATAAAAGTTCGTTTGCACTGGGAGATGCCGCCCTCCTTTCCCAGTCGCCTTGCAGCCTACAGAAACTGATCTCCTGGTTGAGGAGGACACTCCAGCATGTGTGTCCTCTCAGGGGCTCAAACTGTCCCATCATGGCGCTTGGTGTCAGGGGAAGCTTGTGGACTCAAAGTCCTGTAAATACATTGTGTTAGCAAGTAGGCAACATGTAAAAATTCCACCTCCTCACTGGAAAACATCTGGAACGCAATTCAGCAGTTCTGATAGAGTATTCCATTAGGAACTGGGGCACAGGGGGACAGTGACTGGCCTGGTCCTGCTGGCCACAGTATTCCCGCTGCAGACCAGGATGCCACTGCCATTACCGACGTTCATCCAGTGCTGACCATCACCTCCTGGTCCTTCCCTGCCAGGCAGCTTTCCAGACACTCTTTCTCAAGTCATGTTGTTCATGTTGTTCAGCATGCCATGTTCAGGGTATGGGGTTGACCTCAAACTCTTCAGGCCTTTGCTGATCTCATGCATTAGGCAAGTTTCTCCTAACACATCCAAAAAAACCTTGAGTGATGTGCAGAGGAGGCTTTGGGAGCCCGGAACAGTCAGACAGGCATTTCTTTCTATGCACAGGGCTACAACTCCCAACCAAAGATTAAACACCCATAGTGGAGACAAAGTGGCTGATCCCAAAATAGGTCCCTGCTAAGAAGGTGTGAAGGGGGGAGACGTGGCCAGGCAGGAGGATGGGCTACAAAAGCAGCTGCAATGAGCTGCTGAATGTGATCCACCAATGACATGGGCATTTCAGAGTGGGGACAGGCCTAGGTGTCTCGAGGTGTGAAGACAAAACTCATTCAGAGAGCTAGGATGGCTAGCAGAAGGCTAAAAAAATGCCAAAAAAAAAAAAAAAAAATCACATCCTCAGTCTCACAGAACATGTAAGAAAGTGTCTCCTAGGTGAATCTGACCTGGACTACATTTTATACTCGTTTTGAATATTAGGTTTTCTTTTGAGCCTTCATCTTAGGCCGTGATTAATACACTTTCACCTGTGCTACCCCAGGAGAGGGGGGTTGCCCATGAGCAGAGTGATGTTCCTCATTCTCCACTCCTCCTCTGCTGAGGTAGGGGAGGAACAGCAGGTTATTGTCCCTCAGAATTTTCTCACCACCTTTTTCTGTAGACCAGTGCTCTGCCCACACAGGCAGCCACAGGCAGGAGCCCACAGCAGTCATCAAAAAGGGGCTCAATTTTAGGCTGAAGAAGCCCAAATGCAGCTGGTGAGCCACAGTTTCACACCGAGACAGGGTGACAGCAGCTGTGTGCCCCAGCAGGAACAGTGCAGTGGAATGTGGGATTCATGAAAACAGCCTGGGAGAGCTGGGGCTGTTCAACCTGGAGAAGAAAAGGCTCTGAGGAGACCTTGTAACACCTTCCAGTACTTAAAGGGACTCCAAGAGAGCTGGAGAGGGACTTTGAAAAAGGATATGGAATGGCAAGGTAAAATGGTTTCAAACTGCTAGAGGGCAGGGTTAGATGGGATACTGGGAAGAAATTCCTCCCTGTGAGGGTGGGGAGGCCCTGGCACAGGTTGCCCAGAGAAGCTGTGGCTGCCCCATCCCTGGAAGTGTCCAAGGCCAGATTGGACGGGGTTTGGAGCAACCTGGGATAGTGGAAGGTGTCCCTACCCATGGCTGGGAATGGAATGAGATGATCTTTAAAGTCCCTTCCAACCCAAACCAGATTATATAATACAGCCTGGAAACTAGGTTTGGGAATGGTCAGGGAATTGAGCAAATGTTTTTATTGTCAAAAGCTGTGAGCAGCAGCTGCCTCCCAATCAGTTTTAACTCAGTCTTATGCCACTTTAAACTTCTATGGATGAGCAGGAAGAAAGAACAAAGCTTGTCCCTGATGAAGCTTTCAGACAGCACTGGGATTAGGGACCTGATGAAGAGGAGGAAGAGGATGTGCTGCAGAGGCAGCAGTGGGTGATCTTAGATTCACAGAATCAGCTGGGCTGGAGAAGACCTCTGAGATCATCAAGTCCAACCCTTGATCCAACACTCGTGGTTCCCAAACCATGGCAGGAATGCCACATCCAGTCTCACCTTAAAAACCTCCAGGGACGGGTGAATCCACCACTTCCCTGGGCAGCCAATTCCAATGTCTGATCACTCCTTATTTTCCACCTAAACCTCCCCTGGCACAGTTTATGACCACGACCTCTTGTCCTGCTGCTGGTTGCCTGGCAGAAGAGCCCGATGCCCACCTGGCTACACCCTCTTGTCAGGGAGTTGCAGAGCGATGAGGTCTCCCCTGAGCCTCCTCTTCTCCAGGCTAAGCAACCCTCAGCCTCTCCTCATAGGACTTGTGCTCCAGTCCCTTCCCCAGCCTCGTTGCTCTTCTCTGGACCTGCTCCAGCCCCTCCATGTCCTTCCTGAACTGAGGGGCCCAGAACTGGACACAGCACTCCAGGAGTGACCTCCCCAGCGCTGAGTACAGGGGAAGGATCACTGCCCTGCTCCTGCTGCCACACTGTTCCTGATCCAGGCCAGGATGCCATTGGCCCTCTTGGCCACCTGGGCACACTGCTGGCTCATGTTCAGCTTCCTGTTGATTAAAACTCCCAGGTCCCTTCCTGCCTGGCTGCTCTCCAGCCACTCTGTGCCCAGCCTGTGGCCCTGCAGGGGGATGTTGTGGCCAACACCTGGCCTTGTTGAACCTCATCCTGTTGGAATCAGACCACGGATCCAGCTTGTCCAGGTCCCTCTGCAGAGCCCTCCTGCCTTCCAGCAGATCAACACTCCCCCCTCTTGGGTGGGCTCAGTCAGATAAAACAACAGAGAAAGCAGCTGCAGGGATGTAGCTGGGCTGTAGCAGGGTTCTAGCAGCCCACTCCACCTACAACCTCTTCTGCCACTGCTTAATATTAAAGTCTGCTTTAATTTTCTGAGATAACGCCTTTGCCAACACTGCTTGAATGATCCTCCTTCAGAGAGACCTCTAAGGTGGAAGCTGGGGGATACAAGCCCATGGGCCAGTGGTCCCCCACGTTGCGTGATGTGTTCCTGATGTTAATTATCTGCTTGGAGTCTGGTGATGAGCAGGGATCATATTCTATTAATAGTCTTCATTCTTTCTCAGTGACTAATCTCCCTCCTTAATTTCAAAGCCTCATGTCCCTAAGATGGACTGAACTTAATTGTGGAGTTTCTGGCTGCTTTGCTACTATTTTATTATTTTCTATTCAAATCCACAAGGACATCTCACCTCTGCACTGGCTACTGTCACAAAACTCACCTCTCACACTGATTAGCAGGCAGGAAAACATCAATAAATCAAGGTTAGTCCCTTCCACAACACACTGACAGTATTTGTGAACACGGGAAAAGCAGCAGTTGTTGTGGATCCTCACACTGGGAAAGCTCTGGCTGCTGCTCTCAGAACGAAGCTCTGAAAACAAGATCTACATGAATACAAAACTTCACTGAAAACATTTAAACATCTGGCTTGTTTAGCCTTAATAAAGAGTGAGGGGTCATGTGCTGAATCTTTAAGAGGAGAATGAAGTACACTCCAAACCCTGGGTGAAAAGAACAGGGAATCAAGGCATGAAAGGGATGAAGTGGGAGATAACGACCCCACTGGGCAAAGGAAGAGCACTTTTTGAGGCTTCCCAGGTTTTGGGAGAGAGCACCAGCCTGGAAAGCAGGGCTGAAAGGAGCTCTGTGACCTGCTGCCACTGCCAGCACTTTGTTCCTGCTCTTGCAAAGCTCCATGGCTCTGTGCACCCTCAGTGAGCTGTGCTTCCTCCCATTGAGCTACCCCAGATTTTCATACCCTCATCACTTTTTTGTTCTTTAGATAAATATTGATCACACCCCAGGTTTCTCTTTAATTCTCTTAAAATACATTCTCCAAAGATCCAAATTGTAGCTGTGCCAAGAGAAGGGAGATCCTCAGGGCTCTCTCACGGGGCAAGGCAAGCAGCAGTTCTTCTCTGACTGTGCTGGATTTCACCCCAGACCTTGTTCTCCCTCTGTTCAGATGAGATCTCAATCCAGAAATGAAGGTAAAAATACTGAGGCTGGAGCACCAAGGGAGTTTTATGGGCAGAGCTGGCCCAGCCCTAATGAGACAAGGAAAGTTGTGCCACATGGGGAAGGAAGTCCCAGGCACCACCATGGCTGTCAGCCTTTCTTTTTGGTTTTAATTTACTTGTTATGGGTTTAGCATGTGACCACCCACTAGCCTGCAGAAGAATAGTGTGGGCAGAGGACTAGATTAAACCAAAATGTTCCTGCTCAAACTCATGGTGCGTGAATTACAAACTGTTGACTTTCAGCTCAGGAAAAATCATCCCCATCCCTCTCTGAGCACCCTGCACTCCCCAGGCCCCCACCACGGTGCCTCCCCCTCCTCATAAGGAGTCTGGGCTGCAGCAAACATCCATTTGGAAGATCATCAGGAGCACCTTGAGACTCTCCTGGGAAAACCTGAAAACTGGATTCCTCACCCACAAAATAAAAAAACCCACAAGTGCTCAAGGGGCCCTCCTAGGGATGAAGTTCATCCAGGTTGCCTGATGACAAGCTGTGACTCACACCTGTGGACAGAAATAGTGCTTAAAAAGCCCTGTTATGTGATCCCAGTTCATCTCCACAGGGCCACAAAGAGCAGAGCTGTAGTATTTGATTAGCTCCTTCACTAGAAGAAGCAGCCCTGCTTGGAGAGGCCCCTCTGCAACCACCAAACGTCTTTAATGATGCAGGTACCGCCTTCTCCGAGCACGGCGGCTGCACAGGAACACCTTCCCCATTTGGCTTTAATCCTGTTTTCATTTCTGTGCTCTCCAAGGTTAAATTCAGAGCTGGGAGCTCCAACACCAGCCCTTCAGCTCTGATCCTGTACCACACACAAATACCATTCCCTTTCTCACACTGTCTTTGGCCTTGATGTGCAGCAACTGTTCCTGCACATGGGAGGGAGAGATCAAGGACTGTATCAGCAAGGCCACAGCTCTGTGTTTGTATTCCAACTGCCTGACATTTTTTGCAGCCCAGACAATACAAAATGTCCCAGTTACATGGCTCTGGTCCATGCTCACACAGAGCCTCCCCCAGGGGAGCTCCGAGGGAGCAGCCTGGTGCAGGGGCACAAAGCCATGCGATATTTTCACACAACAGCATCATTTTCTTGGGCTGGACAGTCCCTGTGAGACTCACCTTATCCTGGTTATTCAAAAAGATGAGCATTTATCATCAGAGAAGGCAGGAGCTGCCACATCACTGGTGGCAGAAGGTGTGAAGCACAGGATAATCAACAAAACTTTCACCGGCTTTGTGATTTCCTTAGCTGTCCTACATCCACTGGGATGGAAATGAGTGATGGCCCTTTTCGGAGAAGCTGTTCTATTCATGTTATCCAGTATAAAAACTAATGCATATTTATAATGCTATCCCATTGTTGTTAAGGGTAAAAGATGAAAAACTTTGGAGGACTACTGGAAAATAGATGTTCTTGTCACCTAGAGCTGCAGGTAAGGGGAGCGCTCCTGTGCATCTTCTCCCTCAAAGGTCTCAGGATGATTTCTGAATGCCAAGGAAACTCCCACCACATCCATGTGAGGCCTGTAGCTCCTTCAGCACAGCCCTAATTGCCAAATACTTTAATACATATTGACCAGGCCTTGACTTTGTTACCAACAAGAGCCAGATGGAATGCACACCACTGCCATTCCTACCAGGACAGTCCATTTGAGCCATGGTTTTATTCCTTACATAAAACTAAGCTCTGGTCACAACTCATCTGAGGCAGGACAGCCTCAGAGTCTGCTAAAAATACCTATGGCAGACAGGAACTGAGTGTTTAGAGGGTAATTACTCACCTTTCTCATTTCACAACTCTTCCAAATGACTGTATTAGCTTGAGGATTAGGTCTCCCATGTGTCAGACCCCAAGGAAGAGCCAGGAGTTCATCCAAGGTCCAGGCCTTTGTTTGGTTCCCGCATTGTGCAAAGGGTCAACACTCTTGAGGGGCTTTCTGTGCAGCCTAAACCATGGCAGATTAATAGGATTTTGTACAGGAATGAGTAGGAGTTGCTTTCTACCCATATTTGTTTGGACTAGTGCCGATAACAGCCTGGGGATTTTCCAGACAGCACAGTTCCTGCTCAGATTTCTCCAAACAAGCCGGAGCAGAGGGAGTTGAGGGAAACAACAACTGGAGAGGACTGGGTACGGCCACCTCTTATCTGTGCCACGTTAACATCCAGCACGAAGGGCTGCAGGGGGAGGACGGGCTGTCTCAAGGATGAAAATAAAAGCATAATAACTTTCGCTGCAAATTAAAAACAAAGGAGCATTCTCACCACTGGCCCAAGAACAGCAGCTCTTCCTTGACCCCTGAGCAGCCTGACTGCAAGGGGTCTGGATAACTCCCTCCTGCTCCCAGTGTTTTACACATGAAGCAGGACAGTTGTACTTGATGGTCTTAGAGGTATTTTCCAACCTTAATGATTCTATGACTGCGTGAAAATTACCACTCTCAAGCGTTTGGTGACCTTCCAAATGACCCCCAAGACCTGTTCCAAGTGATGCCCAACACAGAAGCTTTGTGGGCTTCCTACCAGGGTAGTAGGAGGAATTTTTAATTGTCTCATAGTGCCGGTACCACTTTTTCCCTTGCCTGCTTCTCCTGCTGAGGGCTGAGTCAACGTTCAGCAAAACATTTCTTTTTACTGCACAAACGTGGCAACTCCAGCTGTTTAAGCCTCTCACTCAGGACTGAAACACCACAGGGAGGCCTAGGGAAAGCAGTCCCCAAGTTTAAAGGTATATTTAAAATTTGTCTCAAACCTCCACCTTCTCCTTTGCTCTATTTCAGTACTGTGAGAAGGAAAGCCTCTTTTTACCCCCTCTAAGCTTTCCCTACATCCCTCTCAGTCAGAATTACTGGGCATTTGCCAGGCTAGAGGTACAGGAATTCTTTTCACAATCCCCTTTCACACGAGATTAGCCACAAGAATGCACAGTGCATGTTACTTTGAGATAGTGCTTGGAGATGAGACTGAAGTTTGTGTCCCATTTTTCTGGTAGCCAAGACCAAAAGCAGGGTTCCCAGGAGTCCCAAACTTCAAAACTCTGCACCCAGCACTACATTCTCAGTTTAAAACCGAGCTTCTGGCTCCACCTGCTGCCAGAAGGATGGAAGAGATTAAAGAGCAGGGATAGCAAAAAAAAAGAAAAAAAGGAAAAAAAAAAAAAAAGAAACAACTAAGGCCTGCTTTTCTACTTAACTCATCCAGCAACACTGTTGTTAAAGGACAAACAAAAGAGATTGCTTCATCATGGAAAATTCTACCAGGTTCAAGATGTGCAGCTCTTGACCCGGTCATGACCGCCAGGCACTTGGATCCTATTAAGTTACCTATTTTGGTAATTTTTTAACTATAGAAAACGCTGTTTGACGACACAAATTCATGGCTGAAAAGAAGCCCAGGTAAAGGGCAATGTCATAAGCACGGTTCCCAAGACTGACAGCAGGAAATGGGAAAAAAAAAAAAAGGAAATCCTGCATTGTATCCTTTCCCATCTCCCCCATTCAATGTGCAGCTCTTGCCTCTCAGCGTTCCACTTGGCCCCTTTAAATCTTGGGTTTACGTTTGCCCACAAAGAGTCTAACTTTTTTTTTTTTTTTTTCTTTTTATGCCAGGGTATATATTTTGTGATTTCGTGCCAAAGCGCACAGGTGCCAGCACAATCGGGCGTTATTCCCGCACACAACGCTCCCAGTGAAGCCAAGGGCTGCCCCTGGGTGCCCCAGGAATGCTGGTTTGGCTCCGGGGTGCTTGGATTACCTCTGTGTGTTTGCCCAGCACTGAAGGCAGAGTCACTGCTCGTTTAGAACAGCATTTCGTGCACCTGATGGAAAGAAACATTCACAAAAAATATGTGCAGGCCATCTGAGGGAGGCAGATCAAGCCTTTACAGCCAAATGCTTAAAAGAACACTTTGGGATACATATTCCTACCTTTAGAAAGTTACATTGCTGTACAGCTCCTGCTAAGGAAACCTAAACCCTCTGGATAAGCAACACAGAGCTCTTTCAAATGCCATTTTAAAAAGAAATTTCATTTACAGCAGCAAAAAGCATCACCAAAGCAATGCCATTTCCGCACTCTCATCTCTAGCTAATACAAACTTCACAAAAATACACTAGGAAGGTACAGAAAGGGCATTCTCTGAGCTTGCATTTATCACTTCTTCACCTCTTATAAAGATGTCATGAAGACATGAAGCTCATAATATTTTATGAAACATATGTTTTCTTTGTACACTCTTGTGTGTATACTACACTAATTTGTAAATTATATTCGGTTTGGCCTCCTTCAAGTTAAACTTTGCTCAGCAGCAGCCTTTGGCTGAGCTACCTGCACTTGAGCAATCAGTGGAACAAGCACAAACCCCAAAGCACTGGGGTTCTGGCACTCAGCAGGTGGGGGCACTTTGGTTATCTACGTTTTTTTGGTAACAAAAGCCCTGAAGAAAATGTCTGAGGCTAATTAAGATCCCAGACAATAAAAGCACAGACGGATTTACAAGCACATGAGTTATACAAGCAGCTGTGTTTGAGTTTGAGAGGTTGGAGCAGTGTCACTGACAACAGGCCAAATTCCACTTTAGGATTGCCAAAAAACACTTTCCATGATAAAGCAAATCCTTCTTTTGCCCCCCCTTCTCAAAACAGACACAACATTCCAAAGGCAGATGATCTTTCTGACTGCCTGTCCCTTTGTCACTTTGCACAGGAGGAGGATCTCTGACATTCCCTTTGGCCATCCCAGCTCTTCCTGTTATCTCACAAACAACTGCCAACTTTTGTTTTTATTGTTGTTAAGCAGAGGTTAACTGGTGACAGGCTCAGTGTCTGGAAAGAGAAATCCTGGGTACCTGTCTTCACTTCTGAAATTATACACATAATTCTGTACTTGTTCTGGCATTGAACTGTAATTAAACCAAACAATCAAAACCCTCTGTCTGCTCCAGTTCTGGCTGCAGTCACACACCCTGGTCCCTGCTTAGCTGAGAGGGTCAGAGAACCTTCAGGTTAAAAGAGAAAACTCAAATTACCCCATCATTAAATAAGGGCAATTTAGGATGACAGTTTCTGACTTGTCTTCAGAAAGTCTATACTCACTCTGATTTTCATAAGCTTGCAAAAAAAATTAGACTCATGAAGGAACTATAACAAAAAAAGCCCAGAGATCCAGCAATGGTCTGCTGGAGAAAAATTTCTCAGGTTCTGAAAAGTCTTGGCCTAACAAATCTGCAACCAGAAAATAGCTTGGATAAGATTAGAGCTCAAATTGATCACCAGCAGTCAGAGAAATACTCTCAGAGGATGCAAGTCAGTAGAGCAAGTTACAGAATTTTACATGCATGTAATTCTTGCCTATTAAACAAATTAAAAAATGGGGGGAAACAGCTTCAAAGCTGTTCTTCAAAGGAGTTTGCACAAAAAAAAAAAAAAAATAATGCCCCTACAATACTGGGGCATAAACTACAGTGCTCCATTCAAGCCATGTGAACTGGTCTGGCTCTACCCAGCATTTTCCAGGGCACAGCAGAGCAGGGAATTGCAGGAGTAGCACAGCAAGGGCTCTAGAAAACACTGTCTCTCAGGAAATACTCCGAATTTTAATCAGAGAAGGAGCAAGGACTGAAACAAGGACAATAACAAACTTCAGGTATGTGAGAGGCTGTAACATGGAAGGAAAATAACCTGTTCTCTGTGGCCTTAGGGACACTGTAATGGGCAGCAAGAGAGACAGATGTGGTAGGAGACTTGCTGCCAGTAAGGGCAGGGAAGCACTAAAACACACACTGAAGTCTTTCAGGCAATTAGGCAAACACTGACAGCTGTAACTGTGGCAGGGGAACAGACCTGATCATCTCCTTCATCCTTGCCAGCCCTATTACTCTAAAAAAAAAAGTAAACTTTTGGGCTGCCAAGGATTTTGGGGGTTTACCTTTTGCTGGAGTCCTTTCAGAGACCAAATGCTGTTTACACTGTGGTTTCCTTCAGTTATTTCCCTCCTTCCCACTCAGGTTACATAAGCACAGCTCTAAGAAATGTCAAACTTCCTCAGCAACACCCTGCTGCATTTCTTTCTTATTCCTAAGAATAACAGTCCCAGTGACACATTACCCCTTGCAACAATGAGGCTTTTCCAAATGGAAATCAGTCTTCCTTCACCCACAGATGACTAATCATTCTGTCTCACCCAAACCAAAGGAGGGTAAATGGTTCTGAGAGCCAACCAGCAGATTGGTTCACTCCCATGAACTAAGTTGCCTTTAAAATACCAAGTGATTATTTACCACTTTCCATTATGAACATGTGACTGTATTTAACCCCTCTGCTCAGACAAGGGAACATTTTGCACTAACAGTGATTAATCAGGGTTTAGTCTCAGCTAAAACCAACTCAGTTAAGTATTAAAAACTCTAAGTTTCTATGAGATTTGCTCTTTTTGAATAGATTGAATACCTTAGTTGCACATTACCACTTTCTTTAATGCAAAGCATGTTTTAATATAAACATCCCAATTATAGAAAGTTTTGTAACAGTAAAAACAGATATATATGCTCAGATTTATTTTACAGGACTGCAAAGCCAAACACTGAGGCCAGGCTTGAAAACAGCACCTCTTGTCATACAATCAAAATATTGTACACACAGAACACAGCTCGATGCTTCTCAAGTTCACCAGCATAACACCCAGTTTGTCAAACCTTCAGCATTAGAATTCTTTTTCAAGCTACAAATGAGAAACACAAATTTCATCCATAATGACAAGTGCTCCCTTCCTACAGACACCTCGCTGATGGGCAAAAACGCCAAATGTTTTGGAGAGTGATATGAGAGTGCAAGACAACCCTTAGTAAAATATAGATATAAATCACAATTTAAAACTGTGGCCAGGACTTTCAGCAATTAAGCAGATTTCTACTTTTATATCTCCCCTCAAACATTCTGACTCGACTGTTCAGTACTAGATGAACAGCACCTCACCACTTTAGTTCCAAGTATTCCAAGACTGGAAACTCTTTAAAATCACTCTGTATTTTCTTTATCAAGCCACTATACTTTAAAGATAGAGCTACAAGTCCTCTTTAGATAAAAGGAATGAGAGATGATTGCTTCAAGAGCAGGCCTTCATCGCAACACGTTTCAACACACCACCTCGGAGCAGTCAGCAGGCAGACTGTAAAAGCCACGTGTTTTTTTTTTCAGAAAGACAGGATGGTCTTGTGAATTATTTCGATGCACTCTCTGATTTCATCCTCCTTAATCACCAGTGGTGGTGCCAGGCGGATGATGTCCCCGTGCGTGGGCTTGGCCAGCAGTCCGTTATCGCGGAGCCGCAGACACACCTTCCAGGCATCGTAGTCTGCAACGACAGGAGAGGGAACAGGACACTGAGAGGACATTTTACACCACAGCAGAAGAAGTGTCACAGCTGCAGCACGTGGCGTGTGGGGAGCCAGACTTTTGTGTTTGCCATCCATCCGGCAGTGAGATGGAGGGTGTTCACAAACGGAGTCACTCTGGAATCTGCACTGAGCGGAACTGCCACAAAGCTGGGGTTTGTCTCACAGGTTGGCCCCCAGCACAGAGTCCTGGCCCCTTCACAGCTCAGAGCTTGTCCAGATGGAGCAATACATTTAAAAAGGGGAGGTACAGGAATGCCTGGACAGGACTTTAGACAATGTTACACTTGTGCAACCTGGATTTCAGTGCATCATGTGTGTGTCTCAGAAAATTGCACCACCTCCCTACAGCGCTTTATCCCTTGGTAAAGAGCCTTGATATTTTCTGATATAAGGTGTTAACCCCTAGAAACACATACTCTAAGTCATCAACTTTTTTCTTCCTTGTACCCTCCTGTATTCATTGTATTCTTCTAACTGTCCTGGAAACAAACAACCTTGGCCAATCCTTCCATAAGTATTCCAGATGCAGACAGTTTTCTTCCAATAAGGAGACAAAAGGGTATTTGTTGAGAGGCAGATTCACCATCAGGTTTGAACATTACCATAAAGGAATTTAAATAATTTTAAAAATTGTTCAGCCTTAATTAAACCCACTTATTTTTAATAGCACGCACTTGAATGAATTTTCAGTACTACAGTACTATAGCCAAGATCTGAACACAAACATGATGCCCATATACCATCTCCCACCCACAATTTAAGCTGAAAAGTATTTTTTCCCCGCTGTGATGGTACAGTTGACTGTATTTCCTCACCTTTGGTTTCCCGGATTACAATTGCATTTAACAGCCCCTTTCCTCTCACAGCGGTTACAATATTGGACGGCGTCTTCATGAGCTCACTCCTTAGGAGGTTACCCATTATTTCTGCATTTTTTGCCAAGTTTTCATCTTCAATTACCTAAAGGGAAGTCAGATCTACAGTCAGCTGAAGGGCACCACATTTGTTTTATGGATCATGCTGGAAGGGGTGATAAATGACATTACAGCTACTGAGACACAAAAGCTGTTGCAGCCAGAGTGTCACTGCAAAGGCTGCATAGCCCAGCAGATTGCTATCAAGCCTTTCCTCATTCATTTTTACAAGAAACAGTAACATCTTTGAAATTTCCTTCAAAATTGCCATTTGCAGTTATTTACAAGTAAAGAGTAAAGCTCTGAAGATTCTTAATCTCTGCAGATCTGCGTATTGGGTAATGCTGAGACTTTCTGAGTGACCTGCATCACATTTAGTCAATTAGGCAGTCACAGAACAATTAAACCACACACTCTGGACAGGACATTTTAGCTTCTGTTTGAGCTCCAGTAGAATATACATTTTATCAAGCTCACAGAGCAGCAGCCTCTGCTGGTATGGTAAAATAATCCAATGTCAAAGCGTCTTCATGAAATTAGTGAAGCTATTTGACCAAATTTACCTAAGTGCCTTGAAACTCCCACTATATAAATTTTATTTTGACATTATTTTGACATTTAAGACATTAAGACCATAAGAACACAGGAATTAGGACACATTTCCAATAAAAACTCTGGGATTTGGTTTGTGGCCTATGCAGATAGCCACTGCCAATTTTCCATTCGTACTTGAAGCTGGATTCCTACTCACGGCATGAGAAATAATATCATTTATTTAAGCAACGTGACACACTTTTTTCTCTGGATTCCAAACCTCTGTCACAACACACAAACCTCCAGTGCTGCCATTGCCACACGGCAGGCCAAGGGATTTCCTCCATACGTAGATCCATGTTCACCAGGCTTAATGGTCAGCATAATTTCATCATCACACAGAACAGCTGAGACCTGGAACAGGGAGGTCAGCAAATTCACTCATAGATATATTTAAAACAGTAAACTTGAATATCTTTGAAGCAAACCTTTCCTCAGGGCTCAGGAAATTTTTAGCCTGTGGTGATAAATTACATTTGCATTCCCAGCTCTGTATACAGGAGAGAGGATCTGGCAATCCCCTAATTAATCCCTTAAATACACTTAGATACAGTGGTAACACTGCAGCTGAGAGGCATTTCTCCAAACTGGATATTATTTCAAGGTTTTAAGCTCCAATACTTGGTTTAACAACTCAAAAATACCTTCAGTCAGCCAAAATAGTTCAAGGCATGTTGTAATTTCCAGCCTAATCAGCAGGAATTTAAGTCACTCCAAGAGGATAAAAATCAGTCATGCAGACATGCCAAACACAGGAAATCATGCCAGCTGTTCCAAAACAGCTTCATAATGTCTGTTTTAACATATATTAGTATTTTTTTTTATCCTCTACAGAATTCATCTAGAAATTAATCACAGCAAGATTGTGATAAACCTACTCTCCAGAGAGAGTAAAAAAAACTAACCAGAAATTCCATAATGAAAAGCTGACTACTGGACACTTCTTTTCCTGACAGGAAAACAGCCATTTCAGCTATAAAGGTAGTATTAGGTATTCCACTATTTTATTTTCTCTCACAGGTTGGGCTGTTTGGTCATACATCATAGGTAATCTTGTAAACAACAAATTCCAAGTACAGCAAGCATCAGATTTATTGTTCTTCCAATCAGTAGGTTTTCAATGTTAATGACTTAAAAAAAAAACAAACATTATTCAACGAATGTTTGAATAATTTGATATTATTTCAGATTACTGATATTTCTTCGTTACTCACAGGATATAAGCCACCAGAAAGGGCCTTTCCAAGAAGAATTATATCAGGTCTCACATTTTCATGGTCAACAGCCAGCATTTTCCCTGTTCTGGCTAAACCAGTCTGTATTTCATCAGCAATAAACAGAACCTTCAGAGAGACAAAAAGAACAGAGAACACAGAATGAGTTTCACTCCCATTCCTAACTCAATTCAAACAGTACAGCTCTCCTATTTTGAGGTATCACAACAGTAATAAAGACAAATTTATTAATAATATGTCAATACCTTCCTCTGAAGATATAGAAGGAATTATGACTAGCACTTGCAAATTAAGACTGAATTCTGTTGGAATAGAGACCACTGATTTTTAAATCAGAGACAAATGATAACCCTTTTCTTCAGTGTTTCACTCTGTGACCCACTACTGTTACAAATTCTTGGCACTTATGCACTCCAGCAAGAAGGGCCCTTAATAGCTATGGTAATTATTAATTACTGCAGTAATTGGCTTGGGTCTCAAGAAACTTAGAATGTGAGAAGGAAATTAAAAGCTAAATTAATTTAAAATAAATGCAGTTCAAGAACATTCATTAGTAGCTTAAATCAGTGACAGTGGTAAAAAACAGTGACAAAAGTGCACTGCTAAGAAGTACTTTCCTGTAAGGTATTAGCAGGAAATACAAGAAGTATCCCTGCCCTATTCCACTGAAATAAAAGGAAATTATTAAATCATATATGAAGTCGTACACCTAGTATATAAGGATGACCTTACAAGGTACAGCAGCAAACACAGTAATGTTTAAACCACGTTCTTACAGTGAATTCCTTACATTGTGTTTTGTGCAGAGGTCCCTCACTCCTGTGAGATAACCTTTGTCAGGAACAACCACACCTGCTTCCCCTTGAATTGGTTCAACCATGAAAGCTGCCACGTTGGGATCCTGAAGGGCCCGCTGTAAAAATGGACATATGGGTGGAAAAGACAAAAAGAAAAACCCTTTACTCGGGGCAAATTTAGAAAATACAACATAGGAGAACCTAATTCTAGCCCCAGTGTTTTCCCTTAAGGAATGATAATGGCATTCGTGTCAGGCAGTTATCCCCGAGTGCCATTTCAGTTCCAACACCATGTCACTATTTGCCTTGTAAAATGAGCTGCTGTGCTTGCTTGGGAAGGTACAAACCTTAAAAACTGCAGACCCAGATAAGCAGATTATCGGATCAGTCCATAAATTACCTCAGAAATACCCTCAGTTTTGCATGACCCCACACAAGACAAACAATTGCTCAACTCTCCCCTCAAACAAAAAAATAACGGAGCCTCTCCAGAACAATCTTACCTCAGAGCAAAGTCCACGGGTACATTCTTGCACTATCAAGTTCAGAAAGGTTTAGAAGTCCACGAGACACGAGAGATGTGATGATTCCCAACATGAATTTACCACAGCTTTTTTCAGTATGGCCCCATAAACAGAATGGATTCAGCTCTAATGAAGCCATTAAATACTCTCATTCCACTCCCTGCCATGGGCAGGGACACCTTCCACCAGCCCAGGTTGCTCCAAGCCCCGTCCAACCTGGCCTTGGACACTTCCAGGGATGGGGCAGCCACAGCTTCTCTGGGCAACCTGTGCCACGGCCTCCCCACCCTCACAGAGAAGAATTCCTTCCCAATATCTGATCTAAACCTACTCTCTTTCAGTCATCTAGTCACTGAAGAATGCACAGCATTTCTGAGAAAAGCACCTAAAAGTATCAGTTTCAGAAATCAAGTCCTCACTTTTGGAATGTAAGCTACTGATCTGAATTCCACTATGGTTTATCTGTTGTTCTTCATTTGTACCTTGAACATCTTAGTGAGATGTTGGTTTTTCTTTTACATCCTAAAGCAAAACTGAAAGCCAAAACCAAAGCAGAATTTACACCCATTTCCTATGCACAACAATAACATATGTATTTCTTAAATAAATCTAGATACATGTATCTTTGTGTCAAAGCACATGTCTCAAGGGATAAGCTTATGATTTTCCTTGCTATTCACCAAAGAGACACTGCAAAATGATAAAATTTTCATATACCTCAAGAGCTGGGAGGTCATTGTATGGGATCACTTCAAAACCTGGCATGAAGGGCCCAAACCCATCATAGCTGGATGGGTCAGTGGAACTGGAGACAGCAGACATTGTTCTGCCCCAGAAGTTGCCAGCTGGAAAAAAAGAGAGGGGGATTGTTACAAAACTGACCAAGAGCCAGGACATCATACTTTCTGTTTGTTAATGCATTTTAAGTTATCTAACATCAGCATATTAACATCCTTCTTCTGATTGTTAGCACTTTGTATTGATGCCATAAATGTACTCTGTAGCTGTATCAAAAGCACATATAAAAAAACCAAAATGAAATTATATTCTAAGACCTGCCAAGTATTCAAAATAATTTCCTTAAATTTTGTTTGTAGTCTGAAAAATTGAAAATAAGTCAGAAAACATCTTTTTAAGGAAGATGCTCAGCTTTTATGTAAATACTACTTATTAATTATAGAGGGGGGAATAAACACCATTACTAATTTAGGCCCTAAAAACAAAGCTGCCACTAAGCCTAAGTACTTACTAAAAGTAAATTGTCTGAAGAGCAAAATAAAATACATATTAGAAGGAAGGAGAAGTATATTTCTTCAAAGAATTCCCAGAAGAAATTTTAAAAAATCTCTATTCAATCCCAGAAAACATAATGCAATATTCAACTATGAATTGTAATTTACAAATGCTGCCTAATGACACTTACGGTTCAGCTACTATATGTACCAAAAGTTAAAACTAGTATTTGCAGCTGTAGCAATCTCAGGGAAAAAGGTCAATATTTAAGTAGTAAGCTTTACTCTGAAAGGTTTAATAAAATGCAGAATCACTGAATAACATTAGCACTGACAAAAATATTTTTATCTATAAACAAACAACACTAAATATCAGATTTTTTTATTACATATGGGTCTTTTTCTGTTGTTTTATTTAGCTAAGCACAATAATAATATAATAATAATAGTAATAATAATAATAAAAAGAGGCAACTTCTCCCTATTATGGAGCCAAGCAGAGCAGGCAGGCAAAGGGAGGAACTATTTCAATAAAGAATCAGGGCCCAATATTTACTTTAGCAATACTGCTTTTACTTTCATTATATGATCAAGACTCCAATATGGCTTTAGTGGGTTAATGTCAACCTCTGGAAGACCTCGAGGATGCAAAGAAAACCACTGGTAGGTGAAGCCTAAGAGGGAAGCAGCTTTAACCCTATTGTGTAACCTGTGAGAGGCGTGGCAGCAATCTGAGGAGTGAATTCACAACAAAGTTCTATAAAAAACAACCAGTTAGGGGTAAAAAGATACTAAGCTTCAAGTGGTTAAAAGAGCGTGGAGGACTGAGTGTACTTTCCATGTGACTTCAGGCTGTTTCTCAGCAATCCAGTGTCCAGAGCTCTTCCTCCTCAATGCCTCAGCTCATAACACAGAGTTTTAAGGAAGATGATCAGCTTTTAACACTTTACATACCTGCAAAAATGATTTTAGCTTTGTATTTTGGGACTCCTTTCACAGTGTAGGCCCATTTCCGAGCCAGTTTACAGGCAGTTTCTCCAGCTTCCACTCCTGAAACATAAAGCAGCACCATGATCACTCCTGAACCTGAGAGAGGCCACCAGTGCAGTGCCAAATGTTACACAACTGCTGAATCTCACAGACAAGAAACAGACTGGAAACAAAACCATTTCTTCACCTGTGTTCATTGGAAGAACTTTGTTGTAATTGAACATTTTGGTGACGAGCTCCTCGTATTCACCAAGTACATCGTTGTAGAATGCCCTGGATGTCAGGGTCAGTTTTTCAGACTGAGCTTTCAGAGCATCCACGATTTTTGGGTGACAGTGACCTTGATTAACCGCACTGTAAGCACTCAGAAAGTCAAAATACTTTCTGCCTTCGACATCCCACACGTAAACACCTGGGAAAACAAACGTATGGTCAATAAACAAAATAAAAGATGACATAATATTAAATGGCATAAACTAAGGTTTGCAACACAACCTGGCCAAATTAAATGGTATTCTCTCTATCTTCAAGGGCATTCTTGAAAGGGCCTCTAGAAAATAATCAGTTGACAAGGAGATCATGAGCAACAAACTAGTACAGTATAAATAAGGAAACAAGAAAAAATATTTCCAATATAAAGCTGCCATTCCACGGAGTTAGTAATATCAGATTATCACTTCCCCTCCAAGTCTCTGTTTTAGGCACTAAAAGGTAGATGGAGAAGAAAACTTCTGTAAGAGAATTAACTGGAGGTCATAAAATAATGAACAAAATCAACAGAACCCAAATAATCTCAAAACTCAAGAGGCCAAAGGCTCTGACCTGTCAAAATGAGGCCTAAAAAAGAGAAACTACTGGATCACTATGCTGATAGCATTTTAACATAAACTCACAGGACAAAAAAGCCCCTTAAACATTATTAAAGACCAGAGTAAATTTAAATTAAGTAATAATACAGGAACAGTACACAAGGACTTAAACAGGGTTCCAAAGCACCTTTTCATGTTCACATTAACATTAAACCTCCCCAAGCAAGGCAAAAGAAGAAAAAGTTGCTTGACAATTTTCTTGCTGAGTTATTCTAGAGATTATCAGAACTTTGACCTTTATTTGGATAAAGATTTTATTTAGATAAAACACTTCAGAGGCATCACCATTTTATCAGGTGGCTTTATGCATAATGATCCAGCTCTCTAACCAACAATTAGCTGTCTTTCTTTCACCAATTATCTCAATCCCAACCCTAAAAAAATACCCAATGAAGGTTCAGAAACTGAGCCCATCCCACCTGCACAGACACATCTCTTCTACCACACCCAGGGAAACCCAAATAAAATACCTTTCCCTCTTTCCAGAGCAACAGGCAGTGGGTGATAGTTGTGGGCACCATATTTAGCCTCCCGTTCGTAGATGAGCTCGGAGGAGACGGGCCTTTGAGCAGTTTTTTGGGGAGCAACTGAGGCAGCAGAACTCAGCGATGCCTGGAGACCCCGAGAGAGAACAGCAATGCTCTGGGGGCGGCTCAGCTTGGAAAACATGATGGGCTTCAGGTATTCTGATAGAGATCTGAGGGGGAGAAATAAAGACAGTTAATAATCAGCACTAAGAACACTTCGGATGAAATGTGTGATGTGACTGAAGGGGTTTCACTGCCAGGATCACAGGTGCATCAACTCTTCCGCAACTCGAGCAGCAAAGCTTATGTGAAGTATAAATTAATGTGGGATTAAGTTCAAACTAGTATTTTCTTTCCATTTTAATGTACACTCACAGAAACAGAAAGAAACAGAAACAGAAAGAAAACCAAGCTGTGTGACTCACCAAGTCTATGAACTGGTTACGCCACTTTTCCTGTAAGAGTTCCTTTTTCACTGTGCCTTAAATTCTGGTTTACTAATAAAAACTACAGCAAGAAAGTTAAGTTCATCAAGCTTCTTTTTCTACTGAAATGCCCTTTTTCTGCCAAAGACTACTGTAAGACCAACCTTGTCACAAAATCAGAAAGTAAATATTACGATACTGGGAAGAAGCACCGGACACAAATTACCTTTAGCTGATAATATTAACAAATTTGATAAAGGATTGATTAGTTTTAATTGGGGTCATCTTTAAGAAGCAAAATTTGTAACTTTTTAGATTAATTGCATTATGGATTTTAAAATGCTGCCAACTATATAAAGCACTCACTGTTAATACTATTTTAAGACCATCATTCTGTTCAGCCTGGAGAAGAGAAGGCTTTGGGGAGATATTAGAACCCTTTCCAGTGCCTACAGGGGCTCCAAGAGAGCTGGAAAGGGACTTTGGACAAAGGCCTGGAGTGACAGGACAAGAGGGAGTGGACTTAAGCTGAAGGAGGGTCAGTTTAGATGAGATATTGGGAAGAAATTATTTAATTATGAGGGTGGGGAGGCCCTGGCACAGGTTGCCCAGAGAAGCTGTGGCTGCACCATCCCTGGAAGTGTCCAAGGCCAGGCTGGATGGGGCTTGGAGCAACCTGGGATAATGGAAGGAACCCCCCCATGGCAGGGGGGTTGGAAAAAGATGAGCTTTGAGGTCCCTTCCAACCCAAACCATTCTGGGATTCTGTGATCAAAAAACAGATGGAAAGTAATCATATGTCAGATATTAATGATTATTAGAGCACACTCTATTTTCTTAGTAACCTCAGCTATTTCCTCTGAATACATAACCTTGTACTGTTACCATCTATGATAATCTGAGGGTTTCATGAGACAAATGCACTTGGATTTCTTCTCTGTGCCTGCACCTCAGACAACACAAAGATACATCCCAGAGAAGGGGAAGTGAGTTGGCACTTCTATAGTTGTCCAAGCAGGCCCTCCTCACAGCAGGGAACAGCAGAGAACCACCAAGGGCTCCCAAAGCTCAAGTTTCTAGTCTTGCAGAACATCACACTTACAAGCTGCCAAAAGGTTTCAGCCCCAAAGGGGGATCACAGATTACAACAAGTACTCTGAGTATCAAATGCAGCCTCCTCTGTAACAAACACACTCCACAGCAAACTGACACTGCTGCAGCACCCAACCAAAGCATACCTAAAACCTAACCAAAAAATAGGTGTTAAACACCAACAAGAGAACGCAAGGATGGTTTACACAAAGGGTGCTGTTATTTCAGGCTCCTTGCAGAGGCAGAAGTGTTAAGTCATGGATTTATGCCTAATTTATTTTTGGAAAAGATCAGCACTGTGGATGTGTCCCCTTGAACAAAGAGGCATTTCTTTCAGCAAACTCCTCAGGTATTACTTTGCTGCTCCTCACTTCTAACCAAAGCCAAAGGACTATTTTCTCCACCTCCTAAAATCAGCTCCCAAAATCCAAGAGTTTTTAGGAAGAGTCAATAGTCTCCAGTCCAGCAGGAGATGAACAGCAGCTGCCCAGCTCTGGGCACGTTTCCAGCTGTTAAATATCAGACATTTGTGTTAACACTTTTCAAGATGGTTATTCAAAGATTTTGCAAACGAAAAAGACAAATAATTCTCTGTGCAAGAAAAAAATTCTGACCACACAAAATTGCAGCCTGCTTAACTGCTAAAATGCAATTGGTCTGTGACAAGCCTGGCCCCTGGCACACCTCCATGGCACAGCAGCTAATTCTGTCACAAGCTTCCATATTTCTGGAGATTTCCCAGACATTCCTGAAATAATGGGTGTAAAGAAATTAAACTCTCATGTGCCCTGTATCAGAGAGGTACCTTTCTGCATGAAGAATTACAGATCCTTCAGTTTGAATCTCTTGTTTTTCTTCTTTCAAATAGGCTGGAAAATATCAATCAGAATTTTTTGAAAGGGTTTTCCCCTCCATGAGGAGAAATTCCCTGCCAACTCTGCTACTGAGGCCACACCATTTTATCCAAGGTTTAGGAGATTACATGGAGTAGGGCTGAATGAAGCTGGGAATTACAGATGGATCTGAAATTAAAAGGTGGAGAAAAATCTGGGTTTGATGATCAGCAAGAAAAGATGAACAGAAATTTCAGGAAAGAGGAAGAGCACAATAAGGAAAAAAAACCAACCAACAACAAACCAGATGAAGAAACCCAATCTTGTTACCAACCACGAGGAAGTAAGAAATATGATCATGCCCTGCAGCAGGCACTACAGGAATCAGAAGCTAGGGAATTACACCAAGTGGAAAAGGTCTTGCATCAGAAAAGAAAAACCACCCAAAGCACAGCTGTGAAACACTTGAACAACTTTGCTCAGCTGTTGAGCAAGAATATCCAGACAGGGGCCAGTGCCTGTGATTTCACAGGTAAATTGAGTGGTTGTCCGTACTCAACCCTGACAGACACTGAAGCACACCCCAAGGCAAATGGCAGACACTGTCAAATACATAAAAACAGTCGGAGTCTTGTTAATACAGCAGAGAGCAGTCAGTGCCACACTGCTGCCTTCACCAGCTGAATGAAAGGGGGTGAATGTTCCAGGGGACAAGCAGGAGGGACAGCAGTGCAGACATGCCAAGCTATCTCTGCAGACATCAGGAACAGCTCAGGAGCTAAACTGGCAGAGAAGAATCACAAATCACAGAATCAGTTTGGTTGGAAATGACCTCTAAGATCATCAAATTCAACCTATGACCCAACACCACCAGACCAAGAGCGTTGATTGCCACGTCTCTCCTTAAACACCTCCAGGGACGCACCTCCCTGGGCAGCTCCTCCCAGTGTCCAATTATCCTTTCTGGGAAGAAACTCCTCCTGATATTCAACCTAAACCTCCCCTGGTGCAGCTTGGGGTCGTTTCCTCTCATCCTGTCCCTTGTTCCCCGGGAGCAGAGCCTGACCACCCTCCTGTTAGGGGGTTACACAGAGCAAGAAGGTCCCACCGCGAGCCTCCTTTTCTCCAGCAAAAGAGGGAAAAAAAAAAAAAAAAGAAGCAATAAACCCAGGAGATCCCGCTCGCCATCAAAGCCAGCGTCAGAGACAGGCACTGCAGAGGCAAAGCCCCGGCACTGCGGGCCCGGCACAGCGCGGCAGAAGGACGGGGCTGTCACCGCCCCCGCTCCCCGCTCCGACACGGGGACAGCGCGGCGGGGCCTTGGCCACCGGGGCCGGCTCACACAGCCGGCCGGGCCGCGGGAGCGTCCCCCGCAGAGGGAGGGAGGGCCGGCCGGGCCGTACCTGGAGGCGGAGGCGCTGCCGGAGGTGCCGCCGGAGGTGCTGCCGGTGCCGGGCCCGCGGCGAAGAGGAGGGAGCGGCCGCGGGGCTCTGACACTTCTGCTCGCCCCGCGCCTGACGTCACCGCCTCTGCGACCGCCCATTGGCTGCCGCGGATGATTGGCAGCCACCGCCCACCGCCCCTTTGTGAGGGGGGGGCTGTGCCCGCCCCTCAGAGCGGCGGCTCCTCCGTCCCGTTGCCCGCGGAGAGTGCCCAAAACACCCCCGCTCCCGTGAAGGGAATTAACTCCACCTCAGCCAAAGCCGGCACAGGAATAGTCCTTGTGGACGTAGAACCCACACACACACCCCTCGGTGGGGTGAAGCCTCCCCCGAGCGTCTCCCCGGGTCGGTGTCACCAGCCCTTGCCCCCGCCGGGGAAGGCGCTGAGGGAAAGGGCGAGCACTGAGGAAAAACTGAGAGGAACTAGGAAATGGGAACTGTGCGGGATGGTGGTGGTGGCTCTGCTGGCGGCTGTAAATTGCTCCTTTGGGATCAGAGAATCGTAGGATGGTTTGGGTTGAAAGGGAGCTTGAAATCATCCAGTCCCACCCCCTGCCATGGGCAGGGACACCTTCCACCATCCCAGGTTGCTCCAAGCCCTGTCCAACCTGGCCTTGGGCACTTCCAGGGATGGGGCAGCCACAGCTTCTCTGGGCAAACCTGTGCCAGGGCCTCAGCACTTTCATAGGAAAGAATTTTTTCCTAATCAAAACCTACTCTCTTTCAATTTGAAGTCATTCCCCCTTGTCCTGTCTCTACATGCTCTTGTAAACAGTCTTGCCCCATCTTTCCTCCAAGTTCCATCCAGGAACCAGTAGGATGCCCATGAGAAGTGCCCTGTGAGTACTGTAGGAACCTGATCTTCCTCTTCACAAAAGCTTTGCATGAGTTTTTCACCAACTTTTTATGTATGGCTAACATAAAATAATTCAAAAAATAATAGTCAGGGATTCACTGAGTTTGCTAATGAATTCCTCACGGACCTCCTGTGCCAAGTGTTTTTTGACCCCTGTGCAGGATGCACCAACCTCCTCCCCAGTCCACCACGGTTCATCCAGCACACCCATGGCCTGCCAAGGACAGGCTGCCCTTCTCCACATGGAATGGCACTGATGGAGCCCCAAACTTCACACCCTGATGCCTTGGGAGGCAGGGAGGTGTGGGAGGAGTGAGGTCTAGGAGCTTTGAGCTCGGACCAGCAGGTGAGCAGGGACAGGCTGGAACGAGCCAGCGCAAGCCTGACCTTTCCCCAGGATAAATTACACTGGAGAGTGTTTTGTAACTGGAATATCTGGACACTGAAAGGGAGCTGTGAGATGTGTTTGATAATTATATGATGGTTTTATGCAAAAGAATCATGGAAAGGTTTGGGTAGGAAATGACCTTAAAGCTCATCATGTTCCACCTCTTGCCATGGACAAGGATACCTTCCTCCATACCAGGTTGCTCCAAGCCCCATCCAACCTGGCCTTGAGCACTTCCAGGGATGGGGCAGCCACAGCTTCTCTGGGCAACCTGTGCCAGGGCCTCAGCACCCTCACAGTAAAGAAATTGCTCCTAATATCTAATCTAAACATACACTCTTTCATTTTTAAGCCATTCCCCCTTGTCCTGTCCCTCCAAGCCCTCGTCCAAAGTCCCTCTCCATTTTTCTTGGAATCCATTTAGGGACTGGAAGGTGTTCTAAGTTCTCTCTGTAGCCTTCTCTTCTCCAGGCTGAACAATTCTGATTCTCTCAACCTCTTCTCATAGCAGAGATGTTCTGTCTTCGTTATCATCTTTGTAACCTCCTCTGGACTCCCTCCAACAGGTCGATGTCCTTGCTGTGCTGAGGACCCCAGAGTTAGACACAGTGTTCTAGGTGGGGTCTCACAAGAGAAGAGTATGGAAGAACAACAAGATTTTTCTCTTACCAAAGAAAAACAAAACAAACAAAACCAAACAAAACTAAACAAAACCCAAAACAAATATAAAAACAAACAAAGAAAAATAAAAACACCAAGCAAAAAAAACCACCCAGTCTTAGCAGTAATGAAATCTGTGTGCCTCTTGCTCTTTCCTCATAGAATGTCCTAACAAATTTACCCATGCTGGAAAGGAGTTTCTTTCTTCCACAAAGAAAATGATATCCTAGTTGACACACAGAATTTGCATATCCTTCCTGCACTAAACAAGCCTTCATTTGGAAATATTCCTGAATCTTGTCATATGTTCTAACCAAATTGCCCAAACCTTGGGTGTCATGGAGCAGCACTGCTTATGCCTTTGGAGAATAATGCCCTCGGAAGAAATTTTTCCAATGTGCAGTCAGCTTGGTGCAGCGAGGGCTGGGAGGAGAAAAGATGATATTGTGCTCTTTGTAAACGCACAGGGGGTTAGGCTCAGTTTGCTAATACGTTTATGTCTCCTACTAGCCTAATTCTGCCAACAAAGTGCCCTACATCTGCTGCCAAAGATGAGAGGAGTGCATAAAGCACCAAAAGGTGGTGCCTTAGGGGCTAAATTGCAAAACACGTTTCAGAGTCACGGCTGTTGAATGAGTACATATTTGTACTGTGCCCAGCTTCTTAAGTTCAGAGGCATTTATTATCCAGGAGCCATTGAAACCCTTTATTTCTAATTAAAGTTTGAGTATTACACTGGTAATACTGGTTTGAGTATTACACTTGGTCTCAGTTCATTAGGCCCCTCTGCTCCCCTTTGGTGAGACCCCACACTGCATCCAGCTCTGGGATCCCCAGCTTAGGAAGACATGGGCATGTTGGAGAGAACCCAAAGGAGGCACCAAGGTCACGAGAGGGGTGGAGCATCTCCACTGTGAGGAAAGGCTGAGAGAACTGGGATTGTTCAGCCTGGGAAAGAGAAAGCTTTGGGGTGACCTAATTACAGCTCCCCGAAGGGAGACCACAAGAAAGATGGAGAGAGACTGTTTGCAAGGGAGTGTAGTGACAAGACAAGGGGGAATGGCTTCAAACTGACAGATATTAGGAAAAATTTCTTCCTAGTGACAGATGAGCTATTAGGAAGAAATTCCTCCCTGTGAGAGTGTGAGGCACAGGTTGCCCAGAGAAGCTGTGGCTGCCCCATCCCTGGAAGTGTCCAAGGCCAGGCTGGACAGGGCTTGGAGAACCTGGGATAGTGGAAGGTGTCCCTGCCCATGGCAGGGGGTTGGAAAGAGATGATCCTTAAGGTCACTTCCAACCCAAAGCATTCTGGGATTCTATGATTTCATTAACAGTTAATTTAAAAAAAAAAAAAAAAGAAAAAAGAAAAAAGTCAGCTTATACCTGAACTAAAAAAGAACTTCATTATTTATGGTGGTTGTTAATTTATGTTTCTCAAGAGGCCAGAAAAATGTACAGTTAAAATGTACAGGTCAGTGAAACTGAGGGGAAAGGGCAAGAATAAAAAGGCAGGGGGAACCAGCCAGGAGATGGGATAAAGTTTTACAGCAAAGCATGGAATTCTCAGGGCAGAGTGAGTTTTCATGGCAAGCAAACACTACAACAAGTGTGAGAAGGCAGAAGTGAAAACAAAAGCCTAAACCCCAAAATTGCACGTGTGCTGTTTGAAGTGACCTTGTCAGAGACCTTCGGGGAGTACAGTAGCCGAAGACAGTAATTTCCCCCCCTTGGAAAACCTGCTTTATTATTAAATGCACACTGAGTTCTTTTCTGCCTCTTTTGCTGAGTTAAGTGCGGACATGGAATTTCTGGGAAGTTCGCAGTGTTGGTGATGAAACCTTGTTCACCCAAGAAACGGGGTACCCGTCAGCTCTCCCCTTCCCCTTTCCTTTTCCTTTTGGAAACGGAACTAAAACAGCCCTCATAAAGAACCACTTACCACTACACCCACAACAAAACAGTCCTCCTGAAGGACCAGGTCACTTTTAATGACACGCTCAGGGAAACAGCCTGGGGATCAGCCGGCACTCCCCTCGCCCTCACCCACAATATCAACATTATAAACCACGAGCTCCCAAGTGTGGGGGATTTCTGTAGTCTTGTTATTTTCTCTTTTTAACTCAGAACTCAGAAATGTGTTCATGCCTTGCCCGGCCACCCCAGTTCTGCCCCATCCACCTGGGGCTGGGCAGGTGAGGCCAAGGCTTCCCTTCCTCCTGGGGAATCATTGTCCGAGCACATGGATGCTCATTCTGGGCAGGACCTGCAAACAACCCGGAAAAGGCAAAAGGAAAATGGTGTCTCCTGTTCGAAAATTTGTCTATGAACACAAATTTTGGACCAGTGATGCAGCCATTGAAGGAGGAGAAGAGTTTAGAGAAACTGAGGAATGCTTTTTTTACACACAGTAATCAAAACCAATGAATGCTGAAATGGACTTTATTGAGCTGCAACACCAGGGTGGTCACAGGAGCCAAAGGTGAGAGGAGCACCAAAGCAGCACCTAGGGCTTTGTTTGGATAGGGTAGATACCTAAAAGACTCCACTTGACAGTACCCAAAATATGGAAAAGAGAATACATGAAATGTTCACAAATTACAGCAATTTGCCCTGCAGAACCGATGAAAACTCTGACCTACTTGAGGAACGAGGGTTATTATATCCATTCTGCTTATCCAGAAAACAGCATTTGACATGTGAGTAAACCATAAAGTTATAAGAAGAAACAAGTCAAGTCATGCCAGTTGTTAAGAGTAATTCTGCAGCTCTGTCTCTGGCAGGAAAGCTCATTGAAGTCATCAGGAATTAGGCGTGTGAAGAGACCGAGGAATTGCATCTCATTTATTGTGGGTATTTAGAGGCAGGGTCTGTACAAGGGAATTGCAGCCTTGGCCTCGTATTTCTGTTCAGCTGCACAGGCTCAGTGTGTACCAGGGATTCAGGTGCTGCCCTGGGAGCTGCTGAAGCACCAGTGCCATGGCAGGGGTGCAGAACCCTCCCTCGAGTTTCAGGCTGCCTTAGAAATGCTGCAGGAAGTGTCCAGAGTGCCTTGATGGGTGATATTCAGCCCCATGGCACCAGAGTTTGATTCTTCAATGGCATAGGAGAGTCCTTCACCTCAGAGTGAGAGCCAGACCAGTCAGCAGGCTGGAGATGGAGTTTGTCCAAGTCAGGAAGCTCAAGGGGCAAGTTCATGATTAGCTAAAACCAATACATAGGGACAGTGCTGGCAGGAGGACAGTCCCACCCCTCTTCCCATCCGTAGCCAAGTCACAAAGGTAGTAGACTTCACCCTTTATCCTTTTGGTGAAACTGTGCTGCAACTCAGCAAAAAAATTCAAAAAAATGCTTTTCTGAGCCAAAGGCAGATTTGAACGCAAACCTCACAGTCAGCATATTTTACTGGGGAACTCAGCCTTCAGTCTTCAGGTGATGATGAAGGATATAAAGCTATTGGAAAGTGTCCATAGGATGCTACGAAGATGGTGAAGGATCTGGAGGAAAAGCCATCTGAGGAACGGCTGAGGTCACTTGGATTGTTCAGCCTGGAGAAGAGGAGACTGTGGGGAGAGCTCTTAACACCCTACAGGTTCCTCTTGGAGGGAAGAGGAGTGGCAGGCACTGATCTCTTCTCTGTGAAGACCAGTGACAGGACCCAGGGAATGGCTGGAGCTGTGTCAGGGGACTTTTAGGTTGGACATTAGGGAAAGGTTCTTTCCCCAGAGGGTGGTTGGGCACTGAACAGGCTCCCCAGGGCAGTGGGCACAGCCCCAAGGCTGACAGAGCTCAAGAAGCATTTGGACAACACTCTCAGGGGCATGGTAGGATTCCTGGAGCTGTCCTGTGCTGGGCCAGGAGTTGGACTTCAGTGATCCTCATGGGTCCCTTCCAACTCAGGATATTCTGTGATTCTGTAATTCTATGACAGAATTCAACTGGTCCTTCATACTGAACAGCCTTCTGAGAAGAGTGTGATGTTGTCACATACTCTATAGGCCAACCAACCTTGCAGGTGTTTTTATCACCTGAGGAAGGACTGACAAGATACCAGCAAGGGGACCCTCACAACACGTGGGAGCGTGGGGACATGAGCCACGTGACATCCTTGTTTTTCCCACTGTTAGAAAATATCTGGTGTATTACCAATCCTACACAGGGGGAAGGCTTTTCTGTGGCAGGTTTTCCTCTTTGAAAATATATATCAGGAAAAGACCAAAGAAGAAGAAGAAGAAGGAGGTGATAAGACAACAATAGATGGGTGATTTCAAGAATTTTCTACATACGCACTTTCATTTTCATAAATGGGAGCTGAATTCACACAGATTTTTTCATAGTGCCTTACATAGAAAAACGGCTTTCCATGGCCCATGGTTGTGTTATTCTGGTTATTCACTGACAGCAGAATTCTACAATAAGACATTTCTTGCAGGACGAGTAACTTCATCCTTTCCTGCATCACAGCTGGAATATTTCAAAGGGCAGGGTGTCAGAGCAGTGGAGCAACAAATTTTAATGTACACAAAGAAGATCTGCCTCTCCGGTTCAGTCAGAGATTTCTTTTTTCAGCTCATACCCTTCAAGATAGTTTGGCAAAG
Source organism: Pyrocephalus nanus (assembly GCA_038380795.1). Taxonomy (NCBI): domain Eukaryota; kingdom Metazoa; phylum Chordata; class Aves; order Passeriformes; family Tyrannidae; genus Pyrocephalus; species Pyrocephalus nanus. Next base: position 3,444,142 of record CM076268.1, read on the forward strand.
CACAGCACAACCCCTCAAAATGCTGCTGTTTTATATGATGGGTGTTAGTTAACCCAGCTTAAAGCACCACAGACAACCCTCATAGACGATATTTCTATTGCAATATAAACCTTGAGCTGTAGTTAATTCTTATCCTCCCCAGTTTGTTGGCTTATTCCACAAAGATTTCCATGATATTCTGTTAGATGACAGCATGGATAACTGAATCATGCAATGAAAATAATTTAAATTACTGTCTCCTGTTAGGCATTGTTCCCTGTGTTTGAACTAACATTCTGTTATTTCCCTTTGCAGCTCATCAGTACCTACATCCAGAGCCTTCCACATATGAGACATTTTATTTCTATGTGCAACCTCAAAGTACATTATAAGCTCTTTTATTTCTTGAACTTGTAGTTTATTAAATGAAAGAGCCTTTCTACATAATATTTCTGGTGAGCATCACATTTTTTGGGCATCGTACTGCTGAGAGGACACAAATTGGAGACAATTTGGGATAAACAGTTTTCAGATGCCCCAAGACTGTTTAAAAGATGATGAAGGATATAAAGCTTCATAAGAGGTGTTTTCTAGTGTAAAACTCAAGAAATGGTAAAATAAAGTCCAAAGAAAATTGGAGTGAGACTCAGTTTAAATTTCAGGGTTTCTAGTGCCTCGTATGTGACCTTGCTCCTTCCTTGTGCAAATGTATTTTGGTTTGGATCCTGCAGACACCGTGTTTCCTAACTTCCAAACTTCATTCTTAGATTTTATCAGGGCAATGATTTCTGGAAAAGGCAACTTCTTTATATGCTCTCCAGACCTTCAAAATCTGACCCAGATGGCAGCTATAACAGCCACGAGAGCCCACAGAGAAATGAACATAAAACATCCAACTGAGTAATAAGAATAAATACTTTGTCAATTTGGTTAATCTCAGGATTGAGCACTGAACATCTGGATACACTTTATCTCAGGAGCTGGGAAACTCTTCTCAAAATTCTACCACAACACATCCCCACCAGCTCAGCTGTTCAAGCGCTTGGCACCGCTGCGAACAGGATTGCTAACCTTGCTAAATGGTGAGCACTCAGCTGCTCAGGGCTGCTGTGATCTCAAACTGAAGATCTTACATAATACTCCCACCAAGTCAGGCTTTAACTTGGCATCCTAGTGGTGAAAGATTAGCAGTGTAACCTGTTCCATCACCTGCCACTCGTCATTGCCTCGGGATGACGTGCTGTCACTTCCTGGACTTCCCCATTTAGGACTTTAAACTATCCTTTGATTTTTTTTAGAATACCTGATAATTCAGAAAATTAAAGGCTTTCTTGATGCATGTTAGGACAAAAGACTTGTTTCAAAACAGTTTCTTTCAGAATAATTGTTTTCAGAAATCACACAAATTGAGACGTGGAAATATGGAGAGCACATTGCCAGAAGGAAGGAATCTTCAGAAAGCAGAAAGATCTTGACAGAAAACACCTACCCTTAAACTGTCATGTGGCTCTTCCTTAGAAGGGACAAATAAACTAGAAAATAATATAATCCATTCTTTACCCTCTGCAGCTTTTCTATCAGAGTTCCCTGCCCATGGCAGGGATGGTCTTTAAGTTTCCTTCCCACCCAAACCATTCTAGGATTCATTCTATAATTCTCCAGACTAAGGCTCTTCTGGGGCAATTTCAGTGAAATGCAGGATTTATACCATTCACTGATTCCTGTGACTTTTGGGGTAGTTCCATGGAAGGGACAGGAGGATAAGGAAAGCTGTCAATCTAATGGCACAAACACCACACAAGAGGTGTCTGCACAGGTGTTGGATGTTGGGACATCAGCACAGAACTGACCTCACCTGAGAGGACGAGGTTTCAACTCACCTGACTCTCTCTGTTATGTCAGGTTCTTAAAGATCCACAGATACAAAGCCTGACATCTTTTAAGGCTCCCATTTTGCAAAGTTTATGTAACTCTGTGTATTCTCTCCATGTTTAAAAGAAAAAGGAATGTTTAAAGCTTCTTCTTTTAAACAATAGCAGTAAAATAACTTTCATGATCAAAGCTACTATAACAAATCACCAGGTGTAGAAAGGAGTAAAATCTTGTATTTGTACTGATCTTGTACATAGATCTGGTTTTATTGAAAGTGTTTTCAGTCTGTCAGAGGATGCTTAGTAGAAAAGCAAGAATCTTGAATACTCCTGAAACCCCTCTGCAGTGCTCCAGTGTGCCTCAGCCCCATGGAATGCCACCTTTTCAATTCCATTTTTCCCGTGGCATTACACAGAACACAGAAAATGAGATGAACAACTTGAGAAAGAAGATAGATTGGGAACTCTTCAGTGTTTGAAGGGGAAAATCCATGAGAAAAGGAGTTGAGTATTTGTGCTGCAGTAGAAAGCAACACTAGTGTAGCTACAGGCTACATGAATCACAGCAACCACAGAACAGCTCCTGTGAATAAAATGGTAAATTTGCCAACTTAGAGGCCAAAGCAAACCTGTAACAAGCAGCTCACAAATTAGTTGCACACATCATTATCTTCCCAGAAACTTTTACTGACTACACTACCAGAAACAAGGCCCAGAACGTGAGTTTTCCATGTCAAGAAAGTGCTGTAAAGATTTGGTCAAGGTGACTTCAGCTGATACAGGGTCATACTGGAAAACAAAAACCATGTTCAGGCCTAGTCATGCTTGAACCTCCATTATCAATTTTTCTTCAGGAGGATCTAACCCACTAAATATTTTGCCCCTAAATATTTCTCAGTCACTCCTGACTCACCTGACCCCACAGTGGGCTAATGAGGCATTTAATAGATCACCTGTTCTATTTTGTGAGGCCTTTCATAAACACGTGGCTACCTTGACTTTCATCGTTTTTCTGAACATGGCATGGAAACTGGCTGGCCAAGAGACGATGCCAGAAGACACTGCCAAGTACCTCTCAGCCTCTGCTGCCACCAGGAGGTGACACCCACGTGTTCCACAGTGAGCAGTCATGTATTACACAACAAATCATACTGATTTTCTTAAAAAAAAATGCTTGGTCACTGACATTACAATAAATATACTTTAGTTCCTCTATATATTTAATCTTTCAGTGTATTCTTCCAACTTTGCAAACCCAACTGCATGAATTGTTTTGGGGTTGTTTTTTTTTTTTCTTAAATACAGATCTGAAAGTCTGGTTAAATTGACATTTCTAACATTTCCGTAACTGCGATGCTATGGTGTTCTCCTATGTATTTCTTTCATTATCAGGTTATAGGAAGTTGGTTTCCAGAGTGATTTTGTGGTTCTTGCACCCAGAAGTTACCAGCAGTCTGGGCAGTTTGACACCAGCTGCTGCTGCTGCCTGCTCACTGCAGACACTGTGAGTACAGATGATGTGATGGGAATCATGGAATTATGGAATGGTTTGGGTTGGAAGGCACCTTAAAAATCACTAAATTCCAACCCCCTGCCATGGGCAGAGATGCCACCCACTAGATCAGGTTGCCCAGGAACAAAGAAGGCCACTAAGTTCCCTGCTCTCTCTGGAGTGTTTCAATTCAAAGCTCTTTTAATTTAATATACAGGCATTGCTTGCTTTTTACACATAGGTCTTACTTGTGATTCCCCTTAACATCTATATTCAGCTGTGAGTAAAGTCAATTTTTGTCTATGCCTGAAAATATTGCACAAATCCGTATTCAGAATTGCCAGAGATAATGGATACTCAGTGGGGCGTTTCCAGAGGTGTTACCGGTGTGAATGGCCTCATCTGGGCAAAGCGGGGTTTGCTGCTTGGAATCACAGCTGTAATAAGTGCCCAGTCACCACATCCCTAATGAGAGGCCAGAGATCACCATCCTGAGCAACTGCACCTCGGCAAAGCAGGGAGGGAAGGCTCTGTCCAAAGGGATGGGGAGCATTTAGCCAGGAAAGCTTTGGTGGCCTGGGATCAGAGCCGGAAAATCTGCATTTCCATTGACGTGCATTCCCCTTCCAGTGCTGTGCAGAGGGACAGGTCATGTAAAGTGGGGGCCATGACGGATATTAACTATAATTAACTGTAAAAAATTTTGGGGAATCTGGGTTAGAAGTGACTAGACAGAGAGGCAGAATAAAAAGGCTGGAGTTTCTTGCATAGGAATCGAGATTTCCCATAAAGTTAATGTGGTTTTAGAAAAGGCAAAAATTGCTGGCAGAGCAGAGCCTTGAAAGGTTTATGAACAGCAAACAATACATCTCAAAGGAGCAGGCAATTTATACTATTTGTTTATTTTGATTTGTGAAGTTCCCTGGGTTGCGTTGTTTGTTGGTTTTTTTTGTTTGGTTGATTGGGTTTTTTTGGCTATGCTTTACACTTCTTAAGGAAAAGAACTAATCATATGACCATTAGAGGGCACAAGTCTTTTTTACACCAGAGATTTGAGTTCACTGTGGGTCACCAGCCATTTCATGCTCTGGGAACCTCTTAGAGTGACAGCCAAATGATATCAAGTCCTGGTTTTTTTGCACGCACAGTGATGGCAGTCACAAGTAGGAGGTCACAAATAGTCGAGAGGATTTAGGTCTGGTTAGTCCTAACCTGAGACAGAGAAAATGGACTGGACAAGCTTGCTGGAACAGCTGTCCCTTCCTGCAGGGCTTGAGCTTTTAATTGCCCACGGGCAGCCAGAATGGCCAGATGGTTTGTTAGCAGTGATGGGTCCTGGTGGCTTGGACACCTAGGATGGCTGATCCACTGGCCAGAAAGGAAGGCGGCTCTGGATGTACCCTGAGGGGCTAAAACGACCCCATCTTTTCTAACTTAAATTAGAGATAAAAGAGTTACTTTAATTAGCCTGCAAGTGAACACATTCATAGAGCAGTTATGACTTCCAAACCCATGACCTGAGGTGAACCTCGTGTTCTGTTGATTGCTGTGCAAATCACTGAGAAGACACTTAATACCTTCTCTTCAGTGTGGAAAGACAACTCAGGCCATTTCAGCTGGCCCAGGCCTGCTCTTGGGGGTCTCACACCTCCATTCCCTGCAAATCTGGGAGTGGGGAAGGTGGTTTTTGCAAGAGAAGGGTGTCCCATGAACCCCTTCCTTGCAGCCAGCCCAGAGGAGATGAAATACCACTCTGAGCCACTGACATCAACACAGGGCACCGCCAATATCCACACAGGTGGGCAACCAGTCCACAAAGCAGACACTGCCTCACCCAAGTACAATTAAAAACAATTCACCAGAGAATAACTTAAAAAAACCCCTTTTTATTTAGAGCAACACAAGAAGAGCTAGATAGGATTTATGAGCTAAGTTTTTTGGTTGGAAAGCCAATGTGTACTTTAAAGCATCATCAGAGACCGAGAAGACACAGTCCTGAACACCGTGTTGTAATAATTTGTAAAACAGATGAGACAGATTTTTTTTTTAAACCAATTTCTTCCCGTCCATTCAGAGACAGATAAGCCCCCAGCTAAAATTCCTTTTCATTCCAGCGCTTTTAACGATGAAGATGAAATGTGATTTTCCTTCTAACAAATGCTCCGAAAAGCAAAACCAGAAAAAGCTCTTGTTTCTCTGTTATGGAAAATAGGTCTCGGCATGCTGCAAATTCTGCGTTTTACTTACTTTCTACCACAAATGCCTCATCTTTAAAGAAATGAACACTGTAATCATTTTCTCAGATTTATGTTTTCTTTTCTGCCTCATTTGGCACTAATGCTGTGTTATTGCAAGAACAACTGTTCACTGCAACAAGAATGATCTTTAGACTTCTCATCCAAGACCTTTGGAGTCACTGGGAATGAACTGCAAAGAAAGGAAGGGAGGCCGTGGACACGAGCAGCAGCTGAATACTTTCCCACTGACCAGGCAGATTTTCTTCTTGTTGCCTGATGACACAGAGCTGCAGTTTCCTACCCCTTCTCAGACTCTCCTCCAGGTAGAGGCTTGCAGTTTTCAGAACCGATAATAAAACGTGGGTCAAACAGGGTGCAAACAAGCCCCACGAGCAAATTCAGAGCCTGGGAACATCTTCACTCATGAGCGTCCCTGGGATTTGAAACAGTCACGTGCACCATCATCAGGATCAGGATCACAGCAGTGGTAACGAGTGCCACAGCTCCCGAGCCCTCGAGGGTTGAGACATGTGCTGGCAAGCCAAACAGCAATGAGGAGCGCTTTAACAATGAACTTGGAGAAGAATCTGGAGGGAATTAGTGTCAGGCATGTGTAAAGAGGGTTACTTTTCCCATCTCCAACACCTATAATTACATCTCAAACGTGCTAATAAAATCCAGTGGTTACAGTAGGTTTGTTTGTTTTTTTTTCCTCTGTGTCAAAGTTAAGCATGCTGCCGTGACGCCTAAGAAAAAAAAAAAAAAAAAATCAACTTTCTTACACTTCCAATCGCCATGCAATCTCCAGAAGCGATGACGGCTGGGTCAGAAGGGCCGAGGTGCGCTCCTGGCTCCCGGTGTCTGTGCTCGGGAGCGGCCCGCCGCCCCCCCGCCTCGCCCCGCTCAGAGGTGCGGGGCGTAGAAGGGGCCGAGGTACGCGGGGCCGAGGAAAGGGGCGAAGGGGCCGGCTCCCAGCGGGAAGGGGGAGGCCGGCGGCACCAGGACGTTGGCGGCGGCGTAGGAAGGGAAAGTCTGGAAGGGCAGAGCGGCGGGGCCCGGCGGGCTGGGGCTGCCGCCTCCCGCCGCCGCGGGGGATGCTGCGGGGGCCGCGCCGTCGGCGCCCGGGTGCTGCTTCTTCCACTTGGTGCGGCGGTTCTGGAACCAGATCTTCACCTGCGTCTCGGTGAGGCTGAGGGACAGCGCCAGGCTGAGGCGCTCGCAGACCGACAGGTACCGCGTGGCTCGGAACTTGTTCTCCAGGGCCACCAGCTGCTCGTAGGTGAAGGCGGTGCGTGCCCGCCGTGGTTTCCCGCAGCCCGGCTCTGCCCGCCGCCGACGGGAGCCCCGCGGCGAGCCCGGCTCCTCCGGCCCGGGAGAAGGCCCGCTCCCGGTCCCGTCCCCGCTCGGGTCCTCCTCGTCGCGGTCCTGCCCCGCGTCCTCGGCGCCGCTCTCCGCCGGGCCGTGCGGATCTAGGCGAGATGGCAGCGCTCGTCAGACGGAGAGCACCTTCCTCCCGTCACACCCCCACCCCCGCTCCGAACCCCGCGCTTCTGCTCCGGCATTCCCCCCTCTCCCCCTCCCCAAGCATGGAAATATAAGGGCAATCATTAAAAATAAAATAAAAGGGAGAAAAACCCCTCCCGCCGTGCAAGAGGAGCCCCCCGCGCCCCCCCCACCTCTGTGCCACCGCATCCGCGGAGGGGAGGGGGGAGGCGTCGATATGGATTTCTTACCAATTAAAAAAGAAGTTATTAAAGTCCCCTTCTGAAGCGAAATAAATCCCCTCCCCCCTCCCCATCCCCGCGCTAATGGAGTTTCAGATTTGCGAGGGCCAGATCGATAGATGTCATCTATTAAAGGTAAGTTTTAATCGAACAATATTAGGATCAGGCCGGGGGAAGGAGGTTTGAAGTGGGCACCTGCAAGCTGCGGGCAGGAGATAGGCGGGAGTCGGTAATAGGATATCGATCACCGGGAGCTAAGGCATCCTCCGGTGGGGACGGGCTGAGCAATTACCCAGCCGGCCGTCCCGCGGGCCGGGGCAGCCGAGCGCTCCCGCCCCGGGGATGGGGTGCGCCCGGGGGTGCCCTTCCTCGTGGACAAAAAAAAAAAAAAAAAAAAAAAAAAACAAAACCCAAAAACACAAAAACAAAAAAAAAAAACCAAACCCAAACCAGAAACGTGCGGTGCCCCAGTAAGAGCCGCGGTCCATCCGGAGCCGGCGTGGGGCGGCGGTGCACCCCGGGATGCGCCATCCTTGTCGGGCGGTACAGGATGCCCCGCACGCCAGGAGCCGGGAAGGACACATGGATAGCGAGAACTTTTTTTCCCTTTGCATCATCGAGACTTAAAATCCAGCTCCATCCCCCAATTCCCTCGCTCCTGCGGGAGCCCCTCCGGGCGCGGGGCTCCCCTCTATCGGTGCCTCCACCTGCGCGCCCCGCCAGCGCCGGACGGAGAAACTCGAGCGCGTTCCTACCATGTGCCTCTAGTTTATTCCTCCCGCTGCCGGGAGCAGCAGCGTCCTTTCCTACTTCAACTCTTCCCAAACTTTTCTCCCGCTCGCCCGAGCGGGGGGCGCTGCCCCAGCTCCCCGCGGCCGGTTCGCGTCTCCTGCTGAATTTCTGGGGATCCAGGATGTCTAAGATGGAGAAGGAGATTTTACGATGGATGGGGGCCGCCTTGGCCCCGCGGTCCGGGCATTCCGGCATCCCACCCCACCCTCCGCGCTTCCCGGGGACCTGCTGGCTCCCAGCGCTGCGCCGGGCGCGGAGCGGGGCCGCTCCCGAGCCTCAGCCTCGGCGCTGGCGGCGCGGAGTGAGCGGCGGGAGGAGGGTCGGGCGGGGAGGCGGAGGGGCCGGCGGCGGGGTGGGGGCAGAGGAGGGGGCAGCACAGCCATTGGCACGCCGCCCCCTCGCCCCCCTCCCCGCCGAGCTGGCTCCGCGGGGGCGCAGCGGGCGCCTCCTTCTATCCCAGCCTCCCGGCGACGGGGCTTTCCCGTCACCTGTGCCGGGATGGGCGGGGGAACGCGCAGTGAGGTGGGCTGGGGGCGGCCAGGACCCTTCCCCGGGTTCTCCGACAGCGCAGGGATGCGGCTGCACTCGCAGCGCACCGGCAGCTGCCGACCCCCGGGTCCGGAGAGCCCCTCGGCTGTCCCCCCACTGTCCGCTGACACACCTGCGGCTCCCTGCTCAGTGCCGGCCCAGCGGGGTGACCCTCGTGTTCAGAGGGACCCAGAGAGGAGGGATAGCTGCTGCATCCCTCTGCTGCGCTGGCCAGGCTCCGGGCTCCAAGCGCTCCCTCTGTCAGGGGCCACTCTGAGATGTGAAACTACTGCGTGGTCCGCAGGGAGAAATGAGCAGCTTTTTTGTTTTGAGGCAGCTTAGGATCAGTCTCTTTCAGACTTCGGGCCAAACTCCTGCAATTCACCCGTGGTGCTCAGACTGTTCTCAGTGAGTAGGCAGGGAAACTGAGGCTTGCCTATGTTGGAAGAGTTCCTGCCCCACTGAGCAGCCTCTGGACTAACCTTCCTTGCTGTGGGGGGAAGCACTTTGTTGTATGTTCATACCTATAAAGGAGGGCAGGTGAGAGCAGGCCAAGCCTCTCTGCACCACCTTGCAGCAGCCCCGCAATCACTTCTAGCCAGACCTGTTTATTAAAAACATGCTAGCAGTGTATTTCTGTACACCTCTATCTGGTCAGGGGGATGCTTTTCCCTCTCCTTAACATTTCAACATTTGTTAGTACCATAAATAACCAGATAGATTAAGGGAAAGGCATCCTTCAGCCAGGGAAGACAACCCTCAGGAGGAATCTGCTGCTCCACCTGCTTTTATTCCTAGGGAAAGATGCAGAGCACAGCCGTCTTCCTCTTCACAGGTGTCTCAGCCTCAGCAGAACTGGAACACAGTAATCCCAGTGCTATTGCAAAGACCTTAAGATAACAGGAGAACAAGATGATGTGCTGGGTGATGTGATTACAAGTAGCTGTTGTTAATTATGTGGTGGCAGCATCCAACAGCCCATTTGGCCTCTGGGATGGGATACCACAGGTGTGTAGAAGCAAAGGGAGCTCTGGCCCGAGGAGTTCACACTCAGAAGCTACAGGTGGGTAAAGCTTGGTTTTGGGGATGCAGGTGGTGGAGAACTGGGAAAAAAATTCATCTGATACATCTGAGACCACAAATACTTCTCTTAGAGTCGTTGGGTCTGTAGGAGCTGAGAAGGTAAATTGTAGCACTGAGATTAATTTGTGAGCTAACAGACATCTTCAAATATCATCCATTTAACACCTGTATGCACAGCAACCTGCAGACACACACAAACACACGTGTGGAAAGGCACACTTGAAAAAGCACACGCTCAGGGATTAGTTTTAGCGCCCTGAAGTTGGTCCGTTTCCCAGCTCAGGCATTAAAATTCAGCCCGAGTGCTGTCTTCAAATTGCTTTGATGCTAGGTGGGTTTCAACCCTGACCTGTCCTGACGGCAAGTGATGGCTGTAACAAGCTGTGGATCAATATTCATAGCGGGTGTCCTGGGCTGATAACACTATCCAAGACAATGTTCGCTATCGGTGCAGACAGCTGAGATATTGCGCCATTAGTAATGTTGTTTTAAATAACCTGATCCATTTCTGGGTCTATTTAATGAATTTCACAGTTTAGATATAATCTTTAAGGAGAAGCCAGAGGCTATTCCAGAAGCGGTGATGCAAATCAATGCTGCCAAGGCTCCTCTGCTTTCCTTAAAACAAAATGGACTATAATTCCACCGCAGCTCCTTATATATTCTGGGAGCCGCGGCGTGCTATTGATGGTATTAGCAAGGAGAAGGTATTTGAGAGAAAACAGTGTTATCTGTAAAGTTGGAACACAGCTGATAAAATCTTAGTTGTGATGCAAAATTCTTTATATGACGAGTCAGTATTGGGTTTGGGTTTTTGTTTGTTTGTTTGGTTGGTTTTTTTCTTGGTTGTCACATGAATCATAGGATGTCTCGGGTTGGAAGGAACCTTTAAAATCATCTCGTTTCACCCCCACGCCAAGGGCAGGGATGCCACCCGCTAGACCAGTTTGCTCCAAGCCGCATCCAGCCCGGGCTTGGGCGCTCCCGGGGCCGAGGCAGCCGCGGTTTGGCCGTGGGAAGGAAGGAGCAGCGTGTGAGCTGCTGCGGGGCGGAGCGGAGCCCGGGACTGCATTTCCCGGCATCGCCCGGCGCGGGGCCGTGCGGGCGGCGATGGCGGGCTGGGCTCGGGCCGTGCGGGGTTTGCTGCTGGATGTCAGCGGGGTCCTCTACGACAGCGGGGCCGACGGCGGGGTCCCCATCGCCGGCTCGGTCGAGGCCGTGCGCAGGTGGGTGCGCGGCCCGGGACCCCCCTCCGGCCGGGGCGGGGAGTGGGGTGGGGTGGGGGCACCCCCGCACGTGGTTTTGGCACCCCGGGGTCGGCGGTGGTCACCTTCTGTAGGGCATTTAACTTGGAGTGCCACTCCCCTGTGTGAAGTCGCGGACGGAACAGCAAACGGGAACTCTTGGGGTCACCTTGGTGTTTTTTAGGGTTGTTTAAGGTGAGGGAGCCCGCAGACCCTGGGCTGTTGGGGAAAGGAGCGTGGAGGAGTGCGGCCGATCCCATCCTGTTCGGGTTTGTATTTGGTGTCGTCAGTGCACACGCAGCAGCAGGTGATACACGAGAGATCTGACGCTACCCCCGGCAGTCATTTTTAAAATACTACACGTAGTGGCGTGGTGCTTCTGCAGATTGATTAACTTCGCTGTCAAGTTAGCTGAGACTTCACGCAGAAAACTTGCAACCCAGCAGACATGAAAAATTTCTGCACCGGGGTTAATGATTGCCCAGCTTGGAAATGACTCGAAAGCAAAGTGTGGTTGGGATGAGTTAATCCCCGTGCCCACAGGCAGGGACCTCTTTCACTTTTAGCTGGGTGATGCAATCCATGTCACACAAGCTAAGTAAATTTGATTTAAGGAACCTGAATCAAGTAGGTTGACTTGCCGAGTGTGTCTGTACTGGCCCTGCAGGACCAGAGGAGCAGGATGGGGCCAGTGGCTGCAACTTTGTTTAAAGACAAGTATTGATTGGTGTGTCTGCCCTGCTGGAGGAGGTTGTGGGTTTGTATAAGAACCTTTTGGCTCTACATTGATGTTTCACTAACCCACTGCAGAAAATCCAGATCTGTTTCGTGTGGCAAGTGCTGGAAAGAGCTGTGAGCAACCTGGTCCAGTGGAAGATGTCCCTGCCCATGGCAGGAGTGGGAACTAGATGGCCTTTAAGGTCCCTTCCAACCCACACCATTCTGTGACTCTGTGCTGCTGTGTGTACCCCATTTGAAATGTTCTAAAAGTCTGAATTCTGAACCCTGAAAGGTTGACAGCTTGGTGAGCACCTCTGCAGTTTCTGTTGTCTGGGGCCACTCAGCACACAGACACAGTTGTGGTGAGTGCATTATTGAGCAGGAAAATATGCAGGAAGAAATACTGAAAACAGTAAAATGAATCACATAAGGTTAGTTAAATATGTGCCTGAATGTTTGTGGAACCAACTGGAGAAGGTCCAAATGTAGTAGCAATAACAGAAGTATTTGCTGCCTTTTTTTTTTTTTTTTAATAATTATGTCTTTGTTCATACTTCTTGAAACACAGGTAGCAGGCACAGAAAGTGTCATCAGATGAAGCTTTTGTTTCCGTCTGCAGGATCAGAGTTACCAGTGCTGTCAGAGAGCAGTGTTTGAAGCAAGTTTAGGGCTCATGGAGGCTCGTGGCCTTGTTTGTGATGCTCAGCTGGCTGGTGGAAGCTGCAGGTGCCAGGACAGCCAGCACTCCAAGGGAATTCAGTGATGTTAGGCAGAGGGAAAAGTTGCTTCTATAAGGACACTGTCCTGTAGTGCTGTGGCACTGGGGTCTTTCAAGGAGTTGCATGTGTGCAGTGCTTAGCATGGAACAGCCCAGATCATAGCCAGGGCCTCCAGGCATGGCCAAATCAAGCATAAATAGCAACAACTGCATAATTACTGCCAGAGATCAGATCACTCCTTTAAAATTTAGGACAAAGTCAATTAATACCTGTGTTGTGGTTCACTGGATGCTTTTGACATACTGTTTTTTCCTCCTAGGTTTTTAAGCATCGTTTTCTGTCGGGTTGCAGGCTGTTATTTAATAACCTTTGTCACTGCCCTTGCTGAACCCTCTTGCATGGAGTCAATGTAAACTGCTGTTTAACTTACAGCAGTATCACAAATATGCTGATGAAACAACAGTAAAACTCTGGCCTTGGGCTAAAGAAATTATAGGATTTCTCTGGAAATACTGGAAATGTCTAAGCCCTTGTTCCTCGTTACTTACAGAAACCCCCTCAGCAGCTAATCCGACCTGTCTGCCTGTCTGGAAGGGGCTGGGAGCGGGTTTGGAGATGCAATCCAACAACAGGCTCTGGGAGAGCTGCACTGGGAAAGCTGATCTTGCTTGGGCAGGATCTGGTGAGCAATGGAGAAGCAGCAGTCATAGCTGTGGGAATTGGGGGCAGCAGAGTGGAAATGGGGACAGCAGAATGGAAAAGTGACAGGAAGGAAAAAAAAAACCAAACCCAAAGTGTTTTGTTCAGGTCATTCAATGTAGGTAGTTAAGAATAATCATTTTCCTTGGGTAAAGTCAAGTAGCCTTATTTATCTGCCTATTAGGTTGGTAATTGTTCTAGCTCACACCATTTAAAATCTTTATTGACTCATTATCCTATTGCCAGTCGGTCATTAATATTTGTGTCTGCGTCACAGCACAGCTCAGTGGTTTCAAGCAGATGGATTAAAGCTAAAAGGAGCCCTTTTTTTTTAATTAATTCTTTTTTTTTTTCCTGTATCAATTAAAAAGTCATAATTGCAGGTAGCTAGGAACTTGATGCCTTATTCAAATTGATATGGTCTTTTGCTAGAAGAGCTGTCTAAAATCTTTCAGTGCATATGTATGTCCAATAGGAGCCTTAAATACCATTTTGATAACTCATAGTACAGATAGGGACTCTGACAAAATGACAGCTGACCTCTTCTTTTCAGAATGTCTTGCTACATCATCTCCCACACCATTACAGCAATTAACTTAGTGTAACAACATATAGTACACTCCAATAAAAATGATAAGCAAACATATTAATTTGTCATTGGTTTCATGTGACTGAAGCCATTTTGACCTCTTAAAACTGTATTGGCTGCATTATTTCTTTTGTTTCCAGCCAAACTCTGCTATGCAGTTATTCGAGTTAGTGTTTCAGGGAGCAGCAATGGAATTTCTGCCAGCAGAATTTGGCCTGGTTTATATTTATGGTGGCTGCAGGGGGGTTGCCTCTCTCTTGTTTGTTTGTTTTTAGCTGGCAGTACAGTCAGATGGAGCAGAAAAATGGCCAGAGAAGCTGATGGACACTGAAACATCCTGAGCAAGATGACATTCAGTAACACACTTCCCAGTGCTGTAGAGACTCTCTTGAGGAAGGCATCAATAGTCACTATCCAAGTTGGTGTAACCTGTGGTGAAACACTAAGTGGAATGCTTTATTTATTGCTAATACACCTACATCTCTGATAAATCTATGATAAATTACTCAGCCATACTATGGCAGCCAGACTTTACCTGTGTGCCAAAGGGTATTGGCACCCCTGGTTTAACCCAGGAGCCACCGTGCCAGGAGTGTCTTTAAATTCTCCAGAGGCTCTTACTGTTAACTTTGGATGGGGATATTAGCCCAGTAGATGACTAAAAAATCCCAAAGCAGCTTGATAAGATTATTTGCCCCTTTAAAACTTTTAACCCATAACATTGCCTGATTGTTTAATTTACTGCGGGATACGTTTGTTGTTGTTTTTTAAAAATCCTTGTAACAAAGTTAAACACATCTCTTCCCAGTGTGTGGGGTTAACTGGCAGATGCCGTGGAGCAGATCAGAAAGCCCATGGACGAGATCAGAAAGGTGACTTAAAGGCTTGTCCTGGAGCCAGCCCTAACAGTGCCTCCGCGTTTGTGCTCTTGTTGTCTTAATCGATTTACACAGCATTGACACGAGGTGAGCTGGTCCCTTTTTATCTCACAAATAGCAGGGAGCTGGTCTCTTACAAGACAGAAGGTGGTTAAACATCCATAAAAGATGCTCAGCCTGTGCTCTGGCCATTTGCATTTACAGCTGTGCGCTGATAGCGTGTCCCATTAGCATATCCATATGAAAAGCACGCAGTAGTTGGACATTTACAACATCCTGTTGTTGGGTCGGGACGGTGCATCTGTCGGCACAACTTCGGGCGGGGTCCTTTAGAAGAGCAGCGGAAATCTGGGGAGCGGGGAGGCTGTGGAGCAGCTGGACAGCCGCGCTGGAATGAAATACCTGGAGAGTCGAACAAGGCGAAGATTGCGAGGAGAACAAGCGGAACTGGGACCGTAAAGCAATTCAGCTCGTGGGGGTGGTTCGGGATGGGCAGTTGGGAGCTCACAAAGAGCCCTTTGGAAGTGTGTGTGTGCCACAGGGAGCGGGAAATCTTTGTTGTCCCAGGAGATAACCGAGGCACGGCTTAGCACAGCCCGTGCAGAGTTTCAAGGCTTGCTGTGCCTTCGGGACATGTGATAGCAAAGGAGTTGTTACTCTTAGAATGAGATTTTTTCAAATAAACCGCACCGACTCTCGCGTAAATATCGTTTTGTTTGTCTTTGTGCTTGGCTCTCTTTGCGCTTTCTGCCCATGGATCCCGGAGAAGGGGAGGTGTCACTGCCCTTTCTGAAACAGTAGAGACACAGGAAGATGAAGCACTTCTGTATTGTCATATGGCTGTTCCTTGACAGAGCCAGAAAGGAATCCAGGAATTCATCCACAGTGGATGCAGAGTTGTCACAGCTCCACTCTGGTCTGTAACATCAGCTATGCCCTAAGTTTGTGAGAGCAGTGGATGTTCCTAACTCATATTTGCTCTCCTAATCAGCAGTGTTCTTTTTTTCTTTCAAAAAACCCAGATCTGTGTCCCTGAAGTTGTGGGTACTCATGTGCTCTCTACACAAATTGCATGAGTAAGTGCTTGCACTTTTGGAATTTAAACATCATTAAGCTTTAGGGTCTGAGAAATAGAAATAATTCTTTACAAACAAGTGCTGTTTGTATACAGAGTGAGAATTCAACCCTGACGAAGATAACTTTGTTTTGACTGAATTTTTAATGGAGTAAATAGCGGCTTCAGAGGCAAAAAAATCTCAGCTTTTCATGGAGTCACAGAATGGTTTGGGTTGGAAGCGACTTTAAAGATCGTGTAGTTTCAACCCCCAGCCCTAGGACCCCCCCTTTTAGCACAGAATGAAAGCTACTGGAATATCATTCGCTATATTGTCAATACAAATACTTTGCTTAATGCAAATAAATATATTCATGCTCACTGAATGCCCAAAGATCTGGGATTTTTTTCCCCTCCTTGAAAGCTTCAAAGTGGAGATTTACCAGCTATTTAAGGTCTACCAGAGTTTACTTATTTACCCACTTGACCTGTGGTTCAGGTCTTTCAGGTGTAATACATTAAGCTGATTTGGTAATCTGCAGCAATTAAATGCATCTTGTTGCTGAATGAAATGGACCAGAGTTATTTTTCTTATATTCTGCTTTGTGCTTCCTTTCTGCGGATTCCTTTCAAGAGTGTGTGTTATTTTTATTGAAGGCTTAATTCTAGTTTACACTGTTGTGCCATATTATTATCTACCCTTCTGTTCAGGGAGGTGTACTATGATTTATGGTGTCAGATAATTTGTGTGGTAATCCTGGTATCCAGCTGTATTTGATGGCCTTTGTAGAGGTTTCAGCACTAGATGGACTTTGTGTTTGTTTGGATATGCAACTTTCAGTAATTATTTTTACCCCTGAAAAATCCCAAATGACTAAAACACCTAAATAAAAACGTTGGTGGGTTTTTAAAGTTTTCTTTTAACTTCCTTTAGTGATTCTTTCTTTGTTTTTTCCAGTTTTTGCTGTCAAACAGTGTCTCAAAGTGCTGTTTCCAGAGCGCTTATAGTTTTATAACTGTACCTTTCCTTATGTCACCCTTAAGTAACATTGGCCTCTTCTTGTGGCTCCTTCGTATGTGCCTATTAATCTGCTTTTATTCATGTTCAAAGGTAATGCCCTCCCATTTTTTAATCCCTATTGCAATCCCTCCTTTGGATTGCCTCCAAATTATCCACTTCTATATATAGAAAGGTGAGCCATATGGATCTCGAGAGGAAATTGTGCTCGTGAGGTGGCAGATGCAGAGATGAGTTTCAGACACAAGAATGCAAGAGGGAGTGGGGCCAGAAAGTGCTGTGTGTAAGGATTTGTCGGGCCAGCCTTGCTATGTGGAGCAGAAAGCTGGATCACCAGAGAATGGGAATTCTGATGAGCTTGGCTGTACTTGGGACCAATGGCAGGACACTGGTGAATGGAAACACCGGGAGATCAGGGGACAAAAGTAGCATCAGAGATGTGACAGCAAGATTTAAGCAGTCTGGACGTGCTGTGATGGCAGAAATCAGAGGAATGGAAAGGTTTGGGCACTGGGATAGAGAAGGAACAACCTGGGTTTCGTCCACAGTACTCATTGCACACACCAAGTGATAAAAAACACAAGGAAGTTCAGCATTTCTGAGGAATTAGGAGAGGGTTGTGCAACATGAGGATGGGTGAAGGCACTTCTCGCTGGCCTCCTTCAGGCTTCTGAAATAATTATTTTGCTCGGTGTAGTTTCAGAAGGTGAAATTAAAGGTGAAAAATTGCTGCTGTTGAAATTGCCACTGGAATGATGCGATCTGGAATGATTTGCAGAGAAAATAAAATAGATTATTGCCACAAATACACTTTTTAATGCACTCCCCCCACAGGCATTTCCACAGCTGGACCCCAGAAGGGGTCATCGCTTTCAGCCAAAACCCTCTTGCATCCTCAGGTCTGTGTGCTGATCCCGTGGAGGTTCTCCTGGGAAAAACTTGCAAGATCAGCCTCAGAATTAGCAATTGATTTGTAAATGTGACATAATCCGACACTTGGATGTAACCTGTGCATTGCATGGGCTGGGAGAGGGAGTTTTACCTTCCGTGGAGAGCAGTGGTGGCTTTTTAGGTGAATTTCTCCCTGGAAGTGGCAGGGCCAGCAAGGGAGGCTTCCATGGCAACAGAAAAGCATCCCATTGCCTGCTAGACAGCTGTGTCAGAAGGCAGAGATTTTGATCCCTCCCTTGCCCTGATCACTCACCATTCTGTGGCCTGGGTGAGATTTTACCCACTGTTACACAGATTGCTGAGGACTAGTACTGACCTCTTGCTGCAAAACCTGTTTTAGTTCGTCATTTTGAGCGTGTTTTTTACATGCTCTCTAAAGCTGCATCACGTTCTGTGGTTTTCCATCAGCCAGCCAGGCTAAAGAGGTACAAATTTCTGCTCTTTTCAAACTTTCTTCTGGATTGACCTTGTAATTAGAAAAAGTAATTTCTACTTTTGACCATTGTGCTTAGTTTTGTCTTGGCTCAGTTTCGTGCCCTCCTGACAAGAGTTTTTTTTCCTGGAGCACCAGCACCTTGGCCCTTGCAGAGGGCAATAACTTAAGTCCTGCCCAGGTGGGGGGAAGTCCTGGTTTTACTTTCTTGTCTGGTTGCAGGTAAATAACTCTCTGATGCTGTTGATTCCCTGTGTTTCAGACAAGGCATTAGAGTGCTGACAGCTTTATGCTGGAGCACACTGCTATTTGTCCACTGATGCAAAAGACTCAAGTAGCAAAAGTGCTTGGCATGCTTGCTTTTAAATTAAGAAAACTTAAAACACTCCGAAAAACCAAAAGCAGGATAAAAGGCCAGTTCTGGAAATCTCATAACTAGTGCTCTTCCAAACCCCTTTTGAAGTTGTTGTTGGACAGTTGCCAAGCTCAGGCTTGCTGCCTCTTCCAGGGTTTTGCTTTCTGCCCCCCTCTGCCCCTCTCCTCAGGACCTGCTGCCTGTGGGCAGGACTCTCCTAATCCTGTGTTAGGAAAAATCTTTGTCACGAAGGGGTCTATCCAAAATTTGAAGTTTAACCTTTTACCATGCCCTTAGTTGCTTCAGCCACGTTCAGGATGACGTGATTTTGGGGAGTGATGGCTTCTAGCCTAGATTCCAGGACCATTGCTTTACATCAGCTGAAAGAACAGTGTTTTGGTGTGCCCAAAGGCTGCCCGTAAAGGTTGGCAAGGGCGGTTGGCTGAGTCTGCACAAGGTCAGCGAGGATGTCTAATAATTGTCCTAACGCTTTACCTGTTATGGAGCAATAATGAGAGTTTTTTTCATTATTTTCGGGTGAGTGAGCCTGGCAGATGCTGACAGCCAGCAGATGTGTAAAGTTCGAGGTGATTTGTAAGGGACCGGCTCATCTGACGCATGGTAATTGCATTGTGGGACATTGTCACTCAGCCTCGTGTCCTGCTCCAGCAGGACGAGGTAAAGGTCAGTTCAAAGAGCTGCTGTAGTGTGAGGGGCAGCTCAGGGCTGAAATTAAACCCCTCATATCCCTCTCTTCCCTCTGCGTGTGCTCACGGTGTGCCCGGAGCACGGTGGGTGCCCCAGGTCTGGATTTAGGGTTTGGGTTTGGGTGACTGAGGGGTTGTTTTGATCTGGAAGGGGCTTAAATCCCTCCTCTGGTAAGGCTTAGAAAAAGACTGCTTACTACCTGTTGATGTGTTAGTTTAATGTTCATCTATCTGCTTATAATTTTGTGTTTGGACGTTTTTTGTAGCTTCTCTTCAGTGCCTGTGTGCTGTGGCAGCTCCCCGGCAGCTGGTGCAGAGCTGGGGCTGGCACAAAGCTGGAGGGGGACAACTGGCTTTTCCATCTGCTCCCTGCTGCCCTGCCTGCTCTGCTGTGCCCCTCTGAGAAGGGATCCAGCAGGTTTCTTTTGCCACAGAGATGCTTTTAGCTGAGTTTGCCATTTGGGACACCCCGAAAGGTCAGAAGCTGCTCTGCCTTCAAGTTCCCCTCTTCCTGCTTGTGGACATTAGGAGTGATGTGAGTGGGTTTGATTGATGCTGAGCCTGTGGATGTCCCCAAACAGGGAGGGAGAGGCAGCCTTGGGATGTCACAGCTACCTGGACTATGCCGAGTCTCTGCAGCTTAAAGCGCAGCGCTGCCTGTCCATGTGCTCGGCCTGTGCTCCAGTCAGGATCGATTCCTGGTGCTCATGGAGTTGGAGTGGGATCTTTATCATGGCCACGATGTATGGAAGTCAGCTGAAGCCCTGACTGACTGGGTTTCCTGGGTGTGCCTGCTCTTCTGTTCTAAAACTGCTGAGAACTCTGTAACACGCTGGAGATCTTGATAAAACGTCTGTCGGGTATTTCATCTGCTGGTGCCTCATTCTTCTGTACATGCACTCATCTAATCCCTTGCCCTTTATCTTATAAGACATCACACTGCAAATCTTGTTCTTTATTCTTCTCCCGATATCCCCACACTTTGCCAGCACTGGAAATTGCACTTGCTTCTTGCTCTGCTTCCAGAGGTAGGAATAGCAGATCAGTTCAGATCCTGGGGGTTTCCCATTAAACTGGCTGGCTCAGCAGCCGTGCCCCCAGTGCAGTATAGACCCCCCTGGGCAAAGCACCTCACCTGTCAGACAGAGACTTTTTCAAGCCACCTCTTTTGGTTCCTCCTGGTGGTGGCAAAACCTACCTGGCCAGGAAAACTGAAGGAGAGTTTTGCTGTAAACGCGACTGCAGCCAGGATTTCCCCCATGTGAAAGGATTTTACAGGGATCTCCCCCGTGCTGGTAAAAGCTCTCCCTGATTATTTAAGCTCTGAGTTAATAGCTGTTTGCTGATGTGTGTTTGGTGATACTGAGCATCCAGGGATGGCTTCATCCCAGTGTGTGTGTGTGTAATCATGCACATACCAGTGAGTGTGACTGTTCCATAAAAGGGTTGGCAGAGACCAGCAGAGGGGCTTTTTAGGGGTGCTCACTGGGAAGGAAAAAGTGGCTCTTCATTGGAAAGATATTTCTGTAGAAATAAGTCTTCTCTGGTGTTTTTGTTGATTTTTCTTTTGTTTAGTGTTCTGGGGTATTTTAGAAAGTCCTTTTCATGTGGAGTCCCATTTTCTGTCCAGCTTGGTCTAACTCTCTGTAGACCTCACCTGATCCTAAGCATTTACTGAGCTCCTTTGCTGGGGTGATCAGTGATGGTGAGAGTCAGGGATGATTCCAGACTGCTCCTGCTTTGGTCAAGCCTTTCAGAAGTGTAACTGTTTTTCATCTAAAATGTTGAGAAAGAACTGAAGTTTGTAGTACAGGAAAACTGAAGTCTTCGCTTTCACCAAGCTGACCCGTGAGGGTGTTTGTTTGTCTGTGCAAGTGAGTGTTTAGTGTTGTTCCTGGATTCATGTTGTTGACCTTTAAGAGGAGAAAGAATAGATTCTCATTCAACAAATTTCTCCTTCCAGGTACTTGTGAGTCATGGGATTTTTTTTTTTTTTTCCCTCAGGACTGTGCAGATAGGTTTTGCATTTAGAATATTTTTTTTTTTTTTAACCATGGCACTCTATAAAGTTTGTTATGTATCTCCAAATTACACTGCTTTGCTTTTAAACTCCAGCTGAAACCGTGTCTCGAATAACAGATGTGGAATACTGTCATCCCACTGTCACACCAATTGTTCATTGTTCTGAGAAGGTCACATCATAATTCATTAACAATAATTATTCCCTGGGTACACCCTGCACTTCTTCACTCAATTGCTTCATTAACTTGTGAGTGAATCTCACATTCAGTGCTCCAATCAATGAAGATATATTTATAATGTACAAGTGGATGCTATTAGTTACAATATATTAACTGCCTAATTTAAAATAGAAAAGCTATCTTTATGAAGGGCAATTAACCACTAAGTGTAATTGATAATTCGCATATCTATGATTAGGAAAGACAAATAATAAGAAAGAAATGAATCACCAGCGTTATGAAAGAAGACACTGGCGTGCAGTTTTAATGAGTGGAAGGGCCTCTCTGGGTCAGGACCAGATTTCCAAGAATCCTTTGACAGAAATTTCGTCATTGGATGTGTTACCTCGAGGTGGTTTTGGTGTTTGGACCAACCAGTTGAGGTCATCTTCCCTAGAAAATGAACCCAGCATTATTTTGTTGTCTTGAGAATCAGTGCAGGGACTTTCCTAAGAGAAAAGACCTTTTTCATCCTAACACAAAGAAAAGTAATAATATTTTAGTAAGAATTTATAAGCCTAGTGCCAGATTTACTTGGGTGTCTGAAACTGTATGAGTTCAGGTCCTGAAAGATAATTATACACACATTCACACGGAATCTGATAAAAATTAGTAATTTTCATATATTGAGGAGCTGAGTGACAGTCCCTTTGGCAGATATTTATTTATTTTTTTAAATTGTGATACATTTTCAATGTTTCTGATTTTCCATGGCCCCTTCAAAATATGTTGGGTCTTCAAAGAGCTGAAAAGTCAAAACTCATCCCTTCAGAAATGGCCTTTTGGTGACCAGTAGGTCATCACAGCTTGGGCCAGGAGAAAAGCCACTCAGAGGGAGAGAGCTTGCAGGAGATTCATGGAATCTTAAAATGTTTTGGGTTGGAAGGGACCTTAAAGATCCTCTTGTTCCACCCCCTGCCATGGGCAGGGACACCTTCCACTAGACCAGGTTGCTCCAAGCCCCGTCCAACCTGTCCTTGGACACATCCAGGGATGGGGCATCAACACAACTTTTCCAGAATACCAATCCTTGGCTCTGGACATCTGTGGCCATGTTTTCTTCCCCTGAGAAACATTCATTAATGATCAGTTGAACTACCATATTTTTCAGGATTACCCACCAAGTAACAGCACAGGTGTCATGATCAAAGTAACTGAATCCACGCCAGTGCTGCCACAAGCACCACTGCAGATAACTGGCCTCTCACCTGGAGTCTGCAGACGTGCCAGGTCCTGCTGTTGCCTGCAGCAGGTGATCAGGAAGTGGAAAGGTGAAAATCCAAGTTCAGGTGTCAAGAGCCAGGGGTGTCTCACCAGCTGCTGCTGTGCAGTGCCTTCAGGTCAGGTATGTCAGCATCCACGGACCAGCTGGAAGGAAAGGAACTAGAGTTAAGTGTTTTTATGTGTGGAGGGAGTGTGTGCCTGCCACGCTGGGGTATTCTGGGGGTGGTGGACACCCCCTGTGCTGCCTGTCCAGAGGGGCAGTTGCATGCTCTGACAGGGGCTCTGCACATGGAAACTGCAGCTGCAGTGCCCAGAATTTAACATCATTTTTAGCAAAACTGATGCCCTGAGCTCACTTTCTGTGCCCATTTCACCCCTGCACTGCTTTACCCCCCTTCCCTTCCCTTCCCAGGATCAAAGCATCTGGCCTGAAGCTGCGGTTCTGCACCAACGAGACCCAGGCCACGCGGGAGAACTTCGTGAAGAAGCTCCGGGGGATGGGCTTCGACATCAACGTGTCCGAGGTCACCGCCCCAGCCCCAGCAGCCTGCCACCTCCTGAAGGAGCGTGGCCTGAGGCCACACCTGCTGGTGCACGACGGTGGGACACTGCAGCACACCTGGAGGGGTGGGGAAGGGTTTGTCTGGCGCGTTGTCCCAGCCTTGAACGGGGAGCTCTGAAGAGCAGTCGATCCAGGCTTTGGTTTAAAGGGAAACACAAGTTTGGGGGAAACACCGTCAATTCCGTGGGGTCTGAAATGGGGAGGAATTTGGGAATTTATTTTTTATTTTTATTTTTTCCCCCACTCTCCTTCTGTAGATCTTGTGCCTGAATTTGCCGAGATAGATAAAACGAACCCAAATTGTGTGGTTCTTGGAGACGCAGCAGAAAACTTCACCTATGCAAACCTTAATGAAGCTTTCCGGGTTCTGATTGGGATGGAGAAGCCTGTCCTGATCTCCCTTGGAAGAGGGTGAGTCAAGCTCTGGTTTTGTTTCCTCAAGTCTTTGCATTTTTAAATTTCCACCAGTGTCTTTAATGGAGGCCAGAAATTGGTGTGGGCATTCACAGTGCCAACTTTTAAGCTGTCAATCTGTGCATCTGGGCTGAGAGCCTGATCTGCCCAGGTACCTGTCAATGAAAAGGACTTTTGTTGCTTTACAAGAGCCCCTTAAAACCCCATAGAAATCACAGAGAGTTTGGATTTTGTTGTGTGCAACCCCCAAGTGAGTGAGTATTGCAAGAGGCCAGTAGGATTTTAGGCATTGCTTGTCTTTTTGTCTTTGCTCCTGCAAGATCTCAGAGGTGAGAAATGTTGGTTTAACTGCTGCCTGTAGCCTGAAATGAATATAAATGATTTTGAATAGTGAAAGGAACCCCAAAATCCAACAGGCCATGCTTAGATAAAGGGCTGTTGGTATAGGTTTGTGATGCAGTTTGATGTTTTTGGTGCTTTGGTAGAGACAGATCCATATTTTTTATAGTTTGAATATCAAGTAACGTTTTTGATTATTCTCTGTCCATTAAAGGTAAATTTTGATCTCCTGCTTTTCACATGCAGGAAAAATTCAGTCAGCGACTTTAAATGTTTTCCTAAAACCAGTTAATTTATATATATTTTGCGGTTTTTAAACAGGAGGTTATTAATGCCACTGCTGAATATTGCCAAATCCCAACAACCTTGCAGGAGTTACTCTTATCTGCTGTGTGATGTATGGGCTTTAAAAAGACTGGGCACGTTTAGCTTGGGGAAACTGTAGTGACAACTTTTCTCAGTGGTTCAATAGACCATAATGGGCATGAAAACCCTCCTTAGTTTGTAGCTTATTGATCCAGCTGGGTAGAACTTAGTGGGAAGGAGCAGTTAAATTCATTGTGTTGCCTTACCTGACACTCACGCTCTAATCCTGCAACACGGGTGAAAAATCCTCACTGCTTCTCAGAAGGATAAAGGGAAAATGTTGAGCCCACAGCAGAATGGCTAATGTACATAAAATAACCAGGTTTTGTGTTGTGTAACATCATCTTTCAAAAAGAAATATAAAATCAACCCTTCTTTAGGAATTGTAGTGTGTTTAATGCAAAAATGCCTTTGCACCTTGTGCACATGAAAGTTTTTGTTTGGTCATTCGTTGGCATAAATTAATTAAAACCCCAGACTTGCTGTTACTTATTTTGAATGTTATTTTTTATGTAAAAATATAGATTTTTTTTTTTCCTTTGGATATTCAGAGCTCAGTTTTCACCGTGAGCATTTAGTTTTTCTGTAATGATTGATCAGGTAGTTAACGTGACTATGAGTTCTCTGGTGAGTTGTCTGATTCAGAGAAGGGAGATTATAAATTGCAAGAGTTGTTCCCCTGACTACAGAAGCCTTGTTGATGCAAAGGGCAGTATAGAAAACCCAGCCACCAGCCAGCTTCTTTTTTAAAGTGCAGAACCAGCACAACTGGGTGGATATTTGTGAAGTGGGCAAGTAGGTTGGTTTTGGCTGAAGTTTTAGTTCATTCCCTAGAAAACCAAAGTGTCGGAGTCACTGAAGCAGAATGCCCTCCTCCTGAAAATGGAGTGATTTACATTTAGCATCTGTTTTGGGCTGAGAGTGGGAATTGGCTTTGTAATTTCTTCTGTCATGCCACTGTC
The DNA here is from genome assembly GCA_038380795.1 of Pyrocephalus nanus. Classification (NCBI taxonomy): domain Eukaryota; kingdom Metazoa; phylum Chordata; class Aves; order Passeriformes; family Tyrannidae; genus Pyrocephalus; species Pyrocephalus nanus. The sequence continues at coordinate 3,469,322 of CM076268.1, forward strand.
AGAAAATTAAGCTGTTTACGCCAGACTATAGAAGGTTAATGGCTGCTCTAGCAAAGGTCAAGTGGTCATTTTAAAGGAAGGCTATGCTGAATAATCGAAAATGGCAGAAGGATAAGGCATAAAATCTTAACTGACTGCTCATCCTACCTTTTTTTCCTTTCATATAGAAACCTGTCTTTGCTCTGATCAGGAGAGCTTGGAAGGCCTACATTAATGTGAATTGCTATTCCAGAAAAACACTGTAAAGATAATATCTAATTTCATGAGCTTCATGGCAATAGGGACATTTTTAGAAGGAGCAAAATATAGCTTAGAGGGCTTTCTTAGTCACAATAAACAGTGCCCTGGCCTTCCTCATGTGGGAGGCGATGGTGGTCAACTGTTTGGGGTCTCCTTGCAGATACACTGAAGGGGTCACAAATGCTGGTTGGTGCCAGCCCTCGCCTTTTATCTGCCAGGGAGTCTCTGTCACTGTGCAGTAAAACACTGACCAAGTTCATCCTTCATATGGGCTCGTTGAAATCCCTTTGAACCAGCAGAGTTGTGTCCCAGATGGGCATCTGGTCTGAGACCTTTTCCCCGAGCAATGCTGAGTGGTGCTGAGCCTGTCCTTCCCCTAATTCCTGGTGTTAAATTAAGGCTCTGGATTTTCTGATTACCTGACTTTTCGTTGCAGCCATATGGACACCTATAAAGGTGCAGAAATCATAAAATGTGGTTTCTTTGTGTTTAACTGCCAGCGTTTTCATTTCATGGGAACTTTATCGCTCTCGTTTCCAGACGCTACTATAAAGAAACCGATGGTCTGAAACTTGATGTTGGAGCATATATGAAGGCACTGGAGGTATTTTATAGCTTGAATTATGCTTACTCGCTCTGTGCACCTTGTTAAAAGAGTAACTGGTATAAATACAGGCCATCTTCTGTAATTACTCACCTTGGTGAAGGGAGTTTCCACAGATCGGAACTCATTTGCTGCATTCTAAAGATGAGTGGGTTCATTTGTTTTCTGCCTTTGTTCTTTTTATTTTTTTAATTTTTTTTTTTCACATTAAAATGTGAACTTTTACCGTTGTGGCACCCTTTTTTTTTTTTTTTTTTTGGAAGTGAGGCACTTGCAAGGAGGAGTCAGAAAAGGAAAACATGGAATGTTGCCTGCGAGATATCCAAGAGAACCTGAAGGTCCATTCTGTGTTTGGTGTAGTGTTGTTTTTGACACAGCCCTTGCCCTTGACAGTTTGCAGCAAAAGGCCCTTATTCAAGGTCAATCCTGCTTTTAAGCCTGATTAGGTCTGTGCAGAACCACAGCCTGACAGATAAGCCAACCTAAGGGTGAGAGAAGGAGAGAATCTTTATTTTCCCTTTTATAGGCTTGAAGAGAGATTAAAACCAGTACATAGTGAATGCAGAGAATAAAGCAAAATAGGGTAAAATATAAACACAGAACATATATAATGTCTACTTTTATAATGTATACTTGCAGCACATTAATTTGTATCTGTGTGAGTTTGGGGGGAAAGTTTTTGCCTCCCAGATTAACTTCAGGCTTCTTGTCTAGGAACAAGCTGGAAACAACTGTTTAGGCATAGCACTGATATTTAGTTGCAGGGAAATGTAACTTTTCAAATCTGGCTGGTCACTTGAGCCATTAAAATTAAGCCAGGTGGTTGAAGAAACCCTCTGCACCTTGTAAGGCCCTCCAGTACTTTTTATGATTTCATATAAAGGATGTTTGTTATGTCTCTAAGAGTGATGCTCTCAAAAAAAATGTGCAATACTGGAATCGAGTTTGAAGATTGTTCCAGGGTGGAGAATGTAAAAGATTCGTAATTTGAGATGTTTCAAGAAGAATTTTTCTCCTGCCAGAGAATTTCAACCACTTCTGATATCCAAATTCCCTGATATTCACCTTTACCCACCGATCCATTGTGTTATTTAAGGGCACAAACCAATAGTCACATAGTTTTTATAAATGGAATGATGGAGCTGAACAAATGCTTTTCCAATCAGCTTTTTTTTGTGTCTCTCTCTTCTTTTTTTTTTTTCCAGTATGCTTGTGATGTTCAGGCTGAGGTAGTGGGAAAACCATCAAAAAGGTTCTTTGAGTCAGCCCTAGCAGAAATGGGAGTTCCACCAGAGCAGGTAAGGTTTTCAGATGCTCTGAGCACGGGCTGTGCCATACATTTATGCCCCCTGATGCATTTCTTTCTGCTTTGCTATAACTTTGGAAATCTATAGAATGTGACCAGGAGGATGTGGTAAACTTTGGATGAATATGCAAATATTTTTTCCAAATGCAGTATGTTACACATGGTGCAGAGAAATATTTATGTTCAAGATCCTCCCATTAATTACTTAAAAAAACCCAAATAAATAGAAAGGAAAAGAAAAATGGTTAAAAAATACTGCAGAGGAGAAAAACCTGTGTTTGCTTATTCTGCCAAATAATGTGAATAGACAAAAGAGAATTGACAGCCAAGAGGGTAAATGCCAACAAGTATAATTTCTCCTTCCCTGTTCATACTTCCCACCCTCCTGAAAGGTATGACATAATTTTCCCTGCCTTTTTCAGGGTTCTTTTTAACTTCCTGCTGTTTCCCTTTTTATTCCCAGTGTCAGTGTGTTTTTTTTTTTTTTTTTTTTTAGTAAAAGGGAAAGGCGGATGTAAAATATTTTATAATTTTGCTGAATGGGAAGCACTGACTGACCCCAAACTTCCTCCTGTATTACTGGCTTTCCAGAAACATGCTGAATGTGTGGGGCTTCCTTATACAGCCCATCTCCCCCCTCTCTGAAGTTGTTCCCAGCTCCTCTTTATTGATTTGTTGTTATGTCACACGGGACATAAGGATGAGTATGAGATGACTCACAAGCAGCAGTGAATTACAACGTAATAATTCCATCAGGGGAGGTTGGGTGACATTATAAACAACAGGAGCAAAGTTTGGGTGCCTTGTAGGTCCCTCGAGCCTGGAGATGAAATTATGGCCCTGTAATTCAGTATGTGCTTGAGTTTTGCTTTATTAGAGAGTGAGGAGATGGAAAAGACCTGGTAGGCCGTCTAATCCATCTCCTTCCCAGTGCAGGAATGTTCCCTGCTCCACATTTATTGATGTTTGGTCCAAAGTAGTTTTCAGTCAGCCAAACAACCAGCCTGCTGTGATCACTACCCCAGGGGCAGTGATCAGGTTTTATGTGCAGGCAGCTTTTCCTGAGATTCATTGGGATGCTTCCCTTTTAAACTGCATCTCCTTATTTCTAGTTTTACCCTAATCAACAACAAATAACTGCTTGCCTTCCTGGTTGTTTTCTCTCTCCAGTTATTTATAGGCTTGTTATGATTAAAGTAATTGTCTTTTACTAAAACTGTGTGGTTTAGCTCTCAGCAGCTTCCCTCAGTTTTGTCCCTCTGGCTCTTTCCTGTGCTCCCTTCAGTTTGTCCATATCTTCAAAATAACTCATAATATCCCAGAAATTATTAATTATTCAAACCATTCAACCAACTAAAAAACACCCAAACCCTTTTCAGACACAGAGTGACATTTGGAAAAAAAAAAAAAAAAAAAAAAAAAGGCTGGAAAAAAGAATAAAACAAAACAAACAAATAAACGAAACAATCCAACTACAGAGCTCAGGCCTTGGATACTGTTTGTGTAAATCACGTACATAAATGTTTGTGTTTCCTTTCTGCTCATATCAGAAATGTTTGGTGTGTAGGAGTAGGGGGGGAAGGTATTATTCCTGAGTTTTCTATTCTGGTGATCCTGTGAGTGGCATCACTTGTCCTTTTTTCATAGACAGAGAGGTGCAGGAATAGTCCCCAGAGATTATTTATTCATTTTCAGCTGTTTGCCATAGTGCCACCAGTGACCAGCTTTATATTTTGTGAGAGTTTTGGCTTTTGTTCATATCGTTTCTAATATTAAATGTCTTCATTGGTGTACTAATGTGTCTGGTCTGTAGGTATAACATTTTGTTTTCAGAGGGATTCAAAGTGGAATGTGTGCCTAACCAAGGAGACACCACTGCATAATGGCACCAGTCACTCTGTGTTTTCCACTACGGAAAAAATAATCCACACTGCTGGAGTTAAAGCCGGGATCAGGATGCACATGTGTAGGAGGAACAAATTAGAGCCAAGCAAACTACCTTAATTCTAACACCTTTTTCTAACTTCTGAGTGCTTGACCTTGCAACTTTAATGTTCTTTTGAGAAGGATTTGCAGGCTGGTTTAGTTCGTGGAACATAATAATAAAACCTCAGTATATTCAGTTTAAAACCTCAGTATATTCACTTCAGTAAGTTCCTGTAATACACTGTGTTACATTTTAATCTGTCTCCTGAATGAGCTGTACTTCTCTGCATTTGTAGTGACATGACAAGGGCTGGTTTGACTTGCCTTTACTTCTACAAAATGTTTGCCAGTGATTTATTCCACCTGTGGAATGCATTTAATCCAAACCGTCATTAAACCATTTTGGGTGAGCAGCGCTTTTGAAAACATATTCCAGTTTTCTTTCACCTGACTTTTAATGAAAAATACCTTTTTAATAAAGCTGTCTCACCGCAGTAATTCGAGACAATGGCAATTCTGAAATTCCTCAAGCTGCTTTAATCAATAAAGTTATCACCAGTCGTTTCCCTCGATAACTGCTTCTTACTGAGACCCTGACTTTGCCTTCTGCTGCTGAGATGTTTTCAGCCTGCACTTAGAAGAGGAGGAACTCCCCAAAGTCCAATTTTCATTTTAACCTTTCCTCAATGGCCTAGAAATAACAGATTGCTGGTATTACTTTAATAGATTGGAAATTTAAACCTCTTAGAGGTAACCAGACCTATCTTACAATTCAGTAATATGACAAAGAATAACACATCTTAAAGGTTACTGAAATGCCTAATTCATATGTTTTAAGGCAGCTGTCACAGTGGATGATTTTTACAGCTTTACAATAAAACCTAAATAATGTTAAGGTTCTGGTAGTTTCATATAATCATAAAAAGTTCTCTCTGTAGCAAATTGTCCCGTTTTAATGGGAGTTATGGCAGGTCGTGCTGGAGTCCATAAACTACTGGTAGTTAAGCAATTCCCATTTCTGCCACCTGCAAGTCTCAGGTGGGAGTTAGTGGTGCATGAGAGCAGAGGGAGGTCACCCAAGAGTGGCACAGAGAACCTGCTGCCATGCCAATGTCACCTCCTTGCTCACCGGGCACGGCAGGGGAAGATTTCCCACCTCCAGAGGAAAAGTGAAGTGGCCAAGTGAAGATTCAAGCTTCAGTCCTGATGAGAGCTCATTGAGACCTGGCTGGCCCTGCAGCCTTTGGAAATCTAAGACAGAAACATAATTAACAGTAATATGGGATCCTGAAGCCTGGGAGATTACCACGTGGACCAAGGGGAACAGGGAGAAAAGTAAATGTGTCGTATTTCTTCTGTAAAGGGATTTAATGCATTAATCAAGATTTGGTGTATAAGCTTTATTTCCTTATGGCCCTGGCACATTTAGCTTGATTAAGGTTATTAAGCCTGTAGCAAAAATCTGTTTAGGCATAAATATGTTTGACTCTGTGTTCAGTATTCTGGTGAAGTTAGCACACTGCCTTCTGTGCATCTCACTGCATCCTCTGTAGGCTTCAGCCTCCAAAACACTTGTGTCTGAGCTCATCCTTGTAAACCCTGCACTGCAACACGAGCATGGTTGGGTAAATCAGGATATTCTTATCTTTCTGCCTCATTCATTTTCTTACTCCGTGATTTGTTTTCTGATCAGACATTTTTCCGTGGTTTTAGTGACTGCTAGAGCTCTGTTTGCAGACAAAAATCACCTGAGGTTCCCATTCACCACCCCAGCAGCATCTCTGAAGATTTGCTGGCTTTGGCTGCTTCTGTGGGGGGAAAAAGGGTGGCCCCCACCTCCATTCAGCTCTGGGTCTGTGGCACAGACAGCACCAGTAAGATTGCTGACCTGTGGGGATTGTGCTGTGCCTTCCCACTCCCAAGTTCTTGGAGGTCATGTTCATGTCCTCAACCCCCAATGGGGGTTGAGTTTGATGGGGACCCTTCCAGAGCAGTGGCTTCTCTCAGCTGTGGCACATGCGTGCTTAGCTCACTGTGTAAACCACACACACCATCTCTCACCAGCTCTGTGGCTTAGGGAAATATAAATCACATCATCCTGATTCTTTGACGATTTGTCTTGAAACCAGAGAGACTCACTGTATTTTTTTCTTATCCCTTCTTTTTAGTAAATTTGTAGCTGATCTAAAAAAAAAAGTAACTCCTGCAGAATGATTGAACAAATTAATGGTGTGATCCCTGTGTAAGATGTGAACACAGACGGGGATCTTTTAATTCCTGCTTTCAGTGGGTATGTGACCTTTCAGTTTTATATCTTTCTCTCTCTTCTTACCATATTGCAGTCAGAGAGGAAGTTAAACCCAGGTTTGACAGGTAGAGTTTTTTTTATTTCCCTTGACAGCGCACCTTTTGACCTCTATCTTCTTGCCAATGATTTTTTAAATCCTAAATGATTTGGGAATAATTGCTCCTCCTTTAGTGATTATTGTCCTTCACCGATAGTAAATCTGTGGAGTCCCTGGGGGCTGGAGTACATTTTTGTATGCGTATGCCACAAGCTGGCCTGGACAGGCATCGCTGCTCAGCTGCAGCTGCACTCACAGAGCTGCCACAGTCTTGCAGGAAAACTTCCCTGGCTGGGGTAAAATACAGCCCTGGTGAGCAAGAGACCGTTTGTTGGGCTGCCCCTGCTCTGCCCGTTCCCCTTGTGAGAGGAAATTCATTTTTAGGGTTATGAGATCACAGGACTGAAATTGTCTTTATTTCGGAAATCTCATCCTCAGCTTCAGGGTTCAGGCTGAGCAAGGGCATGCAGGTGGTGGAGGGCAAGTCTCTTCCCTCTCTCCCTCAAGGAGGTGTTGGAAGGTATTTTGTAAGAGGAGGGGATTATAAACTATCAAAGCCAGTGATTAAATATCTTGGAGCAGCTTGGGAGAAGCTGGTAACGATGGTTGGTTGGAGCGGTGTTGCCCTGTCCTGTGCAGCTCTGCATGAATGGGATTGTTGTCTTTTTCTGATCCCTGCATACATGATTTATTTACTAATTCCTTAAATTTAACCCATCATTTTTCTCCTCATTTCATATGGGATTCCTTGTTTGGAGGAGTGGCAAGGAAAGGTGAACTATCTCCAGGAGAAGGCATCTTTTCAGGAACACACGTGTTTCCCTGAGCAGAGAGGAGAAGGAAAATGGTCCAAGAGTGGGAGGATGGGCAAGGTTGAGCTCTGCATAGTCTTTTTAATGTAGTTTGTTTATTAGTATTTGTATAGACTTAAGGTGATGGTAACACAGGCCATGCTAGGCCTGTACATATTGTGTCATATTGTGCAAAAGTGAATAATTTCCATTTTACAGTGATTTCCCAAATTTCTGTATCATCCTGAGAATGGGTTGGAATCGAGCTCTCAGTGATCACAAGCTTAAGCTTTTGACCAGCTTGTGGAATACCAGTTTTAAGAAGTTAAGCTTAAGTTAAGCTGCTTGGAGCATAACAGAAATGGATTGTTAGGAACAGAAGAGGCCTAACTTCGTAAAATCCACCATTTTCTTTGAACTGTGTGCCCAATCCCTTTGATTTTTGTGATTGATTACAAACTGCACGGGCGTGTGCTGCCTCAGGACATTCCTGCAGGAGCCTTAGCGTGAATTACGTTCGAGGTAGGATGACTTTTAATCAATCCGATGGCAATATTATCGTGTTTAATTTGTCTGATGGCGGTATTAAACATCAAGTCAGGCTGTTTGTTATGTCAGAGGCGTGTGACGTGTGGCAGAGATGGAATTCACGGCAGTTTTCCCGTATTTCCTTGCCCTGACAGGCCATCATGATCGGAGATGACATCGTGAATGATGTCGGGGGAGCCCAGCGGTGCGGGATGAGAGCGCTGCAAGTGAGGACAGGGAAGTACAGGTCAGTGCTCACCCCACACATTCACGGGACCAGACTTGTTCCATGCCTTTTCCAGCTCCTTTCCTGTTGGTGTCAATGCAGACTTGCAGTTGTTGTCTGCACAAGGCACCTCCTTGTGCAGCATTGGGTGGATGGTGACATTTTCATTTGGGAAAACACTGTGTGTGTGTGTGTGAAAGTGATGGGAAGGGGAAGGCACAAGGTCTTTGGTCTTTTAGATAAATATTTTTTGCTAAACTACTGCTGTATTTTTTTCATCCCACTGCATAGAACCGGTGTGCTTCCTGGGGTTTGTTTATTTTTGTCCTTGCTGCTGCATGGAAGTGTTGTGTACTTGATATAAGACGTGTCTGAAACTTGTAGCAGGGTTTGGGTTACAAAATTAGACTGTCAATTCAACAATCTCTGTGGGTCATCTCCCACAGCTTTATGAAGGACTCCATATGTCTGCTCTTCCCTCCAGACACATTGAGCACTGAGGTGTCTGAAACAAGAGAGCTGTTTCTTCATCTCTTGCCTTTCCAGGGTGCAGGATCCTGCTCATCTCTCCCAAATGGCCCTCCAAACCCTTCTCCTTGCAGGTGTCTCCTTGATCCTGTGCTTTTCACTGAGTTTTCACAAGACCAACCTCCTTGCTGTTTCTGTAAGGTGATAAAATAGTATCCAGAGCCTTGATTGTAATGGACACTAAGTCATGGTCTTTTAAAAGACAGGTACAAGTGTATTGTATTTTCTGTAATTTTAAGATAGTACCTCTCAAAATCAGTTATTTATCTCAACGAAGTTTGAAAAATCTCAAAGATTAAAGGAGTAAGTATATAGTTTGTGCTGTTGGGATTATTTGTCTGTAATCTGTGCAGTCCCAGGAGCTGGACTCGATGATCCTTGTAGGTCCCTTCCAACCCAGGACATTCTGTGGTTCTGTGATTCTAATCCCATTAGTTTCCTAAAAGAGAAAATAAAGATTCAGTGGTTGATTTTATTCTGATATTAATTCACACTGTGAACCCACATCATAATGCCACACAGATACAGGTGTCACTGAAGGAGGTATCTCTGCACACAGAGTTAAATCAAATCCTTCCTACTGACCAAACCTCTCCTGGGCCATACTTTGCCCATCATGAAATGTGCCACAGGTGATGCTGTGTCCAAACTGTTCAGGCAGCTGACATAAACTGTGTGATTATACACACATAAATATATATAATCATATGCTGAAAAAAACCACATTTTCTTGTATCAAGTTTGAGTCATGATTTCACAGCTGAGAGGGAGTCACCAGCTGTTCTAGATTGTTTTCCAGTGTTTTGTTTTCTGTTTCAGCGTGTGCTTGGTGTTGTCTGAATTCATGTACTGTTGCACAGCAGTGAAATACAGATGAGTGTCTCAATTCCCCATGTGGTGCCAGGCCTGCTGTTAGTAATTGGGAATAAAATGAAATGACTCTTGTTTGCCAGGAGAGGTCAGAGGTGTATCTGTATTTTTAAGGGCGACTTAGAAAATCAAAACACACAGTGAGTAGTGAGAGAGACAGAAAAAAAAAAAAGCAAGCGATGGGCAAGATCAATTAAAAATAACAGAAAATGTAGTTATTTGGTGGTGGGTTTAGTTTAAAGTAGGATATGTGAGATTTTGCATAGGCCCTTGGTCCTTGGTGACACAGAGCTGTGTGCTGCACCCGAGCACCTCTGGATGGCATCGTTGGTTCATGCACATCGGTGTCAGCCACAGCCTGGGCTCCTTTTCCAAAGGTGTAAAGCTCAGTGGTTGTCAGGGTTTTACTGGAGCTGCTGAGTGCTGGTGCAGTGGGATTGCCACAGGTTTCAGTCACAGAATCATGAAAACACAGAATGGTTTGGGCTGGAAGGGACCTTAAAGATCATCTTGTTCCAGGCCCCTGCCATGAGCATCGTGCAGCTCAGGACGTGGGTGATCACCCCAGCTGAGTTTTCTCCATGTTTCTACAACCTTGAGTATTTTTCTTCCATTTCTACCCCAACAATGGTGCCTCACTTCAGCAAAGTGAGTGCAGAGCTGATTTGAGAATAAAATAAAAAATAACAAAGGATCTATCAGAGGAACCATTGCATCATTTTTAAGTCGTCCTATAGGTCCAAGGGATCCTGTTGTCCCCCTCCATCCTCACCCAAATGCTGTCTCTGGCTGGCAGACATCATCACCTTCGGTGCACAAGTGTGCTTTGGGGCAGCTCTCCTTATTTCAGTGGTCAGTGCAGTTTACATGAGCATTTTAGATAAAGGTTCCTCCCTCAGAGGGTGGTTGGCACTGAACAGGCTCCCCAGGGCAGTGGTCACAGCACCAAGGCTGACAGAGCTCAAGGAGCATTTGGACAACACTCTCAGGGACAGAGTGGGATTGTTGGGGTGTCTGTGCAGGGCCAGGAGTTGAATTTGATGATCCTTTTGGGTCCCTTCCTACTCAGGATATTCTCTGATTGTGTGGTTCTGTGATTTTTGAGGTCTGCTGCTCACCCAGTGCCACCACGGGCTATGCACTGTATCACAAAAGATGACACATGAGCCAGGATTTACTGTGCTGTTTATGGTATTTCAAAGGGGCTTCAGCAACCACATTCAGTCCCAGGCTGCAGAACAATTTGGTGAATCTTACTTGTTTTAATAAGCCAGAAATTCATTTTATGGAAAAAAACGGGTTGAGCTGCTGCTGCAGAGGTTGTGGCAGTAGATGGGGCGGCTCGGTTTGCCGCAGGGTGGGCAGCCTCCAGCCAGGAATGGGAAGCTGACTGCAGCTCACAGTGGCTGGAGCCTCCCTCCATGGTGTGTTTGTGCCCTGCTGTGACGTGGCACTGGGTGCCAGCTCCCTGCTGAACTGAGGAACTGGTTCTGTGAGTGCAGGGTGGGGGTGGTTGGCTCTGCAGGCGAGTTGAGGTCCAGAGGGGAAGCAGAAGGGAAGCATGGAGAGCTGGTGCAGCCCCAGGGCTGCCTCCTCCCTGGGCTCTCACCCTCCTGGCCTCTGCAAAGTCTTCTACACTGTTGGCTCTCAGTCCTCCAACAGGACTTCAGTCTCAAGTGTTGAGCTTTTTCTCAGTATAGCATAGGTGAGTCCAAGAAATGCAATAAATCCCAGCTTTACCATGGAATAGAACTTCTGCTGGCACGAGTCAGGGCAATAATGGGAAGATGTAGGGATAAGACGGCGTTTTGAGGTGACCTCAGCCATCATGGTTCTTTGACATGGGGTGAGTTGCTGGGTTGGCCGAGTATGGCCTTTCTCAGGTGTAAAAATGCAGAGGGTCAGTCTGGTGTGCGGGTTTGTCCTCTCTCAGTTTGTCCCATGTACAGGACAGATCAGGCCATTGCTTCAGGCTCCTGTGTGCTGAGAGAAGAAGCTGCTGTGAGGTTTGTCAAGCACTGGGAAATGTGATGCTAATTCCCAAGTTTCTGTGCACACCTGCATGGAGGCCCTTCATAGCCAACATCTTTCCCATCTCGGGCAGAACATGTACTTGTCTTCCAGCCCAGAGTATGTGCTAATTCCACTTGCAGCTAATTGGCCTTGACATCAAACCAATGATTCCCACAATAGCTATTGATTCTGCAGTGCTGGGTAATATCCTCTTTGCAGCCTGCAAGTCAGAGCAGAGAAAAATGACTTTGAGGCTTTTCCAAGTGGCTCCCTGCAACGTCGGAAACACCTCTCGGGTGCGTCAGGGCGTCGAATTGCAGGTGGTTCTTGGCAGGGGGGAAGAATTACTTACCCCCTTCTCCTTGTTATTTGCAGGTCTTGATTTGCAGGAAAAGAACCTACCATTGCTGATAGCCAGGAATATTCATGGCAGTGGTGTCCCCTTGCCCCTGCTCCCCTCTGAGCTCTGAAATGGTTCAGAATCTGGCGCTGTGGGTTCACCCCCTCTCAGTGCCCAGTGTGTGGGGTTTTCTTCCTTTGATTAGGGATTTATCTCATGGCCACGGCTGATACTGACATCAGTATCAACATCCCAGAGCTTCCTCGTTACAGACATAAAAGATACCCCAGGGATGAAGGATAAAATGATCAAGGCCTGTGAGAGTTGTCATCTCCCTCCAGCTCTGCCACTGTTCTCAGGGAGAACTGGGTCAAGTTACTTCATGTATCCCTGCTTTTTAATTATCTTCTGAGAATGGTTATTCCAGCTTCCTTAATAAAGTGGCTTGTGATCTGTTCCTCTTGTCTGATTGAAGAAAACATTCAGATTTTGTATAGATTTATAGGAAATTGTCTTGCAAGTGGAGAAATCAAGACATATCAAGGCAGAAGTTGGGACAGAGGAAAAGTCTGCTGGGCTGCCATCATCAACTGATTAAAGATTGAGAAAACCAGGTTGTGTTACTATCATAGCTTCCTAAATGAGGTTATAAAATTATTCTTAAAAAAACAGATTTTCACCCACAGACAAATTCGCAGCTGCCACTGTGTAAGTAAATGAAAGCTCATGAAAACTTTTTGCAAAGGAATAGTCACCTCTCACTGCTCTACAGAGAAGCAGCATCCCTTCACCCTCCCTTTCTAGCTCCTGCATTACTAACCACACCAAGATGAACAATTTTATTAGTTCTTTCCCATCTCCTGGGTCTCCATGGATCATACCAGCAGCGTGTAATGAGAATGAGCAGGCAGAGACACTCCCTGTGTGCCGAGACACAACCAGAGGCATTCTTATGGCCTCACATCCTGATAATTAAGCCTGTTTCAAGTATTAAATGGAAAGACTTCCAGCCCGTATTTGCACTCTGAAACGTTGTGTTATAATTCATGTTGGTTAATGTCTTAAGCAATGCTTATTAAACCCTGGTGTCAGCAAGCTGGTGTTCATTTGAGCAGGAGAGCTGACTGCAGGCGGTTCCAAGGTGTAGCCTTATCACCATTTACTGCATAATTCAAATCATGGTCTGCTCTGTCCATGTGTGGATCTTCACACTTGTTTATCAGTTTGGTCAGTGTTGAATTCAGAAAATTTTACCCTTTTACTCTAAAGAATCACTGTTTATGTGTCTTGAATGTTTCTGTGTCCTTAATTGAACATAGCCAAGTGTTTACCTTCTAGGAAAGTTACTATTTGATATTAGAAATACCAGTTGGACTAGATGATCATTGTAGGTCCCTTTCAACTATTCTGTTCTATTCTAGTCTAGTCTAAATCCAGGTTATACCTGAGCTAAAACACTCCTAAGAGGAGCAAGGGGGAGTAAGAAGTTCTGCTACCTCATAGGTCATGCATAAATTTAGTGATTTCAGTCTAAAAGAGAAATGTGAGTTTAGGATATTTTTTAGTAGCAGGTAAATTTATTTGTTGGTACCATAATAAACCTCAAGGAAGGAGAGCATGCTCAGGCCATAGCCATGCTGAGTGCTGTGTGTGCTCATGTGCTGTTCTGAAAAAATTAATCTGAATATCAGAAAAGAGATCAGTCTGCAATGAGAGGAGCATTCATAAGGGAGGAATGGATCAGGTCAGCAAGGACAAGCAATGTCACTCAGCAGTCTTGACAGTTCTGCTCTCTACCTGTCTTATGACTGTCTTTTCCTCAGCAATCCTACTCTGATCACCTGTCTCATCTCCAGCACTTAGGAAGGGGAGCAATGTGCATTTTGCAAATCGAGGTGGTAGTGACCACGTCAGCCTGGGCTGCAGTTTTGCTTCCCTTCTTGCCTCACATCCACCCAGCTCATGCAGCAGCAGAGGCATCTCAGGTCTCCATTTCTCCTCTTCTGAAGCTGACAAAGGGCTGAAAGAAGAGGAGAGGAGAAGGTGGTGCCTGCTGCCTGAAGCCAGAGGCAGTGACACCTGAAAGGGCACGTGGCTCAGCTGGTCTTGATGTATGGGATTAAATCACTCCCAGGCCCTCCCTGACAGCATCCAAAGCTAATGGCTGTTTTGCTTTCATTCCCTTTTGCTCTGGTGCCTCGATGTCTTGGCAGTACGTGCTCCCTCAGCCTGGGCTGGCAGCCATCCTCCACCCGGCAGGGCCACGTGTGCTCCTGCATCGGTGTGAGGAACACCAGAGCCCTTGGCAGCTGCTTGGCCAAAGTGCATTCCCCTCCTCCCTGCAGATACAGAATTCCTGAGCTGAGGTGGTGGTGGTGGTGGCAGGAGGCAGCTCAGGGGCTTTCCAGGGTTTGACAGCATTGAAGAGCACCGTGCCCGTAGCAAAAGCTACCTTATTTCCGTAAAGATGCAAATGAGTGTGCTGAAATGTGCTGCAGAAAGGGCACAGCTGGGACAGCTGCACAGTGCGGTTTCACTAGAGATTTCCTTTTTTTAAAGAGCAGGTTCCTCTTCTCTGCATGTGTTTTTCCTGTAGCTAAGTGTCCCCCGGGCTTACTTGGTGCATGGAGTCCTCTCAGTGAGCGGCTCGGGGAGTGTGGCAGGAGGGGAGACTGCTCTGATTGATAAAACTGAGGCAGAGCGTTGTTTGCAAAGGGACAGGGAAGCAAATGAGAGAGAGAGACAGGCCGAGTCAGCTGCTGATGTAACTCCCTTGAAGCAAATGGTCCAGTATCTGAAATTTAATCTTCTGGCTTGGGCTCCTTCTTGTGCTGTAAACACGCTCAGGAATCGTGATGCTGGAGCATCACCTTGTGCTGGCACCTTGCAAGCTCAAAACAATGGAGTATTCCTGCTTTAATGCTGTCCTGTGTGGCCCATGGATGCTGGAGCTTAGCTAGTGACATTTACTTTTCTATACAAGTGGGTTTAACCAACAAACCCAGAGTGGCTGCCTTCCATCCCTGGAAGTGCTCACAGCCAGTTTGGACTGGGCTTGGAGCGACCTGGTCTGGTGGAAGGTGTCCCTGCCCATGGCAGGGGTTAGGAACTAGATGATCTTTAGTGTCTCTTCCAACCCAAACCATTGTGTGATTCTGTGATTGCAGCAGCCCCAGAGGTGATGGACACAGGTGTTTGTTGGGGTGCATGGCAGTGGGGCTGCCAGCCTGCTGAGGCTGTGGGAGCAGCCGCAAGACATGGGGATTTCTGCCCTCCTGCTGCTTCTGCTGGGCTGGGGGCTGGTTTTCGTCCCCTTTGAGAGGCACGACGTGACTTGCCCAGAGTTAAAAATAAAGCACCCAGCAGTGCCAGCTTTGGGTCTTCTGCAGACACTGGAAAGCTCTGTACGTGAGCGCTGATGTACCGCAGCAGGAGTTATGAGCGTAATGTGAGAGAAGGGGCTTGGGTGAAGGGCTCCCCTGCCCCTGCCAGCACTGCCCATGCTCCTGGTTGGGGTGCAGACAGACTGCAGCTGGTGTGGGACGTGACTCACGTTCACACTTTGCCCCCAGCGATTACAATTCTTGCTTGTCTGTGGTTTTCAGTCACTGTCAGCAGCGTGTGTGGTTACACCTCACCCTGCCTGCTCAGGGGGTGCCAGGGCATGAGCTCGTTCAGCATGAGGGGCTGGTGCTGTTGCAGGGGATCTGCCTCGTGTCAAGTCTTTAAACTCGAGCTATCAGCCTCCCTAAAAACAGGGGTGGGTCACAGAGCCATGGGGAGCATCAGAGAGCCGCTGCTGCTGCTGCATGTGCTGTTGCTTTTTGTGTGAGTCTGCAGCTCATCTCAAAAGGTTTTTCCTACTTAACTGTGCTCTGAGTTTAAAATGGTCCCATATGACCACCTGGGTCTAATGCTCCTGATCTGTAGGGCCATTCCCCTTAAATGTAGTTTCTCTGAAGCCTTCAGGGCCCAGGATAAGGAGCAGCTGAGGGAGCTGGGGGTGATCAGCCTGGAGGAAAGGAGGCTCTGGTGGATCTTCTCACTCTCTACAACTCTCTGACACGTTGTAGCCAGGTAGGGGTCAACCTCTTCTTCAATGTAAAAAGCAAAAAAATAAGACAATGTCCTCCAGTTGTGCCAGCATAGCTTTAGATTTGGGTATTAGGGAAAATGTCTTTACAGAAAGGCTTATCAAGTCCTGGCACAGGCTGCCCAGGGGCAGTGGTGGAGTCCTCACCCCTGGAAGGATTTAAGAGACATGTCAATGTAGATGTGGCACTTGGGGACAGGATTTAATGGTTGGGCTTGGTGATCTGAGAGGTCTTTTCTAACTTAAACAATTCTGTGACTTGGCCACTGATGAGAACATGGGTGGGCATGGCTGGGTGATGGAGCTGTCAGGAGTGATGGAGTGTGTGTGAGCTCACAAAGCTGTGGGGCTGCACAACACCCTTCAGCTTCCTCTCCATCCCCTTTCCCATTCCCAGTGTGTCCTGGAGGAGCCAGGAAGCCAGCAGTGCTCCTCAGTGCCAGAACAAATTCCAACCCTGGGTTTGGGTTTACAGGTGCAGTTTTTGGAGGGTGGGAGCTTGAAGTGGTTTTCATCTCAGTGTGAGCTGCTGGAGCACTGTGGCAAGCAAAGCAGCTGCTGCAGAGCCCCTTCACCAGCCCCAAAGCCCAGCTTTGGCCAAAACCTGGCAGGCATTTGCTGTGGAATAACAAGAACTGTTCAGCTCAGCTCTTGGCTGCACGACACTGAAACCAGGCCTAAAAATAGGAGGACGTCTGACCCCGAAGTGAAGGATTTTTCACTTGTAACCCAGCCTGGCGTCTGCCCAGGGTGACATCATCCAGAGGGGAAGTTGGAAAAGCTTCCAAATTCGTTGCTTTGCGTGGAGAAGTGCTAAATGCATGTGTCAGCAGATAATCAAATGGCACATTTGCTGTGGCCATGAATCAGGGGAAAGAGGGAATGGGGAAGGAAAGACCTGAAGAGGGAGGAAAAGGATTGGAACTGCCTGTTGGAAAACAGTTTTGAGAGGGTTGTCTGTGTATGACTCAAGGGGACATGGTAAGTGCAAAAAAGGTCCTGTTCAGGCAGAGTCTGTCCCATAAAGATGAGACTTTTCTTTCCTTTTAAGTGCGCTAAAAGTTACTGATCTGCACTCAAGGTTCTGACCATCAGCCCACCCAGTGGTTTTTAGGGTTATTAGTCAAAGCTGTGGTTTGAGTCTGCTTGATTTAGACTTACA
The DNA here is from genome assembly GCA_038380795.1 of Pyrocephalus nanus. NCBI lineage: Eukaryota > Metazoa > Chordata > Aves > Passeriformes > Tyrannidae > Pyrocephalus > Pyrocephalus nanus. The sequence goes on from CM076268.1 coordinate 3,486,294, forward strand.
AGTGTGTGGATGCTGCTCACAGTGGCCTTGGAAGCATCTGAGATGGCCAGATACTGAATGCCCTCCCTTGGTTTCAGCTCTCTGGCTTGAAAGCAGCTTTTTCCAGGCTAACTTTCAGGGATTTGCTCCATTTCTGTGCTCACGTGGCATGGATGACCTCGCTATTGTTGTTCTAACTCCAAATTGCTTGAACACAGTTCCTCAGACTCCTGTGCTAAGCTGCTTTGTCTTCTTTAAAAGTGATAGTGAGTACAAGATGTGGCCGCAGTTTTCCTCTGAAACTTGGTGTCTTCTGCCTTTGGATGCTGCCAGGAGACTCCTGTGCTCATCCTCTAACAAGGACACTTTTCCCTCGGTGTTGATGAGCACATGCTGGAATTTGTACCTCTTTTCAGATGATGACAGCTTGGTGTGATATGGGATGTCTCCATTATCTGTTTGCCTTCTGCCTTTTAAATTCTCATTACGTATTTATAATGCTGTTATAGCAAAGATGCCTGAAGCACAACTGTGGGCAGTGTTTGGTCTCTGAGTCCCCAGTGAAGCTGAAGGGGCTGCTGTTGCTGTGTAAACACTGTGTCAAGAGCTGATTTCATGCATAATGCTGGGCATTTTTAACGAACTCTGATAATGAAAAGAGGGAAAGAGTTTTACCATATCAATGCAGACATCTGATAGGAGACCAATTTATTGGGTTTGATAGCAAGAATAGGGTTCAGGCGTGCCAGCCTTTCCTTCTGGGGGTTTTAATACCCTTATATCATAACAACAGTGAAACTTTTCCTACAGACAGGCTGGTTTACAGACATTTGTCAAAGCAACAGGCACAGACGAGCTGGTTCTCACTTCGTCAGCCTTTGAGTAGGATTTGTCTGGCTAAGCAGGAGGATATTTCTGGTTGTCTGCTGGGAAATGACATGGCATGAAAGCAGAAGATGGCCCAGGCAGCGTCAGGAATTTACTTCCCATGTTAGGGTGCAGTATATGGTCCAGAGAGGAGCTTGAACAGTTTTTTCATAGTTTGCCTCCTTTTTATGTGAAAGCATGAAGCCTCTCTGTCTGAGAGACAAATCTCTATTTGCAACTAGATAACTAGATGTGAATCTTTTTAGTTTTTTTGATCCCTGATAGTTTTTTATTAGGTACAGCCTAACTGGAATAGCGGTGTGAGCAGCAGGGACCTGAACCTGAGCAGCTGGAATAAATCTGGTGTACTCCAGTGGTGAATGCCAGTCCTGCTGTGGGCCAGCTGTTCCAGCACAGACCCATCATTCCACGGAGAATTAGTGGAGCTGACAGACGTGAGAGTGAACACACACTAGAGGAGCCAGCTCTTATTCTTGCAGACAGAGCACTTTATTTTTCCTTTCTGGTTGAGATGTTCTAGCAAACACTCGACTTTCTTGTCATCTTTAAACTATGTAGAGAGGTGGGGAGTTGCCTTTTACCAAAGCAAATGGACTTTTGCTTTGAAAAGTCCCTTCCTGCAGTTTTTGGCATGACTGATCGCTCTGTTCTCATGAACAGGCCCTGAGCTTCATGATACAGTAGTTTTGTACAAAGCTGTGTTTTTATGCACATAAAGCTTTCAGAGCAGTCTTTTCTTCGAAAACATGTCCCTAGATATCTGTCCTGGGGTTTTAACAGACAGAGTTGGGGATGGGGCTTATTTGGGAGGAGGGGGTGGGCTTGGGGGCTGCGAGATGGTGGCCAGAGGTGCTGGCGCACACACGGTGCTGGCCAGCGCTGCTGCACGTAGCACAAGCTGTCAACTAACCTTCAGCTAAAAATACTACATATTAAGAGACTGTTAGAGCATGAATTAAGCCATATTTTCATTTGCTCTGAGAAGCAGCGCTCGATGCAACACTCACAACCCCTTCCCCCATACTGAATCCTCATCTCCCCGTCGCACCAAGCAGGCGCTGTGGGGGAACTCACAGAGAAACATTTTCCCCTCGCCAGTCACTGGTTTCCACGTGTTTTTTTTTTTTTTCTACCATTTCTTTCTGGTAGTTAAATACAAACATGAATGCATTTATTTCTGGAGCAGAGCTCTGAGATCCTGCCTTCCCTGTGCACGCAGGGGCAGGAGGTTAAAGCTGGCGGTGGCCACGGGGTGCTCACGTGCTCAGTTTGAAAGGACTCAAACACATCTTGGAAATGCCACTCGTGACCGCCACAGGGGCATTGTGTGGGCTGAGCTCCTGCTGCAGATGGGCTCCCAGCTGGCCCTGGCCAGGCACTTGGAAAATCCCAGTGCCCTGAGGAAAGCCTGGGCATCACAGAGGAATGGTGTGGCAGGGCAGAGGGAGAATCAGCTCCTCTGCGGGGCAGCGCTGAGATCTTTCTCATCTCAAGAGCATCTCTGTCTCCCTTCATCAGGCTTTGGAGGTGCTGGTCTCCTTTGGGGGGCTCACAGAGGCTCTGCTGAGGTGGCTTTTCCCTCAGTCCTGGTAGTGGAGTGAAAAGTCCAGGTTTTGGCTGAGGACATGGAGGCCAGCTCATGTTCATACGAAGTGGGTACAAAGACCTCAGCTGAAAGGGAAAAAAAAAACAACCTGTCTGCATTTAAATCAGCCTAATTAAAGTGGCTTTTTCCAAGGGCTGGCAGGCACTGCATTGCCTGCCCAAAGTGATTTGTGCAATTACCATCTTTTGTGTTAGTCTGGTGGGTTTTTTTCTTACCTCACTCATTTATGGGACAATCACCTATGAGCAATCTGTGACTGTAAGGTTAGAAATAAGGGTCTGGATTCTCATCTGCTCTAAGAAGTGGAGTAAATGGGCAGAGCTTTGCTGATTTACACCTGCTGGTGCTCTGGGTGTCTGGAAATAGCTTAGCAAGTGTAAAAGGAGAAAAAAAAAAAAAAAAAAAGAAAAAGGAAAGGTTTCTCCATCCATCTGGAACACATTGCATCCATCAGGGGAAGGAGAGGCATTTGTGAGAGTGAACGCTTCATTTATCAGTGTACGAGCTATTGAAAAGCCTGGATGTAGCTGGGATAATTATAACCAAGATCAGTCTTCTTGGAATGGAAAAGTAACGACAATCCCAATTTTACCAAATCCTCTGAAATTTATCGTCTATTTATTTAACACCCCCGGACCCTTTCCTACGGCAGAGGGTCGGATGGATTTATGGAGGTGCAGTTTAGTAATCTGAATACTTGTGAGTTCATCTGCGGGCTGCTCTGGTTATTTTCACTGTCACCACTCGGAGGCCGTGGGAACTGGGAAAGCAGATGGGAGCACCGGGAGGCACGGGCCAAAAAAATCGGTGGGAGTCAGTTGTGACACTCTCCTCCCACGTGCTTTGCAGGTGAGAAATACCTGGCCTTTCTAGGCAGCTTCAGCTGTTGGTGGTAAGGGAAGGTTCCCTGCTGGGAAGGGAGCAAAGCTCCTCCCATCCCCTCTTCAGGAGCTGCCTGTTTTTTTCCCCTCTTTCTAGCATTTCTGTGGAGGTTTTTTTCCTGCATTTCCCCATCCCTGGAAGTGTCCAAGGCCAGGTTGGACGGGGCTCTGAGCAACCTGGTCTAGTGGAAGGTGTCCCTGCCTGTGGCAGGGGGTTGGAACAAGATGAGCTTTAAAATCCCTTCCAACCCAAACCATTCCATGGTTCTCTGCAAGGAAAGGCAATGTGTATTCAGAAATTCCCCAGGCTGGGAAGGTCAGAGGAGCAAGTGCATGTGGAGAGCTGATTGCATCTTCCCTGTGCCAAGCTGTGGATATCACCTGTCCATCTTAGAGCCCTATCAAAACTGAAAATCTTGGCTAGAAGCAGGAACAGCAGCACGAGAAGGAAAATCCCTTTAGGGCAACTCAGGCTTTGTTAAAGAACAGGGATTATCCAGAATCTGTGAAAAGGCAGGTATAAAGGAGCACAGCCTGGAAGCCCTTTTGCTGCCATCATTTAGCATTAGAGGAAAATGCCTGGGCTGGGGTTTAATAATCGTTGCTGGTCTTTTTTGTAATAAGTTCATAACTTCTAGGCCTGTCTGCATTTGTGGCTTTATGAGCTGTGCTGCCTTTTGGCTGAATATTTACTCTTTTCTTACCACAAAAGTCAGCATCTTTTCCAGTGCAGCAGGAGCTGAAATGCACAGCCTTGATTTCCTGTTCAACTCTAAAGCACTGTGGGGTTTTAGAGTTTTTACAAGCACACACAAAACCCCAAACAACAAACCCTGAGAGATGAAAATAATGGTCCAAAGAAGACAGAAGTAAAATTTCCTTTGCCTCCTTCTGAGTCAGGGTTTTAGTCCAAGGGGTTTGGTAGCACTGTAAGCCTTTGTGCTTCAAGACACAAGCCAAATTCTCCCTAATAAAATTCAAAAGGCATTTTTCCTTCGGGGCAAAAATTCTAATATAAAATCTCCTACATTTTCCTAAACCACTATCAGAAACTGGCCACTGTTGAAAGTGGAGCAGACAATTAGCTCAGGCTGCCTGCCTGAACTAGTGTGGTAGCTCTGGCCTGCTACACCTTCCCAAAGAGGGGTGCCTTGTCACCAGGACTGCTGTGCTGTCACCAGGAAGGCCACCAGCTCAGGTGGGTCAGGTAATCAGAGAGGCAAGAGGGGTTTGGAGATGTGTTTGGGGGTGTATCAGGAAGCCTCAGCGCCCTGGTGGCCAAAGCATTTTCTTTACATCCCCATGCTCCCAGCCATCCCTGCCTGCCTCTCACCTTGGTGTCTGACTCGTATTCCTGCACACATCCAAGTCCTGAAGAGTCTGGTTAAGGTGTTGGATGGTGTGGAAATGGTGGTTTATTAGGAAAAGAGCAGTGCTTTGTAGCCCGGGAGCTACAAAACAGTTTGCCTGAGCAAAACAAGGGAAGGAATCTTTGCACGTGCTTGGGAAAACGGTGGGACAGCAACACAAAATGTACCCCCTTCACCCAGAGGAGAGTTTAGTACCCCCAGTGCCAGCTCTGCTGCACATTTAGCCCTTCTGTAGGCAGGTTGTTGAACCTGGGAGCCGAGAGCTGCTTCAGGTGTTGGGAAATCAAATCCTGAGGTCTTCGCATCTCACCGGTTTCCTGCAGCAGCCTTGGCAAAACCTGTACCAGTGAGGTATATTTGGCAGTGGGAGGCAGGTTTAGGAGTGGCTCTGGCTCGTGCTGCCAGCTGTGCTGCAGCTGTGGAGAAGGGAGTGTTGCCATCTGTACATGACTGGAGAACCACGTGCAGGTCTGGTCGCTCTCTCTGGCTGAAGCCAGTGGGAGCCTTTCTCGTCACTCCTGAAGAGCTGGAGAAGGTCTTTTCACTTCCCACGTGTATTGCTTTCTTCCTTTTTATTTGTTTGTTTGTTTGTTTGTTTTAATTACTTTTAAAACAACGCAAGCTACAGTCGCAAGAGGCAGAGGTGTTCTTGAAACCTTGACCTGGGATTGCTTTCAGCTACAAAAAAAATGCTGTGGCAGTATTTGTGCTGTGTCTTGGGAGAGTGTTTTCATGCCATGTAAACACAGGCTGTCTGAGAAGTTTCTCGTGGAAGGTTCAGGGAAAGAGATGTTAGTAAGGATGGTTGCAGAGGGAGGGATGGAGTAACCTCCTTACCTTCCACCAGTGCCTTGGTTCCTCTATTCCAGCTGCAGTGAACATTATTTAGCTCCAAGCTGCTGCTTCTGGCACCCTCCTCCCACACCCTTGTGTGGCCATTCTCAGGGGTTTTGTCCCTGCCAAAGCACAGCCTGTAACCGAAAGGCAAAGACAATTAAGAGGAAGTGGTGGAGTTTGCCACATAAATGTTTCAAACTTACCCAGGCTGAATAATAATGCAGAGCATCGTTTCATCCAGGCAGATGCTTCCTGGATCGAAAGGAGCGACTGGATCTGATGGGAATGGATAAACAGCTCCCAGTTCCTGCAGCTCAGATCCCAGGTGTTGTCCCAGCCCCTGCCTGGCTGTGGGTCACTCAGGAGAGGGAATCGTGAGCAGCCCAAGCCCTGGTTGTTGAGGGGTCTGGATGGAATCCTGTGTCCCAACTCCAGCAGGGGCTGCTCCTGCAGGGTTCAGGAGGGATTTGCATGGGCACATCACCGGTGCCAGCAGCCCCAGCTGCCTCCTGACACAAGAGTGCTGCTGGCTGCCCGCTCTTGGGCAGTGCCCAACATACATGTCCTGGTCCTGGGAGCAGAAATCATCTCTGGGTGGGTCTGGGCAAATCAGGGCAATCAAAAACTTCCCTCAGTCCCCTCTCTGATCCTGGCTTTGTTCCCACATGTGCCCTTCTGCCTTGCTTCCCAGATCCCCTGCTGCACGGGTTGATGATGTTGAGCAGGGACCTCCTTGCTGGTGGCCGAGCTGTTCCTGCTCAGTCCCCTTCAGCTGGTGGGACATCTTGGAGGCATTCCCAGGAAAAGCCAGGCTCTTCTCAGCAGGATGCTGTAACCCCTAGTGCCCCAGGGATAGGCTGTGTTCACACTCCTGGCTGAATCAGAGGGATTGAGGCTGTGTTGCAAGCTTGAGGGAAAGGTGGAGGAAGAGGTCTGGGGGAAAAGCAAACCAAGCCGTTCCTGGGCTCTGTAGGTGGAGAGGAATCTGGGGCTGGAAGCAGAGTGCTGGACCAGCACAGCCTGTGCTCCAGGGCCCTGCTGCACTCCCAGCCAAACCCACGCACACGGCCAGGTGGGTTTTATCCAAGAGAGCTCAAGGAAAAACAGACAGAAAAACTGTGGTGCTTGTTCCAGCTCATGTGCACCTGTGTTTTCTGAACAAAGTCCTGGGAGAGTGGCTGGAGAGAAACCCCATCCTGTAACCCCCTGCAGGGGCACTGCAAACAGCCTCTGGATCAGCACTGCCTGGTTAGCAAACACACTCGTCCCAGGTGGCCATCATCTGGAAACAGGCTGATTGCCAAGTAAATCCAGGAGCTGCTGTCTTTATAGGAAACTCCTCGAGGATTGACGAGGCAGTAAAACAACAGTTTTCCGTAGCAATTGCCCTGTGGGGAATTCGGTCAGATCGCTGCGTTGCAAACGTATAGGACGCCTGCCTGTGGAAATCCTTGAGAGTGCGATAGAATTTAATCAATCCCATTTGCTTGGATGGAGAGTCAGCCCAGATCTCTGTGGCAGATGCCCAGGAAATGCTGGAGGCAGCAAAACCTGTTCAACAAAGCTATGTGCGGCCCTGTGAACAGAATATACCGAATTTCCCTTTTTCTCACTCTGTCAGCCCCTCCTCCTATTACATCTCAGGTGTGTTCAGTCTTCACTCATCCTGTCATTTCCCTCATTATTTAACTTCTCTGTATCTTTGCCCCAGATTCCTGGGCTTTTTTTATTTTTATTTTTTCTTTAATGTGTGTTCCTTGATCCCTTCTTGTGCTTCCCACTGTGCTGGGAGGCAAGAAGAGGCAGTTGCACATGACAGGGCTGGTCTGCAGCCCTGCTCCCTCTGAATCCCTGGGACTGGGCACAGGGTGAACATGCTGGGGGTCCTGGTGGACCCTGGCTTTGGAATTACACCAGTCACTCAAATCCCAAATGGGTTCCTGATATCTGTGTTGTTTTAAGGGGGCTTTATTTCCAAAAAGGTGGCTTTCTCAAGCATGTTTGTTACTGCTTTTGGAAACTCCCGGTTCTGCTGCTTGTCCAAGCTGTGCACAGGCAGCAAATAGTGCAAAAGAACAACCTATTGGCACAGGAATGCAGGGGCCAGCTGGTTGGACTGTGTATTTATTGGACTGGAGATACAGGCAACATGGAAATATGAAGATCTGCTGCTAGTTTAGGCTTCTCCTTTGTCTGGTTCTTAAAAATAACAGGGAAGTTTCATGTAGTTACAGGAGATTGGAGAGAAGTTTATTCTCTTTATCTGTTCCAAGTTTGCAGTTTGCTCACCAACTGCATGTGGTTTGCCATCCCTTTCACTCCTTCCCCATGGTACCTAATTCTTTCTCTCCCTCTTTTTTTCTGGATCTTTTGTACAAAAAGGTGAATTAGGTCCTTCCCAAGGGCACAGAGCTTTTGTAAAACCATGGGAGGGCTCAGCACAGGGAAGGTACTCCCTGGAGGGGCCAGACTCACAGGGAATTCATGCCACGTGGCTGTTGCTATGTTGCCAAGCTTGTTTGAGGAGATAGTGTGGGAGAAGTGTCCTTTATGCTGAGGTTGCTGGGCCTGCCATCCAAGTCAATGCTGGCTCCACATCCAGCACGTGCCTGGTAGTTGGGACACTTGGCAGTGATTCCCTATCTGCAAATCATAATTTCCAGGACAGAAAAAAACCTCAACCCTGCACCAGTCTTGGTATTGTCTGCTGGGATTCTTCAAGAAAAGGCACAAAACCCCCTTGATCAATCTCCCCAGGAGATGAAATATGGTATTTAACATCTTAAAATAGCTAGGACTCAAAAAAATCTCCAAATGTTTTCTCTTTGTCTTGCAGGGTGTTTGCAGAAAGCACCCTCCAGTGATTTTGAGTGTTAGAGGGGGAACAATCAGCACCAGAAAAAGTGACATAAGCAGATAGCTGAGCCTTGCTTTTCCTGTCATCAGCTGGTTTGGTGCACAGAAGGGCAGATGGGTGAGGAGGAAAATTTGGTTGGTGCTGTGGAGTGACTTGGTGAGGAATCATCCATCCTCATGGCAAAATCCCAGGGATTTCAGGCATACCATCCAAACCTTGCTTCTCCTGTCATTTACAGGCAACAGCCCAGCTTAGTCTGATTTCAGAGATTGGTACTCACACTGGGCTGCAGCTGGAAGTGAAGGAAGCCCTTCCTCCCTAAGGAAGAAGGTGTCCCTCCTCTCCCCTCCTAGGAATGCCATAATCTCCTGTAGATTGAATCTTACAGCCAGGAACTCCCTCTTCCTTGCCTTTCTTTCTCATGGCAGTGCTCATTCCTTGGGCTCTGCCTCCTTGCCTGTTTCTTCTGGACATCTGTGGGCCTCCAGGAGCAGCACACCCTGTGTGAAATCCTCTGAAAACCTCGGATGTGCTGTTAGAAGTCCCACTGCATCCATGGATCCTGCAAAGCATCACTTTGGCCTGGCAGCCTTTCCCAGCCTGCATCCCACTCGCAGCATCCAACTCCCCGTGGGGATAAGCCATAATTTCGTGTTGTCCAGCAGAGCAACAGGTCCCAGGTCCTGGAACCACCGTTCCAGTAGATGGCATCAAAGACAGCGTGTTCCTGGACCTGGCTCTGAGGGCGGTTTCCCCACAGTCCCATCAACACATTTCCCAGCAACTCTGGAGCAGACATTCCTTAGAAAAAGCAAGCTCCTTAAAGCAGCTGAACCTTAAAAAAAAAAAAAACAAAAACAAAACCCAAAAAACCCCCAACCAAACTGTAAATTTCTTTTGCTTCAGCATTAAGTGGCACGTCCCGTGTCACATGTCAGAGTGGTGCCCACTTTTCCACCTGGCAAAAGGGACTGGGTGCCTGCTGTTCCCGCCTTCTGCTTTCCTTCAAACATTCAGCCATAATGTCACCTGAAAAAATGCATTAAAAAAAAACCATTATGGACCATCAGGTGCAGGTTTGGATGTCTGAATTTAGTTTATTTTATATACGTGTATGTAATTTTTGCACGTGCCGTGCCCTGCAGAGCAGGAAGGTTTTATTTTTCTTTATTTATGAACTGCAAATAGACCTCATAGTTGTTGGAGGTCTACTGGACATGAAGAAATCCCTCTTCTTGATTCCAACCTGGAGGATTTCCCATGATCAGCAGGTTTAGCTCATCAGGAGACTGCAGGTAACACATAATTTCTGAAAATCCGATTACTGACACATCACATTTTAAAAATTTGATCACTGGCTCACCATTATTTCTGATCTCTTTCAGATTATTTCAAAATCAGGTTCCCTACGTTAGCAGGAGGAGGTCAGGAGCAGAGTGTGAGTAGGGGAGGAGGGAACATATGTGTAGTTTTTACTTTTAAACTTAGACCCCTGTGACTTTTAAATGTAAGGATCGTAACATACCCTGTCCTTGGGAAGAGTGTTCCAGCTGCCTTCCAGTGCCTGCATTAGCCAGAGGACTTAGCAGGATTTTATGGATCTATTTTCAATTAAAAGGAAAGGGCTGGAATTTCTTCCTGCTGGTTTTGTCTTCTGCTCTGTTTGTAAATTCAAAGAAACAAGAAGGATTTACCTTCCCTTTCTTCACTAGGCCATAGACAACCACATATACCTTGGGCTGTACTCTTCAGTCCTCACCTGCTCGAGGTAACCTTGTTTTAAACCCAGGATTTAGGCAGGATTTGGGCTGTTGGGAGAGGTTGAGGGAGGCAGCAGGATGTTGGGCAGTGCTGGCTGCAGGAGCACACAGCCCTTGGGGTGCACGATGGTGCTCCCTGGATGGAGGTCCTGCTGGAAAAGTCTGTGAAATTGCAGGGTGCTTTTCTGCCTCGAGGACTTTTTATTTTAGAAGATCCTGCTGAGTGCAAAATCCCTCCATGTCTGTGCTATTTCAGTTTTCTGAGGTTCTTAAAAGCCCTGGAGAGCAGAAGTGCTGGCAGGTTGCTGGAGAGGGGAAAGCACAGCTTTGTGCAGGACCTTGTCTTGGACCAAGAGCAGAACAGAGCAGAGCTCGGCCAGGAAAGCAGTGTCAGGTCTTTGGAGCTTCTGTCCTTGAACTGGAACTGAACCCTCAGTATTTTGACAACAGATTTGAATCTGGACCAAGGTGAAGGCAGAGAAACACTTAATGTGTTACCGGGTGAGAGCAGTGGTTTGGCTAAAGGCAGGGAAGGGTGCCAAGAAAGATGCAAATGGGGAGAGTTACATAGCACAGGGGTTCAGCAGCCAGAAAAGGAGGTGGACAGGGGGCTTTCTGCCCCTGCCTGAACCTGCAATGCCCCAGGCACAGCCCCAGTGCCTCTGCACCCAGAGTGGGCTGTACCATCCAGCCTGGTGGGATCGGCATCACACCCACACCATGGCATGACTTGCTCCAGCATTAATGGGTTTTAAGTGGAGGGTGCTGGTGCCTGTTGCCAAACTCTTGCCTGTCCCTGGCCAAACTGGGCATTTGCAGTCAGGGCTGAACTTGAGCTGGAAGCCCAGCAGAGAAGGGACTGGGGTGTCTCCTTAGTTTGCAAAAGTTCTGTCTCACAGAGAGACATGACACAGAGCTGGAACTCCAGGAAAAACACAAATCTGCATAGGGATAATGCATTTGCTCAAAGGATTAGATCTGAAAACAGGATTAAGCTCTCCTGAAGGCTTTGAGATGGCAAACAGAAACGTCAGCCAGGCCAGTGGATGCTCCTGGGGCATGGTCACATTGCACTGCTACAAATGGTGTTGGTGCTGGTGGCACCTTTCGGTGGGTACTGGTGCCTTGGGGGATTTTGAAGCCATAAAGGGCTGTCAAGCTGATGCACACCAAGGTCTGGGCCAGCTGGGAGCCTGCAGATGTGCCCCAGACTCTGTCTCAGGTGGAAACAAACATCATCCCCCAGGATGAGCAGTCCAGCTCCTCTTAAAACATCCCTGCTGCAGGGGAGGGAGGGAGGGAATGATTACAAATTTATCACGTGGTTTCTAAGGCACAAACTTAGCCCAGGATGTTGGAAAATCTGCCAGCACCACTGATAAACCCCTTTCACAGGAGTTGAAGCTGGACTGTGTTCTCCAGGTGGGATGTGTACCACCGTGCTGCAGTGCCAGGGAAAAGTTTCCTTCCCAGGGAAGGTGACAGTCACTATGTTACTGGTTATCCTGTGCCCTGGGAATGAGGTAGGCAGAGCTTGAGGAGCAGGCATTATGGGAAGAAGGGGGAATGGAGGAATGAAGATGAAAGAAAACCAACCTGATGCTTTGCAAGAAGGGATCAGAGTGCCTGGGGCCATTCAGGTGTTACCCTGCTTACAAGAGCTGGGAAGCTGGGGAGCGCTTGACACGAGGTAGGAGGAACCTCTCCAGGTGACACTTTGTAATGTGAGGATTTGCCAGGCACCTGAAGTCCACAAAAAATACACTGTTAGGAATTTTGCTGGGAAGGGACAGGAGGGCATGCTCTCAGAATGCTGCTGTGCAATGGCAAACCCTCTGTCCCAAACACATTCCTCATTTGTAGCTTCAGGGAGGTTTCACACAATAAAACACCCCACTGAAAAATACCTGGGGGCTTCACCCCACTGACCAGTCCACAGCCCCTTAGCTCTCACATGCAGTCCCAGGAGACAGAATTTGGCTTTGCATGCGCTGAGGAATGAAGGAACAAATAAATAATCCCTCCTGGTCTGTGCAATTCGCCATTTATAGTCATGCAACAAAATCCTGCGTTCTGGTTTTCAGGGAGCTGGGGGCTGATGGCAGTGGGGAGAGGGAGACCCTCTCCATCCCTCTTGGGGGAAGCCTTGTCCTACAGATGGGGCAAAGTGTGCCTGATGGGAAAAGCTAAAAGGAGCCTGTGCTCTGCAAAAACCACAGGGAAGCCATCCAACAGCATTTGGAGTTAGCCTTGTCTAGTTTCCATGTTGTTCGTATATAAATATATATATATATGAAGAGAGAAGCCAGAGGGGCTTGGGTTTGTAAAGGCAGCAAAGGAGGCTGTTACTGAACTCACAAAAAGATTTATTTGCTCTCCCATGACAGACAAGGACTCATTTCTTGTCCTTCATAGGTTTGGCTCTTGCTTTTAGGGAAGTCTGGGAAATTCACCTCCCTGTTTCAGCGAAGGCAGCACATTACCTGGGCAGGGAGGGGATGATGCTTTACAACCTGCTTTGAGCAATCTCCTTTATGTTTCAGATTTTTGCAGAGATTCACAGAGAGGTTTCCTCTGTAGTTGTGCCAGGGAGTGCAGTGAGGGGCAGGTGATGATTCAGAGCCAGATGGTTCGTGACAGGGCATCGAGAGCGCAGGACACGTGAGGACAGAGCTCTGCCCAGAGAAGTTGCACATCCGTCCTTGTGTGCATTATCAAGTGTTAAAGGTTTGCTGTAAGGGGCTGGGCTTTACCCTGCTCTCTTTAACTTCATGTAAACTTTTCAAAAATAACATTTAAATTCATCGCTTCGATAAAAGAAACATCATCTCACATTCCTGTTCCACAGGGGATCACACTTGACACTCCTGGGAAACAGGAGTTTGTTTTAGCCTGTGAGATGCCTCTTGTTGGTTCCTTTTGGGTCTGTACCTGTGTCCAAGTTCAGTTTATCTCTGCTAAAGGGGATTTCCTTTGTTTTACTTTCCTTTTCCTTTTTTTAAATATCTAGTTTATGGGTCTGTGAAAACAGCCATACGTGGTTGCTGTTCTGTTAAACTTGGAGACATTACTCAGCTCATCTGTTTTCAGTGAAGCTCTTATGCATTTACTCAGGTTTAACAAAGCCTTAATCTTGTCCCTTTTACTGAATCTGTGCAGGGCTCAGTGTTCACCCTAACTCCCTGAAACAGCCCTAATACCAAATAAATTTGCCTGCTCTTGCTTGGTTCTCAGCATAATCCAGTGGGGGCACAAAATGCAATTAGCCAGTAAGGGCTTCACTTGAAATAATTTTGTCCCATTGTCTGCCTCAAAGCTGGAGCTGAGCAAGGGCAAGAGACTGAGTCTGGCACCAGAGTTGTTGAAGGCACATCCCTGCTCCCTGCTGTGCTCCTTGGGGATGTGTGCTCAGAAAGCTGGAGGCTTTAGCCATGGCAGAGAGATGTATTATCACCCTTTGAATAGCCAGCATTGCTGTTCTTGTACAAAAACCCAGGGAAGGCTCTTTATCTGAAACCAGAATTGCATGAAAATTAGCTTGGGCTGGTGAAGTAGCATCTGTGTCATTTTTTTTATTTTTTTTTTACCCCTGCTTTTACCTCTCCTCATCTCAACATGTAAATCCTGTCGCTAATGGGATTAATGGCACAGAAAACTCGGGAGCTTTTGGAGGAACATACAGCTGAGTTTCCTCAGTAAATCAAATCACTTCTGTTCAGGTTGCTTAGCTGCAGTGTGCTCCTGCTCTCAGGTGCCTGCTAACTTCCCTAGTTCTCACCAGAGTTATTTGGCCATGTTTGTGCACACACACATGCAGAGTCACGTGCATTTGAGGCTTCTCCTTTTACTTCCCGGAAGAAAACGAGCCCAGCAGAGAGAGGTGTGAAGGCAGCTCCGTTGTTAAAGCCAGTGTTTCCCGTCTTCTTGCTTCCATGTGGTTGTTTGCAGGTGCTCTGGTGTGAGCACAGGTTGCCTTGGATGGGTGCACACCTCAGTGCAGCCTTTGGCTTGGGGCTGCCTTGCTGGGTTCGGTGTCCTTAAGTCCTGTCTTTATCCTCGAATTAGATTGAATCATTTTAGAATCACAGAATTATTTAAGTTGGAAAAGACCTCAGAGAGTCCAATCTTTCCACCAGCACTGCCAAGGCCACCACTAAACCAAATCCCCAGGTGCCACATCTACATGTCTCCTAAATCCTTCTAGGAATGGGGACTTCACCACTGCCCTGGGCAGCCTGTCCTATTCTTCTCCCTAACCTGGGAGAGGTTCTTCTCCTTAACCTTGTCTTTATTTCACCATGACTTTGCAGTGTGTTAGTTGTTTGGACATGGCTACTTCTGGCTGCAGAGTCTCTCCTTTCTGGGGCTGCCAGCATGAGTGACATTATCTTATGCTAATGTGTTCACCTTATAGCATCTTCTGTCCCTCCAGGTCCTGGCAACCTGATAGGCACAGAATTAGGTTTACTCCTTTGATGCTCTCTCCTCAGGTTGTTGGGTATCTCTCTTTTCAGAGGTGATGGTTGCAGTGCAGTCCTCACTGGACTCAAACCCTCTCTGCCTTCTTGTAAACTCCTACCATGGACTTGTACATCGGGCAAGCAGAATTTTTAAATCAGCTTCCAAATTCCAGTGCAAAGTCTCCTCCCTCTATCAGTGCAGGGCACACCCAGGTGTGCACAGTCGAGGACTTGATATCCTGAATAAACACCAGTTGCTGGCTGGGTTTAACATGGCCAGTTAGGGCTGTCTGAGATGAGATTATCCTGGAACTGAAAACCTCACACATGGCACTGCCGTGGCAGGGCTGGGCAGCGGTGGAGTGGTGGATCCCAGGCTCGCGGTTCAGGCCGTGATTTGGGTTGAGAGAGGTGACCAGAGCTGTCATAAAAGTGCTGATAAGGTGCTGCATTACGGTGTGGGGGAGCTGCATGGCCGTGGTTGTGGATGTGTTGTTGTAAGTGCTGTGACAAGACCAGAAGGGTTTGCACTGTCAAACCTATTGCAAGGTTTGTAGTGAGTTGGATTGAGGTGTTGCTGCGTGGCTGTGCTGAGCTTGGTTTGCTTCAAGTGTGACCCAAATGAGATATTTTGAAGACAGGAAGCCTTTAGTTCAGACTGGTCCAAGTGTCACTTCACATGCTGCGTGGTGACACCCTGACTCATAACCACAAGCTCTTCCTGAGCCTCATACATTTTCCTTCCCAGCCCTGCCCTTGAGCAACTGCTGCTCTTACAGAGCCCTTGCCCTGCTCCTGTGGTCAGGAGACCAGAAGGGAGCTGCACATGTCCAGTCCTCCCCACAGGTCCATCTGTCTGTCTAAGGGAAGCCAGGTTGGAGAGGCAACCCTTCTGCCAGCCTCTGCTGGAGCAAGCAGCTATGTGTCCAGCAGCATGTCTGGCCTGACCATGCAGGGGGCTCCTGGAACACTGACACCTCCTGGGTGTCAAAAATCAGGCCCTGACACCAAATTCAAATAAATGATGTACCAGCTTGTCAGTGCCTTAATTGCCCAAGCCTGGAGGGTGGTTTTGGCACCCTGTTCCCCTTCAGAGGTAAATTTGCATTTCCCTTGTGCCCTTCCGAACATCTCCAGGTGGTTTAGAAACAGGAAGGGTTACTGAAGACAGCTGAAGGTCAGGGCTGGGAGAAAAGGGATCACAGATGTTTGAAAATACTTTTTTGTGGTGGCTGGGTAGGCCTCAGGAGCGGTGACTTTTTGACTTTGCAAACATGTCATTTCTGGTAGGAGCTGGGTGGAGACATCACCTACAGCAAACAGCTTTCTCCTGCCTCAGGCAACATCCAGAAAAAAAAGAAAGGGTTCTGTGTTTTGTCTTAAAGAAGTACAGGAACAGGTACTGCCAAAGGAGTGGAAGAAATTAAGTCCAGCGCTTTCCAGGGAGAACGTCCTGTTTCCAATCCATTCTTCATTTGGCATTAAAAAGTTGGATTAAAGTATGTCAGTTCCTCCTAGGGCTGCAAAGCCAGGAGGCAGAGCTGTAGCACAGTGCAGACAAGAGCTGAGAGCTCTTCCCTGCTTAATCCTGGCCTCCTGGATTCCTGGCACTTCAACCCTGTGGTCTTCTTGAGCTCTGCTTTACTTTTCTGATCCCAGCTTTGCTTGGCCACTGCTGATGCACCAACACTGAGAACCTTTTCCCCGTGGCTGCTGGCAGCAAGGTGTGCTGTTTAATCTCTGTGCACCTATTGCAAGGTAACAGCGACCTCCCTGCTCTGCCCTTTGTGCCCAGAGCATGGCAGCAAATGGTACAGCTCTGACTGCAGTGGAAGGCAAAATGCTCAGGAATTACACATGCAAAAGGTTCAGAAATACAAGCTGTCCTCGCCTCTTCCCCCAAGCCACAGGGCTGGAGGGGACTGAGGAAGTCAGGATTCAGAACTGGAGAGCATAGGAGAGATAGCATGGAAATAACAGTCCAGAGCTGTATTCCATCTATTTCTGAGTGCACAAGAAAATCTTATCGGGATGCATCCTTTGAAGTAACATGAATTCCACTTGGATGAAGAATCTAATTAAGTGCTGCAGGCTTTAGACAACACATTAATATTTTCAAAAGTTTGACCCCAAACAGGCATTAAAGCTCTTTCTGATAGCTAAATATGTGTTACACGTTTTTGCTTTAATTAGAGCAAGATTGTAATCCATACTTCAGTTAAGTTCATTACACTTAGAAACTTAATACAATCAAAATACCAGTTGGTCATTAGCTAAGTCCACTGTAATTAACACTTGCAGAAAACTTGTAATTGTGTGCCTGTCCTTCACAGCAGGTGATGAGGGGAGCGAGGCCTTTCCCCCTTCTGATGTTTAAATCAGCACAGGCTCTATGTTGTGTGTCCCTAACTCATGGAATTGGGACCACAGAATGGTTTGGGTTGGAAGGGACCTTAAAGATCATCTAATTCCAACCCCCTGCCATGGGCAGGGACACCTTGCAGCAGCCCAGGCTGGCTGTGTCAGGGGATGCTCTGGCAGTGCCCGGGTTGTTGGGTGGGCAGAGACAGGCACCCACAGGGAGCGACGCCGTGGACACTGTTGGAGCCAGAGATTGGCTCTGGCTGTTGGCCAGGCCGTGGCAGCAAGCTGTGCCTTTTTGCACTGGCAGCCCCTAGATCTTCTCCAAAATTGCTTGTCTGCAGATAGTAATGAATAGTCCCTTTATGCACAGTAACTGAGTAGTACTGGTGTCGCCTCCCTGAGAAAAATCAGCGTCCCTTCTCGAAGGGATGGAATTATGCTCCTTTTTCCATACACAGGCTGCATAATTCACTGTAATTTTATTATCTCTGTGCACTCAGAACTGCACCACATGGCTCTTCTGTAAGTGGTGAAGGTAAGAGGCTACACCAGCATGAATTTTCTTTAATAAGATTACACCATGATAATAGGCTACTAGAATAATTTAGCTTCCAATGATTTTGTTCTTCCTTGCTTCCACATGATCAAGGGCAATATGCATTAAAGTTGCTGAGGCTTTTTTAATTATGCAGTAGGAAGTATGTATTTTATCTAACAGCTGTAATATTCAAAGGGAATTTTTGTTTTTGTGGGAAATACTTGTTTGGTGTTGCCATTTTCAAGGCCCCCTGTGTAAGCACATGCAGGCGCACAGTCAAATTTCTGCCATATCGTGGTGGTGTTTTTTGTGGGAAAAATCCAAGTGTTGAAACATAATGCAGCCAACCAAGCTGTCTGGAAGGGGATCAACCTTGTAATACTTTAATCTGATTTAAAAAAAAAAAAAAAAAAAAAAAAAAGGTACAAATTGTAAACGATTTCTTCATGCAGATGAGTTGCTTAACATCAGGCATTCAAATTAGGAATCGTTGGCTCGACTCCCCTGGGGCCTCAGTTTCCCTTTCAGTAAAACAAATGAAAGAGTCATTGGCACTTCCAAACCTGCCTCGGTGGGTATCCCAGACGGTTTATGTTGCACCCTGGGAGCACTGAGAGATTTAGATCCCTCATGTTTGTAAAACTCTACAAGATCTTTAAAGAAACAGCACAAAGTCTTATTTTAACATTCCCAGAGGCAGCGCTGGCTAACGGCTGTCACCTGGATTACATCCAGTCCTTGGAGAGCGTAATTTTATCCACGGTCCTACCTGGCACAGAAAGCTTCTAGCCCTCCACAGTGGAGTTGGCTTGACCTTCAGAGCTATCTGAACCTGCTCTGCCATGTGCCAGCCTCCCTCCAATCTCTGCTCTTCTGGACAAAATATGGCTTAACGTGGCCCGACTGGAACAATAGCTCTTCAGTTTAATCCATATCAACATAGTTCCTGACACAAGTGGGGAGGGTGGAGGCCCAGTGCCACACATCTATTAATCAGGGCTGGGTGTCACTTTGCAATTCAGAAATGGTTTGTGCAGACCAGAGCGGAAGGAAGCAGAGCTCTGCAATGAAAGTCTTTTGAGGTTTGCTCTGAAAAGGCTTGTCACCGATCATGACGTGCTTCCCCACCTCTGGGCCTGGTCTTTGTGCCTTATGTAGTGTAGCCAAGGGGCCAGAATTCAAGGACTTCTCTCTGGGTCCACATGGAGAAAGGAGAGAGGCAGATGTCCCTGCATCTCACAAAGCTTTGGAGCTACATAAAGGATGAGGATTTAGGGCAGATGGTGTTTGCACCAGGATCATTTGGTCAAGGGCTGCTGACGACTGCCACTTGGGCATGGTGGTGATGGGCACACCGGTTTTCACCTGGGCGTGGTGGTGGAAAGCTTAATCCAGGTGGGACTTCAGCTTCAGGGTCAGATGGAGAGCCACCAGCATTTCAAACACTGGCTTACTCTGCTGGCTGGAAGGAGGGTTGTATAACCCAGTGCTGAGAAACTCATCAGCTGCCTGAGCTCTGCCTGCACTGGGTCTCTCACTCCTTTTCCAGAAGATGGGAAATAGTAGCAGAGTTTTTCCAGATAGCTGAGACAGTGGAGTTGGGAAATGGGAACGGATCAGGTGAGTTTTCCTTTGTGGGGGCAAAGACCTTTCCCCACTGCTCTTAACCAGGGGGAATTAAGAGTGAGTTCTTCAGCCACTCATCTGCCATTGACCCCAAGCTGAACCCTTGGGTTAGGAGCTGAGTTTTCATTTGGGACTTACGGACTTGCAAGCTAAATCAGAGCCCAGATGGCTTAGAAAAGCCCAGAGAGCTCCAACCTGAGAGCGGCTCTTGCCACGCACGTTCCCATGTTCTTTCAGCAGGCCAGGGCTGCTGTGCCAAGTGTGATTTCAGAGGAAGCTTGGAAAGAAAGTCCAGCCATGTCTGTCATCCTTTTTTTTTCAGAGAGCTTCTGGTGCCTTTGCAACGCACAGAATAGCTGAGAGAAAGGGCTTTTTACAAAGCTTGAGGCTGGGCTTCTGTGCATCCCGCTTCCCTTCTTCCTAGGACGCGTCCTCTTCCTCCATGAGTCACCCCGTGGACGAGAATAAGAGACTTCGCGGGACAAAGCAGACAAAACACAGCAGAAGCTGGCTCTTTGGGGTGGCCATTTGTGCTCGTGGATCTGGAAGCATCTGTCATCTCTAGCCTGGGGAGTTCAGTCCCGGAGAGCTGCGGGCTGGATTGCTGAGGCGTGTTTGTATGCGTGGCCGTGCGCTGTGCCGGGTGGCCGCCTGCCACCCCCCCCCCGCCAAAGGTGGATGTGCCTCGGAAGAGAAGCGGTTCTGCACGTATCAAAATATTCAGCGCCCGCGGCTGAGCCGCCAACTGCGCCAGTCGGCGTGTTAAAATATTCCCTGAAACTCGCTGGCAGGGGAGGACGCTCCAGGCCCGCGGGATTTGCCTGGTTGGCAGTGGGAACAGCGGGACTGAGTCGTCAAACCTCTCCTGCTCTGGTGGCACCTGTGTCTGGCCATGTCCCTGCACTCCAAGGAGGTGTCTCTGCTCTGACACTGGGAAGGGGCACTGGGAACCTGCTTTCTGCTCCCTGCTCTTGCACAGTGCTTTATGACTCTGAACATCTCAAAGGTGGCTTTGCAGGTGTCCATCCAGCCCTGTCTCAGCACCCAGCTCCCAGCCAAGCACACCTTGGCTCTGCTGAAGCACCCCCGCCTTCCTCCTGCTTCATCATCCTGCTGTGAGCCATCTCACTGGAAAACTTCTAATTAAAGCCAGATTATTGGTCTTGGCCCTTCTTGTTAGTGTTTTGATTTGGGGGTTTCTTTTTTTTTTTTTAAGTCCCTTTAAAACGTCTGGATAGATGGTATCAAGGTTAATTTGTTTGCGATAGAAGAAGCATTTTCACACGGCAGCTGAATGTTGTTGGAAAAGAGCAAAATTAATAGCTGCTCACTTAATCCTGATTAAACTGGCAGCTGGGAGATATTGATCAGTGTGTTCTCAGCAAACTATCCCTCTCTAATGCTCAGGGTAAACAAGCCTGGGACTGAGGTTACCTTAACCCTTCCCACGTTGGCTGCCTCTCACACTGTGCAGGCACCTGAACCGGAGCATCCTCCTGCTCCCCAGCAAAAGGGCTTTGCATTGCATTGGCTCCCTGGGGCACAGCCAGGCTGCCTTTACCCCAAAATCTCCTGGGACTGCAGAGCAGTCACCCAGGTGTGGGTGTCCCTGGGGAGCCCTCTCTGCTGGGGACCCTCGGTGGCCCCCACTCCCAGCCACCATCACATGGGATGCTTGAGGTGGATCAGTGTTTCATAGAATCCAAAAAACCCTCTCAGAGAGAGGACCCCAGGGGGGTTGCAGCAACTAATTTTAGGGTTAAAATCAAAAACAGGGCTTGGCCAGAGCGGGCACTAGCTTGGACCTGGGCCCAGCTTTGCTGGTGTTTCAAAATCCTGCCGCTTCCATTGCTACCGGTCATCCTTTTTATTTCTGACACGTGCTCTCTGGGGACAGATGGCAGGATAAAACCTCTGCACCTCTCAGCCCACCTGTTTGATTGTGCTCTCCCCTCCAAAGTCATAATCCAGAAGCAATTTTGAGGCTGCCAAGAGAGAGAAGGAGGCTCAACAGCCCCAGCTTTCCTGCTCAGGTGTTTTATTACTCTCACCAAGCACATGCTCCACATTCAAGTCCGTGCATTCTTAATGCAGCCACTGCCAGACTGACTCTAAACAACATAAAGTGCTCTGGGTTGGGCCTGCCCTCACTATTCACAAGGTCACTGCATTTTTGCACCTCTGGCTGCTGCAGAGGGTGAGTTTCTTGTTTCCTCCACTGCCTGTGTTAACACAGACCAGCTCTGGAAATGCTCAGAACTGTCTTCAACCTCCCAGGGAATAAGTGGGACTGCTGGAATGGATGGACAGTAACATGACAAGTCAAAGAACAGCTTTCCAGAGAGCACCCAGAAATGTGCTTTCCCCAAGGAGATCAGTACACTGCATGGGCTCAGATTTATCCTTGCCAAAAATTCCATTTAAAAGAGCACAGCTCCTGCTGTTGGAGGTACCAGTACCAGGTCTGGCCCAGAATTTGTGATAGATCTTGGTACTGATCCACCACTCAGTACTTCTGGAAAAGACCAGTGTTTATTTTGTGAATGTCAAATAACCATTTTTCCAAGAGGTGACTGGGAGATTTGGAACAGAATTGACCTCCCTGATACCTCAGGCAGCATCGTTCCCAAAAATGGCAGCTGGCTCTCCCCACCCCCTCCCATCCTCATCCTTGCTCTGCTCCTCCATCCTGGTGCCCTGCTCACGTTGCACTTGATGGGATGAGGGTTCCCCACCCTCCCAGGTATCCAAAGCAAGATATTTCTCCAGATGTTCCTCCTCACGTGGCACGTGACAGCAGGAACATCCATTGTATGCTGCTAAGACAGGCACTATTATAATCACTGTCCTTGGGCAAACAGGCTCAGGCTTCCTGTTTTCCTTGTTATCCTTATTCCACCAAATGTTCTCCGTAGGTGCATCCACACAATAGCTGACTCTCAGCTCACACTCATATCCTCTGTGCTCTGGCCTGGATGATGGATTGCTGTTGGATTCTGGATGCTGATCAGCCTTTCCCAAGCACACTACTGCTGACCACTGGGCCACTCACCCTCCTTGCGCCCAAGCTTGTGAGGTACAAAGCTGTGGCAGATGAAACCCAGTAGGGTTAAGCTGTTTTACAGCTGAGGGACCAGTGTAAATGAAAATGGGAAAACTGATGGAGTGCTGGCTTTATTGCAGGGGGCTGTTATTCTCTTTCTCACGCGGTCGAGAGCGTTGTTGCCTCTGAGCTTGTGGTTCAGTTGTACCTTCAGGCTTCAGTGCCCTTCCTGCACCCCCTGAGGTCAATGGCATCACTCAGCTCTCCCTTGGGCACATGCCTGACTCCCAGAAACCACCCTGTTGGCACAGGTTCCTTCTGCCACTCCCCAGGGGACCTTTCTGTAAGCGATCCCTCGGCATATTTGCGTTTGGATTTTCTTCATTCCAGCCTGGGCACGTACGGGTTCTCTCTGCAGGCTGCTCAGCCATCGAGCCCACTCAGGACTGACCGCAGCATTTTTGTGCTGTGTAGAATTCCTTCAAGTCCCCAGGAGGTGCCTGGTGAACAGTGGGAGTGTGTGTGGGCACCCAGAGGCTTTCACGCCTCGTGCTCATCGTCACCTCTCAGCGATGAACAAGAGGCTGCATTTTTTTCCATAACCCCTGCCAAACCTTGGTCCTTTCTCCCTCCATCCTCCGTATGCTGGCCTGACCAGTCACCAGTCATCTCTTAGGTCTTAGTTTGTCCCAGGAGAACCACCAGTTAGTACAACACCCTTAATTAACCTTGCTGAGTTATACCTAAGAGCAAACCAGACCTACCGAGCTGCTGCTGCCCTTGTGACAGGAGCTGTTCCTGTTTGTAGGAAGAGAGAGGACACAGGTGGTGTTTGCTCCTCAGAATTTGGGATTTGATGTGCCCCACAGTGCTGCTGGAGGAGGCTGTGGATCTCCCATATCCCCATCCCTTTTCTATCCTTTGATTTGCAACAGCCTTGCACTTACACACTGTCTCCTTCTCTCTCAGGTGAAATCTGAAGCAGGTGAAGCTGCAGACAAAAAAGCACTTGGGGCAAAGTTTGTTTTCCTACTCAGAAGTAAGAAGTGTGGAAATTTGAGGTCATGCCTCAACAGCCAGTTTCCCCTGATCAGGACAAGAGGCTCTTCTCTCTTGGGGTTATTTACCCTAAACAGCTTCCCTGTGGGAAATCTGGTCCTTTTCCTCTCTTCCATCTTCTGGGACCAAAACAGGGATGGGGAGTAAAAGTGTTTAGCCAGGTGGATTGTGAATTGGACAAGTAAATGAATACATGGGTCAGTGAGGTGATTATTTTAGCATCTGGAGCAAAGAGAAATGCTCCCTTCTCTTATTGTTTTTCCTACAGACATGGAAGAAAAGACTCTTCCTTGTTAAGTTATATGTCCGTGCAGCCTTGAGGGTAGATCCTGATTCCAGCTTATGTTTGGAAAAATCTGGTAGAGTCACAGTGTGGATTCATTCACAATAAATGAGACGTAAGACAGTGGAAGGTGGTGGGTGAATTATCTATTGGGTAGGATAGTGCTTTGGAGGGAAAATAAAGAGGCTCCTGTGAGAATTTCTGAATTCAGTGCATTATTTCTGTTTGGTTTACTCCTCTGCAGTGTAACCAACACCAGGGATCCCTCCTCTGCCTTGGGCAACACATGTTCTGTGGCCATTAGGAGAAAGCAGCTCAGTCTTTCACGTTCACAGCGTGCTTGCATTTCCCCCTTCGTCGTCTCGCAGCTCAGCATCACTGATGCTGTGACAGAATGTGTTCAGTGCACAGAACTATTAAAAATGTAGCTCAGATGGTGCTGACGGGAGGCTGACATCTCCTGAATAATTTATTTGAACTGAAAAGATTTGTAACATTCAAGTGTTAGCAGGACTCTCTGTTTTAACTCTTTCTGAGGCGGCTGCTTGCTGCCATTCACCCGTTTGGGCAAGAAGTGGCTCGGCCTGTTCAAGCGTAGGTTGGACATCTCTGTCAGCCCAAGCCACCACCTCCCTCAGGGACAGTCAGACTGTTGGTCGTGGCCCTTTGGAGGCCAGAGAACTCCAGAAGAACTCCAAAGGGAAGCTGGAGGTGTTGGAAGAAGCAGGCACTGACAGTTGGACAGTCCCTCTGCCTTGGGAACAGCAAGCCTTTTTCCAGGGTGGAGGATTGAAACAGGCTGTAATTATTGGCTGCAAAATATTTACAGTAAGCAAGGAATGGCTGGCTACCTTTAATTCCTGGCAGCAGCTCCCTTCCTGGGGGGCAGTGACTGTAAGTACTTGCTCTGAGGAGCAGCTGCTCCCATCCCCTGTCCAGGGGGAAGTAACCAGTGTGTTGCTGGTCCAGGGGCTGGTCCACTCTGGCACAGAGTGGGCAAACAAGAGGGAAGGAGAGCACTTTGTGTGATGGTAATCCTGATGCCTTTCTAAAGCATCTACCTCTCTACCCATCTCTAAAGCATGCTGGAGCCTTGGGAGTGCGTGCAAACGATGCCTAGGTGGGAAAAGGGGACTTGGAGCATGTTCAGTCTCAGAGTGTGCTTTTGCCAGTGCTCTGCTTATCGTGCCCAGCTCTCCGGTGGTGTTTTTGCTCTGCTTTATATACTTTTTAAATTGCAATACAGACTAATTGGTTTGTGAGAGGTCACAAAGGGATCATTAAACGTGGGTGTCAAACACAAACCTGTGGGTTCTGATTCCAGTGTCTGCTTTGGGACTTCCATGGCTACTACAGAGAGCTGTGCAGTTGATGCATGGAGGATGCACTACCAGTCCAACCAGTTAGTGGTTAGAGGTCTTTTCTGACCTTAACCGTGCTGTGATTCCATGGGTATGGCTTTGCAGGCCCAAGACTCGGTGCAGTGGAAGGAAAGCAGGGCCATAGCTTTCTTGTATACATTCAGCAGAAATTGTGTGCAGGGAACACCCTTTCACACAAGCAACCAACCCCAGTTTCCAAATTTATGCTGGCAGAAAGGCAATCACGAGGCAGAGGCCAGCTCTAGGAGGTTTTATCAGTTGTGTTCTTGGTATCAGTGTGAAAAAAGCCAAGATTATTTCTGTGATGATTATCTGAGAGGGCTCTTCCTCCCTCTTTTTTAAACATGCAAGACATTACACAGAGACAAATCCGGCTCTCAGCTGGGAGGAACCAGTTCCCACTCAGGTCAGAGGAAGCTGCTCCCAGGTGGTAGAGGCCAGGGTTTATTCCATACTTTATAAACAGATTTATCACTGAAATGTGCCCACACCACTTGCCCCACAGACAGCTGCTCCAGCTCCTGCTCTCTCACTCTTACTGCCAGTCATGTTGCTTGCAGGGTTATTTCATTGCCTTTCAATAATCCTCCAGGTTCCTACCAAAACTGAGTTCAACAGTTTAGGTAAGACACAGTCTGCCCTTGAAGAACACAAGTCTGTATTGGAGAGAGGGAATGGGAAGACAGAAATCCTGTTATTTCTGGTTTATAGATTAGGACCTGTGACATAGGTCAAACTCTGATGTTCTTGAAGTCAACGCCAAAACCCATTTATGGGTCTCAGCTGGCCAGGGCATCATCCCAAACAGTTTGTGACTGATCCATCCTCTTTAGGGCTTGGCCACAGATTCTTCCCTCACTCAGAATCTTCTCCCCACCTAATGGTGAGGGGGCTGGAAATGCCTCATTCTCCTGTAACTGTTTTTTCCCTAATGAAGTTTCAAGGTGCTCACACAAAGGGGCAAAGTGTTGTTATTCTCACTTTTCAGCTGGGGAAACCAATTCGCAGAAAGGTGAAGTGATGACCTCAAGTCACACACCAGGCCAGTGTCAGAGGAGAAAGAGGATTCTCCATGTCCTCTGTTCCTTCCCAGCCTCTCTCATAAACCCAAATAGCAATAAAATGAAACAGAGGTTCATACCAGGAAAAGTTGGATTGGGACCTGCATCAGCTCGAGATCAACCATGGAGTCACTGTGGCTCAGTAGAAACTCTGGAGTTAATGACCTCTGCAAAACTGATATATTTTTTGCATAAGTATATCCCAAGAAATAATTAAATCCCTATTAATTACAGAGACAGGAACTAATAGAAGAGAAGAGCCAGAATCTCTAGGTCAGATTCATCTGAATCCATCACCAAGCAAAAATCTGTCTTTTGAATAAATACACCCTAGAAATTAGTCTAATAAGTTTTTCCTAGTGAAACAAGTTGTCTTCCTGCTTCATGTATCATTTTAAAGGAAGATAATGGAATACAAATTTTCTTCATCTACAGAGAAACAGACATTCAAATGTGTCTGTGTGTATCCTTGTTTTGGAGATGGTGCTGACATCTGGGTAGGACATGTTGGACTGAGCCTGACTGACTTCAAGAGCTGTTGGAGTGGAGACCAGCACTGATTTCCAACCTGGGGAAAATTCCCCTCAATTCCAGCTTCTTTGTGTATTAGCAATTACTTTCAAATGTTTAAAACTCAATAGCAGTTGCCAAAATCTGTGTTGCCTCCCAAGGAAAAAACCTCCCAATTTTTTCTTGTTTAAATGCCAAATATGTGGCTAAACTAAGGTTGACAACAGCTAAGTTTGGGGTTTGGGCAGATTCTGAATCCATGCACAGTTAGTGCCTGGAATATGCACACAGCTGTGACTGTGCTGGGGCTGTGTCTGTGGAAATGTAAAAATATTACTCTTAAAAGATATTAATCTTTCTCACATTTCCTGCTATGGTTTGAGGTGATTTTCACATAGTTTTGTTCTCGGCTGTCTCGGTGCTTTGAGTCCTCCTGCCTAAGACTCTCTTCTTGCAGTGATTTTACAGCCTCATGCATTATGTACCTTTGAAAAATGGTTGGTTGAGTAAGAAGTTTCTTAGTTTCAACCAGAAAAGAAATGCATAAAGTCACTAGAAAGTCACTTCTATGAAGAAAAGCTCATATATACCATAAAAGAAACCAGAAGTGTCTCTGAATGAGATACAACGAGGCTGGCTGTGAGCAGAAGCAAACTCTTTGATTTTAAGACTCCATGTTTTAATGCCCATGAAATGCACGAGCCCATATGCACCTCAGTGGCTCTGCCAGCCTCCCACAACCATTTTTTTTACAACACAGTGAGCAGTCTCAGGGTCACATGAAGCTGTCAAACGCACGAGGATGTTTCCTGCAGCCCTGTCCCTGCAGCAGCAAAGAATATCGCGTTGCTTCTAAACCGTAAGGAGAGGGTTATAAAATTATCATGCCTGTAAATTCCAGATGCAAACCATATGATTGCAAAGCCCTTCTCTCCATCCTTGTTTGAACTGACTCTCTCCTAAGCCTCCTCAACATCTGTCTGCTCTGGAAGTGCAGTTTTCCCTGTGCTCAGTCACGTGCTCAGCGCACACCTTGCGCTGGGACTAAAAGGTCTTTTGACAAAAAACACTGTGCAAGTGATGAAGTGTTTGCTTAGGATTAGGTCCTGTGGTTAATACAAGCATTAAAAAATGTCTCTGGCCACTGTCCTGTGTCTCAGTGGCCTCGTATTTCCCCTGCTCTGGGGACGGATGTACATCTGGTTGGAGTGGCCTTTGTCCTATTCCCTGGGCACAAAAAAAAAGAAAAAAAAAGAAAAAAAAAAGAGTACTGGGCTTTTAAGTATGGAAAGTTACGCAGGGGTGCTAAATATATCAGTATTTCTTGGACCTGATCTTAGCAGGATACGCTGTTCCAGCAACACTTCCAGCACGAATTGCAGGAGAGGCAGGTCTGTTTGTAAGCACTTGGGGTTTTGTTTTGAAATAGGGAGGTACATCCACGTGCAAGGGCGGTGGTTCCAGGAGAGCTGGAGTGCAGGGCTGCCCTTGAGATCCTGCCTCTCTCTCCACTGCTGGGCTGAGCCCCTGTGAGCCCTATGGATGCGTCTCCTCTTCCCGAGGACGATCCAGTTACACGCCTTGAGCTTTGCCATAGTAGCAGAGGAAGGGGGAGTACAAAGGTTATGGAAAACAAAACATTAATTTTCTTGACCAGCTGTGTTACAAGCAAAGTGCAGCTTATTTATACCCACGGCACAGCGTTCATAAATCAGGGCTTGCTCTCCAGCAAGGCATTTAATGAGAACTATTAAATGATTTCACGATGTACTCATCGTTACCATCTGATAAAAACCAGCGCTCCCTCCGAGGACCAGGACTTTTCAATTGCAGCTTTTTGTGCAGGAGGGAAGGAGGTGTGTGTGTGTGGGGTGGAGGGAGGGGGAACAAAGCCCTTGGCAGTGTCAGACGTGTTCTGCAAGGCTCTCTGCGGGTGCATTGTGTCAGGAGCGCTGATCGCACGCTCAGCCCGAGCACGGAGCCTCCCAGCCCTTAATTAGGGAGATGGGCCTCTGACGTGAATGGCCTTTGGTTTTATGTAATACCTTTCACGGAGAAAAGATCACCTGATCTGATCTGGCCTCCATCTGCCAGCATAAATCACAGTGGGGGGGGGGGTGTGAGGCTGGACCCCAGCCCGTGGTGTCACAGAATGGTTTGGCTTGGGAGGGACCTTAAAGACCATCCAGCTCCAACCACCTGCCGTGAGCAGGGACACCTTCCACTACACTGGACCAGGCTGCTCAGGGCCCAGGTCAGGAAGCTGAGGAGCTCCACAGATTCTGCATGTCTCCTATCCTTGGAAAACCAGGATGTTTGCGGAATTTGTGGAATTTCAAGTCAAAGGGATCCTACCCGATCCAGGAGGCTCCCTGCACACTGTGGGGCTGTGTAGGTGACCCCGAGTGTGCTGGTCCCCATGGGGGGCACAGGTTTGTCTACAGCCCTCTGGACTTTCCCCTGCAGATTTCCAGATTTCCAGGCAGGAGAGGCTGGATCCAAAGGCTGCACAGAGCCCTACGAGGGCTCCTTTGTCATGGGCAAACCCCGGCACTAAAATCACAGGATGGCTAATTTATGTGAGAAGGTTTTCTGTGCATCAATAGGGAGGGCACTGCTGCCCAGAGCCTTGACCCTCTCCAAGTGCTTAATTGCTAATCAGAGCCTGGATTCAGCAGCTCCCATTCTCTGACACTTTCTGCCTCCTTCAATAAAACTGGAGAGGCTCTTGCCTTATAACAAAGATGTTTATCTTGCCTGAATTTGTGGGAAGCTGTAGGAGGCTGTCCTTTCTTACTGCATAGCTTTAATGGGGTAAACAGTTGCTGTTACTTAGTTTCCAGCCAGACTTTTTCTGAATGGGGGCTGGGAGGAGGATTCCTTAATTAATCCGTTGGGAAAGTGGTTGGGATTCTGGCTTGTTGTTTTGGGTTTGTATCTAAGAAGCATCTCCCAGATGCAGAATAGCTAAACTGAGGTCCAAATGTCACCTTGCATATCTGCCTCTCTCTGATGGGTAATTTTAATCCCTCCTTGAAGCAACCTGCTCCTTCATCTGGGATGGAACTAGGTGGTCTTGAAGGTCCCTTCCAACCCAAACAATTCTATGGTGCTGTGATTTTTTTTCCCACCTCAAAGAAGGAAGGAAGTGCCCCTTCTTGGGGAGGAAACAGCTGTGTGTGAGGAAAATCGTGTGTGTGAATGGCAGCATGGTTTAACACTGACTTAAAGCTTGTCTTCATCAGCAAGTAATTTTCAGTAGGGCATGATTTCACCAGAGGATTTACTGGGATCTGCTGATAATTACCTGAGGACCCCGGCTTACTCTGCATAAATATTAATTAAATATTTTTTCAGGCCCTTTTTCATATTGTCTGATTTCTTCCAATTTCCAGAGCTTCAGAGTATTCCCTGAGCAGTATTTGCTGGGTTAGCTAAAAAAAAAAAAAAAAAAAAAAAGGCTTTGGCATCAGAATGCTGACATGTTGTCAAAGACTGCCATAGGATACAAGCTACCAGTAGCATAGAGGCTAATGAGGTAAAATCAGATTACAGTGATGTAGGCAGAGATAGCTTCAGAAACTGGAAGTGCTCACAGGCTGGATGTGAGCCCAAGGTGCTTAGTCCCTAGGCAGAAGATAAAAGTCTTCCATCAGACCTGGCTGGAGCATCATTAACACATCATTTTGCTTGTAAAGGCTGAACAAGTGACTTCCAGAGACAGCTGAAGTCCCTGCAGCCAAGGACTCAGACAGGTGCCATTCAAAGTCAGAGTTTGTGGATTACCTCTAGCAGATAGCAATAGCTGTGTTTTGTAATTCTAATTTTGCAGAATGTCCCAGGCTGTTTTTACCTAGAGTTAAAAGGGGACTGTACAGGGACTGTTGCTCTCCCAAGCCACATGCCTGTTTTTTCCTTCAGATTCCTGTGAATGAAAAGCGTGGTCCCACCAGTGCCTCCCCACAGGCATCAGGTAGTAGCTGTTTTAGGGGCACACAAATGTCTTCTCGGACATTTTTTTTTTAAGTAAAGTCTTTTTCTTTATAAAGGTGGGGTTTGAAGGCTGGAGGAAAGGCCTTGAAAAATTTTTGTGTGTGTATTTGGATGTGGATCTTATTCTGCTGCAAACCAGGAGGGTCAATGGATATGTCATAGATCATGGAGTCCTTGAATGATTTGGGTTGGAAAGGACCTCAAAGCCCGCATAGTTCCAGCCCCTGCCATGGGCAGGGACACCTTCCACTATCCCAGGTTGCTCCAAGCCCCGTCCAACCTGGCCTTGGACACTTCCAGGCATAGGGCAGCCACAGCTTCTCTGGGCAACCTCAGAGGGAAAGATTTCTTCCCAATATCTAATCTAAACTTGCCCCCTGTCAATTCAAAATGTCAGTTTAAGTGCCCTGTCTCACTGTTGTATTATGTCACTACAGCACATCTCTAACCCATGCTGGCTAATTATCAAATTCAGGTATTTACAATCATAAAACCTGCTGAGCACTGCATGTGTGAGGAGCTGCTCAAACACCTTATACCAAACACATGTGGCATTCTGAAATGTTTGCTGATTTCTCGAGAAATGCCCATTTGTGTGGACTTCAGACAACTCCAGGCTGCCCTGCTGTTTCCATCCGTGTGAGTGTACGAAATGGGAGCGAGGTGCATAAACAGGTCTGGAGGAAGGTTTGCCATTAGCTGCAGGTAGTAATTTATGGTGGGAAAGCAACAGGCAATTAAACTCCTTACATTGCCGAGCATTAATGTATAGTGCAGTAAGTCAGAACATTTCCTTTAATGTTTTACTTAATGAAGTCTCTCTCTTTATGATCTACTAAAGTCCTTTCCACACAAGGGCTTGGGTGGTTTGTTTCAAAACTTTTATTATGTTTATATATATTACCCTTACATAGCACACACACCCCAAGCCTGCATTCCAGGCTACTGCTTCTCATTGTGGACTGAGAAAAAGCAGCAGAGAGGTTTGATTAGCCCTCCCCAGATTGCTCTGCACTGCTGTGAATGCAATTTGAAGGGGACTGGGTTATTGTTGGGTTGTTTTTAACTTCATAGACAAATATCTCCACCCTGAAATGCCTTACAAGAATTTAGCAATATGTGTGCAGAGACTACAGGCTTGGCTGTCCCACCTCCAGTACAAAGTGAGCCTTTGAAGTATTTTAAGTAGTGTATTTTCTCAAAGGTATCGAGCATGGTATGTAAATAAACTTCATTTCAAGCCAGGTTGGGTTACAGAAGCAGCTGGTCCACAGCTGGAACCAGTATTATGAGCTGTTCCTTCTACAAAGGATCAGCCTTCACTTGAAGGTGATGCAAAGGGAGGAAACTGGTCTCAACCACAATGCTAAGATGAAAGCAAATACTACAGATACCAAGAAGGTAAAGCAGTTACCATGCCACTGTTCTTGTTTATTTGGTTTTTTTCCTCCTCTGTTTTAAAACTGTGAGTCTTTTATATGGATTTAATAGTTAAGAAATGTTGCAAGTTCAGTCTGGTCCCAAGAAATACTAAGCACCATCCCTAAGCAGTGGGAGCTTAAATAGCCTTACTAGTGCTGTGAGTCCATCATTAGAAATCATAGAATGACTTGTGTTGGAAAGGACCTTAAAGATCATCTTGTTGCAACCCTCTACCATGGACAGGAACAGCTTCCACTACACCTGGTTGCTCCAAGCCCTGTCCAGCCTGGCCTTGAACACTTCCAGGGTTGGGCCATCCAGCACAGAAATGCCAGTTCTGTGCTCTCCCATGGCTCGAGATTCTTTCAGTTTTCCCTTGGGAGAGTTCAGATACCTGCAATAGAAAAAACCTGGCACTGTGCTTTGTGCTGGGGATGGAGGTGTCCGTGCTCCCCTTTCACTGCCAGCTCTCCTGGGCGTGTTGCACAGCCCGATCCTTGGAGCTCATGAAGAACTGGCTCAGAAACCATCTTAGCCCTGTGAGGATGAATGTGGCAGGGTGTGAAAGCAGACTGCTGGCAGGAGTGGTGGCTGGTGCTGGTCTGAGCATGCCAGGTGTGGTACAAGCTCTTGATGTTGGTGTCCTGATGATTTCGTGGTTCCAGACTGTGGTTTGTACGTGTGATAACAGCCAGCAGTAAACTGCCACGGGAAGTATCTAGTCAGTCCCAGACAATCTAATTTTAAAAAGCTGTTTGGAGGTGGCCACAGTATTTATTAACCATGGCATTAATGAAAGTGGCAGCTGTGGACCAACACATGAAACGATGCTGGAGGATGTGCAAGTTCAGCACAGGACGCAGACCTTACCTGTGCAACACCCCCAACTGAAACCAAGCATCCCAAGTGCTTTACTGCTCAAAGCCAAGTCAGTTGTTTTACATTTGGGATTATCTATTTAACAGTGTAGACCAAAATCTCTGTTGGCCGGACTGGGACGAGGTATTTGACAAAACCCTTGGAAGGCTTCAGCGGGGCCAGGGGGTTGGGGCTGAGTCTGCACTGAGCACACAGCACGTCGGACACGCCAGCAGCCTCCATCTGAGGAGCTGGAGCTCGAAGCTGGAAGGAAGTAGGTATAAACCTTGGCCTGCTCTGCGTGTCCAAGCAGAGGGCTGAGCGCCAGGAGCGCTGGGGATTTAATCCTGACACTAACGATGTTAGTTTAGCATACTTTCCGTAATCCATTCTCAAGCACGGGCGTAGATGTGGTTTGACACCTCAAAAAATGTGCTCGCTGGTTCTCCTCAGCCCTCCCGGATCCTGCCCGGGGTGAGGACCAGGTGGAAGAGAGCCAGGAGGAGCGGGAAGACGCCGTGGCCATCCCTGCTGCCTCCCTGCAGCACTCGTGTTTCCAGGGCAGTGGTGCTGCACGTTTCCTGATACACTTCCAAAGAGCTTGAGATCCTTGGATGGAGCGCGATCCATAAATGCGGCATGTCATCATTCTTTGAACAGCTTCCCATCTTTGTGAATGTAATCAACAGGGGACATCCTGCATTCCTCTGGAGGGAGGTAGCCCAGCCTAAGGCCTGAATGGCTAATTTAAAAAAAAAAAAAAAAAAAAAGGGATCCAGTGGTGGCTGCCTGTTGCTGGTTCATATGGGATTGTATTGTTTGCTGCTGGATTTAGGATCTCACTCCCCAGCAGCCCCATGCAGTATCCTAGAGCCTGCAAGCACATGGCACAAGGCTTCCTTCATTACCTGCTCAGCTGCTCAACAGACCTGTTTTTTTCACCTCTGAAACAAAGCAAAAAGCAAAGCTGATCACCTCCATCACTTCACAGAATCCCAGAATGGTTTGGGTTGGAAGGAACCTTAAAGCTCATCTCGTTACAATCCCCTGCCATGGGCAGGGATACCTTCCACTAGACCAGGTTGCTCCAAGCCCCGTCCAACCTGGCCATGAACACTTCCAGATATTGGTGAATGTATTTCCTAGGCAATTGAAGTCTCATCTCCTGGAAAATGTGGTCATGGAAGCAAAGGTGGGGAGACACTCATGGCATGCAGACTTCCAAAGAGAAGATGATGAAGACCTCATTTACAGAGTGGCTTAAGCGAATAAGCAAATAAATCCCATAATTTGGAATAACAGTATCAAAGTTTCTGCTTCAGAAGGGGCAGGAGTTTCTGAGAAACTGGCACAAGTTATTTGGGTGGGCTCTGCATGCTCAGATATCTCTGAGCCCTTTCAGAGGGCATAAATAATACACTGACTCAAAGCTTAGGCAGATCTCTCGGGATTTAGTCCAAACATGCATTCCTTTTTGTGATACCAGTTATGGCACGAGCACGTTTAGAAACAGGTGGGTTCCTGACATCCTTGAGTGTAGTGAGATTGGATACAATATTCCTTTCTGGTCTGGGAGGAGAAGTCAGACAGACCCCACGCTGTTGCCTTGTCCAGGCTGAGCAACTCTGCAGACAAAAATATAAATCATGCCTTAATTTTCCAGTGTAGGTGCTTTTTTGGCTTCTCACACGAAGAAAGGTTTTGGAGCAGGGAGGTGCTGGTTCCCAACACGTGCGTGAATTGGCTGTTCCTGCCCTTTGGAAGGAGAACTGGCTGCATGTGTGTCTGTCTGCTTGGGTTTCCTGGGAGTGGCACAGATAGCTCATAGTTTCATTCTCATTTAAAATTAAAGCTGATTTAGAGAGCAGCATCTGGAGACAAATATTATTCTCCTTAGGGTAGCTCAAATTCTTCTTTGGTGAGAAACAGTCTTTTAATGCTGTAACTTTGAGTGTCTTGCCTCTAGAGTTGCATTATCAGTGCCAATCTGGCCTAATACTTTTTTACATTAAACTTCTCCAAACAGCATTTGAGATCTTAAATTAAAACTTTTTTTTAATATATATAATCTGCAAAGCTTTTTTCTTGCTAGAATCTGCGTCTCCCAGAGTTTTGTAACTTAAATCTCCGTGAGATGCTTTGCAAATGCAGGAGCCAGCATTCATTTTACACATTTCATAGGAATTTTGTAAGCAATGCATTAAAGGAAAGCAATGAAATAATCTCTTAGATTAAGGTCCTTAAATGTAGCTAACAGAATAAGATGTCTGAGCACCACTGAGGTACACATTCAAACCTTAAAATTAATCTTTCCCACTCCTGTGTAATATTAAGTCTGATTAATAGCTAATGCATCAGTTGCATTTAAGATGCACATCTGTTTGTGTGTATGCACAAAGAAAATATTTATGTCCCAATCTTTTCTCAGGGGCGTTTAAAATTGTTTTCTACTGAATTGAGTAAGGTCATCTGGCAGAGCCGAGCGGGTCATCAATAATTAATCCAAGCAGGCAGAGCTGAGTCTCACGGTGCTTGCAAACACCCTGTTAGACTGGATGGTTTGGCAGAGCAGGGGCAGTTCTCAGATTTTTCTCAGCAAACAAGCAAATGTGAGTTTAACTTTTGAGGGGGAGAGGGAGGCTTGGTTTTATTTGGAACAGCTGTGCTGTGGCTGTGCTTGCACTGCAGCGCTTGGAGCATCCATATGTACAGGCAGAGCTTCTGGTCTCCCAGCCCACCCCCGCTCCCCATCCAGCCTGGTCACTGCCCGTGCACCAGGGCCTGGCATTTATGGCTCTTTTCCATGTGTTTGCAGACTGCAGTAACACAAGAGCTTGGATTTCCCTCACTTCAGTTTTTCTGAACTTTATTGAGAGTTAGATGCTTTACGCCCAGCTCTGGCTGTCCAAGAATCGGCTCCGGGGTACGAGCTTGTCATCTGGTTTGAATAGAGTCGGCTGGGGGAAAAAAGTCGTCTCTTCCAGAGGGTATTTCCTATCCAGGTTTGTTATCTAAGAAGATGGGATGAACATGGGATGAATAAGGGGAGCAAAGCTGGGGAAGGGTTAGGAGCAGCTGAGGGAGCTGGGGGGGCTCAGCCTGGAGAAAAGGAGGCTCAGGGGGGACCTTCTGGCTCTGCAACTCCCTGACAGGAGGGGGGAGCCAGGTAGGGGTCAGGCTCTGCTCCCAGGAACAAGGGACAGGACAAGGGGAAATGGCCTCAAGCTGTGCCAGGGGAGGTTTAGATTGGATATTATGAAAAATTTCTTCACTGAAAGGGTTGTCAAGCCCTGTCACAGCTGCCCAGAGAAGTGCTGGAATCACCATTCCTGGAGGGATTGAAAAGACACGTAGGTGTGGCAGCTGGGGACATGGATTAGTGATGGGCTTGGCAGTGCTGGGTTAACAGTTGGACTTGGAGGTCCATCAGTGGTTGATGATCTTAGAGGCCTTTTCAACCTAAGTGGTTCTATGTGTGCTCTTCCCTTTCCACTTGGAGGGATTTGTCTGTCCTGAGGAGGAGGCTCCCAAAGAGGTTCATGTCACCAGCCTGGGCAAAGCATTTTGCTTTTGGACAGACAGTGCTGGGTGAAATGGGTCTGGGCTGGCATGCTGGGAAAACCCCAAGTGGCAGAGGGGTGAGTGTGCACCTCTGCAGTGGCAGAAGCATTTTGTGATCTCAAATGTTTTATCTGTTTCTCTGGCTGTTTCTGTTGGCCTACCAGAGTACGTTGCACAAATATTATCAATATCCAGCCTCACTGCATAAGGTAAATGGAAATGGTTTCCAGGAGGCTGAGGATGGCAGTCACCAATGCAGTAACTCTCTTCCTCCTGAGTCTCCTCAAGAGTCCAATCCAGCATCCCAAGCATGGAGCCAGAGCATGGATTTTGAGGCTTTGGAGCCATGAAGGCTTAACCCTTGGATTCAGGGTTGTGTGGGGCCATGGCAGGTTGCAGCTCAAAGGCCATACAATACCTTGATTATGGGCAGAGAAGAAGGCCCCAGAGCCCCACGTGGCAGAAGGGGCTGGTTGAGTATCCCACCATCCTGATGGCCACCGGGTTCCAGCTCTCCCTGGCGTACCATCCTCTCCCAGGACACATGTGCAGCTGTGTCAGGACAAGCGGTCTGGGAACCAGTCCAAAGCCAGACCAGGCATGTGTGCTGCTCCCTCTCCTCCACTGTAACACTGGTATGCACACTTTTAATGCCTGGCCCCTGCTGAACTGCTCTGGCTTTACAAGATGAGAGAGCTTTGCAGTTCTGACAGGAAAATTGCTGCCCAGATGCCGGAACACCAGCGCTCTGCTTGTTTAAATATTTGTTCAGACCAGCTTGACTTTCCAATGCGTTTTTCCGTGAGGGATTTTGGAGGTAGGAGAAAGAAGTCGGTGCTAATAAAATCCCATGCTCTGCTGTGCTCACATGAGAGCATTTAGCCAGCAGTACCCTCTGTCCCGACAGCAGCACGTCTCTCCCATCGCCGTCCTGCCTTCCTTCGTACCTGTTTCTTACAAGTACGTGGAGGGATCTGTATATGTCCTGTCCACAGAATTTCGGGGCTTTTAATGTCCAAAGCTCTTAATCTGGCACGTTCACATGTGCTGCGTTTCCTGAGAGAGAAAATAAATAGGAATGGGTGGAGGAAAACAGCTGCTGTCATCCACTTCCTCAGCGTCGTATGTTCCATGACTGGTTGGTGCCCTGCACCCTGCAGAAATGGCAGGAACTGGGATTATCCAAGGGTTAATTTACAATCACCGTGACTAAATGTCATGCCTGTGAGGAGCAGTGTGG
Source organism: Pyrocephalus nanus (assembly GCA_038380795.1). Classification (NCBI taxonomy): domain Eukaryota; kingdom Metazoa; phylum Chordata; class Aves; order Passeriformes; family Tyrannidae; genus Pyrocephalus; species Pyrocephalus nanus. The sequence continues at coordinate 3,523,872 of CM076268.1, forward strand.
AAAACACTTGTGCTGACCCTCTCCCAAGCTTTGTATGTAATGTCCATGGAAGTTTGCTACTGCCAGCCTCCAGCTTGTGATCTGTTCTGATCACTTCTGGTCCTTTAACTTCTGTACTTTTGTCAAAGTCCCACTTGCTCTCCCTGAACCACTTAATGTATATGGTTACAATCCCCATTTCCAGACTCCTCCCTGCTCCCCGGTGTGATCTCCTGCACCAGATCTTGGCAGCTGCCCATTTAAAAAGACCTGGTGAAAAACCTGGTGGAGCAAAGTGCAGCAGGGACACCAAGCACTCCTCATGCACCTGTTTCAGCCCTACCAGTGCTTTCAGCATCCTCTTCTAGGCAGTTATTTCAGGAATTGTGTATCTGAGCTCATTGGGTAAAGCATCATCGTGCAGCCAACTGATTAGGAACAAGCAAATTACCACAACACCTCAAATTAAAATTTCAGCACATGTATGTTTGAAAAGTGCAAGTGTTCACCCCAGGAAATGCCTTGAAATTTAGAAAGACAAGGATATGGCAAATGGCAACCTTTCAGTACCTAAAGGGGATCCAAGAGAGCTGTAGAGGGACTTTTCAAAAAGGCATGGAGTGACAGGACAAGAGGGAACGGCTTCAAAGTGCCAGAGGGCAGGGTTAGATGGGATACTGGGAAAAGATTCTTCCTGTGAGGGTGGGGAGGCACAGGTTGACCACAAAAGCTGTGGCTGCCCCATCCCTGGAAGTGTCCAAGGCCAGGCTGGACAGGGCTTGGAGCAACCTGGCATAGTGGAAGGTTTCCATGGCAGGGGGTGGAATGAGATGAGCTTTAAGGTCCTTTCTAACCCAAACCATTCTGTGATCCTTTGATTTCCAGCATTTTTGTTTTATTTTGGGTAATCTGTGCAGAAATATAACTCCCTCTGCCCTCAATCTCACTATTTTCCAGTATGTTGAGATAGATTGCCTGGAGAAGCGTTGTACTTGAGCTGGTTTATTCTGCTCAGTTAGAACTGCAGCAGTTCAACATAAATGGGAATGATTAAGTCACAAGCCCACAGACTTCCTTCAGGTGTTAGCAAACAATTTAACTGTTAATTTCTACCTGTTTGTGAATGTTTAAATTTAAATTAGTCACAATTAAACACAATTAGCTGCGTGTGCAATTCTGGGAGTCAAGAGAGGAGCTCTGAGATGGATTTGCTTTGCCTGGAGACATGTTGAGCAGGAGGAGATGGCATGGCAAAGTCATCTCCAGAGGCTTCCTGCAGCCACAGAGGAGGCATCCTTGGCTGATGGTTTGTGGTTGGAAGCTTCTGTGGATGGTGCACACCTTTCCAAGCAAAAAAACCTTCCCAAAAAAAATCAGCAAAGCAAAGGAAGTTACTTTATGAGAAAAGACCTTCTGCCCTGACTCAAAGCAGCTCTCCAAAATCCAGTTTTTAACCACAAAAGCCTCCCTTCCTATCCCAGGGAGATCTATCTGTGACATGAGAGGGATCCAGATATGGTCTTCCCTGGAGTTCTGGGACCTGCTCCACCCCTGGGTGCTGTTGATGGCTTTGGTGCAGGTTTGTCTCTCATTGTCCTGTCAGGAAAGGTGTTGCACAGCCATCCCTCAGCTGCCCATCAGTGAGCTGTTAGTCACTGTGATTTATCTGGGTTTTCAGTGCCAAACTGATTAAATTGCACGTTTCAAGAAAAAAAGAGGGTTTCACTCATGGCACCGAGTCTAATTATTGCATCTGTCCAAAGCAACTAGCAAAGGTTACAGTGTCTGTTTGCATTCCTCATAAAGAAAACCTTGTTAAACTCTCTCTTGCATATTTTACAGCTATGGTAACAGCCCCTGAAGAATATGCTGTCAAGAGAAACGGTGTCAGGCTTTTTTATCTTGTTTTATGGAGCAGGAGTGTGCGCTGGTTAATCGGGGAGTTAGTGGGAAGTCTGAATGGTGACACACAGGTGCCTTGTACAAACAGAGGGCGAGTTTGTGGGATGGAGTTTGCTGACAGAAAGTGGAGCTGCTGGGAGGGTCAGTGATCATGGGACACAGAGTTATGGATCAGCCAAATGGCTGTGGCTCTGTGTGCTGGAATGCGAGATCATTTGTCTTTTTATAATTAACTTTGGTGCCTTGCTTTGACCCTGCGTGGTGTTTTTCCTACCCACCCCAATTTTTAAAGGGTTATGTAAAAGCTAATTTTAACCTGTGACACCGATCATGTGTCGATCAATCCCCATCTGCTCTCGTTCTCTGAAGTCAAGTTTCAGCAGGTCTCAGGTTGACCTGGATTCTGGGGCTGTTTCCATCCCTGTGGCCCTGACTATCCATGTCAGCTACCTCCACTCAGGCTTTTATCTCTTAAATATTTTGTCCATGCAGTAATCCAGCTGTTTCCTTTTTGTCCTCCATATGTTTTGTTGGAAACGAGCACAAGTGAGGCGCTGAGGAAGTCATTCTAACCGGAATGTGAAATTTCCTAGGACAGCATGACATGAAGGTCTGGAGCTCAGACAACCCTTCCTTGCTGCCGGTGGGATGGTTGGCTCCCAGCTCACAGGACACCTCAGCACTCAGGTCCAATCCCCCTTGCAGCAATTGTTCCCCATTAAAGTGCCATTTGAACTGTCTGACGGGACCATCCAAACCTCGCCTTGACCCACAGTCCCAAACTGGAATCCCAGTTTTAGAAACAAAAGAACTAACTCAAAGTCTGTGGGGTTTTGGGTCATCTTTTTACACTGTCTCTTCTCTCTCTATTTCCTCAATTTGCTTCCAAGACTCCCAACAGTTCCTGCAAAGGACCAGCAGGGCCAGCGTAGATCCCTTTTCCCCTCACAGATGTTCAGCTGCATCTGGGTGAACCACTGTGGAAAATGACACTGCAGTTGGGGCAATTCAAGACCATCCCTGATAGCTGAGTTTTGGCAGGGAATCTGGCTTGTCAGAACAGGCTTATGCAGGTGGAAATCTCACCCAGACAGTAAGTGAACCTTCTTGTTCTTGCAGCAGCTGATTTTTCACAGCACGTTGTGATGCGGGGTTTGGTTTCATGCTTCACCACCAGTGAATCCATCACTTTCTGCCAGTCAGTAGTTCTGACACTGGACTTTTCCCTGAGAGCTGGAGCTTCTCTTACCGAGTGAAGAGTTAAAATGGCAGAGCCAATTTCCTGCATCCCCCTGCTGCTCCCTTGATGTCTCCCAGCGAAGCATTGATCTGAACTAACCAGTTTAGTGTGAGCACAGGGTCTGGCTCAGAGCTGCTCAGCTGCTGCAGCCCTGACAGTGATAAATGGCCCCTGGGAGAGGAGGATGTTCAGTCATCTCCTGAGGATTTGATAGACATAACTACCGAGCCTCCAGACCCCTGTCTGAGTTGCATCACGTTGAAGATACTTCGTATCCTTCATGCGTGGTGATGCACGGGTGGTTTGGGATGGCTTTTCTTTTGAAGAACATGCTATATTTAACATCACCCTGTGCACAGATCATTTGCTGGACTGGAGAGGGACCACCCTGGATTTTGGAGGGATCCCAGGCTAAGCTCCTTCTTTCCCTGACCCCTTCAGCAAAGTGGCCACCAAAGGGCAATGTGGCAGTGCAGGGCCACATTTCACAGTGCCGTGGCCAGCGTGGGCTGGAAAATGTTCCTTGTGTGTGTGCACATCCAGGCTGGGGTGCTCAGCCACTCCAAGGAGTCCTGCTTTAATGGAGAGAGCGTTTCCCAAGGCTGTAGTTGATTTTTCACAAGCGAGTTTGTGCGCTGGCCAAGACTGCTGACAGCTCAATGTTCAGCTGCAGTATATAATTTTCTGTCATTTTGATTTATGTTCTTCCCTGCAACCAGAGTCCCACGTGAGAAAAAAAATCGGAAGGAGTCTATCCTAAAGTTAGCTCAATGCTAACTTCTTCAACTGACCTAGCAAATTAAAGATATTTTTAGATGTTTTTTTTAAAAAATTATTTATTTATGGAAGATAAAAGAGAAAAGTAGTAAAAAGTAACCTCTGCTGTCAGTTCTGTGACCTGCAGTTGTGATGCCTGCCAGGCGAGGCACGGGGTCATTGTCGCTGAGAGGGAGGCAAAGCTGGAAGTGTGAGACCAAGATCTGCTCTTGGCTGAAGTTTCCACCTGCACTTGATGGCCCTGTCCAGGGAGGCTCATCCTCCAGCAAACCTCCGGTGTGCCCAGAGGTTCCATGGGACAGCTCTCACTTCTGCCTCGCTCCTGGCACCCAGACTTGGGCTCCTGAATCGTTTTGCTACATTTGGAGCTTTGCTTCTTGGCATTAGTGTTTGGGGATTGTTGCTCACAGTTTCTTTTCCACGGATGTCTAAAAGAGCAGCCCGAGCGAGAGGGGAGGGAACAAACCATCGCTGGGCTGTTTGCATGAGCTACAAAGCGTCTGTGAGACAAAGGGAGGGACCACATGAAACAGCACTTGGGGTGGCACTGACAGGGAGAAAAGCTCCACTCACTGCCCCAGGAAAAGGCAGGAGAGCAGGGAAGTGTGTTTATCCCAGCTCTCTGCTTTCCTGCGGAGTTCAGACAGTTTTTATTTATTCCGTTTCCCCCTGTGTAGCGGCGATGAGGACGTAGGTAATCTAAGACATATGACATGGCCCAAAAGGAGAGCTCCAAAATGGGCTGTGGGCTGAAATTGTGCTCACTTCCCAGCCCAGGGATAGGGATTGCTGGTGAGGGGACAGGGAGGTGTCACAGGGCTGTCACAGGAGGGAAGCAGGGTCCTGGCTGGAGCACCTGCAGCACTTCTGGGCTCTGCTCTGCACCCTGCCTGCTTTAAGGAAGGCATCTACTTGATAAGGGCTGCATATTCCTCTCATTTTCTTCTGGCTGACACCAGTAAAGTGTTAGTAAAATGACTGACACCCTTGTGTTGTGAGCAAGGCCGTCTGTCTGCAGCATGAGCAGCAGAACAGGATTGTAGGGTGCCCAGCTGTAACCCTGCAGGGTATTGGGCTGTGAAGCAGAAGGGAAATAATGGGGCTTGGATCAATAACAGGGATGCAGCAGATAGAAATGGGGGCTGTGTCCACCCCAGAGGTCCCAGAGGGCATTGGGCAATGCACCAGGGTGAACTCGGAGCTCCCCTGAGCTAAGGTGGGTTTTATTATTAACCTCACTGGAGCCAGGATTTGGTGGCTGGCCAGTCTGTGTGTTGTGATCCCATGGTATTTGGTTAAATGGGTAAAAATACCTAATTTCATATATATTTATCTCTCTCTCTATATATACACACATACACACATGCCACACACACCCCTTTCACAGGACACATCAAGTGTATACAGGGCCTTTTCTTGATGGCTGGCATTTAGCAGCTGAGTTACAGATGGATTTCTGTGTAGTCAGCACAGATAATAATCACAAAAATCCTTTTAATAGATCAAAGAATGCTGTGGAATTGAAAATTTCTTTTAGAAGCGTTCATTTTGAGCCGTTCTTAGATTTTTCTCCTAATGTATAGGCTAGGAAAAAAAAAACATTTTTCAGGGGTTAAAATGGAAAGACGCTTTTATTCATTACTCTATTTAGATCTTCACTCAAATAAAAGATAAATGACAAGAAGTGAGTGTTTTACTATACACCCAAAGTTATTTCTGTATTCATAGAAGCCACTTGGTTAAATCAGGGGTGAGCAGTGATCACTGTCAAAGGGATAGGTTCACACTGGATTTTTACCTGTTTTACGTTTGACATTTTTTCTCCATTGCATATTACAACTTGCTTTACCTTCAGCAATCTAAACTCCTTTTCAGTTGAGAAAAACCCCAAAACCATCATAATTACTCTTTTCATTGCACCCCAGCCCTGTAACAAGGCAGATTCTGGATATTTAAAGATGCATCTGCCCTTTATGACAGCCAGCCCCAGAAGAGAGTGTTTCATGGAGACATCATTCTAGTGCTGGACGTGTCTTTGCAAATGGCACAAGGAAAGCTGAATATCAGCTGAAAATACAAAACCATATTATTTTTCCTAGTTGCGTAGCATAACTTTGCAGCAAGTAAACCCCTCGAGCAGCGTGGGCTCTTGGAAGAGGCCGTGCCTTTGTGAGGAGCTCATGTGCTTGGACACGAGGAGGGCGGCTGAAAAAGGAGCAGGAAAGGAAACAGCCCTGGGGAGCTTCAGCGCTGGGACTGAAGAAATGACTTGATGCTTGTACAGACAAGTGCTCACCAAACTCTGCACATCATAAATAATCATCTCTCTGTCTCCCATGCATCCGATGGGAAATGCATCTCCCCCCACTGAGACGCTGTGCTAAATAAAGTGTTGCCCTTCCCGGGGAGCGGGAGAGGTGGGAGGTGGACATTCAGGCTCTTTCCCAAAGGAAAGTCATTAAGAGTACAAAATAAATGTGTTTTCTCTTCAGCAGCTGTTGGGTTTCTCAGCCCAAGAGCCATAACAGGACCATGAGGCTCGGAAAATTTCTGCCTCCCACATCTGCCCCCAGCTCCCCACCAGCAGTGCTGCTGAATCAGCGAAATGGGGCTGTGCATCTGCACCTCGTTAGGGCAGTACCGCTAATTGAGTCATTGGCAAAAAATGGCTTCGAGCCTCTCTGCTTTGGGGTGGTGACTCAGTGTGGAGGGTGAGTCTCAGCCTTCTGCTGGTGGTGTCTCAAAACTCCACTGCTGCGTTCACAAGAAGATGGTGGTCCTGCAAAATGAAACCCTGACAGAACCTCCCATTTCACCTTTCATGTCTCTAGGCTGGAAACAAGTTCTTCTTTTCTTTACCTCTTACTAGAGAAAAGCCATGGGGACATAATTATTTGCAGGTTTTTAAGGTCCTAGGCTTGCAGTGAAGTGTCCTTACACCAATCCCTGTCTGGTACTGCTGTTGCCTGAGTGAAGAAGTGCTGTGTCAAATGCAGTGCATTGATTTGGATTAGTTCATTAACAAATTAGAGATTCTCTCCCAGTCGAGGCTTTGCAAAGCTTTGCCCAGCTGAGTGGCACAAGGACATGAGATCTACCTGGGCATTTGGGAAAGACCTGGCTGTGGGGGAGAGAAGAGAGGGAAAAAGGGGAAAAAAAAACAGAAGAGGAGGGAATGCAAACCTCAGGCTCACCTGAGGGTCCTCCATTGGGGGTCACCTGGCTGCTGCCCTGGGCTGTGTGAGCAGCAGGAGAGCCAGGGACATGGGAGCTGTTTGGGAGCCTGCCCTTGCTCAGCTGTGCCCTTCTGTACCCTTTGCAGACCTTCAGATGAAAACCACCCTGATGTGAAGCCTGACGCCTACGTGAACAACCTGGCTGAAGCAGTTGACATCATCCTCCAGCACCTGTAAAACCAACCAGCAGGAACGGGGATGAGTCCTTGTGTGCAGCTCCTCCATGGAACCACTTCATCCTCTCCCACCTTCACCTCACCTTAACAAACCCAGGCCCAGCCTTGCCCGGGGTGGTGGGCACCCGTTTTCCTAAATATTCCATGTAGTGGTACTAAAATGATCTACTGACCTCATCCAAGGGAACTCCAAGCCCACTGTCTTGAATGTTCTCCTCTTAGTGCCTGTGAAGGGACCTCTACCCCATCTGGGTGATCCTGGGGGGGCTGTTCCCCCTTTAACTCTTCCCTCAGGCCGGGTACCCAGCCTGGAGGTGTCCAGGTGTGAAACAGGGAACCCGACACACCCCCCCCACACACTGAGAGACTTACCTGTTTAACCCATCTGTGCTGTGCCTTTTGGGGTGCCTGAGATGGGATGGAGGATGTCCTTGAGGGGGGATGGAGGCCACCAAGCCCTGGTGGGGGCTCTGTGGGGTCCTGTGTGTGCCTTGGGTGGCACAAAACCCTGGGGAGGGGGGACACCCCTGGATCCAAGCCAGTAAACATGATTCTGCCAGGATTAGCCTGTCTGGAACAGCCCTGGGTGAAGGCATGGGAATGTGGTAATGCTATGACACGTTAGGGAATATCTGTACTGTCCTGTCAGGAATAAACCCCATCTTTTGGATCTGGCCTGTTTGTCCTTGTGTTCAGTTGAATCAGCACTGGCAGGGCTGTTTACAGGATCTGAAATGCTTTTCCCTATCTGGAATAAGCTGGCAGGGGCCATGGGACTGTTGGGCTTTTCCTTCCCTCCATCTACAAGCAGACGTGGCCATGTGGAAGGGGGTGTGGGTTTCCTGCCTCTTCCCAATAAAATCCTGGACATGCAGCCAAGGATGCTCCATGTGCCAGGGAACTGTTGGTGTTGAGTCCCACCCAGCTCCAGCTTGAGAGGAGCTTCACAAGGGCATGGAGTAACAGGACAAAGGGGGATGGCTTTAAAAAGGGTAAGTTTAGATTGGATATTGGGAAGAGATTCTTCCCTGCGAGGGTGGGGAGGCCCTGGCACAGGTTGCCCAGAGAAGCTGTGGCTGCCCCATCCCTGGAAGTGTCCAAGGCCAGGTTGGACAGGGCTTGGAGCAACCTGGGATAGTGGAAGGTGTCCCTGCCCATGGCAGGGGGTTGGAACAAAATGGTCTTTGAGGTCCCTTCCAGCCCAAGCCATTCTGTGATTCTCTGTACTCACTGAACATCCCCTGGGACTGATCCCACACCAGCACCACGTGCCTGCCAAGAATCTGCCACATCAGTTTAGCTCCAGCTCAGCCCCATCCTGCTGCCAGGAGCTCTCAGCACGTGCAGGGCTGTGAAGTGTTGCTCCACGGAGCAGGGGCAGCCATGAGATTTGCCTTTTTTTATTTCTAACCACAATAAGGATTTCTAAAAGGAGCTGCTTCCTGCTTCCAGGCATTGCAGCTCTCCAGCACATCCCCAGGGTTTTTAGTTTCTCTCCCCCATCAGTTCTGCAGTACAGGTGTTGCAGCCTGTGTGGTAACTCCTGGCCATTCCTCACGTGGCAAGAGCGTGGCTGGGACAGGGGCTCAAAATGGGTGGAAGAATTAAAGAACAGGGGTTGTTCCATCACGTCCTCTGCCCACCCTCACTGACACGTGGCAGCATTTGCCTCATTCACCTTTTAGAGGCAAAAATCCCCTTTTAATCAACATGTCAGCAGCCCTGCACCCTCTTGGGTTCTGGGCAAGGCTTTAAGCTGCTTCAGACCTCCCATGGGCCCCTGGTCAGGTGTGTAATTCTGTTTGTGTGTTTATATGTAATGTGCTGGTCAGTGCCTGCATTCAGCCACTGCTTCCCACGTCTGCAGTCAGGAGGTGAATGATAATTCCAACCCCAACAGCTGAAGAAGACCCTGCTTGCTAAAGGACACCAAGAAGTGATTCTCCTTGTTTCTGGAGCAGCCTTTGAGTGTTGGAACATTTGTCTTTCAGAGCTACCAGCTGGCCCCTCAGCTGCAGGGCACCCCTTTGGGGACAGCAGGGGAAAGCGGGCTGGGAATTGAATTCTAATAAAATAAACTACATCTGGGAATATGACCTTAGTGCAATTTTTTGGTCTGTTTTTGTATCTTTTATCCTCTGGGTAGTGGTTCAGCCAGACCATGTGGTACTGTCAGCACCCACACACACGGAAGGATGCCATGAACCCTGGTCGAACATTCGGGCTGTGACGGATCACTGAGAATTTCTTTTTTATCCCCTAATTCTTCCTTTTTTGTTCTATTATACTAAGCCTATCACTTCAATCTGATTAAGTTTAGGCAGATAAACATCCTGCCATCTGTCATGAAACTTTTTATACTGTTTGCTCGCTGGAGGAAGCACAGCCGTTTTCCTTTTTGAGTTATAAAGGGGAGATATCACCCTGTTTCCCCATGTATTTATTTAACACCCCTGTGTGCCCTTGCCCTGCTGTCAGCTCTGGCCTTGCCTGAGTTTAGAGGTGGGACACTGAGTTTAGGAGTGGAACATTGTCCTTAAACACAAAGAATAAGGTGCTATTTGGCACTTAAATTTGCAGTTTGTTGTTAGATTTTCAGCATTTTGTTATTGTATTTTCAGCTGTGTCACAACTAAATGACAGCCAGGGTCAGGCTGGGGGGGCAATGGGAGACAACCCTCACCAGGGTGGGATGTATCATGTCTGTATGTGAATATCACACAATGTCCATTTTCCAGTGCAACCCATGGCTGGGAACTCCTTCCTGTTTCTAACACAGACACCCCAATGAAGGGTCCCAGCTGGGGGATTTGCCAACACACACGCATTTTTGGGACACCCCTTCCCAGCACCCATGGAGATGGCCAAAGGGGTGCAGCCAGACCTGTTCTGGGAGAGGAGAGGAGGAGACTCCTGACCCATCAAACTCCAACCAGTGCCACAACCCGGCTGTCACATCCCCAAGGACCAGCGGCGTCCCCAGCCCCCCCTCGACCCCCCAGCACACAGAGACGAGACACCGGCCGGGGGTTATTGAACCAGGAAGCTTTATTTACACAGTAAAAGTAACAAGCAATTTCCTGAGATTGAGCTGCTCTAGTGCAATCAAGTCATGGAGGGGGTGGGAACGTGCAGCCTCCTCGCCGGCCCGCGGAGGGGGCACCTCGGGCAGCCCCTCCCAGGGGACACGCGCATCCCGCGGCGCTTGTGCAATTGCCAGCGAGACTTGGCTACTACAGGTCATAGCTTCAGAAGGCTTGGTTTTTCTTTTTTTTTTTTTTTTTTTATTTTTCTCCTCATCCTTTTTTTTTTCTTTTTTTTTTTTTTTTAAATTTGGCCATCCTCTTCTTTCGCTTTCTGGAAAACACCGAACTCGTACACGCCGTAAAGCACCGCTACAATCCTAGAACATCCTACGTCAGTCTGTTCGCCTGGGCAGCCAGGGGCTTTGAACAATGCACTTGAAACACAACTTTATTGGCCAAACAGGCTATGCTAGAACGTGGAAAAATTACAATCTATTTTACAAACACTTCTTTTCATTGTTTTGTTTGTTTTTTTTTTTTAAATGTACTCTTTCATAGAACCAGCTCAAAGAGCTACATCTGCAAACACACAGCAAACTCCCGTGTGCCTGATAAGACTTTTTGTATTAAAATCCTATTTTCTCATGATGATTGCTGCTGACACAGCTTTGCTGTCGTCCTAAAACAGTGGCTGCCCAGACTGGGTCACACCTTGGACAAGCCATCGGGTCTCTTCACAATAATAAGCTTGTTTTAGCCACCTAGCAAGGAATAACATCCTTTGTCTGCATATTACTTTAACATCACATTCTGGCAGCCGGCAGGGATTTGTCGGGGGGGGAGTTGGAAGGTTACCAAAGCATCTGTGTAATAGGTGAAGTCCTTTACAAACCAAGAGCAGGACCCCCAGGTCCTGCTCTCCCACTGCGGGCGTAGGGGACGGATCTCCTGACGCCAGGGAGCAACGCCACTTCTGACTTTACAATCAACAGGATGTCCCCTGAATCTGAGGCACATACTATATTATATTTAATATTTTTTAATTACTTTATTTATATATATATTTATATATATATAAATCCACAAACGTTTTACCTCTACAGAGAGAGAGAGAGAGAGAGAGAAAAATTTAAAAAGTAAGGCTTTCTTAAACTGAGAATAAGTACATGAAATCATACAAACCCAACAAGAAATACCCAACAGAACATCACTGTGGCCTCAAAACTGTCGCTAACTGTAGTCTGTGCCTACGCCAACGTGCCCAGTATAAGGCCATGACTCATTGGAGAAGCGTTTTTAGTAAGGCAAACAGGTTGTGCTGTATGTAAACTGAATGCTACGGCTACGTCCAGTACAGCTGGATCGTGGTCCATCGGCCACCTCCCCACACTGCAGGGTTAGCGTGGCACCAGGAGCAGCCCTTGGAAAGAAAACAGAAGCCCTTAGGAATTCCAGCCCCAGTGATGCACATGTGAGAGCCCGCCCAGGGCTCTGCGGCAGCAGCCGGACACGGATTTGGGTGGCTTTGCCCTTTTTGGGCCAGCTGAGGAGGTGCCTGTGGCCAGCAGGAGCTGTGTGCCCCGAGACTGGGACGTGTCAGTGGTGGGAAGGATGGATGGAGCATCAGGAAGACTCAGAGCCAAGAACTGTGCTGTAGGGGTGACGCTGCAGGGGCATGGACAGAGGGGCAGCAACCTGGGAAAACGCTGGCATGGCTGGACCCTCCCAAAATGTCTGAGACCAGCAGCGTCTTCCGCAACAGGAGGGCTAAAAATTCACCCAGGATGTATTTTCTTCTAAGTGATGCATCAAGCAAAGCTTTAAAAGAGCTGGAGGGCTCCCCAAAATGAAAAGACATCCCTGTCATCCCCTCCTCAAATACCTGGGGCTGGTCCTGCTTGCCTGTAGGGATCTAAACCTCTGTGGTGCCAGGACAGGGATAAGAGCCAATGGGTTCCACTGCAGTGGGAGATGCCACACGTATCCCAAACCACTGCAGAGAAAAGTGCACTAACAACCAGAAATGGTGAATGAAACCTGTACCAGCAGCTCTCAGTCTTTCTGAGTTACAGACCCTCAAAGCACTGCCCACGAGGGTGCTGAACCCCATTAAAAATGTCATGTCTTCAATTGCTGTTGGTATCAATGATTTTTTTTTCCTTTCTCGCTTTTGCAAAGCTCGGGAAGTGAACCCTGAGCTTGAAGGAACCTGCAGAGGATGCTGGAAGCCACTTGTACAGCCTCCCTAGAGCTTTAAACAAACAAACCAAAGAAAAAAAAAACAAAGGGAGAAAAAAAAAAGTGTCCTTCTAAACCTGTTAGCAAGTGGACATCTTATTTTTAGCAAAGAGAATTCATATTGTAAAAAACAGAATGGTCACCATTTTATCTGTGCTTAAAAAAAGGCACAGGAAGAGGAAAAGCTTTCAGTGCTGCTACCTGGATTTTCAGCCTTTTGCCAGCTGACTTTGTCAAGTAACCCCGCTGTGACGTGCCTCGGGCGCACAGCCCTTCACAGTAAAGCCAAAAAAAGAGGGTGGCAGCCGTGCCCTGGGTAGCAAAGAGGGCACAGCTGCTGATAAATGGGTAAACAGCCCAGCCCCAACAGGGTGATGGGAACCCTAGGAAGGGTGGCACCGAGCCTGAGTGGGGCTGTTTCCCAACAGGGTTGAGAGAGGGGGCTGGAAATTAAAAAAAATAGGGAACAAAAGCATTTGAGCATTCCCAGGCAGCACCCAGCAAGCGCTGCTGTGGACACCGCCCCACGTGGGCCAGGGGTCCCTTTGATTCCTCATCAGGAAAACTAAAAAAAAAAAAAAAAAAATTAAAAAAATAAAGCAGTAAAAATCCAGCTCTTGCCATTATTAAATTTAAAAGCAAAAGACTTCACTTGTGATTTCCTTCTCACGGCACTGTCAGGGACACGGGGAGAGAGGGGGTGCTGGGGCTGCACGGGATGTGGCGGGAGAAGAGGGGCCACAGCCACCCCAGCAGTGGCCACCAGCCAGTGCTCAGTTTGCAAATCTCAATATTCTGGTTTTCCCCCCACTTCTCCAAGCCCCAGGGGTGGTGGTTTCTCCTTGTGCATCCCTTTCTGAACTAGCTCAGGTGGGACCCAGGGGAGCACGGCCAGCTCCATCAGCTCCAACCCTGTCCTGGGAAAAGCCATTTACTCGCTCATGGCGAGACTTTGGCAATCCCTGTGCCTGGTTTTCCTATCGGACAGGCACTTTCCTCCGACTTGGCTGATCTCTGGCTACAGTAGTTACAAAGAATTTCAAGATTTACACACGCATGCACACGAATTGCTCTAAATACCTGATGAAATTTTGGCAAAGCTGCTTTGTCCCCTCCAGCTGGCAGGAGGGGGAGCAGTGACAGGACCCCGCAAACCGCAGCGAGGAGCCCCTCCAGGGCTCTGCTGGCAGCCCCCCACACCGGGGGGGCGAGACCACCCGCTCCCTCCTCAGTTGTTCTCGATCTGCTCGATGTCGATCTCGCCGTCCAGCTGGAAGAGGCTCTCGGCGCCTGTCCCGCCGCTCCGCCAGGCCACCCTGTCCTCCTCCTTCCCGCCGCCTTCCTCCTCCTCCTCGCAGGACAGGTCATCCCTGCTGGCCCGGGGGTCCTCGGGCTGCCGGAGGGGCTGCCCCGGCACGGGGGTGCAGGCGGGGGTCCTGCCCGGCATCACCTCCGGGGAGCGGCGGGATGCGCTCCAGCCTGGGGGGCCGGGGAGCCGCTGGGAGCCGTCCTCGGCCGCGGCGCTAAGGCAGGTAAGGCTGTTGAAAGTCTGGCGGTTCTGCAAAGGCAAGGGGAGAGAGGCAGCTGAGGCAGGTGTGGGGACAGGGCAACCGGGGCGGTCCTGAAGCTGGGCTGGGATAGAAGTTACAGCAGGAGAGCTGAGAGTACTCCCGACCTCATCCCGACCCCATCCCAAACTTGAGCCCTCCCATCCCAACAGAAAGCGAGAAGAGCAGCAGAAACACCCGCAGCCAGCTGGTCCCCAAAAAGTGCGCAGACACTGCAAACCCCCACCTCCCCATCCACGGCAGGTCCTGCACCTCTCCTGTCCCTGCAACGGGCGACAGCATCAAAACCACCCCCAGCATGCTCTGCATCAGTTACAGGACCGTCTCCATCCCACACATCTCCTGGCTGCGTATTTAAGGCAGTACAGAGCTCGCCAAAAATAAATGAACATCAGCTCTTGATAAATCCAAGGTACTTGTGCTGAGTTGCTACCCATGAACCACACTTTGCTGAGAGGCTTTGGGTGCTGCACTACATGACACACACGGTAACAGGAGTCACTGCAGAGGCTGCTGTATCTAAAGAGAAGTTCCTGCTGCCCCAGGAGGAGCTGCCCAGTGCCCAAGCTGGGAGAAGCTACATTTCACATGGCCTTCAGTCTATGAAACTTTCAAAAACCCGAAGGGCAGTGTGAAAAAAATAGGCATTTGCCCTCTAAATGTGCAACTTCAGTTCCCCACGTCATCCTTCTCATATTTTTAAAATCCCAGACGTGCCTCTCCATGAGGTCTGTCTTCTGGGTGCTGGACATGCAACAGCTTCAAGCAGAGATCTGCACGTTGTGGTTAATGGACAACTCTGTAATTACCACTGGGGGAGGCCTGAGGACATAGGAGAAATATTTTCTAAGTACTTAAAAAAATTTGCAAGCATATTTCCAACAGTGATTCAGGCACTTGGAAAGCCTTGGAAAGTCTCCTGAAAGTCAATAGCCCTCTCAGAAGTGCAAATCCTTTCTACAAACAAAACTCTGGCAATTTTGGGAATGTTAATTTTTCTCCTTCTTGACTGAGTTCATCTCCTGGTTCTGTCGCTTCCCAGGGCTTGGTGCTCAGGTGCGGACATGCCAAGCTGCTCCAGGTGGGATAGAGCATCCTGAGAGGATGGGAGATGCTCTCCAGTGCTTCAGAGAGGGACATGAGTGATTCCTGTAGTGATGAATAATGGAGGATGCAGCCTGGACAGCAACTAAAAAGGTCCATGGTACATTCTTCCCATCCAAAAGAAAAGACATTTCCAAGCCTGGAATGTCTCAGAGAACAGCCATGAAGATACCTGACCTTCAGGGAAATTTTGAATTTTATGGGCCTTTGGCAAGACAGTCAAGCCAACAGCCTCATTTTCCCTGCTCACATTCACATATGCTGCAACCCAAGCCTCGAGTCATTGCAGGTGCTATTTCTGCCTTCCCTGCAAGAGGATGGAAAGCCCCTTCCCATCCTGGTGCTCCCAGCATTGCGGTGGCTGTCGGTGGAGAAGGACCTGCCACGTGCAGGTCCCCTCTGACACAGGTCTGACAGCTTGGAAAGCAAGTTTTTACAGGCGCTGGCTGCCACAAAATCCCTCACCTTACCTTCCCAGCAGCCTGGTCAGAACAGTCCCCCCTAGGATGGTGATCACCGAGCCAGCATTCCGTGAGCTGGCTGTGGAGCCGCGGTGGATCAGCCACCGCCGTCAATGCGGCGCCTGTTCTCAGCCCATCAGGAGTTCCTGCTCATTTTTTATTTATTGGGTGAATTTAGCACGTGCTGAAGTGCTGAGCTGGCAAAGCTGGGCGGTCAAACCCTCTGTTGACATCGGCCAAGGAGCAGGTTTGGTGGCACAATGCAGCACTTGTTCCCCATGGCCAGGCAGCCCTGGGCCCCCTCCAAGCCTCCCCACAACTTTGGCCTTCCCTGCCAGACAGAAAGGGGTAGCTGGCACCTCAAATGCTGTTGGTCTCAGGGAAACCAAGGGAATCCAGATCCCCTCCTGGATCTGACACAGGTGCCTTTGGCCATACTGCCTTCACCCAGCGAGCATCTGTACTGTCCCTTACACCCAGACCCCCTTTGCCAACCACAGTAACCCATTTTTGACCACTTGAGGTGCTGGCTTTTCTTCCCCCGGCTCTCCCCAAAGCTGCTGCAATCCAGCATGCTAGGCAATCCCTCAGGGAGAGGGAAAAAAAATGAGATATTTCTAATGCAAGGACCTGAAAAATCAAAATACAAATAACAAATGCTTGGCCTCTGGAATGAGTTGCAGGGTGTTCCAGAGCAACAAGGCCCTTCTTGCATGCTGGTGACCAAACTCTGGCTATGTCTCCATCCCACAGGGTCTTGTGATGCTCCACGCTGTGCAAGGACCAAGGCTACAATCTGGGAGGGCTTCAGGAGCCGACTGACCCCCCATATCCATCCTTTTCCACAGGTCTTCCCTACCTCTGAGCGTGTGTCTCCATCAGGGACCGAGGCTGGAGGCTGCAGCCTGGACAGCAAGCAAGCTGGAGAAATCCCTAACAACATTCCTTCGTGTAACTCTTCCCTTGGTAAAATAGCCAGCTGTGAGCTTTTCCCTGGAACACATCCCTGCAGACACAGTGGATCTACCGGAGTCAATACCAGCAGGACTCTGATCCCCGTGGTGATCGAGGCAATTGCTCAAACACCTTTTTTTCTCTTCCACCCTGCCAGGTGATTGCCGCAATTTTCCCGGGAAAGGTGTAATGCTCCAAGCTGCCAGCACCACCAGCCCTACCTCCCAAGCTGTCATCACCTCCTGTTAGCTCACTGGGCTACAGTTGCTTCAGAAAGCTGAAAATAACCCGGTGCCAGAAGGGAAGGGGGGAAGCGGGCAGCAAGCGGTGCTGCTCCATGCGGGAATGATGTGCCTCTGCCAGCCCTCCCAAGCCAGCAAAGTCACCTCCACTGGGGGATTCTCCACCTGGCTCAAGTTTAAATCGCTCTCCGAGGCAAACTTCTCCTGTAAAACACTTTCAATCTGCGTTGTTATCTCTATATCATTATATATGAATGCTTTGGTTGTTTGCATCACAGTAAATCCTCCCTGGCATTTGTGCCAGGGAAAGTGCTCATCTGTGCTGCCAAGGAGGAGGGTCAGGTGCTGGAGACTGGAAAATGGGTTTCCTTTGGTTTTGAAGCTCTGTAGAGCTTCATAATAGCAGCTGGTGTGATTCAGGCCATGCACACACACACACACACACACACACATCACTCGGGTTCAGTGCTCGCCACTGCTCTTAAGGCACCCACAATCTTCTCCAACCCCAGGCTGGTTTCCCAGTGAATGGGAAGGGGAGGGAGATGGAGAGGGAGCAGCAGCAGGAATGGCTCAGCCTTGAGGCTCCAATAACCAACTTTCCCTTTATAACCAAAAAGCATCTCAGCAGTTTTGCCAACGGGTCCAGGCTGCAGCACAGCCACTGGGGCAATGCTCTGGCCAAGCACACTACCAGCTCAGTGAAGCCCTAGAGAGGTCTCACCAGCACCTCCCTTGCTGCAGTTTGGACTCCCTAAAAAGAGGGAGACACAGCCACCTTCCCCCCAGGAGCACCGGTGACCACTGCCATGTGCAGCTTCCAAGATCAACATTGCCATGGGGATGAGGTCAGAGGTCTTACACATACCCTGCCCTCCACCAGAAGGAACCTCTGAGTGATGAAGTGCTGGGAAAGAAATGACTGAAATACCTGAGGGAGGAAAACACAGGAGGCAGTGATGGGATGTGTGAAAAGCAAACGGAGCCCACATGCCTGGTGCAGAGCAGAGTGGGGTTATACGTGGTGTTGCCATGTCAGGGAGCTCAGACTCATTTTATTTATTTTATTTTTTACATTTTATCTATGGAGGCATTGAGTAATTCATAGGCACCTTCCTTCATCAGGCTGAGGTGCTGCAGGAGCGTGCCTGCAGCAGCATCCCCAGTACAGAGGGGATGTGTGCAACATCCCTCAGCATCCCACACGTGGGGACTCAGTCCCAGTGCAGCCTCCCAGCCCATTCCTATTCACAATAATAACTGGAGGAAATCCTCTTTTCCTGCCTAGAACAAACATTTTCCCTGACAGACACCCAACCCCTTGCTATGAGCTGGAGAAATTCCATTTGCTCAGACAGGTCATTAGGCAACCCCATGAGTGATCACTGTGTATTTATTTATTTCCAGGTTGCCCTTCCCAGCCTTTCACAGCCTCCCTGCCTTCTCCTCTGCATCCCAAGAGGCTGTGGCAGGGCATCCTCATGCAGACACACTTGATGCTGCTGAGAGCCCAAAGGGGACAGTGGTAGCGGGGTCAGGATGCTCTGATGATGCTGCTGTTGCAATGCCATGGATTTAAGTGGAGTGGTTCTGGCACGAGCAAGGGTGCCCCTGAACCTTGCTCATCCCCAGGGATGGCAAAACTTCAGGATTTGGAGTGGCTCATCTTTGGGGAAATTCAGTGATGTTGGTAGTTTGGCTCATCCCGAGTTAGGATGAAATGTAACTAATACAAAATTTTTAACTTTTTAACCACACTTGTTGAGAACCTCAGCCCTATTCCATTTTCACACTATTTGCATAATTTCCAGCATAAAAGTAATATTTCTATTATGCCATTGCAGTCTTACTTCAAGCCCTAAATTATAAGACAAGATCTTATGAAAATCATAACCAAACTTCATGTCACTGTTGCAGCAGCACCAAAGAGGGACTATCAGCAAGTAAGGGGATGTAATCATGTTGTGGATGATCCTAAACCCAGAGTTTATGGAAAGGAGGTACTGCAGTGTGTAAACCTGGGACATCAAACACAAGGCAGGAAGTGCAAGGGGGCATTTAATCCCAAATAGTTCCTGCACCAGCATCGCCTCCCACAACACACCCAGGGCAAGCTTAGCACTCAGGGCCTGATTTTAGGTGATAGTGGCTGCCTGCTTTTCCCCAGGCATTAAATTAATGTCAGGTTGGATTAAAAATGCGAGGGGAATGAGGAACCTGGAGTCACCTACCTGTCCATGCTCCCAAGGCACCTGCACCCACTGCCACATCCAGGACCTGGTATCCTGCAAATCCAATGCAGACCCAAAATACACCTCACTGTTCTGACACAGCCTCCACTTTGGGCTGATTCTGAGCACCTTTCTCTTGAAAGGAAAAGTGAAGTGCCCTTATTAAATTATTTATTTATTTATTATGATTTATTCAGAACCTGAAATGCTTTGTGTTCCCAAGACGCCTTCACAAGAGTTTTGCAAGGCAAGGCAAGAGGTTCCCAGATAACTGCTCTGATCATCACTACTGGACTTTTGCACTGAAAAAGTCTCAGGAGGTCACAGCCACAATTCCCTGTGCCCAAAAGAGCCTTTCCCACAGCTGCACTGGGCTTAGACACAGATCCAAAATCTGCACCCTGCTCCAGCCTTTGGATGCTTCCAAAATCCTCTAGCAGAAGGTGTGATCAATGAAGCATCTTGGAGGGGAGAAAAACCCAACCACTACCTGCAAATCCTGCCACCACCACATCCACCTGAGCTTTGGGAGGGAGCAGCGAGCCTCGAAATCTCCTGGAGTGCTGGGGTTTGGGTGTTGTTTTTTTTTTTTAAAAAAAAAAACCAGCATGAAAAATCACTTCTGGCTTTTTTGAGCCAAAATGCCACTTCTGAGCATGTCGACTCCTTCAAGAATGAGTCTCTGTGATTTCTAGAAGCTGTTCTTTGGGGTCACATAGTGCATGAGCCCGGGGGCTGGAGGGTTAAACACCATGTGGTGAATCAGATGTGCATCCTCAGGACACAATTGGATTTTGTCTGTGATTGGGACAGACACTGTCAAGCTTTGTTTGTGTTCCCAGCCCTGTCCTCCCACGTGAGCTCGAACAACAGTGCAACACCCAAGCCCACATCCTTGGAACTCCTGGTGGGACAGAACTGGGAGCAGGGGATGGGGTTGGAAGCAGGGGATTGAGACAGGAGCAGGGGATGGAATGGGATGGAACTGGGAGAGACCCCAGAGCACCTTCCAGTATCTAAATGGGCTACAAGAGAGCAGGAGAGGGACTTTTGACAAGGGCATGGAGTGACAGGACAAGGGAGAATGGTTGGGAGTAGGGCAAGATGGGATATTAGGTGGAAATTATGAGGGTGGTGAGGCCCTGGCACAGGTTGCCCAGGGAGACGGTGGATACCCCATCCCTGGAATTGTCCAAGGCCAGGCTGGATGAGGCTTGAGGCAAACTGGTCTACTGGAAGGTGGTCAGGGCAGGAACTGGATCTTTAAGGTCAATTCCCACCCAAACCATTATGTGATTCTACTTCAGCAACATGGGCTTACACCAGCAGCAACCTCAGCAAGTACAGACTGGTCTACACTCCCCCAATGGACAGCAGCTGAGACAAGGTTTGCTATACTTCAGTAACTGTGGAGAACTGTTTGTCAAAGGAATAGAGAGGGGAAAAACCCATCAACAGTTCATGCCATGAGCAAACATCATTATGAACTTCCAGTACTGAGTTGAATTTTTTTCAGTACTTATGTATTTAAGTAAAAAAATACCAGGGCAATGAAAAGATGGCAGCATGTGCAACAGTCTGGCCAGAGTTAAAACCAGCCAGCCTTCGAGGTCCTCTCTGCACTCTGAACCAAGTCAGATCCTTTTGATCCTGAACCGAAGGCTTTTTCCCACCAGGCCACAAGCTGACCTTTGCAGACTCTCATTCCTGTTTATTTAAAAAACACTGGGGCTTGGAAGCTGGAATCTGTCTCAAAAGTTACATCAATAGCAAACTATTTCCTGGGATACGTCTGGAATTTAAAACCTCCAGTTTTCTGCCTATCACTACATTTGGCAATATTTGTCATCGGCTCAAGTGGGTGCTGACGCCGACCAAGATGACTGCTACCCCTCCTGCCCTGCCAGCAAGCCTGGAAGGTGCCAAGATTTAAACAAAAAGTCTTCTTAATCGAAAATTTAGAGAATTTTACCCCCCAAGGAAAGCGCTGGATGCTCAGAGGTCCCTTCTTCCATCCTGCAGTTTGAAACTTCCTCCCACTCAGTGTCAAGACCTCAAGCTTTGGGAGTGTACGAGCTCCTTCGGGCACAGATCCTCATGGAAACTGTCACTATTCCTTAGTTTGGAAGGGGGAACAAAGGTGGTGGCCAGCCAGGCTCCCAGCCTTTGTGAGCATTACACACTCCACTGTGTGTGGAGATCCTCTGGATCTCCAGCCCGGACTGGAGCTGATTCTAATCCTGAAAATCACGAGTACCACACATCTTCATTTCAGGGGGATGCTCCTGTGATTCCTGGTGACTCCATTGGCACGTGCTCCCTGTAGGACAGTGAGGTCACCCCGGGAATGGCACTGTCTGTCCAGGGCAGCCAGTGAGCAACGAGAATGGTCCTGTTGTGCCCAGTGTTTGTCAGGCACAAAGTCTTCTCTATAACTCATCCTTATCAGGCACACCCAGTGCTTCATCCTCACCACGTCCTCAGCTGGTATGCACTGCTGCCAGCACCCCCTCATCCATCCATCCATCCATCCATCCATCCATCCATCCATCCATCCATCCATCCATCCATCCCTCACAGCCCACCACAGGGACGAAGTTATTTATGGTGAACTCAGAACCATGGGATGCTCTCCATAACCCATGAAGATGCAAGGGAATATTGTACTTTAATTGCCTTATTTACTCTATAGCAACTGCTTTCTGTTCCACATACTGTAAGATATTATATAATACAGAACTTCACAGAGGAGAAGTACTTTGTCAGTTGCCTGGGAGTTCTTGGTGTTCATGGCTACAACCTCTGTAGAAAATTAAACAGATACAGAGAAAACTCAGGAGGAAAAGACCAACAGTACAGTATTTGTTATGAGATGTAGCTCTTCAAATTGCAGCTGCTTTGAAGGCTCACAGAGAAGCCAAACCCTTCTAGTGCCATCAGAAATGGGGCACGAGTGCCATCCCCAAATCTTCATCTACTGCCAGCATAGAGATCCCAAGCAGGGCACTTACAGCTGTGAGGAAACAGGGCAATTACTGCCATGGGCAGGGACACCTTCCACTAGACCAGGTTGCTCCAAGCCCTGTCCAACCTGGCCTTGAACCCTAAATATATACATTCCTTTATATATATAAAAATACAAATGATCCATCTGAAACCCACACCTTTATAAAGTTGTGTATAGAGCTGTGTTTAGAGCTGCGTTAACACAAATTAAAATCTCTCAGTGACAATCACACCGAGATTTTAGAAGGCAGGAGGCAGAACGGGGAAGAGACGCGGCCGGGGATGATTCCAAACTCCCATTCCGGGCGGCCGCCGGTGTGCCAGACGTGTTGTGTCTCCCGTGCAGCTCCTGGGAGCCCGTGTGAAGGAACACAATCTGCTCAGCCAGCACACGCCAACATCAGGGCCGGCCCGTGGCTCGGCTTCCCGGAGATGACTCAGACAAGCCACCAAACCCAGTGTTTGCACTGCCACAAGGCAGTTTCAGCACACCCAGACCCCAGGAAGCGTTGACAGGGAGATGTCACCGAGCGGCAGATGTGGAGGTGAGAGATATCAAGTCCCTTTGGGGAGGAGCTGCGCCAGATCATGGGAGAGGAAAAGCACGAGGGGGTCTCTCTGCCCCACAGCATCCCAGGCAGAGCTTGCTTTTATTTTACAAAATCCATTTTTCTAACCCAGTACACCCAGATGCTTCTCCTTGTGCTTTGCAAAGGCTGAAACCACCCATTCCTGCCAAAATCAGCTCAGCCAGAAGAACAGGTGGGGTCTAAGCCACCTCCCGTCACCTTTGCGACATTTTCTCATCTCTTGTACATTTCAGGTGCACCCCCATCAGCAAAAGGAAACCAGCTCCTTGAGAAACCTCCTAATTCATGGAAAAACCTGATCCCAGCCATTTCTGATCCCAGCCTGCCAGTACAGATGCAGTCCCTGGAGCTGCAAGGTGGAGAGCACTGAGCCTGGGAAGGAGAGCTCACTGTAAGGAGATTAATTAACACGCTGTCAGGGCAACTGCCGGGATCTCTGAGGTGGGATTTCTCCTCTTTGGGCTTGTGCTTTATGTGGAAAGGGGGAGTAAAAGCTGAGGTTGGAAAGAAAGGCCAAGCCCTACACTGAAATGGGAGGATGGTTGGTGTCCTCGTGTTAAAGAGGTCAGAGATGCCAGGCCAGGTGCCCAAACTCTCCTTGACTGGGGTGAAGAAGAGAAAACCAGCTTCTTCACACCTCACCTGCCTCCAGACACAGGATAATTAAATGACACATCACCATCACCCACTCACCTGAGTGTGACCTGCCAGGTTCATACCCAGTTCGAAAGCGAAGAGGCACAAAGCAGAGTGTTGGCATGCATTTAAAAAGAGCAGAAGGATTGGTGTGGTGCTGTGGCTTTTAAAAACTGCTGCTATTTCAACGACAACCATGTTCATGGTTTGGTTTCTGCCCAAAGTTGAAGCCTGCCTGGTTTGGTGCCACAGGAGTAAGTAATAAGGGGAGGGATGTGGGCTCACCTCCCCTCTCTGAGCTATGGGAATTGCAGACAGAAAAGACACAACCAGGATTCTGAGGAATTAAAGGCAATGTTTTCCCAAGTATTTTCCCTCCCAGCTTAACTTTAACATTTAGGTCTCTTTCTTAATTAGCCCAGTTATGTGGCCATGTAATTGCTTCCAGGAGCGGCTCCCTTCCCTCCTGCCTGGCCTAAATATCCCTCCTGGTATGAAGAAAACATTTCTTTCAGGTCAAATTATTTTTATTTTGATTATGGTACGGGGTTTCAGGCCCATAAACACATGTGGTTACCAGCACAAGCAGAAAATTAACCAGTCCCCTGCCAGACCCAGATGCTGATCCAGCACTCAGCACCCCAAGGATTGGTCCCCAGCTCTGCCTTTAGCACCCAGGGAACTCATGGCATGCCCTGTGCCTCAGTTTCTCCATCTGTAAAGAGAATGATCTGGACATTTTTGTTTTCCTTTGCTTTGGATCCTGAAGACCATTGCACACAAGGCATTTCTGCACTGTATAAAGCCAGACTTGAGGACGTGCAGCCATGCAGACACCCTGCCATTATTTCAGCTCTTCCTCTGAAATCACCCAACTTTCCAGTCTCCTGGAGTGGACACATTGAAAGCAGCCTGGGAGGATCTCCAAACCTCTAGGGTTTTCTTAAGCACACTTATCCCTATCTCCTGCAACCCACGAGGATTTAGTTGGTTTTCCTGGCATTACCGTACCGGGGAGGGCTCTGACCGTGCCCCACCAAAGGCAAGAATGCTCACCATGACTTGCCTCATCGTGCTCGTCCCTCTGTGCCAGTCCTCCCACGCTGGAAGCAGCCTGCCAGAGCTGCTTTCCACAGCCCAACAGCTCTGAAAACCCCGGCCCCTGCACAGCTCCCGGCCTTGCTTTCTTCCCTCTCTGCCCCAGCCCTGCTGCCCCAAACCCCAAACCCAGCAGTGCATTCGTGCCTTGGGGATTCACCCGCTGCCAGGGCACCCAAGCCTGGCTGGGTTTCCTCCCTGGGAACTCAGAATACTCCGTGGGACCTGCTTGGACTGGATCCCAGTGGTGGAGTTCCTTAGTGACGCTGTTGTTGGTTGTTGGTTGTAGCAACCGCCGGGCATTCGGCACCGGCCACCCAGCCTGGATCGGCAGGAAAAGAGGGGGTGGGAGAGGGGGTGCTCACTGACACTGGGGGAGATGCTGCTCCAGGCAATCCCTTCCCTGTTCCTACAACACTCATCCCATGCAGTGTGGAGCTTCCAGACCTTTTCCTTGTGGTATCGCTTCTTGCAGAGGATGAACCACCCCAACCCTGAGCAACGCCAAGTGCTCAGGCACTGCTTTCTCACTTTGGATGTTTTGATATATCCAAAGCTTGGAGGACAGTAGCCAGAGAAAATACAGCTATTCCTCAAGCTGAAGGTTTTCCAGGAACATGGACTGAGCTGCTTTTGGACGTACAAGTCATTAGATTTTTGTCATCCTTGGATCACCTGCCCATGTCAGAGGCTGTCCAAATTATAAATGTGTGCCTGGGCCCAGAATCCACTGCAGGGAAAGGGAAGCTCCTCCTGACCGGCAGGATCTCCCTGACCAAGACCTTTTTTTCCTAGCCAGCAAACTTTCCTTCTGGACTGATGGGCTGGAGAAGCTGGCTTTGCCCCACAGTGACCTCAGAGGGCAGGGAAGGTCAGTGCCCAGCCAGAGTCTGGACACTTTCCTTCTTCCCTGTCCATACCAGAGAATCACAGAATGGTTTGGGTTGGAAGGGACATGAAAGATCTTCTCATTCCACCCTGCTGCCATGGGCAGGGACAGCTTCCACTAGACCAGGTTGCTCCAAGCAGCGTCCAACCTGGCCTTGAGCACTTCCAGGGAAATGAAATGACATCTGCCTGCTTGTACAGAGAGAATTAGGAGGAGACAGTTGTGCTATTCCACCCTGAGGCCAGTAAAATACAGTAACACTTGTAAGTGGGTTTTACTGCCCATCTAGCTTATTATCTAATAAAATAAGCTTAGCATGTTAAATGTTGTTGCTGTGATTTATCAAAAGACAAGAGCAATCCTTGTGCTATCCCCCTGCTGCGACCCAAATACAGGAGTCCTTTGCCTTTTTTATCCCCTAAGCTCCTCTGGAGTAGGAAAAGCTGATCTCTTCCTCCAACACCACTGCACTCCTTCAAATATCCTCTGCTCTGCCAGGCACAAAAGACCATAAAATATCATGTTCTTGAAAGATCATAAAACATCATGTTCTTGTAAGGAGAAAATGCACACACAGCAATGGATGTCACCCACTGGGTATTCCCCAGCTGTTTCTCCATCCCACCTGTTGAATTGCTCCCAGCAGTTTTCCTGCAAACAACAAGGGGATGGATGTCTTGCACCAGACAGGCTTTGCTGGCCCTACAAAAAAGCATCAGGGCAGATGCTCCCATCACAGCTGACTCTGGCATAAAGCACAGAAGGCAAACCACATCAAACTGAAACCATGAGGGAAGTTTTCTGGCCAGCAGAAGGTGACAGCTCACCCTGGGAGCTGGCCAGGGTGCCCCTGCTCCCACAGTGGGAGCCCTGGGGTTTTCACACCCCTGTTATCTCCATCCCACACAGAGCTGGTGTGGTATCACTGACTTCACAGCTAACCGATGTGGGAAATGTCAAGTCATAAAAACTGCAGGAAAAGAAACCTTATGAGTGTGAAATGGAAACGTTGCTCGTGCTGTCCTTCGATGCAGCCTCTTGCTCTGTCTCTCAGTAGAGCCCAGTCATTTGGTCCTGCAGGGAGAAGACCCAGGAGCAAAACGCTCCCTGATTTGTGCTTCAGATCTGTTATCTGGCTCTGCATGGCAGATTGAAGAGGGAGGTTGTGCTCTGTGTTTGCAACTGAAAATGAAACGTGATAACATCTGCAGAGTGGAAAATTACAGAGGCTAGGAGCGAGTAAAGCCCGTAGCAGTAAGAATTCAGCTCCTGACAGAGCCAGGGCTGGGTGCCTCGGGGTGCTGCCTTCATCTCGCCATGGCAGGCCCAGGACTCTCTCTCACCTGAACTCAAAACTGTGGGGTTTAACATATTCCTGCTTGAAACCTGTGCCGGGAGGAAACAACGACATGGTGGACTCGGCATGCAAAAATCAGAGTAGAACAGAAACGCAGGAAAGCAGTCCCTTTGGAAGGGAACAGGTATTCCACTTGGACAGAAGGACGTGCTTCCCTGTAACTCCTGTGTTACTCTGAGTGCCACAGGCCCACCTTGGAGGATGCTAAAAGCTCTTTAGCAAAGCAGAGAACAGCTCTTTACGTCCCCGGCAGGGATGGTCCTACCGCTTCTTACCTGGGTCATCTTGGCCAGGTCCAGCGAGGGCCGTTGCTCCTGGACCTCCTCCGGTCTCCGCCGCTTGACTCCCACCTTTTTGTCGTTGAGCACGCAGGGCTGGGAGCGGCTCCGGGAGAGCCCCCCGGCGCGGCGGCCCAGCTCTGGCGTGGAGGCGGGCGTGCTGCTGGCCGAGGGCGCGCCGTACTCCGAGCAGGAGAAGCGCTCGTGCGAGCAGGACAGGGACCTCTGAATGTCCACCCGCTCCCCTCCGCGCCCGCAGCCGGCAGCCGCCTTCCTGGGCTGGCCCCCCGGCCGGCCGCCCGGGGCGGGATGGTCGGCGCAGAGCGGGTTGGAGCGCGAGGGCAGGCTGAAGCTGGAGCTCCTCTGCATGGTGGCGGAGCCGTTGGAGTAGCGCTGCACGCTGCCCCCGCTGTAGCACCGGCGCTTCTCCACCGGCGTCCACACCTTGGAGCCCAGCGGTCTCCACGAGGTCCCGCAGCCCGACATCTCGTCGGAGAAGGAGAGCGAGCGGCACTGGCGCTTGCTGGGGGGGGCCGAGGCATTGCCGTGGGGGTCGCTGAGGCTCAGGTCCTTGATCAGGTTGGTGACGGAGCAGGTGGTGGCCGCCTCCCTCGGCCAGCGCGGGCCCTCCTCGCCCTTGTCCGACAGGCAGTCCCAGATGCTGGCGCCCGGCTGCTCGAGCTGGAGTGGACACTTCCTGCTGAGATCTCTCCATCTGTCATTTTCTGGTTCAGAAAGGAGAAAAAAAAAAAAAAAAGAAAAAAAAAACAAACAACACACACGCACAGGCATTAGCGTTAATTAATTCTGCGTTTCGCTTTTCTACGTCCATAAACAAAAGAGTAGCATATGGGACGTTTTCCAGTACAAATTAATTAACTCTTGGAATATGGTTTTCCGAACTGCCAGCAGAGCGGCTTGTACGGCGTAGGTGGAGGGAGAGACAAAGTAGCAATCTCAGCAGGAGCAAAACTGCTAGAAGAAGATAAAAACATGGCTTTGGATATTCCAGATGGCACTGGCTAAGGGGAATTCAGCAGTGTAAAACGGTGTGGCCATGGGTTATGTCTGTGCTAAATCACGTCTCAGATGTGGGCGGTTTGTCTTGGGTTCCACAACCAATAACTGCCTGAAAGGCTCACAAAAACTGGAAGTGAAGAGTACAAATCTGGGGCAAGACAGACCCTGGGGGACAAAACACCAGAAAGGAGATGAGAGAGGGGTTGGGATGGTCCTAATGGAAAGGGGGGTGTCCCACTGGGCACTGATCTGCCTATCTGCCTAGTGGAGCACAGAAACCCCAACAAGGTCACCAGAGCCTACGGGAAACCAAAAGCCACTCCAACACCCATCAGGCTGTCCTGCTCTCAGCAACTGCTAAATCAGCACTGCTCCAGTGAAATCAACTTATCCCCACTAAGGCTCTCAGCATCTCTCCCAAACTGAGCCCAAGATAGTGTCAAACTTCTACTCTTCTGCTGCAACCTGGGTTTAGCATCCCTTTGGGGTTGCCTTAAAGATCCCAGGTGTAGCTAGCACAGCCAATGCATTTCTCTAAGAAACATAAGGCTGAGCATTTATTTAAAGGAACAAACTGCTTAATAGGTTCACCATTTTAAAAACCCCAAACACTTATTTTATTCCTCTCTTGCACAAATGTATTTATTTATTCCTCTCTACTTCATTCATCTTATTTACAGGGGAATTTGTTCCTTGTGCAAATTTGGCTTTAGTAAAATCTTTCAACGCAGCACAGCAAAAGATGGTGGTGACCTGCTGCATGGTTTGAGGGTCAGCATAAAGATACTCCTTTTATCAGGTGGGTTTTGCAGTGCCTGGGTAAAGCTCCAAGAAACCTGGACCTCCAAAGTCTGCAGGCTGAGATGTATAGGGCTGCAGGCAGCTCCATGGAGGAAGACTGCAAACCTGGTTACAGCTGTATTCAGAAATCATAGAATCACAGAACAGAATCATGGAAACACAGAATTGTTTAGGTTGGAAAAGCTCTCCGAGGTCATTGAGTCCAACCATTCCCCCATCACTGCCAAGCCCACCACTAACCCATGGCCCCAAATGCCACATCTGCACAGCTTTTAAATCCCTCCAGGGACGGGGACTCCACCAATGCCCTGGACAACCCTAATATCCAATCTATACCTCCCTTGGTGCAACCTGAGGGCATTTCCTCTTTTTCTGTCACTTGTTGCCTGTTAGAAGAGACCAACCTCCACCTGGCTACCCCCTCATTTCAGTTAATTATTGAGAGCGAGACGGTCCCCCCCGAACCTCCTTTTCTCCAGGCTGAGCCCCCACAGCTCCCTCAGCCGCTCCTGGTGCTCCAGACCCTTCCCCAGCCTCCCACCAACGACCACGTCAGAAGAGAGGATTGAGGGTGACAATCTCATTCCCACACACACCCCGCTGACAACAAAAGAGGAAAGCAAAGCACCAGCAAGGCCGGGCTGCCCTGCACGGGCTGCACAGGCGGACGGGGCTCTCTGCAGATACGCCACTGACGCTGAACAGGAAAGCCGTGGTAGGACAACCCCGCCGGCTGCTGCAGTGGAAAAAAGTCATCACCCAACAGACTTTCACTGGTGCCTGTTTTTGTCGCCGGCTGCTGCAAACAGAGGCCAACCGTGCCAGCCAACCAACCGTCGCTGCCAGGTTTCACATGATCCTATCTAAGCCACGCAATCTTTTTGGGGGGTTTTCGGGTATTTCCACCCGGGCAACCGAAGGATGAATTCAAAGCCCTACCCAGCCCGCAGCCGCAGGTACCAGCCTGATAGGGAAGGCGCAGCGGTGGAGAGGGCTGTCAACAAAGGTTTCAAGTCAGGAGGTCAGATTTGGGGCCCCCTTCCACCGCTCTTGGCCAATTTTCCCATTTCTCCCTGCCTCCAGCTCCAGCCACAAAACAGCCTGGCTCTGCCCGCAGTAACCGCATGGCATTTAAAATGCTGCTCTCCTCATTTTAATAAACACAATGAAAAGTGAGAAATGTGTGCTAAACAACTTCATCTATGTTTAGATCTTTATTATTTTTCCTCTGTATTATGCTGCCAGCTGAGAGGTTTCTTAGGTCAGGCCAGCAGACAAAAGAAACAGAAATAGAAGCCGATTTTTCATGGCAAGCTGCCACGATCCTCTGGCCGGAGACTGTACAAAGGGCCTTGGTGAGGAGGATACAGGACACCTTCCTCTTTCACCCCTGCTTCAGCACAAACAGCTATAAATCTTCCAAACCTTGCAAAGAAAATGGTAATAGCACCGCTATCCCCAGCCCCAGCTTGGGGTTAATTTGTTTTTCCCCTTGCACCATGAGAGCTGGCACAGCCTGACTCCCTCCCAAATCCCCTGGACATCACTGACCAGTCCCAAAGTAGCAGATATTCCACAAAATGGGTTTTCAGTGCAAACAGAAAGCAGGTTTCACTGATACAGTTCAAAAATGGAATAATATAAAGGCTGAAGGTGTAATTAAAGAATTCTGGAAAGCCTTATTGAGGAAAAGTGGTTGGTTTTCTGCTCAAATTTTTAAGAGTAAGATTCCCATCCTGGCCAAGCTGATAACAGTAATTGCACTGGAGCCGTTAATTCTACTGCAGTTAAACATGTATTAATTGTCTTTAATTACAAACCTCAGCCTGGTTTACCCTGAGGCAGTAATTTGTTCCAGGATAAAACCCACCATGAGAACCCCTTGATTTGCAAGTGAGATGTTTCACTGAGAAACTCTCCTTTGCCTCTTGGAAAATGACAGGACAGGCAGAGCACAGTGTGGCTGTGGGGGCTGTCCCCCTGCTTAAACAGGTCCTCCTTGGCTGTTAGTGTCCTTGGGTGAAACAGCATCTTCCCTCTGGATTTTTACTTAAAACTGCAAAAATAAACACTTAACACCTCAGCAACATCCCCCTGTTCTCTCGTGCAACCCTCACCGCAACAAACGAACCCAGCGGTGCGGGGCACAAGGCACCCGAGGGCTCCAGCCCCACCCCAAAAATCAAGGAGATGAGTGTTGTCCTCCACACAGCCCCGGGAGCTTTGCACGGCCCCACAGAGAGCAGGATCCATCCTCAGAGCATCACAGCCAGGCTCCCACATGCCGAGCTCCAGGTTTTTGCAGGAGCAGCGCAGGGACACGTCAGGCACTTTGCAGCTCCAGGACGGCCCCAGGCTTTTGAAATGCTCCTCTGGTGACACCGGGTAAGTTTTAATGACCACTCTCATAACCACGGAGAAGGGTGTAAAAACCAAAAACGCTGACACAACTTTAACTACGGCCACACAAATGTGCTGCTATAATATTTTTACAGTTCTTTTTTATACATAATGCATGATCCTTCTGCTCAAGTCTCCTCTACGTTCTTTTCCCGTGAAATAATTTACATCAATGCATAATTTATTACGGCAACTTGTAAAGCAATTAGGGGTTTCAATCAATTTTTCTTATCCTTTTTGGCAGATAAATTCTGTTTGGATCCTAACCCAAACATTTCTCTCCACACAGGTGTGCATCCAATTCCCTCTTTTTTCACACGTTGTTCAAGTTGAATTTTGGTCTCACAGTCCCCCGTGCACAGGGGGAAAGGCAGCCTGCATTTTCCACTGCCCCTTGTTTATGTTCAAGAGATAATTTCTAAATGTGGAACACATTTAATGGCTGTAATTAGCTGATGGCAGCGCCATAGAGCCTTCCCAGCGCAGAAATAAGAGGAAAATATGATGCACAGACTGTGCTTCAATGGGAAATGAAAACAACAGCCCCAAAATCTACTCTGGAGAGTAAACACACCTGTGGGCTGCAGGTTGCTGGTGCCAACAGCCTGCACAGGGGAGGGAAATTCCCCACCTCGATGGCAAAACGTGCCCTGTTCTTCAATGTGATCTCTGGTGAGGTCTCTCTGCTCCAGCTACACCTCACCACAATTCCTTGTGTGGCTTATCCCCTTTGTGGGTTGCCTGTGCTTGAATGTGCATCAAGATGCTGCTCTGCACTGATGGCTTTTTCCAAAAAAAAAAAAATACCCCAAAATTCCAGGGAAGCCTGGTTCATGGATAGGAGATATGCAAGCCCAGCGAGTGCTTTCAGGATGCAACCAAGAGGCATCATCTCCATGATGGGGTTCAAAGGTAGGACTTGATCTTGGGGGTCTTTTCCAGCCTTAATGATTCTAGGAGTTGGCTTTCCTCCTCCTCCTCCTCCTCCTCCCTTTTACAACCAGGGCTGTTCATGGGATGCCACGCCATGACTCTGATCCTGCAGCCGCAGAGACTGCATGAGCAAGCACCTTGTCACAGCCTTAATAAAACCCTGCCTGCAGCTCACCTCAAAGATAATTTCTTGCTTACACAGAAAACAGGAGGCCACAGCTGTCAGCACACACCCACTGAGCTTCCCTTACAAGGCCAGGTTGGACAGGGCTTGGAGCCACCTGGTCTAGTGGAAGGTGTCCCTGCCCGTGGCAGTGGGGGTTGGAATTGGATGGTCTTTAATGTCCCTTGCAAACCATTTGCCCAAAGACAGAAAAATTTCACTCTAAGATGTCAAAAATAATAGAATCACAGAATGGTTTGGGTTGGAAGAGACCTTTAAGACCATCCAGTTCCACCCCCTGCCATGGGCAGGGACACCTCCCACTAGCCCAGGTGGCTCCAAGCCCCATCCAACCTGGTCTTGGACACTTCCAGGGATGGGGCAGCCACAGCTTCTCTTGGCAACCTGTGCCAGGGCATCCCTACACGAATGCCCCAACTTCCTAATATGTCACCTTCTTTCTCCAGCACAGTCACTGGTACATTCACTGTG
This sequence comes from Pyrocephalus nanus, assembly GCA_038380795.1. Classification (NCBI taxonomy): domain Eukaryota; kingdom Metazoa; phylum Chordata; class Aves; order Passeriformes; family Tyrannidae; genus Pyrocephalus; species Pyrocephalus nanus. The sequence goes on from CM076268.1 coordinate 3,556,669, forward strand.
AACATGCAATGCAGACTGCTGGGGAAGGGAAGGGGAAACAGGACAATTCTTACACTCCCAGGTGTTTCAAGGACCCATCAAGGAGAAAGGAAAACGGAAATTATTGAATTTATACTTTTAGGCACTTCACCTTTAATGTTCCTCCAGGCATAGGACTCTATAAAGACAACCCAATCTTTCTTAGTAATTACTTCATCACACTGGCAGGGCTATTTCTTATAAATCCTAAAAAATCAGAAGATTATTTAGGTCACCTTGAGAAGTGGATCTAACATTGCATCACCCAACATCAAGTCTTTAATAATGTTTACTCAATACACTGAGTTCTATTACAACCCATAATCCATTTTCAAATTCTTGTGGTGTTTAGTACCTCACAAGGGAAATTCAGGGTTTGGATGATGCCCTCTGTGGCAGAGCATGGGCTTCCCTCTGCCCTGCTGCCCCCTGGTCACCAGGACCAGACATGAGCTGCCTTCCTGCCAAAGCTGTCCTCACCCCAAAAGCATCAGAAAGACCCTGTTCTAAGATCCACAGCCTCTTCTGGTTAAAACCCCATAAAATTCTGCCAAATTCCCTCCAAACCCCCAGCACCTTACATAGAATATGAGCCTTGGCCTCCCACTGGCTGTGCTACCAGTCCAAACTTCACTGTGTTTATTTATCTCAGTGCTTACCACAGACAGGGACTTGGCCCTTTGGCCTGAAATGTTGCCCCAGTTTTGCATTTGGTGCTGTAATAACCACGGGGCTTATTTAAGAAGTCAAACAAGTGTGGAGACATCAAGAACACTCAGGAAAGATGCCTGAAATGAAAACCAAGCCAGCCAATGGCCTTTCATGCTGGGGAGAAATGGGCTCCTCTTGACTGGGCATGGTGAAGACAGTTACAGGGCACACTGAGGTCAAGGAGGTGACATTCGGTTCCCTCAGAAAGAGGATGATTTGGCAGACACAGAAGACCATCACAGCACCAGGAGGATGCAAAAGGCTTTGTAGAAGCTCTTAAAGACAAACTGCTTTTCAATTAGGCAGAGACTCAGCATATCTGTTGAAGAGCCTGCCAGTGCCACGGCACAAGACAAAAACCATCTGATCTGCGTTCTTTGTTCCTCATTCACGTTTGACAGGTGGGAGAAAGGGAACAGGCTGTCTCTACCCTTTCTTGACTTTGAAGCTTGTGATTTTCATCTGAAAAAAACCCCCAAATGCTCCCCATCTCCTCTGCTCCCCCAGTTGACTGGAGCTATCAGAGAGCTTGGGAGGCATCTCCTGTCAGTGCATGTGCCCGGCTCTCATTAACGCTAATGAGAGAGTTGTGTCCACGAAGAGAAGGGGCAGCCTCTTTGTCAAGTATTGGCTTTCACAGCAAGTAGCTTGGCTCAAACCTGACCTACAATTTTAATTGGGTTTTGAGGCTTCGCCCAGTGTCTGGCTCCCCGCTACGAACGCCAAAGAGCAAAGCCCAACAGCACATCCTCCGGCACTATGAGTTTTTCAGGATCATCAACCAAGGCACAAATCCTCCATCAATTCTGGTGGCTGTTCAGCAGAAAAACTGATAGCAAGCTCGACATAAAAGGCATCAAACATCCTGTGCCGTGGTTACTGCCAACGGCAAAAGTAAGACATTTTCCTTTACTGCTTGGGGTCTGTCCAAGCACTTCGTGCCAAGTGGAAGAATATTTTGGTGATAATACTGTTATTTATTACTTGCATCGTGCAAACCTTCAAGAGCCTCGGTCATGGGCTGGGTACTCAAACCCAACCTCAGACCCCAAATGTTTACAATCTTTTTGCATGAGTTACTCTAAAAATAAGCAGATGTATCAAAGGGGAGGGGAAAGGAGATGAGTGACCCCCTCAGCAATGGCAACAGGGCACCTCTGGGGAACAGGATGCCCACCCCAGAGCCTGCAGTGCTTTTTTGGGGACATCCATCTAGTCAGGACATCTTCCCGCCCATCGCTGTGAGGGAGCAGGAGCTGAGGTGGAGTAAATACAGACAGAAGTTTCTGTTACTTACCCATCACGCCACAAGAGAAGAGGGTAGGTCCTTGACTCATCTTTGGAGTGTGCTGCAAACAACCAGAAAAACTATTCACTTCTGGCAGACTCGACCTGGGCACCAGAAACCTCCCTGCCTCGGCAAAGTGGAGAGGAGAGCCTTGGGCACCTGGCATGGCCTGGCTTTGACTGGGACCAGGGGACAGACCCAGTCACCCTCCCTCAACAAAATCAGACTTAATTAATGCAGAGTCTTTGTCAAGGCCTGAGCTTGCAGATCATGGGTCCTGCAGTCAGTCCTTACCCAGGGGAATAGCTGCAGAGAGGTCCCCATTCCCGGGACCCAAAACACCGAAAAGCGGGAGCTGCAGTTTAGTGGTAACTCTGGATTGGGCAAGAAAGCAGCAGCAGTGGTATCTGAACCACATCCAAGCCCATTAAGGCCCCCCTGTTCAGGCACAAAGCAGCCATTTAGTTCTTTTAAACATATAATGTGTTTCTAAGGCAAGGCGCTCTCACCTCAGCATTTCTGGGGAGTCTGCACTTGGATTGTGCTGATTTGCACTAAAAATAGGGAAAAGTGCCACTATGTGGATACAAAATAATCCCAGTTGCTTTTTACACCCTTTTTTTTTTTCCCCAAGAATTTTCCTCTTGACAGCATAAGAGACACCATCAGACTTCTAAAAATGAGCATGTATGGTTTTACATATAATAAATCAATATGTCATCTGCAGCTGCATGCCATTTCAGCTATGCCTGCAAAAACACACTTTCACACTAATTGTTCTTTTATTATCCCTAAAAATATCCATATTCTGGCTTCTGAAGTGTCTATCCTGGCAACACCATCCCATCTGACCGAGGCTTTACATCATCTGAGGGAAGCACCAGCACGGCCTCCACGTTCATCTGCGCTGCCATAATTGTGTTTTACCTGGCATTAGGCCACTGCAGTCACACCTCCTCTCCTGATCCATCTTTTACACTTTGCCTACTCACATAACCATGGAGTCACAGGATGGAAGGGAGCTTAAAGACCACCTAGTTCCAACCCCCTGCCATGGGCAGGACCTTCCACTATCCCAGGTTGCTCCAAGCTTCATCTAACCTGACCTTGGACACTTCCAGGGATGGGGCAGCCACAACTTCTCTGGGCAACGTGTGCCACTGTCTCCAGTGCATTATGAGGATAATAATAATAATAATAATAATAATAATAATAATAATAATAATGGTGTACCAAACAATGGCACCTGCCTTTACAGAGCAATCCAGTAAAGGATCCCACTTTATATGCAGAATGTTGTAAATGTTGAATAGAGAGGGACGTGGAGGCAGAAAGCAACTATGGGGTGTTAGATGTGGTGAAGGTAAATAACAGTCAGTCACCTTCTTGGGAGCACACGCCACTTTTCCAGGTGAAGTAAGGATATCTCTATCTGCCGAGCCCCACTTTATGAAGTGGCAGGTAGAATTAATCAGGAGGCAGAGAGGACAGGCAGCTGTCTCCAAAGAGTGGCCAAAGTGGAGCAAAGATGGAAGGGGGACAAGTCCCAGAGAAGGCAGTGGCTGTGCCAGAGCACATTTGTGTGCCAGCCCCAGGGACCAGCCACTGCCTGCAAATGCAGAGGAGGGAGAGGAATAGGACATATGTCCCATATTGAGTATAATTACCATTTTGTAAGGATTTTGTCCTTATACCAAATTGGGAACTGAGCCAAACGAGCCCATTGGCTGCTGGCAGGTGATACTGCCCCATCACTCACACATGTACTTCCTTACAGTTTTGCTTTTTGGCCTTGCCCATGGAGTCAACAGATAAACTCTTGCTTTCTGTGGTGGATCAGCCCTGCTGTGATGGTCTGCCCCAGTTTAACAGCCCGGGCAACCCAGCAATTCCAGCTGTGTACCCAGGACTATCACTGCACTACCGACCCAGCCCCGGAGCCGCGGGAAGCACTCGGTGAACACGGGAGGGCAAAGTTTCGTGTCACAGCTCTGCATCTCTGCTGTCTGCCATCAGACAGCCCAAGCACCCACCCCTTCTTGTAGGGAAGGAACTCCTCTCATCTGCCTCTCTGCAGCCAGTTTCCCTGCCCCTGCCTGCCCCACACACCTCCTGGGATACAACCAGCATCAGATGCTCATGCTCCCCCCTCACCACCCTGAGCAGCAGCCACAGGACATGCTGCCTTCCCAGCAGGAGCTAACACTAGGACAAGAACACTTTTAATATATCAAAATCCTTCCAAAACGTCACCCTTTTAAGGCAGGATTTAGCACTGCCTCTGGCTTGCTCACCTTCTCCTCTGCTGTTCACTGCCAGGGCAGACTGCCTTCCCCGGCACACTGCGCTAGCTGCCCGGGAAGCAAAGCTGGACACTTTGTCATCCTCAGCAAACTGAGGCATTTATATTTCTTTTAGGTTCAAAATGCCCATTTATGGCTAATCCTGCCAGATGCTTCCTGCTGTGTTCCTGCATGCCCTTATCTGAGACTCTCAGTGCACCCTGCCCTTTGGTCTAATTTCTTCTCAGACCATGACTATCTCTCCAAGAGGACAGAGGAACACGTGTCCACAACCAGCCTCGCTCTGGGCTCTCTCAGATGGCTCTCCAACACCCTGCACCTCTTCCTCCTGCCCCATTCCCGACCCCCATTTGCTCTGACCCTGCCTCCAGGAGTGTTGCCCCCTACTTGCCCCACCACAGGTATGTTCAGCCCCACAGCCTTGCTCACCCCTTGCAGCATCCTTTAGGCTGTTTGTTGGCCCTCATTTGGGTTTTTGCTGTTGCCTGCTCCTTCAGTGTGGTTGGATTTGCATCTCTCCAGGCTCCCAGTGAAATTAAAAGTACCACAGCACTGCCCTTCACAATCTCCCTCTTAATCCTGCTCCCCCCTTGCTCATCCTCCTATTAATGAGGAGCATCTGTTCACTGCTGGGGGAGCAACTTCTCACCTGTGTTATTCACAGCACTGATTTGATTTTTTTCCTACTGTTTATCCCACTGCATGCCTACTGAAATCCACGTATGCAAAAGCCACAGCACTCCAATCATTTACTAATCACCCGCTCCTTGGATATTAATGCACCTCGGCAGAAATTAGTGCTACAAACCACCTAAAAATCCAGCCCTGCAGCACAGAAAAAAGAATTATTACAAAGCTGCAGCAAAGTTCTCAGCAGCACAACAGTTTTGAGCACAGAATTCGCAAATCTTACCAGCTCAGTCCTGCGTGTTACGGAGTCAGCACCTTTGTTTCCCCGAGTTTTGGTTAAGATCATCACCATGGTAATGCAGTCCTGCCTCGGAGTCCATCAGGGTCCAGGAGAAGGGTGCTGGCAGCTGGGGCCTGCCAAAGCTCCTCTTTCAGTCCATGTTCCCCCGGGAAAGGCTGGGCCCCGCCGGCTCCTCGGGGGATGCGCAGGGACAGCTTCGGAGCGTGGAAAACTCCCTGCACACACAGAGAGAGAGAGGAACAGCCTTTAGGGACTTGCCTGGAGGGTGGATGCACTGGGCAAGGGGCAGGCACTGCCCAAAAAACACTGAGGAGTGTTTATTTTAGGCTCTTAAAACACTGTTGGTGTCCCTCTGCACCCTCTCAGCATAGAGGTGTTTAATGGGATGGGCGCTTGCAGGAGCTGTGGGAAGCACACAAGGGTCACAAATATTTCAGTCAAACAAATAAAGTTTCCTCTGAATTCTCCATTTAGAAAGGCAATTCGTATCCCTATATTGAAGATATCAGCACTTTGAAAGAAGGGCTCATTAAAGCCCTTGTTTTGATCTCACAGAAGCCCTTGCCACCACACCAGCTGGGAGCAGACATCCAGCAGAAAAAGGCCCTCCATCATCATTAAGGCTGTTAAATCCCTCCTGGATGTTACTCCCCAGTTCCCAACCTATGAAGAGCCCTTTAAGGACAAAACAAGACAAAAATTAACCTGTAAGGAAGGAGAGAGCTCCTTGCCCTGAAATCCCAAGAGCCACACCATGTCTCTTGATCCTTAACCTTTTTCTTAGGTAGTTTTAGGTAGGGAAAGCTAGAGCCTGCACAAAAGGGAGTGTCTATAAAGCACAATATAAAGCCAGGCACTGCTCAGCCCTGACCATGAGCCCTGCCTCACCTCCTGGCATCCTCCCTGACAGACTGACTCCTGTGTAAAAGCAGACAGATTGCAGTTCCAATCTGATTATCGAAATCAGCATTTTCCCCAAATCACTCCTCTAATCCCGTTTCCCTGTTTTGTTGCTTTGCTGTTAATGCAAAACAACCAAACCCACCACTGATTCAAAGGGCATAAAACACTGATCCTGTACCATCCAGTCGAAGCCAATTGTGATATTTAAGGACAGTAGTTGAGAATATGCTGCTAAGTTTTAACCCTCATTCTGAATTGATATGGCTGCTCTTCCCAGCTCGTAAATCATCCTGTCCCTGTTTACTTGGATTAGGCCTTGTGGTGGTGTCAAGAGTAGCTCATTTAAAGGCCAGCTGGCTGGTAAAGAAAAATCACCTTCTATTATTTTGTGAGGACAAAGTTCATTCAGAGTGCAAAGCCAAGATTGGGAATCAATACGTTTTCCAAAGATTTACTGCTCCCAAGGGTACCTGGCACAGTCTCCAGCTTTTTATGGACATCAGTGGGCTAATAACATACAGTTTACTGGTAACTTCATCATAAACCCCTGGGCAAACCGAATGACCAGAGGAAAACTGTTAAATAAAAAAGTAAAACATTTCTGACTGTCAAAATGACACATCATTTGTGAGCCCAGATCACATATTTATACTAGGAATAGCCTGGGTTCATGTGAAGAGGGCACAAGTGTTGGGGTTGTCCATCCTGGAGAAGAGGAGGCTCCAGGGAGACCTTAGAGCCCCTTCCAGTGCCTAAAGGGGCTCCAGGAGAGCTGGAGAGGGACTTGGGACAAGGGACAGAGTGACAGGACAAGGGAATGGCTTCCCACTGCCAGAGGGGAGGGTTAGATGGGATATTGGGGAAAAAACTCTTCCCTGTGAGGGTGGGGAGGCCCTGGCACAGGTTGCCCAGAGAAGCTGTGGCTGCTCCATCCCTGGAAGTGTCCAAGGCCAGGTCGGACGGGGCTTGGAGCAATCGGGTCTCATGGAAAGTGTCCCTGCAGTCTTTAAGGTCCCTTCCAACCCAAACTATTCTGTGATTCTTATCTATCACAGTCATAGCTGTCCCTGATCCTGACACAGATTTAGGAATGCTGGCTGCGGTGCCAGACTCCCTGTGTTTGGGAGGACACCGGGGCCGCCGGCGGCACCGCAGCCGCACAGGGAGCGAGGATCAAACAAGCATTCAGAGCAGCACGGAAGCAGCTGAGCGCAGTTCCTCTCTCACCAGGTATGATTCCCCCAGGAAAAATTACCTTTCCCTAAGGTGATGGCTCGTGCTGCTGCAGCAGGCTCCGGCACACACGCTGGCGTGCAGCAGCCAGCGGGAGGGAGCAGCGGCAAGTACAGGCAGAGCCTCCTGCCCAAGCTGGCCGGGATGCAGCAAACACCTCCCCTCTCCCTGCCCCGCTGCATCCCCTGCAATTAACACAGCCCTAATGGCAGGCAAGGCAGCAAACTGCCTGCGAGCTGGCAGCCAACACCACCACTCACCCCCCAACGCCGGGGCTGAGGCGCGCTTGCAGGTACGAGCAATTTTAACTCCTGCTTGGCTTGGTTTTGGAATCACCCCCGTGGAGAAACTGCAGTAGAAAGGAAAACTTTCCACGGAGCGTGATCTTTGGCTCCCCATCCTGCCTCGCTGGGCTCCTGCCCCGTCATGCCCTCCCGATGCAAACAAGTGCCATGGGACAGAAACTGCAGAGCTGGGACGGGTCCTGCTGGTGCTGAGGAGGAAATTACTGGGTATTTATAGACTGGACGCTTTCACACACACACACACACATGCTAATAAAAATATACTCTTCAGAGACCATTAATTACTTTAAGAAATGTATTTCCTCACTTGCAATCAGATAAAGGAATTATCTTCATCCTGATGTCAAGGTTAAGTTCAGGCTCGGGCCATGGCCATTGGGGTTGACACGATCTCCCAGGCTGTATGAAGTGCCCATGAGAAGCATTAGTGCATGGAAACCCCCAGATTTTATCAAACCCTGCTTTTTCCTTGGGTTTTCATTCAAAATACAGACCCCGAACAGAAGCCAGAGTGGTCTTTGCAGTTGCAGAGGTGGGAAGAAGTTTCTCCCAGAGCTGCTTCCTGGACAGTATCACAGTCACGGAGTGTTGGGCTTGGGAAAAAAATTACACTGCAAAAAGAGCAACTCAGATGATCCAACTTTGATCCACGGGCTTGAAAGGTAATGCTGGAGAACAGACATGCTCCTTACAAGGCACAAGCAAAGAGCACAGCCCTAGAGCTGCTCACAGGGGACAAACAGCCCTTCCCTGCAGGGAGGTCCCACTCCCCACCCCACAGCTGGTGTTACCACAGCAGATTCCAAGCACCAGTCACAGCCATGTCCTCTTCACCTGCTACACTGAACTGTATGGAAAAGACCTCAGGATTTGACAAACTGTCTGTCAGAGGCACTGCCATGGTTAGAGGGAGCCTGAACAGTGACCAGTAACACATTCCTATACATTTTAGGAAACGTTTTCTCACAGAAACGGTTGTCCAGCCCTGGCACAGCTGTCCAGGGCAGTGGTGGAGTCTCCATCCCTAGAGGGATTTAAAAGATATGTTGATGTGTTGATTTCCACGTGCTGTGGGATCACCACCCCGCACCCAGAAAACATTCAACCCCCACTGAGCTCGATAATCCATCTCCAGACACACAAACACTGACATAAAACCTATTTACAGTGGGAAGGGCACACAGGAACCAGGAGGCAGTGCTGAATTTTGCATACTGATCCACCTTGCAAGCACAACAGCGTGATCTCTGTCAGAACATAAATCGCCTGCCCCTGATGGATTTTTAATGCTGCTCCAAGTCTCCAGTGAAGAAGCCACGACCCTCACAGGACCCTGCTTCCTATCCCCTGCCCCTTCACCATTCCCTGTGCTGTGCCTGAGGAAAATGAGGGGCTGAGCAAGGAGCCACTGTGATTTATTTAACGCAATTTAGACCCACACGTCTGAAGAACCAAACCTAGCCCCTCTGGGCAACACTCTGATCACAATTCTAATTAACCCCCCTCCCACTCTCACCAGTGAAACAGAAATTTCCCTACACTGTGCAAATTCTGCAAAGAATTTGGGGAGATAGCCAAAGCTGGTGACTGCAATTGAAAATTGTGGGGTTTAAGGCTTTCTGCAGAGCATCACGTTGCAATATTTACCCAAATTATAAAACATGCTTCTCTCTCCATCCTTCCCCTTCTTAGAAGGTAGTTGGGGCTATATTGACTCTCCTCACTGCACAGTCTGTCTCACCATCAGGGCTTTGGACAGTGCCAAGAAGTACATCTTCAATTTGTTGATTTATTGCATTATGAATTTGGAAAAATCCTCAAAGCCTACCATTTGCATGTAGCGAAGTCTGGGCTCATTTCCTCACTCAGGCAACAATTTGCCTTCTGTAGCAGGGCTGAGGGGGCTCAGCTCTGGGCAGTTTGTTCCCCTTGCCTGAGCAATCTCCCACGTCATTAGTGAATAATGAGTTTATTTATGGGGTAAAATCCTCCGATAAACGTGAAAAATGCCATTCAGGGCCCAAGAAGAAATCTGTACACTCTGAAAATGCACCATGGACTAGTCCCGAGCCAACAGGATCATGAGTCAGTGCACGTGGCTTTCAAAGGACAAAACTTCCACGGATGCAGCCACATCAGGATTGCCCCCTGGGATTCCATCAAGAGGAAAAAGCTGCCCCAGGCTGCCCAGCCCTCAGAGCACAAAGGCTGCAGCCCTGCCCCATCTTGCCCTGAGCCTGCAGTCATCTCCCCCTGCTCCACAGGGTCTGGAAGGGCAAGCACCATCCTTCCAAGAGGCAGGAGAAGGACTCCAGTGCAGGAAACTATGGGTCCTGCATGGCACTCCCCTCCTGCCTGATCCCTGCCTGGCAAAGACTTGTGCTGCCACATGCTCTAAGTGCTCAGATAAAATGCCAGCCAAAGAAAAGGGATAAGGAAATGTCTTCATCTCCCTCCTGCTTGCAGCAAGACTAGACTTTTCCAGGGCTAACAACACAGAGACACACTTTCAGCACTAATTACTAAGTAAAAGACTTGCCCTCATGTAACATTTTTAACGTCTGGCATGGCAATGGAGAAAGCAGGGATGGGTGGTGTTTGAGGTGAGCATCATCCTAGAGGTCTGTACAGCTTCAAGAACCACATCACCTCGTTGCTTATGACCAGCAGCTTCACACAGGAATACAGGTCCTCACCAGCATAGCCCAGGACTCACCTGTGCTGCCAGCACAGGACAGCCTGGACAGAGCCAGCATGTACGCCCACGCTAATAAAACCCACAGCCAGAAGGATTCTGAGGTCTACTATGACAGCACCCATCCTGAGGGGCCAGGTTAGGAACCAAAAATACCATGTGCAGCCTCCTAACGGCCTCATGCATCCTGGCTTAACCCTCACCACCAGGAACAACGCACGTTTTGGAGTCCTGCCTTCAGCCATAAATTAATTACTGAGCAAACAAAAATCTATTATTTCAAGCCCATCCCTTGCTCCAAGTGTAACACCTCAGCACTCTGAGTCCCAAAACCACGCATCCAAACAACCCCGGTCTCCTCCTGGGAGAGCCTGAAGTCCAAGCTCACGGCCAGATCTACGTGTTTGGGTTGGACCTGATCCGCAGGCAAGCTCTCACCAAAGAGAAATAAGAGCAATTAAGGACAGTTACACACCATCTAGCTGAGTAAAACACATCAGATTTATTGCCCCTGTGCTCTTAGGGAATAGGAGTGGCAGGGGAACAACTCCCATACACACCAGCAGAGGAAGCACTGAAAGGACAGGGCAGGGGCAGAGATGCTTTGTCTCAACATCTTTACGCTGAAGTGACTTTGCCTTTTCCTCCCCTGGCAACTGAAAAGGAGAAGAAGAAGAAAGCAAAATTAGTCATTGCAAAACAGCAACCAGCAAGCCAGAGGTGCGGGTGAGGAGACAGCCGGTCTCCAACAGAGAGGAACCAGGAAGATGTGGGAAGCAACAGGACAAGGGGGAATAGCTTCAAGTTGAAAGAGAATAGGTTTAGATTAGATATGAGGGAAAAATTCTTCCCTGTGAGGGTGGTGAAGCACCAGCACTGGTTGCCCAGAGAAGCTGTGGCTGCCTCATCCCTGGAAGTGTCCAAGGTCAGGTTGGATAGGGCTTGGAGCAACCTGGGATAGTGGAAGATGTCCCTGCCCATGGCAGGGGGAAGGAACAAGATGATCTTTTAAGGTCCCTTTGAATCCAGGCCATTCAGTGATTCTGTGATGATTCTGTGAAGTGACTAGACAGGACCCAGCTCGCTGCACAAAAACTCACCTGTGGGGGTTAAAGAGAACACCAGACACATTTGGAGCATTAACGTGAGGTCTTGGGTATCTCTTGGCTGCACATCCAGTGTGCACGAGTTTTGTTGAGGACCAGGGTCACACCTCCAGTGGGATCTTTCCTTAGCTGGCCACAGGCATAGGCTGACAAGCTGCTCCAGCTTGAGGGTGCATTCCCAGCTCAGCACTCTGCCACGGAACAACATCCCAGAGCCACTGACACCACACAGCAGAGCTCAGCCCCATAAGCTCAGCATCCTCCTCAGCCAGCAGGACTGACCCCGGGGAGTCCTGCAGGAACACAGACCCCTGCAGCCCCCATGTAACCTTGGGGACACACATCAGCAATACCCCTGCATGTGTGGGCCATCCCACAGGATGCTCTTAATCCCTACAATCATAGAAATGGCACATTCTCTCTGAGCAGACCTGTAATCATTGCCTAACCTGCTTCTAACTTTGAGTACTATTTCCAAGGAATAGTGGAGATATTGGACCAAGGGTTCTCTCTGGAGAAGAGCAGCTGAAGCAGCAGCAGCAATCCAGCCTGCTGATCCTACAAACCATCTCACCTTTCTGCAGATTCCTCCCCCTGCCTCAATTGTGGGATTTATTACAAGAATTTGCAGTGGTCTGTGAGACACTGTGAGTGTTGGCCATGCTCCCGAAAGCTGAGGAATTGCTGAATTGAGAATTGCTCTGGCTGCTTAATCTCAACAACCAGGGATGCTGAACAAGCCAGCAGGGTCCAGGTTTACTTTTAATTACTGCTCAGAGCACGCTGCTCTAGTAAACAGACACAAAAAACCAATTCTTGTTTCTTCCTTATATTCTTTTCCCATATACAGCCTGAAATGTCTGAGCCAGAGATGGTAAACAGCCCCGCCACAACACTTTTACTGGCTCACTTCTCAAGCATAAACCATTTCAAACAGCACATAAACCCACCTGAACACCCACCTCCATCTCCATCTACTTACAGCCAGATCATAATGCCCTGAGGGTTAGAATGACAGAATGGTTTGGGCTGGAAGGGACCTTAAAGATCATCTCTTTCCAACCTGCTGCTGCCAGGTCAGATTTCTCCTTTTTCCAAGGCTGGGCTGGAGAAGAGGTAGAGGCTGACAGCCCCTACAGACATATCTGGAGTTAAAGCAGGGAAATACTGGATGCATGGATCAATTTGCAGATTCCACATTGTCTTCTACCACCTCCCCTTTATGGATAGATCACCCTAAGACTGCAGAACCCTCACGTGCAGTGCAGAAAAATGACCACTTAGAACCTTCCAGAAATGGAAAGCATCTCCCTGAAGTAGGCAGGCAGTATTTTAAGAATTTCAGGTGCTTTCAGTGGACCGTCTCTGTGCCCACAAAGGGTAACACACGTGCCCACTGTCACCTGCACACCCTACACTGTTTGCATTACACCAGAGTAGTTTGGCTCTTGGGCAGTCTCTGGGGGTTCATTCCTCAGCTCAGAAACAGCTTTCAAAAAGCTCCTTGGCTCCTGAAAGACAAACCCAGAGCCTTTATTAATCCTCCTAGTGACCGAAAGGCACTTTTCCCTGCTGTTTGTCCATCCGTTGCCATCAACACTGGCACAGCAAAGGGAGAGAAGGAGCCCTCTGGGGCCAGGAAACCTTTGCCCACGCTGCCACCTCCCTCTCTCCGTGAATTCCTGAGCGCTGCATCTTCCATAAACCTCTTTGACGAACGAGGAGCCAAACATCTGCGAGTTGTCTGAATTAGCGTGAATTTGGCAGACTGAACAGCAAACTCGTATCGCCCCGCAGCCTCCGGATTCCGTGTTTTCCTCGGGTTCATTAAATACACAACAATCTGTTACCAGAAGATGGTTTTCCTACGTGCACAGGCTGCCAAGGAGCCGGTTTTGATGGCTCTGGTGGGGATGGGGGACTTGTGTGAGGAGCAGAGGGGGGCTCTTCCGAAAGCAGCAGGACAAGGACAGGACTGGCTGCACCCACCCTGCCTCTTCCAGAGACCACCCACCATGTGGTGAAGGCTGTCCCTGATGTGTAATCCCAGTGCAGCCAAAGCTGGAGGTGATTTTGGGAAGCTTTAAAGGAAACAGAGCAGAGCGTGGGTCAAGCAGGGGGAGATGCCCACAAAAGCCAAGGAGGTCCTTGGGCATCATCCTAACTGGGATGACTGTGCCACAACCAGATGGAGAAACCAGGCTCATATTCATACTCTTAAGCAGAGCCCTGGGCACGAGGCATCCCTGATACTGGGGAAACTGGGGGGGTTCCCACTGCTGCTGGGCAGCACAGGACCCAGGCAGGCAGCAAAGCCATCACCAAAATCAAGCCACAGGCAGAACGGTCCAATGCTGTGACGGGGAACAGCACCGGAGGCTTTGCCTTCCCTCAAAGGAAGTCTCTCGCTGCGAGGAAGAAGTCAAAGCAAACACCCACTCACCGTGTTTACCCGTTTAAATCAAAGCCAAAGCAGCACTGAAACGTGCCCGACAGCATTTCCACGGAGTCATTCATTGAGAGTTTTGGACTTGGCTTTTAGCTGGTGTTTTTAATATCGCAAGGAGACGCTTGCGAGGCTGGAATAATACGGAATCTGTTGCTGTAACGCGCTCCCGGCTCCTGCGAGGTGTCAGCAGCACGTAGAGCCCAAACCTTCTGTGGGTTTGGCTCCCTGAGGGCCAGGCAGTGAGATGCTTCCCCCTCGTGCTGCTGAGAGCCTGGGGTACAGCTGAAGTGAGCCCAAGGTGCCACTGCCTCAAAGCAAGGTACCCCACCAAGGTGCTTGCCCAGCCAGAGAAGTAACACCCACAGAGGACAATTTTCCCAGCATTGGGATGTTTCATCCCCCTTGGGGGTGTCTGAGTGGCATGGAGAAGAGCAGGATGAGCTCCACTGTAGCTTGGCAGCCATAAAAGCCCAGATTTCACAGCCTGTCTCAGAGGCGAGGAAAATTTTAAAAAGAGTTAAGTGGAAAATGCAAACAGCCCCTGGTTTTATTTGGGCTGGCAGGAACATCGTCCTGCCCAGCCTTCCTCGAGCTCATTTATGATGGTGTGAACATGCAGTAGTAAAGGGGTAAAAAAAACCCTGAAATCTGCTTTTTCCACCCCAAGAGTCTCCATCTCTGCATAGTCTCCATGCATCCCTCTTTCTCTCAAGCCCCCCAGGTGAAAATCAGGAGGAGAGATAGATTCCTCTGTGCCATGGAAAGGGGAAGCCCAAAGGACAGAGAGGTTGGCCCCGGCACCAGCATGGTGTGAAACACAAAGCCCACTCCTGAAATGGCATCCCGAGGAGAACTGACCTAAATGCTGCATCCCATCCCGGCTCCAAAGCTGCCAGCAGGCTACCAGGAAGGGAACTGTGCCAGGTGTTTTGTCAGTGCACAAACATGAATGATTGCCCAGGACAAATAGGGCAGCAAAAATATCCACCTCCATCACATGGGAAAAAAATATGTATCAACTTGCAACCCTAATGAGTGAAGGAATTAATGAATCCTAGAATTTGTAAATAATTGTGAAGTCCCTAAAATTCTGACACCGCCTTAAAATGCATGAGAGTGCAAGCTAAACACCACACTGTTAGAAAACAACCTAGAGAGTTTTTTATAATAATCAGGACAACAAGAAGTGCCACTGACAACAACAGAACAGTGGAAACATTAGTCACGATGTAGAAAAGTGAGAAGTGGTCAGTATAAATGCTAACACTGTCCTGAGGAGAAAGGCAAAGGACACGGTCATGTTTGTCAGGAGTAACCTGGCATGATATTAAACAGCAAGAACTAAATATAGATCATTCTTAAACAACAGCAGCAAATAATTTACACCTTCAACTGTTATGAGATTGTGCCAAAAAGCCTTCTGAGCCATCACCACCGATGCTCCCCGAGGACTGGCACAACGTGATGGCCCTGAAAACTGGAGCCCGGCAAGGCTCCGGTTTCAGAGCGAGGTCAGGGAGTCAGGAACCACTCTTACAGCACCAGGGAAAGAGCTCTCACCTCAGCAGATGTCTTTGCGCAGGTGAAAGGGAGCACTGGCATAACAGACCTCATTAGAGCACACACAGGTGTATGACAGCTATCAACAACTCTCCAACTGGCAGACCTCAAACAGACCTGCAAATAACTGGCAACACTGGCTGCAACAGGAACTAAACTGTCACCTTAGGCCATGCAATATTTCTGGCAGTAATTGGGAAGGAAGCAGGAAAATCAGTGCTGTGTAAGTGACTCGAGACTAGCAAAGCACTAAATAGAGAGAACAGCTTGGTAACACAGAACGAAGAGAAGCAACGAGCACTGTCTACAACAGAGACGTTGAGATATACCTTAAAAACATAAATTGCTTAAAAGCCACTCACCTCAAAGGCAGGGGCATGTCCCCAGGCTCCTGCACGGTGCAGCAGATTACCAAGGCACCCAGGGATATGGCCACAGGCTGGACAAACTGGGGCTCTCCAGGAGGAGCAGAGATAGCACCGTGTCTGTGCTCTGCACTCCACAACTGCTACGGGGGCACCTGGAGCCTCCTGTCACCTCTGGCCAAGGTCTGGAGGGGAACCCGAGAGTAACTGAGGGACTTGAAGACACAGGGCTGGGAGAATGTGGGGTGGTAGCCACTGAGGATGACCTGGCTGCCTCCAGAGAGGGCAGGAGAAGCCAGGCAGATCCTTCAGAGGGAGCAGATCAGCACTGGGAACCTCCCAGCATGGCAGGAAGCTGGGACTGTGCAGGTCCAGAGCAAGGGCAAAGTGCAATTTTTTTCCTGAACCAGCACAGACAATAATCATCATCATAAACCACCAGCACAGCAAATCACTGCAGAGGGCTCCCAGTCAGCGCCACAATTTCATCTTTGCCCTGGGTGGGCTTCCTAAAAGACACCACATCATAGAATCACTTAGTTTGGAAAAGACTTTAGGATCATCAAGTCCATGCTCCAGCAAGAATTAATTTGGAAAACTACTAAAAATGGTGATACATAGAGCAGTCCCAGGCAGAGGGGCTCTCCTGGCTCACTGCCCTACAACCCAAATGAGCTGCTGCCCCCTATCCCCAGCAGCCCCATGTCCCAAAACAGCCATCAGGGTGGGATCAGGGGGGTGGACTGACAGAGCAGCCCCTCTGCAGGCTGGCCTGGCTCTTGTCCCAGCTCTAACACTGCTCCTTTTGAACCTGCCACCTTTATGATGTATTGTGGGGTACACAAAAGACAGGCCTGGGGGGGGGGGCATTGACAGCACAATCCGTCACACTGGAGAGTCGGGACTTCTTATTTTAAATTAGGTTTAAAATACTTACATCTGAAACCTTCATGGGGAAAATAATTTCTACCAACAACATAAACCATGTGCAACCGAAAATGTGTGTGAGAGTTTCTAAATAAAGGTTTTGGTAACTCTAAATCTTCATTAACCATGATGCTTTCACTTTGAGAAGTACCATCCCATTGCACTGCATTTCATTTATAGCACAACTGATATTCCAGTAAAAATAAAATCAGAGAGGCCTGGGTGGGAAGGGACCTTGAAGATCATCTAATTCCAACCCCCTGCCGTGGGCAGGGACACCTTCCACTAGACCAGGTTGCTCAGAGCCTGGTCTTGAGCCCTTCCAGGGATGAGGCAGCCACAGCTTTTCTGGGCAATCTGTTTTTCTCAACTGACAGAGAGGCTACAAAACCAAATGTGGATATTTTTAATGCTTTCTGTATCTTCATAATTATAACAGCTCTTCAGCTTTGGCACACAATTGTAGCTTTTGCCATCTAGTTCACAGGATTAAAACTTGTCCTTTCAAATTAATTATACAACATCCATTTGTAACAGCTGGGACAAAAAAAACCAAACACAAACAAACAACAAACACATGATAACAGGGTTAATCATATATTTTATAACATATATGTATTTATAAATATATAAATACAATATTTATAAATATAGTTTATAACATTGGCAACTATTTGCCAGCAGGCCAGGAGGCTGAAGGTGCTCAATAAGGTTAAGGCAAGCCCAGAAACACAAAACTCACAGTTATTATGACTTTCCCACATCACTTGAAATGAGAAATGGCCACCACCACCTGGCCTAACTGTGCTTTCAGGCTGTCCTGACCAGCCAAGACCCCTTGTCTGCATTAATGCCATTTTCCTTCCCTAACATTTTCCAGTGGTGCAGAATAATGATGGCAATAGTTGTACAACTGGGGCAACCGAGGCAGAGGAGCAGGAAGGAGAAAGGAGAAGGAAGGGAAAAGCACAAGGAAAGAAAATTCTTAAACACAAGTAAGTGCATAACAAGCTCTAACTCATCCCCTGGGATTTAGGAGCAAGGAGAGGGGTGTCTCTCAGCTCCCCCAGTCCAGACCAGGCGCTTAAACCAAAGCAAGCTGCTGATGCACCTTGACAGCCACATCCTCTATGCCACCACCTCCCCAAGCCCTGCTTCTCCTCTACCACCCAGAGGGTTTCTGGTCCTTCCTTTCGAGGGCTGCTTTTTGAGCAGGGAGAGGGAGAGCAGGTTTTCCAGCTGCCGGATCAAAGCTTGCCAGATCCCACTTTTTTACGAACCCTGGGAGACGTAAGGATATTACAAGCACAAAAAAGCCACAAAGTAAAACTCTGCTTTCACCACGGTCCCAAACCTACCGCACAGCGCAAGCCCTGAGCTCTGGCTGCTGAAAGCAAAACCTATGGCCAGGAGCCACAAGTGTAGGGAATGATGTAGCCCAAGGGATGCTTCAAATGGACTACAGAGGAGTGACACCAATGCTGCTGCTATATTTAATCCTCTAAAAGCAAAAACCATGACCAGGTCTCCCTCGGGTACATTTTTTGAGGGGGGGGGGGGGAGGTATAGAAACTCAAAACACCAGAACAGAGTTTTTGCGCTCACTCAACCAGTTCTTAAAATATTACTCAAACGAAGTGATTACAGAGCCAAATTCACCTGGTACTTCCCATCCATCTATGCAGGGACCCACAGCCTGCACTGTTGGGATCAGCCATGCTCCACACGGGGTTTGGTGCTCCTCCAGGTCAGTGTAATGCAGTTTACTCCTTTGTGCATTTCAGAGAAACTTCTAACATATCAAATCTTATTTATCTTGCACAGCATATGTCAGATGCATAAGATGTGGCATCTCACACACCCATCATATCTAATATGATAGGCCTCAAAACTCACAGATCAACTACTCAAAGCCAGGAGAAATTCTGGTTGTAAATTAACTGCATGATGACACTTCTTAATTTTCAGTCCCTACTTCACCTGTTGATGACTAAAGACTCACAGCCTGTACTAGCAGAGACTCACCAGCCTGGTGAGGTTTTAGAAACAGGCTCTTGCTAGGGAATTTTTGTCTCTCTACAGAGAGCCAACTCAGAAAAGCCTGGAAAAACAAAACAGCCCACGGACCTGCTCTCTGGTTCACTGTCCCAGAACCATGTTCTGCATTGCTGCCCTACAGAAATAGCTGGGTCATGGGCAGCCAGGCTGCAACGGCGGGCACAGGAGTATGACCTTGGAAAAGTCTTTTTTCAGAGTTAAAACACGGCCACTTCTCGCAGGGAGGCTTGTGTGCAGAACCAGAGCTCCAGGGCTCAGGTCTGCCAGTGCCCCGACTGCTTTCAAGGAATTTATGGAAGGTCCCATCCCTCCAGAGAGCGGTGGCACTCACCCTGTTCCGTGCTGGCTTGGCAGGGGACAAGGAGCAGACCCAGGGGCTTCCCCAGGCTTCATGACCCGGTAGGCACAGACGAGCAGCAAGGTGGGTGGAAAATTCCCTCTCCTCTTGGCTGATGTGTTTATATTTAGCTCTCCGGGGAGCAGCAGTGCTGGAGGAGCTGCTGTTTGGGAGGTGTTTTTTGCCCAGCCCCACGGGGACCCCTGCAAGGCGAACGGGCGGCTGCCGGGGCACAGCTCTCACCCAGCGGGCACGTGGGACTGACGGCACTCACAGAGTGGCAGTCCCAGCCCTCTGCCACTCGTCAGACCTTCTTTTTTTTTTAGTTCTGTTTCCCCGAGTCAGCAGGCTTGCTTCCTCTTCCTCCTTCTCCCCGTTTTGGGAGAGAAAAGAGCAGAAAAAGTCAGCCAAGGAGAGAACTTGCTTGAGGAGCTCCAGAGAGGCAACATCCCAACTCCTCTGCCAGCCTGGTCCCTCATAGCCACGGGAATAAAGCCTGTCTTTCTGAAGGTGTTTTCACTCTAGGAAAGAGTGCAGACCTGATACCAAGGCTCTGCTTGCCCTCTCTCTCCCCTTGGCACATGGGAAGGAGACTCAGCCTCTCCAGGCTGAGCTCTCCAAAGAGCTCCGAGCATCTCTGGCACTTTGCCCTGTCCCAGCCCAAAGTTGGTCCAAAGTCTGCTCTGCCACAAATTGATGTTCATTAAGAATATTTCCCAGCAACACCACTTGGGAAACCATGTGATAAGGGAGGGGGAAGGGAACAAAACCAAAATCACCCTTTCAACTCGGGGTGTCCCCTTTTCCATCTGAGATTTTACAAGGCAAGTACAAACTCCCCCCATCCCAATAATGATCAAGAAAAACTCTGTGCATCATAAGAAAGGAAGAAGGAAGCACAGTCTCAAAGCACGCAGCTGCCATTTGAGAAATCAGAATTTAACCAGCAATATTGAAATTGGCAAATTAGATAAAGCTCATCCCCCTCCCCATCCCATCAGGACACAGCCCACGGTGCCTGTTCTGCACAGAAATACAGATATTCCAGCAAAAAGCTGTATGTCTCGTTCTATCCATACTTTTGCTGAAAGTGAAGCAAAGCTTTGATACTAGAAAAAATATTAATTGCATCTCATTAACCAAAGCAGATTTGGGGATTTATATTGGTTTATATATTGCCTATTTGCATGTGTGGGTATTTATGCACATGCATATATTTATGCAGGTATCCATACCTGAAAATGAGCCTACATTGGTGCTGGCTCTGTCCCACAGTCTGCCTGATCTCCATACACAAAAATCTGGATCTCACTCACACAAATCAATTACCTACTGAACTGATTTGCCCAGATTTTCTATGCTAAGTCTTGCATTTACAGCAAAAGGCCATCTGCTTTCTATAACCAGTGTGGTTCCTGGACACCTTGGCCCTGCGGAGAGCTGGAAGTCTCAAAAGTTTTTTCCCTCCCTGCTCTGTGTTCAAGCTGGAAGTGAGAAAAGTCTGGAGACAGGGATTCATCTGCAAAGCCGCCAGCACGCGTGGCCCTGCTCCACGTGGCCGTGCTCGGCGGGGCATCCTCCTCTCCTCTCAAGTGGAGGGAAGGAAGCAATTCCACGGCAGGTTGTTCTGGCTGGGTTTTCCCCCCCACAACCACCACTCGTGAAAGCCAGGAGGCTGCATCCTCCTGCCAGGAAAGTGCCTCCAGCATGGGGTGAACAGCCCTAATCCTGCACCCCTGAACGCTGCCGTGCCAGAGCTGGGCATAACAAACCCACCACGGCAAGAATTCTCAGGCTCCTGAGGACTTTTTTTAGAAAAGAAAAAATAAATCAGAAACTCTCTTCAAACCTGAGTTTGAGCCACAACAGGTAAGGACAGAGCAAACTGCTCTGAAATTCAGGGTTTTTTACTATCACACTAATTAATCTGCTTCATGACCCACCCCAAATATTTTCTCTAGAAACATTATCTACACTGTTTTGGGGTTTCTTTATTTCTTTTTCCATCCCTCAGCCAAGCCCTGGTAAACATTTCAGCCCACGTCAGAGGCAGGCCAAGGGAATCTGGGCTTTGTGATTTCAGCAGCATCTCCTGTGCTCAGAGATACCCGACCCTGGGCAGAGATGCTCACAGCACTCCGTGTTTTTACTGGACTGTCGCAAGGCACTGCTACCTCTGCAATTTGCAAGTAGTTTTTAATCTGTCAAAATAGACTTTCGTTATTGCTTGAGGATTCAAAAGGAAAATATGCACATCTGGTTTCAATCGCGAACTGAAGTTTCGTCTATCAGCCTATTTCATAACAAATTACGCTTACTTTTTACTCCAGAGGATTTCCTAAGGAGGGGATGAGCTGCCAAGGTACACCAGCGCCTGTGGAGACGGCACGGCACCGAGAGGCAGTGGCACTGCTCAGTGACAGGCACCGTGCTGCTGCAAACTCACTCCGTGCCAGGCAAATTAAAATTATCGAGGGAAAAAAAAACCCCTTATTCGTGAAATCTTTGCATACAGCCGTATGTGAAACCTTCACGTTTCGTAGAACCTGAACTACCTGACGTCACTGAACGGAGAAACAAGACTTAGGGACTTTCTAGGACAACTCCACCGCCAGGACACTTCACGCAGTGAGGAGCTGCCGTGTCCTAGAGCAGCGGTGTTGGATGCTGGAGACCCCCCACCCGGGGGGGCAGGCCTGCCCCTCTCCCTTGCTGCCGGGAGCCACCTCGCACGTGCCAGAACGAAATCCGAAGCGTGGCACGGTGGGAAGAGCGAGCGATTACCCTGGGAGAGCATCCCTGCAGGGATGCTCAACCACGGCTGCTCTGGGCTGCAGCCCCCACCGTGAGAACGCGAGACTCGGCATCCGAGTTTCAACCTCCTTAAACATCACTCTCGGCCCGGAGAAAGGAAAGCACGTGTTGATTCGCTTGCAGGAAGAAATTCCAGTGGCAAAGGCAGAGGAATCCGACGGGGAGAGAAGCGCTCGCTCCCCGCACGCCCAACTCCGGAGAGCCGCCCTTCCCCGCACGTCGGGCGGGCGGTCGCGGCTCAGCATCCCGCAACCCCCAGGCTGCTCCGGGCACACACCCCACTGCCCCGCACTCCCTTCGGGCGCCCAGGCAGCCTCTCCGCGGTACCCCCCGCTCACCCCGGCGCGGGCGAGACCCGACGGCGCAAAGGCGGACATCCCCCAGCCCGCTCCGCGGGGATGCGGCAGCGGCGGGGGGTACCACCATCCTCCCCCCATCCCCTCCGTGGCTCCCCGGCCGGGCAGGGCGCACCGCCGCCCTTTGTCCACCCCCTCCCCGACAGCCGCCAGGGACGGCACGACCCCTCTGGGCTCCGGGCATCGCTTACCGAGCCCTTCCCGTGGTGGCGGCGGCGCGGCCCGGCCGGGCCGGCTCTGGGCGCCGCTCCGACCGCGCTCCGCTGCCGCCGCCGCCGCCGTGCTGCGGGCGGGGCGGGCGGAGGGAGGGAGCGGCGAGGAGGAGGAGGAGGAGGAGGAGGTGGAGGAGGAGGAGGAGGAGGAAATGCTCTTGTCACTTCCTGAGCGGAGCCAGCGCGGGCAGAGCCCGGCCCGCACCTGCGGAGCGCCCGCCCCGGGGACCCGCGCACCGGAGCGCTCGGTGCGAGGGAAGGCAGGGGGAGCCCCCCTGGCTGCCGCCCCGAATGGGCATCCCAGGGGTTAAACATCAACAGAAAGAGGGTGTGCTGGGGGAAAAAAGTCCAAAAATTATAAAAAAGGGGGGATTCCCTGTGGCCATCAGGCCCCGCCCGACGGGGAGCCCCGGGCTGGCGCTGGCATCACTGCCCACAACCGGCCCCGCAGCCCGGGATGCCGCGGGTGCGGCTCGTGTGGGGCTCCGAGGCTCGTTCAGAGGCCGAGAGTGACTCCTGGTGGCACGGCCGGCCCGGGAAAGAGGAGGAGGAGGAGGAGGAGAAGAGCTGGACTCCATCAGCCACGAAAGGAAGGGTCCGGTCCCCGCAATGGGAAGTAGCACTGAAGTTTTGGCACATCACAGGTACTTACCATCCACCGCTGCACCCGCGGGTGGGATTCGGTATAAAAAAAAGTCCCACTCCTTATTTTTTTCCTTTTTTCATAGAATAATGGAATAGTTTGGATTGGAAGGGACCTTTAAAGACCATCCAGTTCCAACCCCCTGCCATGGGCAGGAACACCTTCCACTATCCCAGGTTGCTCCAAACCCTGTCCAACCTGACCTTGTAAACTTCCAGGGATGGGGCAGCCACAGCATCTCTGGGCAACCTGTGCCAGGATCTCACCACTCTCACAGGGAAGAATTCCTTCCCAATATCGAGTCTAAACCTACAGTTTTTCAGTTTTGAGTCACCCCTTCTTGTCCTGCCACTCCAGATCCTTGGCCCAAGTCCCTCTTCAACTCTCTTGGAACCACTTTAGACACTGGAAGGGGTTCTATGGTATCCCTGGAGCCCTTTCTTCTCCAGCCTGAACAACTCCAGCTCTCCCAGCCTGTCTCCATAGCAGAAGTGCTCCAGCCCTCAGACCATCTCTGTGGCATCCTCTGGACTCGCTCCCACAGGTCCATGTCCTTCCTGTGCTGGGAACCCTGGAGCTGGCTGGACTACTCCAGGGTGAGGGCTCACCAGAGTGGAGCAGGGGGAAAGAATCACCTCCCTTGACCTGCTGCCCATGCTGCCTGTGATGAAGCCCAGGTCAAAGCTGTGTTTTTCTGGGCTGCATGACCTTTCATGCCAGGCCATGTGCAGCCTCTCATTCACCAGCACCCCCAAGTCTTCTCAGCAGGAATTTTTCCCAGCACGTGTTTTGGGAAGGGGCTGTGATTTGACAGAACAAGCTGAGCAAAATATTGCAGGAGTGAAGGTGGCCATGGGTCCTCCAGCAGTATTCAGAGCCACATCTGCTTGGCCTCACGTGGGAGGTGGCCTTTAGGAGCGATGTGCTCTGACAATAACATTTTCCATCCACCCAAGCTGCACCGCACACAGCACGTGGGCTCCTCCCGAGAGCGGGCGTAATTAGCGAACAAGGAAACTACATGACAGCTAAAAGGAAGATTTAGAACTCATTACAAAACAGAGCCTAAACATTAATCTTAAACATATGCGAGCAGACAACACAGATGTCATCAGGAATGAATCTGGGGCTGAATTTCATCCGCCCGGCTGGATGGCCGGGCACACCGCTGGGGATGGCATGTGGGGACAAGTAAGGGCAGGAACAGCAAGGGAGGCTCTGGCTGGGTAACTCAGCAGTGCTCTGGGTGTCCTGCCCTGCTGCTGCACAGCCCAGGACACCAAATAACTGTCGAGGAAGACTGTCAGTTAGAATTTAATGTAATTAAGAAGAAAGAGGTGAGCAAGCGGAAGTAGCGGGTGGAAATTTAACAAGGGAGCAGCTCCCACCAACACAGCGAGGACTGATCTCAACAAAAGTGGCTCCGTGCTCAGCACACATAAAATTAGGAGTGGCTGGTTTGAGTGGGCGATGAACAGGGAGAAGGGTTTGATGATGTGAAGGGGCTTTTGCATCAAGCTCCTCCGTCCCACTCAGTATTTGCTTTTCTTATCACGTGTTGAGACTGGTAGCAATAAAACACTTGCTAACTCCTTTTCCAGAACTTAGGGAATCAAGTTTGAAAATGTTTTTTTTATGGCTTCCCAGTGGAATATTTCAGCAATAAAGCTCGGAGCGTAATTGAATCCATTCCCGTGGCAGCCTTGGGCTCTGAGACTCAAGCAGAAAGTTGCTTTCTGTCTGCTCCTGCAGCTCGCTCCAAAACCAGCATTTTCTGCCTCTCATCCTCCATGCTTCCCAGCAGATGAGCTGGCTGTGGAGCATTCCCAGCACACGTGAAAGCCTGTTGCTGAAGCACAAACCTGTTTTCCACAGATAGTCTTTGCAGTAACGTTGTTGAAATGTAAAGGCTGCCCACAGTTCCCTGCTCTGGGCAGTGCAGAAGACCTTTGTCAGAAGGGGAAAAGACAGAAATCATTTTCAAGCTTTAAAGAACTGGCCAAGAGAGTTTAGCTGTCGTGGACAGAAAATCCATTCAGTTCAACTCTGAGCTGATTTAATTTGTGTTTTTGTCTTGGATGTCAGCACTTTTGCTACCCACTGACTAGGAGCCTTCCTGATGGGAGATGGAAACTGTGGATAGGGAAAAATCTAACGATCTCCACCGTCCTTCTGAAATGATTCTGGGGTCCAAGTCATTAAGACATGTCGATGTAGCAGTGCTAAGCCTTGTGGAAACACACCATTGCCTTCACTTCCAGTGCACAGGATTGCAGCCTGCTTTCCATGTAGCCTTTCCAGTGCTTCACTACCTGCTCCAGTTCGTTGTTATTCGAGTCATATGCACTAAGGTTACTAATAATTTCAGAAGTGTCCCTCCCACGATGACCTACAACTCTGCACTGTCCTAAGCACTGGAGCAATCCCAGTTATTTATGGCTTTATCCTTCTGC
The DNA here is from genome assembly GCA_038380795.1 of Pyrocephalus nanus. Classification (NCBI taxonomy): domain Eukaryota; kingdom Metazoa; phylum Chordata; class Aves; order Passeriformes; family Tyrannidae; genus Pyrocephalus; species Pyrocephalus nanus. The sequence continues at coordinate 3,582,336 of CM076268.1, forward strand.
CTCTCCTGTCAGGCAAGGAATACAGGTAAGGGACTTGCCCAAGGCCAGAGAATCAGAGTGTCCCAGTCACACGATGTCCCAGCCATCCAGCTGTGCTGGGTACCACACACTCACAGGGACATCTGGGCTCCATCAGAGGTTCTCCAAGAGCACAAAGAGGAGACCAGCTTCAGAAGCCACCCTTCAGTTTCAGGGGAACTCCTGAAACTCACAAAATCTAAATAACAGCAAGCACAAGTATTTTTAACAGGTATTTCGTACCCAGGCAACAAACACATCTCTGTAATATGATCAATGTGCCCTGGGTCAGGAAGTACCTGAATTGCTAAACAACTGATACCAACCGAGACCTGATACCCAAACAGCTGCTGTGCAGAGGTTTGTAATGAGGAGTGCAGTTCTAACTACATGTGTCATACAACAGGATTTCCACCAAAGTTATAAATCCTATTTAATGTCAGGTTATTTGCTGCACATGCAACAGCTTTTGCTGCCACCCTTCCCACCTTGGCAGATGGGCATGACTGCTGAGCTCCAGGCTGCCCCACACGAGGTGAAGTGGAAACAGCTGATGGATAAAATAAACAGACCATGAAATACAAATGTGAACCTCTCTCTTGCCTGAATGTGCTTATCACTTTGTCAACCATGTTTGTGTCTGCACTGGCTTAAGATTAAGACCAGAGTTATTTGTCCCTCATTCACAAAGCTCAAGGCAGCTGCAGACACGCCCCAAAGCAGCACCCTACATTGAGTAAGTTCAGGAGTAGCCGGACAGTCTAATTAACACCACCAATTTGGGTGAAAGAGCCTAGATCCTTCAGCTCAAATCTCAGTTCTCAACCCCACCAGCAGTTCAGATTTCTCACTTTATGCACACTCTTCCCACCTCAGCTTGACGCTGTCCATGAATACCTGGCTGCTGCAGGGGCCGTGCTGAGGTTTGTTTCTGCTCCCTCACTGGTGTTTATTAGCTCTGGCTCTCCAGCATGGGCTTATGCACTTGTGATTATCCAGGATTTATAATGCTACCTGGCAGCGATTGGTTTGCCTGACAGCACTCGGTTTAATTTCCAGTAACATAAAAATGGGCTCATTTCAAGCTATGCTGTTCCCTAACAAATTGAAATTAAGCCGCAGGCCGGCTTTTCCCTTGCTTTCGTTAAACAAAACACGCCAGCGCTCCTTTTCCTCCTTTGTCTCGAGGCTATAACACCTCATCCCCTTTCACTGAAAGCCCTTGGTAGCCATTAACTGCTCCTCGATTTCGCTGCTACCCACAAGGGCTGGGTCACAATACATGAACTTCCAGCCAAGGCACAGGATGGAGCCGTCCCCTCCAAGGCAGCCGTACCACCCAGCCATCCCTGGAGCAGGTAACGCTGTGAAGGGCAGGCTCCCCCTCTTCCCTTATCCCAGAAAAGGCAGGGAGCAACGGGAATGCGAAGGCAGAGCTCCGAATGGCAATGGCAATGCAGAGCCCTGGCCCAATTATTCCTTAAGTGCTCTCCACATATTTTACAGGAGACGATTCGATCCCTTAAAATGCTTAGAGGGCCTATAAAATAGAGCAGTTATTGTTGTAGCAAGCTGTGTTCTTTACCTTTCGGCATGCCAAGATCGGGAAAGCGATCCCAGTGCCAAAACACTGAAAATTTTGCTGTATGTTGCTAAATACCACACTTAAAGGTTTTGTCTGGTATGAAATAACATCAAATTTGGCAGCCTTATAACCAGGCACCCTGGAACACAGTAGAACAGACATAGCAGAGTACATATACATGCAGATTTTCCTCACAATGGCTACAGTGCTGCCAGTGCATTCCTGGAATGTGGAAATACATGGAAGCCAGTGTCAGTGGTGGAGAAAAGCATGCTGTGCCTAATGTACCAGAAAAGCTATTCAAGAACACATCCTGACATTAAAAAAAAAAAAAAAAACAACTCCAAAGAAGCTGTGTCAGCTCAGCTTTGGATCTTTCCAAGTATCTATCTGTTCTTCCTTGCACACTTGGCTTCGCCCTGCACACCTGGCTACAAACCCAGCCATTCCAAGGGAGGGATTGCTGTTCATCCCCTTGTTTGCCCGTTCAGGCTCACAGAAACACGTGCAGAACTGAAATAACTTTGATATAAATGGTATGAGGGAACATTGTTTGCTCTCCAGAGACTCACACCCGAGTCCCGTGTGTGTGGTGGGACACAAATTCTTCGCTCAGGTATAAACGAGCTCCCCTGCAAAATGGCAACAGCAGGTTTAAAACCCCAAATATCTGTGAAAGCTCCTTTTCAAAAAAGTACAAAATAATAAATAAATAAATAAATAAAAAGCGGAGTCTGTTTTTGCCATAGGTGTTCAATACCCCAAATCCTACGACACAATCAAGGCATCTGGCTATTCCCAGATTTCAGAAATGGTGTTGCAACACCAGATTTGAATTTGAGAAGGTGAGCCCACAATGCAAACAGTTATTTCAACCTGATCCTCTCAATAATGATTTGAAGAAATATTCTCCTGATGGGACAGAGAGCCTGTAATTACTTGCTTCATCATTGCTGGCCCTGTCTGCAAAAGCAGCTGTCATAATTCTGTTGGTGTTTCTGATGTAACCCAACAGCTCTGAAAAAAAAAAAAAAAAAAAAAAAAGTAGCTCCCAGAAATTCTTCATGTTACACAGAATTATACTGAGTTTCAAGAACAGAATATTAATTCCATATCTTCTAAGCCTCCAAAAGAACAAACAAACAAACAAAAACCTTAAAAAAACAGCCTACAAACAGGACTGCAGGCCAGGCTGCCCGGGGTTTGCAACAATCTGGAAGAGTGGAGGGTGTGCCTGCCCACGGCAGAGGATTGGAACAAGATGGTCTTGAAGATCACTTCCTACTCAAACCATTCTGGGATTCTATGATTATTCCTGCTCCTTAAGGACCATTCAGTGAACATCCTCCCTTATAAATAACAAGCTGGTCACCAAAAGGGAAGTCAAGGAGCAAGGGAATATTAACCTTCTCTCTGAATTTTCTCTGTTCATTGAGTTGTGTCACGGTTTTCATGTCTGGCATTTCTGACTCCTTAATTTGTATAAACATGATTGGAGGAGTATTTACTTCAAGAAAGTACTGTGATGCTGAAAAGGCAAAGGCTTTTTGTCTTGAGAATCCATTTACTTCACACTCTAGCAGAGCCCCATGTGTAGAAACTCTCTTCGATCAGACATCTCAGATCAATAATTATTTCATTACCATGGCTCAGTCACCTCTTCCAGGTATTTCACGCTGACAGTTCACTTCCATGATACCCCCCCATAAATTTCCAGGGTAAAATGCTCCAAGCTCTTTCAGTAGTACAAGCCCCACAGCAAACACAACGGTGTTTGCCTCTCCCAGCAAATGCCTCAAAAGAGAAAGCCCTGAACACAGTTTGCTTGGCAGCAGGAGGGATCAGGAGCTGGGTGTCGGATGTAGGAGCTGCCCCAAGCACAGGTGTTGGTGGAGGTGCTGCTTCTTTGTGCTTTGGGCACCAAAAGCCATCTCCCATCTCCCTGGAATAAAAGGCCAGTCCTGAGAGCATTCCACCCTTCAGTACACTTTCAATGAACAAGGGAACACAAACCCTTTCTGTTCTGCCCACGTTTTATGCAAAACTCCAGCGGGAAGGTTTGCCAGCTACGCAGCGTCATCCAGCCTAAACTCGGTCCTGCAGGAAAAGCCTGTGGGCTCAACCACCTCCGAGATCTGTGGCAGATGTTAGTTTTACTACCCACAAACCTCATATTTGACAGTGAAATCACATACAGAGTTTTCAGATAGCAAAACAATAGGAGGAAAATGAGTTTTAAATGCTGCATTTATTCTCCCGTAGTCCGGCGCTGCAGCTGAAACCAAGAGTCACACAGCTGTGTAGTCATGAAGATTCCAGCCTTCAGGAGACTTCCAGCAAATATTCACCCCTCCTAGCCCACTGCTTACTCCTCTGCCTCTTTTTAAGCTGTTTCTTCACTGAAATGCACCAACATTTAGAGATCACGCCTCCATCAGGAACCTCCTGGCAAGACGAGCTGCCCCAAATCAAGGACATGTCAAATGGTAACAAGCCCTTGGTTTTGGCATTTGAGTTAGGAACTCAGGCCTGACCAAATATGCAAAGAACTGTTCACAGGGACTACATCTGCTCACCACTGCTGATAAGCCATTCTTCCAGTGGAATACATCCCATTTTGCAAACAGATGTGGAATTAGGATTCCTACCTGGAGGATATCGACAGATGGATCACAGAGGGAGGACTCACCACTGTGCAAATAATGCCTTAATTCCTGTCCTGGGAAAGGACTAGAAGCATTTATTGACCCTTAAAGATCTCCTGAACCCTGGGAACGAGAACTGTGGCAACCAGGAGCAGCAATTCCCTGATGAGCAAACATGAAACACGCCTGTGAAACAAAACCTGATTGCCCAACAGGGCCTCCTTGATGTTTGAAAGAACAAGTTTATTGTCACCTGCAACCTGGGTTTGTCAAGGGGTGAAGAAATCTCATCTTCCTGCCTTTCAAGCAACAGTAATATTCAGAGAATACAAAACAGCAGAAGAAATGAAGGCAAAGAAATTAAAGGCAAAAAGATCACACAAGGAAGTTTAAAAAAATATATTTAAAAAAGGTGAACGAGGAATGGATAGTTATGCTTTGAGGTCTTTTGGATTTATGCAGCTCAAATCTGTCCTGAGAACTTCACTGGAAAACTTAAGGTCATTGTGGCTCTTAAGACATTACTACATAGAAAATCAATCATGAAGGAGGCACATGTCACTCACCAGTGAGAATGCAAGACTGTAACATCCCACCTTCATGCATTTATGAGATCAGGGAAAATAACTGACCAGGCATGAACTCAGGCAAGCGAGACTTTTAAAGACACTCCCTCTGTGGGAAAAAAGCTGAGCTACTTCAGTGGAGACAGAACCATGCTGAGTATGAGAACCTCTGGAAATCTGCATTTAAAGCACTGACTAGACCCTTTTTTGCAAGTGCTGTGGTTTTTGTATTAATTTCCCTCCTTAACAGCAACATTCATGTTCATTAATTAAAGATTTTAATTAATTAATACTAATACATATTAATATAAATGCTTTAATTAATATGAAATTTAATTAATATTAAAGCACTTACATAGTAAAAGCTTGTTCCCTATTCCAGTGCACAACAGAGAAATGAGATTTTTTTGCCTTGTAGAATACCTACCTACCTGTTGGTCACTGATTACCAACACCGAAATTAAATACCAGATAACCTTTATGTTCCAAACACAAATATCATTCAGTTATATTTGTTACCTGTAGGTAGAATGTCTTATTTCCCTCTCACTCCCAAACACGCAGCTTCCCTAAAACAAGTGAGGTTGTAGCAAGGACAAAATTTATGGGCAAGTTATGCAAAGCTGAAATGTTTCTAGGGCAATGTTTTATAGCCCCTTAGAGTTCCATACAGAGTATTTTACTGTGCACTCAAAAAGCATTTATTTACACACGTGTCTGAGGTTTTCTGTCAGGTTTAAAGTTCAGACTTTTCTCATCTAATCTAATTTGTCCAAGATGGATGGCCTCGTTTTTTTCCTTTGGAAAACCAATGCTGTTACACTGTTTCCAATTCTTCCTCCAAAGCAAAACTTGGGTGTTGGCAGCTCCTCCAGAATTTCAAATCCTGCCAGACAGAAATTAAAACGCTTTTATTAGAAGGAAGTAGTTTTATTCGCCTCTTGGATAACCCTTTGCAAACCATTCTTTATTCGTCTGGAAAACTTGCAAGTCAGTTAATCTGTGAGTTTATAGGATTGTATTGTTGCACTGCACCACTGCTTTATACAGCTGAACCTCTTCCATGGATAATAAAAATCTCAGCTGGCTGACTCACACAAATTAATGGCAGAAAAGATGAGAACTTGCCAGTAATTTCAGTTCCTCACAAGGGATGGTTGGTTGAGATCCTCACTGAGTTTCAAGTCTCAGGCAGGAGATTCAGGAGCTGACTGACATGTAAAAAAAACTCTGTGATGGATCAGACAAGCAGCTGAGGAGGTGATATAAAAGTTCCTCTAAACATGGGTAACGATGTTACCCCCAATCTCAAAGCAACCAGAAGGGTGATTTGGGTATGGTATAAAGGACTCAAAAAAAAAAAAAAAAGTATCATTTGGGTACACATTTTCCCAGTGTAATTAGACTGAGAGCCCCAACCTCCAGAGTGTAACAAAACCCGTCCTCCCGTGGCACTCTGGCACTGGCAAACACCAGAGACGCAATTCCTGAGGAAAACAGAGGCAAGACAGGCTGAAGCATTTACTAATCTCTTTACCTTCTCTAATCCTGATCTGGGAAAGCCAATATGCTAACACAGCCATTCAAATTCACTCATCCCATCCTTCAACAACCCTCAGCTGGCAGAGGGTTCTCTGTTCCGCTGCTCACCTTCCCTGAACTCGTTCAGCAGCTCCTCCTTGGTCCAGTTGCAAGATGTGATGAGGAAGAAGCCCTGTGGTTTCAGCACCCTGCCCAGGGACCTCACGTACTGCTGCCGCTTCCCCGCCGCGTCGTCGGGGTTGAGGCTTATGGCATCAAAAGTGCCCTTGTCAATGCAAATGTCAAAGCCTGACAGTTCAGCTGATGGGGCCAGGAAGTCTTCTACCTAAAGCAGAAGTCTACAGCTGTGAAAACAAATCTGCTCAGCAGCTCCTGAAGCTTTAATGTGAAGCGAGACTTTAAGATACAACGCTTCAAACCTTCCTGCTTGGGAAGGGGCAACTCACGGGCTTTTCAGTGCTTTGGCAGCTTCTTTTTTCTCTGTGCATTATGTGATGATCTATTTGCTGTAATCTAAAGCTCAAACTAACACACTTGGAGTCCATTCTATAAATCATAATTTGTGCTTTGATCCCTGGCACGTGCCAGGCACTGCACGAACGCAGAAGAACAGACAGTGCCTGCCACAGAGAGATTTTACAACTGACACGAGAACAGAAGCATCACACAGGCACAGGGCTGGAGGATAAAACAGCACAGCAGACAGGGAGCTCAGAATTACAGGCAAGTCACAGAATCCCCACACATGGGATGGCTGAGGCTGGAAGGGACCTTTGGAGGTCATCTGGTCCTACCCCTGCTCCAGCAAGGCCTCTCAAACTTCCTGCTGCACAGCTACGGGTAGGGATCTATCATTTAAGGATTTCTTCCTCTATCTATCTCAAATCTGAAATTCAAAACGTGGCAGCTAAAATATAGGACTCCTAAAGGGTGAACCACTCTTTGTGGAGCTCCTGCTCCAAGCAGGGAAATTGTTAGCCCTAATGACTGCTACAAACAGAAAACAAAGACCAAAAACCTTCTTGTAAACAGAGATTTATTTGGATAGAGTCCTCTCACAAATGAATGTCAAAAGACATCATTTGTTTAGTACCCCGAGCACGTCTGAATGTCAATCAGGTCATTTAATCTTGGGTTCAATTGCTATTTCCTCAATAAACTTTCTCTCAAGACTTACCTTTAATTTAATGTTAGACATCCCTTCTTTCTCTCTTACTTTTTCTGAAAGCTGTATTGCAGAAGGAGAGTAATCAATCCCTGTGAGATTCATGTAGCCAGACTTTGCCTAGACAGAAGCAGAGAATCTTAATTAGTGCATTAGTGATTTTATCCAGCGAGTATATTCCCTATCTATAATCCATCTCATCTCTCCTCCTCTTACCGACAGGAAACAAAAAACAACCCACCTTTTACTCACTTTTATACCTGTTACCATTACAAGAGCTAAATAGCTCGAGGAATGAGTTGAAGCAAGTCCATTCTGCCTAAATACCTCATCAAAAGAACTGCTGACTGAAAGCTGGTTTATGTCAAGTGGAAAACTGAGCAGAACTGTGAAAAGTAACACCCTGGAGGGGAACAGGCTCTCTTATCTGCACCAAAAGTAAGCTAGGAACCAGAAATTTTCAGTGTGAGAACATGTGACAATGCCAGATGCTTCAAAATGAGGAAAAAAAAATACTCTCTGACACATAACATTTGAGATTGAGCAATTATTTGGTTTATAACCCAAACTGTAAGAGCCAAACTACGTAATGCATTACACTACTAGAGAAATCCACTGCAAAATCATACATTTCTCTAATTATTCATGCTAATGCCTATTTGAATACGACTATTTGCATGCTGCAAGGTCTCTGTATCAGCAATTTTCAGGCAGGTTATGCATCACATAAAAGAGCATACAGAGACTTTGTTAATCTAAGTTTGGAGGAGATAAGGACAACCCAGCTCAGGGAACTCGGGCAGTGAGATCCCTTTGGCAAAGCAGGTGGGCAGTCAGGTGGAGCTGGGCAGGTGTGAGGGGAGCAGGGACACACATCTGCACTCCGAGGCAGCAGCTGAAGGGACCAGCTCAGGATATCAAGAGTGTGAGTGGGCCTGTCTAAACCCAAACCTAACAGGAAGAGCTCCAGTCCTATGGCCAGCTGCAGGCTGTCACAGCACAGAGAGGGAGGAGGCTTGGCCTTGTTTTAATTTGGAAAAACACATGGACTTGAAACTGGCATTGAGCAACCAGCTGTGTGTCTACTTGTTCCAAACTGACACCTCAACAGCGAATAAAACTACGAGGAGTTTTCTCAACAGCCCTTCCTCCTTCCAGCAGCCCCTCAGGCCTGTGAGCTCAGTGCTAACCAGCTGTTCTGAACTGAGGGCTAATTGCAGCTCCACACAAAGACAGTGTTGTTTGCATGTGATGGAGAACAGCTTATTGCTCAGGCTCCTGCCCACGTTCCTCCCCAGAGCAAAGCAGGCTTCCTCAGATGCCTGTGCTGAAGGCTTGGGGGTGGAAGAGCAGTTCCCACAACAGCTCCTCTGTTTGGAAAGGAAGGGCTTGAGTCACTTCGGGGAGTTCCCATTCACTCCTATAGTCTCCAGGGCACAGAAGGAAAGTTTAGAGATAAACAACCCTAAATGCTGCTAAACCTGTAGGGCCTGACTGCGACAGGAAGGGATCCTTCCCTCACGTGCCATCCTCCAGCTGGACTCCTGCCCTGAAGGTGGTATTTATAGCACCCTTCTGATGCTTCTTGGAGAGGCAGATTAAAGAGCAGAAGGCAGTTTGCAGTGGTATCAGCCCTGCCCTGTGCCTGGGCCTCTGCTGCTGCCAGACAGACACCCCAACGCGGCTGAACATCCTTCAGTCCAGAGAAGCTTTTCAATATTTTCAATATTGTTGGCTGCCACACTACTTATAAAAATAAGAGAAGATCAGAGCTCTGTTTGGCAGCAACATTTCCTTCAAAGAGTTGGAATTTTTGGAAAGTGAAAGAATTATGTCTTCAATCCAGCCTATCACGTCCTTGAAGTTAACAGGGATAGGACCATGGTCTACTTCACATATAAAAAGGGGTCCTATTTATGTGGTACTTCAGCACTCTCAAGTAGTTCCCCTTCAGAGAGGTGCTACTAATGCCTTCCATGACTGAGTCTTTTCCACTTTTGCCATTTCTATCCCATTATGGAGTCCAGCTCCAGTGGTAGAACAGTCTTACAGTAGCTGCTGTTCTTGCCAAAAGAATCGCAACTTGCTTTTCCAAAGAATCTCAACCTGATTTTCAAAGCCTGGCAGCTAACACATTAAAAAAAAAAAAATCTTTTAAATAAACTAAGCAAGTGAGATCCTGAATTATTTAGCAAAACTAAATGATATAATTTTTGAAGTCACTTTTCAAATGAGAACTGGACTGAAAATTCCCTACAAAAGCAACCACACTACTCTGAGGTGCTTAATGTAAGGCAAGAGGGTGCTTTTACAGCAGTTTAATAGTTTTTAAGAGCTATCAGGCTGTCATTTTCCCATTACAGTATGAAAATCAGTTTCCTATTTGTAAGTGGGGTCAGTATAAAACTTCTGTTGGATATTTCAAAGATGATAGAGCTGGCTAGCATTGCACTTAACAATCATCATTATTAGGCTAATTTCTTTTAATGAGATGGGCAATTTCTGCTTTTGATGACATAACTTCCCCTGTTCTGTGGTATGGCAGCCAGTCCCCATAAAGGCTTTAAAGTCTTCTAAAATCAATGTCCGTGTTGAAAAAATTTCCATTACAAACCTGACTTTGACTTCCAGCCCTTTCAATTCCTACAGTAACTAATGGAGCCAATGGAGAATGCAGAACAATAGAAGCTGTGAAAGTATGACAGTCCCTTCCTTTACCAACTCCTCTGCAGTAGTACACCAAAAAAAAAAAAAAAATCAATTAAAACCAGGAAAAAAATAATGGAACTCCTAAACATCTTGTAAAACAACATCATCAGAACATATCTGACCAGGGTTTCCACCCCAACAGAAATGGACACTTCTTTAAAAAGAAGTGTTAACTTTGTAAGTAATTTACCTAGAAGCCTTTGGTTTTACCCACTTTTTCACATCAGTCATGAGTGTTATTATCAGAACTGAATGCAGAGGAAGGGTCTGCTTTTTGCACATGAGGGTACTTCGTGCACTAATCAACTTAATTCCCTTCTCTGGAGGAGTTTACCCAACAAACAGAGCAGTATTTGAAGTGCTCTGTTTGGGGCTCTGGTTCTGTGTAAAAAAATACACAAATTTTGCAATATACCAACCAGTTCAACCAGTAAAACACCGTTCCCAGTTCCAATGTCAAGCACAGAGCTGTCCAGGGGGACCTGGTGTTTTTCCAGCCACCTGATGATGCGCACCATGCTTTCCTCTCCAAACCTGTGCGAAACGAGGGCTCAGGGAATTAACACAGCAAAAAAATCCGCATAAGGTACAGCAAATTTATGTCATCACTCACTCCCTCCAGCTTTTGCAAAGCCCCTCTTGATGTGACTGAAGTAACAACTGCCACAGCTCACAGTTCATGTCTGCTCTTTTCAAATTAAAATTAATCCCATGGCCTTAAAATTCACTGAAAAACCTCACTTTGGGAGGTGATATCACCCCCATGTTAAAAAAGGGAGCAGCAAGGGCAGCTTGTGTAGTTAAACCTGAGCTCAGGGATAAAAAGGCAAATTTTTCAGTGACATCCACCTCAGCTACCAGCTCAGTTTCTGTGTCATGACATTTGTCCAAGAGCAACTAAGAAACCTGCTTTGCAAAGCTGAGCAAGAGAGGAAACGGTGGCTTCAATGTTAAAACTCTCTATCCTTTTGTCAGCAACCCACAGGATTGCTGACTGTGTTTCTGCAATGTCTGTTTTGATCAAGAAACAACAGAAACACCCTGTGGGAGTCATTTTATTTACCAGATTTCCCCGGCATCTCCAATATCTTGAAAAGTTTGCAGCTCTCTCTCATATGCAGCATCCCAGCTGGAGTAGGGGGGAAGAAAAGAGAGGATATTGCAGTTAATACTGGGAAATATTTAGATTAAAGAGTGAGGGGAAGAAAAAGTGAAGGAGGGGAAATTTAGGCCAGATTGCAGGAAGAAATCCTTTACTGTGAGAATGGTGAGATGCTGATCCCCAGCACAGGAAGAACATTAAACTGTCCAGAGGAGGCCACAGGGATGCTCCGAGGGCTGGAGCCGCTCTGCTCTGGAGCCAGGCTGGGAGAGCTGGGGGGGTTCACCAGGAGAAGAGAAGGCTCCAGGGAGACCTGAGAGCCCCTTCCAGGGCCTAAAGGGGCTCCAGGAGAGCTGGAGAGGGACTGGGGACAAGGGATGGAGGGACAGGACAAGTGCTTCTCCCTGCCGGAGAGCAGGGGATGCAGGGAAGGAATTCTTTCCTGTGAGGGTGGTGAGGGGCTGGAATGGATTTCCCAGAAAAGCAGTGGCTGCCCCATCCCTGGAAGTGTCCAAGGCCAGGTTGGACGGGGCTTGGAGCGACCTGGGATAGTGTGGAAGGTGTCCCTGACAGTGGCAAGGGGTGGAACGAGATGGTCTTAAGGGTCCCTTCCAACCCAAACCATGCCACGATTGCACGAAAGGGCTAGAAGGCTGTTTCTGCGCATCAGCGCCGCTTTACATAATCACGGATTCTACAAATAAAATAACAAAATCATACGTGAAGCACAGAACGGTTCGCGCTGGAAGGGACCTCAAAGGGACCTCCCGTATCTCAGCCCCCCCTCTACCCCACGTCCCCGCCGGGGGCAGGGACACCTCCCACAGCTCCTGTCCCGCCCGTGGGGCTCATGCCCGGCTCGCATCCCTTCCCTGCCCGGCACTCACTGCTCCCGGGTGCCCAGCGCTGAAGGCTCGAAGGGCCCCGCCATGCCCGGAACCGCCGAGCGGGGCGGGCGGAGCCGCCGGGTGATGCCGCTGGGAGGGGAGGGAAGGGGAGGGGAGGGTGGACGTAAATGGTCTTTAAGGTCCCTGCTAATCCAGACCGTCCCAGGATTCGATGAAAATCGGCGCAATGTTTAAAAGAAGGGTTTATGCCTTTTTTTTTTTTTTTTTTTGAGGTGAATTAAGTAAAAAAATAGTAGTGGTGAACGGCACCGCTGCAGAGTCGCCTTCTGGTGCAGCTGCGTGTGTGTTGTCATGGAATGGCTTAGGTTGGAAGGGACGTTAAAGTCCATCCAGTCCCACCTCCCTGGGGACACCTTCCACTATCCCAGGTCGCTCCAAGCCCCGTCCAGCCTGACCTTGGACACTTCCAGGGATCCAGGGCCAGCCACAGCTTCTCAGGGCAACCTGTGCCAGGGCCTCCCCACCCTCACAGGGAAGAATTCCTCCCCAATATCCCATCTAACCCTGCCCTCTAGCCCTGGGAAATGACTTCCCGTGACAAGGTGCCCCACGAGTGCGCTCCAAACCCAATCATTCCCTTACATTCCCGCAGTTTCAAACCCCCCTCCATCCCTGGACCCCCCCGGTCTCCCCTTCGGGACTGCACTGCCCATGATGCCCCGCGGCGCCGCCGGAAGCGGCCGCGCGCGGCCGCGGCGGCGCGCGTGCGCCGTGGGGGCGGTGGCGGTGTGTCCGTCATGGCGGCGTCCATCTCCGGCTACACCTTCAGCTCCGTGTGCTACTGCAGTGCCAACAGCAGCGCCGACCACGTACGTGCCCCGCGCCGCCGCACCGGGGCCGCGGGGGGGGGCCCCGGCACCGCGCACCGAGCGGCGCCCGCGCCGCGGGGCTGCCGGGCCGCGCCGCCGCCCCGTGCGGCCCGGCCGCGGGTCACGGCAGGCGGGGGCGGCCCCCCACGGGCGCGGCGGGGCGGGATGTGGGGTGTCCGAGAGGGATGTGGGGTGTCCGGGAAGGATGTGGGGTGTCCCGGAGGGATGTGGGGTGTCCGGTTTGCTCCCCCCTGTGCAGGATGTGGGATGCCGGGGATGCAGGGTTTCCAGGTGGGATGGGGGCTGCCCGGGCGGGATTTGGGGTGTCCGGCGTTCTCCCCGCGGGATGGGGAATGGCAGGGCTGTTTTCCCGGCGTGCGGGGTGCTCCGAGCGCTCCCCGCAAGACGTGCGGTGCCCAGGCGGGATGTGGGGGATCCGGGCGGGATGTGGGGGATCCGGGCGGGATGTGGGGGATCAGGGCGGGATGTGGGGTGTCCGGGAGGGATGTGGGATGCCCGGGCGGGATGTGGGGTGTCCGGGGCTCTGTCCCCCGGGATGTGGGATGCTGGGGTTGTTCCCTGGGATGTGGGGTGCTCCCCGCGGGATGTGGGGTGCCTGGGATGCTCCCGGCGGGGCGGGGCTCCTGCGGGACTGGGGCTGCAGGCAGGGAACGCGTGTGTGGAAGCTCCGTAGGTGGGTTTCCTGCAGCCGCGACTGACCAGCGCGGAGCTGGGGTGTTCCCAAATCCTTCGGGTTTGTTGGCGTGATTTTAGGCTGAGCTTGCTCTTCAGCTCTGCACCACCATCTCGGTGCTTTGTGCCAAAACCACGCCGTTCCTGCTCAGCCTCCTTCCTCGTTTTGGGTAGAGATGGAGAAGAAATTACTTTAATTTACCTTTAAATCGACATCTGGGTTTTATAATCCCTATTGTTGTTCAGGGTTCAACCCAGTCTCCGCACGGAAATTTGGGTAAGGCTCTGCAGGTGTAACCTCCACTTCCCTGGGATTTGCAGGAGCAAAGCAGCCTCGTGCTCAGGCCTCCTCTTCCTCCTCCTCATCCCTTTGGGGCTGGGGCAGAGCCCTCCCTTCTGTAACATGTTTCCCTTGTGTAAGTTGTGTGTAGAATGTTGTTTTTGGACAAGCCATCCCTGCAGTGCTGTTGGCAGAAAGGATGCTGGCAAAGCAGAAAATCAGGGCAGGTTGTACCCACTGCAGCTCAGATGTGTGCTCCAAACTGAATCTTTGGTCCAACTTAAGGGCGGAGAAAGTTACAGTAAGTGACTGCATGCAGTGGATTTCTGTCTTATTTTAGTGCTTTTATTTTCCTTTTGATTTGTAGGAAGGATTTCTGCTGGGAGAGGTGAGGCAAGAAGAGACCTTTAGCATCAGTGATTCACAGATCAGCAACACCGAATTTCTACAAGTGATCGGTAAGTGATGTAACTTTGAGACGTTCTGAGACTGGCACTGCTCAGGTTTTAAGTCTTCAGGACAAAATTTCACTAAGAATCACTTCACTTGTGAGACCATCACAGGGTGTATCGTATTTGCCACGGTGTCTTTGTGTGTTTGTGATTGTGAGGGAATGAAACAGACCTTTGCTAGTCACAGGGTTTTTGTGCATGTCCTTGTGTGAAAAAAGGATTGTTGGTTGAAGAGATTTATCTGCACTTCACGATGGAGAAATTACTTCCTTGGCTGTGGGTCCTGGGAGGGAGTTTCTTGTGAATTCATTACTTGATTTACTGAGACTGGAAAGGGGCAGATTTTCAGTAGAGGGTTTGGAGGGTCAGCTGGGAGTTGGTGACATCATAAGCTGTCACAGCAAGACTGGACAAGGAATATTTGTCAGACAGCTTGTTTGACAAACACAAGGACTCTACGGCTGATCTGTGTGAAAAGTGAGAGAAGATTGAAGCTCTTGCTGTTAAGTGTCAGTTGAATTAGATTTTTCATACATGAGTGAGAAGCTGTTGCATGTTTTTAGCTCTTTGCTTTGTAGAAAATAGGAAAACCCTGAAAGAAAAGGCTTTTTTGTTTCTGTGTACATAACCAGATGTTAAAATACATCTAAACCTCCCCAAAAACCCAAATGTGTCCATACCTGGCTTTGTGAATCTGGTCCCAGATAACAAAGCAGGGTCTGCATAAAGCTCAGGTGATCACAAACATCTTTGGGTCGACTCTCAGTTGTTTTCCTGACACAGAACTGATGATCTGAAGTGGTGATGGTTGTGTGCACAGCAATCCAGAAGTCTGAGTAGTTTCCTGTTCTGGTTATTCCTAAGGGATCACGGGTGGTAAATTGACTGAAGTGTCAATTAATTAATTAGTTAGTTGAGCTAAATTACAGAAACTGAAGGCATAGCATTTTTTGTGTGTACCTATAATCACTATCAGAGCACAGTCTGAGGGAAGGCAGCTGGTAGTTCTGTGTGTTCAGACAGAACTGACAGAGCCAGTCACTTTCTGAAGTTTTTGAAGCAGACACTGCTCTGCAGTGGTCACTGATCCTGGTTGTTGTTGGCAGGGATGTCACCAGCTGCAGCCTTGGCCTGGTTTCCTAAACCGAGTGTTTGTGGTGTTAAAAATCACTCCCTGTTTAGATCACTCCTTTGTCACAATATTAGTTACAGTTACTTTACGAAAATGGAAATTACCCACCCCTGAGGACCTTCTGGATATTTTCTTGTTGTTGTTGTTGTTTACCAGACTTTTACTTCAATATTTATTTGTCAACATTAACCCTTGAACTCCCAGTTCAGCTCAGGAGACTGACAGTTTTGTGGCACTGTTGCCACAGACGAGTTTTAACTTCCTTTTATCTGCAAGATCAATGGTGATGTCTGAGTATATGTGTGTGTATATACACTATGCACACTCTATCTATAAATAAGCCAGTCTGTAAGCCCTAAATTTAGAATGTTGGCTGCTTCATGTGGTCTGAGCAGGAGGCTTGTTGCTTCCTGTTTTTCAGAACATGAGGTCTGTGTGGCAATATCATAACCCAAGGATCAAGTGTGTTGTTGCAGTCAATATATTTCCTGGAAAACACCGGTCTAAGCTGCAATAATTGCACTTGCTGGCTTTGTTAGCAGATTGTTTCTTGCATGATGGTGTGAAAGTATTGGAGTTGATACAATTTTATGCAATTCCTAAGAAAGCAGCTCTCACAGCAGCATCCTGAGGAGTTCTTGCAAGTGAAGTTGTACATTTTCCTGGGCCTTGTTTTGATAGACACTAAATATGCTGGGATGTTAATGTGTGCAGTCTGCTGTTCCTGGGAATTGTGATCCCAGTGTGACTCTGCTGAGATGGCATCCCTGAGCAGCAGGTGGTGACTCACCCTCCAGGAAGGAAGAGTCTGAGCAAAGTTGTTGCTGAACACTCCAGTGGGGTTCTGCTGTGGGAGCTGGAAAGATTAGTGCTGCATCATCATAAAATCACAGAGTCATGGAATGGTTTGGGTTGGAAGGGATCTTAAAGCCCAGCTCATTCCAACCCCCTGCCATGGGTAGGGACACCTTCCACTATCCCAGGTTGCTCCAAGCACCTGAAAAAAAATAAGTCATGCTTGGTGTTGGAGAGATAATGAGGATTGGATTTGTATTCTTTTCGTACTCTTCTCTGAGATTACTGGCACGTTACAACCTTTGCTCCTTAAATAAGCACATTAGCATTTATTGCAACCTGTTCAGTGAAAAAATACTGCTCTGGCTTTTTAATATCTCATAGAACAGAATTATAAATTGCAGCTAAATGCTTTGAAATGGCTCTGAACCCCTTTTCTCATTGCAGACTGTTTGCCTTGCCTCTTGAAACACTCCAGTGTGTAACATTACAGTGATTGCCTTCCCCACCCCTTTTTTTATTTCTTGCTGCTGTAACAAAGTGTCTATGAACGCTAGTAAACTGTTGTGGAAAGGGATATCAAAGAGAAAAAAATGCTTTTGTGAGGAGGTTACAACTGTAGTATCAGAACATTATTGTGTGTATTTGTGGCTCCTATATCTCTGTGTGTCTGAGCAGGTGTATGTCTTATTAAAATATTTCCCTCTGTAAAATGTCAGATTGTAAAGAGAAGCCAGTGTTCTGGGTATGGTGCTGCGTCATCAGGTGTTGCTGAGACATTAAGGGCAGTGTGTGGCCTGACACAAATGTTTATTTGCTCACTAGCTGTGATGTGGAAAGTTCATGCAAGATATGCCACTGTAATTTCCCTTTGCCTTGAGCAGTTGGACATATGTCTCTCTTTTTTTTTTCTTCTTTGTTGTTGCAGAAATCCATAACCATGAGCCTTGTTCAAAACTCTTTAGGTAAGCTTTTTTTTGTTGTCTTCCTTGTGTTGGATGCAGAATGTAAAAATAGGGAGCTCACTGCAATGTATTAGCATTTCAAATGTCCCTACCAGTGTTTTGCTCATCTGATGGTATTACAGAAATCCATGGAAATGGCACCAACCATGACAATGAAATGATGAGATCACAGTTTCAGTAGCACTTAACCTTAGGTTGGAAGGGGCTTATTTCTCTGTCTCCTTGAATTTCCATCTTGGGTAGCTGGTGGAAGTAGAATAGGAGTCAGTTCAAATCACACCACTCTGATAATGAGGATGAATGTCAAAATCAATTGAAATTATTGCAGCTTCAGCTTGGCTCTGCCTGGGCCTTGTGGGTCACAGCACACCCTGGTGCCCTAACCCTTGTGCCTTGCTGGGTTACCAAGTTGTTTTGTAGTTAGTTGTACTGACCTGCACCAACTAATTATTCTGAAATCTTTTCAGCTTTCTAGTTATTTTTGCCTTCTGATCTTCTGAACTCCAGAATTTAAATTAAATATGGGGCAAATGTATTCTATTTAACAGCTTCCATCTATTTACATGTAGATTTTCTTTGTTGTCTTCACTTCTTCATAAAGTGATAGCTGTCTAGAATTCCTTTTTAGAAGGAATTCCCAATTAATCTCCTCTTGTCTTTATATGGAGATTTCCAGCCAATTAAGAAGACACAGTAGCTCAGATATTGTGATTGACAGTGGTTGCATTAAGAAAAAAGCTGCAGTCACTCACTTGCTGGTTGATAATTACAGAGAGGGTGCTCTGAAGGCAGTGATTTAAATGCTGCAGACTCCACACATGGAGATAATATCCCAGTGTCTGGGAGGCTCTTCCTGGATCCCAGGGATGCTTTGTGCAGCGCATATCCAAACGGGTCACGTTCCCTGCTTCCCCCCAGCCAAGGGATGGCTTGTTAGTGCCTGAGCTGGTGGAGGGAGGGGAGAAGCATCCACTGTGTGCTGCTGCACGGGAAAACTGGTGAATCCATTCTCTGCAGAGCACGAGGGAAGCTCTCACAGCTCACGCACTTCTTATCGGTACCAGAGGGTGCTGTTGGTTGTTCTGCTCCCCTGATTGTAGCAGATGCTGATTTGGGCTTTTCCTGCCTTATCCTTTTGACTTAATTGTGGCCAATGTGAGGCCTGTTGCTCATCTACTGTGCTCTGGTCAGCTGGCACTGCTGATGTTGAATATGACAGGCTTGGTTCCAGTGCTGTTGCTGAATGAGAAGCAAAGGTTTTTAAAAGACTGATTTCTCCGTCTGTGCAGTTTTCAGACGGATGTCTCTCGTTACATACTAGTTGCTCATCCTATTAAAAAAAATATTCTTATAAAGCACAGAAAGAGGAAAAAATTAGATGCCTGCTACTTACCAGAATGCATAAATAAATATTGTGAACGTGAATTGGAAACAATATGCAAATATTACATATCTCAAATTAGTTGTAGTGTGAATTTTCACTACAACTTGCATCTTGAAGTGAATGGTATTTCCACCCTTATTTACCAGCCAAGTACCAAGCTCAGGATTTTCTGTTGTGTTTTTTACCCCCCCACACATAAGAGCTGAGATCACAGACCTCTAAACCAGAGTGTTTTCCTGCACTGCTTGAGGTGTCAGGGATAGCAGCTCTTGAAAGAGACCACAGACTTGGCAGGTAAGGCAGGGAGGAATCTATTTTCAAATGTTTTTCCTTTTATCATGCAGTGTCATCTGCTTAAATTTCTAAACCTGTGTGTGTAGGTAGGTGTAGAAATGCTTAAATCTGTTGTGCCCTCAAAATAACGACGTGTCAGGGTTTGGGCCTCAGTTCTGGAAGCAGAGCCTTGTGGAAAGACCATGATACTTTAGATTATTGCTGCCTCTTTTGGCTTCGAGGGTGCAACCATGTGAGTCTGACTGCAGGACTGGAGCTCAAGAAGTTGATTTGAAGTTGCATGTAAAATGGCCCTGCTTTCCTTTCTTTTAGGCAGGGTTTTAACAATTAAACCTCTGATGTTGATAAAGGCAAAGCTCTGGAAATTGCTTTGTATTGTATAGAATGCCAGCTATTTGAAGAATGGTCAAAGTGTAAGTTATTTACTTTATGTATAACATATGTGTGTAAACTGTGTATGTGCCTTTCTCTCTTCCTTTTTTGGTTCCAGCTTTTATGATTATGCAGGCAAGGTTAACGAGGAGAGTTTGGACAGGATCCTTAAAGACAGAAGAAAAGTAAGTTTTCTCTCTTTTCCTCCTGTTCTGGCCATTAGAAAGAGTGGGTTTGGAAAACAGATGAACAGAAAAAGGTAATTAACTGGGAGAAATATTTTCTTTCATAAATCTGATGTTTTGTTTTGATCCAAGGCTTATCCTGTACAGAAGTTGGTGGATTTGTGGTGCTTAGGTTAAACTGGGGGCAATGTCTGATTACCCTGAAGAAATATGAAGGATTTAAGTGTAGGTCTCCAAAAGTGAAAGGCTGTATTAACCCCCCCTCAAATTTCTGAGCTAAAAAAATGTGGCATAATGATCGTGTGCTTTGCTGCTGAACCCACCAAAAATGCAGTTGATCTGAAAATCTGTTCATTTAAAGGAATTGTAACGATTTAGCCTTGTAACTGCAATTTTTGCATTGTCAGTTTTAAACTGAAAAAAATTCTTCTATCAGTTATTGTCACAGCTTAGAGATGTTTAAAGATATTGTCACAGCTTTGTGACATCCTGGTTGTTAGTAGCACAGCCAGTATTAAGAAGATTAAATTTTATTAGTTCTTCGGAGAAGACTCAAACCTTTTCCTAATTATCCAAGAATTGTTTCAGAGGTTCTCATGAACTGATGGGTCAAAGAGCAGAGCTGAAGGTGTGGTTCCTTATGTAGTGAAGTGGTGGAGTGAGTTTCCAGCACTGAATCCTGAATTCTGTGACCCTGTAACTCTACTGTAGAACATTACAGAGGATATTAAGTTCCCCCTCAGGAGATGAGGCAAAAAAACATAATTAAAAAATGGTTTTTTTCCCCACTAGTTTTTGCTGGAATGTTATTTTTTTAGGATCTGCCTTACAGGGAGACTGGCAAGGTGCATAATATGTGGGGGAAAGCAGGCAAAACCAGAGAAAATAAAATTTGAAGTGCCATGTGACTACAGCATCACAGATTTAATGACATTAATTGTCATAATGTCAAAAGAGAAAGAAACGCTGCTGTCTGGGAATAAAGACAGTCTTGTATTATTCTCTTTTATTAGCAAACTAAGCAGGCTTTATTACATTCAGGCTTAATGATTTCGTATTTAATATAAAAAAAATTAAAAACAAAGCTTCCTGTTCTTTTATTTAACATGGGAGTTATTTTGTAGTTGATAGTTGTGTTGTAACAGGATGCTACACTTGTTTTGGTGCAAAGGTGCAAATCTCTAGGAATTCAGTTTGTTTTGCTGTAATAAAGCTTTTGGCTAATTGTGATACCACAGTTTTAGCAACTTTATTCTCAGAAGGTAAAATGTGCATCTCTGAGTTAACACTTTTCTGATGTGCTTGGATTGCAGAACGTTATTGGGTGGTACAGATTTAGGAGAAACACGCAGCAGCAAATGTCCTACAGAGAGCACATCATTCACAAACAGCTGACACACATCCTTGGAGTGCCTGACCTTGTCTTCCTTCTCTTCAGCTTCATTTCCACTGCAAATAACTCAACACATGCTTTAGAATATGTGCTTTTTAGACCAAACCGAAGGTAAGCCCTCTCTGTACACGAGCCAAGCCTCACTTTTTGCTTCTTACTGCTGTTCTTCAACCTATTTAGAAGTTTGTACAGTTGTATTAAATTAAATGTAAATTAATAAATGTAAATGTAAATTAAATGTTTGCCTAATAGTTTCTTGGGGTACACTTGTTAAGGCAACAAGCCACCACTTGTTAGTGATGGCAGCTTTTCTCCCTGTGCAAATAATTAATGAATTAAAGTTGGGGGGAGCAAATATTCTTTTCAGACTTTAAATCATCAAACAAAAAATGTATTTTAAGAGATACCAGATGCCAGTACCGTGTTTCTTATAGTGGACCTGAATGTGTCTATGGTAGTTCAAGTGCACATTTCAAAGGTCCTAAGAGGCATGGAGGTAGAAATTCTTGATCCTGCATTTATTTGGGACACATCCTGTAATTTATTTAGCAGCTTTTATAACAAACCTAAAGCAGAAGCTTTAAAATGAGAAGAGCTGTGATCATCAGAGAGCTGGGGTAATATCAAGGGCTATTGTAAAGGATCTTTTGCAGATGTATTAAGATGTTTTTCTAAACTTTCTCTGCAGGTATAATCAAAGGGTGTCACTTACTATTCCTAACCTAGGCAACACTAGCCAACAGGAATACAAAGTCTCTTCAGTGCCAAATACTTCTCAGAATTATGCCAAAGTTATTAAGGAACACGGGTAAGGATTTTTCCTTTAAAATTAGAATTAGTCTTCAAGCTCCCCATTCTGTACCTCCCAAAGAGTACCATCACCAAGCATTTTGAGCAGGAAAAAAAAACTAGTTGAGGAGAAGAATGGTCAGTTCCTACTGTGCTTTTTTTCCTCCTTAAAACTGAATCTTGCAGGGAACTCGGTGCATTCCTCGGAAGAGCAGAGTTGGTGTGGCCAGTCCATGCTCTGGGCCTTCTGGCTGGAAGCTTCTGGCTTGATTTCCACCCCCCATCCACCTCCCCAAGGAATTCTGTGTGCAAGCCTCATTTAAAACTTGAACTCTGACTCGGAAGTCTTGCTATTTCTCTTAAGAATTTTTACTTACATGCTGTAAAGTAGCTTTTCAGGCTGTTAACAAGGAAATTATACAAGCTTAAAGATTTCTGCATAAGTTTAATCTCATTCAAATGAGACTTTGTTGTTCCAGAAGGAATTTTTGGTATTGAATATGCTGCTGCCCAATTGGATCTTGACAGTATTGTACTTTTTTAGCAATATACTATTGCTAAAACAGCATATTTAGGAATAAAATACATTTTAGAAATACAGTGAGAGACTGCTTAACAGCAATTCAAAGACAGCATGAGCTAGAAGCTTGTGTTGTCTTCTCTAACCAATGATTTCTGCTTTGCTTCCTCTTTTTAGTACTGATTTTTTTGACAAAGATGGAGTGATGAAGGACATCAGGGCTATATATCAGGTTTATAATGCACTTCAGGAAAAAGTACAGGTAACATCCTTTGCTTCACAGTGGTCAGTTTGTCTGTGGCATCTTGTATTCATCCTTTGGTTAAACCAGGAGTGGAGGGGATGGAGATTTTTAGAGCTTGTAAAGAATTATCATGAACTGCAAGAAAATCAGTCTGATTTTAATAATGAAATATGTCAATTTCTCTGTAATGTGTGCATTTCCAGTCTGTAAAAGTGGTTGGTATAAGTGCCATCAATTCTTTCTCTTTTTCAAGTAAATGATTCGATCCTTAGGGATTTCTGGAAGGTGTTAGTTATTTTTAAGAGTGTGCATTGAAGAGAAGCCTTGCTGAAGGCTGTAGGGATTTGCAGAGGTTTAAAAACTACTCCTGGCTTTGGGTATGAAGCATCAGCAGAGCTCCATCTGTTAGTTAAAACTTGCGTGGAGCATGAGTGAATCCCACTCCAGAAGTGCCAAAGCATCCGAAAGTGCCTGGAGTGTGGGATCTGCTCAGTGTGTGCCTGTCAGCTCACAGCTTGTCCTGTGTGAAGAGCAGCGTGGCTGTGCTGCCCCAGGAGCTCACACAGCTGCTGATTGTGCTGGAGTCACAGCTTGTTCCCAGGCTTTCCCTCTGCATCTGCCCTGGGTGGGGGGATTTGTGTCTCTGCTCCAGCTCAGCTCTGCTGGTCTGCTGGTGGAGCAGGGATGAGGCAGCAATCCCTCCATCCATCCCCTGGCCCTGCCTGCACAGGGCAGCTGCTCTAAGTTGCTTCTTCCCAGCCTGCACAGGCTGGGTAAGGTGGGTAAGGCACACCCAAGGAAACTTCAGGGGATAGAAAAATTTATCTTCAGAGCTCTATTTCATTAGCTCCTGGCATTACTTGTAACACTGCTTATGCCAAGAGCACGTACATCCTTTGTGCTCCTGCTGTTGTTTTGAATTACTGGCTCTGGATAATGGAAATGGGGTTGTTTAGCTGGAGAAAAGGAGGCTCAGGGGGACCCTATTGCTCTCTGCACCTGAAAAGAGATTGGAGCCAGGTGGGGATTGAGCTCTGCTCCCAGGGAACAAAGGACAGGACAAGAGGAAGCTGCCTCAAGCTTCTTCAGGGGAGGTTCAGACTGAGTATAAGGGAATAGTTTTTCACAGGAAGGTGTCCAGGGAAGTTGGTGCAGTCACCATCCCTGGAAGTGTTCAAAAAACATGTGGATGCCCTTGGGTTAGAGGTGAACATGGTGGTGGTGCTGGGTTGATGGTCTCGATGATCTTAAGCATCTTTTCCAACTTTGCCAATTCATGATTCTCTGATAACCAGGGAGACAACACTGTAGAGAAAGAATGAGAAAGAATGGGCCAGGGCATAGAGCCATGGAATGGGTTTGGGTCGGAAGGGACCTTCATGATCATCTCGTTCCACCCCCTGCCATGGGCAGGGACACCTTCCACCAGCCCAGGTTGCTCCAAGCCCCATCCAGCCTGGCCTTGAACACTTCCAGGATGGGGCACTTAATAACTTTGGATCTTATGATCTTCTGTAATGATAAATTATTTGGAAATGCTTTTCCCATAATGCCACAGTTGGGAATTGGCAACAGCCAATCTTGAGCTTAAATATCACACTCTAAGACAGTGAAGTCCTGCTTTTACTTTTATGCTTTTAGTGGCTTCCTGTCTGGTAGTAGCTTTATTAATGTTGTCATGGAATTATTCCCTGTCTTTTTGCACAATCTTAGCATATCTCATGTTTTTCTCCCAGGCAGTATGTATAGATGTAGAAAAAAGTGAACGTGTTGTTGAATCTTTTCAAGCCGATGTAAACAAGTTGAAAAGGCAAATCGCACAGAAGAAGAATGAAAAAGAACAAGAAATAAGTAAGTTGCCTTTTAATTACTTTGTTGTGTTTTTTTTTTTTTTCCCAGAAGCAGATGCTGTAAGTACAAAAGGTTTTGTAGAGTTAAAATAATTTCTTTTATTCCTGGTAATTCATGGGGAAAAAAGTCCCATTGGGAAGTAAATGTGATGGATTTACACTGCATGACACCTGAACTGTGAAAGTATGTGTGAAATACTGCAGGTATTTCTGTTGGAGTCATCCAGAGCTAGCAAGCTTAAAATATAGGAGAGAGACAACACTGTAGAGAAAGAATGAGAAAGTCAGTTCTGGAAATAATACAAGGAAAAGATCAGCTGTAAGAAAGGAAAAGTGGAAAAAAACAAATCTAAACACTGGAGAGATTCCTTTTGTAGGAAAGAAACAGGGTAGTGTGTTTACAGAACAGGAGCTATCTACGGTTTTATAAAATCTTTATTCCCTTTCCCACTCTCCATTCCCATGTCCCTCCTGCCTAAAAATTGAGTGTCACCTCAGGAGACTTTTGTTTAGGAGTAGATGAGCTTTGTGGAGAGCTCAGTCCTTTCCAAAGAACCATTGATGATCCAATTTAAATTGTGAGTGCAAGGGAAGACTGCAGGTAGAGGGTAGGAGCAGAGAAAATGGACAAATGGGAAGTAGGATTAAAACCCAAGTAATTCATAAGCAAATTTCATATTTCAGCAAACACTGCTTCTTTTTTTTTTTTTCTTTTTGAAGAGAGAAGCAAATAACCAAATTTTGTCATTTTAGCTACAAGATGGCTTTTGTTACTTGTGTGTCCTGTTACCTAAGGCTGTGTCTGACACTGAAAGATGGTTTAGGTGGGTGAACACCCTAAACTGTGCAATGGCCCTGCTTCTGCCATGAGTGGATATTTTTATTTTCTCCAAGCAGCAAGGTGCTGTTATCACATGAGCATTGCAGAGCACAGTTTGATCTGTCAGCCCAGGTTCTCCTTCCCCAGAGATAAGGTAAAAGAGGCAGGATTAGCTCCAGACCATTTAAAAGATGGAAGTGCATGAGTCACTGCTGTTTCCTGCTTGGCTGCAGATGAAGCAGGCAGGGAACTGCTACTATGGAGAAGTAGAGGTGGGTATTTAGTGTGGCTGGAGCTGATCCAGTTATATGGAAAAGCTGGGGGAGGAGGAGGAAGAGCAGTCTGTGCTCGCCTCTAGGTACTACCAGTGAGATGCAAATGCTGGACTGAGAATTCACCCAGAGCAGATAATCATGTGAGAGGGCTGGAAGAAGAAAACATGCAGCTTGTAACTCTGCAGTATTTTTAGATGTGAGTAGTTAAATGCTGAATCTGGCCTTGTGTTCTTTCACTTGCTCAGTATCAGGAGAATTTCCTTGGTTTTACTGAGTTAAATATTCCAGTTAATCATTCTCCGGGCTGGAGGAAGAGGGAGCATTTGATTCCAGTTCCTGCAGTAGTGAAAGCTTGTTATTCTTATAAACTTTTGGTTAACAGGCTGTGACTTTACACTCCAGCATAAAAGTCAGTTGAGACTTTATCTGCCAGAGCAGTGGAGTAGTTTTGTACACTTAACATGTTCCAGGGTGTGGTGAGTGCTGGGCACTTCCCAGGTGCCAGGAAATCTCCCACTGCAGTTCTCGTATTGTGGCCCAAAAATGGAGTGCTGTTACACAGCCACTGGAGGGAATATGCACCTTTTATTGCTAAGGGACATCTCATTGCCTTGATGAAAGGAACTCTTCACCCTTCATTTGTCTTTTTCCCAGAAATGTGGTGCTACAGTAAGTAGAGCTGATCCTGTTTTGGCTGTCACTTTACCTATCCCAGTGTCAGTTCTGACAGGTGTCTGGAGGTTGATAACCACTTAGAAACCTGTCAAAAACTTCAGTCTCTCCCAGTGCTTAACAACACTTCCTGCCAGGAAGTTTTTCCTTGTGTCTAATGTGTGTAACTTGCCTTTCCACAGCAGCCTCTTGGGCACGTTTGAAGAGTGAAACTGTTACTTCAGTCTTCCCTTCTGATCCCTGTTATTGCAGCCTTTCCTCTTAGGTCATGATTTTTAGATCTCTAACGAGTCCTTTCCTTGGCGTTTCTCCAGTTTTTCCCTATTTTTTGAACTGTGGTGTTCAAAATTAGATGTATTCCAGTTGTATTCTTGACCATTTCAGTGAAATAATACATACCTGGATCCCAGCAGCTGAACACACTTCATGCATGTTGATATTTAGAGTTTACTTAGATCAAGTGTTTCTTTTCTGCAGAGGGGTGCAACTGTTCCTCATTTTGTAAGGTTTTGCAGTTCATTATTCCTGTGCACATCTTCTCTAAAATACTTCCCAAATCATCTCATTTAAGATGACTTCCACATCCCTGTTGCACCTGCAGCTATAGTTCCATCACTTAGGTTTTTAATGAGAGTATGGTTTTTAAAATAATAACTTGAGGGAAGAAAACAAGGTAATTTCTTTGCAGGTGTTCATGAGATTGTCCCCAGGCACAAGGGGCATTGGAAGAGAAAGCAGAAAGTGGTATTTTTAAGATGTAATATCAAAACTCAGTTATCACAGATGAAAATGAGTCGAGCTTTGAGTAGTGAGGAAGACACAGGTGGAGAGGAGCAGCCACAGTGAGCCCTAACAGAAGTTACTGTGCTTTTGGGTGTGAGAAGGAACAAAAATAGGAGAGATGAGGTGGAAACAGCAACAGGCTGTGGAAACATCCTGTAGCTGTGTTTTTTGGGAGCTTAAACTGGAGGAAATGAACTGTACAGGGTGGCTGTGCACATGAAAACGTAGCACGCCTGCACTTGGGTAGTTTATTTTCTCTCTGACACATTTTGTTTTTGAAATGGGATCACGGGGATAATTGAGTTGTGCTGATACTGATGAGTTCCACGGCTGCACTGCTAAATTTAGGGCAGTTTGTCACGCTCCAAGAGTAGGACGTAGCAATAAACAGGATTTGATGTGATGGTCAGGGATAGTGTATTGATGGCTATATAAGACAAAAATCAGAATCAGGAAAGATGAGTAGTGGAGACTGGGAGGATGAAACCGAGGGCTGGAGTTGGAAAGCGATGCCAGAGATGAACATTTAATAACAACCAGAACGAAAGGAGAGGGGACAGCGCCGTGTGGGGGTCACAGCTCGGGTTCGTGAAACACATGGCCAGCACAGCACTAAGTACCCCCATGTCCTTTGTTTTGCAGGAATGCAACAAGCAATTTTAAGCAGGCAGATGCCAGCAGATAACTTGGAACCGATGTTTGTTCCCCGAATGTCCTACACTGGGTTTGCTGTGGAAGGCTGCACGCTGGAAGACTCGGATGTGTCCGATCCTCCCCCTCCGTACTCCGATTTCAACGCAACCGGCCAGGACGGCGCTGCCGGCCCCGGGCTCCTGGACAGCAGTGTCTTCATGCCTCGGCCCCAAGCAGTAGGTTCTTCCAGTTATGCTTCCACAAATGCAGGATTGAAATATTCCGGTAATGGAGCATCCATGCCATCTTCCCAAAGAGCGGTCGGTGACAATGTCGACGAATCAGAAGACAGTGATTATGAGAATTTGCTTGAACCCACAGAGTCCTCTGACAGTGAATACTCACAGACGAGGGATTCACGGCCTCCAGCACATCCCGATGGTGATTCCAGGAACACTCAAACTTCTCAGATTTGATAGGGGGGAAAAAAAACAAAAGAATCCACGACACTGTTTTTTCATAATTGTTACCGAGAGACTTTGGGGATTTAACCTGGAGGAGATGGAACTACACAGGATTACTGTGCACACAAAATGTAGAAGACTTGCACTAGAGGGTTTATTCACCTTGTGATACATTTTGCAAGTTTTATAATGGAATCATTAGGATAATCAAGTTGTACTAATACTGATGAGGTTCATGGATGTACTGGTAAATTTAGGCAAAATGGAATTTATAGAGATCTTGTAGCTTTTGTTGCCATATTTTCTTTAAGACAATAAATTGGGATGTAGTAACTAAGCACAGTTAGTCTACAGATAATGTTCTCAAATCAAAACTTACCTCTTGCACTATCATGCCTTGAATTTTAATTTTTGAAAGGGAATAAATATATCAGCCGCCTTCAAAATAGCTTTCGATGGTAAGCCAAATTGGCCTTTGCAAGCAGAGAAATTTTGATAATTCTGAGGAGCCTGATTGGAAAAGATGTGGTCAACCTTCTTCTGTGGGCATGCTCTTATCAGAGGAGGGATCTGGTTTGACCTTTTTTTTTACAAGCAGAATGTGTCTCACTTCAACTGATGGTTGCCTTTTTTTCTGTAAAGGTTGGGGAACGGGGGGGGGTTGGGATGCCTGGTAAATCATCCAAATGAATGTCATAAATATAATTATTCTGGTCTCACTGGGTTTACAATGACTTTACGCCACACTGGCCTCATTTATTGTCTCATTGGTTATTTTAGCATAAACACAAAGTGCACATGCAGGAGTAAATGACCGACAGAAGTAGTAAATTCCATCATGATTGGACTTTGGAGTCTGCAAATTGTAAACATCAGAGACTGCTTCTTGCATTTTATTTGCATCTGAGTATTGGATTTACGCTTCTAGATGAGTTTTTTATGTATTAAGTAGGGGGATAGGGTAGGAGAAGATTGTTTGGAGAGTCCCCTGGGTTTGTTACCTCTTTTCCTCTGGGTGAAACGTGTAAATGATTATTTTAAATTGAATTACAGCTCTTGTCAGAAAACTGCCGTTTGGGATAAATGAAGTGTGGTATATTTAGAGAATTTCATGTTTGGATGCACTTACTTTTATTTAAATACTGCTTGTATGCTAACGTTGCCCAAAATATGTGAAATTGTGCCACTAAGAAGTTTGTATTATTGGACTTTATCCCTGATGTGTAAATGAGAAAATACACATTTTAAGATGAGGTTATCTGCAGCATTTATCACTTGAGGTGTCAGTAACCACTTCTTTGGTTTACACCCAGAACAGCAAAGCAGTCGCTGTAAAATTTCAAATATGTCAGATTTACACACTGAAATTTTACTCTTTTTGGGTCGTATCTGTAGGCAAAAGTCTGTTCATTGCCCTCTCCTGGCCTGTACTCAATGAAGCAAAATAACTTTGGGAAAAAGGAGGTGTTGAAATTGCCACTCTTTAAACCTTTAAACATCCAGTGCTCTGGTTTTAACTATTTTACATTATTCTCATTAGCCTTAACTCGATGGGTTTTGCTTTGGAGTGTTGCAGTCCACGGGACAGAGACCTGGCTCTGGAGTTCATACCTGTGGCTCAAGGTACAGGTGTTGGGATCGGGATCGACAGGTTGGCAACCGCCGTCCTTTATTCCGTACAGAAACCTGCAAAATGTACATCTCTGACAAAGCAGTGAAATGTGACAATAAAAACCTTATTTAATCCTGTAGCATAGGTTTTAATACTTGTCAGGTTTCCAGCTTAGTGTGAAAGAACTCACTGGGGTACAGACGTGGCAGATCAAAATGTGGGGGTTTTTTTAAGGCTGCTCTGTTTGGGGGATTGGGGGGGAGGAGGCAGCTGTTTATGTTGATAAAAGAGCCTTGAGTTCTGGGGGTTTATACCAAAAATCCCCTTGTGATCTGTGGTGGAACCCGTGTGTCATCCTGCCCTCTAGCCAGTGCTAGAGGGTTTATGGGTTTATTTTATATATATTTTCTGAAATTCAGATAATATCCTGGCAAAAGTACACGTGGCTGGCCTTTGCAGTTTTCATTACAGTCCTGCTAAATATAACAGTGTCGGGTTGTGATCTGCCTGAAGGCAACAAGGGAGCAGCTTTAGTCATTAAAACTGGAGCTTCACACCCCTGAAACACCAGTTTTCCACATCTGACTCATGGACAGTCTCTCCTGGTGGTTCCCAGGAGCACAAAGCCCAGTGTCCTCTCACTGACAGGGAGGCAGCACCGAGGAAAAGCTACTGAAAACTGGCATCTGTGCCCTTCAGTTCTAAATCCTGGAGTTCCTCTGGTGCAGGGAAATATTTTTTGGTTTAGTGCTGTGAGAAACCTGGAATTGCTGTTTATTTCCAAATTTACTTCGATTCCCCCCCTCTGATTGTTTATAGTAGAAGAACAGGAATGTACCATACGGAGAGGCTCCGTGAGTTAGGACTCTCACATATGCTTACAAAAGGAAGCACCACCAGTTATTTCTGAAATTAGCTTGGATTGACACCATGGGAGCCTCCAAGTCCCCTCTTTGCTTAACAGAAAGACACGTGAGCATCGTTAATTTTGGCATTTTCGTGGCTCTGCAGGTTTTGAGTCCGTGTCTCACATCTCCTGACTGCTCGGGGACATTTCAGCGCCTCTGACATGTCCTGAGTTAAAATTTAAAGGGAAGCTGTCACTGTTTAATGTAGCAGCAAAGTAAAACAAACAAACTGATAAGGTTTCCTGTTAAGTGGGAAGATGCTTCAGACTATACTGAACTTAACTTGAATCACACTGAAACTTGGCCTTTTTTTTGGTGCTGCAAGGTTTATTTTAAGCTTTTTTGACAACAGACTTGCTTTGCTTGGCTCTTCCCGTGGTTCTGCCTCTGAGCAGTCCATGGATCAGCTTGAAAGGTGTTGGCTTTGAGGAGAGTCTTCCCCCAGCTTTCTCTTGGTGTGTAAAGTTACAGTGGTTCACACACACATTTCTCTGTCAGATTTGTGTGGGGGTATTTGCATCTCTGTGGAAAACCTTTATGCTGCTCGCTTTTATAGACCTGGGGGGAAAACAGAAGTTTTATTGGAGATTCATTAGCAAATTGGTAAGTACTTGGACAGTTCCAGTGCATAAAGGGGATGGGATATTGGGAAGGAATTCTTGGCTGGGAGGGTGGGCAGGCCCTGGCACAGGTTGCCCAGAGAAGCTGTGGCTGCCCCATCCCTGGAAGGGTCCCAGGCCAGGTTGGACAGGGCTTGGAGCAACCTGGTCTAGTGGAAGGTGTCCCTGCCCATGGCAGGTGGGTGGAACTGGATGGGCTTTAAGGTCCCTTCCAACCCAAACCATTCCATGGTTCTATGCCCTGTCCCAGCCTGTGCTCAGAACAATGACAGGATCATCACATGGCTCAGGTTTTCATTTGTCCCCCTGGGGGGGGGGGGGGAACTCCTGCAGAGCTCTCACCTGCTCTGCATTTCACACCTTGTGTGCCCAAGTGTAAGGATGTTTCTTCAGGTTGTTGATTCTTTGTGTTTTCTTTTCCTTCTCTCTTAACCATGAATAACCTTTTATTGCATTGCAGCATCTTCAGCTGAAGTTCCTAAGAGGAGGAAAAAGGAGATTCCCTTGCTCTGAGCAAAAATACCTGTGGATTCCCCTCTGGGAATTATTCCCACTGGTGGAAGCAGAGAGGGCTGTCTCTTTTACTTCCTGGCTTCCATCAAAATTGGATGGGGGGGTGATCATTGTTCACGAGGGACAGCAGGGCTGGAACAGGTGAAAAATCATGGTGTTACTTGGAAACACCCTTTAAAAGGGAGGAAAATCCTGCACACCACAGGTCTGTGAGGAAGGGAGGGCAGAGGGTTGGGAAAGCTCACTTTGCACGAGCTGCAGCCTCAGTGCAGTGAGCATTGGGAGACACAGAGAATTTCAGGTTCAGCTTCCCAGGGCAAGCCCTGCAAGTGAAGATGGATGTCAAAGCAGGTCAGCTGGATCCAGTAAGAGCTGCCTACAGGAAAGAAGGGATCATCACAATCGCAATGGCTTCGGCGTGGGTGGGTCAGGATTAAATCCAGGAGTGGGCCGTGTGCCAGTGGAAATCTAGGAGGCTTTTCCACCCAGGAAAGTAGATTTTTATTTTTCCTCTTTCTGACTTAAAAACAAGATAGTAACTTGGAGCTCCTTGTCTTTTCCCTAGGCATCATCCAGGGAAAACAAAACATTAGTGACTTTTCCAGGCTTATTAGGGAAAGGTGCCTGCTGAGCTGTGCAGAAGGAGCTCAGGGATACCAAGGCTGGGAAAGCTGCTGCTCTGCAGCACTCCAGGTCACTGCAGGGTTTTGCATTCATTATTTGCAGCTCTCCTGGGATCCTGTGGTGCCAAACCATGCTGGGGGTTCTGCTGGCATCAGGAATCTTGATACTCACCTGAAGCAAAGAGAAGAGTTGGTTGTTTCCCTTATGTGGATTTGGTATTTATTTCCTTTGGCTTTATTGGTGAAGGAGTTAGGAAGGGTAGACCTGAAAACCCACAAGAGAGAAATCATTAGAATAAACACACAGGTGTCTTTTGAAATTCTTCCATTAAAAGCAATATGATTTTTTTAAAAAATCACTTCCACCAAAGTTATTTTCCTGCTCAACATCTTGCTTTGGGCAAATGTGGTGCTTTTTTTTTTTTTTTCCAAAGGAGGAAAACCTGTATTGCTGAGAGTTTTCCCTTCAGAAGGCCCATTTCCACCACAGGGATTGTTCCTACAATTTTTTTTTTTTTTTTTTGGTGCCAGTTTGTGTTTTCTGACACATTTTCAAGAGCAAGAGGCTGCTGTAGCTGTCATCCTGGAGGTGTGAGCAGGGACCATTGGTGGTCTGGAGCACTATAAAGGAATTACTAATTTTAGCCATAAAGGGAGTAATCTTAAATAAAATTGTATTTTATTTGTATTCAGGACTTATGGGAAAAGGTCATTAAGCAGAGTGACGGCAAATGCTGTGGCTGTAACTTCCTAATCTGTGCAGCTGGAATGCCCTGTTGAAAGGCAGCGTGGAAGGCACTGTTTGCTGTTCCACAGGTTTTTATCTTAAGCCTGTGGAGAGGTTTGAATCATGGAAGGGTTTGGGTTGGAAGGGACCTTAAAGATCCTTGTCAGTGCAATAATCCAAGGCTTTGGCATGCAGGAAGATGAATGCTTTGCTGGCTTTGGGTATACGAAAGGAGCTGTCACCTGCTAATAATAGCTCTTAATGAGGTGATGTTAAATTTAATACAGCCTGAACACTTGAAAGAAGAGAAAGCTGAGCTTTCCAGGAGCGTTCATCAGCCAGTGTGCAGTGAAGGGGGAGTCTTGATTCCCACTGAAATTAAACCTTTGTTTCATTAAGTGCCCTTGTGCAGGTCCCTCCTTTTCCCCTGATATCAGAAATGCTCAGTTGCACGTTGGATCCACGATGGATCTCATGGACCCTCAGAAAGCCTAAGGAATGCAATATCCCTGCTCCCAAGGGTGGTTGGGTAATGCAAGGATCCCAGGGAAACCACGGAGAGTTATTTTAACAAGAAACACAGTATGGAACAGGAGGCAGCTGCACCAACACAGCATCACAGCTGCAAAACAGGAACTGCCTCCTCTGCCAACAGGATTATTGGAATGCAGAGAGAGGATGGAGAACACTCCTGGCTCACTTCAGCAAGGAAGACCTCTGGCTCTTTTAATCCTACATCCTGCCTCGAATTTTGAAGTGCCACGCAATAAACGGCTGAACAGGAAATGAAGAGGTAGTTTGAGCAGAGGGACCAAGGGACTGAGCTCCCGTGGGGTGCCCACCTCCTGCACCTCCACAGCCCTCACATCCCTCATCCTCTTGGAGAAGTGCTGGTAAAGTGGGGTGAGGGATGTGCCCTTATAAATGCCTATTCCAGGCATCTCTGTGGAATGAAGGCTGTTATTTTAGCTGCAGGTTTCTCACTGCCTCCCACCCCCGGCTGGGTGGAGGTGACTGGTGTGGGGTTGGCTCTTGCTCTGACGTTTATATGTGGTTGTGAATTGTCCAAATCCAGGGGAGGTGTTGGCTTTGGCACGTTTAAGGGTCTTAACCCAGGGAGACCAACCACAGTGCCTTTCCCTAGGAAATAAAAACGGACATGTTATGATGGATGTATGAAACTCAGTGCTGCTCTTCTTGTTTTTAGCTGCTCTCCCAAAGCTTGCAAGCGGGGAAACGTTCGCTCGCCGAGCTGATGATTTCAGACTGAAATCCTTAAATCAAGCTTTTGTTCCCAAGTTCAAACTCTGCCTGTTGAGCCCATCATCTCCCCAAAGCTACCCGTGCCTTGCTGCTGGAAGAGCAGGGAGCCTGCAAAGATAAAGGAGCCGAGCAGGAAAAGGCGCTGAGGCTTCAGCAGGGATTCAGCGAGCACTGCTGTGAAAAATCACCCCGTAATTCCGGCAGTTCACGCCGAGCCGCTCACCCGTGGAGCGGAGGAGCGGGAGAACTTCTCAGTTCATTTGTTAAAGCACTTGCAATTCAAAGCAGGTGAAGCACTAAAAAAAAAAAAAAAATATATATATATATATATCGAGCAGTGAGAGATCGTTTCTGTAGATGCTTCGTGTACGATCGATGGGGACAGGGGATGGGACTCACCCTCGGCATTACTCCTGTGCTGACTTCCCAAGGAAGGTGATTGATTTTGCCAGGCTTAAAAAACAGCCCCGGCCTTCACTGCTGTGGGAAGGGTCACCTCAACAACAAAAGGTGTTAATGGTGTGGAATTAACCCCCAGGTGTTCGGCGGGCTTGCCTCCTTCAAGCAGTGGTTTCCAGACACCAGGAGCTCCCCGTGCCAGACCCCATCACGCAGTAAGTCCCTCTGTAACAGGAGTGACCGTGGTGGGTGAGGCAGAGCAATGGGACTCCTTTGATCTCAGGATTAAGCTGACACGGGTTCCAGCCTCTATCAGCAGAAATCTACCTTTGTAATACCCAGCATCGCACGGAAAGCCGAGTGATTCCCTTTATCTGGTTGTCCCAGAAACTCCACCACAGCTTATTTCATCCTTTGCTCTTGGGAATCACAGCTGGGAAGTCCCTCCTCAGCAAGGGAAATGGGTCAGAAATGGTCACTTATAACTTTTCTACTGGGATTGAATATTATTTTCTCTGTTTCCCTGTTTGTGTCTTTGTCATTAAGTACAACTGTTTGGGGTTTATTTCGCCATTTCACGGTTGGGTTTGATTTGTAGGCACTACAAAATTAGAAGGGATGGGATGCTGAATGCAGGACAAGGGCTCTTCTTCCCTCCACCCCTGCCCTGCTTTGTGTGTGAGAGCCTTTACTGTCCCTTCATCCCTGTTTTGTTTGAGTGGTCCGTGCTTTGAAGAGCAAAAAAATCTGCCTTTCTGAGACCTTGAATTGGGCAGGCCCTTCCTCCCTATTGTAATTCATATAATAAATGTCAGGCTTTCATTTTCAGTGTTAATGCAGCTGTAATGGGATTGCAGCAGCAAGAATGGGGGTTACTCTTGGTTGTAAAGTGAGGGAAGGCTTTATTCCCAGCAGAGCACAGTGGCTGTGAAGAAGCAGAGCAGCAGCTCTCTGAAGCTGTTTTAACAAAGTGAATGCAAATGGAGACAGAACGATTGTACTTGAGCGACCACTGAGGGCAGGGACACCTTCCATTAGTCCAGGTTGCTCCAAACCCTGTCCAACCTGGCCTTGGACACTTCCAGGGATCCAGGGTCAGCCAGAGCTTCTCTGAGCAACCTATGCCAGGGCTTCCTCACCTCACAGGGAAGAATTTCTTCCCAGTATCCCATCTAACCCTGCCCTGTGTCAGTGGGAAGCCATTCCCCCTTGTCCTATCCCTCCAGGCTCTTGTCCAAAACCCCTGTCCAGGTCTCTTGGATCCCCTTTAGGCACTGGAAGGGGCTCTTAGGTCTCCCTGGAACCTTCCCTTTTTCAGATTGAACACCCCCAGCTCTTTCCATGAGCTCTTGCCCTGCCTGCAGCCACTGGACCAGCCTGTGGACACTGCATGGGGATCTGGTACCAGCTCTCTGCAGTTTGAAGGAAAAAACCAAGCTGCTGAATCAAACTAAATGTGTTTTTCAAGCTTAACCTAATCCTTTTTAAAGCTTATTAACACCAAAATATATTCAGGTCTATCTGTTCATTTTTATTTCCTCTTAGGCTTTATTTCTAATTTGTTTGAAAGAGCAAGTGAGTCTTTTAGGACCCATGATATCTTGGCTCCCTTTTAGAAAGCACCAAATCTTAGAGCTTTCCAGCCTATCTTTTTTTTCAAACCTGTGAGTTTTCATTCTTTTTTCATTTAAAATACTTTCACAATTTAATTTTAAATGGTCTGTAGCAAACCCCTATAGCATTCCCAGTTGGAAAGAAATACGTTATGTGTAACTCAGAGGGGGAATTCTGCTGGCAAAGTGATGGTTTTCCACCAAGGTGGATCAAGTAGGAGCTCAGCAGGATGCTGGTGCTGAGGCACTTTGCTCATTCTTTGAACTGTCAGGCATCTGAAGGCAACAGCCTGAGCCTGTAGTGGCAGCAAGAAGGGATTTCCTTCTGGTTTTCCTGCTTCCTAATCCTGGGAGGTGCCAGGGGGATGCCCAAGGGGGCACAAGGACAAACTTTTTAGGGGGGCCTGTTGTGCTAAGAAAAGGGGTGATGGTTTTAAACTGAAGGAGGGTTGATTTAAGTGAGATTTAATGAGGAAGTTGTTTACAAGGGGGATGGTAAAACATTGGCACAGGTTGGCCAGAGAAGCTGTGGCTGCCCCATCCCTGGGAACATTCAAGTCCAGGTTGGATGGGGCTTGGAGCAACCTGGGATAGTTGAAGATGTCCCTGCTTATTGCAGGGGAGTTGGAACTAAATGAGCTTTAAAATCCCTTCCAACCCAAACCATTCTGTGATTCTATGAGGCAGTGGGATGCCTTCCTCACGCCTGAGGCTTTTGGAGCCAAATTCCCACTATGGTGCTGTCTGAGGCCACCAACAGCTGCTCTCAAGCCAGTTTCCTGCACAAAAAAACCCCAAACCATCAACAGCCTTGTGTTCCCCCACGATAGGGGAAGGAGGGAGGGCTGCTCCTCCCCAAGCCGTGATCCTGGGTGTGTGCCATGGGTCTGGGGGGAGCAGGTGTGACATTTGGCACAAGAGGCTCAAAGTGCTCTCTTTTCCAGCATCGAGCCCAGAGCAATCCAGCCTCCAACCCCATGGAGGATTGAGGGGGGACATGCCAGGCCTGCTGAGGACTTGGCCATGGCACTGCTGGGCAGGAGCAGTGCCCGCTGTGCTGGGAGGGATTAGCTTTTCTGTGGGATTAGCATCTCCTGGGCACATTGTCCTGCTAATCCTGTCCCACCTCCTGCTCCCCAGCACAGTCACAGCGTGGGGAAGGTTGGAAGGGACCACTGGAAGTCATCTCATCCAAATTCCCTGCTCCAGCAGGGAGCACCTTACCCAAGAGTGTGTCCAGATGGATTTTTTGAACATCTTCAGGGAAGAAGACTCCACAGCCTGTTCCACTTTTATATACTAAAGGTGTTCTTCCTCAGGGTCAGGTGGAACTTCATCCCAGTGGCCCCGACACGTGGAGTCAGCCTCAAACAGTGAAACTCAGCTGTTTATAAGAAAAGAAAAAAAAAAAAAAAGAAAAAGAAGAAGAAGAAAAAATCTTTTCTTGAAAATTCTTCCTGCAGCACCTGTGTGGAAGTGTAGCAGAGCCTGATTTTCCAAGAAACCCACTCCTGCTGGTGGGTGTATTTGCTGGAATGCAGTTTTTAAAAATCATTGTTTTGAGTGCACTCTGAGCTCAGTGTTTTGAGTGTTACTCTCTGCATATGCAAGCCCAGTTTTATCCCACTTGCTTCAGGTCCTAATTGTGCCTTTTTCTTTTGCCTTTAAAATGGGAAATTGCATTTTTCAAAGAAATCCTGTGCCAAGGATTGGACTAGACAGTCATTGTAGGTCCCTTCCAACTGCAAGTATTTTATTCCACAAAAAGGGGGATGTTTTCTCTGATACACTGATCAGCAGCAGTCAGAGCACTGCTCTTTGGCAGAGTGCTGCCAAGTGAAAAAAGGGATTTAATTTCTGAAAGAGGAGACCAAAAACCAGGAACACTTGCACACCATCTGAAAAAAAAAAAAAAAAGCATATAAATGCTGTAAGTTGAATGCCCAGCGGTGGCAAACTCCAGCCACACTGGCAAGTTCATTAGAGAGAGTGTTTCATTAACACAACACACTGACCTGTCAGAGGTGGGTAACTGGTGGCTCGGCACCTGACCTGACAGAAGGCTCTGGTCTGCCTCTCATTTTCCTTATTTCTACTTTTTTTTTTGGATATGATAATTTTTAATACCTTTGAATAATTCTTAGCTGCAACTGCACAGTCATTATGGGGGGGGGGGAACTGATCATCAAAACGTCTCTGACTCGAACGCCCTGTGCTTTTCCCTTTTCCAGAAATACTCCTGCAGACTGACACCTGCCATTGTGCTGATGCTCTTTTTGCTTCATCAAACTTCTCTTTTTTTTTTTTTTGGTTACAGTTACAAAAGGCACTGACTCAAGTCTTTCACAGTTGTCACTTCAGAAATGGATTCAGGATAACAACAACAAAAAAAGTGGGGTCTTTTTTTTTTGGGGGGGGGGGGTAGAAGCGAGAGAACCCGAGAAGTACTAAATAGAATAAAGTTAAGCACAACTTCTTAGCAGGTGCTGGAAGAGCAGATCAGCACATTTATCACCCCTTTGGAACTCGTATTACAGGATGTTTTATGCAAGGGTGAGACACAGGCAGCGTTTGGGAAGCGCTGGTGTCGACAGCGCGCTGCACTCGGGCCAAAACTGCAGCTCAGAACGGTCCCATCAATAACGGAATGACAGCGAGGAAGGAGAGCTGGGATGTGCAGGAGAGGTCCCAGAGGAGCAGCAGAGGGTCCTGTCTGGATTCTGGCTCTGGAGGGTGCACAGAGCCGAGCGTGGCCGTGGCAGGACGTGCCGTGGCGCCCTGCCCGCCGCTGCCAGCCCCTCGCAGCATCTGCCAGCTTATCTCCCGGTGAAATGTAACGTGCTGCTTGCCATCTGCACAGCATTAAGTGACCTACCCCCTCTTAAATCAGAGACTGGCTTGACAACTGCTGTCTGCAGCGAGGCTTTGGCTGGCTCCCCTCCAGGGGAGGCTGGAGCAGAGCGAAGAGACTTCGAGGGGAAGATCCGCTGGTAAAAATGGATGAAGGTTTTTTATAATATGTTCAGAACTATTAACATCATTTATTTGCCGAAAATCCCAGCTCCAGTTCTCATTTTATTTTCTACATTTTATTAAAAGCTTCGGAAAACACTCAGTGAAAGTGACTGAGAAGTGTTTTGAACCCCAGGGAATGGGATGTGTTTGAAGACACCAGGACTGAAGGTCGGCTGCTGGGACAAGGTAAGGTCCCTACGTCACTTGGCTTGTGTCTCATCAAAGATAATGTGCACATCTGTTTTCAGAATGTGACCTGGCAGTCTCTGATATCATAACTAGAAGGATGGGTGAGCTACTGAGTCCTTGGGCAGCTTCACTCACTCTCTTTTTGGAGCTCCTTTTTTTTTAATAGACCGACCCAAACCATCCCATTGCAGCTGGATTAGATGATGGTTGTATCCTGACATCAGGGGTTTGGCTTTACTGGGGTGCCAGAGAAGCTCAGTACTTCTATTAAGACAGGCTGAGAACATTGGGGGTGTTCACCAGGAGAAGAGAAGGCTCCAGGGAAACCTTACAGCCCCTTGCAGTGCCTGAAATGGATCCAAGAGAGATGGAGAGGGACTTGGGACAAGGGCCTGGAGGGACAGGACAAGGGGGAATGGCTTCCCACTGCCAGAGGGGAGGGTTAGATGGGATATTGGGAGGAAACTCTTCCCTGGGAGGGTGGGGAGGCCCTGGCACAGGTTGCCCAGAGAAGCTGTGGCTGCCCCATCCCTGGAAGTGTCCAAGGACCAGGTTGGACGGGGCTTGGAGCAACCTGGGCTAGTGGAAGGTGTCCCTGCCCATGGCAGGGGGTGGAACTATGTGGTCTTTAAGGTCCCTTCCGAACCAAACTGTTCCATGATTCTGTGACTCTATGAAATGCAGTGCTCAGGCATCTTGTACAGGTCCATCCCAGCCCCTGTGGCTTCCAGGGAGCTCCAGCCACACACCTGGTGAAAAAAAGAAGGAGGGACTGTGAAGTCCAGAGCCTTTGCTGACGTGCCACGTGCAGCAGGATAAGGGCCCAGGAAGCAGCTAAAGCAAAGGGGAGAGAGAGCTTCAAACAGGTGAAAGACTCATTGTTGCTACTGGCAACATCTCTGGCTTGCACAGTGTCTGATGAGACGTGGGAAGTCAGGGAGGAGGTTGCTTCATCCATCTAACGATACTGTAGGGTTGGGAGTGAGTCTACCACCTATTTTCAGCTGAGCTCATTATAGAAGCTAAACTGGCTATTGATCATTAAATTCCCTATTTAAAGACCATTTTGAAAGAAAAGCCTTTTCAGTCCACAGTGAATCTTTCCTGCTGTATATTCAGGTTAATCCACAGTTCTCGTCCTTTATGAAAAATCACAAAGCACATTTTCTCTCTCTTAAAGCAGTTCTCTCTCACTTGGAAACCTTCCCCATCCCTTCTATTTTCCAAAGCAAAATAATTAAAATCAGAGGTTGTTCTGCATCCCAATGTAGCTATTTTTTAATGTTTACTGAAAAAAAAAAAAAGGGCACAGATGACTTTACCGTGAGAATACTTTAACACACATGCTATTCCTCCCCAAACAGGGTAGACATTACAGTAAAAGCTTTCTTTTCTCCTAATGGGTTTGCTGAGCTTTCCCTGCTCTGGGGTGGTGCCATCCCTCTGGACTTTCCCTGGGAGCCAAGTGCTGAGCTCAGTACTGCCCCAGCCCCTCGCTCTGCCCAGCACATCATTTCTCCCATCCTGCTTTCCCCTTGCCCACTGCAGCACCAGCAGCTCATCCCATCTCCCTTGCTGAGTGTTCCCCAGCCCCAGCAAGGGGATAATAACGCTGTGCCATGCATAAGGATTAATATTTTAAAGTGGGTTGAGGTTAAAGGGTGTTACGTGGATCTGATCCGTGCTGTTGGAGGTCAGCAGATGCTTTAGGATGAGGACGGCGTAATAGTGCTTTAAAAAAATAATTATGCTTTATTCTTTTCAAATGCAATTATTTTCCAGAAGAGCAGCGAGTACTTTCAGTGTAATGGCCATGGAAGTCGACCACAAGGCATTGCATTGCCCTGGTGCCTCACAACACTTGGATTAGCTCTAATGCCTTCCCTCCTCAGCACTGAAATTTCTGCTTGCAGAGTAGTTTGTAGTAAGCTCTGCGCTGCATAAATATTAAAACATATAATCAGATGATTCCCCACACGCTATATTTCCCTTTCCAGGGATGATTTTTACTCTCAGCAGTGGCACAGCGTGCCATGCAGCCAAACCCAGCCCACGCAGCCCTGGATTTGTCCCGTGGAACTCATGTCATGTGCTCCTGTGGCTTGGGCATCACTCCCTGCGTGGGCACCCGGTTTTTGATTGCAGATGAATTCCCAGGCACAGACCACAGCAGCTGGCTCTTTGCTGCTCCTTAAGCCACACGGAGAGATTGCCCATCTGTAGGGCGTGCCCCGAGGTTGGGTGGCAGTAATTCAGTGCTCTTTCTCCTGCTCACTGCTGTCCAGCAGGGATCTGCACCACTGCCTGCTTGACAACCCACATCCAGGTGGATGCTACCAGATGCTGCCTGGCTAGAGTTCCAGGTGCTGCCCATGTGCACCCCAGAGCACCCTGGTGTGCCAATCCAGCTCAGGTTAAGTGGATCCATTCCTGGTTTTATCCTCTAAATGGACAGGAAGCCCTGGCCCTGCTGGTGTTCGGTGTTGTTTTGTTGGAGCTTGTTGCCTATCACCTTATGGAATGTGCTGTGTTATTCATCAGGGAGATTAAAAACTGGAGGAGCCATTGTTGGTCCTGTTTAAACTCTCTGTTCCTGCGACACTGAAAGGAGTGGTCATTACCTGTCTCCTCTTTCAGGGTAGATCCAATTTGCTGGGATGAATATTTCCCAGGAAGCTCCTGTAGGACTCCTCAGGGCCAGGATGATTTATTTATAGGAATGACCTCACTGCCACTTTGAAGACTGTCTGCTGACATCTGTGCACTGTAGAGTGAGGATCTGTGGCAAGAATTTCCCTGTATTTCTAGTTTCCTTTCCAATTTGAAAGAGTTTTTGCAGCGTGCTGTACTGTTTGTTGAACTCCAGAGCAAACCACTGGCCGGTCACAGCTGAGATCTGTTCCTGGCTCACTCAGCCCACGTGCTTGTTTTCCATGCCCATATTTTCCCCGTTCCCTCCCCAGATCCGAAGCCCAGCACGGCTGACCTGCTGCATGGAGCAGCACTGCTGTGTTTTCCTGCAGGCTGCTTCAGGTCATCCACAGCATCCCACAAACCCCCAAAAGACATACCCCTCGTGCTGTGTTTGAAGTGTTTTCACCCATTAGGCTGGAAATGTCCCCAGGGTCACCCATCGCTACCCAAACCTGCTCTGAGTGAGCCGCATCACTAAAGTGGAGGTGCCTGATCCATGGGCTTGGCCACGCAGAGCTCCGGGCACGTTCCTGATGAGCAGGAATCCCTGCGCTTCCCGGGGCAATGTGACTGTCCCTTTTGTGTCCTGTTTGTGAACAGCCAGGCTGGGCTCGCCCAGAAGGGTTTTGTTTTTTGTACCCGCGGTGCGCCGGGCTGTGAAGGGCTTTAAATAGCTCCTGACAATTATTTTAGGATTTTGAACAGCGAAAGAGCTAGTAAATGTCTTTGGAAAAGGTCTGATTGATGCGGAGGGAGAGGAGGGAGGCGTGGACGCAGCGGGATGCACGGCATGCCGTGTGCTGGGGATGTGCAGTGAAATGACTTCTCTGACCACTGCTGTGTGTTTGGGAAAGGCAAACTTATGCTGAGGCCGTTGAGCTATTTCTCCAGCTTGGGATCTTTGTTAGTTATCACTTTATGTGGGCAAGAGCCGAGAGAGAAACAAATTACCCTAAAACCCATCACTGAGTTTTTACCACGGCAGGGATTATAATTTGGCAACCGATGCTCGCCTTCCTTCTCGGTAATCTCCGCGGCATCAGAAGTCCCCAGGCATCTGACAGACACGGCACATCTCCCTGAGACCCTGCACTGACCCCTTCTGTCCAGGCTGAGCCTCCCAAATTCCACAGGCAGCCCCTGAACAGTCCTTGCATCAAGCCTGCCCCTCACTGGGCACACCAGAAATCCAGCCCAGCGCTGCTTCAGCAGGGAACCACAACAAAATGTTAAAATCCCTCACGGAAGGACAGGAGATCCAAGCAGATGCCACGTTTCAAGCTGCAGCTTGACGTGGCTGCAGAGAAACACTAAGCACGAGGCAGGGGATGGTGGATCCCGTTGGTTCCATGTGGGAATAAACACACTCCTGCCTGGCACAGCCGACCTCTTAACAAGCTTCTGGCTTCATGCAGGGAAAACAGTGACCTCAGCAAAGCAAAAGCCTTAAATATGTTCCAGGAAACAAGTGTTTGTTACTCATAGGGGGAGAAAATGGGACAGCTGAGGGAGAGCAGGGCAGGAGGATGTCGGGTGGCAGGGAGGCTTTGGGGATGTGATGGCAGGTGGCACAGATGCCACATGGAGCTGCAGGGAGGGCTGGACTCCGACCTGGAAATCATGTGGCCTGTGCTGATGCTGCCAGTCAGTGGGGCTGCCAGCTGGGGGAACATGGAGCTCCAGCCTTCGCTGGTTTATGGGGTGTTTATTTACAGCCTTCCCCTGATCCAGGCTTTTCCCCAGCCTGATTTCCCAAGGAGCTCCCACTGGCTGCAGGTCACTGGGCTCACTGCTCAGGCTGTGGGGTGTGCTGCCCACCTCACGTGGCTGATGGACAGGGAGATGCTCAAACCACGTGCAGTTCACAGAGGTTTTGTGAACACCAGTGGTGGGGGAAGTGACTGTCACTGCTCACCCAGGGATGGATCCATCCCGAGCAGCAGCCTCTCCCAGCTCCAGAGCAGAGCATGTGGAAGAGCAAACAATGGCATTTGTGTGACCACCACCAGCACTGTCTATAAGCCAAACCCCAGCTGCTGCCCATTTGTGTGGGCACCACAGATCCCTCTTGAGCACAGACCCCAAAAATCCACGAGGACCATGCAGTCATTCCTCACTGCAGCTGCCTTGTTAGGGGTTGGTACCTCTGGATCGCAGTCACTTGGAAACTGGCTGCTGTCTGAGGGACAAAATATCTCACAGCCAAGCCCAAATTTTGTGAAGTGACAAGGACTTGTCCTGGTTTTGTCCCCCCTCTCCCCACTCTGTTCCTGCAGGACTGTGTTGGTCACCTGAGCCGTTTAATGCTGTGTAATCTGCTTTGGATCACGGGCTCTGATGAATGCTTCATCCCATCCACAGGTTTCCAGATGATAAAGGATCTGTCTCAGAAAGGTCCCCTTGATTTATTTCCAGGTACTACATATTCTGCAGCAGAAGCTGAGATGGTCCATGACCTCTAAGACATTTGAGTAAGAAATGACAGCGATGTTCCATTTAGATGAGGCAGATATTGGCAGCTGGGCTGGAAACTCTCTGAAAATGAGGTGGACTAAACAGTTAATAACTTTTAAAGTGTCATAACGATGAAAAGATTATTAAATCCTGAAGAGATGGGACCAGGTCTTGACCCTTATCTTGGGTTAATTGTCTTCTCTGGACACAGTCCAGGACCTGGTGTTTTTCACAGGGTTG
Source organism: Pyrocephalus nanus (assembly GCA_038380795.1). NCBI lineage: Eukaryota > Metazoa > Chordata > Aves > Passeriformes > Tyrannidae > Pyrocephalus > Pyrocephalus nanus. The sequence continues at coordinate 3,627,250 of CM076268.1, forward strand.
TTCAAATGGTTTATACTCGAGCAAAGAGAAAAAAACTACTGAGCTTCAGTTTGGACCAGGGGTAGGAGTTATCTGACAAGCTATAATTTGGAATCTCTGAAGTCTAGGAGAGAGCAGTCCTTTTAAAGTATCAAACTGGTGGCAATTCCAAGCTGGGACATCATGAGCCGTTAGGGAATGGAAATTCAGTCATGCAAAACAGCTAAACATATCAGCTGCTAAAAGAGAGCCTGTTTCGTGGAAGAAAATAGGGAGGCTGGAGCCTACAAATGTGTCCCATTTACACAAAGCAAAGGTTAACCCCTGGTTGGAAGAATCCCTAAAATCCTACCCTGCTCCAGATCTTCCCAATGTGTCTGTGTGGTTAAAGGTTAAACCCTGAAACCCTTTGTCAAGTGACTCCTTTAAATCTGGTAAACTGGACTTAGAACCTGCCTTTAAGCTCTTCATCAGAGGTCAGATTCCAGACTATTTCTGACAATTAATGCTAAAATATGTGACTTAGGAAAATTTTTATTACCAAAAATCTGAAAGCAGACTTTCCCCCCCCCCAGTTTGATTCACAGAAAATAAAGTGTTAAGTGTGGCCTTGACCACCCACGTTAACTGATGGGGTAAACAAGGGAAGATTATCTGATTTACCAGGGGTTGTCACGACCTACCACAAGCTTTGTTTGAGCATTTTGCTTTTCACACTTCGTAATTTTGTGTTTTTTCCTCACAAAGCCATATCTGTACTTAAGAAAACAGAAGCACAAAGGCACCCAAACACAAATGTGAGCATAGCACAGGATGTGCTCACACAAATGTGAGTGTAGCACCCCCTCCTCAACAAACCACAGTTCCCAGGTTCACCCAGCTTTATAAACTCTGCTCATTTCAAGTCTACGTGGGGTTTCCAGTGGGTTTCTCACCTATAGACGGAAGAGAGGAGGATTTTCATCCTTGTAACAAATATTCATTATTTTAGCTTCTGGTCACAACAAACACTTATCTAGTATTTTTTCATAAATTCTGAATTTTTTTTTTTTTTTGTGTGCCAAACCTCATGTTTCTTCCCCTGTGCTGATTTTTCATGCCTGTGCATGAATCATTTTAATCTTTCCCTAAAGAGTCTAGGGAATTAGACGAACGAGGCAAATTAATAACCTGCTGTAGCCGTGAGACCTCTTACACTTCACTTGCCAAGTACAGCACACTACCCTTAACTCAGAGGTCCAGGACCAGTTATTAATGCACAGATTTTTTGCCATCCTCGTTGCTGGGTGGCTGCTGCCCACCAGGATGCTGTCAGCTGGAGCATGCCTGGCTGGGAAAAGCCACAGGGATTTGGTGAATTTGGAGGCTCTGCTGTGGCTCAGGCATCCAGGTGTGTCGGCTGCTCTGAATCCCTGCCAGGGAAATGCACTTTATAGCTGGAGATTCTATCACAGGCCATTGTAACTCGACAACAATGAAGCAATTAGAGCTTGGACCTGAGCCTGCAGCGCTTGGGAATGTGACCCTGATGGGCCTCACCTTTATGGGGACTAACAGCAAGGTTTGGTTCCTTCTGCTGTGGCTTTATCCATCAGTCTCAAAGTGACTTACCCTCCCACAGACTTGGTATAAGGTTTGCTTGGGGCTGTGCACCCTTCTCTGAGGTTCTGACGTCTTTCCCATCACCAGGCAGATGGAGATCAGGGGGTTACCCCACCCATTTCCACGACCAGGTCAGTAAAAAGCACACCCAGACTTTGCAGAAGGTTTAGGAGCAGGATTTAGGAGTTCTCTCCGCACTTACAGCCCTTTGGGCTGGGGTGAGGTGGAGAATGAGCAGCTCAGGATGGCAGGATCTGCCTCCAGGAGAAGAGGCCACACACCTGTGAAGGTGCCTGGGCTGTGGTGGGAGGGATTCTGTGTGCTCTGGACAAGCTCACACTCCAGGGCAGGGCTGCAGGATTCTGCTATGGATCTTTGGTTAATATCACATATTAAGCAATCTGAGCAGCGAGCACCTGGCAGAGCTCTTTGGCAGGCAGCCCACGCTCTGGGGAGCATCATTTGCTGACTTCTGCCATGCCCAGCCCCTGCCTGAACCCCCCAGCAGCTCTGGGAGAGGGACAGAAACCGGGAGGGACTGGCAGGGCAGGCAGCAGGGACCCTCTGGCTGAGCCCACCCCCAGACAGGTTTTCTCTGAGCAGATGGGGACTGGAGTTCCTGTATTTCATCAGTACTATTGCTTTTTCCAGTGAGCATTTTCCTCTGTGGTGGCCCAGGGATGGGGTGCAGAGGGAACACCAGGGAAGGCTGTGCTCTGGCAGGCAGCTGCTTTTGCTGTCCAAGGCAAGGAACACTAAGAGAGAGGGGAATGCACAGATCCAGATGAGATTTGTCTTTTGCCAGTGGCCTCCTTGCAAAGTGCACCTGTGCCTGCCTGGAACAGTTTTAAAGAGAAACAGTTGTGGGAGGTGGGACAGAGCAGGGGCTCCCATCTGCCCCTCTCAGGGTGGTCTCAGAGAACTTGAAGGCTCCTGGCCATAGGAGTGATGATGTCCTGACTCCCCCAGTTCTCTGCTGGCACAGGATGTGGAGGCAGACTCCTTGGAAACCTGGAGATGGCAATGCAGTGATTGCCATGGAGCACCTGCTGGGAAGTGGTGACCTTGGCTGTGGTTTAGTCAGACCCCAAAGGTTCACCCATCCAGCTTGGAGACAGAAGCATTTGTCTCACCAGGGAGAGTAATTTCTGTGCATTCTTTAATCTGGAAACCTCCCCTTTGTTAGGGAGAATGGATCCAAGCACCTATGAGCATCCTGGAGAGGGAGCAGACTGGATCACTGTCTGGCAGGTTTGGGGACTGAATGCCTTCCCAAGTTCCTTTATAGGTGGAATTTTCTGGTTGTTTATGTCAATTTTGCCATGTGTAATCTGTTTGGCTTGCATGGAGGAGCAGCAGGACACTAATTAATTAATGATCACAGGAGTGACTCACTTTCCTTGTGCCCTCCTGTGGCACCTTCTTTGTCACAGTAGGAAGCAGGAGCACAGATCCTGTTCCAGGCTGCTCTGGCCTGTCTCCTAGGGAAGGAGGTCAGCAAAATAGGAATTTACAGTGGCCCTGCAGCGTTTGTCACTTGCCCAGTGTCACCACAGAAGAAGCAGCGTGGTGTGAGTGTGCTGAACAGCCACTCTGTTCCTGAGGAAAGCTGGGAATGTTGAGGTTTTCATATCATTGGGACTGATGCTGCCTGTTTAAATGAAGAGGGCAATAGCTCTGTAATTAGTGTGACTTCCTGAATAAAAAGGAAGCTGCTTGCCCTGGTCCCAGGGCAGGAAGGCTCCTACACCAGGGAAGTTCCAACATCACCACTGCTTCCCCCAAAAGTCCTGTAGAAGCTCCATAGCTGGTACAAATCCACATGCAGGAATCCCTGAGGGTGGGAAATCCTGCCAGGGTTAAAATTCTGCCCCCACCCACAAGCTGTGGTGTAGTGAGAACACAGAACTCACATCTCATTTGGGATAAAATAAAATTAATCCTGATTTGGCTTCCTGGTCCGGAACAGGAGAGAGAAGTGATGCTGGAGGGGGTGGGGGGAGAAGCTGGAACACCACCACGCAGGGGTCAGATTATTTGCAGATGGGCAACAAGTTATTTGTCATGGGCAGATCCCTTCCCTCAGAGATTATCCCAGCTGCCCGTCATCAGACAGGGCTGAATTCCCCATTCCCAGACAAGGCTTGGTCATATCCTCTTATGACAGCTTAGAGTCTGTCATTACTGTCATTACTGCTCATTACCAGACTGACAGGGGATGGCAGGGCCTGTCCCTGCTGCCCTGCCTGCAGCTGACACGATGGATGATGGATGCAGGAGTCAGGAATCCCTGCTGCCATTAGAAACCATTGGAAATCCTTTAGGCAAAAGAGCCTCTGAGCCCCAAATCCACCACCACCACCACCGGTGTGGCTGTGCCAAAATAAAACATACATAAATAAACATACATGTTTATATATATGTATATAAATATTTTTTTTTAACTGAAGGGGAAGATTTCCATGTACTTTAGCATTCTATTAGAAATCTTACAGGGAAAAAAACCCCTCTGAACCCCAAACCCACAACTCTCAATGTCGTTGTGCCAAATAAAGTGTATACGTATATATTATTTTTTCAAATGTTTTTATTTATTTTTTTTTAATTGAAGGGGGTGATTTCCACATAATTTAGCATTTCAGTAGAAGTCTTACAGGAAAAAAATCTCTGCACCCCAAACCGACAACCCATAATGTCACTGTGCCAAAATAAAACACATACATACACACATACATATATATATATACACATACACATATATTTTTAACTGAAGGGGAAGATTTTCATGTTATAGCCTTGAAAACAGACCGAGGAGGGGCTGACTGAGCCTCTTAGCATTACCCTGGATATTTCTTGTTCATGCTACACTACGTGAATGTAAGATAAAACATCACACAGCTTCCTTTGGCCCCTGACCAGCCAAAGGTTGGAAAATAATCCCTCTTTTTTATGGATGTCTTTATCCATCCAGCACGTGCAGGTTCAGCCAAGAAGGATGCGAGCACTTCAGGGAAATTGATGTCCAGGAAAAGAAAAGCCCCTGTCTTTTTTTCCTAAGGATATTACGGAGAAACTTCAGAGGAACTGGAAGCAGGTAACGCAGCACGGATCTCGGCAACGCATCGAGGTGAAAGCTAAACTGGATGTTTACTTTCCTCCCACTTCCATCTGTGGATCCACAGCTAGGAACAGAGACTCAGCTCCCTATTTGTTTAACGGGAGATGATAGAATATCTCAGGATGCAGCAGCCTATGTTCTGCCAATTCGCAGGATAAACAGACAAAATATTTCCTGGGGTTGATTTGTAAGGAACAGCTGTTCTTTAGGTACCTTTCCCTCCAATTAATTTGATCAGGACTTAAAAAGCCCTCCACAATGTAAATACTCGACAGTGCAAGCAGGCACTGCAGCTGCTCGCTGAGCAAGGCTTGAGTTATGGAAATGGGGAAATTGCTGCTCCACAGGAAGATGGAGTTCAGTATTTCCTCTGGCTTGGGAAGTGTTGTCAGGATGATGGAGAAAAACAGAGCACCCAAGGAAATGGGGACCACGAGGAAGGGCAATTAGTGACTGGCTCCAAGTGCTTGGTATAGAGGCTTAAGGACATTTACACAGGAGCAGGACTCACCTTTAAAAAATATTCTGTGCGAGGAGACAGAGAGAATGTGCCTAAACAGCAAAACACCTTCCTTTAACATTGCTGTGCCATTTTTTTTCTTCATCTCAGTCATCGTTTTTGTGGCCAAGTGCTTTGATTTGTCACCAAATGCAGGTTTTCCATCCATACCAGGTAACCTCTGTTGTCTTTTCAGTCTTGAAACTATGCAGTGTTTTTGAGAGCACTTATTTAAAAAGAGCATTTAAAGTGAAGGTGGTTCCTTGCATGTAACCTCTGAGAGAGCTGTCAGGAGTGCAGCATAAATTAAAGCCTCTCCTACTGACCATTTACTGCAAGGAAGATGGAAAAAACCAGCATGCAGATGATGATGAAAGCCAAGAGCATTTTTCAAAACTCAAGGTCCTCACGCTAATAATAAAAAATTCCTTGTCTCTGCTGGGGGTGACCTTGTAAAAACCAGCTTGCCTGTGTATCTCAAAACATCAGGACTAAATTAGGCCTTCATAATGTGAGTGTAGTCTGAACTAGACTGTTTGTATTCCCTGGAGGGGTCAGTGTGCCGGGGATGTAGCTTGTTTAGCCTAGTTTAGATGCAGTGGAAAGCACCGAGAGGTGTTCAAGTGTGGTGAGCTGCATATGTTGCTTTCTCCTTGCACTCAGAAGACAGGACAGCTCAGAGCAGCTTGGAGGCAAAGTGGCTGCTGGAGAGAGATGGCTGCTGGGTGAGGAGTGAAATACTTCCTTTTAGATGGGAACTGTTGCTCGCAGGACACTTTCCAAAAATGCAGATGGTGTGGTAAATCACAGTTGATTTGCACAAGCCCATGAGTTTCAGCATATTTTTGAGCTACACTACCCAGTTTTCCAGGATGATGAGGAGATGACCTGGACCTGATGGAATGTAAGCCCTGTATTATCACGAGGCATCCTCATCTCTTCAGGGTCCATGTCTGAACCAGCCATGCTGGGCTCCTGGGCTGCCTGGCTTGGCCACTGGCGACCTTAGGAGATCCCACAGAACTTTAGAGAGCAACTTCCAGAGCTTCTGGATAAGTTACAAAAAAAAAAAAAAAAAAAAAGCCCCAAATTCTGTGATAATTTTAATTTTTATCTTAAATGATGTTTTTCTTTTTCTGGCAAGTTTTTGATACTTCTTCTTTCACAGAATTAAGTATTTTAAACTTTGACAGCTGAAGCAGAAAAGAAATAGTGGCCCTTAATCAGCTCTAGTTATAAACTTGGATGAGAAATATCAATTAGATTTTATCATGGCCCTTCCAGTTTTAGGCTGGAAGAAAAAGAAGCCAAAACTGCTCCAGGTTAATGGCTTGTGTTTCTAATCAATAACCTCTTTTATTTCACACAGCCTCACCAGACTTGGGACTTCACGATCTCTAGCCTGTTATCTCTCAAGGAAAAAACAACGACGTGAAACTTTATTTGGGTTTAGGACACTGAGAAGAGGCAGAGTGTGCATGTTTTGGAGACAACCAGTGCAAAATTAGACCATTTATTAGAAAAAGAATAATCAGTGTCAGTCAGACTCTGGTTTCCATCCTTGAAGGGATTCAGACTCAACACTACAAGGTCCTGAGCAATATGATCTGAGCAGGGCTTGTCTAGTCCGTGCTGGACCAGGTGATCCTTGAGGTCGCTTCCAACCCGGTATTCTGTGATTCTGTGACATCTGATACATACCTAACACCAAAACTGTGTAAATCTGTAGCAAACACCTACAAGTAGATAAAAATATTGCAGCCAGAGCTATGGCACAGCCACCTCTGGGATGGGCTACTGCAGCCATGCCTCCAACAGCAATGCCTGAGGAAAATGCATGGAAAGAAAAGGAACATGTAGGTATTCTGCTATGAGAGAAAATGAGCTAAACAGAGCATACCTACCCAGCATGTAACCCAGAACACAGGTGCCAATATTCCTTATTTTTCCTGGCATGTTTTAGGAAGACTGTGATTACCATGGAGGTAAGGACAGCCTGAGGGAGCTCTCAGTGACAGCAAATCTACTCATTCCCCTGTACTAAGCTGGGATATTGATCCAGCAGTGGCCCAGAAAGAAAAGCCTTCTGCATTGTGGAACTGGCAGTCAAAAACATCAGGAAAAAAAAAAGCAAACAAAACCAAAACGTGACCAGTTTGTTTATTTTTAAATAAGGACTTTTAGAAAACGATGTTTGTTTCTGGTCTTTACTTCTAGTTTCTGAACCTTCAGCTTGCACTGAGGTTATATTTAGTCCACACTTTATGCTTTTCTGCGGTGCCTTGAGGATTAGAAATCTACTTTGAAAATAAAACCTCCGAGTCTAACTTAATCACTTGGCTCTGGAGGCAGAAGGTCTAGGACTGGAAGCAAATATTCCAAGACAAACATTAAAATACTGACAGCTGACAGAACAGTGCTTAACTGAGAAGATCGAACAGGACCATATGCCGAGGCAGTCAACAGCTCTAAGGGGAAGTCAAAGTCCAAGGGACTTTTCTCAAGGGGTTCTCAAATAAGATGAGGCTATTTTGATTTTGAGCAACACACCAGCGAGGCTTTATTTGGAATATTCTCTGATGTGAGAGGAAGAGAGCCAAGAAATGAAGATGATGTGCTCTGAGGGAAGCCCAGCTCCACTCGACCCCTTCCCTGAGTGCCCAAGGGCGACGTGAAACCTCTTGAACACTAAACAAGACTTGGAATAAGAGGGTTAAAATTCAAAGCCAGGATGGCAAGATAAGAGAAAGAGAAGCAAAATGGAAGGGCAGAACTTCTGTTTCTTCGGCAGAGCGGTGGGAAAGCGCTAGCCCAAACAGGCATTTTGCTCCATTTTAAAAATAGTCACCCTAATTTGATGCAAGTGATCAGCCCCCTTCATCTGAACAGCTGCCTTCTGCTTCTGACATGTGTGGCCTGGACTCTTAAATACTTCATATCTACTCATCATGCTCTAAATCAGGCCAGCTGTAATCTATATCATCCAGGCCAGTTTGGACAGGGCTTGGAACAACCTGGTCTAGTGGAAGGTGTCCCTGCCCAGGGAAGATGTTGGAAGGAGATGATTTTTAAGGTGCCTTTCAAACCCCTCTATGACTCCATCATCAGTTGTGTAATAAATACCACTAATACAGTCAGTGTAATGTGATTTTTTCTATACTGATCAAATCTGGCTTGTGGTCAAAGGTCCAAATCTGGACTTTCTCCCTTTAAGGGGCCTTGGGTGTCTGCCCAGGCCCCTGGACTGTAAGAGTTGACATGGCAAAGGGATGTACTGTGGGAAATCTTGAGGAACTGGGCTATCTGAAAGCCATATCCAGGAAGAAAAGCACGTGAGATCCCCCCGTGTCAAGGATTTCAAAGGTTCCAACTCCAGCAGAGGAACGTGACCTTTGTGAGACCGAGCAGCTTCACCAACTTCCCATTATTCCAGCAGGAGCTCGGCATTTTGCATAATTTTGTAGAATTGGTTTTATTGATTAAGCTGAATTGCACTGGGCAAACATAAGTCAGTGGCTCGCCCTGTCTGCTGCTGCTGTGCTTGGCCAGTAATGAGATGTACAGACAAATGATTACACATGGATCTGGCTGGCTTATGACATCAATCGTTTACTCCTCAGTTAAATACACTTCTGAATTCTCTAATGCTCAGTCCTTACTCTGACCTCTGCAGAAGATCTAATTCTCTGGAACATTTAAGCAATTTCAGCTGCATAAAACCCAAACATGCAGCCCAAACTGTCCTTTTGTGCTAAAGCCCTGCAAATTCGAAGCTGTCCCTGGACGTGGGCAGCCCCAGAGCTGCCTGCCCTATGCAAGTGGAGGCTTTTGAAGCTTGAACTTTGTTTTCAAAGAGCTCAGGCGAGATGCAGTTGAGACAAGGGGTTGGAAAACTGAAGCAACACGTTCCTGTGTTTCTCAGGGGGGCAAGGATTATTTGGGAGACAACAAATGCGTTTTTTATATAAAAGCAGAAATGTGAGTTACAAAAAGCCTGTTTGGAAGGCTGCTTACCTACCAGACAGCCACGTCAGAGCTGTCAACAGAGAGAGGACAGACAACAAATTAATGACCTCCTGCTGCTCCATGAACGCCTCAGCTTTGCTTCAGCATCTTTTGGTGCAGTGGGAGGGACACAGTGATCCCAGACAATGTTCTAGTGCAATTATTTTATTCTGCTTCTACCCATCACTTTAACTTAACTTACAGGAAAGGAGGCACAGCAGCTTTTGTGAGGCCTGTCACAAGTAAACAATAGTTGCTCAAGGTGCAATCGCTAAATTATTTTCTTTTAGTGGTGGAATAGAAGCAATCAAAGAACTGTCCTTCCAGAAAAGTAATCTAGTTTGAAAATTAATTATTTTTTCTACTCCCCTCATTGTGTCTGTAAATAAGGCAAAGCATTATGAGGTATTCTCCTAGATGTATTTTTGCAAGATTAAAAGTAGATCTAGGATTGAAAGCTACTTTTTTATGCAGTTGATGAAGCTGCCTACTTGTGATGAGGAATGCTGGGAGAAGGTACAGATTTTTTACAGAACACACCCCTTAAATACATTAAATTATATTAATGACAAATTATTAAATTATATTAACTGATACTAAAGTAAAAAGAATTTATGGCCCAGGCTAGGCCTGAATTAAAATAAAAATCTAATGTCCTCCAAAATTCATGACTTCCCAGAAAAACATCCTTTCCACATTTTAATTCCAGTCTTGTGTATTCCTTATCTTCCTGAGTTACCATCCAAGGTCTGCACTAATGGCTTTAAACTATCCCTGATATTCTTTCACTGTCCTGCTGAACCAGGACTGTGGCAATTGGCACCACTCCACGGAGTCTCACTCTCACCTGGTTTGTTTTCTGGTTTTCATTTGAGCCGTCTGTGTTTAATCCCAGATTTGCTCATAAAAGGGATAAGTCTCGATGAATAGGTAAAGGGAAAGGCTTCCGAGACACGGAATGAAAATATCCAGAATCCTTCAGCAGTCTGTCGGTGGATTACGTCAACTCAAAGATAGATTTTGCTCCCTCTGGCTCATCAAATAATCAGATTAGCTGGTACTGATTATGCTCTGCACGATGGGCTGTGTTCTGTAAACCAGACACAGAATGTCCCTCCTCTGTTGCCTCGTGTGCTCCTGGGGAGCCTTATTTATAACAAATCCCATTCTCACTTTCGCTGGCTGCTAATGGCTTTGGCTCGAAGTTGGGGCATATTAATGCCATCTGATAGTGCTGCCTTGCTGCACCTGAAGCAGAAAAATGCCTGAGTTTCGGCCTCTCCGCTCCACAGCCACCGAGTTCAGCATCTGTGACTTTTACACAACGTTTGGGGAGGGGTGATGCTGTTGGGGAGCTCACAAAGGCCAGCAGGCAGAGGAGGGGACCAACCAACCCAGCATCAAAACCAGTGGCTGTGCAATGTGTTGTTTTCATCTCTTCCAGCCTCAGCTGGTGGTGTTGGAGGAGTCAGTGTTATGCTGACCCCACGCTTCATTTCCTGCTGGCAGAAGCATTTTGGAGAGGTCCTGGGGCTTGGTAGCAGTTAAATCTGTCAGCGTTGAGGACAAGAGTGATGCTGGTCATTGCATGGAGGAACCCAGCCTCTTTAGGCCTGACATTTCCACAGAGCAATTAGTTAATGGATTTTACTCCATTTTTATAATGCATTTTTTTCTCAAGTCCTCACAAATGCCTCACATGTCTCTGAAGGGACTCAGGCTTCTGCATCCTTTTATAGCTGTGTTGTGACTTGTCACTGTTGTCCCTCATGACTTTCTTTAAGGAGTGCATTCAAAGACCTCTGTGCATTTTCCCGTTTTATTTTTCTTTTCCCTTTTTTTTTTTAATACCCTGTCTCACATTTTCCTTAGCTCCCTCTCTCTTTTTCTCCTTTCTGTCCTCCCCCCTGCATTCTTTCGCTGTGACAAACCTGCTGATGCATGTTTAGAGTGGCGGCAGCAGCCACGCTGTGCTCACCATCTGGGACAGGCGGATCCCGCAGCCTCATGGAGCCTCCAGATCCATACTGAGTGCACATGCTGGATCACAGCCACCCCATCTTCTCCCACTTTTCCATTTTTCTCCATGTGTGCTGCCTTTCTGTTGGCCGCAGATTCCTTCCCCTGCTCAGTGTCTGCTCAGCTGAGGAAAGTTTCTAAGATTCCCTGATCATATGGCTCAAACTCTTCAGCTGGGAAGCCCTATCCTGATGGATTTACTCTGTCATCCCCCTCCCCTGCTCCACGTGGAACCAGAGAGAAAGCACGCAAAATATGGAGCATGTGGAAGCTTTCAATCCGAGTGCTCCCCACTTTGAACCTTTTTCTTTTTGCTGTTGATATACATTTCAAAGCGAGGAGATAACAACTCAGAAGAGGCTTTTGGCATATTTCTGGACAGTTTTTTTCCAAGCTGTATTTATTTATTCTCTATCTCTCCTAGCTATTTTGTCCCTAAACAATCACACACAGAGTCTGACAGTTTGGAGAGCTGTGAGGGGACTCTTGCTGGACCCACAGACACAGCACTTCTGCTGTAGAACAACAGACTTGTTTAGGCTGGAAAAGCCCTCCAAAATCTTGAAGTTCAACTGTTCCCCCAGCACTGCCAAGGTCATCACTAACCCATGTCACCAATGCCACATCCACATGGCTTTTAAATCCCTCCAGGAATGTGACTCCACCACTGCCCTGGGCAGCTGTGCCAGGGCTTGACAACCCCTTCTATGTAGAAATTTTTCCTCATATCCAACCTAAACCTCCCCTGGAGCAACTTGAGGCCATTTCCTCTTGTCCTGTCACTTGTCATTTGGAAAAAGACTGATGCCCATCTGTCTCCAACCTCTTTTCAGGGAGTTGTAGAGAGCGAGAAGCTCCCCTAGAGCCTCCTTTTCTCCAGGCTGAGCCCCCACAGCTGCCCGTGCCATGGGTTGGGACTAGGTGGCCTTTCAGGTCCTTTCCAACCCAAACCATTCAGTGGTTCCATGATTATGGCTTCTCTGACCTCATCCTCGCCCAGAGAGAGGGGACAATGATCTACCTACAGCTGAACATTTTTTATGTTTCAAACTAAAATGGGAAAAGGAGCCACAAGTATGAGATTTACTGGGTGTGAAGGCTGAGGCTGAATCAGAGAGAGGATGGGAAAAGGGTAACAAATCAGTCAGCCATTTAAAATATCCTGTTCTCAGTATCTCCAACACATGTTTCTCCTTTGGATTTTTGTGCATGTTTGTTCCTCACCTTTCATCTAAGCGTCTCACTTCAGTTGCAAACCTTCCTTGCTCCTGAAAACACAGAATAAAGCAGGATTTGGGGAGGGAGCTGTGCATATTCAAAGTTCAGCCAGTGAGAAATAACCATCTGGTGAGCACGTACATCCCTGCTCCTGGATAAGCCGAGGATGAATCTCCTAATGGGAGCCAGCGCTCTGTCTGAGAGCGAGGAGTTACCAGGGTAAAGAGAATTACATAAGAGCGAGATCTGCACTTAGACATCGCTAACTAGATGTAATCTTTGCACTCAGGCTGAGGTAATTCTGCTGCAGCACCAAAAAAAAAAAAAAAACAAAAAAAAAAAAACAAAAAACCATTCCATGCCAGCAGAAAATAATTCTCTGTCTGGCTTTTTGCTAACCTGAAGCACAATTTTGTTTCACGGAGTTCCTCCCCCCCTTCCCCCAGGTATTGCTCACAAAACCCTCCTGTGAAACGTTTCAACGCCTGCTTTCTAATTATAGCTTTGGGTACCATTTGCTCGGGCATAACCAGGGTGAATCAGAACAGAAACGTCAGGGAGGGTTGAGGGAAAAAGCCTTTTATTGACAGTGAGCAGCAGGACAGAAGAAAACAGGGAGTCCTGTGAGGGAGTGCGGTGCAAAGGGCTCGTGTTTGAACGGAGACGGCGTCAATTTGCCACCGGATTATACCGAAAAAAATCCTGAACTTCTTATAAATTCTTTGCAGAAAAGGAAGGGAATTTCCCAGCCCTCTGCCAGCAAGGCTGACACCTTGGAGGCACAAAGGGCTCCAGCGCTGGTGGGGCAGCTCCAGGCTGACAAGGAGTGAGAAAAAGGGGGGTTTCTTAGCTGGGGTCCACGGATAGTCCTGCAAAATCGCATTGTGAAAACCAAGAACGTTGTTTGGTTTTCATCAAATCTGTGAGGTCTGACAGGGAAATTTGCTGTCAGTTCTTTCTTGTTCTAGAGGAACTAGGAGAAAGGAGATCAGACTCAGGGTGGCTGAGGAAGTTAGAGGAGCAGGGATTTATGACGTTTGAGAAGCGGGGAAAAAAGAAAGCTGGAACACATGCATGTGCAAATGATATTTTTAGCTGTGAGTGAAGGCTGATGGTTCTGCTGTGGGATTATTCTGAGGTGCACAGGGCAGTTGCACAACTCTGTGTGAAGGCACACGATCTCCAAGGCCTGAGTGAATCCAGCTCTGCAAAGGAAAAGTTCCCAAAATAACACATTTAGCTGTCAAATGAGAATGACTGTTCCAAATCCTTTACCAGGGAGTGAAAATTTCTCCTGAAACTGGTGGAATGAAAGGAAAATTTTGGGTGGAACATAGGAAATTAGTACTTGCCTACAACTTTTGCTACCTCTAACAAAAATAGAATTATCTTTCTGACATTTAAAAACCAAAAGGATGATCAAACACCTAGTCTGTGGAGAACTCAGTCATCAAGTCATGTAGATTTTGATTTCTCTCCAAATTAGAAGTCTGAAAGCTCTGATTGGATAAAACACATGTGTAAATATCAATGTTCTAAACCGCTGAAAGGTCATTCCCATTGTATTTTATTGTTTAAGTCTAGAACAAATGGCAAACTCCTGCAAGGAAAACCTGGAGGGAGATGCCATCAGCAGACATAAAATCTTTGGCTTCAAGGAATAAAGTCACCAACATTAAAAAGGCCTGGTAATTTGGAGATGCAGCCAGGATTCACTTTTAAAAGCGACAGTGGTAAATATTTTCAGATTCAATTTTACCATTTGAATACTATCCAGGGACCTGTTTCACTACTCTGCTTCTGTTCTGCAGGACAACAGTGCAGAGAATTCAAATGACTTGAAATTATAGAATTCTCTGAAAATATTTTTGCAGTTGGTGATGTTTTTGTCTTACCTATGCAACAAAAGCCTCTGAAATAATATGAGTTGAGCTTCATTAAAGCTCTTTTCTGTGTTGTGAAGGTACATTACACACTCCTAATGTGCTGCAGTGCACTGTGTTGTGCCTAAAATATGTTTCCATGATCACCAAATGGTTTTCTAGCAGTTTTAGGAAATATTCTGGAAGAATTTGAAGGGATATTTTCCTCCAAATTACATATTCCTGCCAATTGCAGGGGGGTTGGAACTCCATGATCTTTAGAGTCCTTTCCAACCCAAACCATTCTGTGAGTCTGTGATATTCCCTGTATTTTCAGACCTTGTTATGCAGTCTAATCTATAACAATTATTTCTGGAAATTTCCCATTGTTGTATAGTTGTGGCAGCATTTAGGATTTATCCCAACAGCTCTTCCATCACCTTGCCTGGATGCCAAGAGCAAGGGAAAGATTTTCTGAATGATTTCTAAGCACAGAGATGGGACAATTCCTTCAGACAAGGAATATATAATATTTGTGATTTATCCAAGTCTATCCAAGAAAAAAAAAAAGTAAAGTTGTCTCCCTGATTTCCATAGCTGCATTTTGAGAAATGCACCAACGTTTTTCAGTGGAGTTGGAAAGAGAATTTAGTAAATAACTAGTCTGGGAGAAACAAATCACATTACCCTCCCCATGCAATGGTTCTTGATGTTTATAGGGAACTAATTTAATTGCAAATGAAGACAAATTTCTATTTCAGTCTCCATAAGTAATTACATTTTACTTGTCCTGACTCCAGCTCTAGTTGTTTGTCTGTTGGACAAAGGGATTTTTTTCTAGCACTGCTCTTCTGGAACATCTCAGGTGCTTTTCTTTTATGATGATTGAGCAAGAAGGCATGGATCCAGCTGGTCCAGGATGAGTTTCCTAATGCAACACCAAGCCTGAGGCATTAGTTAACAGAGTCCCCTCCACCATCACCATGTCTGGGAATGGGGAATAAAAGCATGGAAATAAAAAAAGAGCTAAAACATCTGAGAAAGCCTGAAAAAAGAAGTGTGGGGAAAAAACTCAGGTACCACATGGTGTAAAACCCATGAGAGGAAAGCAAGGATATGGGCAAATACACTTTTTCTGTCAGTGAGCCTGCAAGAGCAGCTTGAGGAAGATGCAGACTTGCAGATTTTGAGTAGAAAGCAAAAAAAAAAAAACACAACAAAAACAAAAACAAAAAACCAAAACCAAAACCAAAAACAAAAAAAAAAACCCCAAAACAAAACAAAACAAAAAAAACACACAAACAAAACAAAACAAACAAAAAAAACCAAACTGCAGAGCCATCACGAGGACTAAACCCGAGGGCTGGTGGAGCAGTTGTTGCTGGACTTTTCCTTCCAGAAGAGGAATGGGCTTGCAGTGTGTCGGCTGCTGCTTGGATGAGTCCACCAGGTCAGGGTGGACATCCTGAATTTCAAAGCCCTTACACTCAACGTGCTGAGTAGAGGAAATGTCGACAGTTTATTTCACAGAATCACAGCATCAGTTCAGTTGGAAAAGACCTCTGAGGCCACTGAATACAACACCACTTTATTGACAAGACCGTGGTGCTGAGTGCCACGTCCAGTCTTGCCTTAAACACCTCCAGGGATGGGGACTCCACCAGGGCAGCCCCTTCCAATGTCCAACCACCCTGTGAAGAAATTCCTCCTAATGCCTAACCTAAACAGCCCCTGGCACAGCTAAAGGCTGTGTCCTCCATTTCTTACCAGTGCTCAGGGAAATATTTTGCTATGGAAGAACTGAAGGAATCAACGGGAATCCGGCAAGGGCTGGGAGATGCACAGCCTGGGTGTGAGACCTTCTGTCACGATTTTCACTTTATTTCTCTTTATTCTCCGTATTTATCGTATGCAGGAAAAGTTTCCCGTCAGGTCACTGGATCTCAGGCTACAAGTGACAGGATGAGAGGACATTGTGTTGAGCTGCACCAGGGGAGGTTTAGGTTGGACATTAAGGAAGAATTTCTTGACAGAAAGCATGACTAGACACTGGAAGGGGCTGCCCATGGAGGTGGTGGAGTCACCATCCCTGGCGGTGCTTAAGGATTAAAGACTGGACATGGCTTTTGGTGCCATGGGGGTGTTGGGTCCTGGGTTGGACTCGATGGTCTCAGGGGTCTTTTACAACCGAGTGCATTCTGTTCTTGTGACCAGCTACCACAAAGCAGTGTTCTCCATGCCTGGCCGCGTGCCATCATAAGAGGGTTTTTTTTGAGGGATTATTCCCACGGGAAACGTTTTACGTCCAATATACCACCCACTGCGATGGACGCTGAGCCGAGGCGGGGGGGATGCCCTCGTTCCCTCTGCTAACACGCGTTACCGCGCGTGGCCCGGGTGCACGTCTGGCTCGGGGAGGGCCGGGTGGCGCCGAGGGAAGCGCCGGGATGTGCGGGAAGCGATCGGGAATACCCAGGAATGCCCGGGAATGTCTGGGGAAGGGGCAGCACAGGACCTCACCCCTGAGGGTCCCCGGGGGGACCCGCCCTGAGGGGCCGGCGCGGGCGGCGCCCCCTGGCGGCCGGCGCCCCGCGGCAGCGATGACATCACCGCTCTGCCCAAAGAGCCGCCCGCCGGTTGGCGGAGGGCTGGTGCTGCGCGGCCAATGGGCGGCTGCGCAGGGTGGCAGGCGGCGCTGACGCGCGGCTCGGCCGTGCGGGGGTTTATTTTGCTTTGGGCCGCTCCGGCCGCCGCCATTAGAGCAGCGCGGGCACGGCCTTCCCCCCCCCCCCCCCCCGCCGCGCCGAGTGGGAGCGCCCGCGGCCGCGGCAGCCGCGGCGCCTCGGGAGAGACCATGTCGTGAGCGGGGGGGGGGAAGCGCGGGGAGGGGGGGGGGGCGGCGCGGGGCGCAGGCGGCTCCCGGCGCTGCGAGCGTGTTCCCGAGGGACGGATCCAGCCGGAGAGGTAAAGCCCTTTTGCACGCTCTGCCTTCTTCAGGCGGCGCTGCGGGGCGGGAGGGGGGACGGGGGCGAGCGGAGCCGGCCCCGGCGGGGACCCCCGGGGGAGGCGGCGGGGAGGCGGCCGCGCATCCCGCTGGGAGCCGCGTCCCGCTTGGAAGGGCTGGCGAGGGAGGGCGGCCCGACACCGCCGAGCTGCAGAGCCGGGGAACTCGGGGTTTTCGCCCCGCGGCCGGTGCTCCGGACCCCGGGCTGCGGAGCCTCGGGGTGCCCGGTGAGATCGCGGCCGTGCCGCCCCCCTCCCGGCTGGCTTTGATTCCCTTCGGGATGTGCCCGTGTGGATGTGCGCGCCCCGCGGCGGGGAGCAGGTGATGGGAGCGATGGGCTGTGGATTTCGGGCGGCAGAACTTCCATGGTGTCGCTCGCCCTGGAAGTGTCCAGGGCCGGGTTGGAGCAGCCTGGGCTAGTGGAAGGTGTCCCTGCCCGTGGCAGGGGGTGGGACTGGGTGGGCTTTGAGGTCCCGTCCAACCCAAACCGCTCCGCGATTCATCTTGTGGTTCTGTGGTCGCGCATTGTCAGGAGGAAAGAACCGTGCGGGAAGTGTTTCGGAATTGAGCCCGTGTTTGTGAACCGGAGTTTAAACAAAAATCGGAAAAGTTGGATTAAGGAGCGAGGCGAAGCTCGGTAATCCGCGCTCCCCAGCGCCCTTCTGTCTGCCCTCCCAGCCCCGGACTGCAGCAGCTCCCCGGCAGGAGGAGATAAACTCGTCTGCGGAGGTCAGGGAAGTGTCTGTGAGCCCTCTGGATGTGCCTGTGAATCCTCCCTCGGCGGTGACAGGGGTCATTCCTCCCAGCCCTCGGTCACCCGTGCCCACAGCAGGCACGGCTCCCTCGGGAGCAGCGGGTGGGAGAAGGGATGGGGTGCGATCCATCCCGGTGTCCTGCACGGCCCGGCTGCTGAGAACTTTCTGCTGCCACGAGGACTTTTCAGCCACGGCAATAATGACAACTTTTTCTGGAATTCTTGGGGGTGGGTGTAGTAAACAAACGCTGTTTTTTAGCCGGGCTTTGTGCTGTGCCTGAACAGTCTCTGCTCACCAGCTGCTGCTGTGTCACAAGTGGTGGGGCTGCCATGTGAGTCCAGGGCATTGATACCTTTGTTGATGCAAAAATTGAAAGGTGAGATGTGTTCTGTGTGGCAGCTCCCTCCTTTCTCTTCTTAAGGCTCATTCTGGTGCGAGCAGAAGAACCTTTAAGCAGTAGTTCAGGAGAGATCTGTTGTACTTAGTTTTGGTTTTCCTTCTGCTTGTCTGGTCTTTGGTGGCTGCCAAGAACTTTGTGAAGCTCATTTCTTTCTTTTCCCCCCCTTTTTTTTAGTGGTTACTCAGAGAGGGGGAAACAGGTGAGAGCAGCAGGAGCTGTTCTGGAGCTTTTTTATTGGCCTCCTTCCAAAGGCCAGGCTGAGTTGGTGTCTCAGCATGTGGAGTCTGGCATGGCACGTATAAAAGATCACCTCTGGTTTAAGTCTGTCACAGCATTCAAAGGGAATAGAGCTTTTTAGATGCATTGTGTTTCATGGGATTTGTGAAGCTCTTAATTATGTGGTGTAATTCTCTTGGAGGAAAAAGAAATGACTACCTTTACTTTTCCTTACGCTGCTTAAGCGACGACGGGCAGGTTGGGGTGACCAGCGAGGCCATAATCTGTTCTTCTGCAGTTGTGTCCATTTGCATTTGCTCTCAGAAGTGTAATTACAAATATTAATTTAATTGGAATGCTGAGCGACATAAAAGCATCGACGGGATTCATCACAGAAGCATGGCTTTAATTGGAGACTAGTTAAGAGTGCAGAATTGGTCAGGGGAACGTTTTCAGTCTTAGTTAGCCTTGTGTGTGACCCCTCTAATTCGTGTTGTTGGACATATGAATTCCTCAGGGACGGGAATTCCCACCCATCTTTGGTGCCCTTTGCAAGAGGGATCTGTAAATAAGTCAGAGGTGTAAGTACGAAATACTTTGCTGATTGAACGGTTGGTTATTTTTAATACAGTCAACCAAATAATCAAATGTTCTCTCAGGCACCCTTAAGTGAGATTTACTGGCTCCTTCATGTGGTATTAACTTGGTGTCAATGTTTCTCTTTCCAGCTTCCCTTTGCCTTATCAGTTGTGCACTCAGACTGTGCACAACTCCAGATCAATACATTCTTTATCATGATGTGCTCCCTACTAATCACAGCAGAGCATTTAAACTGCTGCTGCCAGTTCTCTTTGTAATCTCATTCCCCTTCCTCCCTCCCCCCCCCCAAAATTTGAAGTCTGGATTATTTTGGGCTATTCAAAATTGATGTCAACAAGTAATCCTCATTTTAACTGCGTGAGTTATGATGCACATTCTCCTGGTACTAAAATGGAACTAAAGTTTAGTTCCATTGGCAGCTGAAAATGGCTGGCTTAGCTGTTAACAGAGTTCTTAATTTTTTTTTTATTTTTTTTTCAAGTAGTACTACAAATGAAGGGGAAAATTGGAAAGAGAATTTTCTTTCAACACAGCTGACAAAGAGTTCACCACTTCACTTGTCAAATGGCAGAGCTTGGTAGAATCAGTGAAATAACAGAGATAATTATAACTTTGTAATGTCAATTGAATGGAGGTTGTTATACCTTAAAAAGGAAACGTCTTCTAATTAAGATCTCAAACATTCAGAATTCAGACGCTTTTCTGGTACCTTTTCATAGCATTTCTGTCGTAGCTGCCATTGTTTCATCTTGCAGAGAGTTGTGCCTGTGCTCACTTTTGCACCATCAGCGCCTGGGAGGCAGCTTCTCACACCTCTGTAGTTATTTCTGTTGGGATTTTCTTGAAGTGCAAGATTAATAATGATCTCTGTAGTGTTTACCAATTAATTTACTTTAAAAGAAGGGCTGTAGCACTTCAGTAACAATTTTGAGACCACGTTAATCTATAAACGATATGGATGATTTTGTATTTCCCTCTTTCCTAGCATGGGCAAGTGTTCAGAAGCTCTGTGGTCAAACTGGAGTTGTATCCACCTGGAGTTTTTAAAAACAACTTTTTTTCCTGTGCCTCTGTGCTATATATATTCATGCAGAAACTCATTTTGCTGAAGAGTAGAGAGAGGAGAAAGTGTGGAGGGAGTGGAGCAGGGAATGAGCAAAGTGATGTTTGAAGAGGGAACTGTCTTTAAGAGGAGGCTGACATGGAATGGAGACTTTGGTTCAATAGAGAAGGAAAAGTAGCTTTTTAAAAGGAACATGGGAGGGAAATGTATTGGAAAGAGTGGTAGTGGCTGGTATATGCAGAATATCTTGCCTATGAAGCAGCCAAATTTGCAGCCCTTTTGCATTTTCTACTATACAGGAGATAAGATTAAGTTGGCATTTTCCCCGTTGGTTATTTGAATTTGTCCTGATATAATCTGTTCTGCTTGTTCTTAAAACAAGGATACTGCTGCATAGTTTGGGGTTTTTTGTTGTTATTTCTAGTAAGTGATGTTTTATTTGGGTTACGTTTGCCTTTGCTCCTGCAATCGAATGTGAAGGTTTGAAAATGCTTGCTATAATTCTTTGAGTTTGATTTGACTCAGCATCTAGTTCTGAGTAGCTGGTTTTGGTAAAACAGAAAAAGTTGTGGGTTACTGAGGAGTTTACAGGCACTAAGAAACTTCTGGGAGTTATGATAATGTCTAGATATTGAGGAGCTGGTGTTCCTGAACTGAAGAAAACTCAGAACTGTGATTTATGTGACTCTGGAAAGAAAAATAAACATGAGAGTTGTCTGGTTTGTTTGTTTTTGGTTTGTGTTTTTTTTTCTTTTTAGTGGATTAGAGCTATTTTGATCAATCTCTAGTGGGTTTAAGTTGCACCCACTTTTATAGGACCACTCCTTTGAAAACCATGTGGCCCTTGGTGCAGAGGCAGGTGAATATCTGGGAAGAGAAACAACTGCCATAAATCTCTCAAATGTGTATAATTCCAGCAAAAAAGTGGGGAATTTGCTTTGTGGTGGTGATTGTTGGTTTATGAGAGAATCCTGATTCTTGTGGCCGTGAGGACTGTGAGTGCATTGTGTGAGCCCTGACTTGCACTTCTCTCAGCCTGATGGGCTTGAAAGTATTCCTTGTGTCCCCATTCATCTTCCCAGTATCTAAGCAGGGATTGAGCAGAGACAGCTGGCATATTCATTCCTTGCTTTATCTGAATAGTCCCCTGGAACAGCTTCACTCTGCAGGTCTTACTTTCAAGGAGTGTTGAGTGTATACTCATGTTTTTTAATAGTTCAGCTGCCCTGGTAAGTCAGGAGTACTTTGAATTGTCATTTACACCTTCTGTCAGATGGGCCTGTGGTTTAGCTTTTACCTGCAAAGGCTTCCCCTTGCTGGGTGCCTGTTGAGAAGCTCATTTTTATCTTGCTGAAGGGCTGGGATGGTCTGCTGGACTATTTACTTTTATTTTTGACCTCTGCATTACTGTTTAGCTTGGCAAAGACAAAAATAATTGTCACCTCCTGGCTTTTAAAGGGTTTATTTAAAAAGATTGTTCAGTGTTGCCTCTAGTAGAAAGTTACTCCCACCCTCAGAAACTATTTTTACTGTTTTACTCTGAAACTTTCTAGCAGTGCAGAGTTTCTTGCAGTGGTTAACTCAGGGTTGTTGAATATGTATTAGGAACAAAATAGAAATTACTAATCATAAGGTTTAATAAAAAGTGATTTAAGAAAAGAGAACTGATACTACTCCATCTCTAAAAGGAGTTTAAATTTGTTTTCCATGTGGTATTTGACAGTAGTTCTTTGCGCTGTGTGAAGCAGCAGTGTACAAAGTAGTGGATTTTCTGTGCTGTAATAATAGCATTTTTGCTCCTGTTTTTGAATTTTCCACTCTTTTTAGTACCTTATCTAGTAGCCAATATCTCAGGAAGAGCTGGATAAAAAGAGCATGGCTTGTTCTGCTCACTGGAACTGGGATTGGTCTTTTAAGCGTATGGTCAAATGCATGTACCAAAGACAGCCCTTAACTCTGCCTGAACGTGGCTTGCCATGTATTAGGAATAAACTCCCCAGCAGTGGATGCTGAGTGTGTGTTTCCATGTGTGTTTCCACGTTTCCTTTAGAGGGCAGGTGGTTTTCCTCCACCAAATGGTGACTCTCTGTGTTGTAGCCGTGCTCTAATTTATGGCCAGCCAGCGCTGAGGAGGTCCAGGGGATAATTACTGGAAAATGGACAAGTCTCAGTGTAATGTTCCTGTTGTTGGACAGGTTGAAGTGTTTTAAAGTTTTGATGTCTGACTCCACAGCGTGGTTCCAGTCAGAGCGTGACATCTGGTTTTCCTCCCCTCGTGTGTGAGGACGGCTGAGAGCTAAACAAAAGCGGGCCTCGTGTTTTAGGCACAGTCTAAACACAGATAAACTGTTTTTGTGTTTGACCTCACTTTTTTTACAAAGAAACATCTTGTTCAACTTCTGTACTTTGTCCAAGGCTAATGTCTTTCTAAAAATGAAGTTTTAACAGTTCTGTTTTGTTGTATGTTTGTTACCGTAGCTCTTGAGTCAGTATTCATCTGTTGCTGACTGTTCATGGTCAGATTCATTAAATGCTGCTGGCTGTAGTTATGCAAATGTTCTATCATAGCTCATTATTTTAAGTCACTTTTTGCTTGGTTTTTGATTAGTATTGTGTGGGAGATGTTGTGCATTATGTAACTGTTGATCTGCTTACCCTTGTTTGCCCAAATGGTATTGGTTTCTAAGCAGTCAGTCGTATTTAGCCTGTCCTAATGTGTAGTAACATCTCATCTGGATAGTTACTCACTTCTAATTAAGTTTAAAACAAAACAAAAAAACAACCCTGAGAAAGAAAGAAAGGCTGAACTGGAGGCTGCTGCTACTGGGGTTTTATAGACTGTTTTCAGCAGTTAAGATTTTCTGAGGTTTTAGTCACAAATTTAATAGAGCTGTATGGGGTTTGACCCGTTGGAGATGAGTAACAGATAACATGGAAACGTGTACTTTGCAGTTTACACAGCAGGGTTAACTCTAGTGGGTAAAAGCACAAAAATGCACCGAGGGGTAAACATTAAAATAAAAAAGGACAGCAGAAAGAGTGAATGTTTACTGCTCTCAAATATCTCTTAATTCTGTGTTGTGTTTTTGGCTTTTGCTGAAGAGTCTGTTTACATTAAATTTCAGACCTAATTGTAAAATTCACTGTCAGGCTTGTATTTCAGCTGTCTCAAAAGATCTGTAGCCTCCTGAGCGTTTGGCTTCTTACTGCATAGAACATTTGCAAAATTGGGCATCCTCTTGCATTAAAACTGCATGTAAATTCTCTTGCTTATGAAAAGCCAGCGGTTGAATTGGAAGTGTGAGGAGAATATTGAAAAGAAAGCTGATGCCAAATCAGCATAATTTTTCTGAATGCCAAAAATGCCTAATAAAAAGTAGACTTAAGATGCTTTGAAATGAGATACGACTCCATAAATCAAAATGAAAACAATCTGTTATTAATTGTATGTAAATGAAGCCTGTCAGAATTCACCCAATGAACAGACCTCTGAATGTTTTCAAAAGTTAATACTTATTTTCTCAGACTTTTTTTGGTTAATAGAACTGCGTTTCTTGGAGTGTGTTTCTTTGTGATTTTATCTCAGTGCCCACTTCCGAGAGTAGATAAGAAGTTGTATGGAATAAGGGAGGTCACACCTGAAATTGTTGGCAGCCCAGACTGTGAAAACTGAAGAAAAAGTTAAAACTCATTTAACCTACTAGGCTGTAAACAGCTACTCAGTTATAACTAAAATGTTTTCCATTCTTCTTTTGTTGCTGTAGTTTGTAGATTGTGTTGTGATTTACATGGCAACAATTTGGTCTTTAGGAGAGTTGAGAACTGGATGATGCCTCTCTGGAGACAGCAGCGTTCTCCCTGTTATCCCTGTTAGCAGGAGTGGAGGAGCAGCTCTGGTGCTCAGGAGAGCAGAGGTGATCCCTGTGTGTCTGGAGCAGTGCAGGTGCCGGGATGAGGATGGGGAGGATAATGCATTTTGACAGAAGCCTCCATCTCCCATCACAGCTCTCGTGCCTGTGTTTGGTAGCAAAGGGGTTTCTGCATTTTGCGACTGCTGCAGTGTGAGAGCGGTTCCTCTGCCCGCTCTGCAAACAGCCAGCTGGTGTTCTGGGGAGAAAGGCAAAATTTCCCAAGCAAAAACCCCACCTCGTAGAGCAGCTCACAGAAAATTACTTCAGTGCTCTTTTCCTGAGATAACAGAGTGCTTTCTCCTTTTTGCTGATCTGTTTGGGGCAGAGTCCTTTCATTTTTGAAGAACTGTCCTAACAAGCAAAGCTAACTGTGCTTGCTTGTTAAATTCCTAGCTTCTGTGTATTCAGGCTAATACAGAAAATGCTTCTACACGTGTTACTTTGCAGTAATCTTTCCGATCCTTGTTATAATATATAGATATCGCCCCTCCTGCAAAGCTTCCAGATTCAGTGCTGATCTGATTAGGTTGTCCCATTGACAAGGTCAGTGTTCTTAATTTTATTAAAATTAATTTGCACAGACGACAATGGTGCATATTGTTTGTTCCCTTCAAATTATTGAAGCCCAGGTTCAAGTTTTCTGTTTTTAATATAGTGATCTGTTGAGGCTTATACTGAATTCTGGAGAAAGCTCTCATCCAACAAGAGTGAGTAGTTGAAAGTAGAGTAACTAAGTTTAGTAAGTTAAGAGAAAAAAAAAGTAAAATTCCACCTTGGAAACAATTAGGCAGGGATGTGAGAAAGGTGTTATTCTTGTGCTTATGAACTGATGAGTTAATTGATTCTGCATTTGGTTATAGAGATCTCTGTCTTGCAGAAAAAGATGCTTCTGTTATTTTGTTCCTCTGGAAAGTTGCTTCAGTATTTTTGAAATAAATAAACCAACCTGGCTTTCTTTTTTGGAGCAGCCTGAGAGAGGCAGCTGCGTGTGGGGAAGGAGGATGGATCTTCTTGTCTTTCAGGTGCTGCTGAAGGCTGAAGTTGGCACCTGAGCTTCCTTATTCCTTAAATACAGAAGCGTTAGCTTTGGTCCAGAATTTGTACACGTGAACAAAAAGAGTTTAAGGTGGGGACACTGATTTAATGGGTGTAATTACAGAAGGTTTCAGCCAGCACAGATGCCAGCACCATCCCAGCAAAAAATCCGTAGTGTAGACCAGTCTAAATCAGCATCTGGCTTGTTTACAGGGAAGGGTTTGATCATTTAATGAAGTGGAGCTCCATATTGTTCCTTGTTGGAGCCAAAGGAAAACATTTTCTGGGCACAGTGAATAATTAAATTGAGGGGAGTGTAAAATATACTGTCGTAAAAGTGGTATTTGAGAACTTCATTGTTTCTTCCCAATTTCTGTGAGCCCTTCTACATTTTCCCATGCACCTACAAAGAAGAATAGTGCTAAAAGTTGAAACGAAGCAAAAGACAAATTTCCAATTGTTCCAGGTGACCTGTTCCCACTTTATTTAGTAAAAGGCTGGCCTAAGAAGGTTTTGATTTTTTTGTTTGTTTGTTTGTTCCTTATTTATCAGAGCATATTTGTCTCCTCAGAGTAGTGAGTTACCATACTAGTCTGTCCAGAAGATATTTAGTGCACTGTCTAAACTGATCAACTGGAACTTGTTTGAAGTTCTGTGGGTTTTAATTTCTTGTCAGCTCATGCTTTTTGGACTTTAAAACATGCACCTGCACTTCACAGTCACTGTGTTGCTATTTCTCTGTCAGAGAAGTTACTCCGTGATTCAGCTTCTCCTCTGTGAAGAATCTAAAATAACAAGTTAACTTGAAAACAGGGTCAAAGAAGTAATTGGGAAAAAATGTAATAAGCTTCAAACTGCTCAGCGGCTGGGTGGTGATGCTGTATCATCAGTAAATCACAGGATCATAAAATCATAGAATGGTTTGGGTTGGAAGGACCCAATAAGGACCTTAAAGCTCATCTCGTTCCACCCCCTGCCGTGGGCAGGGACACCTTCCACTATCCCAGGTTGCTCCAAGCCCCGTCCAACCTGGCCTTGGACACTTCCAGGGATGGGGCAGCCACAGCTTCTCTGGGCAAACCTGTGCCAGGGCCTCCCCACCCTCACAGGGAAGAATTGCTTCCTAACATCAAATCTAAACCTGCTCTCTGTGAGTGTGAAGCCATTTTGCCATGTCCTCTCACTACAGTTCCTGATGAAAACAAATTTGGGTGGGTCTGTGGGATGCAGTTGGGGATCAGACCGAGACCTAACAGTAAAAAAACCCCAAAAAAATAATACATGAAAGTGCTGAGTTTCCTTGCCATAGTGGGTGTTGGTAGAGCTGTCAAGGAAGAGAAATTGCATTGCTCCATTGAGCCTTTTTATGTTCTTTACTTCATAATAACCCGAGGCCTCGTGTTAGGAGGTGGTGAGCTCATATCTCAGAGGCTTTCAAAGCTGCAGAGACTCAGCCTCTCTAAGAATTATGTCTGAAAGCATCTGCTCTTTAAGGGGGCACAGAGGATAATTGCAGCTAAAAACCTAATCTTGTGATATATGTGAAAGCTTTGCTGTGGCGCGGGATGTCCTGAGCTGTTTAGTTTGTGAAGTATTTGTTGAGATTGTTTTTGCAGCCAGCTGCTTTCCAGCTTGAGCTGCAGTCTCCTTTCTCAGTCTCAATATCACTCAAACAGATAATGCCTCGTTTCCTTACCCCATCCCAAATGTGTGTTGGGATTTGTCTGAAATGGGAACTATTTAAGGCTTCACAAAGTAGGGCAGGTGACAGACCATTTACAGTTCCAGTACCCATCACATTGCGTATGAGTCTCTTTGGAAGCGTCACCTACTCAAACCATACCAGCTTCTGCTCCAGTAGGAGTTATTCTCAAGCATTGGAATTTTGGGACAGCCGCTTTCTGGTGGTCCTTGGTGGCATAATTTTTGGTGGCAGTGGGCAAGTGCACAGGCAGTTTGTACTGCTTTCTCTTTAGCGGAAAGCATGTTCAACTCCCTCACGTTTCTAACTAGAAAACTTTTAATTCCTCAGAAAACTACTGTTTCTAGAGAGAGTAATTTTATTAAGAAAGTAATTAAAAATCTTATTTTGGGAGTTGGGGGAAAAAAAGCCTTCACCAAACTGAACAGATAAACCTAGCGTCTACTATGCTCATATAGGAGGTGTTTTGGCAAACCTTTAGTTTATCTGTGGAGTAGAGAAACCCTTTTTTCCTTAAAGTTCCCGAAAAGCCTTCTTTATGAAGTCACCTTTAGTAAAATCAAGTTGACTTTGTATTCTCCTGGATACATGTATGTATTTTTCACTTACTTTATTACAGATACAGGGATCCTTGTAGGATCTTGCCCCTTTTTCTCATTCTGCATGGGCATGGGCATCTCTGAGGAATGGTGGAGGGGAAGCAGTAGGAAGCCTGATTGCCTTCTCAGCACATTCCTCAGCCTGGCACAGTTTTGTAACGTATAGGTGGGAGTGAAGTGCTCTGCAGGCTGTTCAGACAAGTGATGTTGGAACCCGAGCTCTATGGGAAAGCTCTCTGTGTGCTCCCGATTGCTCGTCTGTTTTCACGGAGCATAAATATGGATCGCTCCGAAAAGGATAGTCCTGCCCTGCCCCCTGGCCCGGCCATGCGATAGCCCCTCATTCATGAGGCCACCTGATCTGGTGAATAGATCAGCAGAGCTGCTGGAAAAATCCCGTGTGTGTGCCTGGAGTCCTCAGAAGGAGACAGTAGGAATAAGGGTGGCAAATTAGACGTTTGGCTGTGCCTTGTAGGGCAAGGTGTGTGCGAAGGTATTGCCGTGAAGAAGGTGCTAACTCATAAAACATTTAATCATCAGGGAACAGGCATAACTGATTTTTAGTTTGTGTCTAGTTTTGAATTGAATCCTGTTGTGTAACTTCTGAGTTTTTGTTTACTGGGCTCTTGGTGTTCTGTAGGCAGAGAGAGTTGCAATATGGTGAATAAGAAATGACAGTCTGATGTGACAAATTGGTATTTTAATCAGTTTTGCATGCTTAAAACAGCACATCGTTGAGCCTTATATGTTGGGTAACTATTCTGTGGTAAGGGAGGAAATACTGTATGCATTTGCCTGTTTGTCCTTTATCTACCTGCCTCACCCTTTCCCTCTATTATGCTCTCTACACAAAGATTTTTTGCCTTTCCCGTCCTAAGTTGCAGATTGCAGTAAGAATGTTCATGGATATTTTGTTGTGGGCTTGATGTTGCTTGGATGTACTTTCTTTCACTTCAGCAGGTTGGTCACTTGCTTGGTGACTGGTTCTTTATAAATACTGGTTTGTTTTAACCAATCTCTCTTAGTCTCAGCAGGTCATGACTGGGTTTAACCGAGTAAGTTGGGATCAGAATAGGTGTGGCATTTAATAATTAACTTTCTGGTTACTCAGGTCCAGTAGGAAACCTATAATGACTCTGTTTTTATTTTGTTTACAGGAATAGTTATCTGCTTAGTCTCATCCTTCATATTTGGCAATCTGAGGAAAAGGTCTGAGCCAGCATGAAGACAGAATCCCCTCTTCATTAGACAAAAAGTGAGTTGGAAATCTGAATTTGTAGAATGAAAATACCACATTAGCCTGCCAACACACACAGCTTGTGCTTGCTTTCAAGTGGTATTTTCACTTCCTAACACTACTGTTATGGGTGATGTCCAGTCAAGGCCTAGTTACTTGGTTAAGCAGGGGTATAAAATTCTCAAATACATACTTTTTATGTAAACTCCTGCACCCTCCTTTTTGCAAAAGAATTGCTTGCCCACTGTGTAACTGCCCATCTGATACGCTCCTTCCTTCCAAATCTAGTGAGGTCTGTTACAAGACCTTACAGGATCTCTAAACTTTGTGTTCCTTTTCTTGTACTGCTGTATTCATGCTGAGTTTTGTTTTAATAATTTAATATTTGTGGCTTGTTTCTGTAGCTGTGCTGGTCTCTTCTCCAGTGTTCTCAGTGCTTAATGTGTACCTGTTTTCTGAATTTGTTTGGAAGCCTCTGTGCAAATTTGAGGAATCCCACAAATGCGAGACTGAGGGTTTTTTTTATCCTCATTTCTGCACTAGGAAATCCTGAATTCTGCATGCAAAATGCTGTTAAATCCAAGCCTTATCCTTTTCATGGCCGTTGTAATAGTATCAATAAAATAAATTGCCTGTTTGCCCAGCCTGATTTTTGTGTCAGCTGGGTTAAATCTCGCTTTATTTTTGGTTTGAAGCAGCTCCCGTGCAGGCCCTGTGTGTACTAACGGTGTGTTGTGACCCCTCAGCTTTCCGCCCGACGCAGCTCATTTCAAGAAGTGCACGATGACAGAGCGTGGGATTAAATGGGCTTGTGAGTATTGTACCTATGAAAACTGGCCCTCTGCAATCAAATGCACCATGTGTCGTGCCCAGAGGCCCAGTGGAACGATTATCACGGAAGATCCGTTCAAAAGTGGCTCCAGTGACATCGGCAGAGACTGGGATCCCACGAGCACCGAGGGAGGGAGCAGCCCTTTGATATGCCCGGATTCCAGTGCAAGACCAAGGGTTAAATCATCCTACAGCATGGAAAGTGCAAATAAATGGTCGTGCCACATGTGCACGTACTTGAACTGGCCCAGGGCCATCAGGTGCACTCAGTGCTTGTCTCAGCGTAGGACCAGGAGTCCCACGGAGTCCCCTCAGTCTTCGGGGTCGGGGTCCCGGCCCGTCCCCTTCGCCGTCGATCCCTGCGAGGAGTACAATGACAGGAACAAACTGAACACAAGGGCTCAGCACTGGACTTGTTCCGTCTGTACGTACGAAAACTGGGCCAAGGCCAGGAAATGCGTTGTGTGTGACCACCCCAGGCCCAACAACATCGAAGCAATAGAACTGGCAGACACAGAAGAGGCTTCTTCCATCATCAACGAGCAGGACAGGGCTCGGTGGAGGGGGAGCTGTAGTAGTGGAAATAGCCAAAGAAGATCTCCACCCACAACCAAACGTGAATCCGACGTGAAAATGGACTTCCAAAGGATCGAGTTGGCCGGAGCTGTTGGCAGCAAGGAGGAACTTGAAGTTGACTTCAAAAAGCTAAAGCAAATAAAAAATAGAATGAAAAAGACTGACTGGCTGTTCCTAAATGCATGTGTCGGTAAGTTGTTTTCCTGCTGCCTTCTACTGTTTTTGCCTGTGGTTAAAGTATTTTGGGAGAACGAAGAATTCAAACAGGAGCTTGGCATTTGATTTCAAACACGTTTTTTTTTTTAATCTCTGCATTTCCATTTTAAAAAGTAAGCCAAATGTAGAAGTTCCTGAAATAGCACCTGCTGAGAGAGGCTGTGGAGTTCATCCATAATCTGAACAGGGTTAGACGTGTTTCCCAAGTGTGCTTGGACTTTTTTGACCTTTCATAGAAATGGATATCCTTGTAACCAAACCCTGTTGTTCCATGTAATTGTTAAAAGGTGGAAAAATTACAAAGGCCAGTCTACAGAGCACTAATGTATATAGCAATGCAAAAAATGCCATTACTGGGTAATTAAAATTACTCTTCTTTTTGCTATGGCAAGCTATGCTTGTAGAGTCAGCAGCTGCAGCTTGGGAGTATTTGTAAACAGTGCAGAGCTCGCAACAGTACAAGATGCTCTGTCAGATGTTAAAAATAACACCAAAATATGTAGCTCCAAGAAACTGCGTGTGTAATACTGACCTTGAAAGTAATAATGTTGTGTTAATACAGCTACTGTGTTGTAAATGTTTACCAGGCTTTCTGAAAGTATTTCAGCAGTCAACTGCTTCAAAAACACTCAAATACCAGTTTTGTTTTGTATTTTAGCACTTTCCTAAGGAAATTCTGGGTAATTCTCCCAGTGCTGTTAAAGAACAGAGACCTTGTGAGTTAACTTTTGTGCTGTAGCTTCCCAGAAGCAGATACCCTGTGCCCCGGCACACGAGCAGGTTCAGCACTTGAAATACACAACTATTTTTAGAGTAAAACACTTCATATGAAACTCTGGCTCTGCTAGTATGTCTCCTGCTGTTTCTTAATGCTTCACAAAGTCACTGCGTGGTGGTTGTAATTGAAAAGCTGATTTGTGGAGCTGCTTTATTTAATATCTTAGATCAAGTCTTAATGTTTTTATGGGTATCCTGTGTTTGGTTTCTCTGAGATTATAAGCCAGTTAATTTTTGTGTTGTGTGAATAGTTAGACAAGCACATTTCCTTTTGAAAATAGATGTCTCAGTATCTCCAGGTATCTTTAGGTCCTTACGTGCTGGTTTTTTTTTCTTCTGAAATAAAGAAGTTGACGTTCTCTGTCATATTTTGTAAGTTATAAAATACCAAAGATCAGTTGTTGTAGGTCACTCCTGTTCCATGACAATAGTCTCCATCTTGCCTTCTGATAGCAGTTATAATAAATATTAAGGGATTTTTTTTTTCCCTCTGATTTTTGAAAAGTGATTTCTTTTTTCACTCTTGCAGCGTTACTTAAAATATTTCACACTTTCAGATTTAATCCGTGGGAAGGGTTGTGTTCATATTTAAGAACATGGTTTTGTGAGTATTTAGTGTTGCTTGTGACTGTGTGGTCACACCTGAAACTCAAAACTATGTTCATCAAGTTTTGTAAGGCAGTAGTGGTCTGGCTCTTGTTTTAAGAGATGGTGGTGAGAAAACCAAAATGCAGGTGGAGTTGTGTGCTGATTGTTGCTGTTCTGCTGAAAGATTTCATGGATTTTTTTCTCTAACCTAAAAATCCAGCAGCTAAAGCTGTTAATTCTGAAATGGAGGGTGGATAATTTCATTTGGTGTATCCCAGGTGTCATGTTTTTCCAAATACCCCTTATAATAGGAATAACCTTAGGAAGATTGATGGAAGCTCCATGGACTCTTTTGTGGTTGTGTCTGGTTGTCTTGCAGAGTATATTGGAAAGATACACCAATTTAACCAGTGACTTTTAAAGAAATAAGCCAAATTTATGTCACACCAAGGCCACCAACATACTTAAAACAATTTAACTGTCAGTTGGACAATTTTGCCCCAAGTATCTGTTCTAACCATTGAAATCAGCTGCATTATTGTGACTCAGTGGGTTCTGTTCTGTTTGTTTGCCAGCTGGAGCTCTTGGGAGCTTTGAGCTTGAACACTTGTCAGTCCTTAGCCAAACAGAACTATAAAATAGGACAAGTTCATGTTAAATGTAAAGTCATTTTGTGAACACTGATGACCAAGAGTTTGTGTGTTACCCTTCTCCAGCTGACAGATTGTGCCTTGTTAGGATTTGGGAACTTCAGACCACACACTTCCAAGTCTGAGCTGCATCAGTCATGGAAGGTCTGTTTGCTTTGAGTTTGTCTCACGTAGGAGAGATGTTAGCTTTTTAACTTCAACTTTTAAAGTTAACCCTGAAGTTAAAAATAAAGATGAGAGGAGCAGGAGTAGGAGGAATTCTTGGCAGAGTGGTTATTTTCTTTTCTCTTAGAAGATATTATCTGTCAGAAGGTACCGAGGAAAACGTCTGATACTTTAGGACAGCTGTTGGGTTGAACTCCCTCTTCACATCTTGACTGTAGTACAAATTCTTTTTACTAGATTTTATATTTGATGTCAAGTTCCATTAGAAACACTTAGCAGGCTGCTCTTTCCCACATCTGTTCCTTTTAGCTGAAACATGGGGATAGATGTGTATGGTTTGTGGATTTAAGAAGGTGCCTGTATGTGTGGGTTTGTATTTTAGTCTTTCTTCTGTTGAAGACACCCATTATTGCTTTACCCACCTCAGTAAATAAACATGCCATCAAGGCTTGTATTCCTTGCACATCCAGGCTGTACAAAATGTGATGAGTGCAACTCAGCATGAATAGTTTCCTTGATGGCTGGTTTTCTTTCCAAATCGGAAGGATTAGTGGCATTCCCCCATTCCAACTCTGCCACTAAATGTACTTGAACATTTTTTTTTTTTAATTGACTTGTCTTTGAAGCAGTGATGTATCTGCCGAGTGATTCTTTATCAAAAGGATGAGATTTTGAACTGATTCATTTGGTTAAAATTTATTAAAATCCAGGCAGAACAGGTAGTAAGTGGGGCTGCTGGATAACAGGGCCTCCTGCAAATGCCAGTTGGAATTGCAGTGAGGAATTGCAAGGGTTTCTATAGAAAATGTTTTCTACCACAGTGGCCTAGAAGAAGATTAACATGAAGTCCAAGGTGAATGATTTCTTGGGGAAGGGGGTAACTAATGTACATTTAAAGTTAGGCTCTGTTGTCTTTTGTGTAACTCATGGCATCCATGGCAGAGGCTGTCAGAGAGTCTTGGTGGCCTGTGGAGCCTAAAGGAATGTGATGTGCAAGAACCAAGTGTTGCTGTGGGCCTGGTGCAGCTGCTTCCAGCTGGCTGTGGATTTAAGGAGTGCAAGTGGATGAGGATGATTGTGGCTATGAGACCTCTCTAGCAGAGTTCACTTGGGGCCTACACTTCAGAACTCTCTGGAGCTTCCACTCTGCTGGCACTCAGGGCTGGGTTTGACAGTGTTTGCTGCAGAGCACTGCTGGGGATTCTTGGGTAGTGAGTTCAGCTCCTGTGCTTGAACTGTAGCCCAGAGATGAAAAGTAAACTGCATTTCTTCTCCTTTTCCTTTTTCCTCCACCTGTCTCTTGCCTGGTGCAAGAAAAGTGTGCTCTTCTCCTTCAGTTCGGGTCAGTAAGGTGGGCTCTGCTGTCACAGGCCAGACTTCCCTGTGGGGATGGTGCCTCCCAAATCAAGTAGGCACACATTCTTCTTAGCTCTGTGAAAGGAACAACTAAGAGTGTGTTTCTTAAACAAATCCAAAGTATTTAGAGCAATCTGTAATGAATCTTGTTCCGCAGTACATCCATAAAAGGACTGTTAGTTCATTCCTACTATTCCTGCATATGTCTGCTTAGTTTTTCCTTTGTTGACTACTTTATCTCTCTCTCAGGGTTTCTTTTTTCCCCATCAGCTCTCTGAAATAGTGCCAGCTGTGTTACCCACGCCTTCAGAAACCCTGCCCTGTCCAGACACTGGTATGGAGTTGGCTGGGAAGTGTCTGACGCTGCTCTGCAGCTCTGGGAGAGGTGGAGGCACCTCCTGCTCTGTCTCTTCACTGCCTGTGGCTCCTCACTGAGAATTATTATTAATAAAGGCAGCCTGGAGGGAGTGACATAATCAAGGTGCTTTCAGCTGGCACTGCCACCTGAAGTAGTCCTGTCTGCCCATTTCTGTCCTACTGGGATGTTGGAAAGTGAGGCTTGCTTAGGGGATGTTTTTGTGGGGGTGTTTTGTTTGTTGGTTTTGCTGGTTTAGTAAGCCCAGACTGGCTTCCTCATCACATCCATGGTGGAGCTAAACCTCGATGGGGCTGTTTATGCTGTGATAAGGGAGTGGGGAGTGTTAGGGGTGGGAATGAGCTGCTGGAGGAGGGGAAGGGTCATGCACCTTTCCTTGCTGGTGTCAGTCTAGGCTTGAATTGTTTGGGGAAGTACAGCATGAATTACTCATTGAGACGCTGGCCTTGGCTGGATGTGGCAGACAGGGCCTGCTGGGATGGTTTGGAGGGGAAGGGGCCCTGCTGTGAGCTGTACAGCCTGGCCTCCTTCCCTGTTCTTTCACCTGGGTGAGAAATCTTGTTGTATATGTCATCAGTGCCTTATAAATGTGTTCCATCATAAATGCTTGACATTTGGGTGTGTGTGTATGGATCTTTCAGAGCAGGGAGAGAACTCTGTATGCCTTACTCCTTGGTAGAAAAATCTGATTTCCTGAACAACACTTTATTTTGGTCTCTTGACTACTTTTTTTAAATACTCCGTGGTATTTTATGCTAAACATAATTGACTAAATGATAAAGTTTAAACCAGTTGTTTAAATTTGTCTTACAAACATTGGTGGTTAACTTTAAGAATGAAAGGATTTTCCACTGTCCAGCCTTCCTTCAGGGAGCAAGCAGCAAAGGGGTGTGGGTACCTCTGACAGATGGGAGAGGGGATAAGGACATCTTTAAACAGTTGTTCTGTTTGTCTCCTGCTCTATCTTGTAATGACACATTCAAAACATTCTGCATGGACTGTATGTAGGGTATGAGCTGTTTGCATGGAATAAAGAATAGGTAATAGTCATCCATTGGATGGCTTCAGGGTTAAGGTGCATGTCTTCTTGGAAGTATTTGGTTCTTTTTTTAAGGGGATGCAAGTTGCTGGGCGTGAAGAATTATATAAATCTAGTATAGAGGAGGTTCTGTCATTACCTGGAGAGTGATCTGCCTTGGATTGTGTGCTGATACTGGCAAGGGAGGCCCTGGAAATGAAAAAAGAGAAGGAACAGAAGGGTGTGGTTGGAGGCCCATAAAAGTTTTCCAGTCAACCTCTCTCTTTTGACTTGATGTGTCATGCTTTCTTGCAAAGCAGTTCCTCCTCCAGGAGGAGAAATTCTTTTCAGGCTGAAATTATGGGGCACTTGTTACCAGTAAAACTTTCTTTATGGCCACCTGATGTGCCCCTGGTGAAGAGCTGGAAGAGGCTGAGGGCTGACTCAGCTGCAGAGAACGCCACAGCTGGTGTGCTCCAACCACAGCTCCTCTGTACTCTGCATTAAAAGAGCTCTGAGATTCTCAACAGGTGTCAGAATTGGGTTTTAGTGGGTCAGTTGATCAACCTCTCACTTTCTGGCACTTAAACTAATCTCAGGATCAGTCTGTAGAGCAGTAAATCAGAGCATGTATATCATGTAGACTGTTTGCAATTGTATCTGTAGCAGA
This sequence comes from Pyrocephalus nanus, assembly GCA_038380795.1. Classification (NCBI taxonomy): domain Eukaryota; kingdom Metazoa; phylum Chordata; class Aves; order Passeriformes; family Tyrannidae; genus Pyrocephalus; species Pyrocephalus nanus. Next base: position 3,663,297 of record CM076268.1, read on the forward strand.
AGAGAAGCAGCACAGGCCTCTGGTTCTGCGCTGGTCTGTGTTACAGAGGGATCTGTCTCGATTTCTGACTTCTAAAATGTATCATTTGGTAATGTTTGAGAGATTTGCCTTCTATTAGCAAGCAGCTCAAGGAAATGTCCCACATAGAGGCACAGTGACCTCCTTAAGATGAAGTGTTTCCTTTTGCAGTCTACTCTGATGGGAGAACACGTTTTTTACTGTGGCAGGGCTGCCTCCTCCAATCAGAGAAATCCCTGATCCAGGAGGTTGTTCTGCAGAACTGCATCAGTCTGCTTGAAAGAATTTTCCCTGCTTCATTTGCAGGTTGTGCCAGCCAGTGCTCCAGAACTATCAGAAAGATAGTGAAGTAAATAAAGGCTGCTGCTGTAGTATTTTCCTTGGAAACTTTTATATCTGGCTGTTCTGAAGTCACTGGGGCTGTGTGATTAGGGCAAATGGGAATTGGTTTTCTAGATATGCTTGTAAGCTGCATATTTTCCAAGTTTGTTTGACTGCATTAAATCCTCTAAATATTTACATGTTCTAAAGAATAAACTTAATGGCACCTTAAGCTGAATTCTGGGCTTATTTAATATGAACAGAGGCAATATTGGTAAATAAAGAAGGTTTTTAGTAGGATCAGGATGGCACAAATAGTTGTTACTGGGTGATTAATATTTTTAAAATTTAATCTTTTTCAATTGCCTTCTTAATCTCTGCCATCATCTAATGTATACTGAGATTGCAAGTTCCTCGTCTGTGCTATTTGAAAGTGGCAGGACTTTACTAGAAGAAGAAAAAACAGCTACTGGTGCTGTGGAAGTCTTCCAATAAGAGGAAATGCCTGGATTGCAAAATGGGAACACAGTTGAACCTGTAGATGCAGAATTCTGACTTGCAGTCATATTTTCTCATGACTTAGGTGCAGCACTTGGCATTCTGTCCCCTCCCTTAGGATACCAGACTACAGTCACAGTTTTTGCATTAAGCCAAACAAATTTTTTTTTTTTTTTGGGGGGGGAGGGGGCACACAGAGCCTGGTGCATCTTCAGATACAAACACCAAAGGGACATTTGTGGAGTCCCACTTTAAAGGAAAGCTGTGGCTGCCGTGGATGGGGAGTAGGCACTGAGTCATCGGGATGTGTTTGCATTTGTGTAGCTCTGGTGGCTGCCCAGAGCTGTGCCCTCTGAAGGCTTGAGCTGCTGGAAGCTCCTGGGTGCTCTGGGAACAATCTTAAGGCAAATGCCACTCTTCCTTTTGACATTTGAACAGTCTGGGGAATGCTGTGGGTGTTGGAGGGGAATAATCCAGCTGGCAGGGCACGGGATCAGAGGCTGCTTGTGAAAGTAATCAGGCACTTCTGTGTTGGGAAATGTAGTGAGTTATAACATCAGTAAATACTTCTGTAATATTTCTTGTAAACAGTGGTTTGTTAAGCCCTGGTTAAATAGACTTAATGAATTGGAGGCTCTCACTCATCCCACAGAAATCAAAGCCTTTGTGGGAATGTGCCTCCTGTTGTCAAGAAATGAATATTCAGGTCTCATTTTGGAGTGGTGGTACTGAAGTTAGGAATTACAGGCAGGTCTTAGGAGTATTTCACGTATGCAAGTTTACTCTGTAGTTTTGGGGCAAGATTTATGTTTTCTAGCTCAGATTTCTGACAGTTTGCCTGTTATTAGTATATTTTGTGTTCAAAAATATTACTTGGATTGTAGGGACTGGCACTCTAAGCAGGGTGGCACCTGATGAGCTGTCAGGAATTTTCCCTGTTCTTTTGAAGTGGCTACAGTGAAGTAGATATTTGGTAGAACAGATAAAGATAAATGTTGATTTTTTTTTTTTTTTTTTTTTTTTTTATTTTCTTTTTTTTTGCTGTGGCTCAGAGGGGCCAGAGAGGTTTGTGATGCCCACAAGAATATCAGCCCTGCAGCAGTGATGCTCTGGGTGCTTGGGTCAGTGTTTCAGTGCAGGGAAGTACCAGACATCAGTAACCATGCATTTATTATCTCCTTTTTTAAAACAAGGCCTAGAAAATATACAGATTTTACCTGTTTTGAGGTAATAATTGATCTTTAGCTTAAACTTTGTCGGCAAAGTTTAGAAATGCACTTTTAAACTGGCAGCTCGTGTAACAATTTTAGTAATTAATTCTAGGACATGGGGTTTTCAGGAATGTCAAGTATTTCAAGACGTGGGAATACACTTCAGGAACTGGCAGTGCTGCACAGAGCACATGGCACTGATTTGGATCCTTGTTGCAGCTTGTAGTAGTTAATGCTTGACAAAGCCAAACCTCACATGACCACCTCTGCATCAGCCTTAGACCTCCGTATTTGCTGAGATTTGATGAAGAGTGGGATGATAATGAGCAGCTGAGAGTGGGGGACTGGAAGAATAATTACAATTATGAATTTCTCAGGTACTGACTTAAGGCTGTAGTAGCAGGTACTACAGTGTAGGGTGTACTTGGCAGGCTGGCTGGAACTGTTTGATTTGTGTCATTAAAAGATCCTTTTGGGGGATATTAGTTTGAATTTTGAAATCAGTTGGGGATGTTTGGATTGGCCACCTACCGATCTTGTGTGGTCTTTGGTGTGCTTGTTTTGAGTGGTGTGGTGGAAGGGGCAGATGTGGTCACAGGAATCTTTCCTGTGTCAATAAAAGTGGTTAAAATACAAAGGGTTTTGTGGCTATTAGTGTTTAACAAGATGTCTTTCCTAAATTAATACAATTTTATAAAAAATTAAGAGTGTCATAAGATAGCAGAGACTCAGTTCTTCTGTCAAGATTCTTCTTTCCCGGTGCGTTGCTGGGTTTGCCAGAGCTGCAATTTAACTTGTTTTAAGAGGGCAGGTCCCTTTGTTACCTGTGTACACATACACGTCTGCACACACACAAAGAGCCAGTTTGCAGAATTTGCTTGGAATGAAGTATTGCAACAGCCATGGAATTGCTTTATCGGTGGAAAAAATGCGATTGCGTGGAAATAAAGTTCTAATAAAGTCCCACTTGGCACTTCTAACTCTCGGAGAACAAGAGCTAAAATAGGACAGACATAATTCATCTAGGGGGAGTACAGGGGCAGGCACTTACAGAATGAGACAGTAGTGCTGGAGTGGGACAGGAATGCCTTCCTTACAGGAGACAGAAACGTGCATCAGGAAACTAAGAAATTGTATTGTTTTCCTTCTGCCCTGGCCTATTTGGACTTTGGAGTCCCTGGTGAATGGGTAGATGTTGTATGACCGAAATTTGCAGTTGAATTATTGTTCAGGAACTTCTCTGCTTTAGACAACTGTTGAATGAATAATCTACCTTTTTTCTGTAGAGCCTTTCTGAGCACAAAATGTCTTGCACTGAAAATACATTCTACCCCCTGCATTTCTTCTGAAAGCTTTATAATCTCAGCATTCAAAATGATAGACTTTTTTTGGCTGAGCTAAGAATGATTTTCTAAATCCTGGATTAACCAGCAATCCAGCAGTTTGCTTGCTTCTCTGGTAGTAGGTAATTCAGTTTGTTCGGTTTTTTAATTTTGGTAGGGGATCTTTGCTTGTTTGGGATGGGGTGGGTTTTTTTTTTGGGAGGGGAGAGGGGTTTTGTGGTTTGTTTATTTGTTTGTTTTTTGGTTGGTTTTGGTTTTTGCTTGTTTAAGGGTTTTGTGTTGTTTGTTTTGTGGTTTTTTGTTTGTTTTTGGTCTCTTTTTAGTCCTGGATTGGGAGTGAGTGCCCCGATTGAGAAAACTCCTTCCCTTCTGATAAATTTTTGAGTCTTGGTGGACAAATAGGGTGAAGAAAGACTTGGGTCTCAATTTCCAGCCTTATGGCCTTACACTCAGCTGCTGACTCTTTGGAGTTGGGAAGGAGGTTTAGCTGGAGAAAACAGGGGAGAGGGTTTTCTCCTTTGCCAACTGCTCTTAATATGCTGTTCTTGAGCTGCTGCAACATTCAGCATGAGTGGTCTTGATATCGAGCATGGTACAGAAAACAAAGATTCCCAGGGACTCTAGAAGACATTAGGGTCATTCTTTGTGTGTGTGTGTCCCATCTTTATTTAGAAAGTATACACAGTGTATTTAATTTCTCTTTAATTCAGTTTTAGTAGAGTACTCTGAGTGATAACTGTGAGTTCTATTAGTAGCAGAGATGATGAGCTGAAGAGAAAAGCTTGTGCTTTGTACCCTCTTCCAACACTGTTTTAAACCATATTTGGAAAAAACCAAGACTTTTATTCCAAAAACCTGTTAACAAGTCTGTTTATTAGATCCAGTAATTTGTTTTTAAAATAAAATGGAAGATAAAGTAATCAAACTAATCTCTTGTGCTGCGAAGGAATGACTTTCCCTCAGTACTGCTGGTCAGGTGAAATGCTACTGAGTGCATCATTGCTTGTGTTTATCATGGGTTATCAGCACCACTTCTGAGCTGGCTTTGATTTGCTATATCTTCTAATTAGTAAGCATAATAGGAATGGTCTAGGAGATAAGGTGAGTATAAATATTTTGTAGTTGCCTGTTTAAAATAAATAAAAATTGGTGAGTTTCTCAGTATGCGTTTGAGCTTCGCCCGTAACAGAACAGGTGGAGGTAAAATGTGTTAACTGAGGTAGCTTGGTGCAGATTGGCTAAAAGGAACTGTGTTTTGTTGTGTGTGCCCTCAGGAGTCGTGGAAGGTGATTTGGCTGCTGTGGAAGCCTACAAGTCCTCAGGGGGGGACATTGCCCGGCAGCTCTCGGCGGACGAGGTGCGGCTGCTGAACCGCCCGTCCGCCTTCGACGTGGGGTACACGCTGGTCCACCTGGCCATCCGCTTCCAGAGGCAGGACATGCTGGCCATCCTCCTCACAGAGGTGAGTCCCTGCGCCCCTCAGCACGTGGAACAGGCACTTTGTAACTCCGCCTTTGTGTGCAGCCAGCGACACGTGGCTTTTGCTTGTGATTCTGTGAAAAAAATGCCCAAGTTACTGCTTTGTGGCTTGGATTTCTCCTCAAGAAGTGAGTTAGCTTGAAGGCTGTGTGTTGTGGTGGTGCTGAGGATGTTCAGTTTGCTCATTAATGAGCAATCTTGGCACAGGTTCTGACCTTACTGGCAGTGGAAGTGAGCTATTGTGAGGCTTCCTGAGCTCTGGGTGGGGGAGAGGAAATGCTCTGAAAGCAAAACACTGACATCAATGACAGTGTCCTTTTTCTGAGTTTCTTAATGAGTAAAATCTACCTAGTTTCCCTTTCCTGGTTTTCATGGGAGCTTCTCTTCCAGAAAAAAGCAGATTTTTTGCTTTGCAAAATTGCTGCATTTTTTGTGGGGTTTTTTTGGTGTTTTTTTTTTCTTTTTTTTTGCATTTTTTCCCATTCTTTGCCCATTTCATAGACAGTTTGGTTCCTCCTTGTGGTCTTACTGTTTGTAAATTTTTGTACAATCCACCTCCCGGTAATCTGTGCCCTCCTCCATCTTTGCCCTCTTAGTTGGCCTCTAAATAATTATCTTTTTTTGTCTGTTTCCTTCAACTCAGACTTTTGGTTCCTCACCTCATCATAGCTAGATTTTCATTCTGCCTCCTTTCCTGATCCTTAATGCAGTTCTGAAAGCTGATGTTCCTGAGAAAAGTAGCATGCCCACATAAAGATGATGGAATGCTCAGCACTGAGTAATTAAAAAGAGCAGATGAAGCAAGACAAATGCAGCTAAAGCCTTGAGTATATATTTATATACAGCTGATATCAGTGGTTTTGTGCTGCTTACATAACTCTGTATGGATGGTGTTACATGTTGAAAACCAAATTAATTTGCTTAAACACTGTTTTACAGATTCTTCTTGTTTGGTTTTGTTTCAGTGCCCAGAAATACTGACTCAACATCCCATTTGTGAGAATGTTTTGTAGAGTTTGAGCCCCAGTGATACTTTCCTAGGATATGAATGAGTGAAAATGGGGGTCTTAGAGGTGGTTTTTTAATATGCATCTGGTGGCATCTCTGTATCACTTGCCCTGTATCACTGAATGAGTTTCTGCTGCCAGTGGTAATTAGAATGTGGAGAAATTTAACTGTCTTAGCTTGATAGTTTTTGGGAAGATTTTTGTAGGAAACTGTCTTGTGCTGTGGTGATGAAGTTCTTTGTTAAATGTAGACAGGGCTCATGCATGAGATTTGAGATTTCTGTTATTACGAACTCTGGAAGGTCACCTGTTAATTCCCTTCCTCGATTTAAAGATGTTTTTAACCAGCTTTATGTTATCACCTACATGACAAACGAGACATTTCATTAAGAATCACTAAACTTTTAATCCTTCAGGATAGCAGTGTTTACACTTCTCTTGCATTCCTTGCCAACCAAACGCTGTCTGCCGAGTGCTCATCACCGCAAAGTCTTCCCATTCACCTGGAGATAATCCTGAGTGCAGTAACTGTGTTACTTCCCAGGTATCCCAGCATGCAGCCAAGTGCATCCCTGCCATGGTGTGTCCAGAGGTGACGGAACAAATCCGCCGTGAAATTGCTGCCTCTCTTCACCAGCGAAAGGGAGACTTTGCCTGCTATTTTCTGACTGACCTTGTGACGTTTACGTTACCTGCAGGTACTTACAGGATTCCTCTTACTGGTGGAACGTGTTACTGCTTTGTCACCTGGCTGAGAATTGCTTGTTCTGGGTGTATATTTCTGGTGGAGGGGCGTGTGTGTTTTATTTACTAAGTTTTAATAGCTTAGGTCAAATTTAGTGCTTGAATTTGCTTATTCAGTATCTGCACACTTCAAGCTGTACATTGTTCCTGTGAACTGAGCATCTGTTGTCCTATTTAGACACGAGGAAATGGAAAGAAAGTGGTGTATTCTAAGGAAAGGCTGTCTTTAAAGTGAAGATTGGAGCCCAGGCATTTCTGGTCCCTAATACAACTTTTCCCATAGCCATTTTAGCTTTCAGTCCTTTCTGTTGAGGCCCAGAGCTATTCTTTCTTTTTGTACTTGGTTGTAGGAACTATACCACTTTTTGAATACCTTTAAGATATTTTGCAGTCAAGAGAATTTTTGTGTATTAACAAAAAGCTTTTAGAAAACTTTCAATCTTCAGTAGCTCTTTCCTTTAATAGAAATGCTACCAGCAGTAAGAAAATGTGCAGATGGAAACTGCTAATCAGCAGATCTGTTTGTCTTTTTTATAAAGCTTTATAAGGATTGTATTTGGAACCTCCTTGGTTGGGTGTTAGCTCATCTCCTTCTCAAAAAGTCAGGATAGTATGTACCACTTCTACAAACACAGCTACCTGTTTGAGGTGCTGTATTCAGTTGTACTCTGTGGGTCACCTGTGAGAGGAGGATGGTGTGTGTATTCAGTGTCTGGAGACTAAACCTTCGTTGCGTTTTAGGGGAGAGAAGGAAGAGGGGCAACAGAATGATTTGGTGAAACATGAGAAATACTGCTCTCGCCAGAAGTTAGGAATTTGCTCAGTATTTTCGAGAGAGCCATCTTAAAGCTCTGTGCAGCTTTTTGACGTTTAATAGCCATTAAATAATTAAGGAATAACAATAATGTGCTTCAGTGGCAACTCCTGTGCCTAAATGTGGACTTGCAGAAGCCCTGGGGTGTTGGACATCTGAGCAGGACTGGCAAATACCACACTGCAATTAAGAGAGATCTTCATGCCCTTGATGAGCCACTTAGGTCCCAGTCCTTATCCCCCAGAGTGCCTGAAGGGATGCTAGATGTTCCTGTTTAACTACTGTACGTACTTTCTTAACTTACATGTATTAAAGTTTCATGCTTATGCTGAAGCCAGCAAAGTTTCTTTAGTTGCTGCTCTGCCTGGCAACCCTTTAGTGCTTATCCTTACTCAGGCCAGGAGCAAATCTTTATGCTGTAGCACATGTTTGAGTTTTAGAGTGTGTGACAGTGTTTGTTTTAAACGATACAGAAGTCACAAGAGTTTTGCCTGTTACACAGTTTTTTTGCCCCTTTTTTCCCCCTGTTGCTTTTTAAGAAGTAGGGAAGGCATTCAGACGAGTGGAAAGCTATTGCTTAGGAGTGAAGCTGTGCTAAATACAGGGAGGGTTGAAAATAGAAGGACTCTTTTTTTTAAAAAATTTCTCACGTCAGAGTGGTTGTAGTCTTTCTGCTTCAGAGAAATCCCTTCTTACCCCACGTGTGCTGGGATGATCCTTTCTGCATCAAAGGTGTGACAGGGAGGCTGAGATGAAAACCTGCCTCAGCAGCTCTGGGGAGCCTTGGGTCAGGAGTGACAGATCTGAAAGGAACAGCAGCTTTTCAGAGGAGATGTCAGGGCTGACAGGGGGAAAGCTGTTGTGTAAGTTCTCCTGAGCAGCAGCTGGTGTTGTGTCTCTTTTACAGTAACATCAAGTGACTCTCATGCTTGCTTTCTGTTTTTCCAGATATTGAAGACTTACCACCCACAGTCCAGGAGAAGTTATTTGATGAAGTGCTTGACAGAGATGTTCAGAAAGGTAAACGTGCTGAGAGTGGCTGGAATCTCTCCTTGCTTTTCATTAGAGAATGTTCTTGTTACTAAAAATAAAGTACATGTGTGTATATATGTGGCTTTATCCATCAGTGTGTTTTATATAGATTAGATGCTTTCAAATTAAACTTCACCTTGGAATTCATAGAATCACAGAATGGTTTGGGTTGAAAGGGACCTTAAAGATCATCTCATCTGTGGGCTTCCACCAGCCCAGGTTGCTCCAAGCCCCATCCAACCTGGCATTGGACACTTCCAGGGATGGGGCAGCCACAGCTTCTCCGGGCAACCTGTGCCAGGGCCTCCCCACCCTCCCAGCCAAGAATTCCTCCCCAATATCCCATCTAGCCTTGCCCTCTGACAGTGGGAAGCCATTTCCCCTTGTCCTGTCACTGCATGCCCATGTAAAAGTAATTTAGATTTAGCATTTCCAGTCTCTTTACAAGGTAGAGGGAGAATGGAGTCTGTAGAAATCATGTTTGTGGTGTATCTTTGTAGAGCTTTAAAAAAAATGTAAAATTCAACTTTAAGTCACAACCTTTTTGAAGAAAACTGAACAAATCTTTCCATTTCAGTAACAGTCCTCAACCAAATGATGTGGGTGCTTTGTTTAAGGCTGTGGTCTGGTTTGGGGTTTTTTCTTGACACTTATTTCACTTCATCCAGTGTAGTTCACCTGTTTTGTAGTGTGAAGGAAACCTGAGTTTCATTCATGCAAATGCGTAAATTACTGAGCCTGTGGCACTGCTGTGCTGTCGGGATACTCTGAGGGCACCCAGTTAAAGGTGGTTTTTTTCTAAGAGCTGACTGTCGTGTTGCAGAGCTGGAAGAGGAGTCTCCCATCATCAACTGGTCCCTGGAGCTGGGCACGCGCTTGGACAGCCGGTTGTACGCACTTTGGAATCGCACTGCCGGGGATTGCCTGCTCGACTCGGTGCTCCAGGCCACCTGGGGCATCTACGACAAGGACTCTGTGCTGCGCAAGGCTCTGCACGACAGCCTGCACGACTGCTCCCACTGGTGAGTGGGGTTGAGGGCAGCTTTTTTCCCATCTTTTTTTTTTTTTCCCCAATGTTTTAAAAAGCAACGCGACCGCCGCTCCCCGATTTTTTCCCTCCGCGGTTCCGGTTCCCTCCTGTGCCTCAAAAGATGTCGAGTCACTGGGAGTGCAGCTGTACTCCGGATCTCGTACCCTAAATAAGAGAGCACTGGGAACTGGGACATTGTGAACTCAGTGATGGTATGTGATAGTCAGCAAGAGGCATTTTAGAGCAGTAAAATATTTTATACCGTCAGGCATGCGCTGACCACAGTTATTACAGCTGGAATTTCTGTGTGCTTGCAATGTAAATCATGCACATGCCATGCCTGGCTGCTTGGTGGGAGCTTTGCAGAAGATTGTTAGTGGAAGATAGCCTTTTATTCCATGTAAACTTTGCAGTATTTTCATTCCATCTGCTTAGTTACAGCTTGATTTGGGATTGCTCTTTTTGTCCCTGTTCTGTCTGCTAAAATAGTGGCAGTAAAGCACAGAGTGTTGAAATTTAACTAGGGCTGTCATTTGGCCATAAAATTTAATTTATCGTTCTGTAAAACGACTTTTGTTGGTTAACACTGGCAACATTCTTTATTCTGCTGTAGTTTGCCTCTCCTAGAGGGAAAATCCTTCCACTTGGGCACCCAGTGGTGTGTCATGGACTAAGGGAAGAGCTGATAAAGACTGATATTCCCAGTCACAGGGAATCATTTCTTCCATGTTCTTGTAGTCAAGGACAAGAGAAACTGTCAGCACGTGCTGGAGAAAGAGCCTGGCCCTTCCTCTTTGTGCTGTACAGGAAGTCAACAACAAAGGTTAATTTTAGTGGTACCTATAAGTAGCTTTTGCAATCACTGTCCCCAACTGCTGTTTGGAGAAAACTCCCCAAATTATCATCCAGAGCTGGATTTAGTGAAGTTGTGCTTCAGTAGCAATTCTCCCAAGAACCTGCCTCTGAAAGGATCTGTCACTGCTTTGGAGTTGTTTATAGTGGACTGTGCATCCTCGACCATGCAGGAATGTCCCTGGCATCACAAGCAGTTCCCCTGGGGCCAGAACAGAAATTTATGATAGATCAGGTTTTGTTCTTTATGGTAACAAAACCTGTCATGGTACCCAGAAACGTGCTGCAAACTACTGAGCTCTGAACCACAAAATTTCTCCCAAAATGTTGGTGCCAACAGTGGCTGACTTTCTGCTGTATCTAACATGACACTCACTATTCAGGGGCTGTTAAATCTTGCTGAGCTTTTTAGCTTATATTCTATACAGAATTTGGGTTTTACTCTGAATTTACTTAATCTTTATCCTTATTAGAAGCATATTTTTTAACTGGTTCATGTGTTCCTCAATAGGAACAAGTCTTTTGACTTGAAGGAACAAGTCTTTAAAGAACAAGTCGTGTTCCTTTATAGGAACAGGTCTTAGGAATAAGTCTTTCAGCCCAATTCTGTAGTAAATCAATCATCCTGTACATCCTATACTTGCTGTATAGATTCTGTGTGTGAAGGTACAAATGGGAAGTAAAGTCATCCCTGGCTTTAATGAGAGTTGCTGAAGGAATAGGCTCTTAAATGCAATCCCTGCTTAAACTTTTATCTGGTGGAATTATACTTCAAAGCCTTCACAAAGACACTTTAAAATGGGTATTTTTATAGTCAGAGAACACTCATGTAACTCGTTTGGCCTCGTTTTGTTATGTTTGTTTAGATGCTGAACAAAGAAGAATCTATTTACCAGAGACATTCTTGTGTCTGGTACTCAGAAAAAAGCTCAATAGTGAAGTTCCCAGAGGCTCTGGCCTGTGGAATCTTTTCCACTCACCTTTAAATAACTACACTTTTAGTTTACACAGAGTGTGTTCTGATGTCTCCCTTTTTGTACTCCATCATTAGCTTTTGTTGGAGAGTGGGCACATTCCCATAAGTTGCCTTTCAGATTTTTTTTTTTTTAATAGATGCATTTAATTCTTTTCTGTTAACTTGAAAAGTTTGTTGAAATGAGTTCAAAGTGTTGTGTATGTCTGACTAGGCTCAGGGAAGAAACTTCTTCAGGAAAACACTTTCACAGTCAATCTTTGAGGGAATAATTTGGGGTTTCTTTTCTTCCCCCCCCCTTTGTTTTTTTCTTTCTTCCCTTCTGTTTTCTGGGGTTTCTCTCTCACTGTAGTAGTGAGGTTTTTTGTTTGGGTTTTTTTGTTCATTTGTTGTTCATATTTGTGTTTTGTGTTTTGGTTTATGTTCCTTTGGTTTTTTGTTTTGTTTTCTTTCCCTCAGAATCTGATTTAATGTCTCTCAGGGGCCCTGGCAATTAATTCATTTAAGCATAAAATGCTCTGTTAGAGATTTCTGGGGGGAAACACAAAATACCTTATCAGCTGCAGAGATGGAAGCAGTGGGTGCATTTGGATAGAAACTGGAATGTAGATCCAGAAGATTCCTTGTGGATATATTACTGTGAATTAGCACAGACCTGTCCAAATATCCTTCTGAGAGGAATTTTAAGCCATGTGAAGGTTTTAGGTGGGCTCAGGAAAGCCTGGCTGGTGACTGTTCTACACACCAAGGATGGTCACAGCTTCACTGAAAGCACAGGAAAGGTTTGATCCACACACACTCACTGCCTGTCAATTTTCTCAGATCTTAATTAAATGACTTCATTTCAGTGACTTTTTTAATAAGCTGAACTTCAGAATGGTCTCTTTGTCTTCACAGTAAAGGCCATTGTTTAAAAGTTGGCTTAGCACTCTTCCCTAAACCTCTGCCCCTAATGTGAGGTGGTGGCTTTGCCATAGTGCTGTGGTGGGACTGAGTTCAAAATTTGAGAAAGCCAACATCTGCTTTTTAATGTGTGGGTCACTTTTCACTGCAGATGATTAAAAAGGATAAAATATTGTGACTTAACTACCAAACTAAAAAAAAAAATAAAATAGAAATACTGTGACTTAAAACTTTCAGTGTAAATCATATTAATCCCACTTTCTGCATTTGATTCTTATCCACACTACTTTATAATATAAAGCATATAATTCCATATAATGTGAAATTACCATAGCCTTTGTTCCAAAAAATGGTGGAAAACAGATTCCTGCATTTTAACCATGGTCTATTTGAAATTGATACAGTATTACCTTGTAGTTAATTGGCTTGTGATATGGTTAAAAATAGAGAATACCTGTATTTTTTGTGAGAGAAGAATGAGCAGCTCCTCCTTCATGAAATGGAATGTCTTAATTATGTCCCCTGTCCATCAGCACTTAAATAAGCCCAAATAAGACTTTAAAAACAAACTATTCCAAGAAGTATCACACTATCCAGGAGCCTGGTAGGAACTTGGATCATGTTTGCTGCAGGCATTCCAATGCCAAGTGATTTCTTAAATGAGGATTTCCAAATGGAGTCTCCTGAAGATTAAAAACAAAACTATGCTCTCCTTCCACCTTCTCAGACTGGGATAAAGGACTGACAAGGGTTAAATGTTGCTGTCAGGATTATGGTGGCTGAGTAAATATTTTTGCCTTTATCACTCTTTTCTCTCTGTCTTAACCCTGTAGGTTCTACACACGCTGGAAAGAGTGGGAATCGTGGTATTCCCAAAGCTTCGGTTTACATTTCTCGTTGCGGGAGGAGCAGTGGCAGGAGGATTGGGCATTCATACTCTCCCTTGCCAGCCAGGTGAGAGAACTCCCGTGAAAGAGGGCTGACAGAAAAGGATATTTTGATTTCTGACAAGCAGCTTCATGAAATTGAGGTGTTTTTCAGGAATTAAGGGTATTAATATGTGAAGGAAAACGTTGCTCTTAAGCCAGCGATCATCTCAGAGTGTTACTGGGTAAACTCTTCTGCCAGTGTGCAAAGATTCATTTCAAATGATAATTTTTGAGCTTGCTCTTAAGCAATACCAAAAAAAAAAAAGCCTTGTGGTGCCAGAGTGAAGTCTGTGGAATAAACTAATACACAACTGTCTGCCTTAATGTCCTCCTCCAGCTCCTGCAGCACTTTTACCTCCCAAAACACACCTACAAATCTGTCAGCTCACACTTCTGAAACTTCAGCAAGCTGTTATTTTATAACTCCCCTCCAAAATGAGATTTACATTCCTATAAGCTTCCAGCTGTAGGAATATTTTTGGCTCCTCTTCTAAAGTCCAAACATGATTTTGATGCTAATTTCTTGAGCTTTGTTTTGGATGATGTGCCCTTTTCCTATCATCAAAAGGTATTTGCCTCAGCCTGCCCCCAGATGAGTGAATTATTTTTAGACTAAACATTATGGGGAGTTTCACCCCTAGCTGGGGAATGAAGTAAGTTGGATTGAATCTGGGCAATAGGACAAAGAATTATTACTTCTTGTGCAAGCTGAAGTGGTTTTGCTTATTTCCAAAAGTCTACCAGGCTTTTGTTTTTCCTGTCCAAGCAATATCACTCTTAAAAAACATTTTGTATCTCAACTTGGAGACTGTTTTTCAAATCTCCAAGTATGGAATGATAAGTTCTGATTCAAATGACATGTTTCTTTGTGTTTGGTACAGCCTGGAGCAAGTTTGGAGCAGACACACATTTTTGTACTTGCACATATTCTTAGAAGACCAATTATAGTTTATGGAGTAAAATATTACAAGAGTTTTCGAGGAGAAACATTAGGATATACCCGCTTTCAAGGTAAGCCTTTAGTCTTTCAAATTCAATTATAAAAAAAGGTTCAGCTGTAAATTTAAGGGGTGAGTGATAATAAGTTACTGTCTGGGAGAGGATGGAACTCTGTTGTAGGTAAATTTTCATTTCCTATTAAAGAGAACAAAACAATCCCCTCAAAACTTGGTAGTTTTTCATTTTAGAGTGGGCATGGTACCTGTGTCCACGGTAAAAATGTATTCTGAGCTCCACTCAACATACATTTAGTCTGCAATTTATATGGAATATTCTGATTGTGAAAACTTACCAAAAGGTGTGTGGTTTGTACTGCTGCAAGACACAAGAGTTTTAATAAATGGGATTTGAAATGTGGCTGTAAATACTCCTTTTAGACACTGCAGAATTTAGAGTTTCCTGGGGGAGGCTCATAAAGGTTGGGGGCAGAGGGTGTTGGCATTGGCCAGATTTTCCCTGGAGCAACAGCAGGATCTGCTGGGTGTCCTTTGGGAAAGGAGGGCTGTGCCTTGTCACCACAGCAGCCTGGGAGGGGGTTTCTGGAGCAGCCATCAAGAGCAGTGACAAGTAACCACCCCTAAAGCAAGAGGCAAGGGGCATTCAGAGACAGGAAGAGAGATTAAAGTACTGTGGAGATGATACAGTTGAGCTTTTTGTTGTAGCTGATTTAAAATAAAAGAAGTGGCAACTTGAACGTAGAGGCCAAGAGAGAGGAATTGTGTTCATAAATGCTCTACCAGCAGTTACTGTGTGAGGTGTAAGGTTAGGGAACTTAGTTACACTTGTATTACTGGTTGACCAATATTTGGTAAATCTCACTTTCTGCAAAAGTGAATTCCATGATGTACTTTAAAGGAAGTTTTAAACTTCAGAGGGGATTGGGAGCATCTGCACAGGCTCAGAGTAAACAAAACCTGTGTGGAAAGAACTGTGTGTGCTACAGGGGGTTGGGGCATTTGTTTTGCCCAGGGTTCATCTTTCTGGGCTCAAGTATATCTGCTTGATGATGCCCCACTATTTATTTAGAACTTAGTGGAGGACTTCCCAAAGCATTCTTTTTGTGGTTTTTAAAAGAAATAAAATAATTATGATAACTTTGGAAGGAGGCAAACCCGTAATGAATAGAAACCCCCAAGCTGTGGAATTAGTGTTAGAAAACCTGAGAAGCTGTTTTGCTTCTGTGTTTGGGGCAGTAGCAAAACTTTATGTAGGGAAATGAAATACTTCTTTGAAGAGTCTAAAAGTTTGGTGCTCTTTGTAGTTACATGGTATCTTTTATACTTTGGTGTCACATGGATGTGACATCTGACACTTGGGGTCTGTGTTGCTTTTGACTCCAAGGCTCTGTGGTTTGTAAATGTTTTTATGTCCAAGATTGGCCATCGAGGCAGACAAGTGTTACACAGCCTAAATATGCTGAAATTGTTTTCTTGCTCTGTGAACCACAAGGTAACTGGGTGTCTTGGACAACCTTTTACTGGAGACGGGTTTCCAGGAATTTAGGCAGCCAAATATTTGTGACTTGATTTGTTTGCCACCAGCCACATCCATCCATACATAGAAACACACGGCACTGTGAACAGGTGAACTTGGGAGTCCTGTGTCAGATTACCTGGAATTACTTCTATCCCTGTCCAGCCACATTTTTGTGGTTAATGTGTGCTAATTAAAAGTCAGCACAGCTGAGACCCAACAGCCATCGGACTCAGAGCAGCCAAGAAGAATCTTCTGGAAATGGTAACAGGACTGCTCTGGGTTTGTGGGGAGTGCTGGGATGTCCCTGCCTTGCTGGGTAGCCCCCTGCCTGTGTTTAACATCAGATCCACCAAAAAAAAGAGAGAGGAAAGAAAGGCTGTGGTGCAGAAGTGATGGATCGCTGTCCCTGGAAGGGTTCAAGTGTTGGACAGGAATGGGAGCGACCTGGTCTAGTGGAAGATTTCCCTGCCCATGGCAGGGGGTGGAACGAGATGGTCTTTAAGGTCCCTTCCAATCCAAACCATTCTGTGATTGTAGGTTATAATAGAAACGGGGAATTTGGATTTTTTTAAGACTTGCTTAACATCATGGTTCAGTTCGTAGCTCCTTGGAAGGTATTACAACCTTCTTACCATTCCCAAAATAGTCTCCCTGATAGAAAGTTTTTCTCCAGGGATTCCTTGTTCCAGCTTGTCACTCTGGCTGTAACTGCTGTGAATCCCATAAGTGACAACCTCCTTGTTTCCCAGGTTGCAATTGACTGTTAATGCTTCTTTAAATATTGAGGCTTTGACAGTGAAAGATCCCTTTTACTGCTCAGCCCTAAGTGTGCTCCTGCTCTGGCTGCATGTGTTTAGTGGCACCAATACACAGCTTTTAAAATTGATCAGGAAAAGAGGTGACTTGACTGATCATCAGGTCAGGTTGGAGAAACTAAATCCTATGTGGGTGGCTCCCAGGATAGGTGTTAGCCCCTACTCTTTATTTTCCATGCCTTGTGTTCATGTCAACTGTTGTTACACAACCTTCTCACTTTATATCAGAGTGACTTTTATAACTCTTAAGGGCACGAGATATTCTCCCTGGTAATGCCTGAAATTCCTTTCTCGTGGAGCTCATCACATAATGTTGAGAAGGACTGGAAAGTGTGGCACAGCTTTCCGTGGTGGGGAAATGATCAGTGGGGAATTTCTAATGAGACAAAACAACGGGGAAAAAAAACTTCCAAAAAGTTGCTGAATTTTAGTGTAGGGATTATGTTGGGGCAAGCAAATGGATTTCAGTCCTGAAAGGTCACATAGCCATGCTGTGTGTGCATGAAGAACTAATTCCCGGGAATTGAGGCACTATTTCCCTTACTTTTGACCATGTTATTTTCAGTGTAACTTTGAATTTTGACCACATGTTTGGTTCTTTCCCTAAATGGAAAGGCTTGAAACTTTTTGGGTAAGGCTCATCCCTTGTTCTGCACCTTCAGCTGTTGCATTAGAGTGAGATTTAATAATGGGGACAGGAGGAAGAGAGTGCTAAGAAGGTATTAAAAGGATTTGTCCTTAAATCAAGGTGTAAAAACTTGTGTGAATCTTAATCTGAAAGAAACAGAAAGGCATTCAGGTGGCTCTTGATTGCTAATTCAAAAACAGGGGGGGAAAGGGACAATTATTTACTGGTAGCCCCCCGCTAATTTTTACTGCAGCAAAAAAGGTGAGTTCTAAACTCAACTAAAACCTCCAAAGCCACCGCCTGCCTTAGATTCCCGTTTTAGCATTCCCTCTGCATGGATGTTGGAGGAGAAGTGCCTTGTTTTGCTGCAGCAGCTGTACTAGGAGGGGTTGCTATGCTACATGTGCACTTGAGTTTATGTGGGGCTATTTTTAACCTGTCACAAGGTGAGCTGTGCTTTTGCTGAAGTTGTCTTGCAGCAGTGCACACCAGGAATTAAATTCATGTTCCTGGAAGAGAGGGGTTCCAGCTTTATTTTGAGACCTCGAGCAAATTGCTGTATTTATTGCTAAAAATGGTGGGGAGAAAAAAGTGCAGTTCCTCCTAAAATCTGTGACTTCAGGAGTTTGCTGCAGCTGAGCAAAATAGTATCAGCTTTTTGGTGGGTTTTGGGGGTTGTTTTCCTCTCTTGAGGCTGGATATGAATAATTGATGTGGGTTAATTAAATCTGAATACTGTGTATGAGCAGTCCCATTCTCTCTGGGCTGGGTTACATTGGTGCTGAATAACATTTAGTGCAGTAAGTTCTCTTAATAATAACTTTTGTGAGCAGATGGTGGAGTTTTTGATCTGGTAAAAATAGACATCTGACTGTGGATTTCATTTCTGTGATCCAGAATCTGATTTTTTTTTTCTTCACGTGTTTTTTTTTTTTTTTTATTTTATTTTATTTTAAGAAGAGTTACCAAACATAAAACTGCTTTTTTAATCCTGTTCATCGCTGCACTTGTAGATTTTAGGGGTAGGGTAGTGTGGTATGGGTTGTGATAGTAATGGCTTTTATGTCTAAACTTGTAGAGTTGCAAAGATACCTGACTTACATTAATTAATAATAATTAGCTGTATTGAAAACTGTGACCTGTGTCAGTGAAGACCAAACCATGTTTTAAATACTTTTTGATGTTCTTCTGTTACTGTTTAGCCAGAGCTAAAAGGTTTGCATGAAAATCCTTCCCTGTGGAACACCAATTCTTACCCTCTGTTGCAATTTCCCAACAGGTGTGTATTTGCCTTTGTTATGGGAACAGAGTTTTTGTTGGAAAAGTCCTATAGCTCTGGGCTACACGAGGGGCCATTTCTCCGCCCTGGTTGCCATGGAGAACGATGGCTATGGCAATCGAGGGGCTGGTGCTAACTTGAACACTGACGATGATGTTACTGTTACTTTTCTACCCCTGGTGGACAGCGAGAGGAAACTATTGCACATTCACTTCCTTTCTGCTCAAGAGGTAAGGAAGAACCTGTGTGTGTGGCTGTTCTGTTTCATTACTACTGCTCCCTTCCCTGTCATTTGAGGTGATCCTGAAAGGTGTTTCCCCACAAATTTCGTGCTGATTTGCAGCTCTGTAACTTCGTTTGCGCGTTGTGAATCGCAGAACATTAGAATAGAATCACAGAATATCCTGAGTTGGAAGAGACCCACAAGGATTCCTTGAGTCCAACTCCTGCCTCTGCACATGACACCCTAAAATCCCACCATCTGCCTGAGAGTGTCAGATATAAGCACACATAGAACAGGACCCAGAAATAAGGATTCTGTCACTAAAGCAAGACTGAAATCTGCCTTTGGTTTGTTTGGGGTTTTTTCCCCTCAAAAAATGCAGCACAAATAATGCCCCATAGTTACAGCACATTCTACCTTTTATTCTAATGAAACTCAACTTGATTTTTCTTTAATAACTGTGATGAAGACACAGAACCACTTAAGGGTGTTCATGGGAGAAGGGGGGGGGAAACCTGAAGTAATTGCAAAAAGTGGGCATCCTGTAGATACAGGAGAAAAAAATGGGTGTTAAGTCTGGAGAGGGATGTTTCTTCAGCAAGCCACAAAAGAGGAAATGTTTCATGTCAAGAACTCTTTAAGACTCCTAAAAATGTCTTTGTAAAGCCAGAAGGCTCTTTTAGGAAAGGAGGCTGTAACCAGGTGGGGGGTTGGACATCAGGAAGAAGCTCTTCACAGAGAGAGTGATTGGGCATTGGAGTGGGTGGAATCACCATCCCTGGAGGGGTTCACTCAGTGCCGTGGTCTGGGGGACAAGGTGGTGTTGGGTCATGGGTTGGACTCGATGATCTCAGAGGTCTTTTCCAGCCTCGCTGATTCTGTGATTCTGTGGCTTACTCTTGTTATATGTGGTGCCTACAATAACTACCCAGCTGCTCACAAATAACTGAAATACAGGAAGGCTGAACTGGAAATCCAGATGTGAAAAACTGGGATGGGGAGAACAGCTGGAGAGTATTTCCAGAGCCTTCAAACTTTGGTTGTGGGCACAAGTTTGGCTTCTGGAGACTCGGGGTGCAGCGGTGCCATTTGAGTGGGACTTTTGGAATATCCCAGGGGCCTTCCTGGAAGTGCTGGTGGTTCGTGAAGGCTCATCCAGGGCATTTCCCTCTCTCCCCTTCCAGATCGGCAACGAGGAGCAGCAGGAGAAGCTGCTGCGGGAGTGGCTGGACTGCTGCGTGACGGAAGGGGGGGTGCTGGTGGCCATGCAGAAGAGCTCCCGCCGGCGCAACCACCCGCTGGTCACGCAGATGGTGGAGAAGTGGCTCGACCGCTACCGGCAGATCCGGCCCTGCACGTCCCTGTCGGACGGCGAGGAGGACGAGGATGATGACGACGAATGATGGGTGACGAATAAAGTGGAAATGAGCCGCGCAGAGTGTCTGACCCGCCGTTGTGCTGTGGCAGTGGGGTGTGCGGAAACACCCGGGTTCTGGGGGATACGCGCTGGGGAAGGATTCTCTGACAGCAGCACGGAGAGAGGATGGAAGCTCATCCTGCTGCCCGGAGAGAGCGCAGAATGGGCTGGACTCCAGTTTGTATAAAAACACGAAAAAAAAAAGAAACAAAAAACAGCTAATTTTATTATCAAGATGGAAAAAAAAAAACAAAGAAAAAGAAAAACACAAAACCAACCCCATTTTTCTTTCTGACTGACTGTAAATCTGTCTATAAATGTACCGCATGTGGTTGTGTAAGAGGTTGTGTAATAGGAAACGTATACCAGCATCTTAATTATTGCAGAGAAATTTTTCAGCTAAGGGCACTTCTGAAAGCACATGTTCAGCTGGATGTCTCCTCCCTCCGAGATTCTTTTACAGTAGGACTTGGTCTTCTCCATCACCTTTTAGATACTCTGACACATTTCCCTGAAAGGCCCTTTTTCTGTGAAATCTCACTAGTGCCCAGGTCAGATCGTGAGAGGGTTTTTTTTTTGTTGTTGTTGTTTGCACAAAATACCCACAGCAAGTCATAAACAAAAGTACATTCATTATTTTACTAATATTTTAGTTATTGCTGTGCCCATATAATAAAGTCTAAACTCTACGGAACAAACTGGAAGAGAAGCTAAATTTTTCATTGAGTGAAATGATTTTTGTTTCCTGAAAAAGCTTTTTGGGTTTTCCTTTTTTTTTGCCTTTTTTTTTTTTTTTCTTCTGAATAGTTAATAGATTCCTTTCAGTGTAGGTAAGAATATTTATTCAGAGAAGTGACCTAAAAGGTAGGGATTTTATTCCAGTGAGCATACACTAAACAAAACTGTGTGAAATCTGAGAACTCAAACACAGCTTTTGAGAATTTCCTCGTCAGATCTCCCGTCTTGCTGTGATACAAGTTATATATACCATTTTATCATTTATTCTTTGATCACTCAGACATTGCTGCAAAAGAAAAAAAACACCTTTTTAAAGGGTTTCTCCTTGGTCACTAAATCCAGTGAGAATCCACTTGGCAGTTCTAATTAAAAAGAAGAATCTATGCTCAAATTGTTTAAAAGTACTGTTATATATTTCTCAGTATGTAAACCTGGGAATTTCTTGCATGTTGATTGATGTGGCCATACTTAAACTTATGTAAGTTCCTAAGATTGTAAGTTCAGAGTATATTCTCCAGTAGAAATTTTATTATATTTGATAACTTTAGCCATGTAACCTGTAATGGATAAAGTTTATCTAAAAATCTCACTGAAACACTAAAGGTTAATGCCAGTTTCTACGTATACAGTGCAATTCAGGTTGTCTTGAAAAGCACTTTTGATGGTGTGGTGGTTGAATTAAGGAATTTTGCAGTAGATGAAATTGTTTTAATTAGAATTTGGAAAGAAGCCCCATAGCACATATTTTTATGTATTTCAGAGCTATGGAAACCCTGAGGAACTTGCTGCTTTTTCTTCCAAATGCTGCTTAGATGGTGTTGAAACGTGCACAGCTCCTGCAGAAACTTGGTGACGACGCCGAAAGTATAGAAATAATGAAGTACTGTATTAACTTAGCAATTATCCCGTCCCAGATTCCACTGAGGTTTATTATGTCTTTGCCTTTTTTTTGGCCATGAGATCTCTGGCTGGTGCATGCCCAAATTTCCAGGTGAAAAGGGATGCTTCTCTGCCATGTCCGTGTGGGTGACCTGAACTCACTTGGCAAACTGATGATACTGCAGAGGTTCTTCACGAGCGTAGGGTTCAAGTCCCCTTTCTAAATTGGGATTTTTTTCGGGTCCTTCTTCTTACCTTGCAGTGAAATCCTTTTATACCTTGTCTAACTGAGGGCATAAAGCTTTTGTGTCAGGGGAGCTGAATGCAGGGCAAGCTGGGATGAGGATTTCTGTGCCCTGAGCTGGCCTGCACCCTGTGGTGACATGGTTTGTGTCATGGTGTGGTTGTGGATGTCCCAGTTCAGGACTGAGTGTGCCAGCTCTAGAAGAGCAGCTCCTGTAAATTCAGACCAGCTGCCCTGTGCAGCCCACCCTATACTGGACAGAAGGATGAGCATCCTGAGGATGCTGTGCAGTTTTCACCTCCCACGCCCCTGCTTTTGGCAGTGCTGTTCTGTTGAGGGAAGTGGAACTTCCTTGTCACAGGGGGAGAATAACCAGTGTGAAAATCTACCCTGAGCCAAACTGGCCTGGCACTCCTGCCCTCCTCTCCTGTTGCTGTCCACGAGCTGTGGCCTGATGACCCCTGTCCCCCAGCACTTCCCCACATCCAGTGGAATTCCCTGTTCAGTCAGTCCAGCTCTTCCTCAAACGCATTCACCGATATTTATCAAGTCCTGGCCTGAGAGGATGGTCCTGGTACTTTTTGAAGCCCTTGGCTTCCTCGATCATTGTTTGTTCTGATGTGCTGTACAATGGTATGTCCAGGTTCACGTGCTTCACAGGCCCTTTGGGAACTGGTGAAGTGTCTCTCTTTTTTTTTTCCCCCAGAATCAAAGTAATCCAAACCTCATGTACCTGTAGATTAAAGAGCTGCAACCCCCTGCTTGTGCTCGCACCGCAGTCAGTGTGTCAGTGGCTCCTCCAATCACACACTTCAAAGTTTACAGACACTGAGGTTAATCTGCAAACGCTCCCCTGCAGCTTGTTGGCAATTTCTGCTCTCTCAGCCAAGTACATGCATAAAATACTGGGTTTCTCAATGTTACTGTCCTCATACTAAGGCTCACAAGCAGCACACGCTTTCCTAGCACAGAACTTGGCTTCTCCTTGCTACCTCCTTTACAGCTGGTTGGGTTTTTTTGTTTGGTTTATTTTTATTTATGAATTCCTCAGTGAAAAATCCCTGTATTTCTTTTTGGTTTTAATATATTAAAATTTAGTAACTCTGGATTCTTCCAAAGTTCTGCTGCATGGCTTATGGCAAATACTCCCAGTTGTGTTTCCTCCATTAACCATGTCGGTTTGTGTGCGTTTGGAGACCCTTGTTTATTTTCTGCTTCCTCCCCCCACTTTTTGTAGTAATTTCCCTTATTCCCCCCCCCCTTTTTTTTTTTTTTTTAGGTTTTATTTAGTGTTTGACACCTTCAAGCTGCTTGTTTTACACTGCTCTGACATCCGTAGAGTTCTCCCTGGAGAAGGAGGGGATTCTCCCAGGAGAGTCTCCTTTCCCACCTTCCCTTTGAGCAGGGTAACAGCGAAGCAACAGCACAAATCTCCACCAGTAACTGTTTATCTCCCTTTTCTCTGCCCAATAATTTTCCTTTTGAGAGTTGCAGTTTCCTGGTGCTTTGGCATATCCTGATTGTGATGATACTCTTCCTTTTCCACTTCCATGGATCCTCTCTCTCTCTGTGCATTTTCCTGGTGTTCTCGCTGCGGGCACTTGTAACCCTTGGGATTGCTTAATCTCTGCTCCTGTTGAGCTTGTAGCACTTTCATCCTTGGTTTTGGTTGAGAGGGAAGTCTGGGTGTTGCATGAAAACTCCAGCATTTTCTGAGCTCAGCCTCTGCAGAGTCCACTCCTGGCACACGAATTCCTGTGGTGCAGGGAAGCACCAGCACCATCTGGGATGAGGCTCTTATTGAAAATAAAGTACCACAGCTCATTTATTTTTTAAACAACTCCAAACCTTAACATCAATTCAGTGTTTTCATCTTGGGTTTGATGGTCATTTCAGTGCTTCCCAAATACCTCCCCTGTACCTGGCCTGTTTTTATCCTGGTTTCTCATGGATAATTCACTGCTGGGCCGTGCTGAGCACTGACAGAGAGCAGTCACTCCTCTATTACAGGTGACCTCTTTTTTGGACTGCCTGAAGCTGATAGCTAGTTTTCAATTTAATTTAAAGCAAACACAATACAGAGTTTTTTAACTTAGACACTTTTGATTTCAGCTTTTTTTTAGTCCTTTTCCAGACCAAACTCTTTGCCCCATTTAACTCCATGTGTGCAGAACTCAGACACAAGGGGGAAAAAGGGGTGGAAACAAGAACAGGCCTTTTGCCCAGTGAGGCTCAAAGCCACCAGCACCTCTTGAGCACGTTTTTGGGTTTATTCTCTAGTGGTTTGTTAATGCTTCAGTTCTTGAGTATGTACAAAAGCTGTCTTTGTAGCTGAGTGGAAACCAGAGTGATACTTTTCTACAGAGGCCGCTCATCATCATAAGGAGTCTGAGGTGGAAAGGACCTTCCCTTCCCATTGGTTTTAAATACTCACAAAAAGTGTGACCAGACTTACATTTTCTGTACCTTTGGGCACTCTCAGCATCTTCAAGCCCCAGGTTGCAGCGAGAGCTCTTGCCTTCCAGAAATTATAGAAATTTTATCACTTTTTATTGAAAACTGCACTGAACGCTAAATGTCCACCTTTACAATAAACAAATACAGTAACGGTAACACACTAAAACAAAACATACTGATAGCCATTGGTTTCTTTTTTTGTCTGTTTGGGACAGCTCAAGATTTCTTTTTTTTTTTTCCTTTTTTTCTTTTTTTGTCACAGAAACAGGAATGTACCCATACAAAGGCTCAAAACAGGCCATCTTTAAAAACAAAAAGGCGATGATTCACAAAAGACTATGAATATAACATGTAACTAGTTGATACAAATCTAATAGGATTTGTTAAAATCAGTCACATCTAATAACACATCTTGAAGTGTTCTTGTATAAAATATCACGTGAAGAAAAGAAGACTTTTATCAATGTCTAAAAAAGTGGATTTTGTTCATAGACAGTCTGACAAGTTACCATAAAAAGTGTTTCCTGAGACATAAGGAAATGCAACATTATTCTTGAACCCTTTCCAGCTCAAGACTTTTTCCACTTGATAAAATAGCTGCAGATTTAAAACTGAGAAAATATATTTGAGTACAAATAGTGTGTGAAACTTAATACTTTCTTCTTTTTTTTTTCTTTATTTTTTCTTTTTTTTTTTCTTTTATTTTTCTTGCATCATTGCAGGGCGTAGGTGGATGCACAGCTACTTTATTCAGTGTATTTGGGCAGAGAAGAGACTGGCAGTTTGGTTTTTTTCCTTAGCCTGGGAGGGCAGTGGCTGTTGCCAGGAGCCCTTTCTGCCCTCCCCATCCCACGGATCCCGGCTGGAATGGCTAGAACTTAAAACCTGGCAGGAGAACTTCTGTTACACGGCACTGGCCCTGTGAGACTGCAAAAAAAAAAAAGGAATAGTAGTAGTAGTATTTTTCTTTTTTTTTTTTTTTCTTCCACTTCTAAGCCAGGACTGCTGCCTCCTGTTAGGAAAGGTACCAGACACAAGAGTAAGGAAAGGGCTGGAGCCACATAAAGGTTTCCTCTTACATTAACTCTGTAAAGATGGCTTAATTCAGTGGTCTGAGCACCGTGCAGGAGCCCTGTCCTTCCCAAGGAATTGAGGGGGGAAAAAAAATATCTATTTTTATTCATGTGATTGATGCACAGATGAAGGAAACTCAACACACAATAACAGAAGTTGCTCATTAATGTATCACATCCTAGTTTTCAGCGCTGCAGTAAGGGGTGACTTCTCCAGGGCTTCTCCCCAGTCTTGGCTGCTGTCGCTTTGTCGGGAACACTGGAACACCAATGATGCGTCTGTCCAAAATCAACATTACAAATTTCGTATCAAATTCTTCTTCTTTTTTTTTTCCTTTTTTTTTTTTTTTTTTCTTTTCAGTTCATGTATAACTTCTTTTCCAATGTCTCTTGGTCCTAAGTTTTTATTGAATGGTTTTTAAATTATCTGCTATTGCTCGTTGGGATGTTCCCTGTTGTCCCCGTGTTTTGTGGGCTGGTTGGGAGACGGAGCTTGGGACGGATGTGCCACTGTGGGAAGGTTGTGAGTGACGGGGATGCCTCCAGGGATGATGCCCTCCATAGCTGCCGGTATTCCTCCCGGTGCCACGCTGACCATCCCGGGCGGGTACCTGGGACAGGGGACAGAGACAGGTGGGGGTGTCACGGCACAGCTCGGCACGCGCGGATCGCCCGACGCCCGGCGCGGAGACGACAAGCGGCAAAGAGATCCCACTTCCCTTCCAGAGCCACCTGGAAGGGTTTTCCTTTGAAGTTACGAGGGAGAGTTACACGTTCTGTACCTTCCAATGGCTGCTGAAGCACAGGGAGACCTTTCTCCCTTGAAAACTCGGGTAAGGAATCATCACAGTGCTCTGTGCTGACTCAGTCATCCCTGTGTGGGAATACCCTTGAACACCTGCAACCTCTTTTGTGTGGAAGGTCAGTACATCTTCCTCAGGTAACAGAAAAGCACAGCTGAAAGCTGGGTGGCGTCAGATCTAATCCATCTTCCTATCTGGGAGCAGGAGGAGTTACATGTATTCAAAAAAATGATACTGAGTTGGGGAAAGGAGAAGAACCACCATGATATGAGGGCAAGGAGGCCAAAACCCTCTGGAGCTCTGGGGACACGTGGGGCCTGAGAGGCCCCCACCACAGCATCTCCCTGCTACTCCTGCTGCCTTAGGGAAAGGGGGAACAGGAAGCCAGGAGAGGAAGGGAGGTTTTACCTGCCCGCGAAGGTAGAGCTTACAGGGGAGCTGTGGATCCTGAGCAGCTTAGCCAGGATGAAGCTCCCTGCAGAGGCTGAGGTTAAGCTGGGAAGCCAAGGCTCGTGCTCAGGTAATGGCACTGCCCACGTGTTTTGGAGCAGGCAGGAGCAGGACCAAGGGGATGCTTTCCCCAGGTTTGGATGTTCTGCTGGTCCGAGCAGTGCTCACTGCCTGTGGCCTGAATGGCACAGGAGTTGCCTGGGGCCTTGGGGCTCTGCTGCAGGATTAACTCCTGCCTGACTCCGCCTGTGACATGACCTGATGTGCCCCATGGGGGTTTTTTTTGTATCTCAGAGTATTTTTGGCAATGGCTGCCCATGCTCCAAGCTCAGTCCTTATGCCTAATGTCTCCTCTTGCCATCTGAAACAGAGCAGTAAGTAACCCTTAATCTCGGATTTAGGTGGAAATTAGGTCACCTGACTAGGGCCCTATATTTGGAGCTTTTTCCCCGGCTCATTAACCCGTAAGTTGGGCCAGGCTCGCAGCAGCTGGTGCGTGGACAGGAGCACAGAGCACACCTGCAGTTGCCTCTGCAGTTCAGGAGCCACACCCGGCTTGTGGAGGGGTCTGGGGGGGCCCTCCCGCTTCCAGGGAACTGTACAATGACTCCCAGCCCACTGGGATGCAGGCTCTGGAACAGGGAGGCGTTACACACCCACGGTTGCATCAGGCAGCATCCCCAGCGGTGCGAGAGCTGGTCCTCAGGGAGGAGGGCACAGCAGCAGGTGCCACCCGGGATTCCACCGTCACTGGAATCCCAATTCCCTGCTCCCGGCGGCGCCGGCGCTCCCGTTCTCCCGCTTACCTGTACGTGGCACCATTGAGCTCGGGATGGATCGCCTGCTGGTCTATTACTGACCACGGAGCCGTTGTGACAAAGAATTCCTTATTCACACAGTTCCTTAGGCTTTCTGGGATGCGCCCTGGAGTTGGGGATAAAGGTAAGTCTGTGTCAGGTGGGTCTCAGCCTTATCACCTTCTAATAAAACTAATTTTTATAATTTCTCTATATTTATTAGCATCAAGAATGGGGGGGAAAAAAAAATAAATCTCATATCCCTTGTTTCCAGAGGATGTTTTGGCTGTCCTGAGGTGCAGGGTTGGAGACCGGTTCCCCATCCTCAGTCCCTACCCTGTGCTTTCAGGAAAGCTGTTCCCTTGAGCCCACTGCCTTGGAAGCAGACAGGAAGCTGTGCCTTCCACCTTCTCAAGGAGGCAAACTTTTAGGACAAGAGAACAGCAAGACTTGGGCACAGGTGCTTTCACTGCCTTGGGATGTGGTTTTGGAAGGCAGTGGCTGTGGTCTGCACCACTGTACTGAGCAGATTCTCTGCTTCCCTGTACCCTTCCCTCCTGTCACAGATACCAGTCTTTGTCCCATGACAATAAACAAACCTCAAAACCCCCTCAAAAACCTTCACCCAACCACCAACATCCCCAAATGACAGAAAGGTCAAGTTTGCTTTCTCAGCTCGTTTGCAGGGAAATAAATCAGGGTTAGATCCCTTTCCCAGTCCCCTGCTGGGACACAGGCAGGGTGAAGCCCTGTCTCTGCCCCTCCTGGCTCCCATTCCAGGCACACACAGGAGCCAAGCCCAGCATCCCCCAGTGCCAGGTACCTGTGATGGCGCGTCGGATTTCGGTAGCAGCAGCTTCTCTCATCTCTAGTGACGCCTGCTCGCTGTACCAGGCTGTGTGGGGGGTACAGATGAGATTGGGAGCGTCTTTCAACGGGCCTTGAGCAAAACTGGGAGCAGGGGAAAAGAGAGGAAAGATTAATCAGTGTTTAAAGAGAAGGTAAAAGATGTTATGAACAACAAAAGGCTGCCCCCTGCGTATGCAACACTCCTTCCAAGGCCAGGCTGGATGGGGCTTGGAGAAACCAGGTCTGAAGGATCTGGATGATCTTTAAGGTGCCTTCCATCCCAAGTCATTCCATGATTCCCTGGCCCCTCACCTGCAGCATGCAGGCTGGAGGAGCCTGACAGGGTTGTGCCAGAAGTGCCAAATGGCCATGGAAGCACCAGGGAAGGACAGCTCCTCTTAAGGGCTCAAACTGAAAATGCACCAAAAAAGAGCCAACAGGGATCAAAAATCAACCCATGGGGAGGTTGGTCTTCATGCTCAGAATAAAAGCTTAGGGGTGGGGACACAGGGACGGGCTGTGGGTCACCCAGCCCAGAGTGGGAGGGGGCGGACAAGGGGTTCCCCCTGTGTAGGAGCACACTCTCTGTACTTCAGGTGTTTCTGTGGTGGGAGAAGCTGCAGTCCCAGTTACAACCAGCCCCTGGGGCTGTGACACACAGTGGGTGCTGGGTGCCCCGTCCATGCCGTGGCAGTGACCCCACCCCAAGGGCAGGCCCAGTAAAGCCGGAGCTTTACCTGAAGGGTTCGGACTCGTGCACGTCGAGCGCAGCCCCTCGTATCCGTCCCTCCTTCAGGGCTTGAGTTAAGGCCTTCTCGTCCACCAGCCCCCCGCGCGCCGTGTTCACCAGGAACGCTCCCTGCCTCATCTGCCGGGAGAGACGGAGTGAGCTGGGAGCAGTGACCTCATCCTAACCCCCGGGGTGCTGCCTCCAGCTGGGACAGCATCCTGCTTCTCATGCCAAGTGACCGTGCTCCAGCCCCAGAGCAACCCCCACCCCAGTGCACATGGGTTTTCTGTGGGAAGTCCATCTTGTGTTGGCAAACAAAACCCACTGTTGCCATCACCTCCGCACCAGGAGGGCGTGGGGCTCACGGCTGGCAGGACACTACCCCCCCTAAACACCATGTGGAGACAGAGCTGGGTGCCAACAGCTATTTCTGAGGTGCCCACAGGCACTGAGGTGCTGGCTCGCTCTGGGAGCAGAGGGATCGACAGCCAGCACCGGCACTCAGGGCTCGCCCACCACAGAGCTCCCCGAGGCCGCGCACGCGGGGTGAGTTACCTGCTTGATCGTGAAGTCGTTGATAAGGTGGTGGTTGTGTTCGTTAAGGTTACAGTGCAAGGAGACACAGTCACTCTGGTAGAGCAGGTCCTGGAGGGTGTAGACCCGCTGGACCCCCAGGGACCGCTCGATGCCGTCCTGCAGGTACGGGTCGTAGAAGATCACGTTGAAGCCGAAGGCCTTGGCCCGGACCGCGACCGCCTGCGCAGTGCGACCTGTGGGCACAGGAAAGGGAGAGTGACTTACCCATCCCAACTCCCCTCCAGCCTCCAGCAGGACTGCCATAAGGATCCCCTGGGTGCCCCACCTGGGCTCCCCAGACAGCCCCTGGATGGATGTTGGCTGGAGAGCAAACCCTCCCATGCCCTTTGCACAGGGAGGGCTGTGCTTGGCTCTAGCAAGTGTGAGATGCTTCTGTTGAAATTGTTGGGGCCATCAGACCCCTGCCAGCTCATGGCCATTCCAACAAGGGACACCATCCACGGACATGCAGGGCTGGAGGGGAAAACCCAGTGTGCAGCTCTGGACATCAAGTCCTCTGCTGGGCTGTGTCTACCAAAAAAAGGCTGAAAAGGAAAGGAAAAAAGTGCATCCTTTTTTAGGTGACTTGTCTGTGGAAGGGCTGTCACCCCTTGTGAAGGGCTGGCTGATTGGGCATGGCTGTCATGGCTTGGAAGTGAAGGGCTGCTGTGGCTGCTGTGCTGGGAAGAGATGTCTGCAGCGTTGCTGGAGACTTCCCTGCCTGCTCCCACCAGGAGCTCCACGTGCCCGGAGTGCCAAGCCTCCATTATTTCTGTATCAGTTCATTTTTCCAGGTAGGAGCAGCGTGGAGCCCAGCCTACACCTAGTCAGTGGTGCACAGCACCATCCCCACATGTGTGCACACACCTGAATCCATCCATCCCAGTGCCCTGGAGATCCGTGGCTGACCAGGGGACATCGCCTGCCTGTCTGGATGAACAACCAACTGGGAGCACACAGCCCTGCCAGACAGACCTGGGTCTCCTGCTCTAACCTCACCCACCCCGCCTCAGCTTCCCCACCGAAACACGCTCCTATGAGCTTTTTGCACTAATTAGCTGGTGCTGAAACTCTACAGCTGTGGGCTAAGTGAACAAAACCTGTTTTACACAGTTTTTTTGCGCAAGGCAGAGCAGCAGCAGCAGCACCACAGCAGCACCACCAGGCGCGGTCCTGCCGGGGCAGTCCGCGATGCACACCCCGCTCCCGCAGCCCCTCTCCCACGCACGCACCGAAGCCGATGAGGCCGAGCGTCTCCCCCCGGATGCGGGCGGCCCCCGAGGCCACCTCCCGGATCTGCTCCACGCTCTGCACCCGCGTCCCCTCCCGCAGCGCCTGGTACAGCCACGTGTTCCGGCGGTACAGGTTGAGCACATGGCACACGGTGGAGTCGGCCGTCTCCTCCACGGCCGCTGATGGGATGTTGCAGACGGCGATCCCTGGGGAAGCGAAGCACAAATTTGCAGCCATGGTCCAAGCGAGGCAGAGAGAGGGCTCCTGGATTCAACCCCCCATCCCCTCCCATCATCGCCCAACCAGCCCGCCGTTCTGAGCGTTTGGAGTGATGTTTCCCAAGGACGGGGCGTGGTTTAGGTGTGGCAGCCTGAAATCTCTGAAAAACACACCAGTGATGCTCAGGGGTCCCCTACACTCCTGTAAGGACCAGTGCAAAGCCTCGGTTACTCAGGAGTAATTCCAGCAGCAAAGGTTTGTGTTGCAACAGAAAGTCTGATTCTCAATTACTTCCATCTACCTTCAAGGTGAATTAAATCACGCTGGTAGAACTCCCTCCCTTTCCACAGTAAGATTGTTCTACCATTAAGTTATTTAAAGGGCAATAAGTTGGTGCCCTGGAGCACGATGGTGCCTCAGGTCAGTGTGGCAGGACCAGCTTTCCCTTCCACCAACACACACCAAACAGTGATCCCTAAAAACACCCCATGGCAAGACCTGAGGTGACAACACCACGGTGGCACCACCAGCACATCCACTGCCTGCCCTAAACACCCACCCAATGCTCCTGCAGGAGGAACTGATTGCTCCTGCCACAAAATCTGGAGACTCTCCCAAAATTTGGGAAGCACAGGAAGCACAATCACACTGGAACAGCTCTCCCAACCCAGCACTGCCACTGCACCCCCACTGCCCTGGCCTCAAGGACAAACCTATTCCTCCTTCGCCACAAAAGGTTTATGTTAAGCCACCATGTCCCACTGGGAGCTAAGAGGATGAAATTCCCTGAAAATGCCTCCCATGTCATTGCCCTGGCTCAGTAAGGGGTGCAAGGCCATGCTTAATTTCACACCTATTTAGCAGAGCAGTTAAGCACATGCTTACACCTGGCCAGATTTCACATGATTTAAACACACCTTAAAAATGTATATGTATTTAAGTGCTTTACTGGCACCTTTGAGTAGAAACCATGAAAAACTAGGAGATAAAGACAGACTAAGATATTCAGAAAATCCTCTTCCACTGCGAGGAGCACTAATTCAAAATCCAAAATCTGTTTCTCATCCCCACATCCCTGCTCCCAGGAGCTGCTTTTCTGTTTCTAAACCTGCTTTCCACCATGTGGCTGTTTGAAAGACCTGTGGAAACTGGGAGAAAAACCTGACTGACCCTACAGGGTGAAAAAACTCCAGTGATCATCCCCTGAATTCACTGTCTGCCTCCTCTGCCCTTCAGGTGACAGGACAGGATGCTCTGGACGCCACGAGCTCATAAAGCTGACACTGTCTCATTTTACATTCCCATGTCTTCCAAGAAGGAAACTTTTGATTTGTGTCAGGGATTTGAGTGCAGCCCAGAAGCCGCACTGCCCACCTGCCTGAGCCCCTAACAGAGGGGGAACAAGAGTTTCCCAAGAAAACCCCCATTCCAGGAATGGGGCAGCCACAGTTTCCTGTGCAAGGGCCAACCTGTTCCAGGGCCTCACCACTCCCACAGGGAAGATTTTTTCCTACTACCTCATCTAAACCTACTCTCTTTCAGTTTGAAGCCATTGCCCCTTGTCCTGTCACTCCAGACCCTTGTAAACAGTCTCGCTCCATCTTCCCTGAAGGCTCCTTCAGCTCCTGTAAAGCCACAATTAGGTCACCCCAAAGCCTGCTCTTCTGCAGGCTGAACAATCCCAGCTCTCTCAGACTTTCCTCACAGCAGAGCTGCTCCATCACCCTGGAGTCCTCTGGACTCGCTCCAACAGCTCCACATCCTTCCTGTGCTGGGGACCCCCCAGAGCTGGAGGCCAAGTCCAGCCCCGTCCCCTTCCTGAGGGACCGGCACTCCCGGAGCTGGAGGACACGGGGCTGCCTTTCCCACGAGCTCCTCACGCTGGTGTTTGCTCTTGTGCCCCACAAACACCCACAGAGGGTGGTTCAACCCCAGCACCTCGCTCTGGGGCTGTGTTTTAAGGGATCCAGCGTGGCCCCCCAGCCCCGGCAGCGCGGTGGCTGCTGGCACCGTGTTTAGACACCGGTCATTTATTGACTGTGCAGCTTAAAATCCACCTTATGGAAAGCAATACCAATTAAACTTTACGCTACATTTGTGGGGAGTCATTACATTTTCTACTTGAAGCCACATCATTTGGCCACCCAATTTGCCAAGTATAAAAAGAAGGATTATGTTGCAGTATCCCATTACTTTATTCTTTATATCTTTCCTTTCCTGATGTTCAAAGCCTCAGAACATTGTTATAATGGATAATAACAATAAGAGTTAAAAACATGAAGAAACCATTACACTGGGAAGACACTGTTCTCCTCTTGGAAAAAAAAAGAAAACAATTCACTATATTGAGAATTGCTTTTTTAGGAATGACTATTTGAGACTCTCTTATCGCAATTATCTCTGGAAAACGGCTCAGGTGAAATAGCTGTTATTCTTCACTTCCCCAGAGATAACCTTTAATACAACACATCCCAAACACGATTGCAGGGCTGCTTGATAGACTGAATCTTGGAATCAGGTGATCAAAACCCATTGTAACTCAGCTGCTAAAATCAAGGATACACTTCAGCTCTGTGCAGCCAGTCTGGAAATTGGGTGGCCCTGTCTAACAGTGTGACCCTCCATATTCTGGCAGTTCATGCAACATGGACCCACACAAAATGCCCTTTTCAAGTTCCTGAGGCACCTTTGATGAGATGGCAAAGGAGGCAGCAACAGCCCAACACACAATTCCTGCTCCACATCTGACATGGCACCTTCCCAGCAGAGAGGGCATGACTCAGAGAACCACATCAGACCAAGAGGCTAATCTTGCTTAACAAAATATAATAAAACACCCTTCCTCCAATTTTTCTAAGGCTGTATCAACTCTCCTGTGCCAGAAATAGAACTGCCATACAAATATCTGCCGGTAGAAGGGGGCACCAGGAACCAGGGACAGAGTAGGGGACGAGGAACTTGGATGGGGCCGTTTTAAACACAGCATGAGCCTAAAAGCTGCCTTCTAAAGCTGCACCGCTTTGGTAACTTCATGGTCAAGTTTTCTTGTTATAACATTCTCTAGGTGCAAAAAAAAAATTTAAGCCACACCTGTAATTTTAGGGGCTGAACCAACCCCTTTCGTGGGGGTTGAACAACCTCTGGGAGGCCCTGCCTGGAACTCTGCTGTGCCAGCACAGTCCCATGGGAGCAGCAGGTGCTTGTGCTGAGTTCTGAAGACTTGGGAGGACACGGGAGGGAGTGAGGGTGCAGAGCTGAGACCTACCGAGCTCCCCCGCAGCCTTGATGTCGATGTTGTCGTAGCCGCTGCCTATTCGGACGATGACCCGTAAGGCCTTGAACTTCTCGAGATCCTCCCGGGTCAGAGTGATGGTGTGGTACATCATGGCCCCCACGGCCTCGTTTAATACCTGCAACACAACAGAGAGGTCAGGAGCCACCAGGACACACCTGGCAGGGGCACCCACAGCGCCTGAATCAGGGATGTGATACAGGGAATTGTACACCTTTACTGCTGACCTACTGCCAGGCTCCAGCCAGCACTTCCCACTGCCACCAAAACCACCAGGGTGTGACCCACCAACACCTCTGGGGATGGATTTGATGAGTATCTGAAAATTATGATGCTATATCTGAGTAGGCCAGGCAGAGGAACACAGAGCCTGCTGCTCACCTGGACCCTTTTCCACGTGGTTATCTTCTAGTCACTCTGCTTCCAACCAGTAGGAACTCTGCTTTTAACAAGGAACTGGGTTTCGCAGCAGTGTCTGTTGGTTTTGAGCATGACTGTGTGTCACTCACCACACCTCAACCTCCTTTTGCACGTCAGCAGTTCAGACACCCATCACACTGTTCACATCAACCTCTCCTGTCAAGAGGACTTGAAAAGCTCTGTGTGAGGCTGCAGTCACCCAGGGCTGTGCTTTGTCCCCTTCAGTGAACATTCTGACCTTCATTAGTGCTCACCATAAGTTACCTCAGTGCTCTGGGAACCCAACACCTACCCAAAGCCCTCCAAGACTGGCCCACCTATCACTGTCTCACAAAAACCTCCTTCTCCCACATTTAATATCTGCAAAATCAGCACTGATCCTATTTGTATGTCTCTTTCCCAGATCATGGAAGTGATATCTGATCAAACCTCAATTTGAGTTATTTAAATGTGCACAAAGAATACTTTTAAAAGAACTATTTACAGGTAGTTGAGGTTCCAAGAAGGAACACTCATCCACACTGCACAGATCTTCCTGAATGGTGCTCAAACCTCCCCCACTCCCTGCTGGGGAGGGATGAGCTGCTGGAGGTGCACCCAGCACCTGAAGAGACCCACAGGTGGGAGGTGTCACCAAAGCCACAGCAACAGCACCACAGACCTCAATAAACATGAGAAACGTTAATAATATTGATCTAAAAAACCTGATGCAAAGAGATAAGGTGACTTTTTTTTTTTTTTTTTTCCAAAATAACATCTGGCTTCTAAAACAGCCTCAATGAATTTTAATCTGCAGCAGCTTCTGTTGCTGTTTTCTGCTGATTGGCACCAAGTGCAGCTCTGTGTGCACTTTCTGCTCAAAAATCATAGAACCACAGAATGGTTTCAGTTGGAAGGGACCTCAAAGATCATCCTGTTCCTACCCCTTGCCACAGGCAGGGACACCTTCCACTAGCCCAGGTTCCTCCAAGTCTGATCCAACCTGGCCTTGGACACTTCCAGGGATGGGGCAGCCACAGCTTCTCTGGGCAACCTGTGCCAGGGCCTCAGAACCTTCACAGCCAAGAATTCCTTCCCAATATCCCATCTAGCCCTGCCCTCTGGCAGTTTGAAGCCATTCCCCCTTTTCCTGTCCCTCCAGACCCTTGTCCAAAGTCCCTCTCCAGCTCTCTTGGAGACCCTTTAGGCCCCAGACGGTGCTTTGAAGAAGAACTGGAAGAGGAATCCCAGATCCCAACGCTCCCTCTCCACATCTCCCAGTACCTTCTCGTGAATCTCCTGAGTTGATTGTGCATCACAGAACGCGACCGTCGCCAGGTCCTTCAGGATGGGCATCTCCACAGTGCAGTCCCTGCCGTCCAGCAGTGCCACCAGGGGCCGGGGGTGCATGGGGCCGTTCATGATCTGCGGGCGGATACCTGCGAGCAGAAGGAGCGGGGAGTTTACACCGGGGGCACGGGGAAGGCGCCTCGGCAGCAGCGGCACCTGCTCACGGATCCCGTGTCGGATGAGGGGCTTCAGAAACACAGAATCTTCTGAGTTGGAAAGGGACCCATGAGGGTCGTTGAGTCCAACTCTTCAGTGAATGGCCCACACAGGGATCAAAGCCATGACCTTGGCATTATTATCTCCTGTAGGAGTTTCAGGGGATGATGGTGATGCCGTGTGAAGTTCCGCGCACACGGTACAGATTTCTCTCTGGGAACACAGCTGGGGTTTCGCCCCAGTTGGAGAGGACACACCACGGGCTCACTCCCAGGACAGGGGTGGACAACCCTCTTTCAGCCACCTGTGACTTCCTGAGGATGTATCTCTGCTGTGCTGATCCTGACACAGGCCACATCTGCTCACACCAGAGCCGCTGGACTATTCACCCGGGATATTCAGCACCTCAGGAGTGAAACTCAAGCCAACAGTCATTTTTTCCCTGACTGCAGGAGGGCTGGGGTTTCGTTACACAGACACACACTGGCACTTGATCTGTTTTTTTAAGGACCTGTTTTTTTAAGGATCTGGTTTTTTTGACCACCTCAAGTGGAAAGACAAGTCCAAACAGGGAACTACTTAAAAAAGAATTAGTGGAAAATCATGGGAAGAGCAGGACACTGAAGATCCCTTTAGCATAGAAGGTTATACTCTGATATATTACCAACTCCCAAAAGTTTCATGGTGGGAACAGCAAAGCAGCTCAGCTTACTTTGCAAACCCATCATTCTCCAGGGTGAGGTGAGGAAAGAATTGATCACCACCAAGGGCTGCAGAAGGTCCATTTTCATACCCTATTTATTGCTCTGCTGGGAATTAACCGGTTCATTTTTGGACAAGTCACTTAGAAATTCCTAGACCTCCTTTTACCACACAGTAAGGGTGTTTATTACATTAGGACTCACCAAAGTACCTCAGCTGTCTCTTTTGGCTGCCCAGGCAGTTTCTGTGAAGAGCACAGGTAAGGGGAGCAGGTGCTCTGGGTACAATGTGGTGTTTTATTTCTGCTGCTGCATCATGAGATGGCTGGGGCTGGAGGATCTAGGTTTGAGTTTTCAAAAAGCCCCTGTCCTTACCAAACCCTCCTTCAGCACAAAGAACCTGCCAGGGCTACCAGCCAACATCTGTCTGGCTTTTAAGTGCAGAGGTTGTGCTGATGCTGACGAGCTGGCTGAGGAAACTCCACGGGGCTGTTTGGGTGTGCTTTGAAAAGAGCAACACACTGATTTAATTTTTGAAGGCAAAACTAAAAGTGCCTTTTTGTCCAGATTGCTGTTGGGTGGAGCATTAGCAGGATCTCCCCCAGCTGATGCAGATGTGACAGACACAGGTGCTACGGGACACAGCGATGAATCCCAGCCCTGCTGGCACCAGGAGCATCATCCAGGGGAGGGACCCAGCACTGCTGTGCATGAAATGTGGGACAGCACGTAGCTACACCGATTTTACATGGAAAAAACAACTCCATGGAAACAGGCAGGTTTAATGGAGTGGGTTCAGTGGCTTTCTGTTCCTTTTCCATTCAATCTGCTTAAAGAAACGAAGAACAAACCAACCCAGCAGACCCGACCAAA
Source organism: Pyrocephalus nanus (assembly GCA_038380795.1). Classification (NCBI taxonomy): domain Eukaryota; kingdom Metazoa; phylum Chordata; class Aves; order Passeriformes; family Tyrannidae; genus Pyrocephalus; species Pyrocephalus nanus. The sequence continues at coordinate 3,701,107 of CM076268.1, forward strand.
GGTTTTCAGCGGCGCACATGAGCACCTTTGGAATAGGTCCTTCACTCCCTCCTTCCTACCCCATTACTGGAAGTAATACATTATGTTTGCATGCATTTCATCCAGATGGGAGTGCAACTGTGTCAGTAGGCAGGGTAGAGAGCCGAGACGATCTGGATAACTGAAAGAAGCTTGCGATAAGCAGATAAGCAAGAATAAAAACATGCACAGATCTCCGAGTGCTTACACAATCCCTCTGGGCAGCACTATACCCCAGCTAGATTATTTTCTCAGGTTAACAAGCGAGTGAATTATAACACTGACTTAAATGCTTACTAATGTGTATGATCTCCAAGGCTTAGAGCATCACCTACCAGCCTCACACCACAACTGTAAATACTGATGCAAGGTGGCCGTGGTGGTCCCAGCCCCGCAGGGTACCATTCCATCCCTGAGCTCAGTGCCCATCAGGACCAGGACCATCCTCAGGCAGAGCAGCAGGCACACAGAGGCTGGGGACGTTTTCCTGTGAGCGTGGCAGCACGTGGAAGACGAAACCACGGGTTATCCGAAACTTTGACATTTAATCCGAGCCCTGAAATAAGGGTTTTATTATGCTGCCATTACATAAGCTTCTCTGAAAGTCAAACGAAACACAGCTTTTTTTTTTTCTCCCTTTTTTCTTTTTTTTTTTTTTTTTGGAAACAGCATCTGTGTCTTTGCTTGGGATTAGGGATGTAATTGTGCACGGTGACACAGCCTTCTTAGGCATGTCACCCTCGCCCGCACCCACAAGTGCAGTCGCTGAGGATGGAGGTGGCTGGAACCTGCAAGGTACTCACAGGAACAGTTCTTGTTTCTCCTACTTCAGTGAGGGAATTTACTTCAGCTTGACAAGCAAAGTTTTGAAGCAATTCAATACTAGATGAAGTGCATAATAAATGGAAATTACGTTTTAATAGAAACTATTGGCAGGCTTGCAGCTTAAACCATGGTCTGTTTTTCTCGCCTGCCTCTCCTGTTGCCTCCCTGCATCCATTCCTCACCATCCTGGCTCCCACCTCCTGCACAAACACACTCAAACCAAGACACTTGGGCTGACAAAGCCAAGCTACACTCAGCCTGCTCCCTCTTATACCTTGGCTCATACAGCACGTTTGTTCTGCATGCGACCGCTTCGTTAAGAACGAGGTATGCCAGGGATCAGAAAGTAATTAAACAGCCAGCCACGCCCCCTGAAATTCTGATCCAACATCACAGCCATTAACCCTTTCGCTCTGCCACACACTGGGTCCACTCCACCGAGGGTACAACGCTGTGTAAACCACGAGCATCGCCACCTCTGCGCAGGCAGGGAACCAGCTCTCCTTGGGGCTGGGGTGGGATCAGCTCTCCCTCCCAAGAGCCTCCCAAATGCGGTGGCTCCTGCACCATCTGAAGCTGATTTTTGCTGAGAACCCCCCCCAAGCCGTTCTTGCAAAGTTGGGGCAAGTATTGTTCAATGCATATTTTTCGTTAGGCGTTTTCAGCCGCCCGCAGACCTTGGTCAGCAGTGCAGGGGAGAGCTTGCTAAGGAAGAGGGAGAGAAGGAAGGGTTTATGGAAAAGAAAAGAAAAAACCAAAACAACAACAAAAAAAAATCAAGGTTTTTTGCAGTCACAGAAAACTCCAACTCCACCCCGGCTCACAGGCAGCGCCGCTTGTTGCACGCAGCCCCGCGTATAAAGTGCTTTTGTTTCATTTTTAATACACAAAGCCTGCTTGTCCTTTCCTGCCGCTCCTCCCCTTTGCCACCCACTTGTATCCGATCCCAATGGCACCCCTGCCAAGAGAATTAGGGAGTGCTCCCTGCTAAATGGCAGCCTTTGTGTGACCGCAAGACGGCTGGTACTATCTCACCGAAACAAAAGCAGAAGCCATTTGCCTAATTCTTATTAATCTCAGTTGCCTACGCCACGCAGCATTAAAATAAAATAAATAAAAAAATAGGGGGAAAAAAAGGAGAAAAGAGGCTTTAAACATGTTCCCTTGCAGTATATAAAAGTGCATCAAGAAGCGATCCTGACACTCGCCTGAATTACCCGCTCGCAACCAAGTAGCTACAGTTTTACAGTCAACTACACACTTTATTAAACAAACAGAAAAGAAACAGGAAATTTCCCCTTGCCTGGAAAATGTTGCCTCCACATTCTTCTTCTTATTAAAAACCACACATGGCAGTGGAGGAGGAGGGAGGGAGGAGGAAGGGGGGGAACCCACACACGATAAAATACTACCACTTTTCAGTGCGTTGCCTCTCCTTTTCGTCTACGAGGGGATATCTTCAAACAAGCGATCCCGTGGCCCACAGCTGCAACATCTCAAGACAAATGTCTCTTTGAACACGGAGGGAAAAGAAAAGGCTTTTGTCCTGAGCCCCAGAAGAATGGTCTGAAATTGCGAGAGGAGTTACAGTCACCTCTGCGCGGCTCCCAACTCTTCAGAGCACTCCCTCCAGACTTTGCCGAAGCTTTTAACTAATCGTAGTTCTTTCCCAGCCCTTGAATAAAATCATGTGAGTGCCAGCCAAAAAATCCTATGCTATGCACACTAAAGGGTTTGTATATGTCACAGTTGCTTTTCCCCCTTCCACTCCCCTCCTCCTATTGACTTGCACATACGGCAGGTTTTTTTTCAAGTTGTCTCAAATGGATTTAATCTGTGCCACGCTGCGTTTTATGTTTGTTTGGGGTTTTTTTGTGCGTTGCTTTTTTTTTTTTTTTTTTTCCCCTTAAAAATGAAACATGCCTTTCCATGCAGAGCATGTTGAAGGAGGCTCCAGAAACAGGCTGATAGCCTTGAGCGGCAGCAGCACCACAAAAACAAACACAAAGCACTGGGGAAAGCAGGGCTGTGCTGATCTCCGCTGCACCCAGAAACCAGGGGCCAAATTCTTCCTTGATGTGTGAATCGATTGGTTTTGAGCATCAGAAATCACACTCGATTGCTGGCAGGAGTCACATCTTCCTGGAGACTTTCATCTCCTGGTCCTGCCCAGTTTGTCCCGAATAGGTAAAAGCAGCCCCACGTCACTGCCCGAGGGAAGGGCTGGAGTTGTGCCAAGGCAGGTTTAGGTTGGATATTAGGGAAAGATTCTTCCCCCAGAGGGTAGCTGGGCACTGGAACAGTCTCCCCATGGTAGTGGTCACGGCCCTCACCCTGACAGAGCTCAGGGAGTGTTTGTTCAATGCTCTCAGGATTCTTACAGCAGGGCCAGGAGCTGGACCTGATGATCCTATTGAGTCTCTTCCAACTAGGCTATTCTATGATTGTGTGATCATCACCCTAATCTCACACTCCTTCAGAATGTAGGGCAATGCTGTTGTGGGACGTGGTGAAGGAAGGCAGGCTGTACCTGTGCAATGCCCCATCTCCAGAGTATGGAGTGGCTTGTGGCTTGGAGCAGTTGCTGGAGGAGTTGTTTTTCCCTCTTTCCAGTTGCCATTGTCATTGCCAGAGGCAGCAACAACTACAGACAAAACCTCATCCAAGAAACAAGAAGAAAATCAGCACCTCACTCCCATTTCATCCCATTGGTGCTGCATCTCCATGGTGTTACTCCAGCACTGTTTTATCACCGTCCCGCTGGTTCCAACTCCATCATCCCTCCTCTCTGCAGACTGCAGGGTGTGACCCACCCAGGGCTGATCCAAGGAAAACACCCAGGAGAAATGGGCAGCAATCCATTGGCACACGTGGCCCACTAGCAGACAAGGGTCCTGCTGACCCTGTTGGGTGCTTTCTGGATGCCCAGGAGCATCCTGGAACTGCAGGACGGGGCAGGAATAAGGAGAACATAGGTTCATTATTCAAAACTGGTACTGATTTGTAATGTTGATGTCCCAGGACCTGTCAGTCTCAATAAAATCCACTCTCACAGTACAGGACAAGGAAATTTAGGGACATCTTTCGCTGAAGAGTACAATGCCATTGCTTGAGCACTTCAAATTTCTCACAGATTTGCTTTCCCAGCCATCACTGCTGCGTTAAAAGGCGGAGAGCAGGGGTCCCAAGGGTCCCAAAGCGCCTTTCCAAGGTGGCCCAGGGCCACCCTTTCCATGGCAGGCTGATCCTGTCTCAAGGGAACATGGAGGGGAAACCTCTGGGGTTCCCCCCCTGTAGTCAACAAATAACACAAGGGGGTGGTGGGGTTTTGAGCTGCATCACCTGCAAGCAGAAAGGTGAGTGGCAAAGGTGCCAGTGAAGGTCTCTGTGAGGACAGGGATGTTTTGGGAAGGCACTGTGATGGTCCCAGAGGATCATCCTCCTCCACCACAGCATGCTCACTAGAGATGCTCTTCCTTTCACTTAACTTTTCCCATTAAGAAATGCATCTCATAATAAATGCACACGTAAAAATGAAATAAGACACAAGTCTTATCTCACACTTAGGGGGAAAAAAACCCAACAAACAGATATTTACTGTTTTTTCTAATTGCAAATACTCTGGAGGCACTTGGTACTGTGCAGACAGAAGCCACACAAATACACAGCAAGTTTAGAAAGTGACATACAGTGCTTTTTAAAATAAATAATCACAGCATTTTATTTTTTTTTTTTTTTTTTAAGCAAAGCATCTTTGAGACTGCCAGGATCCTACCAGGGGAAGACTGCAAAATCTTCTCCTTCAGAGGAGCCCTGGGTGTTTGAACTGACACAAAGCAAAGCCCTGACCTCCCCAGCGCATTTCCTCCCATCAGCACGCAGGAGCTGGACTTTGGCCAGTTCCCTTTTCAGATAACTTCTCAGGGCTTCCTTCAAGAAAGTATTTTTAAAAATTCATAGGAAATTCACGTATAAAACAATATCCTCATTAGCTGACAGAAGCACTGTGGGTACAGTCCCCAGCTGAACCAGAGACACAGCAGCCACAAAGAAATGATCAGTTAAACTATATAAATATATAAATATATTATACACAAGGTATTTTCTTACCCTTATTTGAATTCCTGGAGACACACACACACCAGAAACACCACCCATTAAAGGACTGGGATAAGTGTAACCCACTGCTGATGCCACAGGGCTGCAATTCTGGGGCACAAAAGCCCAGCACTCTGAGCTTTCCAAAACTCTGGAGTACTTTTCTACGGAGTAATCTCCGGGATGAACTAAATCTCATCCAGATACAGCTGCAAGGATATAAACTGGCATTAATGCAATAAAAGAGTAATGGAATAATAATAATAATAATAATATTAATACATGGCCTGTCCTACATATCAAATTGTGGGTGTTTTGGTTATTCCCAGTTTGGTAAATCCGTGCCTATGAACACCAACTTCCTCCCCAGGTCACAGAGGGGTTGAGGAGCGATTTCAAGAGGAGCTAAGCAAGGTCTAAGGTGAAACTCCTTGTGGCCATACAAGGTTGATGGGACACAGGGATGCCTGAGGGATGCAGGAGGGCCTCCAGGGACCTCGAGGAGCAGGAGTGCAGAGGAGGGAATGGATGGATGGATGGATGGGATGGCGAAACCAGGGAGGCAGTGGGAGCTGCCAGGGCACGGGAGAGAGACAGCAGAGCAGATGGAGAGGCCATATGGGGTGGTGAGGGATGCTACCAAGAAAGCTAAAAGAAGCACCTGGGAGAGAAACTGCTTGTTCAGAAGAGCTTGGTTTCTTCTTCTTCTTTTTTTTTTTTTTTTTTTTTTTTTTAAGAGAAGGATGGGGAAAAAAAGGGGAAAAAATCCAGTTAGGGTCTGTGTGGTGGTTATGATTCGGACTCCATATGGACACTCAGACTGTCCCACTGACCAGGGCTGAGCTTTGCAGCTCCTGTTAAAAAAATGTGGAGAAGGTAGCAAAAATCCCAACAAATTCTCCTTGAGTGTGCTCCACTACCCAGCCTGGTGCTGGAAACAAATTCCTGGTGCTCAGTGGAAAGCTTTCCTGACATTATCCAGCACTCCCCCCCGTGCTGCCACTTGAGCTGCAGTGTATATCCTTTATTTTTCATGGGTGTGATGTTCACCTCTGAGCCACACATTCCAGCCACGTGGCATCATGCAGGGGGGACGACATCCCAAGCCAGCTCTCCTCAAGGTCCCTCCCTATCCTCTTTATCCAGTTATCTTTTCCCTTCCATCCAAATGGAAACAAAGTACAGCAGTAAAAAAAAAAAAACAAAAAACAACAAACAATTCAGCTGCTCCAGGAAATGGACAGCTTTCATTGTTTTGGGTTTTGATTGTTTTGTTTTGTTTTTTTTTTAAAAAAAGATAAAACAAATAAACCCAAGGAGAAGGATGCTGCTGCCAGGGGAGAGCTGCTGAGATTGGCCATCTGGGTAGGAGGCTGCTCGGACTTCAAATTGCCCTGAGGGATTCAGAGGCTGTAAAGATGTTTTGGAATATGACACAGAGAAATCAAGGCTAAAGACGAGCCTGTCAACCAGCAGTGACAGCGCTGGCATGGAGACAGCCTGGAATTCTGCTGCCTGAGACCCCCACCAGACCAGAAGCAGGGCTGTCCAAAATGTACCAGCATTGTGGGGGGGGGGGCAAATTTGGCCATATCACACAGACAGACCACTGACAGCCCTATGGTTTAGACTGGGAATTTCCCTCGAGTTGAAAAAAGAAAAGGTAAACTTATCAAAACAAGCACTTGGATACAGTTTTGGGAAGTGAGAAGGATTCAATCACACCAGCTGTCCATGTGCCACCAGCACCTTTGGAACTTGTGTTTGCACATTGATAATGAGAGATTCTGAGTGGAAAACAAAGAAAATGCCACGTTGGGAGATACTTGCAGGAATAAAATTATTCTGTTAACCACTGACATTAGTCCTACCCATTAAACGCTGGACTGAAAGTGCCCTCAATCTTTTAAGCAACATATACACAGGGCTTTTTATCTGCTGCTCTGCTTTGCTCCTGGAATTCCTGAGATCTGCTGGAGGTTTAGACCCCACAGGAGGGTCAAGACAGAGTCGGAGGAGATTTTGTCTCTAGAGACACAGGACCTAGGCAGCCTTCTGGAAGAAAAAAACCTCATTTCCATGTCCACCTGTAGCTGTTGTCATCTGAAGTCTCTCTTTTACAGCCAGAAGGGACAACAACCCAGCGAGGATCCAGCCCAGGCTTTAGCTCACGCTCTTTCCATGAGGGCAGTGTGGGAGCCTTCAGTGAGAGCTCAGCTTGACTGTAGGAGCCTCCACAAAGCAACCTTTGGCCAAGCACAGAGTGCCAAGAAGGGCTGGCAGCTGCCTCAGCTCCTCCTGCACACGCTGCAGATGGGCCAGGGAGCAGCCGAAGCCCCGGCCTGGGGCAAGGGATGGCTCCAATCCTTCAAATCCACCCGGACATCTCCAGCGCCTTCATTCGAAGTGATAAAAAGGCACAGCAGCTTCCAGCCAGGAGCAGGGAGTGACGTGCTCTGGCAGACAGAGCAGCACACGGGCTGTCCCTGGGTTGTCCCTGAGCCCTGGGAGCCACACCATGTGTGTTCCCGGGGGCTCTTCCACAGCTTGCACGAAGCTCGCTCGCTACGGGAGGGAAAACGGTGAGCTCACTCCAAACCCACAGGTCCTGCCAAGGCCTCGTCCCTTCTAAGACCTATTAAAATAGCTCCTGGGCCCTTGCCAAGCTCACAGGCCCAGCTGGAACCGTCTGTTCAGCGACCCCGTTGCAAGGTCATCCCTTCTGGAGACCGGAACAGCCACCGCTCAGCCTACGAACGGGAACATTTCTGCTGAGCCCACGGGACCTTGGATAACTTTCTCCTCTCTCACATCCCCACCCCACTTCCACAGTGAGGAATAAATGAAGGAAAGCTCAGCACAGAGAGGAAGATCAAGTACTGCCATGGTTTCCAGCTTTGCTTCAGCCCAAAAAATGCTCCTGCTTTTGTTGTCCTAGTTTCTCACTTCACTTTTCCCCCATTTCTTTCCCCATCCCAGACTGTACCTGGTGCTCCTCTGTGCTCTCCTTTCACTCTTGGAGGAATGAATTTGAGACCAATTCCTCTTAGTGCAGAAAGGATGGCAAAAGGGAAGTACATGAGCGAGGGAATAACCCTGGAAAGTCCTGGGAGGTGATGAATGCCTGCAAATCCCACTCATTTCCCTGAGATAAACACCCTCACTTCCCTGTAGCACTGGATTATAACTAAGTGAGAAAAAAACCCCAAATACTAACATTTGAAAGCACTTAACTACAACCTACTTGCTATTAAAGTCGATTTGCTTTTACAACTAATGCTTTACAAGTCTATCGTAGGATTTTATCACGGTTACACTTTAAAAAAAACCAAACAGGGCACACATTATATTCCTGTTGACACTTAAAGCAGCGCAGAACCATAAAAACAGGGCAAACAAAACTCCAGGCTTGGCAGCGACCACCAGACCCCACCTGCTCTCCCAGGGTCAGCAAACAAAGTCCGTGCTCCACTACCTGGGTGGGAGGTCCCTTGGAGGCAGAACACCCATCCCTGAGCTCCCCAAGCTCCTGGCCCTTCTCCTCACACCCAGGGAAGTCGCTGAGGTCACCAGGAAACCCAGCCATGGAGGAGGATAATGCTCAAGCACGTGCTCCAGCTCATCCCGTGGTTTCAGCCTGAGCTGTCCTGTAAGGGCAGCAGCTCCCTGGATGGGGCTGATGTTCCCTCCAGGCACATTATCCAGGATGTGGCAGACAGGAAGGTGCATTGTCCTGGTTAGATAAAGGGGATAATTGCACCACACAGCACTGGAAAGATGTACAGAAGAATCGATTTTATCCTTTGAGGAACAGTTTACAGAGGGGGGCTTTTCACCCTGTGGGGCCCCGAGCAACCTGGTCGGGGTGAAGATGCCCCTGCTCATGCAGGGGGCTGGACTTGATGGCCTTTAAAGGTCCCTTCCAACCCAAACCATTCAATGATTCTATGAATCCCAGTAGTTTCTGGGGTTTTTTTTTGCAAAAGACTGGTTGTACCTCAGGCAGTATTTCCCAGTCATGACCACATTAAGAAGACAGAGCTCGATGTGTAATGTCCTAGGAAAAATATTGAAGAGAAACTCACTCCTGCTTCAACCCACGTTCCCTAACCAATATATCTGATTATTTTCAACATTGCTGTAAAGCTGTCTTGCCAGATACATCAGTAAAATGAAGAAGGATCCCACACTGTGTTTGCAGCCTCCTTCCCAGAGGAGCTGGAAAGCTCAAGGAATGGGGTGCTGTGGGGTCCAGCGGCATCTCCTGCCCTGACATCTTTCTGAGCCACCTGCAAGGCTGCTCACTCAGCTGGGAAAAAAAACAACAACCCACACAACCCATAACTCCCCCCTCCCCCCGAGAAACCTCAATCTCTTTATCCAACTTCTCTGAAAAAAAATTTTAGAGATGCCACACAATACAGCCCTTTTTAGCTATTTGTGCCCTCGAGTGATGCATTAATACAGCTGAGACTAAGCTGGATTGAGGGAATTTTAAATTGGTGTACTGGATGATGTAGAAGGCTATCAAAAAAAAAAAAAAAAGGAAAAATAATAACAAAAAAAAGCACTCAGAAAAGAAAAAAGGGAACACTCAACAAAAAACTGAATTGCAGGCTGAAGATTTCACAGGGTCAGGGTGAGCACATAAAACCTCTCGCTGGAAATGTTATTAATAATAACATCTCCTGGAACAGAGAAATTATCTTGATTAATAGCAGTACACTCATTATTTACAAACTCCCAGATCTTAGAATATTATCATTTAATCACTTTTTTTTTTTTTTTTTTTTACACTGAGGGGAAAAATAGCGGTGGTCAGAGCAGAGAACTCTGTAAATTAAACTCAATTTTCTTAACATTTCTGACTTTGCAGCTCTGTAGAGTCTCACTGGCTGCTCACCAATAACTCCTGGCTGTTGAGAGCATCTTGAAGCTGCAAAAGGGCCTTGTAGGTATTTCAGCAAGAAATGAGAGCATGACCAGAGAGTTATAAAGCTTTTCAGGTGCACAAAAGAACACACTTTTGAGGCTGAATGTAGAAATTTTGACTTCCTGGAATCATAAGAGTCCTTTAAGTTGGAAAAGTCCCCTAAAGATCATGAAATCCAACCGTTCCCCCAGCCCTGCCAAGGCCACCACTAACCCATGTCCTCAAGTGCCACATCCACACAGCTTTTAAATCCCTCCTGGGATGGGGACTCCACCTCTCCCCTGGGCAGCTGTGCCAGGGCTGGACCACCCTTTGGTACACAGATGTCAGGTTTCTATGAGTAAACCTCAAGCCAGAAAAAAAGTCTTTTGTAATTCAGGGGGTATTAAATCTTTCTTAAAATGTCCAAAATCAAATTAAACCAAACGAGATACTTTTTTTTTTTTTTTTTTTTGCAAGTTGCTTTTAAATTCAGTTCTTTCAAATACCCTCTGAACCTTCTGAAAATTAAATGAATTTTATTTTTAATGCAATGTGCACTTGTGGAGATCTGAAGAAAAGTCCATGGTCCCAGAAGCACGTGTGGGGTTTTTTTCTAACCATACAAGCTGGTCTAATAAACGATATTATCTCTCCCTGCAAACCTTGTCTGGCTTCAGTTTTCCAGGCTGAATAAAGATAGCAAAAAGTTTAATGATTAACTTTCCCATTCTTTATCAAGCTTTTCCTGGCCTCTAGCATTCCTGCCTGGCTGCAAAACATGGGCTGCAGGTCTGGACAACAGCCTCTGGACCTGAACATGGCCTGAACAGCCCAAAACTCTTCCAAAAAGATCTCAAATAACATCACAGGTGCAATTTCTTTTGGTACAGTGGAAAGAAGCTCCAAGTAAGGACCAGGGAGGAAGCTGTGGTGCCTCCAAGTCACTTCACCTTCCCCATCCTCTCAAAGCTTTGGAGGCTGAAACAAACCCCTCCAGATCTTTCCATCTGGGCTGTTCTTGGGCCCTGGATGAAGAACATGCACTAGGAATGGGTGAGAAACATACCAAACATTTTTTTCTCATCCCAGACCCTAAAAACATCCTGTGGATTAGTGATAATCCCCAGCCACACATTTCACATCTTAAATTAAGACAGGGGGGCCAGGCAATGCCAGGTGAACACCACCACCACCAAATCTTTGATACCAAAAGCACCCATTCACCCTGGGACCCTCCATCTGTCAGCACAAGTGATGATCACCCCAGCAAGGGTTTCCACACGGGTTTTTCCTGTGCACCCAGGGTGGGCTCAAGTCAAAACAACATTAAAGCCCCATCATTTTGCAAATACTACCCCTGCAGCTGCTCCATCTCCCCCTCTCTCACACCAGCTGAAGGGCACTAAGCCCTGTCAGCCCTCTGGTTTATGGAAACCATGTTCAGTGTCCAAATATTACACAGTTCCTTGGGTAATAGAGCTTGTAACCTCCCTAATTTATCACCAGTGTTTAAAATAGTATCACTAACAAGTAGTGATAGATGAAACATCTTAAACTAGAGCTATTTAAGCTACAATAATCTAGAAAAATCTTTGCTAATCTGTTCCATCTCTGAGCAAAAGAAACACACGCTCCCTGGGTTTTGTACTAAAAACAAAAATGAGCACTGGTAGAGCAAGTGAAATCATCTACAAACACAAATCAACCTTTTCTCCTTGTGAGCCAGAGTAGCCCAAGGGATAACGGCATGACCACGCTCCTGACGTATTTATACAGCACATTTCATCTTCATTAATCCAAATAACACACTGGCAGATCCTTGTTTTTCAATTCCAAGAACCACGAGCTGTTCCTGTGCTACGGCAGCTCAACACCCACCTCCCCCCTGACCATGTGGGGCCCCACAGAGGTCTGACCACCACCCTGGGGCACCATGGATGACTCCCTGATTCCTAACCCTCCCATTCCCTCGGGAAGCAGCTTGTCCCAGCTCCAGGCTGTGTTCTAGGAGCCCTCAAAATCCACCACACACCCCTTTGGCCACAGATTGAGGCATGAAGGACCTCACCAAAGCACAGGGCAGCCCTGTCCTTGTCCCCCATGGGAGGGGGTAACCTCAGCAATGCCACAAGAGCTAAAGGGAGGAGATCAGGATGCTGGAACAAAGAATTCCTGCCCAGATTCGGATTTTCTCTCTGTTTTTCACAAGGCACCCTCAGCACAGTAAGAGACAAATAAAATCCAGACTGTAGAGAAGCTGACTGCTCTTGAAACCACGTTAACTCTAATGGGCTGAAAATGTCTTCATTTTTATGTCTCTTCACTATTCCAGAGAGGAAAGTCGGTGCTGATGCAGGTAAGCTCAGGATTAGGTTTATCTAATAACGTATGCTCAAGATAGTGAAAAATATTTCACGTTTGCCTACAGTTACAAAACTGTAAATCACACTGAATGGTATCACTGCAGTAAAATATTTTCCTCTGACTGTTTTCACTATTTTATTACTTTGATAAAACCCATCACCTGTCGATTCAAGAGCTGTAGTTATACACATACGGTTATTCTCAATTAATTGATTTTTTTTTTTTCAAAATGAACCAATCAGGTTTCATTTCTTTGTTGGGAAGAAGGCAGGGGAAGAGAGGGAATCTTTCAGAAAGTTGACAAAGTTTCCTGCCTTGCAGTGGGAAGCAGTTGGCAAGGAAGGATGCTGATGCATCACACATCACACCCCTGTCTACGTGTTTATACACTTGATTAGATCATGCAGATTACAAAACACACCAAACGAACTGAGTGAGCTGAGAGAGAGCTCTCTGTGGTCTTGAAAAAGAAGTTCCTGCAGCAACAACGATCCTACATCGTGCCTGGGTCCTGGGGATCCCAAACCCCCCTAACAAAAGAGCTGCCACTGATGGGACACCACCCCGCTGGCTGCGACCAGGAGGTGAAGACAGACACGGTACTCACCAGGACAACCAGCTACAGGAGCACTGCACAGTGTCACACAAATACACCTCTGTTCTCAGCATTCATTCCACAAATACCTGAGAGATAAGTGTTCAGTACTCAGTGTAATCTATTCCTCTAATTAATACCTTCGATAATAAAATCTGAAAAATCCAATACAGTGCCAAGAAAAAATCCGTAGCACTTGGCCAGCTGACTTTCTTAAGAATACAGAGGTGGCTTCGTAATCACCACCAATTCCTCCTTCCATTACTTTCAGCAAGAGTTTTCCCAAATCTCTCCCTGGCTCTCAGCCCAACAAATGGGTTGCTTTCCTTGACCTGTTGTCCTCTCTCTGTGAGCAGACAATTTCTGTGCCCATTTGTTTCCCTGAAGCCCTCTGCCTTCAGAAGGAAAAAGGAAGGTGATTCTCCTGTAGAAACTTGGTAGAAGTTGCTCTCAATATTAAAAGTTACAGAATTCTAGAATGGGTTGGGTTGGAAGAGGCCTCAAAGATCATCCAGTTCCACCCCCTGTCAAGGCTGCTAGCCCAGGTTGCTTCAAACCTCATCCAACCTGGCCTTGGACACTTCCAGGGATGGGGCAGCCACAGCTGCTCTGGGTAACCTGTGCCAGGGCCTCCCCACCCTCATAGGGAAGAATTTCTTCCTGATATCTAATCTAAATTGATTCTCCTTCAGCTTAAAAGCCAACAGAGAGATCTCTAGAAGAAGAGATGCAGATTTGTCACAGGGTCTGGAAATGATTCCCTGAGTTTTACCAAAACAAGCTATTTTGTTGCTTCTCAGAAAAACCAGAACTTGAGAGGTGCCAATCCCTCTCAGTGCCAGGTCTGAGGTCTTGCCAACAGGCATGGATGGGTTTCATGACTTTTTGTGCTGCTTTGCATGCAATGCAAGGGTCACAGCTCCTATGAAGGACTCCCCTTCCAGCTCTCACTGAGGAACATGAGGGATCTGTACCAAATGCAGCCACGCTGTTGTGCTCTCTGGGGGCCCTGCAGGAGGTGTTGGTGAGGATGTGGCACAGACACCCATGACAGGAACAGGTCTCACCCTTTCCTGACTCCTGCCTTTGGACTGAGCTGGTGAACCACGTCTGCTGCATGAGGTACAGAGTGTGCACAGGAACTCCTCCTGGCATGTGCCTGGATTCAAGCAACCAACTTGAGACTGCTCCACTGTTTCTGCCCCTGTCGGGCACACCAACAAAAAAACCAGTTGCTACTTCCTTGTGAATCACATGAGGAGTGCCTGGAGTCAATGGGTTCAGTGTGGGGATCATTCAAACCAGCTGCGGCCACTAAAAGAATCCATTCTTCATTCCTGTGACCAGGCTTGCTAGAAAGTAAGGAGCAAATGTTCCACCCTGAATAGTTTTGGTCTGAGCACAAGAGAAGCTATTGGCAACAACAATGCTGAGAGAGAAAGAATGTCTTAGCATCAGGCTCAGATGCCTCGCAAATGTATTTTGTATCCTCTACCCCAAACTGTATTTCTTTCTGCCTGTAACAGACTACATGCTTTAACTGGCTCTGGCAGATTGCTGAGTGTCTTTATTTTGGCTAGTAGAGAGCTCCCTTCCATATGGGATCTATCTAGGATGGAAAGCAGATCGACTGGGATGGAGAGCCCAACCCCAGATGAGCACCAGGCCACTGTGGCTCTCCTCAGTGCAGCCAAGTTGTGCAGGACTAATGGAATCATGGAATCACAGAATGGTTGGGGCTGGAAGAGACCTCAAAGATCATCCAGTTCCAACCCCCTGCCACGAGCAGGGATACCTTCCACTAAACCAGGTTGCTCCAAGACCCATCCAAACTCATCATGAACACTTCCAGAGGTGGGGCAGCCACAGCTTCTCTGGGCAACCTGTGCCAGGGCCTCCCCACCCTCACAGTAATTGGGGTCTTCCTAATATCTACTCTAAACCCACTGCCTTTCAGTTTAAGAGTTCCTACCGGCTGACAGACCAGGCCTGATCTGAGCATTTTCTCTGGACTGACTTGCAAGAGCATCCCTGATGTGGTGCATATGTTCCGAATTTGATGTACTTCGGAAACAAAACGGGAAAAAAATGTTATTGTGCTTCGCTGTGAAACACCCAAAGCACCGAACTGTGCTGCATTAACATGCCATTTTCTCCAGGACTCTTGTCCAGCTCCAGGCTGACAGGAGGACCTGGTGCACCCTAAGAAGTGCCCATATTCTTTCCTAGCACACCCAGGTACTTCTGCACAATAACGAATACGTCTCCTTCCTCCCTACCCAGTTATCAGCACAGCCTGAACTAAGGACAGTGCTCATTACCAAAAGATACGAGAGAGGATAGCGACTAAAAGATAAAGATTTGCATTTATTAATGCCATAATATAAAGGAAATGCTAAACCCCTGCAAGCTGAGTTTCTAATTTGGTCTTAATCTCAGTGGGCGTAGCTCTGCAAGCCCTGGCTGCCTCTCTGTCTCCTTTCCATCGGTCAGGACAAGCCTTTTCCCAAATCCCAACAGCTGGCTGGAGCAACCCCCCACCTCCTCTTTCTCACTACGACTTTCCCTCAGAACATGATGACTTTTAAATCCTTTTAGGCTCAAAGCCCAGTAAGCAGTAAAGCCCAGCACAAAGTGATATTTATTTCTCAAAGCTAGTTGTTTGTTTGTTTTTTTCCATATATATAAGAATCCAATAGAAAAATAACCTCAGCAGTATTTGTCATAGCCAGAGGTGGATTTGAAGCTCTTATGAAGTGAATGTGCTGCCCAGTGCCTGCTTCTTAACAGAGTTAGAGAAAGAGCCTGCCCTGAGCCCAAGCTCTTGTCCTCCCCCAGCTGTAGTAGGGAGTGACTTCAAACCTTTTGGGGGGTTGGAAACTTTGGTATGGACAAAGAACTCAAATGAACAGCCACAATGGCTGCAGAGTGGTTTCCTTAATTAGAAAATTGGCTGTGTTCCTAAGGAGGAGGAAAACAATGCTACAGACTGCCAAGGCAAAGAGCAAGTAAAAACTGTAGCACATGTAGCTCTGGAAGAAACAAACCGGCTCTATCAGCCCCCCAGATCCTCCAAAACCACTTGTAATTATCAGGCTGAAAACCAAGCATGGTCCTGCTGCTGAATCAGAGCAACACAAGCTTGTGAATATGACTTGGCCTTAATTAATTCATTTTGACAAGGCTCAAAACACTCTCCAGGCGATTTAAGACACCATAAAAAATAAGGAACTGACAGTTTTTGACCCCAAGATGTCAAATAGAGAACTGCTGTCTGGTTTTGATGAGCTGTCACTCTACCCCCTGGACATCCCTACTGCAGCTAAGCCTTTCACATTGTGGGCTGCAACCACACGTGGTCCATGAGACAACTGGCACATTCTCAGAGCATCAGTCAACCCAGCTTCAACAGCATCCCAGAATCCCTGTTGGCACAGCAGCAGTGGGTGGGTGGTCTTCAGAGATGGAAAAAACTAACCAGGAAGGCTTTGTTGTTTTTTTAAACAGCAGACCAGACCCCAAGCACAACAAATTCTCCAAGACGACGCATCTCAGACTGTGCACGTCTCTCAAACCAGCACAGGGACAGAGACAAGTAAGTGTACAGAAAAGGGAAGAAAACCACAGGTAGAGAAACTGCAGCTTTTCCCAGTGCTGGTCACATGTGAATCTGTCAATCCAACCAGCATCTGACACCTGTGATCAGAAAGAAGCTGATACCTGTCGTGCCGAGACAACTGAACATCCTGCTATGGAAATTCAAACGTCCAGTGCCAAAACAGCGCTGCGGGGGGAGCAGCAGCGCCTGGGGAGCCCGGGAAGGAAAAAGGACAAAACACTCCTTGGCTGCAGCAGAAAACCAACATGCTGATGCCTCTCCTAAGCACAGGACTCTGGCCAAGCAGAAACACGGGTCATGGACTGTTTCCAGGGGTGCACTTGAGGTGCTCTCACTGTAATTGAAGATGAAGCTGTGGCCTCCCAGGGCTGCGTGTGCTCCTCGCTGCAGGGGCAGCCTCCCTGTCGGACTGAGCACGGGGGGTTTGGGTTTCCTGCTGCAAGCCAGAATGAAATGAGGCACAGGTGTCTGATGTGAGGGAAGCTGAGGAGCACAGCTGTGGGCTGAGACAGGTGAGAGGAGAGCAATGGCAGCAGGAAGGTTGAGTTTTCGGAGTGTGGCTCCAGAAAGGAGATCTCAGAGGACACCCTCGAGATCCTCTTCTGTGCAGGAGATAAAAAAAGGACCACCGTAAACCTGACAGGAGAATACCACAACCCTCCAAGATATCTTCAAAATTACCGTACACTGACAGCCAGGAGCTCCATGTGGCTTGATACAAGGCAGTAAAGCACAGGTTACACAGTGTTCATGAGAAAATTACAGTGAAATCTTGGAATAGAGGTTTGTGGGTTTTTTTGGTTTGTTTTTTTTTTTTTTTTTTTAAAGGGTCACAATTTTAACTTGGTATTTTGCCAAATCTGATTGGAAAACCTTTGCTCAAACCCCAAGACCAAACACTGCTGAATTTGGATGGACTCGAGTCAGAGTATTTCTGACACCATGAAGGGCAGGAGTTAGAGGCAAACAAACAAAGCACATAACTGCGCCAACCTGAAAGGAGGAATGCACAGAAAACTTGGAGCACAAGCACTTTGTGACTGCTACCAGCACTGTTCTTAGTAAGCATGGAATACTTTCCTAGAAACTGGCTACCTTGAGGGTACCCTCTGTCCCCTGCAATATTTTGGTTGGCTTACTGTTGCTGATTCCAGAATTTTCCCCTTTCTTCTGCTCTCCTACCTTCTTCCTTCCTCTCCCACTTCTCCAGATGTGTTTTCACTGGAAGAAAGCTGCTCCCTTCCACTCTGTGGGGCGGTTTCCAGCCTTGCCTAAGCCCAGTGGTGTGTGCAGCCTGGCTGCTGCCTGGGCTGTCCAGCATCTCTCAGTATGTGTTTCTCCTTCAAAGCACTGTTTTGCTCTAAGTGCCTTATGAACAGATTAAACAAACAGAGGTATATTAACTCAGTGTGCCTAATAATATCCCAGAGTGGGAGTAAAGGAAATTGGAGATTTCCCAGGAAACTGTCCAGAGTACAGCCAGATCCCTCCCATTACAGGGGGCATCACGGGGAAACACCTGGTGCAAGGGAATCCACGACCAAACCATAAAACTACCAAAAGCTGGGTGGGAACTCCTCTGCAAACTCTTGTCTTCTCGAGTCCAGCTGCAGCTCTAAAGCCTGAGGGCTCTGGGAGGAGTGGGAGAGGCTTTGCAGAAGGAAGTTGGAGCAGCAGCACTCTTCCTTACTGGCATCTAACACCTCTTCCTTCCTGGAGCCAAAGCAGCATGCTGTTCCCCTGGCAGAATGGTGGAGCATCTCCTTTGGCTCTCGCCAAGCGCTCTGCAACTTCCATAAACTTTACCATGAACTGCTTGCACAGTGTGGATCTGCACCTCTTGAGCACTGAGCCTTGTAGGAGCCAGTGCTGTTTCTCCCAATCCTTCTGTGAGCTCTGCTTTCCACACGTCCCTGACGATGCACTTGCCTTCTTCTCGACAGTGAAAGGCCAGTCCCTCTCTCCGCTGATCCAATCCCTCTCCCTGCCTCTGCCCTCCTGCCAGCTGCACAGGAGAGCAAGTGGATGGGTGCAAATGGCCAGGTTTGCTGTTCTCAGCACCACTCCTCTCTCCAGTGCCACCACTGCTAAGGACAAAACACCATGGCTATGCACCACCCAACCTCTGCTCAAGCAGTCCCACTGCTGTACCAGAGATGGAGACCGTGGTAGGATGGGACTTCCCACTGCATTTCCCAGGAGAGAGCTCATCTAATACCATAAAACAACTACCAAGAGAGAAAAACTCAGTTTCAGAGCTAAGCACAAGTCACAAGCCATATTTACTAGATCAGTACATCTAGGAGATATGGTGCTTGGGGACACGCATGGTTTAGTGGTGGATCTGGCTGTGCTGGGTTAATGGTTGGATTGCTCATCTCAGCAATCATCTTTCCCAACCTTAATGATTCTACAATTCTACTTCCAACTTCCCAAACTTCCTCTTATCCACGTGTCACCTTAGAAGGACAAGGCTTTCAAATGGATCTGCTCTGGATTTCTCTCACAAACTTCTAACAGCTGCAAATCAAGCATCACAAAGTGATTTTTACTTAGCAAAACACTCATTTTCCCCCCTGAGCTGTACCTCCCCTCTGTTTACAGTCTGGAACTTTGTCATATTGAGCCATGACTGAATTCACCATCCCCACACACTCCTGTTGTGTCAATATTACATGATCCCCATTTCTCTTTCTCCTCCTCAACTGCTGCCACGACTCTCAGTGCCATTAGCTCTCACAAGTGACCTCCTTTGCTTTATGGTAGCCCACAGTGTCACTAATCCTAAAATTATCCCAAAATACAGATAGACAGGCCAGTTCTGACATACTCAGCTATTTCTGAGATCTTCTTCAAACCCTTCTGCAAAACAGCCAGCTCTGCCCTTCCCATAGGAATATATCTTTCCTTCTCCAGGGAAGAGCCACTGGTCCCTGCCCTCAATTCATGCTTCTGTGGTGGAGCAGCCACCTTCCAGCTCTCTGGCCACTTTCAGATTCCCACACTAATGCTCCAGACTTGGTGTCATTCAATCAAGTTTCGGGTCTCAGTTTTTGCTCTTTCCCAGCTACCACTCGGCTGTGCCTGGTGAAGCATTTATGGCAACCCAGCCACTTAGAATGGTCAAAAAGCCACAATAATTTATCAGTTAATTTTGCACCCTCTCTACAATGGAGCACAGTGGGTCCACATCTATGAATAATTTTAACTGTCTATTTTTCAGACTAGATCATGAGTAGGAGCAGAAGCCAGTCTGACACACTGCAAACCAAAAATGTAGCAAGTTGCCTAATCAGAATGAGAACAGGAATATGATGATTTCAGGTAAACTGTTTTAAATGGCAAATGTCCAAAGCAGAATGATAGTTCTTAACACACAACCACTGCTGCATCTCAAAGACCATGCAAAAATAACCCAAAACTGAACAGTCAACAGCAAGCTACACAGTCAACATCAGTGCCAAACGGTACCATATTTAAAAGCCACTTGAGCTTTAATAATTTAACACAATTTAATTTGCTGGTGGTAGGAAAGGTGGAATTTGTTTTTCTTCCAAAGGATGACGTGGATGGATATCCTATCTCTGTAAGGTACACCCTAACTTGTGGTAAGTGCTGGGCTTGAATCCAAACACACACACACACACAGAAAAGCCTTGGTGTTGTCCAGATCAGGCCCATAAACCACAGAAACATCCTCCCACATATTTAACATTTAATATTTGAAAATGAGCAACATCACTGGTATTTATTTTACCCATAAACCCTCTACTAGAATTTTGTTTCAGAAGTTTTCAAACTTTCAAGTGTTTGGTGGAATTCCCTTTCCTGCCTTGCTTCAGCCTGTGAATAACAGTCCCAGTGCTAATGACCCAGCTCCTGAGTGTACAGAGGGAAAACAGCTTCATGAAATATTGATACACACTTGGAAATTTGACAATTATCTCCAGAGCTCCTTGGTTAAACCTGAAAGCAAACAAATAGCAAACATTTCCTCTACTCATTAAAACACTGAAAAACAGATAAAAGAACCTACTCATTACCCATTTGATAAATCTAGCCTATTATTTTTAATAATGCACAGGCATTCAATGCATGAAATGTACAGTTTCTCTTCCTTAAAGAAACTGTTGGGTTTGTAGATCTAATTTTAAGAAATGCAATAAAAGTCAGTGATGTAGATCTGGTCTCTTTTGCAGGAGAAGGTAAAATCCTTCTGTTGAAATCAATGACAAAATCACCATTTCTTGAGTGGAAGCAAAACTTCACTCACTGCCCTATTTTGGAAGCTGCCTGTCCAGAAAAATATTCTACAAAAATCAGAAATATTAATGGGGTTTTTTTTTGGCCTTTCTCATGGAAGCTTCAGAAACAGAAAACTGATGTAAAAAAGAGCTGATGAGCCTCGGCATGGGGCTGCTGGTCCATGAGATGTATCTCTGCATCTTGCTTATTCTACACCAGGGAGATAATCCACTGGTTCACCCACCCTCTGGCCAGAGCACAGAGCCCATGCTTTTAGGATGAATGGGAAATCCAGAGGAAACCTTCCCTGCTGAATAAATATGAACCCTAGGGGAAAAAATTCCAATGCAGAGCGTGACAGGTTGCTCAGCATTGCATTGGTGTTATCAGTTATTAGTAATTCTGGTTTCTGGACCTTTTAGCCCTGACTGTGGATGAAACAGAACCACAACTGCTGCAGACAAGAATGAAATGGAAATTTAGGATTCTTAAGCCAAATGTTTCAGCTGCTAAGATAACTCCCACTCTCATGCAGGGCCACTCAACATGAATTCAAAGACAGAAAAAGCTCAGTAGGAAAGATCAATAGGAATTGCTGGCCAGGTGGGATAACTAAAGCTGCATTTCAGCATTCCTGATTACTTCAGTGTCCCAACAGGACAGTCTAGATACTGAAGCTCTCTGCTGTCCACACTGAACACTCTCTTTTATCTTCCATAATATTAATCAACTTTCCTTTCATCAACAAAGCAAAACACATGCACTCGCATGAACCACTGTACTTTTTGAACATTCATTTAAACCTTTGTAACAAAGCATTCAGAGGAAGGCAGAGAATACAACAAATGGCTGTGTGTGACATCTCCATCTCTTTTTTTTTTTCTCCACTCAGTGGGTAACAGTGAGAGACTCCATCAAGAGACTGGGCCACTCTAAGAAGAGGCTGATAATCTACAGGGTCAGTAAGGGAGTGTGTGGGAGGCAGCTCAGGGATTTGCAGTGTTAGAACAAGCATCAGGAAAGGTGTTAAGGTTAAGAAGACCAGCAAGGAAGGCAGGGGGGCACCACCAGGTTCTTGCATCCCACCACCTTCTGATTCCCAGTGTTCCCAGGCATGGAGGTAGCACACCTGGAGACACCACTGCAACATCTGGAAAGTGCATGCCAAATGTTTCAACGAGACCTCAGTCCTGACCCTCTTTTTCTGACTCTCTTCACGATAAGCATACCCTAAGTTATTTCTTATCACTGTGTTTGCTGTCTAAGCAAAGTCTCATTTGTTTATTTGTTTGCCAAGCCAGTATGACAAGCTAGGAAATAATAAATTGCTTGATAACCAAAACAAGTCACTTCTGGCAAAAAATGAAGGCTGAAGAAGCACTGATCCAAATGGGTAACGACTGAGACACTGATTATATTTTAAGAGTTTTTCTCCCCATTTTCACGTGTATACATATCTGCAGATATAAATAAAACATGAGAATGCCATCCTGGCTGTTCATACCAGCCTTTACCAAGGATCTCCACCAGCCCTAACCATTCAGTAAGCCCTGCTGGTTTCCTTCTTACAACCACAACCTGCCTGTCTCTCAGATTACAGAGCCTAAACCACCCTCTTCCCAGGATCTGTAAGATGCTTTTGGGAGCTGCATGGAGAAGCACTGTACTGTCACCCTTCTCCCATCCCTTCCCTGCCTGCCTCTGCTTTCAACACAAGGCAAGAGGTCATTGCCCTTGGCCACCCAACATTTGCTGACTGAAGTGCACCCCGAGGCCTGGGGTGCTCCCAGGAGGGAATGAGAGAGGGAATGACACAGGAGGGATGGGAACAAAGCCTCCACCACTGGCTGTTCAAATGTGGAACACCCAGCTCACGCTTCTGGTGGTCGTGGTGCAGACACTCTCTCTGCAAACAAAAAAAAAAAAAGGAATTTATGCCTGGCAAATCAGGGTAGGTCAAGGGCTTCCAAACTACCCGAGACCTGGAGCCATCACACTGGAGAACGAGCTGTGCCAGCCCTGCAGCTGGAAGCTTTCCACCTTCAAGGGGCAGAGGGTGGTCCTGCCCGGGCAGGGCCAGGGCCGTGCTCTGCCGGGCCATGGGACACACGAGTAAGCCGATTGTTGGCCCCGACACACTCTGCACTGGGGGAGAGGGCGGGGGAAGGAGAGCCGGGCACTAATCCTCTCCATCTGCTCTGAAGTGGCTAATTGGATTGGGAGTGCAGAAGGCAAGGCCCCCGGACAGTGGCCAGGCCAGGCATGGGCACTGTGACACCTCTCGTTTCCCTACACAAAGCTGCTCTGGCACAGAGGGTCCCACTCTGCCAAACCCCTCTGTCCAAACCCCTCCGAAGGCTGCACTCAGCCAGGGCACCCCTGCTCAGCACCTCTCTGCTGGAGGGGTCAAACTGAATACTGAAAAAAACAACACCCATCAATCCCATCCCCAGAAGTAACATTTCATCTTTAACAAAACACCACAAACAGCACAAAAAGAGATTAAAAATTAGCTTTCTTTACCAAAAGCCAGCGGGACACTGTTAATGCCAGGTTTTATTTAGGTGCAAAAGTCTAAAGCTCGACTGCCAGTTGCCATCTGTAAACCTTACTAATACCAGTTCTACATCTGCAACATCTATTCTGCATCAGGGGCTTAATGATGTTGGTCTTCTGCTTTTCAAGGATTCAGCTCAGCACCTACTTTGCTTTTAAAATAACAGGCTATTCAGTTGTGCAGCATTTTCATTAAACTGGGCTGTGGTGTGACGCTATGAGAATGACAAGGAGAAGAAATATAAAAAATGTTTAATACAATAATGATCAGAAACCTTTAAATTTTTTTTTTTTTTCCCCTCTGTGAACACGAAGTTTGTAGCTATGGAAACTACTTATGAGAATGCTAAAAAAAAAAAAAAAAGTCAGCAAATATAGTCAGAGAATGATCTGGATATATGAAAGTCCTAACAATGCTAGAGAACTAGAGACACAGGGTGAAAGAAAAGTGTAAATTGAAGATGACAACACTTGAGCATCTGACAACACGTTCTCCTCTGACAGGCCAAATTCATTTTCATTGCCACGGCACTAAAGTCAATGAATTGCAACTGGAATGAGTTTGACACTTTATATTGCTTTTGATAAAACCATTATAAAAAGCGTATTTCAACCTTTAAAAAAGTACTTTAAAAGCGTATTCTCTGCACTCAGTGATTTGTATGTGCATATTGGCCGAGATAGTCAGTGTTATATCAAGGTAGCACATCTCTCACACATTCTGTTCCTCAGCCACTCACCCAGCTAAGGTGGGCAGTTCTGGTGACTTCAATTTTATCTCAACCTGAATTTTTGTGTGGAAGTTACGATCCCAGTTAAAATGATTACTCCATGGTTTTGTCAGTGAACACAGTGCTCACTTACTCTACCTGGAGTAACACACTAGCTGGGAATGGCTCCAAGGACATGCTATGGTCTGTCAGGTCAATGTGCAAATTAAATCAGATTTATTCAGCACACGGAGCTTCCTTTGGTGCTGTTTCAGTCTGGATTGTTAATTGAGCTGCCTTACATGTACACATTGTGATTACATGCTGCAGTCTGTAATCATAAAACACAGGGAAGAAAACCTGAAGTTGATTTCTGAACATCCGCTGTACTGGGCAAAAAATCAACAAATGCTCAGGAAATTTATGTTGTGTATGAAACACCTTGCTAAACTCTGCCCAGAGAAAGCTATGGCAATTTAGCTTAAATTAATTAGCTCAAAAGAATAGATAGCTTAAAAGATGCCCTTTTAGCCATCCTTGATAGTCTCTTTTAACCACCCTTGCACAACCATCAAGGCTTTGCTCCTGATTATCCCCTTTCCACTTTGGGGGTTGCCCACATGAAGAGTTTCAGCCCACAACTGATGTGTGGCTAACACAGTTTGTATCTGTTGCAGGGTGGAAAATACCAATAAAAGGCATCACAATGAAGTGTTGGAGTATAAGCAGAGCTGAGCTAATCACAGTGAAAGGCATTTCTAGCTGGGCTCTAAGCTGATAAAAGAGAGGATGAATCCCCTTCACGCTGGAGAGAGAACGACTTGTCCAAGGAGGGCAGTTGCCCTCGGCCTGGCTTTCCCAGCTCAGGAGAAGGTCAGGCTTTCAACCAAATTTTACAGCCAAGTAATTTTGCTCCTCCTTCCTGATGATACCTACCCAGCTTCTGTGGGGCAGCCCTGCTTCTCATCCCCATGAGAAGCATCTTCCCCTCTGTGATCACTTGCTTTCACATCTTCATGTGTAAACTAGCGCTTGGAAAACCATCCAAGACACATATTTGCAATGAATCACCATTCCCCAAGTCCAGCATCAGACACAGAAATCTGGACCAGCCCCTGTTTGGGAGAAGTCCAGGCTAGCTACAAGAAAAACACAAGACTTCTTATCTGCCAACTGCTTTAAAACTAAAACATTGGATTAAATAAATGTAAATTAAGTCATGTAATAAAAATACAAGCAAACATAATAAACTGAAGATGCAACATTTTGGAGGCGGAGATTCAGCAATCTGATCAGTGACCGTGAGACACAGTTCGCCCTCATCAGCTTTGCTGACCTGGACTATTTATTTCCCTGCCTGCCCTCCCACCCCAGCACGAGGCTGTCACAGACAGCTCTGGCAGCAGCCACCCCCTGACACGTGTTTGTCACTCAGACCTTTTTCCTGCTCGCCACTGAGATGGCTTAGTGTGCTCGCTCCTGGTGATGCAGGAGCAGCCAGCTCCCAGGACGTTTCCTGCCCGGGGAATCCACTCCTGACAGCTTCACAGACAAGGTCTCAATGACGCAGAGAGCGGCGGCTTTGCCAGAGCTGTGGCTGGGGAGTTCCTGGGGTGGGAAGCCGGATCATCTCCGGAGACGTCACTCCCAACACCACAGCAACGGGTTTAGGGTGCTCATTCACCACCTTCTGCTCATACAACTCCGTAATTCCCGGGAAGGACAATTTATCTCCCTTCTTAATAATTATCTTATGAAATGCAAAGCAGTTGCAGCAGTAAATCTCGTTGCTGATTTTCCCTTATCTGACCACGCCAAAACAAGAGGCTCATAAGCATCCATCATATTCCTGTATCCCTGCCTGGGATCCTGCCTCTAACCATCAGAAACACCAGGCAGGAGAAGGCACCCTCCTGCAAGCCCTCTGCCCAAACTTCAAAGTGAACAGCAGCTCTGCAGAATGCACAGCGAGTGTCAAACCTCAGCACAAAATGACAAGCTGGATATATAGGAACAAAGATTGCAACACACATTTCAGCAAGACTTTAAAAAACCCCAAAATTATCTATTTTAAGGCCTTATCCATACAACAAGCTCCAAAACATGACTGGACTGTAATGTGCACTTTATAATCCCCTGCTGCCTGAGAAGACGTTAACCTACACCGACAGAAAATATCTGCAGCCATTTAGAGACAGAGTTTAATACTGAACTTGCTTTCACCTTGTGACTCAAGTATCCACAGCCAAAGCTACAGCCAGGAGAAGGCTCGTCATTCCTAAAAACACATCCAGTCTCTGCTGGCAAATGAGATTTTCCTGGATTTAGCCAAGTTTCTGCCATCCACTCAATGCTTTGAAACATCTTAACATTTTTGTAACCTCAGCTTATCCCCTCGTGGGTAAACCTGAACACTCCTCCTCAACGCAGCTCAAAACATCTACAAACTGCCACACCTTCCATTTTTAATCCGTATCCTTCCATGTGCCGTCTGTCTTACCTTGGCTTCTACTTTTAAAATATGGTTTAACAGGAAGAAAACCTCTCAGGCTATTTGGAAAAGAAAAAGGGGAAATAAATAAAAAAGAAGACAATTTTACAGGTCCTACTCCAGCTAAACCTTTCAGGGCCTTCAATGAGAAGATAATCTTTCTGTGATTATGGCCAAACCCTCTCGTTGCTTGGCAACACATAATTAAGGAATATGTTTTCGGATCCGCTTTGCAAGCTGGCCATTATCAGATGAAATTACTGGAGCAACAAATGTCATCCTCATGCAAATGAGCTGGTAGTGGGCAAAAAAAAAAGAGGGTTGTGTAGCAAGAAAGAGCTCAACAGCACAGAAAGGCTTCGTCTTGCTGCTCATCGGTAATTCTGGTAAAGGGAAGGGATGATTTGAGATTTTTAGAGGATAGAGTTTGCAGTTTATAAACAAGACACAGGGAAGGAGAGATCTGTTTTTTCTTGTGGTGGAGGAGATTGCTCCCAAGCCCTGTGCTGTGGAGGTCCCTCACCCCAGAGCTTTCACTGCATCAGTATCGACCTCTCAATCAGACGCACCGCAAATAAATGAACATATTTGTGTTCCCCACATTATGCCAGTTTGCCTTTTTTTCTGCATTTATTTAAAAATACTGCCTGCATGTACTGCTTTCCCATCTGATCCATGTCAACACAGAACATGTTGCCTAATACTGAAGCATTTTTTAGAAATCAATACATTACACCCGCTACATAAAGGACGCATCAGCGTCAAAGAACCGGCATCCACTTCCTAACTGTGTAATTATGGTGCGGCAGGGAAAGGGGCGCGCCAAGTGTCTGCATTTTGACAACTTTATCATTTCCACTCACAAAATCATTCTTTATTTAGATTCCTGTGGAATGGCATCACCAGTTTGGCACCGTCTCGATGCCTATAAATGGTATCCTCTGATTAAAGCTTTGTGTGTGTGTGTGTGTGCTGGTACAGCACATTGTTCGGGGCTTGTTTGCACGGGGGTTCAGCCGGGCTGCACAGGGAGAAAATTCCCTGCTCAAGGAGTCACTACTGGGAAAAAAACGTTTCAAGGGATTTCTTTCCACCTTTTTTTTCAGACAAGCCAAGCCACAAGAGAATGGTTTTGCTGAATTTCCTTACACTTAGCAGGGTGGTTTTGGGGGTTAGTTTCTGTCAGGCTCCGAGTGTTATCATCAATGTACATCTCCAAAGCGGAGGAGCGGAGCCTGCTCGGATTATCCAGCTTTTCATCTGAGCAGCCAAGGGCCTGAGCGCTTCTTCTTCGAGGGGAAGGGAGCCACCATTCATTTTTATTGTTCCAGTGCTTAACGACAGGCTTTTAGTTTTAAGCACAGCCCTATTACTTTAACAGCTCTATCGCTTCACTTACAGGCATCTCGAGAAGGAAATCAAGGGGTTTATTTTGTATGCCTGATAAAACAGCAAATTAATAATAAGAAGAAAAGCCTTAGGTAATGGCCAAAGGTAAGTCGATTCTCAAATAACACCATTAGCTATCTGATTAATTTAGTCAAAACAATGCCAACCATTTCCTCGGAGGAACACATTTGCGCCTGATAACAGCGGTAAAAAGTCAATCTGCAGCAAACCCTGTAGTCCTAATTGCTCAGCCAGCACACTATCTAATCTCCTGTTCTCTACAAACAACGGGAACGGCAAGATTAACCCTGGAAGCATTATCTGAGATACCGCTCAGGTTTAACTGAAGTTGGCTAAACAAATAAAATATTTGGAATTTAACCACAGAGCGAGAACCAGCATCTTTAGCTCCGAGTGGCCAAGCACAGCCCCGCACAGAAATCCCCTTCGCCTCCTTCTCTAAGCAGGAAAGGGTGCAATATTTAGGCATGAAACCCCAAGATATCGGACTGTGGGGTTTTTTTGACGGATAAATTAAGCAACAACAAGGTGGTTCTAAACTACTACTACATGGACTAAGACCCTTCAGTAATTACTTGGTTCAGGCGATGCCATGGTGGAGACGATGACGGGGGGCCCCGTGCGCCTGCTGAGCTTCGGGAACGGGGAGACCTGGGCGGGGAAGGCGGGTGTGGTGGGCGCTAGGCCGCCATCCCCTGGTGCTCCTGGCCGGCGGAGGAGCTGGGGGCTGCTGTGAGGGCTGGGTGCCGGTGACGCCGCCGCCGCCACCACCGTCCGCTCCCTCTTCATCAGCTCCATGGGCACGGTGTAGGTGGTGGGATACGCCGTCTTGGGGCTGGGGTGCGGGTTGGCCGCGGTCATGGCCATGCCGGTTGGAGCAGAGTAGGCAGAGGCCGGACGCGTGCCGCAAGGCAGGGGCGTGTTGTATCCCGAACCAGGGAGGAAGTGCGGCCCCGGAGGAGCCCCCACGGGGGCTGGGTAGGTGGTGGTCTCCAGCAGGTGCTGGGTCGGGGCGCTGGATGGCCGGCGGTGCATCTCGACCCCCCTCGGGGAGAGCGGCTGCAGGGGTGCTGGGTGCTGTGAGGCGGCGGGGCCGTCAGTGGTGGGCCCTGCCATGAGGGGTGCCCCGTAGTCCCCCGGGAGCTCGCTGCGGTGGCTGAAGCTGTTGGAGCGGGTCCTGGGGCGCAGCGTCCCGGCCCTCCGCTCCTGCCTCTGCAGCTGCATCTCTGCCTTGTAGTTGTGGGCGATGCGGGACAGCACGCGGGCCTGGCCCAGGTTCGGCGCCACTGACTTGATGTCGTTCTCCTCCATCATGGCCAGCAGGTTCGGGGAGTCGAAGCCCTGCTGCAGCAGGGCAGCAAAGGTGCTCTCCGAGACGCCCTCCGCCCGCAGCAGGGCCACGAACTCGGGGTCGAAGCTCCTCTTGCCCTCCGGCCCAGGGAAGGTGGCGGGCACCGGTGGGTGGGAAGGCGTCGCCACTGCCGCCTCGTAGCCATCGTAGGGACCCTTGGTGGCAGCACTCTCTCTGCCTGGCCCGTAGCTGCTGCCAGCGGTGCTGGAGGGATCCACCACCAGGCAGGTGGGGGCAGCTTGCCTGGCCCCCGGTGCCTCGGGAGGCCGCTCTGCCCCATCGGTGTAGCCCGGCCTGCCGGGAAAGGCGGGTGGCTCCGCCGCGTAGCGCGGGCCGGGGGGCTCCGTGCCGTACCACGCCGGGGACACGTCCCTGCCACGCATCCGCTGCCCGTCCAGGGCCAGCTTGGGGTCCCTGTAGAGGCGGGTGGTGTCCGGTGGGGCGGGCGGGCGCCCCGGGGTCTGGTCCCAGGACAACCTGCTGCCGGGCGCCCCGTAGCTCGCCAGCGGCCTGCCCACCACGTGGTCACGGTAGCACCGGGGGTCCTTGGGTGACCTCGCCGACAGCGACGGGTCACTGTAGTAATCCTGGGGCGGCAGAGAGGCCCGTCCCGCCATGGGCGCCGGCCGGTCGCAGTAGGTGAAGTCGGGCACAGAGCCTTTCCTCAGCGGCCCCGGGGCGAAGGCGGCATCCTGGTACGGGTACGCCTCCTGCTTCAGCTCCGCG
Organism: Pyrocephalus nanus; assembly: GCA_038380795.1. Lineage (NCBI taxonomy): Eukaryota > Metazoa > Chordata > Aves > Passeriformes > Tyrannidae > Pyrocephalus > Pyrocephalus nanus. Next base: position 3,731,030 of record CM076268.1, read on the forward strand.
CCGCCCTGCAAGATGATCTCGTTGGCCCGGGGTGGCTCGTACCATCCGCCCTCGCCGCCATAGGTCAGGGAGCTCCTCCGGCCCAGCGGCCTTTGGTACTCGAAGGCGTTCTCGCTCTCCCAGTTCCCCTCGTACCAGCCGGCAGCGTCCCAGCTCTGCGAGCGGCCGATGTTGGGGTGCTTGCTGGGGATGGGCATCGTCACGAGGCCGCTCGCTCCTGGTGACACGGAGAAGAGGAGGTGCCTTCCTTCCCAGCGCTTCTCCGGCACGCATCAACACCAGACCGCGCTCCGCCTGAGCCCTCCCGGGACTTCAGAAACCACCGGCGGGCGGTTTTGCCTTTCAGAGTGTTGCCTGAATTATTAATCCCTGGTAACCTTAGGAGGCAGAGCATGCGGCTGGGCCCCTTCCCGTGCGGTGCAGCCACGGAGGAGAGCGGCCGCGCTCAGCCCAGATGCTTTATCCTCTGCCGCTGGGGACGGCGTGCACATGGACAACTGGCCGAGCAGTGTGTGGGGATTAGGAGCTAAATAAAACCTCTAAAGCCCTCGCTCCATGTGACATCATTTTAGCCCGATGAAATCTCACGCACTGACCCAGCCAGCAACCTCAATGCAATTTTTCCCCAGGGAATGAGTTCTTTTTTTTTTTTTTTTTTAAACTGTTGGGTTTTTTTAACACGTGTTTCATGTGTTTCAGTTGTCTCCTTCTCAACGTGCTCAGGGAGTCTACACCAGCTCCCACCAGGAATCGGCGGCGGGATAACAGAACGTGCCCATTTCCGCTCATCCCCACACACACACACACACATGTAAAAATAAAAAAGAAAGCTTCAGTGTCAGCTCAATCTTAATCCAGCCTGATGAAATGCTAATCCACTGCACACAGCTAAGGACAAATTAAATGGGAGCTAGCAGACAGGCCTAAAAAAAGGCCAATGCAAGATATTCAAGACTACAAGAGCAGTTAGAAATTAGTTAGGTGTCTGTTTAGCACTTTATGAATATTGTAATTTGCGCTGGAAATTACGTTTTTTGTTGTAGTTTCAAATTAGCCACACTAACCAGGCTCCAAAAGGATTCTTTATATTATTACCATAATACGCAAATCCCTTCATCATCCCAGGACAGAAAATTGTGGAGGTGTAATCTGGAATGTATAATTTTAAGACCCTAGCACAGGTCATGGAAGAGGAGGGGGGAGGATCAAAGGATCTAAAGCCTGGTCTTAAAAAGCAAAAAGGAAGGGTAGACTTTTGTCTGTTATCTACAGCTTCCTTTGGAAAAACTACATGTTTATGAGATGGGAAAACACTCTGAAACATCAGACAAAACTCAATTTATATTGAGCAGTATTTCAACATTCATATGGATTAAGCTGCTTTTTTACACTTAAGAGTGGGCAAAAGGATTTAGATGGAATCACACCAGAGAAAATTGTTATTTGGCAATGTAATAAAAATTTCCATATGGAGTCATTGTTTTCAGAGGAGGTATTAAAACAGCTCACCAAAACATGCAGTCTAAATTATGACATGCTGCTCATGCTCAAACATTCCTTTTCGAAGAAGAATAGGTCAACTGTTCCTTATTTTGCTGACCACTGCTAGGGAGGCAACATTTTCCTTGTTTAATTAAAAAATTCAGACGGAAATGATTTTGCCTTTCTCTGCTACGATCACAAATGTCTTCACCTCCAACACACCTCTTCTAGAAAGAGCCCAGTAAAAGGAGGAACAGTCACCTTCCCTGGACTGTTTGCAAGACAGCTTGAGCATTTTTCCTGGCTAATCCACAATAAATGTTTAGTGCACAAGCCATCACATGATGGACTATTGTGCTATTATGATAGCTAAATCACTAATACAGTCTAATGCTTCTACTTGCCTATCATACTAAATACCTCTGGGCTATATTTCTGACCCAAATACTGACAGGATCTTTGAGTAATCCCTAAATTTCTTTATTGCAGTAAATATTACAAATCCTCTTCAAACATTCTCTCCTCCAGTTCCATCCTCAAGAACCACAGTTGTGAAAATTACGTTGGATATTACACAGACATGCAAAACATGGGCCCCAAAAGATTATTCATGCAATTCTCAGAGAATATCTGATTGGCATTATACTGAATTAACTAACAAACTTCAGGCACATTGGAAAATTTCTTCTTTTGTGAGAGTCAAGATGAGAAGGCACATTTGTGGCTTACAAATAAAGCAGAGAACATTTTAACCAACAAAAAACCCCATTTTATTACAACAACATTTTGCTAAAGAATAAAACGTATTCCCAACAGGATACAGCAAGATCTGTGCCATTTGTTTGTTCTGAGGCAGCAGTACAAAGCTCTCAAAAACGTATATGACAAAATAATAAAATCCTGGTCTATAGATCAGGGGCCTCTTCCACCACTGAAATCACTAAAGAACACAGTCACCACCTTAAGCCATGGAAAAAACCATGCCATTGAGAAATGACATTTCAAAAATGCTGATCTCGAACAACTTGCCAGGGAAGTCAGAGGGGGGCTTGGAGAATTCACTACCTCTGAAGAAAACCAAAAGCTTTAATAAGCATGGCAGGCACACAACAGAAACCCCACCCAAACCAGCAGATCTGTAACTGGTGGCCATGCCCTGCCCAGTGCATGCATGGGGGACAGCAGGACCTGGAAACCCACCCCCAAACCCCACCCCAAGCACAGGAGCACCTCTAGGCTCCGAAATCCACCCTTGTACCAGCCCACCCTTGCACGGGGTGACCTTGCAGCCCTTGGGCAGAAGATGTGCTCTCCTCCCAGCTGCTTCTCACAAGTCAGGAAACTCTTAACTCCAGACCTGCTGCTGGAACAGTCATGCAACATGGATGGTTTATCCCATACACGCTGACCTCAGTGGAACAAACCAACTATTCCTGTGCTCCAAGACCAGCAGAGGAAAACACCTGCAGCACCAGGGGCTGCAGGATTTGTGCATTTCCCTGCAGCCATGGAGCAGATGTCCTTCTTGGAGGGCTCTGCTGGCCCCAAGAGCCACCACCGACCTGCCCAGGAAGCCGTGGGAACTGGGAAGCCTCTCGAGCCACCATGGCAGCAAAGGAAATGCTACCAACCCACTGAGCCAATAAATGTAAAAGAAATTATCAGAAGGAAATATTTCTGATGGGCAGGAATGGTCTTTTGTCTTTTTTGGGGGGCAGTCTTAAAAAGTAGCACCCAGATTAGAGAGATGGAGCACCTCTCCCATAAGGAAAGGCTGAAAGAATTGGGATTGGACACCCTGGGGAAGAGAAGCTCCAAGGTGATCTTATCATGGCCATTCAGCACCTGAAGGGATTCTACAAGAGGGCTGGAGAGGGACTTTGGACAAGGGTCTGGCGTGACAGGACAAGGAGGAATGGCTTCACTGACAGAGGACAGGGTTAGATGGAAATCCTTCCCTGTGAGGGTGGGGAGGCCCTGGCACGGATTGCCCAGAGAAGCTGTGGCTGCCCCATCCCTGGAAGTGTCCAAGGCCAGGTTGGATCAGACTTGGAGCAACCTGGGCTAGTGGAAGGTGTCCCTGACCAGGGTAGGGGGTAGAATGAGATGGTCTTTAAGGTTCCTTCCAGCCAAACCATTCTACAATTCTACGATTCTATGAATCTCCTGTGGCTCTGTACCTATTTCTGGGTCTGGATTCAGCAATGGCCAAGAGACTCCAGGGCACAACCTGACATGACTGATCAGTGCTTCCTGGGAGTGGAGGAGGCGCTGGCACCCACATCCTCAGCATGAGGGGGACACACGGACAGTGGAACAGGCAGAAAATTTATTCTCCCTTTATCTTCAAATTCTAGAGCTATTTTGAAAAAAAAAAAAAACAAAACCAAACAGAAAAAACAGCCACAAGAAAAAAAAAAAAAAAGCTGATCAAGAGATTAAGTACTCTGGTATTTCAGATCACGTGAAAATACAGAGTTTTGATTTAATACCCTGATTTTCAGTTCAGCACTGATTTAACACACGGCAAATTTGGCTATGATACAGTAACCACAGAAAAAAAGGTGACAACAGAGTAAAGAAAGGTGGGCCCATCATTTAGACACTGCACTCAAAGCCAGTGCCATGACATCTGTCTCTTGAATCCACTCATGGTGGATGTGAAATAAGCAGTGCTGGAAGATGCCATTCTCTTCCCATGAGGAGAGTCTATTTACACATGAAACCCATGGTAAGAAATCAGGACAGTAAATCTGCAACACAACTGTGTAAACAACATATTTTGGTGTCTGTAGCACTGAGTCAGGAGGGCTTGGATGCAAAATTTCATTCACACTGATGTAAAACATTTCATTACCTATTCAGAGAGCAAGTTGCTGGAAAAATTACTCTGTGCAACAAAACAGTACAGATAAATACTCTTCAATTATAAATTTAAATCTTGTTTTTATTGGAAGAAAACATTTTTTATGTAGTAAAATGTTGATGTTTTCTCCCAAATTATTTTCTTCTGGGAGAGAGTAGAACGGAAAGAATGTGCCAAATGTAATTTCTGGCAAAAATGTAATGTGCATCAGCATGGGAAAGGCTATTTCTCTTTCAAAGGCAAAGGAATCCTGCCCCTGGTAGTGAAAAATCCTCTAGAGAACAAATACATCTCATGTTAATGGACAGAGCAGGTATCAGGACACCCAGCCTTTATACCTCGCTGTGCCACTGTCAGAGAGTAAATTGCTTAATTCCTTACTCTCTGATTTCCCTTCCATCAAGAGGGATATAATAATATACACCTATCACAGCTGTGTGGTGTTCAGATTAGTCAGTGTTTGTCATGTGTTTTCAGGTGACAAGGCACAAAGCTACCAGGATGAATGCTCCTGCCCTCACTGCCTGGGCTTTCAAGGACCGCCTGTGATTGTGCCTAATGACCCCCAAAGCTTGGGAAGCCTTTCCTAAACATCCCCCCTCCACGTTCAGCCTGCAGGATGTCAGGGAAGTAGAAAAGAGCTGCTGGTGCTAAACTATACTGTGGTATTCCATGGATGCTATGGAGAGGAAAAAGAATAGGATGCAGTGTGAGTAATGGCCACACATGTGCATCACACAAATATATTAAAAAAAAAAAAAAAAAAAAAAAAAAGAAGGATTGAGAGAGGAAAAGAAGGAAGAAAATGTTCCAAATTCTTGGAAACTACCGCATTTACTAAAATTTGGCTCTGCAAAAATCTCCCTCACAGTGGCAATGCGCATTCTGCCTAGATGGACTTCTTAACAGTCTCCTGAAATTAGGGGAGCACAAAGAGAAAATTAGCAGGATTGTGCTGGAATCATTTTCAATAATCAAAGGAGCAGCACAGCATCTGAAAGCACTCAGCACTTGAAGCCGTGCCACATGCTTTTACCAATTTCCAAAACCAAAGGCAAAGATGCTTTGTAACTTCAACAAAACGCTCCCAAATACCAACTTGGTGCGTTATAACAAAACACTCTTAAGATCAGCCAGTTATTAATCAATCATTGCCTCATGGAACTCTGCATTTCGATGACTTTAAAGCAAAAAAAAACCAAACAACCAAAAGCTTATGGCCATTTGTTACCCAAGCCCCCAGTGCTGGGATAGAAATGTGCCACGACCATTGGCGTGGCAGGCCCCAGGAATGCACGAGCTGCCTCAAAATGTCCCACACAAACTGGGATCAGTAACCGGGTTCATTTGCCATTCCCACTGGCTACACGCAAATGGACCCATGGAAAATAAAAGGTCAATATGGCACCTAAACAAATGAGGAGGTCCCATGCCTCCCAAGCAGGCATTTCTCCTCCAGACTGGTAACACAAGTATTACAGTGCCCTTCTGAGTCATTTCCCAAGAATCCCCTGAAATCCCACAAGCTGACATGAGGAGAGAGGATGTGAAGCTGTGGACCTGATCACTTGCCTCTCCACTGCATTTCTGTGCCTCTCTGTGCTTGAAAGGGGTTTGAGGTAGGAGATCTGCTCCTTCCCACCCTCGTGGGAGCCCACATCTCACATCACTTCCACACTCCAACAATTCTCTGTCTGGAGCCGTTTCTCCACCCTTCATTGAAGGCAGCCCTACTCCAATTTCTCCCATGATCTGAGGAGTCAGGGGAGGGTTAGGCTGGTTCTCAGGGAAAGTTTCTTCCCCCAGAGGGTGGTTGGGCACTGAACAAGCTCCCCAGGGCAGTGGGCACAGCACCAAGGCTGCCAGAGCTCCAGGAGGGTTTGGACAACAATCTCAGGGACAGGGTGGGATTGTTGGGGTGTTCTGTGCAGGGCCAGGAGCTGGACTCTATGGTTCTTGTGGGGCCCTCCCAAATCAGGGTGTTCTGTACTTCTGTGAATTACCTGCTACTTATTTCAGAATAAGGTATGTGCAAGAAGCACCTCAATAAGCATATGGTAATTTACCACCTCATGTTATCCTGCTCCTCTGGCAAAGCCCTGGAGGTTGTGGGAGGTTGCCCAGAGAAGCTGTGGCTGCCTCATCCCTGGAAATGTTCAAGGCCAGGTTGGACAGGGCTTGGAGGAACCTGGTCTAGTGGAAGATGTAACTGCTTATGACAGGGGGGTGGAACTGGATGAGCTTTAAGGTCCCTTCCAACCCAAACCATTTGTCACCCAGGATGAAATCAAACTGCAGGTAGCAAATGCAGGAAGACAGCAACCATCTAAAACACACTTGCGTCTAAAAATGAGAAGCCCAGCTGTAAAACACACTTGGAGCCATCGGAATGAGCCCCACAAGCTCTCAAAACTTCAATCAGAGACAATTTTTGCCTTTAAGTATGGGGAGACTCCAATAGACGTTGGCAGAAACAGCACTGCCACATTCCTGCATCGACAAAGGGATAATAAAAATATCAGATGTATCCTTACACCACACAGCTAAACACACTTCAAGGACTACAAAATACAAATCAATCTGGATGCTGCACGGCAGGCGAAAAGCAGCAGACAAGGTTCATTGGGCACATCCCTCAACCATTCGCTGAGATCTAATCTACGAATGCTCTTAAAAATAATCCTCTAGAAATCACATCAAGCACCTTGTCTCCAAAACTGGGTATTAGACTTTGAGGTCAAATCTCATCATTTTTAATAAGAATTCAGGATCAAGATTTAAACAGCATGTGTAATGAAAAGCATGGGAATTATATCTGTCCCAGAAAGCAGTCGATAAATCCGCTGTTAAATGAATATATATTGTAATTCTGAACTCTGCCATGCATGCCTGGGCTTTGCATAAAAAATAATTAATTACTAGACTGTAACACAGGCCTGAGGAGATAAACAGGGGTTCAGGGTGCTTCCCTGCCTTACTTCCCCTGGTGGTGCCAGAGCTCGAAATACGTACTTCCCTTGCAGGCCCAACGCAGATAAAAACCAAAACCAAACAGGAAGAAGCATTATTTTATCTAAAAAAAAAAAAATAAATTTATGCCTTTCTTTTTTAAAAGACCGGTCTTTTGTATTATTGTATTGCAATGATCAAATCATCAAATGTGAGGTATGTCCTACTGTGTTCCCTCACCATCTATGGGGATGGTTAAGGGGGATGGCTGCTCCCCAGTGAGGATGACCCTGATTCAATCAAATATCTGTTATCATCAGCAGGCAGCAACACTCTTTTTCTCTCAAAAAAACATATAAATCTATAACTACAGGCTCTTTTATGAACTGAATCTGTTTATTACTAAGTTTTTGAGGTGCTAGATGGCAGCAGAGAGTGTTATGTTTTAAATAAAAATTAAAAAGGCAATCAAAAAAAAAAGACAAAACAAATTATTAGTGTGAAGCTAACGGGCTATATAAAAGTGTCACTAAGAAATGATCAATGTCATTTAACTTTAAGAAGTGCAAAACCAACTCAAAACTTGCTCTTTGAAGAAAGCTCTCAGATAGAAAAGCCATAATGAAAACCTTCACTGCTTTGGCGCTTGGATGCATTACATCTGTTTGTGGAGAGCAAAAATTATAAAAGAAAAGTTGTGTAATGTATTTCCCTGCAGCTTTATTTTAGTATAGCCAGATGTCCTTCTCCTGTCAAAATATTTACTAGTAAATATTCAGCAGAATCAGAATAAAACCTAAAGACTGGTCCACATCCAAATGCCACCAGTCCCCGAGAGAGCGCAACTTAGGAGTTAAATTCGAGGGTTTTTTTCTCTGGCATTTTGAAGGAAAATCCATCCTGTTCTCATCTGTCCCCAAGGACTGATCATTTCTCATCACATATTTGGAAGCAGCCAACTTCCACCCCCTGGATGCTGGAGGCAGCTTCTGCAGCTCTCCCACACTCCAGGAGCGGGGCTGCCCCGAGGCCGCTGCTCCAACAACCCCTTCACGAGGCTCCTCGTTGCATATTCTGGGAATATTATCACTTTCCTGAGTAATCTTTAAATGCAGGGGAGGATTTAAAGTAAGGAGAGAAGAAAAAAAAAAAAAACAACACAACAAAAAAACCCCCAGATACGATGACAACACGTTAATCCCTAAACCGGTTAATTTAAATGGGAAATGTGGTAAGGATGGAAATTAGGTTGATGGTATTGAAGTCATCAGCTGTAATTGTTTCTTTATTAATGACACCAAGTTGTAAAGCGTGTTACATGGAACCTTGTCTGGGGGCTGGGGGAAATGGAAAAATACAAGGCAGAATGAAGAGATACATATTAAGTCACCATAAATGTGGGTTTAAACACGAGGAGAACACAACAGAAGCATTTTTTCCTATTTCAGTGCATACAGCACTCAAGTCCAGGGAAAGGGGAGCTCTCCTTCTTGCAGTAGCTTGAGCCTATCTGTTACAAAAAAGTTGCACACCAAATTAATGGAATTTTTGCCTGTAACCTCATCTAAATGTGTCTTACTCTTTCCCAGATGCCTGGGGGACTTTGTCAGGCTGGCTTCGTGTCTGGCTCAAGTCCTACGTCTTGTCATGCACATTTCCCCATGGAATGTCACAGGAGAAAGGCTGCATAGGAGTGAATGTACAGGAAAAAACATCTACCCAGGACTGGAAGACTGCTGGAGCAGCCTGTGAGCACAAGAGCACATCTGTAGGTAAGAGCCATAAAGTACCTGAGTCACAAAGCAGAAAAAAATCCACTTACAAATACAGACAGTTCTTGATTCAGCACAGCAAGACAGTTGAAAATTGTGGAATAAGGTCAGTAAGTTTGAATAATGTCTGTAAACCCACTAGGGTTGCCTGAACTTTCTTCATCCGTAGGATTATGCCTAATATTTTTTTTTAATATCTTAAAATTTTAACAAAACCTATTAATGACAAGTAATCCCCAAACCTGCCATGCCTCTGTCAGTGAAGGGGGAACTAAGAGCACTACTTTTCATTGGTAAAAAAAGGTGTAATCCAGCTTTTGTATGAATTTGAAGTGATTTTTTGGATACCATAAACGCCAAAGAACTTCATTTGGACTCTTGGGAAAGCAAAAACATCGGGAGCAGCCACAGCGATCTTCAGCTTGCATAAATCAGCACAGGGGCAACAGCAGATGATCTGACAAGCCAACACTGCCTTTTCTCGAGGCAAAATGTGTTAAGCAACCCTTCCTTAAAAGCCTGATAGTTTCTGTGCTTTGAGGTGGAAACTTAAAAAAAAAAAAAAAAAAAAAAGAAGAGAGTATAAAAAGCTTTATTGTGGGGGGGAAACCCTTGTACTGTGCTTTATATTCATGGAACAAAGAAACCCAAATCCACTAGATAAAAAAAAAAAAAAAGGTCTATATTTATTCTAAATAAGTCACTTTTACTCAGGACAAGCAGTTTCTTCCGCCCTTGATATCATCTTTAACTCATTGTTTCTCATCAAATGCATGGTGGTGATAAGGATTTCCTGTGATAATAAGATTCTATTTCTAAGCAGTAAAAAATAAGTGTTATCAGATGCTACTTGGTGTGCAAATTTGCAAGAATGGAAGAACATTCCTCCACCCAAATATCAAATGCACTCATTTTGGCTACTGTTATGTCAGACAAAGGAGGAAGAACTGCAGGCAGACACTTTCCAGAGTTGTAGTTTTAAAGCACATTTTCCCATCTGCTTCCAGAAGCAAGTCCCTCTATTTTTTTTAGCAGGAATGGACTGTGATTTTTGAATGAGAATCTATTCCACAGTCTGCTGTTAGGGGTGTGTGAGCCCAGACCTCAAGGACACACTGTTCAAATACTGCTGAAAAGCCAAAACCATTACAAATCTTCACGGGCACTTTTATTAGGGGTTGGTTTGGGGTTTTTTTTTAGCGATATGAAAGCGCACCACAAGCAATAATTGACAGTGTGATTATTAAGTCCACTCCTATAGCCAAGAGACTGAAATAAACACCAGGTAAAAAGCTTCCCTGGTTTGTATTTACCACAGTATCTACCATTACACAGTATATTTATTTAAATATCACTGGATATGGTTTGCAGTGACTTCCATCACAGGTGGAAATGTGGAGTACAGGATTTCTGTCCACCCTTGAAATGGCTCAACCAGCCTCTTGCAGCCACGGCAGAGATAATTTTGCTGATGCTGAAACCATCTATTCCTACCCCAAACTCCCTCCTCTGTCTCACAGAATCATTTAGGTTGGAAAAGACCTGTGAGATCCACCAGGGTGCCACTGAGAATGTAAGTCAGTAAGTCAAAAAGCTGAGAGAGATGTATCCATGAGGCACTGAAAAGTATTTTATGTGGCTGTGCTGGCATTTATTGGCCATCAAACGTATCAAAGGACGTGAATGAAAACAAAGAATACGAATGGCTTGTTTGCCCCTGAAAACAGTTCTATTTTGCAAAGTACAGACAACTTTGGTGGCACAAACTGATGCATAAGGACATGATTTCCCACTGGATAATGACAAATCCTGGAGCAAAAACTGTCAGAAGATGTCTGGGCTCGCTTGGCCTTGCAATTATTTTTTCACTTTGCTTCTTGCTCCTCTCAAGGCTGCCACTTTTGGGGCATGTGTTGAAAGCTTAACTGACTCATAAATGCTAGTGCAAACTATAACCTATAAACCCAGGCATTAAAATTCCACGGCACTGGTGTTGAAGACAGCAGTGGTGCGGAGCAGAGGCAGCACTTGGGATCTATCAGAGAAATTCAGTGTGTTGGGAAAACCCGTGTTTTAAACACAGACATCACAGTGTATCCTGGATGTATCACCACTGCTGCCTTGTCCCTGTTAAGTTTCTACACTTCATGAGGAAATGACCCACTGCCAAAGCACCTTCTCCTCCAGCCATTCCCAAAGACACAGCCAGCAACTGTGGATGGGCAGCTCCTCACTCCCTGTCTTGCTCCTGGCACTGTTTAATATTTGTATCACCCTACTGACAGAAGCACAAGATAGAGATCAGATGAGCAAGCAGCAGGCTGGGCAGCAGAGGTGATGCTTCCAGTTATTTCCTTGCATAGGAATGCCTTATGTGAGGACTGAATCTCACGGGAGTGATGGATGCACCAGGAGTGCCATCATAGTCATCTTTGGGGTTTCTTGGGGGCACTGTCAGACACCTTGTTCTGTCACAGGTAGCACAGAAAACATTACATCTAATCCCTCTGTTGTTGTTTCCTAAATCAAAGGCAGGGGAGCTTCAACCCTGAGGGGTTTTGCTGCCATTTTTTTCAAAGGCTGTGAAATTGCACCGAATTCAGGAACACTCCTGACACACAGCAATGTGGGGCTGTAAAATTCAGTCCCTTTTTATCCTAACCAGAGCAGACGGGTCTGGCAGCTCCACATGGAGCAGGACCGTGGCTCGGCTTTGTTTCAGACACAGCAAAGCCAACATCCCTCCCTCTCCATCTCCCACTCCGACACAGCTCCACAATTTTTGCTGGAACTCTTTTGTCGTTCACCCCGAGGTAAAATACTCATCGTGGAATGGAAAATTTTGGCTCATACAAATTTAAAATGTGGCAAAATTACAAACTAGTGGGAACAGGATCCAAACGAGGGGCTGCTGGACACGTCTGACTCCACACAGCACCAGCGGCTCCACCTCTAAAGCATATTTTGACCCACTATGGAATAAGACACAATTCCACAAACAGGGATTATGTAAACCACTCTGCATATATTATTTGCAAAGGCCCCAGCTATTCACTGGGTCCATCTTTCCACTCACATGGAACCAATTACAGAATAGGCACCCAAAGTCTCTGGGACGACCAGAAGAGAAAGAAACGGGTAAGCCAAGACCACTGAGAGCACACTCCAACTTCTCTTCATTCAGAGGGCACCACCAACCCGCCTAATTGTTAACATACTACTCCAACTGTCTTAGCTGCAGGCTGTTGCCCTAAAATTCCTTTATCCCCTCAAGTCTGGACCTCTATCCCACCCATATCTCCTTCTATAGGTCAAAATTGTTATCTGGTGCAAAAAGCTCACCTCTTCAAAACAGCTTGCTCGAGGCAAAAAGTAATAGTGGCATACAAAGATGACATAATTATATATTTAAAAAAAACCCAGAGGAGCTGGTCAGGCTGGTTAATGCAATGAGACTGCACAGCTCCTCTCTCTGGAAGAGTCATAAACCCTCCTGTAAAGGCTGTGAACTGGCTTTTTAAACAATACCACCTCCTTGTATGGCTTGGATTATATTTCCACGTTTAAGAGAGTAACACAAACACTGCAAATTCTTAATAAACTCTTTTAGTAGCACGACAGTTTGTAAGGCATTTCCCTCAGCACATGTCTGGTTATGGTTTTAGCGAGCCCCTAGGAAGGAGAATCCCTCTGGCAGTTTGGGCAGTGATTACAACATGGACCCCGAGGGTATTTCACCTCCAGACCTGCCACCCTCCTGCTTCATGGAGTAAAGCCCATTCCTAGCCAACTCTGCAGGGTTTGTGTTGGAAATGGTAAAAGGGATTGTACATGAACCTTCAGGAAAAGAACAGGAATCCACCTATGTGCTACCAGACATTTAGCCTTTCATCAGGTAAATGCAGCTTTGTATCCCATTCACTTTTTAAAGTGAAAAGCTCCTTAAATGCTTCCACAGAACAGGAAATCATTAAAAGCGAGTTTTTTTGGACCACATTGCCCTCAGCTTGATGGAACAGTAGAGGTTCTCACTGCACACAATTCTGTTAGCAGAAACTCCTCTCCTGAGTCTGCTGAAGTAGTTCCAAAATTTCTCATTATCTTCCTCTATTATTCCACATCCTTTCAAGACAAACCCAAGAGCAATGGTCATGTTTTTCAAAGTGTGCAGCTGGAATTGCCCCTCTTCAGCGCTTTTCTGTGCTATAAGCCAAGATTAGGAGCCTATAATAAAAAATTGCCATCAGAGAGGCCAGTATAGTATTCAGCTGTCCTCCAAGTCTAGTTATTTTGCAAATCCTAAGCTTTTAGCATTTTTCAAAGTAATTTTTACAATGCTGCTCACACTCAGTCCTTATCTGTTTCTTCCAAAAACAACAAAACAGCGTCTTGCAATGGTGACTCCCAACATTTCCATCAAATTACAAACCCAGTAGCAAACGACAAAGTATACTTTAAAAAGTTATGTCTTCTGCACATTTACAGATTTAGAAAAGAATATCTTTCGACCAAGAAAGAAGAAAAAAAGCTCACATATCAGAGAAAAATAATCTAAACTTCAATCACATCTAAAGCTCCGTTAGCAGGTCTGTCGTGTGATCCTTTTGAATTTCTTGTACACTCAGCAACTAGATCTGATGGTAAACATCAAACCGGGAAGGCAGCTTTTGAAAATCCAGGCTCAGCTGATGGAACTCTTTTAAGTCAAGTTCAAAGTAAGTTTTGAAGATGAGATAGTGTGCTACACCTGAGTGTTTATGACATTCAGTAGGAGAAATACGCGGCTCCACATGGCAGCCTACCCTGGATACTCCCTTCTAACTCATCCCCTCTGCTTCATCTCCCCCCACCTCCAGAATTAACAGAGCAAAATTAATAGAGATGAGTAACTCATGACAAGTTTAAAGCAGCAGCAACGGAGACTAAACAATACACAACAGAAAAATCAAGGCAAACCCCACCTTGTCCTGCTGGTCAGGGTTTCACACCGACTGGAAACTCCACAAAGCCCCACATGCTTTGCTCGAACAGACACAGCACAACTCCCCTGTGAGCTCTGTGCTTTCATCCACCAGCAAATCCTATCTCACCTCGTTGGCATTCAAGTAACACTGCAAATTGTTACCCTGCAGGCCACTATCCATCTCCTTAAGAGCAGATGAACACTGGAAATCCTGAAGAGACATAAGATATTCTCCCTAAAATAACACTCTGCTCTGCTTTTGTTGCTGATGGCAAAACTTGCACGAGCGTTGGAGAGTTATCGGAGTGTGCACCAAAAAGTCAGAGCTTGTTTGCCATCACTTCATTTCTGTCATAAGTAACTTACACTCTGTGAGCTGCAGTAGAAAACGCTTCCTAAAAACTTCTTCTGCTGGAAAATTGAAATAGAAAGTGAAAATCACCTGTCCTGTGACACACCATCAATAAAGAACTACAGCAAACCTGCCTGATCACCACACACCAACGAAACAGAAGCTGTTTCAACAACATGCCCCAAATCATTAAAACAACAATTCTTAAATTTTTCATTTATTTCTTATAGGATAATAGTCAATATTACAGGAGATGGTCTACTTCCACACCCCTTGAGTGACACTTGTCTTGGACACTGCAACTGGCACCGCTCGGATTAGGAAGGGAAGGAAGAGTTATGGCACCAGTCTCTGTCCCAGCTTCTCCTCCAGCCAGAGGAGACCTCCAGAAAGCCTATTTAATAGAGCACAACACTTTCCTAAATACAGTAGAAATTTAAGCTATGTTTCAAATTGGGACTGACCAGATAATTTCCGCAGAAATCAGAATAAAAAGAGAAGACCTGGCAATGAAACAAAAATCCTGTTCACAGGACTACACGTGACTTCCAAGTAAGGAATCCAGACAGTATGAATACATTTTTAGAAGATAGGGGATCCAGTCCTCTTGGATCTCTAAGTGCTTTACAAAACCAAGGACAAATTAGATATTCTATCCTGATCATCTCCCAACTTCCACAGGAAAACGAGAACACGCTCTTACCTTCACAAATTCTGTCCAGTCGCTGCCGCTTGACTTTGTGTTTATCCACAAGTGCCATTCTTGACGGTATTTTGCAACCTTCTGATTCAAAAAGCAAAGCAGTCCCCCGGGAACTTAGGAAAACTCACAGGAGTCGGCGTGCATACCGCCACTGCGGGCCCTGCAGGGAAAGGAAAGGATTCATTAGGACTTGTGGGCTCCCCATCCCTGGAAGTGTCCAAGGCCAGGTTGGACGGGGCCTGGAGCAACCTGGTCTAGTGGAAGGTGTCCCTGCCCATGGCAGGGGGTTGGAACGAGATGAGCTTTAAGGTCCCTTCCAACTCAAACCACTCTGTGATTTCCAGCACACCAGTGAGGTCTGCCTGTGCCCAACAGCAGAGCAGGGTCACCTTTGAGTTTAGTGCTTCCAGCACCAGCATCCCTCTGGTCATACATCTCCCATCACAAATCAAACTTATGGCCTCTTTATCTTCCCTGCGATCAGAAAAACCAGCCTTGTACGCCAGAACTGCTGAAAGCACTGCCTGGGCTTCCCAGTTTTATTTCTGTCTTAAAAATCTCTTCCTAGCAGATAAAAACCATTAAGTTATTTTGTAGGCTCACAGAAAGATTCTTGGAGAGTATATAAAAAAGGAGAAGTAGCTTTTGCTCTGCCAGTACTTTCACACACAAACCACTTTCATGTCTTATTTAAGCCTTGCCCTGTAAAAGTCATCAGTGGGCCTTGAATTTGCAACAAGACCCTGATATATGTTCCAGCTGTCACCATAGCCCGTCCTTGCCCTCATATTTGAAGGGCCAACATTAAACTTCAGATAAAGGCAGGCATGACCACAAGCACAGCAAGAAATCATCTCCTGAATGGCCATCTGTAGCACCTGAAAAGTCTCAACCTCTCTGCCTACATAGTACTGAAAGGGTTAAAAAAATGAAATAAATTCTGAGAAGCCAGCAGCAATCACAAACTTCAAACTGAACCACTCATTCAAAATAGCTTCTCCCTGGTGGGTGAACATTCACACTGCACTATTTGCAAACAAAATTTTCAAGAAAACAAACAAACAAACAAAAACCAAAAAACCCAAACAAACAAACAAAAAAAAAACAAAGAAAAAACCACTTCAGGTTCTGCAGGTCCAGTCAGGCGTTTCTACTCTGCATTTTATTCCCCCTGCACACGGGTCTCCTAAAAACACGCCATTAACTTCCCAGAAAACACAGTTAAACCAACGCAACAGGCCCAGCCCGGGAGGGGTAAACGCTCTAACAAAGCCGCCGCACACCGGGATGACAACTTCCTGGAGGTTATTGTTATTATTACAAATGGTTATCAATTATGCATCACATTGATAGTCAATTTATAAAAGGAAAGGCCTCGTGTTGGTACGACTGGATTCCGACTAAGGGAAGATCGGCGATTTCCTGGTAGTTAATGGCCAATTTCCCAGCAGCGCCACTGCAGTTTAATCGCTGAGATTTATAGTAATAATTAATTGATTTTTTTTTTTTTTTAAACGTAGGGATGCTAAAGAGCACGATTCCCACTCATATTAAAAATTAATGCAACATTAGAAAAGAAGCAGAAAACTTCCATTCCAGAGGCAGAAGCTCGGAACAGTCAAAATATTTCATACAACAAAAATTAAGCTGTTAGTTCAGCTAAAGCCTGAGTAGCTAATGGCATTTCCACCATCAACATTTACAAGTACAGCCATGAATTTTTACCTCTATTACATCCCACTCCACTTCCAGAAAGAAATACCAGGTTATAAAAAAGTCATGCCAGTAGAGAAAAAGTTATCATTTTGTTCTGAAAACACTCAATTGGTCCATTATGTTGGGGCTGCAACTGTTTTACCTTTTATTTCTCCAAACAAAATCAATATGCAAAGTGTATTTAATTTTGACAGAGTGCATTTTCTGATGGACGAATGCATCCATTAAAGTTTGTTGGGTTTTTTTTTTCCCCCCTGCCATCTCAATTCCCTGCATTACTCCCTGGAGGAAAACTTCCCACAAAAGAAACTAATAACAATCAGAGAAATTACTGGCCATATTAGAGTCCCACACAGCTTAATGTAATGGCCATGAATGAACTGCTTCCTAATGATGTTAACTGCTCCATCTTTGTCTGACAGGTGTCCGTGACATCAACCGGCAATAAAAGCCCAACTCGGAAGACTTATTAAAAATGTGGCAGGAGCTGCCGAGCAGGATTTGGCAGGGATGGATCAAATGGAGAAAACCAGATGTGAGGGGCACAGAAACAAGCAGATATTCTCCTGCCTCCTCGTGAGGCTGTAATTAAGAAAGCAGTTCTTCCACTTGTGGGATGGAAGACGCAATTAGTTGCGCCCCCAACTTCAATCTGTCCTCAGTGATTTCTACAGCCAACCCAATCTCCAAACAATCACAATTGTCTAAGTGTCCCCCACAATAAAATAAATACAATCAGGCTAGGCAGAACAAAAATCATGGTCAGCAATTAAAAGACAAGGAAACCTCACTGTCTAAGGAAATCTGGGAGGGAGAGGCGCACGCACAAAAATTGCACTTCATCTTCAGCAAGATTAGGAAAAAAGTGAAGTGATTTACATACAGTAATTGCATGGCCGTGTTAGCCTCCAACAGTGTCTTTCAAAATGTAAATTTTCTTGAAAAACCCCTGGACACGATGATAGCCCAGCAGTTATTTATTTATTTAAAGAAGGAATGTACTTAAATACAATGTTTTAGGAAGAAACCAATCCTGACGCAACCAATTAAATAGCTCGTGAATACTGCCTGTTAAATACCATAGTCCATGAGCCAGAAAATTAGAGCAGAGAAAGCTGTGTTAGGGCTGATTTTCCTGCTTTTGATGGAAAATGGAAAGAAATAAAGTTGATTTTCCAAAATAAGACGCACTGTTAGACAAAACTTGAATGCAAGGTGAGCACAGGTTGGGCAGAGAAGCTGTGGCTGCCCCATCCCTGGAAGTGTCCAAGGCCAGGTTGGACAGGGCTTGGAGTAACCTGGGATAGTGGAAGGTGTCCCTGCCCATAGCAGGGCCTTGGAACAGGATAAGCTTTAAGGTCCCTTCCAGCCAAACCATTTTTATGAATTAAAACAAAAATTCACAGACTCCCAGACCCTTAGTGGAGTCAGAAATCTGTTTCTCACAATTTCTGCCTACATTTTCTATCTTGTACGAAAGATGGCCTCAAGAAAACAGGGATTCACTACTACAGGAAACTCCCAGCTCCATAAAGTGCCAAAGCTCCCATTTCCAAACAGCAATGGAAAATTACCACCCTTCCTCACATCACTGGGTTTTCACATGTACAACTCTTTACTTGAACAAATCCAGTCCAAATGTTCTGATGGTACGTTCAGACATTTCCTAGGCTCTTGGGAAAGGAGAGGTTCCTGGAGAAGGTTTTATACTCATGATTACTGCTGGCTATCAATCCTTTCAGCTGGAAGCAGAGCAGGATGCTCGAGCGGAACTGTGGAAGTTGCTATCTGCTGATGGCACGGGCAGCTCTCCCTGCATCCTCCTTTGTGTTAAGGTCCAGTTTTCCAAAGCTCAGTCACACCTGAACTGAGATTTCAACGCCAGAACAGCCCAGAGAGCTGTGAACTGTTCCAGCCCTGCATTAGCATCCCTGGGTGTTAACTACCCTGAGCTAGCGGGCCGTTCCCGCTGCTGATGGCTTCAGACACCGCGGGGAGGGCAGGAGGGGCTGGGAAGCAGAGTTCGGCATAAGAAAGGAAAGGCAGAGAGAAAAGCAAGCAGGAGACACACAGAGATAATGACAGGGGAGGGAAGCGGACAAAGGAGACGGCACAATGCAGGAGGAACACTCTGGGAACACTCTGTCATCCTTCCTCCCTGCGCCGCCGGCACATCCTTAAGTGTGATGCTCTCTAAAGCCCTGGCACGACCGCAGGGGAGGAGGGGAGCACATGGAAGGGAAGAGACAGACAACACAAACCTTCTGGAGATGGTTGTTTGTTTGGTTTTTTTTATGTCTTCTTTTAAAGAATAATCAAACAACATGGGAAACTCACAGTGTCAAGACATGATTAAGCCAAAGAGTCCAGCACAAACCAAAAATCGATTAAACATTTACACAGATAGTGAGAACAAACACAGGTTTTCATTACCTCAAAATAAAATTTTGTTTGCTTGTTTTTGCGTTTGGGGGGGGGGGGGTTTGGCTTTGGTTTTCTGTTTGTTTGTTTGTGGATTTTTGTTTTGTTTTTATTTTACTACTGCCTGAAGGATGTAAACCTCCAGACTTGGGAAGAGGAATCACACAGTTTTTGCGTGGCCAGGGTTTAGACTTCATCTCCATTAAACACACTCAGCCATTCCATGGCAAATAGGATGATAGGGTAAAAAAATTTAAAAAAAAAAAAAAAAAAAAAAAAAAAGAAGTTTTTTTTCCCCAGTTTCTGGGAGAACTACCTTGTAAATCACACCTTGGTGCCAGGAACTGTGCTGGGTGTGGCTTGATAGAGCTAATTTTCTTCATGGTAGCTGGTGTGGGGCGGTGGTTTGGGTTTGTGCTGGAAACAGGGTTGATAATCCAGGGATGTTTTTGTTATTGCTGAGCACACAGAGTCAAGGCTTGCTCTGCTTCTGCCCCACCAGCAAGGAAGCACATGGAGTTGGAAAGGGACACAGCCAGGACAGCTGACCCCAGCTGACCCCAGGGATATCCCAGAGCATATGGTGTCACGTTGAGCATGTAGAGCTGGGGGAAGAGAAAGGATATTCAGAGTGATGGTGCTTCTCTTCCAAAGTCAATGCTATGCATGATACAGCCCTGCTTTCCCAGGGATGGCTGAACTCCTGCCTGCCCATGGAAACTGAGGAATTATTTCCTTATTTTGCTTTGCTTGCACGCAGACCTTTTGCTTTACCTATTAAATCGCCTTTATCTCAACCCACGAGTTTTCTCACTCTTACCCTTCCGATTCTCTCTCCCACCCCACAGGAGGGAGGGAGGGAGGGAGTGACTGCATGGGACTGATTTGCCTGCTGGCATTAAACCACAGCAGTCTCCCAGCAGTCCTTTATCCTTCCTCCAGGACCCTCAGCACCCTCAAAACAGTGAGGGTAGGACTCTAGCTGCAAAACCATTATTATCTAGCTTTAATGCTTTTTACTGGTTATTACAATGATTTTGCTGCCACGGAGCGTCCAGCGATGTTTTGCATTAAGGCTCCTCTGTGGGAATGCCTGGATGCTGCTGTGGGCAGCAGTAAGCATTACTGGTCTGGGTGACACTTCTTTTTCAGCCCAGAAACCCAAGAACCAAAGCTTTGCCCCCTCCCCTGCCTGCCTGGTGCCTTCCCCTGAAAACTGCTGGGGCAGGTGCCCTCCCTGGGTGCAGAGAGCGCAGTGAGGCAGCAGGTTAAACATGCTCATGGAGAGCCAGCACTCCCACGTGAGCACCTAAAGAGCTCTTCTGCTCCTCACCCCATAAAAAAGGAGAATAACACCCTGAACAAGTCTTGTGCTGAAGAACTGGTAACAATTTTGAGGAACTTGCTATTATATGAGTGAACAAAATGTACCATAACGGCATATGAGCCTGCACATCTGCTGCTAAATTAAACACGGCGCATAATGATGCAGACCACATCTTAAAACATTATGCAACGAGATACAGACTGTGCTAAAATAATGAGGCTTCAAAGAAGGCACAGAGAGCCTGATCCTGCATTCTTTATAGCCCTTGAAAGCCACGGTGAGGATCCCTCATCAGTTCTACTCCATCAGAGCTACTTGTTGACTCAGGAAAAGAAGAATCACAATGAAGTAGGGGTGACCTTTGAAGGGAAAGGAGACACATGGGTTTGTATCCTTTTCCTTCCTCTCTACCTTAATGATGCATAAAGCATGAGAGAGATTTCTGTTTGGAACTGGATTTTTAAAAAAAGTTCCTTTAAGAATTGTATTTCAATCTCCAGACTGGGTTCTCAGCAGCCAGAGAGATGTTATGAAGATGCACTGAAATGAAAATATTTAAGTATCCACAATAGCCATGGCACAAAAAAGGGGGGACTGTGACACCTCTTTTATTTTCAGCTTTTTTTAGCAATTTTAATTTCCGACATTAGTGATTTTCTCTTGACTTTGAGAAAAGAAGATTCAGACATGCTCCCTTGTCAGGCAGTATCAGCCCTCCACAGATTCTTTGTGAGTTTTCAAGTAGAACTAGGAAATACCAGAACTGGCACTCCTTTCATTCCTGAAGCTAAAATACAAACAAACAGCCCAAACAGGCAGCAAGAAAATTGCTTTAAAGAAAATAACTGTCATCTCTCTTTCTGGCATCAGAAGTGAAGCAGGTCGATGCTCTGCTCAGCCTTCAGGGGCTGGTGGTGGGCAGAACAATAACCAGGAGCTGAACCCAAATTATCCACTTAGCTTTGAGAGTGCCTAATCCATTTGCTAATTAATCACGGGCCTCCTTCAGCCTCTCTTATCTTGTTTTTTTAAAGTATCTGACGCTGATAACACGCACACTGATATTGCCATAGCATGTAACTGGCTGAAGAACTACCCTTAACTTTTCAAATGAAACAACAGGAAATGATACATAAATAATCTTACAGTCCCTGCCGTTCTGGAAAATAAAATCCCACTCTATGTTTTACCAGAATTCCTTAAATTACTCATTTTTCATGTGCACTAACCGCAAAGGTTAATACACAGTAAGGTGAACCTGCACGGTCTGTACGTCTGGATAACCAAAAGCTCTTCTCTACTCCAGCCATTAGCTGCTCCTCTACCAAAATCAGCACAGCAGATTAGAAATCTTTAGAAAAATGAGTATTTGCCGGTTTGCTGGGTGAGTTATGCAGTTACTTGTCCATTAGAGGGCATTTCATACTGCGGAGTGAAGTGCCGGCACGGAGCTTGGGAACAGCATCACTAACCCCATCTGGAGCTGCTGGAGAGTAGTTTCTGTCGACTCTCATTTAGTAATTGCCACTTTTCAACCTTTCCATATGCTGTATATAGATGAGCAAGCAAGAGCAAGGACAAGAGGAAAATAAGATGAAATAGCTGGGAAAAAGGTCCCGGTTAAATAAGCCCTCTGGTGCACAGCTATTGTTGCTGCCAAGGTTTGGTTTTGTTCAGTTCACTTTTCACCCCCCAACTCTAACACAGCAAACTTCATCCTTTTTTTCTCTCACAAATAGTACTTTATGTTTTATGTACTGAAAATGATTAAATGAGAAAAACTGCAGATTGTGCCATGGTACCATTACCCATCACTGGAGCTAGAGGGGAGAACTCAGCCATCTCTGGAGCTGAACAAAGGCAAACCCAGCTTTCTCAGTGCCAAGAGGTAGGACGTTGCCACTTACCTTCAGACATCTCCTTCTAGTTCCTACTAATACTGCTAAATGTGAACTTTAAACTGTTTTCAGCTTCTGCTGGCCAGGAAACCACACAAAGCCACCCACTCCCCAGCTTCGGTGGTTTTCCTCTCTCCATCTAAATGCAAATCAAATTAGGGAAGAGACACTATCTTGCTGTACATCTCCAAGCACATGTATGTTTGTAATCAGGGTGGCCAAACTTCCTGAGTACGAGCTGCATACCAAAATCTTCATGGGGCCAGGAGCCACATCCTCCCAACCTCCATACCCCCTCTCCCTCCACGCATCCCCCCTGTGTCCCCGTGAAGCCTCATGTTTCTCCCATCCCCACGACTCTGTGCCGCCGATCCCCCAGTCCCACTTAGCTCACTGGTTTCAGGGCTGGCAGCACCCAGCACTCCTGCCTTGCAGGATTTATTGAACAGCTGTAGGTAGTATATACTTCCACAATACTCAAAAGTTACTCCTGAATTCCTCCTCAACATAAATTTCAAAACAGCAGGCGCAGCAACACAAAGACCACCCAAACCACCCAAGGTATCAAGGCTTTCCTTCAGGTGCCCAAGCTGAAGGACCAGCACTACAACCAAGACCATATGTCTTTGAGGCTCTCTTAAGTCCTTGGTTCTGTCCTGCTCCTAATAAAAAGAAATAATAAAAGGAGCAAATAGATGAGTGCATCCTTACAAGCAAAGCTGTGGAATACTCAGGGAATACAGTGTCCTGAGTTGTAAGCATGTGCTGCTGCATCAGCTTGATGGGACAAGAACTCAAGGGCACCCACGTTCCAACCAGCACAGCCCACATGACGTACAACTGGAGTGTCTCCAAGCCTGGAATTCTACCCTTCATTCCTGAACTCTTCCATAATCAGGATCACACAATCAAATCTTAGATGAACGCTCAAGCGGCTCCAGGGATGAGCAGAGACAAAGGATGTTGTCCCTGGGCCCTGTCCCACAGTGACCAAACTACTGCAGGGCAATGGCTGTGTATCATGGGAGGTACCTTGGTGGCCTTAGCCCAGTTCCTCATCCCAGGCAAGATCACATCAGCCCCAGCTGAGGGCCTGAGGAAGAACCTTAAGCCCAGCAGGAGATTCCACCATTCAGGTGCTCACCCGAAGAGCAGAGGGGAAGCCCCTCGTGCCCCAGCTGCACCATGGTCCAGCAAACTGGGAGACTCAGCCCCCCTCTAGCATGCTGAACACCCCCCATACAGTACAAACTCCTTGTGTTCCTCATCATATCACAGATATCTCAAGCCTTTATTCCCAGTCAGATCTCACAGAGCCTGCTCAAGGACCGCTGCCTTGATAGGGAATAGTGAAAAGAGGCAGTGATACTCTTCTGTCTCCAGGAAATCTCTGGAGTTATAGTTTGCCCTTATCTGAGTGCTTATATTTACAAGCCACTCTTACATAAAAAGTCCTCATCTGCACTGACTTACTTAGCAACATGAAATAAAATAGCCTGAAGCTATTCATGTTGCTCAACATACTTTTTTTTTTTTTTTTTAATGTAGATGATGCTCCGTGTAAAGGAATATTCAAAGCGGAAAACTCTGTTTTGTTTGTAACACTTATTACTATCACCGAAGAAAGTATGTTCTAACAAGTCTCTGAAGGGGGAAACACGTGTAATACCTTTAACAGCTCAGCTAATTCATCTTTTGCTGTCCAACTGCTGGCAAAATCTCAAATGGAAACTCTCAGAATAGAAACGTGGAAAACCCCGTTTCTCTTGGTCCGAGACCTGTTCCCACTATACAATCTCTTTCCACCGGAGTGAGTCCTGTTTGTTTTCAGCACACAGCAGCTTTACTCGACAAAAAAAAAAAAAAAAAAAAAAAAAGAGTTCAAGAGTTCAAGGCTACGTCTCCATTCAGGCGTACACCCACAATGCGAACCGGGCTCTCCGGCCTGTGCTGGAGGCATTCCTCTCCCCTCCACCTACCCACAAAAGGGCCTTGTCTGAGGGAAATGAGAAATGGAGGAAGGGGCAGGATGCTAAGAATGGCAGAGAGGAGAAGAGCCCAGCCAGGTGTTGGGGCATCAAGGACCAAGGAGGGCTTGGATCAAGAAAGGGGCCGGTGGCAGGGATGGAGGGCAGCTTTTGGAGTAATCAAGGGTCTGGGGAGCCCTGGGGGATCCGCCTGCAAAACCCACGCTACAGACAATACTGAGCTGCACGGGGTCAGGCACAGGCACAGTCAGGATGGAAATGTGTGAGTGTTTCCATGAAGTCCCGTGGGAAAGAGCTCGTCGGGATGCAGGGCGGCTCCGGGACAGCCCTGCCACGAAACGAAACGAAACGCTGCCTCCTCCCTGCTCCTCCCATCCCTCCATCCCCGGCTCTCCCTCGCTGCTCCTGCAGCATCGCTCACACGGAGTGAAAGGAGAAGGAAGGATGGAGCCAAGTGAGCGGAGAGAGGTTTAGATAACAGTAATAAATAAGATGAAATAATTCTCCCGCCACTAACCTTTAGCCAGAGTATCCTCTGCGAGCACCACGTTTGCATAATCTACAAATCTTTCTCCCAAGCCTTGCCAGCTCGCTGTAAGCAGGGCAATTTTGGGGGTTTAAGCAACACTCAGGTTATTGACCTAAATTTATACAGGCTCATCTGGAGCCATAACGGTCCATTGTGTGCCCAGGCCTGCTCGGGACGCCTTAATACACAGATTATTGATGCAATGAACTGTGACGGCTCCTATAGAGCCGCGATGGTTTATTGTAGCAACACCTACTCGGGGTCCCTTTAATGCGCAGATCGGTGACACAATAGAAAGAAACGGCCACTGCTTCGGGATGCATTATCCCACGGATCACTGACGTGACAGCAGAGCCCTCAGCCTCCTTCCTTCGTGCAACTAGCAGCAAACACTCCCCAAATCCTGGGGAAGAGTGGAGGGGGGTGGATGGCCGGGAGGTGCAATGTGGGGACACTGCCACCCCCATCCCCCCTTACCCACCCAAACCCCCACAAGGTGACATTCACAGGAAGCGATTTGCTACCGAAAATAAGGATTTGTAACGAAAGCACTGGTGGGACCAAACTTTTAGCAAGAACAGCCACAGGCCTGCATTATAGATCAAGGCTAAAATCCTGTACGAGAAATACATGGAAATTAGCCAGAAAAAAAACCCCAACACAACCACAGAGTCCAATTTTCAGCATTAAAAAAAAAAAAAAAAAAAAAGGAAAACATTTTATGTTCCAAGAGAACGCGAAGAAGCGAGCGCAATAGGAAAGTGCACAAATATCTCCATCTCTCCCCACTTTTCCTCTTAAAAACAAAAATAATCTTAGGAGGCTGTGAGCTAAGGATGGTTTAAGGAAAGTCACTTGTGCAGGGAGACCTCGGGCTGAGAAGAGGAAAATTAAGACATTAACACTAACCAAGTGTTCACAGCCTCCTCAGAAACATCAGAGAGCAGTTCAAAAAGCTGCAGCTGGCTTTCCACTGTCGCCTGCATCTTCCCCACCATTTACCAGGAGCTTTTTTTAACCATTGGTGACACTTCACATTCAAAACTGCAGTTAAAAATAGATCATTGGTCCTCCCCTTTTAACCCTGCAAATTCCCTCCCCCTCCTTTCCAGTTCCCTGCACACCCCCTGGTCTGCCCTGCTCCTCCTGCCCTGTCAGCAGCCACGGGGTGATGGAGGGGTGAGGGGGGGCCTGCCCAGCTGCAAGTCACAGAATCATGGAATCACAGAACAGTTTGGGTTGAAAGGGACCTGAAACACCAACTTGTTCCACACCCTGCCATGTGCAGGGACACCTTCCACTAGACCGGGTTGCTCCGAGCCCTGTCCAACCTGGCCTTGAGCAGTTCCAGGGTCCCCCCACTGCTCCCCAGGATGTCATCCAACCCTGGAAGCAACTCTCTCTCATTGTATCCCAAAGTTGGCAGTTTTGTTTGCAGGAATCAAGGCAATGGCTCTACTCTGTATCTTGATTTCACTTCCCACCTGCTTTTGTAGAAAACGTGAGTCTAAGGCTTTTTTTTTTTTTTAAAAAAAAAAAAAAGCACCCAACACTAATGTTTCCTCTCTGGCCTTAAACCCTGCAATCAACAACTCAACCGCAAGCTTAGAGAAAGAAATTCCTTTGTTATCCTGTAGCTACTTAAACGCTGAACCTTCAAAACCTCCTCGAGAAACAGGCCTGGTGAACGGCTGCCACTACCACAAGGAGCCCTGCTCAAGAGAGACTCGAAAATCAATACCCTTCACCCAACTTATCAAATTTACCGAGGACATTTATACAGTATAATTAAATAGAAAAGAGATACAAATACAAAAGAGTATTTGCACGGCACTGAATAGCAATTGCATTAACTCTGGGACAGAGGACACTCCGACAAAAAGGAGGGGAAACACCACACGTCAACCAAAGGAGCTGCAAGGAGCACGGGGAAGGTCTCTGTTCTCACAGCTCACAGGGAATGTTTAGCACTTCAGTAAAGACATCCACAAAATAAACATCAGCACGCACACCTAAGGCATTTCTGCAGGTCCTGGTCAGTCAGCCAAAACGATGCCATTGGAACTACACTGGTGATGGAAATGGTCCAAAACACTCAGTCACCCCTCAGACTCACGTAGGGTCTCCAACACATGTGGGGGCACTTCCCCCTCACTGGGGTGGAAGCAAAGCAGACACTATTAAGTTGCTTTTCAGCATATGAATGCACCAAGTAAAATTGATTTTGCCCAGTAATCCACTTGGTAAGTCAGGGATGCTTTCCACAACCAGCAGCCGCCTCTGCAGACTGGCAAGATAAAAATCTTCCCTGCAAGGTTAAACCTGGGAAAGGCCAACTGCCAGTGCAGGACAAACTGAAACACCGTGGAAAAGGCAGACTAGATTATGTGGCTATTTGTTGAACAATTCTTCTCACAAGGGTTGTGTTACAAGCTTTTTGTGAGCGCTCCTTGCTTTCAGGTAGAGCCAGAGAAGCTGGCTCCTCGCTCTGAGTCCCTGCAGGCAGCAGGGAATACAAACCCACTGCTGTGGATGTTACATCTCTCTTGCAGTGGGGACCTTCAAATAGCCCAGAGTGGTGTTGGACACACGCTTGGGTCCGAGTGCTGCTGAGCAAAAGGCAGGTGTGTGTTTGCAAAGGCACCCAAAAGCTGGTTTGCCTTCACTTCAGGCTCAAAGGTTTAATCTCCAGGGCTGCCTACAGCAATTAGAGAGTGCCTAATTACACTGACCAATAAAAACCAATATACAAGAGAGGCAGGATCTCTGCACGCTGCTCCTCCACTGCCAGGCCCCCCGAGGGGAATCTCAACCATCCACTTTGCAATATACTCATGGGGAAGAGGGGGGATCAGGTTAAAGGCTTCTTTGTTGCTTCCCTTGTATCTTCATTCGTTAATGTGAATCACACTCCACTCTATTTTGAGCAATCCTTTATTAAAAATGCCTGTGAGTCATTTTCTCTAAACTTGAAACTATAAAAATGGTAATGTTTGGGTAATAGGAATTTTTAAGGTTTTGCATTCTTCTCTTTTTTTGATGGAATAGGGAAAGGAGGGTAACCTGACTCACAGGAAGAGTTTTTTTTCCCCTTGTCCTGCACAGACATGCTGCTCTTGGATAGAAATCACAACTCATGGAGTAAAACTTCTGAACATCCTTCACTAAGTTAAATGGAGAGTACTAAAAAACAGAAATTATCTCTTTAGGGAAAGGCAAAAAACCCAACAAATGACAACCTGGGAATCTCTATCAATTTATGTTCAGCATGGTATTAAGAAAGAGCCTATAAAGAAGGTAAATCCATGAACTTTAAATTAGCATAAATCCCTTTCCAGATGGCATAATGCAATAACTGAAAATCATACTGGTGATTATTCAGATCTCTAATGTTCCCCACCTGAAAGGTAAAGAAAACCAAAAGGATTAGGAAGAAATCCTTCCCTGTGAGGGTGGTGAGGGCCCGGCACAGGTTGCCCAGAGAACTGTGGCTGTCCCATCCCCTGAAGTGCCCAAGGCCAAGTTGGACAGGGCTTGGGATAGTAGAAAGTGTCCCTGTCCAAGGCAAGAGGTTTGGACTAGATGATCTTTAAGGTCTCTTCCAACCCAAACCCTTCTGGGATTCTAGGATTTGCTCTGTGAACTGGATGTCACTAAGCCAGGAACACAAGCACAGCACAGCAAATAAACTGACCCACAAGCACCACAGAGGGACTTTTTTCATCCCAGACATAGAGACACCTCACCCTGCCTGATGACATCAGATGAGACACTACTGCCATGTCAAGCAAGAAGGCTCTTCACCAACAGTGAAAGGTCTTCAGCAAATTAATGGCACACACACCAGTCAGCTCCATCCCCACACTGCAGAGCTTGTTCCCATGGTCTCCAGGCAGGACTGCCAGAAGAACACAGGCCCTGCCCAGGAGACCCAGCACAAAAAACACCTTTAGCTGTCTCCTGGATGCACTTGGCATCTCTGATATTCTTGGACACGCAAGTCATGGTCAGACTTGCAGGTGCCTTGGCCCAAAGCAAAGTAGAAGCACCGCAAACAGGGGCAAGGGTGATGGACTTACTGCTCCAGCTGTGGGCTTGCAGGTCCAACCTGTGTGAGGATTGCTAGGGAAAATATTATAAAGGGAAACTCACTTCCCCTGGCTGCCTGATAGGGCCCATCAGAGGAAACATCTGCCATCCTCCACAGAGGACAAAAATGAGGAGGAAGTGGTTGGTCCATCCAGAGAAAAGCAAGTCAGAAACATTAAAGGCACACGGCTCCTGACCAAGGCAGGAGACCCACTTCTGCAGGCAGGTCTCAGCAAAACAGGTTAAAAAAGCAGTTTTACAGAGTGCCGAGTATGAAAACAGCAGCAGCCCACTTGATGAGGTCAGGGATTGAGGTGGCCTATGGTACTTGTAAGAGAAAACATCTGTTGGTGTTAAAAGGTCAGCAGGAAATGAATGCTATTTACTTTGTCCTTACTGGTTGGGCCACCGCTCCTCGAAAGAGAACCACACATGGCTCGGCTCAGAAGTGTCCCTGTGGCAGCCGCCCCACTGACTGCCCACCTCCATGTCCCCTTGGTGCTCCCAGGAACCCTCCAAGCAATCCCTGGACGAGGATCAGGATGGTCCTCCCCTCAGCAGACCCTGGGGGGGCCTCCCTTCCCTCCCTCCCTCCTCGTGGGCCGCCATCCCGCAGGCTTCAGGGAGGGAAAAGTCCTTCGCGCCAGCTCAGGAACAAGCCGTTAAAATAAATCCGTCAACATAAAAGCGAAAAAAACAAGAAGTTTCTTCTGAAAAACAGGAAGTGTTAGGTACAGAGCGGCTCAAAATAGCGCCGGCTCCGTTTGTTGACAAAACACGGGTCCCAAGGGGTCGTGCCTTTCTGTAATTTTTTGGTTTTTTTTCCAGCGGACAGCCAGGCTCACCTCCACAGCTGCCCAGGGGCTCTCCTACCCTCTGCCTCGGGCTGGCACTGCTTCCCACTGTCCTCTGGAATGGGCCGTGGAGGGCGATGGCCACGGGCCTGGCCACGCTTCCTGTGCGGCGCACGGGGCTCCCACAGGAAACCCTGATGGAAAACAGCCCCCGGCCTGAATCAGGGCTCGCTCCAGCACACAGAGGGAATATTTAAGGCTGGCACCCCCTCGTTAAAACTCAGACTGAAGTTTTAAGTGTGTAGGAAACCGGTTTCAAACTTTCCCTTGCTGGCTCTTCACGTGTAGGAAGGCACAGTGTTGGCCAGGCAGGAGGAGCCGCTGACATCTAAGGACAGGCTTGAAATGATCCCAAGCCCTATGCCAACGAAAAGCTCACAACCAAGAAATAACAGGATGGCATCTTCTGCAGAACAGAGGAGGGAGGAAATTTTACACTCCAGCTTTCTGTCAAGACTGTGTGACATTTTCCCATTGCTCAGTAACTCCCCAGTTCAGGCTCTGCCTCTACTTCCCCATAATCACAGAATCGTAGAGTGGTTTGAGCTGGAAGGGACCTTAAAGCTCATCCCTGCCATGGACAGGGACACCTTCCACTATCCCAAGTTGCTCCAAGCCCCATCCAACCTGGCCTTGGACACTTCCAGGGATGGGGCAGCCACAGCTTCTCCCGCGCCAGGGCCTCACTACCCTCACAGGGAAGAACTTCTTCCTAACATCAATATAACCCTGCCCTCTGTTAGTTTGAATCTATTGCCCCTCATCCTACCACAATCTGCCTTATCCTCCTGATTTAGTCTGCAGAAATAGAAAACAGCACTATTTTTTCGGTCTTAAATTTAAAAAAACCCCAGAATAACACTCTCAGATGATCTAACACAGACTAAAATGACTGCACTGAAAAGCAGGATGAGGTACTATCCCTTTTCACACCCCCTGGTCTACAGACCAAGGCCGCCCCCCAGCCCTGCCTGCCTTCTCCCCACACACCACACCAGACACGAAGGGGCCCCTATCATGAATAGCTAATTATTGGACCACATTAAATTATTACTCAAATTAAGATTTGTGGGTTTTCCCCTCGCCTAACAATACGCCTTTGAGAGCGGCACTGCAAATACACTGGAGCAGGAGCAGCAGTCTAGCTCCATGTGCAATTAGGCCAGCATGTGGATCTTATTGCTCCTAAGGACTCTTATTTGATTTCCCGCACCACCAACTGGTGAGAAGTTTTCAAGTCTATATAGAGAAGAATTAGATCACTCTTTGGGGTGGTCGCATCTGGGGTTGGAAAAACCAGATGGAGAGCGTTTTTTTTCCGAGTGCTTTGTAATTGAAGCAGCCACCAAGTTGCTAAGGAGCAGGCAAATACAATCACCGCTCTGGGGCACCCGCAGCAGCGCCGGGGCCGCGTCTGCCAACACTCGTACACACCATCCCCGGTGCCAGCAGGGAAGAATGGTCACACAGGACGGGGTTTAGGGAATGTCGTGGTGAGCGGGGGACCCACTGCCAGCGTGCAGGAGCTCTGTGACTTCTGAACATAAACATCTGCATGGTACCACCTAAGGAAACCGGGAGGAGGGTTTCTTTAGTTCCCTGAAAGAGTGGGCTGTGAAAACGGGGAACGAAGGGGAGAGAGAGGGAGAGCAGGCGGGAGCAATAAGGAAACTACAGCATTTCAAAGCACAGAGAACCAACCAAATGGAGAGATGGCCACCATGTGTGACACTGTTTCTTGCAGGCTGATGGACCCTGTGATGGGATAAGCCATCTCTGGAATGGCCAGGCAGGGCTCTGAGAGTGATTCGTGCTGGCGACTCAGTCCTGGCTCTGCACCAGCAGACGTACCATGGATCTTTCCCTCCCTTCAGTAAGGACTGAGCTATGAATGCTGCCCTTCATGGGCATCAGGAAGGTGCATCTCAGAGAGCACAGGATGGTCCTAAGTCCTTCCTAATCAAAACATGTTTTGTAGACTGAAGTGAGAGAGGGATAAAGTGGTTTTAATCAAAGCTTGGCCAGCAGCATTTCATTTGCCCACAGAGATCTACAGCCTAATCACAGAATGGTTTGGGTTGGAAGGGACCTTAAAGCTCATCTCATTCCAACTCCCTGCCACAGGCAGGGATACCTTCCACTAGACCAGGTTGCTCCAAGCCTGTCCCACCTAGCCCTGGACCCTTCCAGGGATGGGGCAGCCACAGCTCCTCTGGGCAAACCTGTGCCAGGGCCTCACCATCCTCATAGGGAAGGATTTCTTCCCAATATCTAATCTTATCCTGCCCTGTCAGTCTGAACTCATTCCCCACTGTCCTGTCACTCCGTGCCCTTGTCCAGTGTTCCTTTCCAGCTCTCCTACAGACCCTTTAGCTACTGGAAAGGGCTCCACAGTCTCCTCAGAGCTTTCTGCCCTCCAGGCTGAACAACCCCAGCTCTCCCAGCTTGTCTCCATAGCAGAGGTGCTCTCGTGGCACACCCTTTGCCAGGGAATTGCTGTTTTAGAGACAGAAAGGGCATTTATTTTCCCTGGTGCTTAACCATGTGCCGGGTTTTAAAACCTGTGGGTTTACAACCTCCTTATCAGCAGCTAACACAGAGCACGGCTCCCCAAGATGCAGGAAGCATACGGAAACCCTACTTTCCTTTCCTGCTATTTATTTTCCTCCTTGGAACTCGGAACACACAACAATAAAGTCACAAGTCAAGCCATAAAAACGAGGTGAAGAGAAATTTCTCCTTCGAATGCTGAGTTTGCAACTGGAGGAACTGCAGCTCCCCACGTGGCATCCCCAGGGCACGGATTGTGAGGGAGGGATGTACCTGCTCCTCCCACCAAATATCCCCAAAGCACAGGGATTTGAAAATTAATCAGCAGTTCCAGCCTGAGCAGGAACACCTTTAAATATTTGTTCGGGATTTTTGCAAAGGGAAGCAACAAGTAGAAAAACAAATATACGTCCGGAGTCAGCACTTCACGACTCAAAAGAATACATAAATGACTCATTCTCATGCACATGGCCTGCATATAAACATTCACCTTGAAAATAATCCTGTGTGCAACACCAAACCAGGAGAGCAGGAGGATGGCAGGGAGATCAGAGAGCTTATATTAGAAAGAAGAGGCAATGGGTGGTGATGGAACTATCAGGAAAGGAGGCTCTACAGAGAAATCCCCCTTGAAAAACACATGCAAGCACCTGGTTCTGCTATTCTATAATTTTTTTTATTTTCAGGTTTTGTGCATGAAAATACAGATTTCTTTCTGCAAGCTGCAAATTACTGGCATTTTCAATTGATGTTTGAGGCGAACTCGGCTTTTTAAAGCGTATTATTTTATAGGCATTTTAATCTTAGAAAAATTAAGAGAATATTTTCATTTGAAGACACAAACTTGACACGTTCAGTATCACATTTTTCACATCCAATTCCACATTGGTTAAATTTTTTCCTTCCCAAACCAGTTTTAGCCTGGCCAACCTTCCTTCCTGTATCTGCATTTCTGCTGCCTACACAGCTGGGGGTATAACACGAGCTACACAAACTACACCCCACCAACTTTTCCATGAACTCCTCCGTGGCCCTGGAGCATCTGGAGCCACTGGGATTTTTGAAATAACGTGGTGAAATATCTGGGTGACTACACAGCCAACTTTCAGCAGCCAATTTGAAATTTCTGGTTGGTAGCAAAGGTCCAAGTGCTGGCCTTCACACAAAGTGTTTCACGATGAATTCTCACAGCTTTTCTAACCCAGCTGCCTTGTTTAAAAACCAATGCAACCCTCTAAGGTATACAAATAATTAATTTCAACTCAAAGTCTAAGGCAGCAGCTCCCAAACTTTCTTTCCCTGGCTACAACCTCATTTTACAGACCAGTAGCTCCGTGCAACCCCAAACAGCAGAATAAATATGGAACAAAATGAAATTTCTGTCAGGCTCTCGACCTCGCTCACAACTTCCCCAAACCTCATTTTGGAGCCATCACTCCACTTTGGGAACTGACAAAGTTGTAACACAAATGATGTGGAAACACAGACCCACCCACAGGCACAAAACCAGCGGTGCCCACAGAGCCACGGTCATGGATGGGAGACCAACACCCTAAATACAAGGCTCAGGATCTACAGGAACCTTTGTGGTCCTGGGATTACCTCACAGACCCCTGTGCTGCCACAGCAATGACAAGGAGAATGCATCAAAAAAAGTGTCCAAGGCCAGGCTGGATGGGGCTTGGGACAACCTGGTCTTGTGGAACGTCCTGCCCGTGCAGGGTGTTGGAACAGAATAATCTTTAGGGTCCCTTCCAGCCCAAATCATTGCATGATTCTATGACAAACCCCTTTTTTACCCCTTTGGTTCAAAGATGTCTGTGGGGTTTTGCCCAGCAATGCCCCCAACTTCACCCCAAACAGCAAAATCCAAGATGTGGATGTTACTTAACAGCATCATAAATAAATCCCCTTCAAATTACCTCCCTCGGCATTTTTTTATTGCTACAAGAAATATTTAAGTTTTAGGGGAACTCCGGTGTTTTTGCACACTGCTGAGGGTGCAGTCAGTGTCACAGACATAAATTAACAAGTCAAATGGCCTGCTCCACTATGTAAAGCTGGTAGCAGGAGCTGAGATTGGAATTAAGGCATTTTTGGTTCCAGGATCAGACCCTACACGATTCCAGCTCTGCAGCCAACAGGACAAACGGGGTATTTTTAGGCTGGATATCAGAGACCAGAAAAGGGAAAACAAACAACCGGAATCATCTCAGAAAAACTTGATCTCCTCCTCCCTGACTCCAAGTTCATCATTTTGGCATCACCCCGATGGTGGTGGTGACTTACACAATAAAAAAAGGGCAACCAGCAAGTTCATGCAGCAGAGGGGGTAAAACAACACAGATCCTTGGGGATGGGTGTTTTTTGCCATCTGCCATCTTTCTGACACACATTTCAAAAGAGGAGAAACTCCCAGAATGGTTTAACTGGAGGGTTGGATTGTGAGCTGGAGCAGCACAGCCATAACGCCTGGAAAGCTACATTGCCCCTCTGCACACACACCGTGTCCCAGGGCTGCAACCTGAACTGTAAACATGAGGATGTTCCCATAGACGTGCAGAAAACCAAGGATAAAAATCCAGTCCTTTGGCTCCCTATTGCCGTTAAAATTAATTGCCACATAAAACTGCT
The DNA here is from genome assembly GCA_038380795.1 of Pyrocephalus nanus. Lineage (NCBI taxonomy): Eukaryota > Metazoa > Chordata > Aves > Passeriformes > Tyrannidae > Pyrocephalus > Pyrocephalus nanus. The sequence goes on from CM076268.1 coordinate 3,766,123, forward strand.
GATTCCCAGCAAATGAAGCTACACAATTTATCAACTCAAGGATAGAGCAAACTCACTCGTGGTTTAAATACGTTATCTGAGTTATTACAGAATCCTGCAGCAGTGACAGTTTTATGGATAATGTAGGTTTTGTAAATTCATTAGTACCGGACGAACTTTCAAAGCAAACAAAGACGTTAAACAAACATCACAATACTGTATTTACACATGGAATAGACTTCCCTTCCCTTTCCAAAGCCATGCTGGGATACTTGGAGGAAAAATAGGAAAGCAGTTCTGCTGTAACACCTCGTGAAGGGAAAACGTGGCTGTCCATTCGGATCCAGGACAGAGAGGGCTGAGCTCAAACCTGCATTTCTTGACCTAATACATGAGGGGTCACTTGCTGCCTCCTGATTCAGCCCCTCCAAGTTCTTAAATTGTTGAAGGATCACTTCTATACCACAAAAGTAGACTGGAGCTGCTCCAGAGCCCTTTGCAGTCCATGGCATATTTCCACTGATTTCAGCAGGCTTTAAATCAGCAGCACGATATCACCTAATTAAAGGGACAATGTCATCTGCAGTCTACTCCATTTCAGCCCAAGTTAAAAGCACTTGCAGACCTATGCCTGGGTGAATCCTCCTGCCCTTTTCCCGTTGATTAAATGCTTTCCCTCCCAACTGATATAGGAAATAGCTGCCAAGCTGACACAGGACCTGGACACATGGGAGAGAAGAGAAAAATCGCATTCTCTATGACTTGCTGTCAAACCAAAGGAGACATTGAAAAAAAAAAAAAGAGGAAAAAAGACTTTTTGGCCTTTTTTACAACAGGAGATGTTAAAAACAATTTCAGAAGGAAGCACAAATTTTCAGCTGATACTGCTTCTCCTGAGAGAAATCTCATGATGGAAATTGTTTTAACCTATACTTGCTGGAAGAAATGACTAACACTGCTATTAAAAAAAAAGAAAAAAAAAAAAGAGATTGTAGAAAAAAAAAAAAAGCTGTTTTTCTCCACTTTTCCATTCTGTTTACTCTGTGCATTTATCACCAGCATGTGTGGAAGCAGCCTCACTCTTTCCCCTGTGCAGGCAGTGAGTTAGTCACACTTTCCCCTGTTGTGTAGCTCCTTTAGTCAGCAGCAGGGAAGTGATAAAGACAAAAAAAAAAACCTAAACAAAAACAGGAAAAAGCAATTGTGAAAAACACAGAAATTAGCAGGAGGTCCTTGTAGGCAAATGTAATATTCAAATCGATTTTTCCCTGCTTTAATTTAGGAGACTGCAATCTGGAGGGGAGCTCTGTGCCTCTCCACGCAGCCTCTCCTCCGGAGGAAGTGCACGCAGGGTACAGGAGAGTGAGGGCAAGGAGAGAGGAGAGGCAGCAGAGCTAAAGGAACCCCCGGTGCAGAGGTCCAGGAGACGGCAAAAACATCTCAGAAACTGAGAGAGAAACTGCTACCAGAGAGCAGATGTAAAATAAGCCCCAGCTTCCCAAGCCTAGCGGTGCACTCGGGCTCACCAGGTGTCAAATAATCAGCCTGCAGCAGGAACAGCCCAAGTTTTGTGACCAGTGTAATGTAATTATGCACCACTGCCTCGTTCTTGGGGGGTCTACTTATTTAAAATGCATTAAAGAAATAAATCACTGCTGACTGTGTCATCCCCCTTCCCTTTTAAGCTGGGCTGGGGCAATAAATCTGTAAAAAGAGGGACTCCTGGTTTAAATAAAACCAACAAAAGCAGTAACAATAGGAGGCTCCTAAACTTTACTTCTGGTTTCCAATAAATTATTTGCTACAATAGGCGCACAAAGTGGCAAGGATATCAAATCACCCAAATATACCTTTACAAAATTATCACCCTAAAACTTCTGGAATCACAGTGTTCTAGGAGTTGAACAGTTTTCCAGTCTCAGGACTTATTCCTGACTATAAAAACCGTGGATTGGTCACAGGCAGAGCAGGGGGAGGCTGAGACTTTACGTTTATTAGGCACAAATCTGCACTGACCTGCTTTCACACAGTGTGAAGCCAAGGTAGGATCCTGCCTCCAAGACTTTCAGGTCCATCCAAGTCCCACAGACACCTGCTATGCATGACCAGACCTGGCTCCACCACTGCAGAGAGGGGCATGGGATGAATATCAGCCCGTTCAAATAAAATCCAGGGAAGAAAGGCTCATTTCCAAGTGCCATCTGCTGATCCTGTCATTGTTATCAATGTTTCACCTTTGTGTGTGTGTGTGTGTGTGCAGGTACACCCACTGTCAGGCCTCTAAATGATGGGACTGATGTTTCAAGGTGTCCAGGGGATGGGGAGAAAAAAAGAGGGGATGAAGTTGTTCTGCCTTCACTGCACAGCAATTCTGGGAGTGGCCCAGGGTGCAGAGTCCCATCCTGTGATCCAAAGCTGCCCACACCATCCTTGTCTCCCATTTCAAAACATCCTGGCTCTGTGAGGGCAAGGACGTGGCTTAAATTAGCACTGAATGGTATCACACTTCCACATAAAATCAGCAAAGCCACATCTGAGATGCTTCCAACGCAGAACCCAGTCAGCAGGGGTTTGGGAATGGTTCAGCTCACACACAGCTGCACCTTCCCAGCACTTCCCTGGCCTGCAGCCTGGTCTAGTGGAAGGTGTCCCTGCCCATGGCAGGGGGTGGAAATGGATTGTCTTTAAGGTCCCTTCCAACCCAAACCATTCTGTGATTCTGTGACATCCTCCTAGGAAAGCCCTAAGTCACCAGCGAGACAATCTGGAATAAAACCACTTATACAAGCTGGTACAGAAAAACACTTCTCAGACTCTTTTTTTTCCCCTCTCTGGTGTTAGTCATCGACCTCCACAAGTACAGAGATCACTGAATTTAGCCTGACCAGGCTCTTCCATCAAATATTTAAGGAAAAAATGACCAGCAAAAGGCCGTGCAATCTCATGTGAGCATTTCTGTCCCTGAAACAAATCTTAATTCTCTAAGAATCGTCTCACATGCCAATGGGAAGCTCAGTAAGGGATGAGATATTTAATCTAATCTGCTCTCAAAATAATTTTGTTGGCATTGATTGTACTGAATTGTATCTATGGGAAAGAATTTAAAGTAAGAGCAAATGCATACAATAATGATCCAGACAAGTAAGTGTCTGTTAGCATTACTGCTGGCTGATAATAGCAAAGAACAATAACCTCAATATTAATAGAAGGTAAAGCTACCTGGTCTCAGGAGCCAGCACGCAGCTGTGTTTTTAAAAATTATTTCAACATCTGCAATATTATAAAAAAAAAAATTCTCAAAAATGGCCTGTATTTAAAATTCTTTTGCTTGACTCTACCCCTGCTCCTCCAGAAAACCACCTCTAAAATCTCAGCTGCCTGTAAGCCCAGCTGTTTCCTGGCTTTTCCATGCAAATTGTTCTCCCTGGATTTTATTGTGTGCATGTATATGTCTCTTAAAACGCACTCAAGTTTGAATTAGGGGCCCTACTTCCATCAAAGGGTATTCTTGTAAAATAAGCTTCATTCTCCCGGTATCTGACACGGAATTATTATCCCATAACTCACGGGTGTCCAAGCAGTTCTGTATTAAACACAGCTCTGGAAAAGTCCCAGAGGGAAAAGCACATGAAGGGACACGGAAAGTCACTCGAATGTAAACCTGTAAACCCAGGAATTTCACATCTCCCTGCCAACCCACAGAGCCCACACCATGTGCTGGGTGAGGATGTGTCTCCTGCCTTACTGCTGAATTTTTACCTTTCAGGATTTAACTAAACACTGATTATGTTATTGTGCAATTAGGTTAAATTAAAACTTAGCTTAAAGCAGCGAACACTTTCTTTTCAATTCCAATCAAAACCGTTTACTTAATTCTCAGTTTGATACTGGCATCTCCCTCCAGCATGACCAATTTAAAATTATTACTGCGTGACAGCAGGAGAACCAGAAAGTAAAAGTTACTGTGGGAGCTGGTCTGAAAGCTGCTGCTTCTTGTACATGTTCATTTCCCAGTTTCCCACTGGTTTTCAGGCTCCCTTGCATCTCACTGAACACAAAAGTGAAACTCAAATGGTAAGAAGTTGCCAAAGTTATTTCCCCCCCACACTAAATCTGCTCTTAAACTTCTTTTGCTGAATTCTGTACCATCCATTCTGGGGCTGGTTCCTGACTGACTTTTGTTTGGAATTTGCTTGATGTCTGTTTCCAGAAGAAATCACAGAATCACAGAATGGTCTGGGTTGGAAGGGACTTCAAGACCATCTACTTCCAACCCCCCTGCCACGGGCAGGGACACCTTCCATCAGACCAGGTTGCTCAGAAATGTAGGCACATTGCACAGCAAGCACCTGCAGGAACTCAGAACCCAGGAGTACCTACAATACTTGAATGTTTCTTTAAATCAACAAATATTCTTTAACCCAGTTTACCTATTGAGCTCCCCCTACAAACCAGCACTTTCTATCCACCCCTCTTTGGACAGCCAAGGCTGCAGAGTATTTCAAAAGAACACATCAGAACTGTGTCACCAGCATTGAAATGGTCTAATTCATCTTATTTATCTAATTCCAGCCTTAGGCCAAAGTGTTTTTATGATCAAATCCAGAATACCATTAGATCCATAACAACTGCTGCCCTAACGTGCACCGCGACGGTGCCAGCCTGGAGCTTCCTTACATGGGCCTTGAATATTTTATGTGCAGACTTTGCAGTGTGTGACCCAAATACCATCCTCAGCCACAGAAATGAACTCGTGGGATATCCACAGAGTGACAAATGCGGGCACCGTCCAAGAGCAGGATCTGTCCTGCACTGTTCAGGAACTAAACGAGAGTCTGTGGTAATAAAATATTTATTATGCTCTACGATGCTGCAACTGCCTGGCTGTACTTCCTCCCCTTTCCATCAGAGAACACTGGAGCCCTCTGCAACTTCTGCTCAAGAGTTCTCAGATTACACATCTCTATTTTTCTTACAGATTTTTCCTACAGGATTGTGTCTCTGCAAGGAACCATTTGGCAGTGAAGGCAGTTTACCCAGAAATATCCTGAACACTGTTTGGTTTTTTTCTCCTTGATCCCTCAATTTCTCTGGAATGACGTCCCTGGCAGAGTATCCAGAATCAATTTCCTAAATACAAATATAAACCCACAAAATACACCGAACAGAGCAAAAAGCCAAAACATCCTTTGTCACCCAGCACTATATCAGCCCCTAAAGGAATCCATCGTGTGGCAGGAGAGGAAAATAATGCAAGACCTGTGTTAGGATTGCTTAATCCTGCTCCCAGTGCAGACCTCTGACACGTGATGTTGGGAAGAAATTCTCCCCTGTGAGGGTGGGGAGGCCCTGGCACAGGTTGCCCAGAGAAGCTGTGGCTGCCCCATCCCTGGAAGTGTCCAAGGCCAGGTTGGACGGGGTTGGAGCAACCTGGGATAGTGGAAGGTGTCCCTGCCCATGGCAGGTGGGGGGAACTGGATGGCTTTAAGGTCCTTTCCAACCCAAACCATTCTGTGATTCCATGATATTCCCCTTTCAGTGCTCTCAGAAACAGCCTGATAAACTGGGAACCCACTTGAAACAGCCACAGTTCCCATAATTCCTGCCAACACTGATAAGACAAGGCCAAGCCACGAAGAGACAGCACCAGGGAGATCCTTGGTTGGGATCCCCAAAGGGATGTGCATCAGAGAGCTCCCAGTCCTTGCAGAAAACCCGCACTGCAGAGGGCGGATGGGGCTGCTGAGAGGTGCAGGATCACACCCTGCCCTCCCTCACCGGGTATGTTGCTGTTGGCACCAAAACAGAGAGACCTGCAGGGGACGTAAGGAATTGAAATGGAAAAAACCAGGAAATAAAATGTAAAAAGTGTATTGTGAGCAAGTGATTGAAGGAAGTAGCAGAGCCCTTAACAAATTGGTTATTTGTCTGGTTAGCTGATGCAGAAGTGGAACAGGAAATTAATTCAATATGTCCCAGACTTACATTCCACCATTATTTTCTGATTTTTTTTCTTCCTCTTTTTTTCCATACATAAACATAAACCAAAAAGTAAAGTATTTCTGGGCAAGCTAGTATTTGATGCTGATGAGACTTCAATCAAAGAGATCTAATCATTATCAGAGCCAGACTACAGACAGGCTTGGAAATAAAAGAATAAAATAAGATCAGTTCAGGAGAAAAGACCCTCCTCAGAACCCACCTGGCTGCCAGCAGTTCTCAATTTGTTGAAAAATGTCCCAAGCCAACAGGTAAAAGTCACACTCACGTAAACCTTTATGAACAAGTGCCTCACAGGATGTGGCAGCCTGCCAGTAATTTTGCTTTAAATATGAAAATGGATATCAAATCCAACTTTCTAGATGTAATAATGGCACGGGAGATTGATGGCATCGCTGAGCTGCACAATGAGTATTTAAAACACTTTTGGCTGCAGTTACAAAGCTCCAGTGACCTCCAGAACTGTAGAAACCGTAGGCAGCGTTAGGAAGAAATAAAATTAGTGATTCACAATGAAGAAGTAAAGCAATTCAGCGCTTTTCCAAGAGGTACTGACTGCAGTTCACACCTCTGCAATGACACCAGCACACAGAGTCCTGTTTAGAGAAGGAAGGAAGGAAGAAACAATCCAGATTTCCATAAATGAGATGTCCACCTGCCGAGATGGCACTAATGGTACTGGGCATGCCAGGGAATTCTGGCAGAATGGAAACAGGGTTTTTGTTATCAGGAGATTCAAGTTCTCCTAAGCATTGTGGGGAACATCACACTCCCACTCCGTGGTCACGTCACACGAGTGGGCAGCAAGAAGATGGCAAAAGGCAGAAAAGAAAGACAAAAGGGAATGGAACTGGAGGAAGAGAACAGGGGGAGAAATGAGAAGCTGAGACTGAAGCTGAAGGCAGCGTGGATGGAGCAAGAAATGCCAGAGAAAGACAACAAAGCAGAGGAGGCTCCCCCATCACACCTACTGCTGACTCACACGTTTGGGGTTATGTGCATTATTTCTCTGTATCCCGGCAGCATCTGGCATCTGCTGCTGAGATCAGAGCCTGGTGTGCCAAGCATGAATCAAGACCTTTCTGCTCACCAGCTGAAAATCCAAACAGACAAAAGGGAAAACATAGCCAGGGACTTCACCAGTCCTGCCTGGAGTAACCAGGAGCTGCAGCAGCAACAGGGCCCATCTAAAACCAGCAATCAGCTACAACCCACTTATGCTGCCATCAGGAACCAAGTAGGTTCTTCCAAGCATCCAGTACAGTCCATAGCCAACAACCAAGCTCATCTGACAACAATCAGGCTACAATAATCCTAGGGCTGAAGCTCCCAGCCTTGTCCTTGGACTGCCTTGCACCCTCCAGGCTCTGTAGTTTCAATTAACTCGTGGCTTTAAAAAGTCAGGAGAGCATTCCTCTTGCATTGTGCCATGGAGCTCTGCAGAACTAATTATTGTGCAAATAGAGCTCTAAATCATTAACAAAAAAAATGTTGATTATAGCATCTGCCATCATTACTTGGCCCATTACTTAAAAAGCTGGATGCAATAAATAGGATGGGGAATAGCTGGTATTACACTTCCAGAGCTCAAGAATCTGGGATGTCAAAAATGAGCCCTGCCCGTAACAGTTACACTTGGGCTCTGTGAGTACTCTGTAATCAGACCAATACAATAAGCCCTTCATCCCCAAGCACTTAAAAAAACACATCAGATATCATTAAAAGAATGAAAACACTGTGGTATTTTCTCCCAGGCCTTTTGTCTTTGCATCCTATTCTTTGGAACACTCATAAACTTACATTTTTACTTTTCCCCATTAGATTTCTTAGATAAATATTTTAACTAAGTCAAAATACCACAGCTCGAAGTGGGGACGGCTTTTCTCTATTTGCTTTCTTCCGTGCTGGCTGCCAGCTCTGGGAGATGTTCCTTCCAATGTTCCTTCCAACGGCGGCGGCTGCCACAAAACACATGGTAGGAGCACAAGTGCCCCCAACTTTACTGCTGTCCCCTTCCACGGGCTCACAGCTGAATCAATCCCACCACCACTTCAGTCCCCAGAGGAGGCATTTATAATAGGATACCATTTCCCTTGTGGCTGCCTCCATGCCCAGTTGTGGCTGCCCCATCCCTGGAAGTGTCCAAGGTCAGGTTAGATGGGACTTGGAGCAATCTGGTCTAGTGGGGGGTGTCCCTGCCCAGAGCAGGGAGTGGAACGAGATGAGCTTTAAAGTCCCTTCCAGAACAAACCATTCTGTGATTCCATGATCTCCAGTGGCACCAGAGTGCCAAGTCAGGCTTGGAAAGCGCCTTCAAGGGGAACCTCACTGCACTGCCCATTTGACAACCAAGCAGGGCCCTCCTGCTGCAGTTTTGCTCTCATCAGAACCCAGTGCCCAGATTCTCATCATTCATCCTGGCAAAACACGGGCACCTCTCAGGCTTTGGCAGGAACTTTGATCCAAAGCCTATCTGGAGTGGCCATGTGCAGAACCAGCCATCGGGAGCTGCCACGCTCGCTGGCACACGATGACAACACGGGCAGTTCATCCCTGCCTACTTCCTGCACGGCCACAGCCTGGCTCTGCAGCACACACAGATGTGCCCCACCAAGGCCAACAGCATAATCCAGAGCTCCAGCACGCAGGCACTGGGTTTACAGCTAAAACATTGAAAAGGTCCCACTCCCCCAGGGCGAATTCCCAACAGGAACCCAGGGGTCCGTGGGTGGAAGGGACCTCACCAATCGACACCTTTGGGCCATGAAGTTTGAGAAACTTTTCTATTCAGTTAATATAAGCTGTCTTTTAAATTCAGTCTTAGTTTATCAGTGTTGTGGTCAGCAGCACAGGCAGCATCCTTAGCAGGGTCTCCCAAGACATTCCACAGAGACATTCCTAACACCCCTCTCTGCTGAGTCCCACCTGACAGGCACAAATTTCCTTCCTGGCTTGCAAACCAACACCCTTTCAATAAACATTTCTCATTTGCCTCCCTGCCTTCAATTAATTCTTCCTTTCAGAGCTTCTCTCCAGCCTCACGTCCTCGCTGTGGCCATGTTATCCCTCCCCTTCTTGCCTGATCAGGGGTTCTGTGCTGGCTCCTCTCCAACTCTCCTCTTCAATGCAATCATTTCACTTAAGAGCCTGGCAAGCTGGTTTATTTTTTTTCCCCTCTGTCTGTTCTATACAGTTTCAAAGCAACGAGGGGGGAAGAAAAAAAAAAAAAAGACATATTTTTGAGTATGATGAATAACAATCTTATGTTGCAGCAGCTCAGCTCGCCCATAAACAGGGCACCTTTTTGAAATAATGAACAGAATAGCTGGTATGGTAAAACAGTGCACAGTGGAAGTGTATGGAAAGAACAGAGAATGGAAGCACAGCTTCCTCGCCTGCCTCTCAAGAAAGGTGACAAATGAGTCAAAACGAAGCAGTAAGAATGAACTTTTCTGAACTTCCCTTTGAATTTTGATACAGAAGCATAAATTAATTGAATCTCCTTTCTCTGTTTTTAAACCTTTGTCTCCGCTACGGAAAAAAGAAAAGGGGGAAGGTAAATGGAGTACAACATGCAAACATGAGCAGGCAGAGCTAACTGGAGCTTTGTGCTGTTAGTCTGCAGTACTGGATACACTGGTCATCTCCAGGGATGCATCCTCAAGCAAACAAACAAACAAACAAAAAGACTAAAAGAGGCCATCTTTGTGCTAATTAAACCATTCTACAGAAAATGACCAGACCTGCCTGCAGTTGTGAAGCTCACAGGCTCATCTCAGATGTAGCACTGGGATGTGCCCACGGGTGTCACGAGGTCCCTGCGGCCAAACCGGCCACTGCCACCCCCCTGCCTGGTGCCACCAGTCCTGAGCTGTGACTCAGCTCCCCCAGCAGCTCCTCTCCTCCTACCGCTGGCGTAGCCATTAGGAGGGATTTTTTTCCTGCGGTTAGTTTATGTGCTGCAGCTCATTAACATCTCCTAATACCAGAACTTGAGGCTAATTAGGCATGGCAATCCTGAGGAACATATTCTCCGTTCATCTTCCCAAAGCAGGATGCTCCTTGGCGGCCCAGCTGTAGCTCCACATGCCACCGTGAGGGTATCACCCTGGAAATAAAAATACTCCAGGATCCCACACATTACACAGCAGGGATCCCGTACTTGTTAGCTGATGGCACAATTTACAGGCTGTTTTGCTTAAAAATTGGAAGCATCTCTGTCATCAAGGCAGATTCCTACTCAGCAGCCTCAGGGAATTTCCCCAATAGTTATCAATGCACCAGGGCTTTCACAATTAAAACCACTGACTTGAAAATGAGGGGGCAAAGTGGTTAGAAAACTTCAGAGACTTAAATAAAAAGCATTTGACAGAACAATGTTAATGGGAATTTTCTCCCCATGGCTCCATATGCAAACAGGCTGCAGGGTCTGAGACAGGCTTCGTGCACATGAACTACTCCTAAGAGCAGGCTGTCCATCAGCACATCACCCACTGCAGCAACAGGTACCCAGGGAACACCAACAGCCGTACAATGGGAGCTGTGATTAACACCAACCACTTCTTTAAGCACAGGAGCTCCTGAAACCTGATTTCCCACATGTCCTCTGGACCACACAAATGCTGACAAAAGCTTGTCCAGAACTAGGACGTTTTAAAGCTCCCTTTGTCCACTGGAGGACTATCTTGTAGGTTTTTTGTTTTTTTTTTCTTCAGTGCAAACATTTTCTTCTGTCTGTTTTCAAAGATCATCACCTCCGGGTCTGCTAGGTGATGCAGACCTTCACCTCAGGTCTGCTAAAAATTACTCTAAGGGTTTACCAGTTGTGAAGGAAGGAGGCAGTGGCTAAATCTGTCTGGTCTCCTCTTCAAATTCCCATCATTTCCTTTCAACATCTACTTTTTATAACTAAAGGTAGCAAAGCTTAAAGAGCATCTTTTAAATACCAACAGTAGAAGGTACATACAGTCACTGTATTTCCATCCTAAAGGAGCCCAAGAACGCACACAGAGCCCTTCCCTTGGTCCTTTCCCTTCAATCACTGGAGAACAGGGAACTCTGAGAATTCAAAATGCAACAACAGACAGGAGGAAAGATGTCTTCATGCCTTCCCACTCTGGAAAAAAAATGCTGTAGCATCTTTACAGATGATGAGAAGAGCAAAGGGAAGAGCTGTGTCCATGAGTGAGGATACAGCCACCAAGAGAGGGGAGGGACAGAAGGGATGGAACAGCAGCTTTCCCCTCTGAATCACCTGCAGCAATTCCTCTGCTTTGGGTTTTTTCTCCTCCTTTTCAAATCCTTCCTCTGGGAACTGAGTGAGCCTCAACACTGGAAATGTGAGCCAAATTCACTGGCTGAGGCACAGACCTACCTTCAGCTCCCCTCTTTCTTTTTTTGGAACAGATTCATTTCCAGAAGCTCCTACAAACCTGGTCCACAGATTACAAGTTGGAAACACGAAAAAAATCCTGGACAGAGACGAAGAATTCAGCAAACCCCCAATCAGAAGGTAGTCTAAATGCAAACTTTCCCTCATTAGACACCTCAACAGCAATATGTTTACCCACTCCTCCTCTGGAGTTCTTTCACATCACCAACACACCGCTCCAGCCAAGTACAGAGCTTCACGTGGGGACAATGTGCCCAGAACTCCCGAAGGAAAAACAAAACGAGGATTTTCATTCTGGGCCAGCTCAATCCAAACTGGAATTTTGTTTGTTTTGAGCTGTCCAAGCCGTTGATGTGCTGGAGCCCAGCGAAGCATTAACCCGTTTTACTAAGCAAGCAACGCATCCACCCTCTGGGCACAAAGAGCACCGGGTTTGGCGCCAAAACGAAGGCTGGGGTTCTGAAGTTTGGCTCCACACACATAGCAGGAGCTACGAGTGGGTCCCCACACCTCCACAGGCTCGCCAGCCCGCTCCCAAGGAGAGGCAGCGCTTTCGAAGGAGCACAGAGCAGCAAAGCAGGCTGGCATCTGCAGAGGTGCCAGGGTTTTGTTTACCTCCGAGCAAACCTGGCAGCCCGGGCCAAGCCACGCTTCTGTGCTCTGTGTTGTGGTGTATGATCCTTGGCAAAGGGGTATGCCTGGAGCGCAAAGCCATGAAAAAATACAGCGGGAACTCAGCAGTGATGCGGGGTTAATACCGATTTCCCTGTGCCCAAGGAGTAGCTGTGCGAGCGGCGCTGTTTTGTTCCCGTGCTCTCGCAGGGGATTAGCTGTTGGCAGAGCGGCGGTGCCGGCAGGAGATCCACCATCCATCCGAGCTGTTTCCTGGCGCTGGGGTGGTTTGGCTGGAGCTGCTTCTGACTCCTTGCAGAAGCAGGGTTTTTTTAAAACATTCCTGAATCCTTGCTATGGCTGCGGCAACGAGCAGCAGCCCCGGTGCCCCAAGAGCCCTCCACCATCTTCCCTGCCAGGCACAAACCACAGAGCAGGACTCCACATGACTCATTAACACGCAATTAGTGCCCAGCAGGATAGGGACCCTGCTTTTCATCTCCTGGCCAGATGTGCCAGACTGTAGTGAAGAGGTGACACGTGTACTGGGCCATGAGACGTGACCCACCTGGGATAACTCCCGCCCTTGCTCCATCTCCAAACCAAGCCCAACAGGGAGCTTTGCTTCCACAGGTTTTATACAGATTAGATGGCTTTAATTAGTCTTTTATGGTGGATGCCTAGTCCTTAAAGCATTCAAGGCCAGGTTGGACACGACTCGGAGCAACTTGGTCTAGTGGAAGGTGTCCCTGCCCATGGCAGGGAGTTGGAACAAGATGATCTTGAAGGTCCCTTCCAACCCAAACCAATCTGTGATTCTATGACTCTAAAACACAGCCACTGAAGCTGCCTTTGCAGAGAAAGTCACTCTGAGGGAGCACACCCCACGGGTACATGGCTTCTTGCTGCCACCACCATGCTCAGATTCGAGGCAGCATTACCAGGGCTTTGACTGAGCAGGGACTTCTCTCCATCTTCACTTTAAACAATATTGTGCTGTTCCAGTATTGTACCAGTGAACTCACAGCGACCCTGTCAAATAAATATTTTTTTCTGAGTAACACTGTTTTAAATATATCCATTTAGTATCCTTATTTGAAAACACTGGACAAATTAAATGCCCGTAAAATTTGACTTTCCAGTATTCTGTGTTCAGATAAACTCCTACAACACCCTCTTCCATGGCAGCCAGCCCATATTTCCAAGTAACTACAATTTTAAAAAGCCAACTATGCTTTTTCAGTATCTATGCATTAATCATCCCTTCCAGTCTTTTCGAGTTCAAAGGAAAAAGTACGAGGAAGAGGAATGTGTGTGTGCAACATACTGCCCTCCAAAAAAGCTGCAGCCAAACCATCCCCTTATCCCAGCTCTTACCACGTCCCCATCCGCAACCAGGGACCCCCATCAGCTCTATGAGGTTTCCTTATCACTCCCATCAAGACTGGACTGCAAGAAGCAATTCTGGGCAACAAAGGAACGCTGAAGCTGGTGAAAACACCGCTGAGAGAAGCCCTGTGCTCCTGAAGAAGTCACGTTAATTGAATGTGACTTCAAAATATTTCAGATTCTCAGCGAGGATTTGGTGGCAGAGGAGAGCACGCTGTGACGGACCGCGTTTCTGACACAGTATGAAAAGCAGTTTCAGTGCGCGCTGCCAAAAAGTGTCAAATGGGCTAAAATATGCTTGTTGATAGAGAAACAGACGACTCTTCCCAAAGCAGGAGCAGAGAGGAGGGCGCAGGTCAGGGCTGGGCCAGCTGAGGCCGCAGCCTGTGCAGTGCAGGGCTGCCCAACATTCCCGGTGTTCCCACGAGTGCCGGGGGCAAACACTGCCCTGCAGAGTGCCCGATGCACGCCTCTGGTTTTATTGGATTTTCCTGTGCTCTCGTATTTTGAGAAAGGTTAAATATGTCAAACATTAGTTTACAAAACCTCTCACACAAATCCTCTTACTCACATGATCTTTCTAAACAGCCCCAATCTCCTCAACCACGCAGACGTGGCTACGAGCTGTGACCATTGACAGGTTAAGAGAAACTCAAAGAGGGTGGGTTTAGATTAGATACTGGGCAGAAATTCTTCCCTGTGAGGATGGTGAGGCACTGGGGCAGGTTGCCCAGAGAAGCTGTGGCTGCCCCATCCCTGGAAGTGTTCAGAGCTCGACTGAATGGGGCTTGGAGCAACCTGGGCTAGTGGATGGTATCCCTTCCCACGTTCTAAGGTCTTGTTTGATCCTTTGTGGCTGCACACTGAGCAGACATCTTCATTGAGCTGTCCAGAGACCCTTGGGTCTTTTTCCCCAGTGGTTCCAGTTCATTTAAAGCACAGCAATGTGTGCAAGGAGCTGGGAATGCTCCTTCCCCAGCGTCTAACCTTGTGTTTGGCAGTGGTGACTTTCATCTGACCGTGTGGTCCTCCTTAATTCCAGCTCTGTCTTCTCCTTCTGCACAGGGCTGCCTCCCACCAGTGATGTCATGGCATCCCCACTGCCTCGGTGGAGCCAACGCCCCATACACCTCCTTTTTCCAGATTATTGATTAATATAATCAGACACACAGTCACGATGCAGACACTTAGAGCAATCCAGTACCAACTTCTGCTCTGAAAAAAGCTGATGCTTTACTTGTTTTCTGTCCCAATCTAGAGCAAGATACTTGTTTAAATAGAGGCTGTTTGAAAATCACAGGCTGGTTTGCCGAGATCCATCACTCTGCTGATGTACTATTTAAAACACAACCCCAGAGATGTGATTTTTGTTTTTCTCTTATCTTTGTCACGTAGATATCTTTAACTGTGGTTCTTTTGGAGGAGTTAGTACTCAGATGAAGCACTCAACTGTCCTCCTCTCCTTTTTTCTGTAAAGAACTCCAAGCAGGTGAATCCTGTGGAGCTACACACGTTGTGCAGATCCAGGCAGGCAAAACCCTGGTTAGTTGTGTGGACTGGAGGCAAAAGAAACAAGAAAAGGAGATCACAGAATCACAGAATCACAGAATGGTTTGAGTTGGAAGGGGACCTTGAAGGTCATCTATTTCCAACCCCCAGGTCAGCATGACCCTGAAACTCAGCACAGCAAGGGGGCTTCTCCAGTGGAGCTCCTGCACATCCAAATGTCCTGCTGTGCCCCGAGCAGGATCCCCACGGGTGGGAAAGGACAGAGCCACACCAGAGGTACCCTGAGGACACCTCCCACGTCCACAAAATGCAAAACTGAAAGATTTGTTCCTTTTTTTAACTGTAACACATTATTTTAAAGATTTAGCACGCTTCCGGAGGGGTTTCTAGAGAAGGATTATGAACATGCAGTGGTCTCCACAGGCTTCTGTCCCCCAGGACCAGGACAACAGCACCTCACCACAGGACATGCTGAGCCACGGGGATGCCACGAAGTGCCCCATACCTGTCCCTCCTCATCAGTGCGCACCCACCGCCCACGTCCCGCGAGCTCACCCCCGACACCAGCGTGTGAAAGGAGCTGAGCTGCTCTGGGCATTAACTGGGTCTGCCCCGTGGAAAATGCTGACACAGAAACTGCACGTCTCGTCTCCTCCATCCCCAGCCTCACTCACAGCTGCCTGTTAAACCACCCGGCTCCATCCGAGCGAACGCTCTCCCGGACTGCTTTGCCGCTCGCGGGTTTTCCTTCATTTTCCCCACATCTTCCTACAAATCCTCTTCCATCATCACATCCTCATCCTTCTGATTTCGCAGCAGGTTTTACCAGCCCATTTCCTGCCTTCACCTGGGCCAGTTTCCGTTTTCTGGAGACTGAAGCTCTTGGTTTTACCAATTTTCAGTTGTTTTTACCTTCCCATGGGCAGTGCCAACCTTCCCTCCCTGGCACCTCCCAACCCATCCCGTTATGGCCAGCAAAGCAACACCCAAGCAGGAAACACCCTGGCATTAAGATCTACTTAATAAGTTGTCAGCCAGGTCCCGTGTATCTATTCTTGAGGGCAGAAAGATCTCTGTCAGCAGTCAAAACACGGCTTTACACCCCCAGCACCATTCCTAGCAGCATTTAAAGATTTTTAACGACCATCCCTTTGTCCCAGGGAGTTAAGCGCTGATCGAATGTCACAACGTGACACATGAATGCACAACACGACGGAGGTTTGACAGGCAGCAACATTGTAATATGATAATTCCTCTTTGTCCCTTAATCGCCTCTGTTTTTTGCAGACTTGATTCACTTACCAACATGTGATCAATCACTGCCTTTTTCAGTGAGATAATTTTTTGCCCTCTATCTAAATGGCTCCTGTCAAAGGGAATCCAGCAATAAATTAAAGCTGATGTGCCTGTCTCTGCCCTTTTGTTTGTTGACTTCTTCTCGCACACAATTGATTTTAAATAGATTTTTTTTATGGGTTCCATCACCATTTAAGTATATGTATTTTTAAAAATCTGGCTCCTTGAAATTAACACTGGATACATAATATTTAAAAAGGGTCTGGAGCGTATAATTTAATGGAGAGGAATAAATACAAGGGTACATGCTGGCACAAGTATTAAGCCTCCAGTGAATATTGAGTAAGTTGCCTGTTTGGATCTTCCCACGTGCTCTATTTAAAATGTGAAGACAACAATCAAGTCTTCAGATTTGTGGCTACAACAAAAAGAGGATGGTGTGATTCAACTCAAAAAGAAGCAATGCTGGGAGCACCACTGGCTCTGAGTCTGTAAGAAATGAGGATTTAGCTGAAGATCACCCAGAACTTCTCAGATATGTCTCACTGGAGTTTGCACACCCTGAAGAGCATCTCCTGAATGGCAGGTAAGAGTCTTGAGTGGCACAAGCACCAAGAAAGTGAGAATCTACTCTTGTGTACGAAGTGGAGGGGTGTTTTTTGCAGCTCCCAGGTGACCATCAGACACACCCCAAACAGCTCTGCACTGCCCAGCACAGAGGAGAAGTGGCCAAAGCTGCAACAGCCCAAACCTCTTCAAGCAGAGCAACAGACATGCAAACCACCCACACCCTCTGCTTGCTGGCTCTCCCCTCAGTTCCCTCAAACACATTCACACCGCATTCGAAACCTCAAAATTCCACATTCTGCCCCTTCCCTCCAGCTCCTCTTTCCCACACCAGCCTCTCCTAAGTTGGGTCTTCCATACCTTGCCCTGACGCAAAACCTCAGCCTGGTGCTGAAGCCAACAGCACAACATCCACGGACCCAAGAAAAGTGGGAATCTGCTCTCTGGTTGTCGTGGCTCCTCTGCCCACACCTGCCTGACAAAGGCCGTTGGGCAAGGAAACTGCAGAAATCCCCAGGGGCACCTTCACCATCCTATCCCAACCTCTTGCAGCACCTCCCAGCTGCCACCCTTCCTCACCACTGCACATGGAATTTGTTGGTAATGAAAAGGGTGATTTCAAAGCTGGGTAAGACGATGCTTTTTGAATTCACCGATTGAATGACAGTAGATTTTTGGCTGTGACGTGCATTAGAAATTATTCTACATGGTTTCAGCACTTGTCCTGGTTAGGCACATAAGGCACCTAAGACTTTGCCAAGATATCTACTAGATACATCATACTCAGTCATATAATATAAAGAATCACCTCTTTTAATACATATTTTTCCTTCTTTCTTGAGAAAAACACCTCAACAAAATGCTGGACTTCCAGCTCTTTCAGAAGTGGAACGGTTTCCCTGAAGGAAAAAAACCCCATAAATTGATGTTTTCATCTTGTGGTTTTATCAGCTTTTTTTTCTTCCTTTTTTTCCTGTGCAGAGGAAAAAGGGAAAGAAAACAGCTCTGCAATGGAGGCATCACCCCTGGGCGAGCGGCATTCCAGCGAGGACGCGTCCATCCACAAAGGGCAGCGGGAGCCAAGGCATTAAAAACATACCGATAAATGAGGCAGGGGGAGGACTGGCTCAGGGGAAAAAAAAACCCAAACCAAAAACAAAACAAAAAAATCAACAACAAAAAAAGGCTCATTTTTCAAAACACATCATTATCGCATGAAACGTATTTTAATGTATTTTCGGCGCGGCATCGAGTCCCCCCAGTATCCGCTTTGTGTCTCTTGGCAGTCCAAGAATGCCAACGCGCCCCGTCCTCGGGGTGCCAGAACCAATCTGTTGCCAAGAGACACAAAACTGATATCACGGGTGTATAAAGCCGTCTTTGGAAACGTATGAAGCAGCCAACGACCTCATGTTCGGGGTTTGACTTAGTCAGCAAGACGTCAGGGAAGAAAAATTAACCTTTTGTTACGAGGTTTGGAGTTGACCGTTCGTTTCCTCCTCCCAGGGAGGATCAGCCTTCCCGAAGGAGAAATGCACCCTGGGTTTGGGGTTGTTTTTTTTTTTTTTTTTTTTTTTTTTTTTTTTTTTTTTTTGAGGTTTGCTTTTGTTTTGTGAGGAAAAACATAAAAATGCTGAGAGCTGGGGCACTTGGGGGAGCAGGATGGTTGGGACTTGGGGTGGCCGGGCAGGTGATGCATCTTCAGAGGATGCCCAAATGCTGGAGCTGGACCTTCCCAACAGCCCTCAATCATAGAATCACAGAATGGGTTGGGCTGCAAGGGGACCTTAAAGACCATCCAGTTCCAACCCCCTGCCATGGGCAGGGACACCTTCCACTAGAGCAGGCTGCTCCAAGCCACGTCCAGCCTGCTCTTGAGCACTGCCAGGGGTTGAGTGCACCCACTCAGGTGCGCACACAATGACCTTCCTACCTGAAAAGGATTTTATGGCTCCAACTGTAAACATGCAAAAGGTTTTAGCATTTAAAAAATCTAGTCACCAGCAAGTTCTTCAAATATTTGTATTACTCCAGCTGATGAGTAACCTACTGGAGATGCCGCAGGTTCACCCTCCACAAACATCCCCCTGCTTTTGGTTCTGGCACACCTCTCCCTCCTCCAGCCTGCAAAATGGGTGCAAATCCTTTCAGAAGGAGTCATTTTTTCCCCTCCAGAATATTCCTGCTACAGTTACAACAACAGATCACTGCCCTTCCCAGTCACAGAAATAAAATTCGATGCCTTCAGGATTCCTTCAAAATACAAAAATATAAAACCAACGCAACTTCTTCTTTCAGATGGGCTCTCTGTGGACTGCTGCTTTTCAGTTTGTTTCAATGAAGTTAAATAGTTGGAAATTAAGAATCTAATTAAGAAATACAGTAATTAACTGTAATTAAGAGTTACAGCAAGATTTGTTTTTTTTTTCCCTAATGTGGATCATAAATTTTTTTACATGTTAAATTAAAAACTCCATTTAGAAACCAAAACATTAGAAGGTTGTGAAGCAACTAAATATTAGTTTGATATTATCCAGGAAAGGTCAAATTTAAATTACAGAACATGTTTAAAACATTAAGTTGTTGGTGTAGCTTGCAGCTTTTGCATTTCCAACTAATACATGGATATAAAAGCATATAGATATATAGATACCTCTGCATCCATATCACAGATACCTCAGTAACCATATCACAGGTGTTCCCTATCAAACTACCTTCAGAGACAGAAAATGCAGCATCTCACATTAAAAAATAAGGATTTCCAGGTGTTTTTTGTCCCAAGGACTCAAAAGCACAATGCCACGACTGAAGAGGAATCTTGAGAGATGGGAGCCTCAGTACAAATAACCAAAAGTCAGTTGATAGAGACAGGTTGTAGGTTTTGGAGGGGATTTTTTTGGACTAGCAATAAAATGTCCTGATATTATGACAAGAGAAAAATATCCTTTCGTGTTATGAGCCCCTAGTTGTGGGAGGAGAGCAGAGTGGTGCCACACCAGCATGTGGGCAGAGAGACACAGGGAGGTTGGGAGGGGGTGAGGAGAGTTAATAAAATTCCTACCAGAAAACAGAAAATGAGATTAAAGGAGACATTTTGGCCATGAGGCCTTCTTTCGGCTGGAGAAGGCCTCAAAGCCAAAGTGTCTCTTCTAATCCTATTTTCTATTTCGAGAGTGCATTTTAATAACCCCTTTGTATATGGTACAATGACTTTAGCAAGTCCTATTTTAAGCAGATTTTCCACACTGGAAGGCAAAATGGGTTAAAATAATCGCACCGTACACCTCGCACGCGTGACACTTTGTTTAATCCAGTGTCAGACACCGGGGCCACACAATACGGAACAACATCCCTGGATAAAGGAGCCTTTCAGGACCAGCAGCCCAAGGCGTGGGATGGGGGAAACCAGGCTGAGGAGCACAGAGCTCCATCCCACCGGCATCCGGGTCCTTGCCTTCCCACCTGGATGAGGGCTTGGCTGATGTGTCCAGGCCCCAAAATTCCTCCTTCTTCAGGCAACAGGCTGGCAGTGGCCTGGATGTTGTTCCCTTCAACCTCCATGCCCACAAAAACCCCATGAAATTGTACGTCTGGAGGGCAGGGTCAGAAGTTTCTCTTGTGTACACAAAACTCAGCCTTTTTGGAATGTAAAAGGTGAAAACCTGTTCTCAAGCAGCACATGTGAACAACCCAAGGGAATGGCACCCGTGCTGGGCAGTCCATGTGTCCCCACCCTGCCACAGGGTCACGGCGTGGGAGCTCTGGCTCTCCATATTCCCCCACTCTTGCAGTGTGAGTGGTGGAATCATCAACCCTGAAAGGAGCATGAATCCTGTGATCCCATGGAAAAGGCCATTTCCACGCCTAGAATAACCCTAACAGAAGCCATAGTTTCTGCTGAGGGTGTATGACGAGGTTCTCATGTAAAGATCACAGAACCATAGAATCATTTGGGTTGGAAATGCTCTATAAGACCATCGAGTCCAATTGCTAATCCAACACTGCCATTTCCACTGAACAACATTCCTAAATGTCTCATCTTGACATTTTTTTTGAACACTTCCAGGGGTGGTGACTCCCCCAGCACCCTGGGCAGATGTTGAAGGACATCAGCAACATAAAACCACAGCCCACAAAACCGAAAATAGCAAATTGTCAGAAGGTGAACGGACGAGCACACTCAACAGCGAGTGGGACGGCACCAAACCCACGGGAAAAGCGAGGCTGCTGCAAGGACTACTCATCTGTGATGATGAAAACTGAACTGAGAAAAGGGAAGCAAATGCAAGTTAGCAGAGAAACTCCTGAAACAAAGAATATGCAAAAGAAAAAGCCATTTTGTCCTCTCTGTGCAACATCAGTGAGCAGTACCCAACCTCTAGGCAGCAAGCAGAGCACCAGCAGTCAAAATGAATTAAGGAGGAGGTCCAAGCACGGTAGGCAGACACTACCAACCACCCAGCAGCTCCCTGTGCTCCTCAGATGAAGCCCATCGGCTGTGCCTGGAGGACAAAGGCAGCAGAGAACTTTAAACCCTCACCAGGTGGACCACCAGCATCAACTGGGAAATCCAGGGGAAAACAACAACAGGCATAAACACCGGGAATCTTGCAGAAAATAATTAATTATAATAATGACAGGTTAAGTACAACTGAAATTTTTATGCATCCCAGTGGGGCTTCATGGTAGCCAATGCTCATGGCCAGGGGAATAAAATAAAGCAGGTGAGAAATACAAAAATCTATGTAGCATGAAATATCTCTAAGAGACTTGTTTAGCAAAATTAACTAGTAGTTTAATAGAAAAAAGCTTGATGTATGAGAGTGCTCCAATTTCTTCATAGAAATTAACATTTCAATCCTGTTTTTATCTAGAAGTCATTAAACTGTGCAACATGAATTATTGGAACTGTAGCAGAGAATTAACTCTATTCATCAAGTAAGTCCAAACAGTTTAGAGTGCATCTGTAATGAAAAAATAGCTCCACATTTCTATCTCTTCTCATTAAAGTAAACCAGTTTTCCCTCTCTCAGTATATAAAACTGTCTTCTCCTCATGTAATTTATATTACCATAAGCCAGCTCACATTCTAAACTATTACACGCCTCCAATTAATTTTTGCAGCTTTTGCCTGAAAATTTAATGAGATAGTAGTGTATGAACCTGCTGACTCCAGATTACGTGTGTGCTTCCAATATTAATGTTGGCATAAAATAATCTGATACATACTTGATGAGAGCTTTTCACTATTGTGAGAGTAGTTAAGGCAATATGTAAACCAATTCCACTGATTTTCTTTCTCCTCCCACCACATTTGGAATAAAAAAATACCCCCAAAACCAGCTGAACTTACCAATCTGAAATTGCAGAGTCCCGAGTTAAGCGCTCACAAGGCAGGGAACATCACCGGCGCTTCCCTGGACGTTTTAAATCAGTTTATTACTCACCTATTAACATTGATTTTAAGGCTATACCTGTTTCAAAATGCTTTTATTTTTGAACGCTGACAAATGAAAGGGACATGGAAGCGTCCAAGGCCTGGCTGGACAGGGCTTGGTCTAATCTGGTCTAGTGGAAGGTGTCCCTGCCCATGGCAAGAGGGTGGAATGAGATGACCTTTAAGGTCCCTTCCAACCCAAATCATTCTGTGATTCTATGCTGGCATTTTCTTCTCCCGAAAAAGAAGGGTATATTTTAAATCCCCCTCAATGCCACCCTGTGGGTCTGAGTAGTGGGTGTGCAACTCAGAGCACTCTCTGTGCTGCCTACCAGGCACTCCAAATCCTACCTGCCACCCCAACATTCACAGCGCTTGAGAAATTCAGAGTTTGCATTTGTTCTGGAAAACCCAGGTGGGTTTTGGAGTCCCAAGTGTTTCCTTGGTTGCTTTCTCTCCACAGCTCATTTTATCGGGATAACTCTTCTTCAATTTTGCAAACTGTTCTCCAGCACATTAGACAAATAACCTTTTCTTCTGAAGGATACATTCTTTGAGACTAAAATTAAAGGGGAAAAATTGCAATATTGCTTTCCCCAGCGACTTCAATTTTACAACCTCATATTGGGCATAATATGATTTTAATATCTATGTGCCTGAGAGAAAAATTGGCAAATGCGATGCCCTCCGAGATCAAATAATTTTATATATAGCCTTAAAAAACACACATTTGGCACTATTTGGTACAGCCCTGAATTTATATTTACAGGAAACTATAAACTGCTCGTGGTGAATCATGCAGCCCCTGAAAACATGGATTTTGCACCCGACCCAGAGGAGCAGTGAAGATGTGCCCAGGGAGCTGGCACAGCCTGGAGAGGCAGCAGAGGGGAGAACCCAGTGGGTTTTGAACTCAGCCCTATTGCAGCCCAGCACCCTTCCAAGACCACAGGAACAGTCTTCATTACCTACCCCAATTACACCATTAAACACCCACATTATCTCTGTGTTACAACATAGGGAGGATGCAGGGAGAAATTCTGGCTCTGGGAGGTGACAATCTGGGATGTGGCCACAGCACATCACTGACAAAGCCAGAATGTTCCAGGCTTGTCAGGAGAAGCGGCACTGCACCTTACATGTGATGCTGAGATGCATGGAGCCCCAGAACTCAGGTCTCTTTGAGATGGGAACAACAAACCAGTCAGATAAAAGGCAGAGGGGATGGAAGGAAGCGGATGGCAGGAGAAATAATACACAGCAAGTGCGGAGGCCAACGACTGCACACTTTAACGGCTCCCAGTGGCTTCAAATCAATTTACATTTAAAATAAATGAATTAAATCTTATAATCTCTGATACCACTCAACCTATTTGCTCCAGGGCACTGAAATTCAAATATTCCTGAGTCCTGAAAATAGGCTTTCACCCGCGCGCCGTCCAAATGAAGACAAAGAGCACCAACCCCAAACGCCACCTCCCCGGTTTTCACACGGTCAAATGGGTAAAATCACTTCCATGGTGTTCAAAGCATTTTGTTACTCTGACTTTTGCCCCTTTGCAGTCAATCTCCTGCGCTTCTGAGGTAGTTCTAAAAAGAAACATTTTGGTTTTCATTCCAGAAAACCACGTCCATCAGGATGACACCAAATTAAAGGAACAAGGGGCACCCACCCCTCGGGGTTGTGAGAACCCCTCCACCTGCATCCCGCTGCCACACTGGATGGGGCCACACCAGAAACCAGATTATTGCACTGATCTTGGCTAAAAATAATCTTTCTGGTTTAGCAGGGAGCTATTTTCAACTGGGATCTGATTTTCAGCAGGGCTGTCCCTCACACAGTCACAGCGCTGGGCTGCTCGGCATGAGGGATGCAGGGGCCCGTAACACACACACGGTGATGGATATAAACATATTTACATCCATAAGATCTCTCTGGATTCTATACTGAGGGTAGGATTACCTTTTCTTCTACAGATTTTCCAAAATCAACCATTCACTTTTTTTTTTTTTTACACATACACGCCCTTACACTTAACAACTGCTTGTTACCTTTGCACGTCAAAAGAAACATGTAATTAAATTAAGAGATGCACACACTCTTCCTTTTCTCCTGTCTCTTCTTCTTGAGTGCCATGCCAGATAGCAAATCAAAATCTGCATTTAAATAGAATATTTTTAATGTATGAAAGTGGGCGGCCTGAGGGTAAAGAGGTATTGCATTCACTCACCATATGCACAAAATTGCATTTAAAATGTGATACTATGTTTTAAAAATTTATTGAATTTTTTTTCCTCATTCCAGCACCTTTGTTTTATTATAACAAAATCTTCTGCTCCGCGGAGATTTTTTGTATCAAAGCCTGCTAATAAAAATAATGTGATATTACATCATTTGATCAATTTAATCTCGAGAAAAGGATGATATTCAATCACATCTCATAAGTCACTATCTCTGGTAATTCCGGCCATTATTCAGTGCGAAATTCAAGCAGTCGGAATTCATTAACACAGGGCCGCTACAAATCTGCATTTTTCAGACTTTGTCAGAAAACGCGGCAGCCCCGAACTCAGTGACCTGGATCTAACAGCCTTTCAGCCGGAACGGCCTCGCTCCCCAATCCCGGCTCCCCTTCCTGCGCCGGGACAAAGCCGCGCTGCCCACGACCAGGTCACGGCCGGAGAGGGCTCCGGCAAACCCTTCCCACCCAGCTGCATCCAGGGGGGTGCAGCCGGTGCTCCCGAGGTCGGGGCTGGGTCCCTGCAAGGCGAGGAGCTCCCCGGCGAGCAGCCGGGTGACATGTGTTAGGGACGAAGTGTCACATCCCATCGGACAGGCCGTGGGGTGACGGGGGTGGGGAGGGGGCCCAGCAGTGTTGACGCTGCGTTATCAGGTCAGCACCTTCGGGAAAAGATTTTTCTTCCTTTTTTTTTTTTTTTTTTTTAAATGGTGGGTTTTGGGATAACTGGAAGGAGAGGCTGCTAAAATCACCGTGAGGTTCACGGGCACAGTGGAACCCCAACCTTGTGCCACAGAAGCCAACTGCAAAACCCTGCCGAAGTCACCATCAGCAAAATCCAGCCAAGGTTTAGCTAAGCCCTTGGTGTGATGGTGCTCAGTGTGTCACTCTGCTGCAGGTTCCCAGACCCTGCCCGCCTCCCTGAGCCCCTTTTGTGCCGCTTGTCATCCTTTGTTGCCCACACAGCCCTTCTGCTGGCCACTCAGCAGCTTTTCTGCCCGGCCAGGAGCAGCACCCCAACAAAACACTCCCAGGCCCAGGACCATGAGACGTCCCAAGCAGGAACATGCACTTTTCTAGGTACTTTTCACTGACCCCATCCATAAAATCCTTATAAAAATAAGAATTTATTTCTAATTAGAGCATATTTTGCTGATCAGTAACCTCACTTCTTCACTGTACAGGCACTCTGAGAAAAGTTAATACCACAGTGCCTGTACTTACTGCTGTACAAGGGACACAGTCACTGTACAGGAACAGTATCCAGGCCAACCTCAGTGGCATCGGTCCAGGTTACCAGGGAAGATCTCATCCATGCTACCACATTCCTCAGTAATTGTAAAAATCACAGGGATATCCATTCCACAGCTCCAGATGGATGGTGAGTTTGAAGCAACTGCAGTGCATTGGCTCCAGAGGCACCTTCAACAGGTTACAGATCACAGACAATGGGCTGGGTTGGAAGTGACCTTTAAAGATTGTCTAATTTAACCCTCAAAGCTGCAGTGTTTCCACCACCCACATACTTCACGCTCCAGATGTATTGGGAGGTCCTACTCTACTCTCAGCAAAGCCTGTAGCACTAAAAAACCACTTTGGTTTGGTAAATTTACATTAGTTTCCCCTTAAAAAAAAAAAAAGGTATTTCAGCACAGAATCCTAGGATGGTTCGGGTTGGAAAGGACCTTAAAAAACATTTAGTTCCAACCCTTTGCTGTGGGCAGGGACACCTTCCACTAGCCTGGGTTGCTCCAAGCCCTGTCCAATTTGGGCTGGAACAACTCCAGGGATGGAGTAGACACAGCATCTCTGGTCTACCTGTGCCAGGGCCTCAGTGCCCTCACAGGAAAGAATTTCTTCCCAATATCCCATCTGATCTACCCTCCTTCATCTTAAAGCCATTCTCCTTACCCTGTCACTGCATGTCCTTGTCAGAAGTCCTTCAATGACTGTATCTACTATGGAGCTTCTGCTACTGGAAACAGGATGAAGGGAAATAACTTGCACCCAGTGAACACTTCTGTATCACCATCAGTTTCTGGAGAATTGGCTTTTTCTGCCCAATTCTCACTTCAGACTCAGATCCTTTTCCATTTTCTCCATCTTTTGGCAGATCCCAGTAAACCATCCAGCACAGACAACAGCCACAGTGCAATACCCAAATGCAAGTCAGATCCGTACTCCTCAAGACTGTGCCTAAGAGGAAAAACCCATCTCCTGAGACAGCAGCTTAAGCCCACGGAGCAGTAAAACCCCACCCACATCCACCACTGACGGACTCCTGCTCTTGTTTGAAAAATATTACAGTGCACTGACAGTCACACAGATGCAAATCTTCAGCAAAACTCTGAGCCCAGAAAGGTGAAAGCTATTACATGAGAGAGCAGATGAGGCTGTTGCCATTCCAGAATAAAATGGTAATGTGCTGTTGGTAGCGAGCGGTACATTGTTTTAACGTGTTGTGATATTTATAAATATATGAAGTTTAAATAATCAGATGACAGAGAGTTCCTTTTCATCTCCTGAATGTTTATTATTCTTCACACATTAGCAGTTTTTCCCCCAAATGTTATATCTTCTGCCATTTATAATTAATTTTAACAGCTTCTGCAACTTATCCCACAGGTTGTTGCTGTTTCTTTTAAACAGCGTGCTGCTGAGAAATTGATTTGTTTGCTCTGTGTGCCTACAGAAATCACGTTATGAAATATGCATAAATGTCATTTCTTGGGCTGCTTCTGAGGATTAGCGGAGAAGAAAAGCTTGCTGAGGAAAAGGAAGAGACAAACAACAACAAAGCCCAACTAAGCACTTAAATTCAGCCACATCCCTGGCCGAATGAAGCTCCCTCACTGCCCCAGTCCTGAGTGGGGGGAAGAGCCCACAGGAGATCCCAGTGCCATGGGAAGTGCCTCCTCTCCCAGTAAACAAGTCCCTACAATGCAGAGGGGAGCTAATGAAACTAATTAACCACAACGAAGTGCTCGTGCCCCCTGAAAGTCCTCTCACAGCCAGAGGTTGGGAGAAGCCCCGGGGGTGAGCTGTGGTGGGGCTGACCAGGCTCCACCACCACCCCCAGAAGGTCTCCTCACATTTCTTCATCACACCTCCACGCTGGGCAGCCCAAAGCCTGGGGGGGATGATCAGCCACAGCCATCTCTCCTGGGCATGGATGCACTCCTGCTCCTCGGGCTGCTCCCAGTCCCACTGCAACATGGGAACCCCCAACAATTACACCTTGTTTGTAGTTCTGACAGTGTTAGGTTTTCATACAAATGCATTATTTGCAGCTTTTTCCAACAGTCATCATTTCATATAGGTGCATGGGTCACTTATTTTATCAGAGCACATTCTATCACCAGCCCTAGCCTGTAAACAGGTCCTGCATGTCCTTGCTTTCCAGCACAAGCAACCCCAGCTCGAGAATCCCATCATCCAAGGGGCAGCACAGAGCTCACAGGTAACACCTCAGATGATCAAGGCTTTCAAGAGGAGTTTTAATTAAAAAAAAAGGGGAGGGGCATCACAACCATGCAGTGAAATATCACAGAATCACAGAATAACCTGAGTTGGAAGAGATCCACAAGGATCATCCAGTCCAACCCCTGACCCCACACAGGATAACCCCAAGAATTCCACCG
This sequence comes from Pyrocephalus nanus, assembly GCA_038380795.1. NCBI lineage: Eukaryota > Metazoa > Chordata > Aves > Passeriformes > Tyrannidae > Pyrocephalus > Pyrocephalus nanus. Next base: position 3,794,185 of record CM076268.1, read on the forward strand.
TGCCACAAGATACTCTGTGATCCTGGCCTAAGGAAACACAGCACCATACATGGATTCAGATAAAACCAACCTTTCCTTAAAGGCTGGACCCCACTTTCTGGGACCAGAACAGGACCTTGTCCCCCTCTGCCCCCTGAGGCAGTAGCAGCCCCCACACGAGCTGTAGGATGTGATGCCAGCCCGAGATGGAAGGCAGCTTTCCCATGCTATCTCCCACTGCAAAACATATTGAATGACAAGTTCTGAAATGCAAACCAGATATTTTTCTCAGAGACTTCGTTAGACACATCACTCTCCTATATTATTACAGAGAGCTGTCAAAACAGCCTGGTGGGAAAGCTCTTTCCCAGACATGCACAAGTATAAATTGTCATAGTATAAAGTAAATTCCATTAACAGCTACATAGTCATTATTTTGCATAATAAAAGTAAAGGCTCTTTGCTTGTGATCTATGTATTTACGACCATCGAACCAACAAGCACTTTCTCTTCGCTGATGCCTTTGTTAAAATTACAAGATAATTGGTTGCTGTTGCAGATATTAATGTCTGATAACAAAGTGCCTAAGGCAGGAAAGCTGAAGTGATGGTGAAACAGCACCAGTGACATAGCTCAAACTCCTGCTCTCTGAGGAGGAACCAAACCAACTCAAAGAAAATAATAATTTTTAATTTGTAGCATGACAGACATTATTTGAATGAAACATATTGCAGATTCGGGGCAGCACTTTTTAAAAACACACTTTAAAAACACACTTCTCTTAATTCTGGCTACGAAAAAAAAAAAAAAAACAAACAACTGAGATAATTCAAGCCCTTTTCAATGTGCAGAATATCCCAGTATCCTCAAGGACATCGAAGAATCAGTGACAAGTCCTGAGATAACCTGGGTAACTTCCCTGCTTCAGAAACAAATGTATTCCCATCCACAAGGAAAAAAAAAATACTTCTGAGATAACATGAGTTTCCAATGGTTAGTGCCAATGCATTCCCAGAATCCCTGCACTTCCAGAGCGTGTCCATTCTGGTTGGAAGGATGAATGATGATGCACACAAATACTCTGCTCTCCCCGAGTTTACACACAGTTGTGTTCATGAATAAAATTGCAGCTTCAAGCCTCAACCATGATGAGCAATTGGGAACCTCGCTGTTATAAATACCACACCAATTGCAGCAAGCTGGGTTGGGGATAGTGTATATTATTTATTACAATTTGGTCTGTCATGGAATTGGGCACATTGAGCCAATTTCAATACTAGCACTGAGGGAAGGAGAGATTACATTCAAATTAATAAAGTTGCTTCGAAAGCAAAACAATGTCACCTGGTAGGGCCTTTTCATGAACTGGCTCACTGATAGGAAAACAACCTGCAGTTACCCACCCTGCACCTTCTCAGTCCTCTCTGCCCTCCTGCTGGGAAATCTGGGACGTTTCTGGCACTGCCTCTGAGAAATTTGATGGCAATCACTCAAAACCTCAAAGACCCCAAGGTGTAAATAAAAAGCAGGCACAAACATCTGTATCTGTTACAAAGGATTCCTCGCTGTGGCCATTCACTTTCAGTTTTTTTAATTATTCTTCTGTGATGGACACGATACCATTAATTTAATTTCAACTTGCATTTCCTATTAGTATAATCTACCGAGTTATCTCTACAGCAGGAGCAAAATCACTTTACGGTGAGCTATATCACTTCAGAGTTAATTACATGTATTTGGGGGTTGATAAATGAAAATAGGGGCCATGATTAATTGAAGGACAATCAATATGATCCAGCTATTAGACAGCTTGATGAGGTATCCAGAGTATGAATATAATCTATAGTAATCAGCTAATTGAGGACTGCGGACGAAAAAGATTTTAGGAAATCCCAGTTTCAAATTGAAAAATATCCCAAATAAATAGATGAAGGAAGGCTGTTCACAAAAGTAGGAAGGTTTAAGGCCTGTTTCTATTTTGGTTGGTTTTGAACAAAAAAAAATTTGCTTCACTGGCTTAAAAAATGTTTAGAGTGATAAAATACGGAAAACAAGATGAATTTGGTAAGTGAACCCTAAACTGCATTTCTTATTTACATCGCCCCAAATTCCCTGAATTGTGTTTAACTAATTTCTGGAGCTGCCACAGATTGGTAAATAGTTTCATTAAAACCACTCTATTTGTCTTGGTTTAGCCACATCCCAGATCAAATTAACCAGTCAAAACAGTCCATCTCTTTTGACATGAAACCAAGTGTGCAAACCAGCCATACACCCATGTAGGTCAGGCTGTTGCTTCCAAAGGAGAGCTCAGGAAAGGAGAAAGGAATCCATAGGGGCAAAGCTGGAGTGTTATACACTTTGGAAAAGTATGGAAGTGGCGAGTGCAATCCATGGGTCTGTGGTGTGTAAGTGCTATTAGCATAAATGCTGACAACTGTTAATCTACTGTAACCCTGATTAATGGTTGCAGTTGTCCATTAATACCAGGCATTTTAACTTACTACTAAAATTGATTAGTCGGTTAAGAATTCAATCCTAATTCTCAATAAAACTGCACTTTCTCTGCAAGTGCAATATGGAGCGAGGTGGTGCATCCAAGCAGCACCCTCGTGCATTAGGAGGGGGCAGAGGAGAGGACTACGGTGCCATTCCTGGCTGGCACAGCCACTGCATCCATCCCCATCCTTCCCCCATTCCTCCTGGATTCACGTGAGAGGTGGAGATACGCACAAGTTGAGCAGTTTTGGGGAAACCCACCTGGGCACGGCCAGGAGCAGCACCTTGGGCTGGGATGTGACACCAGGAAGGGCACTGCACATGGGGTCTCCTCTGACAGATGGGTCTGGTGTGATCTTACCAACTGCTCCTCTTCTCCCCAAACACCAAGCTGTGTTTTTCTACCTTTTCCCATCCATAATTTCTATTATTATTATTATTTTCCTACCCCACTTGCATTCACAGCACACCAGTCAGGGTCCAGCACGTCCAGAAGGGACTCACCGAACACCAGGGGGGGTAAAATGTCAGTTTGCTACAACACTTGTTTACTCCTAAAATGTAAACACGGGGGTACAGGATTTCACACCACATTACTGCCCTGTGCTGCCTGCAATGCCATAGCTACAGATCTCTCCTGGCTCCTGCTGCAAACCTTTCCTTCTAGGGGAGGTGTTTGCCATGGATACTTCAAATACCTGACGGTGAGGATTTCTGCATCCAAAAATCAGGTCCTGGGCTGCACCTGGAGGCTTGGAAGCTATCAGGGATGCCAGAGAAGGAAAGGAAACTGAGGAGGCAGCATCAGTGTGGAAGAGATGAACACTCACTGCCAAAAAATAACTTGTCGTGAGAGAAATACTTTTTAAAAGCTGTCTTCAAATTCATGCTGGACAAAGGAGTTATTTTCTGAACTGCTGAAGCCAGGTATGTAATTCTGAGGTTCTCTTTGCCAAGGGAGGTGTTTTGGAAACAAAAATCACACTACCTTTCCTGGAGCATCGGGTCATTCTAAAAATCCTAGAATCACAGAATTACAGAATGGTTTGGGTTAAAAGGGACATTAACGATCATCTTGTTCCACCCCCTGCCATGGGCAGGGACACCTTCCACTATTCCAGGTTGCTCCAAACCCCACCCAACCTGGCCTTGGACACTTCCAGGGATGGGGCAGTGACAGCTTCTCTGGGCAATCTGTGCCAGGGCCTCCCCACCCTCACAGGGAAGAACTTGTGTACATCTCATCTAAATCAACCCTCCTTCAGCTTAAGGTCATTCCCCCTTGTCCTATCACCACATGCCCTTGTGGAAAGTCCCTGATGACAGGGATAAATGACTGAAAAATAACCTTGGAAGCAGCAGGAAGAATATGCTTTCAGCACTGGCAGCACCAATTCTCAGCTGCAGATCCAGAGATCCCAGTTCGACCTTTGCACAGGATTATGGAGCTGTATTACTGGAAAGGCTCTCTAAGCACAGCCTCCTCCAGCATCCCTGCACAACCAGAAGCCCCTGGAGACAGGAGCAGTAATTTGGAGTGCTCAGGGAGTACAGAAGTGGAGCCTGGGGTAAGATGCACACAGATGCTATTTTCAATTAGCATTTTCTAAGTGCTGTTAAAAGCCGACTGAAGAGGTGCTGGGCTGACCAAGCCATGGTCCTGCTCCAGACACATTCAGCCAAAGTCAGCTTCTGAAGCTGACTCCAGGGAGGTAGGAACAGAGTCAAGATTGCAGTTAGGTGAATTTAGGATTCCTATCCATGAAGACATCCAAGAAAGTTCAAGTCCAGTGCCACGAGAGCTCCCACTAAGACAAGGAATTATCCCATCACCATCTCACCCATGGCAAACCCCACCGTGGTATCAGCACCCCACAGGCTGCAGCCCAGCTCTCCCACGGATTCATTGCCCACTAGTTTGCCAGGATGCTTCCTAAATTTCCCATATGGCCCCTATACACAGGCCCAGAATGGTTAGGGGCACTGAGTATATTCAGATCCTGCTGCACCCTCCTGTATCCAGCCACACATCACACTCAACAGGAGTGCCAGCAGCCTCTGGAGTGGGTCCAGGACTGGACACACTGCTCACTGCCCATCTCACTTTAAACATTTCAGAGGGACAGTAAAACTCATTAACACACTGTCAGAGAAAAAAGACACCGGAGAAAAAGGAAACTCCAGCACAACAAAATACCTGGAAGCCACCAAGGACTTCAGGAAAAATCCACAGCTGATTCATTAGGACAAACCAGGATGCAGCCCAGATTTTTTCATTATCTACCTGACCAGCAGCCTGGAAAACATCACTGCTGCAATGGCAGCACCCCAGGACATGATCTGATTTTTTGTGATCTGCAAGACCAGATGCTGTGGCTGTTTCTTCCTGAGAACATTCAAGGTCAGGCTGGACAGGGCTCTGAGCAATCTGATGCAGTGAAAGGTGTCCCTGCTCCCAGCAGGGAGGTTACACTACATGACATTTAAAGGTTCCTTCCAACTCAAACTATTCTGTGATTCCCTTCTCTAGCACTGTGGGCCTCAGCACAGAAGGGTCCACCAGGGAACGTCACATCACCATGGGAAAAATCCAGGATTGGTCCTGGCATGAGAACAGAACCAGCGGCCACACAAACAGCTCCTCCTGGTCTCAGCTAAGCACTGCTTAATGTTTAATGCTACAGAACCAGCCACTTGGAAAATAAAGCTTGAAGAGGGCTTGGCATGGGTGATGAAGGAGCAGGATGGACCACTACAGGCTACCAATGTGGCTACACCCATCCCAGTCCAGGGGCTTCCCAGCTCCAGTTTGTGCCCTCCAGACCAAGCAAAGGGGCACTGGGATCCCCCACCAGCCCATCCCCCATCACCCTGTAATGCTGCAAGGAGAAGAGAAGGCTCCAGGGAGACCTGAGAGCCCCTTCCAGTGCCTGAAGGGGCTCCAAGAGAGCTGGAGAGGGACTTGGGACAAGGGCCTGGAGGGACAGGACAAGGGGGAATGGCTTCCCACTGCCAGAGGGCAGGGATAGATGGGATACTGGGAAGGAATTCTTGGCTGTGAGGGTGGGGAGGCCCTGGCACAGGTTGCCCAGAGAAGCTGTGGCTGCCCCATCCCTGGAAGTGTCCAAGGCCAGGTTGGACAGGGCTTGGAGCAACCTGGGCTGGTGGAAGGTGTCCCTGCCCATGGCAGGGCATTGTAAGTAAATGATCTTTAAAGTTCCTTCCAACCCAAACCAGTCTGTAACTCCATGAAAGCTTCAGGTGTTCACAACCTGCACATGCCACACAGGTCATAATTACAGCAGCAATAAAGCAACGGCCTCCTCTGCAAAGCCCTTTAATAACATTAATGTCTGTCAGGCCAGGCTTTAAGTATTAACATACGGGGAAAAGCCAAATAACTTAATATTATTGTTTGTGCGTCTGAAATAACACTCTGAGAGGCCTCTTATATCAAACATTAAACCTGCTTAAGAGAAGACATTTGAGCAGAGTCAATTATTTTGCAGTAATTCCTCATACCGAACGAGGCACTTTGAAACTGGAAAGTAAATGTTGTCACAGCAGAACTCTTTACGTCTTTAAAAGCTCATTTTCCGTGAAAGTTAGTTACAAAAACAGTAATATTAATGTGAAATTATTCTTTATTCAGCAAGAGGCTTGAAAATGAATTCTTCCCATGTTTGTAGACAGCCATGCTCACAACATTATACCAAAGGTCCTATCAACACTTCATTATAAACTTCTCCCTGTATATTCAGGGAATTAAAAAAAAATCTCTGCCTAGAGGGGATTGTTTTCATAAACTCACTGCACAGGGGTCTCGGTACAGGCAGGAATGTTTATGGAAAATCTGAGATTAGAACATTTCAAACTGGCTGGTTTCGAGTTGCACACATGTAAATCTATAAATAGCCCGGAAAACGCGTCGTATGAAAAGTGAAGAAATAACACACTGCGCAAAAAAACAAGTTTGTCATCACAATGGAAAATGAAAGGGTTTTTTCTATTTGACTAAAAATCTAATTTATTATGAAGCTACTCCATTTTGCTGCTAGATTGCCACAAGTGTTATCTTCAGGAGGTTTAATAACAGCTTGTAGCCAAAGCCCCAGGAGGGGGTTTGGAGCAGGATGGGTTTACCCTCCCAGTGACTTCCCCAGGAGCAGAGCTGGGTCACTGCTTTGGGATAACACCTTGAAATGCAAACAGGAATTCAACCACAACCCAGCAATTTCAAAGCACCTAAAAAGCAGTGAGACCCACCTGCCAAAATGCCATCCAGTGTCTGGATGCACTGGGCAGGGACACGACAACACTGGGCTTAACTGACCTCCTCCCAACATCACAAAACTGGGCAGAGGGAGGGGATAACACACTCCAGGGATATTCTCACAGGAGGAAATACACCGTGGGCTGCACAGGCTGCCTAAAGGAAAGAGCATTGGAAGCTGCCCAAACAATTCTACTGGCACAGCTCAGGGTCGTGTCCTGCCACCACCAGCACTGGAAGCCTGAAGGATCAGACAGTGGTGGGGCAGACAGCATTTCCATTGGGCAGTGCACCTTTTCCTACCAGTCACTCCCTGAGTATCCACTCTTCTAAAATAGAATCACCTTGGAAATAGCAGTGGGGATCTACAACCTCTGAGCTCCCACAGCCGAGGCAGAACTTCATGACCTGACCTGCCCCTCTGCAGGGTCAGCCAGGTTTGCCCCAGGTACCACCCTCGTTGCCCCTTCATGGAATTACAGAATGGTTGGGGTTACAAGGGACCTTAAAGATCATCCCGTTCCATCCCCCTGCCATGGGCAGGGACACCTTCCACCAGCCCAGGTTGCTCCAAGCCCCGTCCAGCCTGGCCTTGGACACTTCCAGGGATGGGGCAGCCACAGCTTCTCTGGGCAACCTGTGCCAGGGCCTCCCCACCCTCCCAGGGAAGGTTTTATCCCTGTTATCTAACCTAATCCTGCCCTCCGTCAGCTTGAATCCAGTACCTCTTTGTCCTATTCAGTGGCAAACATTGCACTGGAGTGGGTGAGGAGCACTCAAAACCTCCAAATGACCATGAAATATTCCATCAAACAGAACATCTGCAACCACAACAGCGCAGTCCAGACCATCCTCGACAGCAAACAGCTCAGCATTCACACAGCACCCTCAGAGCTCTGGAAGTGTTCACATACTAAGTGCAGAACCCACCAGCAGAGCTTCAGCCACTGCTGCATTTCAAGCACAAAAAAAAACCCTTCTGGAAATGAAGATCTCCCTTCCTTCACACATCTTTATGGTCCAGGCAATGAGACAAAATAAGCCTGGCTGGGAGAAAAGGTGAGGGAAGAGGGACACATTAGATCATCAAAGTCCACTCCCCCCATCCTGGACTTCTTTCCTCTGCCATACAGTGGCACAAACATTTATTTCTGTCGATATATTTTGTGGATTTGCACCGAGCATAGCAACTGCCATGTCCCGACAGGGGACAAGGACCACTGATGGAGGGTAGTGGGTCAGCAAGAACTTTAAAGACGGCAATTAGGTCTGATGGATAAAATATATAATACAACTTTTAAATCAAAATAAAATAAAAATAAAATTAAAAATTATTTTAATTTGGCCGACTCGGGATAATCCTACGCTCTACAACATTAGGGCTTTGGCCAGCGTGGCACTGCAATCTCCTGAAATCTCATTAGCTCAGCTAACTGAACTTTGCCTCCACTTTCTTCTAATTTTAGATTTAAACTCTCTGCAGGGTGAAACCAAATTTTAAACATTATGCTTTGCTGAAATGTAGTGCAAGTATATTTTTCCTTTGGAGGAGGCAAGATGGATTATTTTACTTAGAAAATGAAGTTCCTGGGACACCAATATTCCAGGGCAAGCTCTGCTTTCCCAGCTCAGAGGGAAGGGGATGGCGAGCGGAGGCAGGGCCTGCCTGTCGGTGCTACAGAATTCCTCGGAAAATCCTGCTGACACAGCTTCCTCTTCATCTTTGTCTCATATCAAGTTAGTAGTCAATGTGTTATTTTAACAGCATGACAACAACTATACAGAATGTCAAATAGTTACCTTTTATCTGGAATTTTATTCCTGCCATATATTTCAATGGGAATATACAACTTAATGTCACAACATATTTCACACTGAAATGGGTAATAAAAAAACTAGAGACTGTGCATTTCCCCTAAAATATAAAGGAGGAATACACTGAAAAAAAAAAATCTACTGTTTGCTACTCTTTGTCTTCCAAAATCTCCACACCAATCTACTGTGTCTGAACTATAAACATTGCTGGGAATATTTTCAAAGCTTCTTTTTTTATATATAAAAATAAAAAATACTCTGAATGCAGAATCTTCTGTCTAGCCTGAGTTTCAGTTCCAGCCTGATGTAAGGATGGAGACAGAGGACAAATCCTTCTGACCACACTTTGATCCTACACAAGGGAGCTCTTGGTGTCCCTCAGCCTGAAGAAAGGTGTTTTCAATCCCCAAGGAAGGAGAAATTCAGGATGCGGAAATTTTACATAAGCAGGTGCAAACCAAAATCCCTCTATTATCTCCTCTACCATTCTCCATACACTGGAGGGACACTTAGAACCTTCTAGGGTGTCAAAAAGTGCATTTAGAATCAGAGAATCACAGAAGGAACCTTCAAAAACCATCCAGTTCCACCCCCTGCCATGGGAGGTTCCTTCCACTATCCCAGGTTGCTCCAAGCCCCATCCAACCTGGCCTTGAACACTTCCAGGGATGGGCTGTCAAATGCCTCCCTATTTGTCAAATCCAAAGCTTTTAGCAAACTGCAAGTTCCTATGTATCCTCAGACGGATATATTTTCTTTTCTAAGGAAACTGCAAACCAGGCAAGAAATATTCCCTGTCCCTTTCCAGACAGATGACAGCTGGCTAATTAGTGAAATTATAGCTTTGTCAATATCACTGCCTCAACCCCTCGTGCTTTTAAAAAAGAAAGGAGCTGAAAGACCCAAACTCATCCAGATATTTGAGTTTACCCAAAAAAAGTCTCCCTTTTCAAGGGAGGCCTGATGGTCAGAGCTGAGATAGCCACAATGTCCACATGGAGCAGTCTCCAGGACTGCTCCAGGATGGGGATCTTTGCACTGCTCTGGATTGGCCACCTCCTACTTGAATAATTATATACAAATATACCTGCTGGGAACATGAAGAGGATAGAGAAGTTTTAGAAGATGGCAAGAACAGGAGCTACCTCAGATAAAGGATGCCTGACACATTTTCCTGTTAGAGGATGGATCTACCTGAAGACCATAAGGTTTTTGAGTTTTCCTCTCTAGCACCCACGCTGACTCTGCTTGCTCTGTCCTTGCTGTGCACACCTGTGCTCTCCAAAATGTACCTCTGTCTACAAATAAATGATCAGACTATGCCTTCTGATGCATTCCAATCTTTTATGTCAGTCTGGGTCTGCCTTGCAGCAGGACCTGCCTGGCACTGGTGCACACTCTGAGAGCTGCAATTAACTCCCAGTGCTGTAACTTTTTTCTGATCAGTGAGAACTTTAACAAGAATTACTAATTTAGTCCTTGATGAGGTTAAAAAATGGAAAAGGAAGGTATCACTGGAGCTGCACAAATCCAGGCAGCGCTCCAAGGCCAGCACCTTAGCAAAGCGCTCCACTGTCAGCTCAGGGCTCAGCACACGAGCCTGCAGGTCCAGCTCTGACCCCCTCCAGACGAGGTCACCAGTAACAGGGCTACACTCTGCTGCTTCTTGGCTTTTAGAACCTGCACAACATCCTCCAGCCTGATGGAGCTCACCCAGAGGCCTCCTGGTCACCCTGAGACACAGGTGCAAGACCATGGGGCACCTCAAAGCTTTTCCAAACCCTTCTCTTTCCATAGCAGGGCAGGTGCAACCTGACAGTTCTGACCCTTTTAGGGCCAGGCACGAATTCAGCATCTGTATTTGCCCAGCAAATCCACACAGCTTGCAGACATCACAACAGAAACAAAGCCAAACAGCTGAATTCCCCGGTTCTGCTTTTTGACATTGATTCCACTTCCATCGCTTCCTCTCGCAGGAGGAAAGCCCAAGCCCCTGGATGCCCATCCATCCTGAGCCAGGTGACACCACCTGATGACACACAGCTGGTGACAGCAGGCTTTTGCTCAGGGGGGGGCTTGCCCAGGATCACTGCTTGATCTCCTTCCTTGACAAGCAGCCCCTCCTGGAAGGCAGTCAGTGCTGCTGGAAGGCTTGGCTGCTGCAGCTCCAGGCCAGGAGGTTCTGCTGGCAGAGGCAGGGAAGGGCAGGTAGCTGCTCCAGCGAGTGCCTGCACAGCAGCACAGCACCCTTGCCAGGAGCCAAAGCTCCTTATCTTCTGGAGACCTGCTGGGCTGCTTCCGATATCTGCCCTTGATGCAAATGCTGTGAAAGCTGGAGCTCAGAGCACCAAATCCAACAGCTTTTCCTCTCCCCTAGGAGAGGTTTCACAGTTTTAGCCCAGCAGCTTCATCACAGTGCCTTCGGTTCACCACAAGATAAACATCCAAGAAGACACAAGTCCACCACCATCCCAACCACCCTGGCTCTTCCATAGGAGTTGCTCCCTTCACCCCAGCAAGACCTGGCCAACCCCTTGGCTGTTAATGAAACCAAAATGGCAAGGGGGAACAAAAATACCTGGAAGAGTGGGGAGAGCCGACAACAAGCTGATGGCTATTTTGGAAGGATCTGAGTGGTGATTTATTCAAGAGATTTATCAGTTCACCAACTTTGCGAAGCTTCGGAGATGGTAAAAATGTAACAAGTGAGTCTCTTGCATGAATAAAAAATTACATTTTACATAAATTAAATATATAATTTGATTAAACATGTTTATGTCTCTGCAGTGACATTTAGAATAGGAAGTATTCATTTTCTGTTTTGAAAGGAAAAAACTCTTTCAAATGTAATTTGAAGCTGTCAAACCAATCTTCTTTACAGATCTTTTAAATGTCACATACCTTCGAAAGGGGATGGCAGATTCCTTTTAAATATGCAATTGCAAACAGTCCAAGCAAAATCAAGAATTTATTAAAATATGCTACTGACATTTATACTGATTAAGTATAGCCCTTTCCTCACTCCCTTTCGATAGACTCCCCTACAAAAGATGTGTCACAACAGCTCCTATTAACTCCGAGCTCGCTCTAATTCCCCGACACACAACCAGCCCTTCCCAGCCGGCAAAATCCAGCTGCGGGAGAGAACCTCTTGTTCTGTACGGGGGCTAATTTGAATTTGTGGTTCCTCCACGTGAAGAGTTGTACTTTTTCGATGATTTCTTACCAGCGTGCCTGAAATTTATAACCAAAAATATTAACTGCACTTACTTTAAATCAAGTGCGGCCCCGCACCTAATGGCTTTGAATGGAAGAGCGTGTTAATCACGCGTGTAAAGAAAACCCACCACAACTCATTTCTGACAACTTCACGGGGGCAACCTGCGTGTTTTGTTTTATAATCACGATATCTATCCTCAGATTATTAATTCTTTTCCCCACTTAAGAGTGTATTTCTGGATTGGTTTTCCTTTCCCTTTCCTACCAGGGAATGATCAAGTGCAGCACCGATGGCAGCTCCCGTTCTCAGCTGCTCCCCGCTGACACACAGGACATTTTAGGGTCATTTTATTTTCTTTAGAAGACAAAGAATTTAATGATTATTTCTCCTCCTCTGTCACCAGGTCAGTGAAGTGCATGGGCATAACTCTCATTAGCATTAATGGAAATCCCCACTGTAAATTCTCCCCTGTGAAGCAACATTAGGAGCAAGGCCATCCTGAGCAAGCACACTCAAATTGGAAAATAAAATATACCTCCCATTTCTTGCTACCACCACAGGGAAAACGTAATGAAGTGCAGGAGATTAAGCTACAATTCCTGTATCAAATGTTCCTTGTACTCTCTAATTACTCAACACAACGTATACAATGGTTACTCCTTGACGATGAGAATTTGTTGCACGTTATTGAAAGACTTTATCCTAATGCTCTCAACTTTCTGGTGCATAACACAACCAATTACAGCACAGCCATCGTGACACAAATCACGGTCACCACCAAATCTGGCTTACTTAAAGCTTACACTGAGTATTTAAAAATCAGAGAATTACTAAAGGGACTCTTAGTACTGCAGAAAGCACATCAGTGCCAGGCCACAGGGACCCAAGGCAGCCCACTGGCAGTACCACCACACTGTGGGAAGCAGCCAAAGCAGCCTTGCCCCAAAATAGCCATGACCACAATCAGCGTTTTCTGGAAAGGCATGACATTCATCATCACACCATAAATGAATTTAATGTAGTTAAGGGCAGAGGGGAACTTTGCATTCGGCTCCAACGCCCAACCTCCCACCCCTGCCCATCACAATCAGTGCTCTCCCCAAGGTGCTCCCCCATCTAATCCCTGCCCATCCAGCATGGAAAAAACACACTGGTGGGCTCAGTTTGTGAGGGGCGACAAAGTGATTGGCTCCCAGTCCCCTTCCTTTTCTCCATCCCATTGTAAAGGGCATTCAAGAGTCCTGGGGATTCCCAAAGACCCCCTTTGGAATGATAAACATCAGTACACAATCCCTGGGTGAACAGCTGCTCTCCAGTTTATGGATCTGTCAATGCCTTCTACTGAGAGGGACACTGATGATCAGCGCCATAACCACTGTTTAAATCCACCCAGTGAAAGTTTAACACTGCAGGCAAGCACATCACTTTTGTTGGGTTTCTCCAGTACGTGCAGTAAGTCACCACTCCATCCCCCCCAGCTACTCCTGTTGCTCCCCTAAATCAGACCTCCTGGAGGACTCACATGAGCTGGGCCACAGAGGAGATCCTGCCTGACATTCACCACACCTGGACAAACTCCCCAACATGGGAAGCTCATTTCCTCACACAGCCTCTTGAATGACACAGCAAGTATCATCTGCTTCGGTGAGGGCACTCAGCACCAACAGAGCAGCACCTTCTCTATCTCATCCAAACTTTTTTTCCAGCTCCCACAAAACCAATCATTTTTCAAGCAGAGGCACTGTTATTCCCATTCCTTGCACATGGAAAGTGCTCCTTGACCAAGCGTCATTTTCAGGGTTGGAGGAGCAAGGAATTTGTGTTCTCTCTCTGCTTCTCAGCTTACCCAGTCGCTTTTAAATGTGGTAACACACAAACACAGGAGCAACCAAACACCTGAGAGGTAAATGGGACCAGCTCAGCTTTGGTGGTGTCCATCCCCACTGGTTTGGGGAGTTAAGTCCTACCAATCCCTTTGGACTGCTGGGGAGCACAAGAGTTAAGCTTTCTAAATGTTTAAATCCACTTCAGTCAGTCCAGGGTACTTTCCAAACCTCTGTAAGGTCTGCTTACAGGTTTTGTCCACAAAAACAAGGGGTCTGGACTTCAAGCAGGACTCCCTTCCCTTTCTGCCTTTCCAAGGGAAGAGTGGGGGAACCAACCACCAAACACTGTACATGCAGCCCTTGCAAGCAGGCCATTCCCCCAAGGAGAACACCTTCAATCCCTGGAGGTTTACACTCCTGGAATGCAGCCCTGGGAGATGCCAGCGGTCTGTCCGGCATTTTTTTCCCAGCCACTGCCAATGCAAGAAATGCCACCTGGGAAAGGCAGGAAACCTGCCCAGTGGGCTTCCCAAAAGTGCAACGAGTCTGATCCACATCTGAGCCGTTCTGAAACCCAGTTTTGGGCCATGTCAGCAGCTGGTGTAAATCAGCATCACTAGAGCAGCGCAGCAGAGAGCGGAGCCTGGCCCCCGTCGCCACTCCGAGGCGCAGGAGCATCCCTGATTTCCTCTGACAGAATCAGCGCACTCGTCACCAACGTTTTTCTGAGCCAGAGCAGGAGGTTTGCCTTTATTTCCACTTTACTGCACCCTGCTGACCCAGGACACGGCTTACAAACACCAAGTATGGAGTGAGAAGATTTAATAGCCAAGTGATAAGGCACGCTCGGTGCTAAAAGCCTCCTCCGGAAGGCTCTGCTGCCGTGCGAGCAGCCCAGGCACACGGACACATCTCAGGAGACCAACCCACGGATGGGCCACGGCAACCTCGTGTCCTCTTTGACAGCAGCAGGAGGCACACACTGACTCCACTCAGACTGGTTTCTGCAGTGTTTCCAACATGAGCTTTCCAGTGATGGCTGCAAACTCCCCTCCGCAGGGGTCGGTCCCATCCAAGCCTGTCCCCAACTCCAAGGAGCCCCTTCACTTCGTGGGTGTTTCCTAACCCAGCAGACCTATGTCCTCCTACCTCCACCTCACCAGCAGCTCCCAACATCAGGTGCCCAGCACAGACACCATTCTCCCTCCCTGGATCATTCTATCTGCTTGATTTGGGGCAGCAGGAACAGGAGAAGCAGCCATGGAAGGAATATTACACCAAGACACTTACGGAAAAATTACAAAACCATAACACAAGCCCCAGACAGAACACGTGAGTAGGTAAACATTTCCCCTGGATCACACAATGAATGTAACACACACTGGGATCATGTTCTTCTTCCGATGCAAACGTGGGCATGATTTTTGTTGATCAGTCTGGTTGGGTTTTTGAAAGCCATCGCTTCCTGCATTCCACAACAGAAACTAAACACCCTCAAAACCTGGTACCGTTTTGTTTTATTCTTCCTGTCTTTATTCTATTTATTTATCCAGCCAGCCAGTGTGAAAGGCTGTAAATCGTGCTGCTACTTAAGTCACAGGGGGAATTCCTTTAAACATAAGTAAAAACTCATAAATAACTTCCTGCAGTCAACAATACATTCATTTTGCTCTCTGCTTTCCAACTAATCTTCCAGCTAACAAATCAAATCAAGCACCGAAATATAATTATTCTGTTGTGATAATCATCTTCTTATACTCAGAGCTTACCTTGGCTTATTTCTTCTCAAATTAAAATTAGCAGAGAAGCTTGGGACAGTGAGGGGGGAGAGGAGGAAAGGCTATGAGGGATTGATAAAGCCAAGGTACGACAAGGAAACTCGTCATCTCAACCAAAGTCCTGCATCTTGAGCAGAAGGTTTGCCTTTTCGTGCTAGGTTGGTGAAAAAAAAAAGTGATGCCAAACCCAATTTAGACTCACTTTTTATTAGTATGACTCACAGTACAGTTTTCAAGGCAATGAAGTGCGTGATATAAAAAAAAATAGACGATTTTAAAACCGGGACAATTCTCTCAAACTTGCTGGAAGCAACGCAGCTACAAATAGAGCCAGGAATTATTCTGTGACAGTGTCAGTAAAAAGGCAAGAAACACTTTGCAAAACACACCCACACAGGACAATGTGGGGGGAACATTTATTTTACCCTCCACAAAATTTGCCATTTGTCCTGTAACTAACCCTCAACACTTCCAAACCCCTCCTGCCTGCTGCAGGCAGGGACAGAGCCCAATGGCCATTCCCACAGGCGTGGGCACAGCAGGGATGAGCGAGGTAAATTCCCTGGAGGAATAATCCCACCCACAGACACGGACTCACTGTGTTACACCGCCCCACACCATCAGATCGTGAAGTGATGGTCAGAGCCAACAGCAGGGCCAGGAGCATGAGGCTAAAAATAAACCAAGGGAAATAAACTTGCCATGGCTTCCAGACTCCTGAGGATCCAAAGGCACAGGAATGGAGGGGAGGAACAACATTCCTCTATTGTCAGGGTGTATCCAGCACTCTGTGCTGGTGGCACAGCAAAGGGACGGTGTGGGAGGGGAAAGGTAATTGTTACTCTCCTGAGAAAGGCAGAAGTTGGCACAACCCACACAGGAATGTGATGCTGCAAGCAAGGGTCCAGGGGAACAGAGATGGAGGGCAGCTGGGAATCCTACTCTACACCACCCTGATTTTTTTTTTTATTATTTATTTCACTGCTTTATTTAGTCACCTTCAAACAAAACTCTCTCAACAAGTTTTTCCATGCAAACACCTTCTGTAAGCCTTGGAAAGCGTGCAGATTTGTAACTCTGAGAAAAACAGAATCGTGCCAGGCACACTCAGATATTCCATTTAGAACCTGAGCGCTTTGGATGACACACAGCTTCATTCCAAAGACTGCAGGTGTGTTAGTCCAGGGTGTCAAAGGGATCTGCACTCCCATGGCTCTGACACTGCCAGCCCTGTGTCCCACCAAGGCAGCCACACCACAGAAACAAACACCTGGTGAGCCTGGATTCCTCCTTCATCTACAGGGACCTACAGGGCTGTTTGGGTATTAGAGAGTTCAGGAAAGGACGGCAGGGCCACTTGGAAAGCGGGGTGTTTTTTAATTAGCTCGTTTGGGAAAGATGCACATCACAGGAGACAACGCTCTGGCTGATTAAACCCTTCAAATAAAATGGAATTATGCTGAAAACACCGATGTAATCTTTCAGTGAGGACCACCATTAAATTGCTGACAAATTATTCCCCTACACAGCACACGTTACAACTTGAAGAAACATTTCCAAGCCCAGGCTGCAGCTGTGTGTTGGTGCAGGAGGGAGAACAGCCAGATCCCAGAGCCAGACACATCCCAGGGCTTACAGCGAGGCAGGGATGGTCACCAGGCCACCAGCCACAACACAAGAAGTCTTCTGCAGCATTTCCCTCCCAGCAGACCTTACCCTGAGTTTTCTGAGGGTTGTTTTTTTCACTCCAATATATTTGTTTGACACATTTCAAGTGACATGTTCTTAATTCTGTATGACAGAAAGTGATTTTTAAAGTAATGTTGTGAGTTCCAGACAAAAACATACATTTAGTGATTTAGAAGAAAAAAAAAACCCAGAAGAGATCTTACACAAGCAAAAGCTCCCAAGAGCTGACAGGGAGCAGGAGCCACAGGGCTCCCCTCGCCCCCTTTCATAGACACAGCACATAATCACAGGATGGTTTAAGTTGGAAGGGACCCTAAAGATCATCCAGTTCCAACCCCTTCCATGGACAGGGACACCTTCCACTAGACCAGGTTGCTCAAAGCCCCATCCAGCCTGCCCATAGTCTTCTCTAGCTCAGTTAAACCAACGGTGCTCTGCAAAGTGTTTTGAAATCCTCAAACCGAAACCTGACAGTATAATAAAAAAATAAAAAAAAACCCTTGTATCACTTCTATCACAAACTTAAACTCTCTAACAGTCACCCTGCACTAAGTTTGCCTGTTCAGCCAATATCAGTACCTTGGAAACTTCCTAATGACTTTACAGAGCTCACTAATTCCCAGGAAGCCCAGACTGGCCACACACTGGATATCAGCATTTCTGGGTACATTTCCATGCAAGTTATTTCAGGCTCTCAGGTCTTGGCTCGTGGCACATGAACAGAGCAGCACTCACCCAAGACAACGCCTGCACAACTCCTCAGAGCAGGTCTAACTGCTGAGGGTGCCCGAGACAGCAAAGGATGGTCACTGCAATGACAGGCAAACACCAAACTGCGAGTGAAACGCTGACATTTCTCCCTCCCAACACTGCAGTGTCACTGCTGCACGTGAAGGTGAAGAACAGGAAGGCATGAATTTCTAGGAGAGGGTTATTTTGAGGGGTTTTAATCACAAAGAAGGCTCAGCACAGTCCCACACCATCAGGTGGTGAGCTACCATGGGGAGTGCAGGGTGAAAGGACAAAATGACTCGAGAGCAACCAGAGCAAAACTTCTTGAAAAGGGAAGAAAACCACCTCAAACCCAAACCATGTTTCATAAAACCATAGAATAATTTAGGTTGGAAAAGACTTCTAAGGCCATCGAGTTCAACCATTAACCCAGCGCCTCCAAGGCCACCACTGAACCACGTCCCAAGTGCCACGGCTACAGCCAACAAAACAGGACAAGACATACCAGGGAAACTGCCAGAGGGCAGGGTTAGATGGGAGATTGGGAAGAAATTCTGCCCTCTGAGGGCACAGGTTGCCCAGAGCAGCTGTGGCTGCCTCATCCCTGGAAGTGTCCAAGGCCAGGTTGGACGGGACTTGGAAAAACCTGGACTAGTGGAAGGTGTCCCTGCCCATGGCAGGGGATTGGAACAGAATGATCTTTAAGGTTCCTTCCAACCCAAACCATTCCATGGTTCTGTGATGTTATGGAGCAGTGACCACGAGCTGTGGCACCCAAACCTTGTCCTACTGTGGGGCAGCAGGACTAGGCAGGAGCTCAGAAGGAGTGGGAATAGAGAGCAGGACTCCCAAGCATCTCAGCTTCATGTGGCAGGCAGCTATCCTAGGAAGCAATGTCTTTTTATGCCTTGTTTTTTTTTTTTTTCCTATCTGCTATTTTCAAGTCCAAAAAAAAAGCTGCAGGACACAGAGCATGGTTATGCATGTGGCAACCTGAACAGAGCAGGAAATTTTAAAATTTCAGCTGCATACACAAAACCCTCTAACACATGTATATTTTATTTGATTTACTGCAATACTTTTCTTCCATCTCTTGAAAGTAATTTTTCTCTAAAGCGTAACTGCTTAATTGGCAAGTGTACAAAATATAATTACACTGCATACAAGTTACAATATTGCTTATGGGAATATCACTGTTGATGCATTCTGCTTTATTTTGTGTTTAATCTCTATTAAGAGATCTGTATGAAAATAGCAAGGTACTCTTGATCTTATAAACATGACATGTGGTTCAGTCATTTTCTGCCTTACCAGAGCCCAAACAAATGCAATTGAAAGACAACAGAAAATTCCTAGGCTGGCCTTACATGTCCAAATTAATGACATTCTTACATTCTCCTCTAAAAGAACTGCAGTGCACAGGACACTTGAGAAGGAAATATCCAGCCTCTCCAGGCTGGGGTTTGTTACATCCATCACACCACCAGAGCGAGGGGAGGATGAGGACCACAGGAATACACAGCTCTGAATGACAACTTTAGTGGGGGTTATTCCATTCCCTACAAGGACCTTTGCAATCCCATCTTTTATGGATTGGAAGGATGCAGAAGTAACACAGAGATGTGGATGACTCGTGCCAGGATCAGGAGCAGTGCCCAGCACCTGGAAGCAAAAAACTCACCCTTTGTGCCCCTGGCTCTGCCAGCCAGACCAACACAATTCCCAAATGGCAGGAAGCTGTGTCAGAGGAGGTTTAGACTGGATATGAGGAAAAGGTTTTTCCCCCAGAGGGTGGTTGGGCACTGAACAGGCTCCCCAGGGTTTGGTCACAGCCTCAAGCCTGACAGAGCTCAAGCAGGGTTTGGACAACCCTCTCAGGGACAGGGTGGGATTGTCAGGGTGTCTGTGCAGGGCCAGGAGATGAACTGGATGATGATACTTGTGGGTCCCTCCCAACTCAGGAGCAGTTGTGGGTTCCTTCCACCAGCCCCAAATTGGCTCCCCCTCCTGTGAGCACTTACACAGGTGAGTAATGTTACACACAGGAGTAGCTGTGCTGTGTGGAAATGGGTCTCGCTGGTCTGATAGTTCACCACCACGGGCAGTGTTTAAGTGCCTTAAAGGTTTATTTCACTTGCTTGAGTAATGAGATTAATGCAATGTTTGTTTGTTTAAGCTAAATCATACAAAGCCAAACATCTAAATGTCCTTAATTCACAGCATAAGCCCAAGCTGTGTTACCATGTGAGCCCATCTTACTGTCCTTTCTTTCCTCCCCCCACTTTTAATTGCACCAACAAATTCCTGGTTTGCTCCAGTTCCTCTCCCAGAGGTCAGACAGCACACGGAGACCTTGAGTGGCCAAATGAGCCACTAAACATCATTAGTTTGATGTTTTCACATATTCCTTGTTTTCTTAGCAACTGGGTTTTTAACATATTCGACTTTTGGACCTAAAAACCCAGCAGATATAGACCTCTGTATATACATATTTACATTTATATATGTATAGCTCTGTGTATAGATATAGAGGTAGATATATACTATATAGGTGTATGCAGATACAGATATATACACATCTTGGGGATCTGAAACAACATTTGTGCCGTAACAGCTCCATACTCAAGCACAACATGGATTGAAGCCCAGTGATCCCACCAACCTCATCCATGAATGATGGATGACATGGACAGATCCATCTGCAAACTCACATAAAAGCAGAGTAAATCTGCAAACATCCAACTGTCTGTTCTTCCTTCAAAAATAAAAGTGCTCACAAACACAATCACTACCCCAGCAATGCACAAGTGATGTTTAAATTTGGATTTGTCCTGGTTTGATCAGTTTTCACTCTTCTGCTCTCAAGTTTCCCACCAGGGTCAGAGGTATTTCTGATGTTCTGTGGCCGCAGAAAGCTGGCTGGGAGTTTGAATAAATTCTGCACGATCAGATAAAGCACAAAATCATCAAAAAAAAAAAAAAAGTAATCCTCCCTCATTTCCTTCCTGCACCTAAATTAACTCACACCTGACCCAGGCATTAGCCACAATATAGACTAACACAGCTCCTGCAAACTTCTCACCCTCGGCCAAGTACCTGGTGTTGACACTGGAAGAAACTCATCCCTGTGGAGAACACAAGGCATTTTTTAGGGAAATGGTGGGGAAAGGAAGAACCTACAGGAGCTTTCCTGAGTACTCCAGGTCCCACTCTGCAATCTCCACCTTCAGACGCAGGTCTCCCCTCTGCAAGTCATCTTCTTGAAGAAAACCTGTCGTGCTGGGGCTTGGGATCTGCAAACACCTGGATGCTCTCATTTAAATGACAGGCTTTCAGGGATTTTGAGGTCAGAAGAGACCGTTGTGATTTTTTTAGCCTGACACACTGCACAGTAACTTACCTAAATTAATCACTGCTCGAGCCTCTTTCACTCCAATGAACAAACACCCCTGAATTCAGCATTTCCAAAGGTCGAGAAATCACCAGCACCTTCAGCAGCTTCTTCCACCATCAACAGTGCTGAAACCATGGACCTTCACCCTGCTCTTTCCCTGGCTTCACCTTCCAGCTTCCAGGTCTTGTTAAAACCCTGCCTGCCAGACCCGAGAGCTCTTTACTATTCAATTTATTTTCCCCTGCGATAACACTAATTCCCTTAATCAATTTACCTTCCAACACTCTCCTGGACAAGTCCAGCAGAATTGAGGTCCTGGACCCTTCTCGTGCATCCCTTCCTGACTCCTCGGGCGTTCCCATATCCCTCCACAGCCGCTCCCTGCCAGGCAGTGGGGACAGGGGTGGCTGCCACGTCCCTGCTCCAGCCTGGCAGCCACCTGCCAGCGCAGACAAGGAGCACACAAGACCTTTGCCCACAATATCACATTGGCGGCGCTGGCTCGTGGCTCCTCCACGAAGACATTGATTTCTCCAGACAGCATCCTGCAGCCACGGCCCGGCGTTGTTTGCCCTCAGATAGAGGAAATTTACAGCTGGCCATCTGAGAAATATTACCTGCTTGTATCCAGGCAATACAAATTGCTTTCACCAGCGGTCACTCCTGTTCGTTATTTACCACTCTCCCAATCTTGGTGACATTTCAAGCTCCGGCTGCAGCGACTCTCTGCCTTATCACGGCTCGCTCGCACATTAAGCGGCGCAGGGACAAAAAGGAGCGTTCAGAGAGGCTGCTACAAGGGGGATGTTTGGGAATTATTCCTGATTTTACCAGAGGATTTTGAGAGCTGACGCTCTGCTGGGTCTCAGCCGGTTGTTCTTGTGCCCGTCCCCAGCCCAAACAGCAGTGCTGTAACCAAGCTGCATTTACTGACCAATTGTAAGGAAATAAACCCTCCCTCGGTCACCTTTATCAATCCAATCGATGAGGGATTCCTGGAAACAGAAAAGTTAGTTCTCAAGGATGTGCTGCCCCTAAACCCAAGCCACTGGAGACCGAGTGCATCACCCTCCTGCCTCCATCCTTAAATAAATCCCTACCAGTGACTCGGAGCGCCTGTCCAGCACTCATGTTGAGCTGACAGGTTTGTGATACTCAGCCTGGCCCATTTACTGCTTTTCTAGAATAATACAAGATAAGCATTGCCACGGTTCACTGGAACTCTCCAGGACTCCAAGACTTAGTAAAAATACACATTACTGGCTCAGTTTACTCTGTAAACCTTTTTTGATGAGAGACACTGGGGCTGGTGCACAAAGGTCTGACTAAAGAACATTTACTTCTACCACAGTCTTAACAGGGACTAAACACATCATTTCCCCCCCAAAAAAGTGAAATATTTTTGATGTTCTATTAACCTCACCTAATAACCTAGTTTGATTTCTAGTATTTTGCAGAATTGTTTGTTGTCCTCATCACTACCAGCCACAGCTTCTCTCCACACCCCTGTCCCTGAGCTCTGATCTATCAGAGCTGATTCTAATTCACAGCTTTTGCTGTCCAGATACACAGATATAGATATACAGATGGGAAAAATATGTAATTCTGTTGTTGCACCTAGGAATGATATTACAGTAGATAAGACAATCCTGCTTCCTTCTGGGAACAGAAAATAGGTAGAATACGTATTTCATCTGAGAAACACTGCTGTTACTAGCAAAGGGCAAAGCTGAAGTCAGCACAGGTATTCCAGTACTGAACTTTGGGACACCCTAATTCCAGGCTGAAATGCTGCATTGAACCCTTTTTTGTATGAAAAGAGGGACCAGCTCAGATCAGTGGCAAATATAAAGTCTACACAAGCTTGTGCTGTGGGATCATGAAACGTCAGACAACTGAAATCATGAAAGCTGATGAAAAGTGGGGTTTTTTTCCATATATTGAAATTGTTTTCATTCACAAGTAATCACAGCAAAACTCAAATCTCTCAACTTCTAAGTGAAACATATTTAGCCTTATTACTTGGCCTAATTTAGTGATTCCTTTCAACATCTCTTCTCATGGAAAACCTGGTCTTCAGCACAAAAATTAAAAAAGTGAACTCTTTATGGCGCTTCTACAGGTATCAATACAATATCTTATATTTGGCCTCACTTCACGTATTTTTAAAAGGGAAATTATTTGTAGGGTTTTCCCTCCAGCTAACACAAAGGACACTCTCCACACAGATACATCATGGTAAAACCTAAAGGATACTCTGAAAAAAATCAAGGAGAAATGAGAGGGAAAGCCAAGATGCAGCTACTCCAAGGAGTCTGCAAAAAGGCCAATTTTTAATAAAAACTTTATCTGGAATTTAAACTACATGCTCCCAGCGCCCAAAGTGCTCCTTGTGCATCACCCATAGAGGAATAGGGCAGTCAGAGACCCCACACCAGGGGGAAGCCTCAGCCAGGGGTGTCCATGGAGGTAAACACACATGCTTGGGATGCTGGAAAAGATGCAGGATAGTTGGGAGCCACCCTGGCTGACAACGCTGCCACCGGCAGGCACCAACGGGGCCAGAGGGGAATTGTTTAGTGAGAAGGGAAAAAACAGGTCATGGCAGCTCCCCCTAAATATTAACAGAAATACCCATAATTGCAGGCTGAGGACCTGCAGAGCTCATTACACTTATCACAGCAGCTTCCCCTAAATATAAATGGGAATATCCATCACTGCAGGATTCCTTATTTTCTACCCCAACAAGGATGTACCAGCTCCATCCCTGTGTCAGCCCCTTTTGGGGCTGATACTTCAGTCCTCGTACACCTGCCACTCTTCCCAAAGCCCATCAGCATTTCAAAGGGGCTCATCCACACTCCCAGCCAAGGTTGCTCATACCTTGCAGAGCCACACCTTATAGCTATAACAGTTATAACCAAAAGCCAGGCCCATTTTGGAATATCCCATAATTTTGTGCCAATCATCTCCTCAGCACAAAAGCTCCTCTTTTTCCAAAGTGAATGGGTCACTTAAAAACAAAAAAACAAACATCCATTACATATTTGTTATATTTAGCAACAGAGAATCCATCTGCATTACTCCTGGTCTCATTAAAGACTTGGCTCCTTGTAAATATTATGTCTGTAATCCACACATTCTCCCTCTTTGCTGTGCTTCAGGGCTCTATTTCAGAAATAACTGGTATGTGCTGCTGCAAAGAAATAGTGGCTGAGAGTTTGACAACACTGAACAAGTTTATGCACACAGAGCGACCACGGCTGACCTGGTGTGAACGTGGGCTCAGCGAGGTTCCTACCAGCACCTCCTCACAAAACTCACTGCCAAGGCACCCTGTGCTCCACACCTGTGCCCAAAGAATGGTGGGATTTGGTCAACCTCGAGTTGGCCACCATGGTGGCAAAGATCCTTCCTCATCTCACACTGCTCTGACTGCTGGTGGGATTAGGGAGAGCCCAAAATTCAACAATCAAGTTGTTTTTAACCACATAAAACCTACTGCCATCAGGAGGGATGGACAGGAGCCCAGTACTTGAGCAGGACCACTGTTTTTTTTTTACTGGATTAAAGGGTACATGAAATTACTGCTAGGTAATGCTGGAGGAGCAAGTCATTAATAATTAAAGTCTACAACTGATGTGTTCAAGTAACTTGGGTTTTATTTGCATTTTACAGATGGGACTTTATAGACACCTATCAAGATGCCTACTTTGATCCACCCAGAGTACCACGTATTTGGAAAACAAGGCTGAATTATCCAAAATAACCCTGTAATCCCTGAGGACACAGCTCCCAGCTGTAGAGCAGGGAGACCCTGAAAGGTGACGGTATTCTAGGTGCATAATTGCAGACCCTAACCAGCCAAAGCAAATTTCATCCCACCTGCACTGACCTTCAGAGCGTGCAGATTCAAACCTCTCCATCGGGCCACGCTGGTTCCACCACATGCTTTTCCCATCTAACTATTCCAGGTGTATTTCTTTTTAATAATCCCACAGAAGTTCCCAATAATAAAAAGGCACTTAAAAAAAATATAATAATCACAGCACATCCTGGGAAGTGTTCAAGGCCAGGCTGGGTGGGACTTTGAGCCACCTCAGTCTAGTGCAAGGTGTCAGTTCCCACAGCAGGGGGGGTTGGAGTTGGATGAACTTTAAGGTCCTTTCCAACCCAAATCATTCCATAATTCTAAGATGACTCTATGAAATCATTACAGAGCAAAAAAA
Source organism: Pyrocephalus nanus (assembly GCA_038380795.1). Lineage (NCBI taxonomy): Eukaryota > Metazoa > Chordata > Aves > Passeriformes > Tyrannidae > Pyrocephalus > Pyrocephalus nanus. The sequence goes on from CM076268.1 coordinate 3,819,619, forward strand.
CCCCGTAAGCTTTGGCAGCAGGACCACTGTGACCTTCCCACACAGCATCACCTCACCAGACCACGTACAACAAACCCAACCAAGCAAAGCGAATTGCAATGTCCCACCAGCATTACCACCTTAGAGAGGAGAAACAAAAAACTAATTAAAAAGCTCCAGATGTTTACTCCTGGTTCTTAAGAAATCACCAGGGCTCACAGTGCAAGAAACAGGAGTGCATCACTGTAGAACTAAATAAATAAAACTAAATAAATAACAACTGATTTTTCTGTGCTCTGTCACCAAAGCTCCTGTTGAGTTCACACAAAATTTTATGTGGCTATTCCTTAGTAAAATTCCAAAGATACCAATCCCTTCACCATGACGGAGCTGAGCAGAAGGACAAGACACATGGCATAATGAGAAGCTTTGGTTTCCACGCCCTTGCTGGGGCAAAGAACAGTCATGGCATTTTTCATCCTTTCACCTAAATCTTATTTTCTTTGGTAAAGGAGAAGGAGCAAGAAAAAAAAACCAAACATAAGCCAAAGGAACATGGCAGAAGGAACGAGAGTTGGCCCAGGCAAAACTGAGCACGATAAACTGCATTTTGGAATTACATCTTCCTACCTGGGTGTGACAAACCGCGTTGTGGAATTGCATCTTCCAGCACCACAAACAGCAGCAGAGAAAACACCAATCTTATCTCAACAACCAGAGAAGAACCAGCAGGGACCCGCTAAAACCTCCCCTTCAAAGTTTCAGTGCTCCCTGCAAGAGGGGACCAACAATCCCCTCACACCACCCACACATGGTCTTTAAATTCACCTGTGAGCCCTGATGCTGTTTCTCCTGTCAGAGCCTATAATTGGAATATCCTTAACAGCTGGGGTGAGGGGGGCTGAAAAACACCCAACCTCTAGGGCAGGTGTAAGCAATCAGCCCAGATTTAAGAGCTGCTCACCAGCAGCTCCACTCTCTGCTTCTTTAACTCACTACACCAAGAATATAGAGCAAAGGCAAGAATATAGAGCAAAAGCAGGAATACTCACACTAGATCTGATGTGAGGAGTAAATGTGACACCCATCAGGTTTTATGAGACAGCATCATCCACCAGATCCCAACAAAACACTTGCAAATTGCCAGTGCTGTGTCCCGAGAAGCCTTTCCATTTCTTCCACTTAAACATGAAGCCGCTTTCAATTCCCACAGCTAGTAAACAGCCCCCCAAAAAAACCCAGGAAAAATTAACCTACCTTTTCCAAATGGTTGGGCAAACCCAGATTCAGGGTGTTTTTTCATTAGAGTATTTCATTCCTGCCAGAGTCAGCTGAACTGAAGAAGTTTTATTTGAACTGCAGCCAGCCCCATGGATAAATCAACTTTCCCGGCCAAAGGCTTCAGTACACCACTTCCAGCTCGTGCCTGGGACCTCATACTTTGAGGGTGATGTTTTTCCTGATACAAGGAATATTACCACCAGACCCCAGTGACAAATCTCTGCACTGACATGCCGGCGTTAAAGATGACAGTCTCTGCAACAGTTCTTGCTATGAGGACATTCCTTTGAATCTAGGAAAAAGCAGGAGTGGAAAAGGGCACAACTTTGCCCTTGGAAAAGCAGGGGGGATGAGAGGGAGCTGTCAGCAAAGTGGGCTGTGGGGCAGCAGCTCTGCGGGGCGTCGCGCTCTGGAGCCGCCCTGCCAGCCCAGCCCCAAGATCCCACATGGGCTGGTGAGGAGAAAACTACCTTAAAAAGAGGGAAAGCTGATGGCAAGGAAACATCATCTATGATTTGTACGCTATAAAGTTGACAATAAAACTCTGGACCAAGGAAGCATCTCGGTCTGAAATTCCAGGAGGGAAAGGAAAAGTCAAACGCTCCTGCAACCGAGCTTCCAAAACACGGGAGAGTGCCACGGCTCTGACCAAACCACCCTATTTTCTGTTCGGCTTTAGAAACACTTGGTTATGACTTTTAAAGGGAAAGACACTTTGATTGTCCATGACTGGAAAGAGCTTGGATCAAGTGAGTAACAGCCGCAGCCCCCAGATGCGCCCGGGTTTGTGAACGATGAAAGCCAACCTCTGTCCCCGCTAATGGTTAACAGGTGGGCTTCACAAACGCCTCCAAAAATAAAAAGCTCCTTTCTAAAAATATCACCCTTCATTCACTACGCCAGATTTTCCACAAAAAAAAAAAAACAAAAAACCTGACGATAGCTGACGTTTCCCAAACAATCGCTTCCACAGGAACTTCTGCGGGGCTGCCCCTGCAGCAGAAAGTTTTGCGAGGCAAAGAACACAAATCGAGCCCTGTGGATGGACCCATTCCCTTGCCCAGCCCCGGAGCTCGAGCACAAATCAGCTTTATGGAAATAACAGATTACAGAACACACTGCTACAAATATTTTTTTTTTTTTTTTTACTACAGGATGCGTAATTGAAATGTCTGAGATCCAACAATCACCTCTGAATTCATAAATACCTCATAGTATTCCGAACACACTCTCCTATAATGAGACCGTCTTCAATTTTCCTTGGTAAAGAGACCTTTAAAGAATGCTAAAGCAGGTCGGCGCCCTTATGCACTGATGGAAACAGGAACAAAAGCATTTTGCCACCAGGCATCTCGTCTATCATTATTTTCTTCACTCTGCTTAAACAAACTGAAAAGTACGTGCCTCCCCCCCCAAAATATCTGCAATAACTGCAATTTCATCCCGTCGGAAAGCCACCATCTGTATGAAAACAAGGGACCATTATACCGAACCGTCACCGGCGATCGGTTTTTTCCTGCTTCACTAATGTTTTTTAAAACACGGGATTAAAATGTCATCCCATCCCTCCCGTTCTAGGGAGCCGTGTGTATTCCTCTCCTCTGGTCACGGTATACTTAATCAAGTGTGAATGATTAAAGTACTTCAATTAGAGCTACGTACATTCATTGCAGGCAATTCAAAGGCAGCGGAGAAGTGTAGCTGAAAGAAGAAATTACTTCTACTACTTTGAGATCTCCATCTCCTACTTTCCTCCTCCCCAGCACAGCCAGAGCCCTGGGACCCGGCAAAGTACCAGGCGCTAAGCTCCAGCCAGGATTTACCTTGGGGGCACGTCCCTCGGCAGGACAAAAGGCTATTCTTTCCCCTTCTGCAAGTCCTGCAAGTTTGGGTGTGGGGGGGTGGTGTGTGTGTGTGTGTGTGTGTGTGTGTTATTTTTTTTTGGAGAGGGTGTGAAAAGAACAATCTCAGCGCGTAAATCCATGCACCCCCTCTGATTTTCCATTCTAGGGATATAAGGAAGGGTTTAAAATGTCCAAATCGAGGGAGGGGAAGGAGGGATGTAATAAATAAATGAATAGTGGGGAAATTATTTTGAGATCTAAGTGGGCAAAAGGAGGGGGAAAGGAGCAAGGCGCGGCCCCGCGGGCACCGCGCACCTCCGCGGGTTAAAGCGCGGAGAGTTGCTAAGTGACTGCGGGGCGAGTACGATTATTGAGCCAAAATAAAAGAATTAAAAAAAAAAAAAAAAAGAAAATTAAATTTTTTTTTTTCCTAAATAACCTTCAAATTAAGAGTGAAAAAAAAAAAAGGCAATAACTAAATACACTCATGCCTCCCCCCCCCACCCCCCCGAAGAAAAATTTAACCCAGCGCATCGCGGGCGCCGCGTCCGCGGAGCAGCGGCCGCGCCGCACCGCGGGGTTCCCCCCTTCCCCAAACTTTCCTCCCGCCGCCGCCCCGCTAATCCCCCGGCAGATGTTGTCGGCGGCTCTCGGCACTAAGTAAACAATGCGGGGCCCGGCACAACAAAAGATTTCCCACTTCACCCGCCGCTCCGCGCCCACCCGCGCAACTTGCGCGGCCGCCTCCCACCACCATCGCGTTCCCACCCACCCTCCCTTCCTTGTATTTCTTTTTTTTTTTTTTTTTTTTTTTTGCCGCCTCCATCCCCATCGCCGGTGAGATTCGCTAAAGCAAAGATGTCCTCGCTTCTCCCTTGTCCTCCTCGCCGGGAAGCGCCGCCGCCGCCGCCGCTCCCTTACCTGCTCCCGGCCGCGCCAGCCCCGCGCCGCTCTCAGCGCCGCATCCCTGCCCGCATCCGCCGCCACCGCCGGGCTCTGCTCGCTGGAGATCCACCTTAAAAACGCCACCCGCTCGCACACCGCACAAAAAAAAAAAAAAAAAAAAAAAAAACACTTAATCCTTCCCCCCCCACCCCCCCCCCCCCCTCTCTCCCCGCTCTCCTGCTCCGCCCGCCGCCGCGCCGGGAGCGGACGGGGGCACCGGAGCCCCGCAGCAGCAGCGGGGAGGATGCTAATTGCAACTTGGGGGGAGGAGGGCCGCTCTTTTTCTTCCCCCCCCCCTTCTCTTTTTCCTCTTTTTTTTTTCCTCCTCTTTTTTTTTTTTTTTTTTTTTTTTGTTAATTTTTTTTCCTTTTTTTTGTTTGCCTTTTTTTTTTTTTTTTTTTTTTTAAAGCCAGAAAGTGCCCGGGCGGCGCTGGGCGGAGCGGCCGCTCCCCCTCGCCACGCTGGGTGAGCGGAGAGCGGGGAGAGGTAGGGGCTCTCACTGCCTCGGTGTTTTTTCTTTTTTTTTTTTTCCCCTTCTTCTTCTTTCTCTCTCTCTCTTTTTTTTTTTTTTTTTTTTTTTTTTTTTTTTTTTTTTGGGCAATAGGCGGGGTCTCTCCTTGCAAACCAATGACACAAACCCACATGGACCAGCCTCGCCCCCTATAGATACTCTTCACTACAAATAGGCTCTCTCGGGGGATTAGTGGATCAGCTAAAGTACAAACAGACGCAGCGAGGAAGGGGCGGGGGGGCGGCGGGAGGCGCTGGGGAAGGGGGGGACCGGCACCGGGACCGTACGGGGAAGGACCGGGGCTCTGCGGGGCTCCGGGGGCGGGGAGGGGGCTCCGCGGGGCGCGGCGCCTGTTGCGCTCGGCGGCGGCCCGGGAGGGGCGGGGGGGGCGCGGGCAGGGGCCGCCTTTGTTCGGCCACCCGCGCCCACCGCGGCCCCCACGGGGTCCCCATCACCGCGGGCACCACCACCGAGGGTAGGGGGGACATCCCGCTCAGCCCGCGGGGCCCTTTGTATCGCCGCCCCCCCTCCCCATCCATCCCCCTGCGGGGCTCGCATCCCACCCCCGGCTGGAAGGGATGCGGGGAGGCCGAGGAATAAAGGCCACCGGGGATGCGGGGCCCGCGCTGGTGACGTCCCCGAGGCGGAGGGGGCTTCCGCGACCGTCCCCGCCGAGCGCCCGATTTGGTGTGACCATCGTAAAATCGCGGCGGGGCGTTCGGCGGAGCGCGAGATAAGGGAGAGCGCGCTCCGATCGCAGCTATTTGTGTTTGTATTCCGCGTTACCCCCATAGATTTGGGAATTAATGTTTTGACAGACGTTCTTCATCTGCTTATCACAAGAATGTGGGCAGGTGGTGATCCCATCTTTTTGTTGTATAATCACCGAGCCTCCTGCATTATATATATCCCGTGCTCCTCAATCGGCCTGGGAAACAGCACGTTCCTTTTTCTCCTCAAATAAAACCCTTGAACCGGCTCGATTGTCCATCAAAATTAATAAGCGAGCTTCAGTTTTTTTGTGGGTGGAATTACACGGTGAAGGGCCTAAAGATCTTGACTCTCACAAGCAGGTTGTAGGTTCTCGCTGGATGTTTATACCACATCCATCATTTGTCCTCTGAGCACCTGCTGCTGGGGGCTGCTGCTGCTGTCCTGCAGAAGCTGAAGCCTCACGTGGCCTCAGCTCCCCAGGATTCCCCGTGGTGCCAGCGCTGAGATGGCCACAGCTGTGGCCACCCCGTGACACCCAGGCTCTGCATGACATGGGTACAACCAGGCACCTCCAAGCGGATTTTAGCGAAATTGAGTGGCGTTCAGCTGGAAGACACATCTAATTCTGCACTTTTCCCTTTGGCAAAAGTCCCTCCAGAGGGAAAACTCTGCCTTGCCTGCAGGAAACCTCAATATAAAAATCACCATCTCTGTATTACTGTGATTTCTTAGATTTCCATCAATACCAGCACTGCTAACTGTCCAAATATTGTGGGCAGCTCCTTCGCACGTGGACCATGGGCCGCAGTGGACAAACCAAGGCCTTGCCCGGGGCATTGCAGTGGGAAGCTTTCCAAACCACAGCCCCCATCTCTCTTTGCTTTACCCAGTTTGCTTTGTTAAATGTTATGTACACTCTGTATGGGGATGCAGGGCAGGAACACAGCAATTGCTTCTAATAAATAACCTTGAGTTCATGATATAAACAAAGTCAGTGACATATGTCGAGGCCAAAGACACAAATAATTATTTCATTACCGGAGCAATTAGGTTACAGGTTTTAAAGGAGAAAGCTCTGAAGCTAAACATCTTTGAGATTAGCAGGGGGCAATCCTCAGGCATGTGGATTTTTCTTCAAACTATTTGGATTGCGATCGAACATTCATCAAGTGTGAAATAGCCTTTGTAATGAGATGCTCGGAAAGAAGATACACAGTGGGTTCGGTGGGAGGCCTGAAACCATGGGGGTTTAACTTCAAATCGCAGCTTTTAAAACTTCCATTCAGCTGCTGCCCAACCTTGAAGGAGCTTTGGCTCCCCCAGCATCTCACTGGTTTGTGTAAAATTCAGTGCGTGCTCCCAGTGGGGCGTTTTGGCTTCCCTGAGCTCGGGAGCAGAAGCTCTGGGACAAGGGAGAGATGTAAGAGCTGAAGGAAGAGGATGGTTTTGCTGTGTGCAGGCGCAGGCCAGGCCTCTCTTTTGGCCTCTTTCCCCCAGATTGTTTCTGTATTTTACCCAAGTCCTGGACAGATGTTTCAGGCTGTTACCAAAAAGACAAGTTCCACATTTCCTTCCCTAACTCTGTTTTAAAACACTGAGGCACCCATCCTGGTGGAGTAATTGGGGGTTGGTGTGCAGATAATCCCTGCTAGGAGAAAAAGAGCTCTGAAAACTTAGCTGATGAGGGATACCTGCAAAGAAAAAACAAGCTGTTCTTCTCCCTCTCCTCTGTTTATTCTAAACTATCGATAACCATACTGAAAAGTTCTGGCACCGATTAGAAACCAAGCGTCACTTTTTGTGAAATCAAATGAACTTAAAAAAATGCACTTCCTATGATTCCTTCCAGTATGGGAACAGGGTGTTTGGGGTGTGGGATTTACACAATGCCCCTTTTCCCTGCCAGCCAGGCCTCACCTCCCATGCTGGAATAATAATGCTGGAATAATCGCCCAGTGTTGCAGCTCAACTACGTACTAAAATAGAAGTGTGTCCCCCCTGTGTTAAATTTGATGAATTCGTAATTATTTTTAGTAAGGCATTGCATGCTTCCCTTGTGAATAACTTGTTTTCCCCGAGCAGGGGATGCAGGGAGACGGTGATGTTCAGACATTGTTCCCTGACCCACATGCTGGCTCCGAGCAGCTGAGCGCCCGTCGCACGAGGCGCTCCGTCACCCGGGAGCACAATCACACTTCCCCTCTCCGCTCTGCCGACACGTCAGCCCGAGAGCAGCACCTCCTGCTGCACTGGTACGGCTCAAGACCACGCAGGGAACCAAATAAACTAACAAAATAAATAAAATTTACAGCCTGCTTTTCGTAAAGAGGCTGATTTGCAGATGCAAACGCGGGCCTCGATCCCGCAAAGGCGATGCTCCTGCGCCGCTTTTATGGAGCGCGAGGAGTCAGAGTGACTTCAGCTGGATGACTCTCAGGGCATAAATTTCAGCGCCGGCTTCTCTCTCTGCAGATTTAGAGCGAGTCTCTGTTGACTAGAATAGACCAGTTATTCTGCTGCTCCAAGTGTTTGTGCAACTTAGTTACCCGGTGCTATGCAGGAACAGGCAGACACGAATCCTGCCCAGATCCTTCCGAGCCGCGTTTGATCATTAGAAATGAAATGTGGATGTGAGTAACGCCAGGTACCCAGCACCAACGTCAATGCCCCATTCATTTTTTACCAGTTTTTGAAAGTGTAGCTGGTTTTGAACAGATATGTTGGCTAGTTTATCACAGATAATCATTAAAATAATCATCTGTATTTGAGAAGGTGCTTATGTTTTTTTTACAGGTGGATGACAGCAAACATTTGTTTTCTACCAGTTCTGTTCTAGAAACCTAAGTGTAGGGTTTGGTTTACCTGTCTGTGATAAAAGTGCAATAAACAGGAATATGAATACAGTACAGAATTTTCCTTAAAGGTTTTTGTGAGTGTAAATTTGGAGCCTGGAGAAATGGATTGGTTTATTATTTTCCTGCGTCCTGTGGTTTTACTATTGGTACTCCAGTTTAAGTTTAAAATGCATTTAATATTAGTACTCTAGTCTAACTCTGAAATGCATTAAATAAAGTGCATCCTTCATTCCATTCTTGTCATTGATGCAAAGCAGGGATGGCTTGGTCCAAAATATATATAATATAAACTGTTCTGGACCCGAGCATTTAGAAGATGGGTTGTTTTTCTTATTGTTTTGATCTCAGACCAGCCAGACATGGATATATAAGCACCACTGAGCACAATTGCTTCTAGTGGGAAGCCAAAATTCCAGCATTTGGTATCAATCCTGTAAAAGTAAGTTCATTAAGAGGGTGGTTCACATCACTTCTTCTATTATTTACTGTAAGGATGTCATCCAGCGTGAAGGATTGCACTGGTAGAAATAAACTGCTACTACAGACAGTGTGTGATCTTAGATCAGCAGCTTCCCCACAATTTTAGGATGAGTTTTTAGAATTTAATTACTGTAACACTGTTTTTTTACACATTTAAAAGGTTTTCAACAGAGACCTGGTGTTTCATGCCATAACCGTAACTTAGTGTAAGTGAAAAGTACTCAGTCATGCCACAGGCTCAGGGGGGACCCAGAGAAAGCACAGTGAATGCATGTCTTTTTTTCTTTTTTCTTTTTTTTTTTTTTTCCTGATTTAAAAGCACAGTGAATCTCGTCATCATGAAAAAGAAACCATGGGGGCAGGCTTCAAGTGTGGAGGTTGCCAGGAATAATACTTCATGGGAGTATCTCAAGTGGGTTTCTTGCAGGAGATAACCCTCCTTGGTTACCTTACACTGATGCTGCCTCGGTGTTTGAGGTGCTGGGTGCCCCAGGCTCTGACCCCACACTGATGTGGGTGGTCATGTGTGCTCTGTGAGGGCCCTGAGACCCCAGATCTTCTTTCCTGGCCCTGCCCTCTGCCTCCAGGAGCAGGACTCGCACATCCTGGGCGATGTTCTTCCACATGGGGTCCCGCTGGCCTTTGAGCTCCTGGTCAGAAAGGTGTGGGTCACTTGCAGTCTGGGCAGAAACCCTCTCAGTTCTTCTTAATTTTGAAAGGAAACCAGGTCTGTTAAGAAAAAAAATAGCCTCTTGTGCTCAGCTGCTGCCGCGAGTGCCTCCAGGAGCAGTTGGCTCCTCTGGGCCCCGGCCACGCGCTCCCGGCCCTCCCTGCTCCTCCCGCTGCCAGCACCAGCATTTGTGCAGCTGCAAGGTGAAGTGGATCAGGGAACGGATCCAGCTGAACACTAATCCTGCTGCGAGGGGGGGGGTGGGGAGGAAAAAAAGCTTATTTTCAGCTGGATCCGTTCCCCAGCCTGGTTGTGCCTTCAGCCCCACGGGCCACGTGCTCGGCAGGGAGAGGCTGAGGCGGGAAGGGAAGGAGCAGCCAGGGTAGGGAGCGCGGGGCTGGTTTTATGGCAGCGCTGGCTTACACCGTCTTAAAAGCATTTGTCAGGCTGCGACCTCGTGTTAATATATTACTGTTCCTGCGCTCTGTGCAGCGGAGGTTACAGCGCTGGGTGTTCGCTCCCGGAACCGTGACGCTGCATTTTGCAGGATCTGCGGGAGAAAAGGCTCCGGCGGTGTTCAGTGCTTCTCTTTTAGAAACAGGGACGTGGTTGTGCTGGGGAGACAAGTGTGGGGTTCGCAGAGGGGCTGTTGGCAAGGAGCAGGGCACCCACACATGTTACCAGAATATATTAATCTTCCACTGGCATCAACTGCAGCAACAAGTGGTCTGTAAGACCAGCAAAACACATGGGATCCTCTAACACAATATATAAAACAATTTAGTGCAGCAGTACATTGATCGTAACAGCAACAGTTGTGTTGTAACCACGGTCTCGCTGTCGTACTTTCCTCACATGAAATTAAATATAGATTTGGACCGATTTTCGCAAAGACGCACAAATTCAGGCACCGGATAATATTTTTACATAATATGTTGGTGTTATCCCTTCTTGGCAAATTTATTCCCGTTGAGAAAGAAAAAGAGTTCCATGCTGAGAACTCTTGAATTGAATCGATGATTAGAGCGAGGCAGTACATATTACTTCTGCCCTACTACAGACACTGAATTCAAATCGGTGGGAAATTCTCAAATCCATTTCGCTTTGCAAACATGAGCAAAAGGATGCAAATATACATTAAAATTATTTGTTTTTTAAATAATCCTGGTTGAGTTCTTCCCCCTCCCCCCCCCCCCCAGCATGTGTGTTCATTATGCAGAACTGTTCCCATTTTATTCAGTTTATATTCTTAAGCAAGGAATTACAAGTCTGGAGAAAAGCCTCACAGAGAGTGTGCACATTTGTATCCCCCCTCTATAAAACAACTTAACGTCACCACCACGTGAGCAGAATTGTTCTGCTGATAGAACACATGGCTGATGTTTAATCTTTCCAGGAAAGTTTAATGAAAGGTTCTTGAATCAGTCTGGTTTAAAGTTTGAAGGGCACTTGGATGCACTAATTTGATGTATGTGCCAGGTGTTTCTAAACAAACAGTTATCAGATAAAGACACTTGTGCCCTTCCCACTCCCTCCCTTATCTGCCGTGGGCTTCCTCGACCTTCACCTTCCACAAACTTGAAACAGCTTGTTTCAGTGGCCTGTGCCTTCAGTAGTGTACTGTAATATCTTAATGGGGAACAGCACCCAGCCTCTAATTCCACATTTGTTATTGTTTTTTAAGCCAGTTATTGGGAGTAACATTATAATGGCCCTAGAAAAGAGTTTGGTTACAGAATGAAAGGGTGAACTGGACCTTCCAGGCCATGTGCTGTCTGCTGGGGCACTGGGAATCACCTTGCTTGGGCACTGCTGGTGTTTGGAATGAAACACGTGTGTTTGTGTTCCTCAGACACGACTCACAGTGCCTTATTCTAGCTGTCACTCGCTGTTTGAATTACAGTCGTGCCTGGGGCATCATCCGAGATCTGGCTGGAAAAGATCTGGCCAAAGGGGGTGTGACAGATGTCTGTAAAACCCTCCAGGGTGTGGGAGAGCGAATGGGGAATGAGGATGCACAAATTCTTATAACACAAGAATGTATCAAATCACCATTGGGTATCAGATATTAAATCTGGAGTCCTTTCTTGCAGTGCAAAATTAAATAGTGCAACATCCTGCCACCAAAATACTGCAGAGCCAAATCATATCCTAGGTTAAACAGGGCTAAAATAAACTCCTGGGACACAGGTCCATCAGTGATTCCTGCACATGCCCTCTAGATGTGGCCTCTGATTCAGAGACTCCTCGTGCTGCTGCCTGATGGAAGCTGGAAAGGATATTTCTGTCTCTCAGAGTTTGCTCTGAGGCATCCATCGTGACCACATCAGAGACAAGGGAGAGGCAGAGCAGAGCTGGCCCAGCCAGCAGCTCTGACCTTCTCCTCCTGGCTCTGACTGTCCTTGGGAAGATCATCCCAGCCCCAAAGCACCTGCAGGTTAGTGAGTTGAGAGGAGATAACCGGGGGAAAAGAGATGAAGAGACTCATTCTGGGTCCCTCAGCAGGTCTGGAGAAGCTGCTTCCCGCAGTCCCCGGCCAGCAGCCAATCCACCAGAGCACTGGGCTTCAGTCTCCTATGCTAATTAGGAACGTACTGGCATCAAACTGAAGCAGTGCAGCCCTGCATGAGGCCCTCCAAGGATTTAAGTGCCTGGAAGGCATAAGTTGCATTTCATTGATAGTACAATTGTGCCTTAAATCTCTCTGGTCACCAGAGATGTAGCAGGAGTGGTGTCAGCTCGAGAGCGAGCGAGGTAAATGCAGATAAGGCAGCGCCCGGGGATTGCCCGGTGTCGGTACAGAACAAAGGGGCCTGAGCTGGGTGAGCCTTGTACCTGCCACTGCAATCTAAACAACCAGAGCCACCCAACACAGGCTCCTGCGCTGGGCACAGGCACCAGGTGGGACTGCCACCATCCCTTCTGGGAATTTAAAGAAGGAACATCATCTCAGAGGTCAGTCAGGCGTTTGGGAGCGGTTCCACACCCACACCAGCAGCAAAGCGACCTGCACTCCCCCTTCCTGCTCTTCGTTCTGAGGGAAGGGTTTCTTGTGGGAAAACAAAGACCTGTAGCCAAATTTCGGCCAAAAGCTGCTCACTGCCAGGGTGGGTGAGTTGAAGCAAAGGACGACCCACCTGAAAGCAGGACCACTGTCACAGCAAGTGACAGCTCCAGAGGGGATTGCTGGGTTTGGAGACTGAAACAGTGACACACTGGAAGTCCTGCTGTGATGTAATTATACTGGTGTAAACATGGCCTGTTCTGTCCTGCTTATTTTGCTTCCCAAACTGGAACAAGATGCACTGGGGTCTGCATTTCTTTTAATGATTGAATTGTGTCCCCACGAAGATTTTTGCTGGTGTAACAGAAATGGTCTCAAAGCAACAGACCTTTGTGGTGAAGACCAGTCCTCAGTTTCTAAGTAAGCAGTTTTACCTTTTTGTTGGCAGTACATAAGCTGTAGGAATTCAGAAAAGATAAAAGGCACGGAAGGTCTGGTCTCTTATACTCCTATTTCCTGAACAGACTTCCAGAAGGGGCAGTCAGGGAAATCATACAATCATTAAAGCTAGAAAAGACCTCTAAGATGCCTTCAATCTTCACCATTAAATCCCCAGGAAATCCCAATGCCCAGGATCTGGGGTCAGAAAAAAAAAAAATCTCCCAAAAGACAGAGACAGGGTGGATGCTCCTGTTTCTTCCAGCATCCTCCCAAAGACAGGGGATGCAACCAACCTTCTGCTGGGTCCTGCATTTCAGTGCACAAGCTCTTCTCCCAGGGTTTCAGGGATGCTCCAGAAAGAGAAGTTACTGATCCTGATTTTGGCATGCACTATGGATTCAGTGGTGATAGGCAGCTGAATCAGCTCCTAAGCAGAGCTGTTTCTCCAGGTTACACCTGACTCAGGACACACCAGAGTGACTTCTTTATTTAACAGTGCTATGATAACCTATCACAGGCATCAACAGTGTGGACTGTGGTCTAGGTTTGGACCCTTCACCATCTGTGACACATCTTTCTTTCCTCTTGCACACCTGGATGGCCTCTGCTCAATACTTTTGGATCTCAAAGGTTTTGGAAGTCCATTCACAGTACCTATGATGCAGAGCCCTGGGAGGTGCAGCACTATTTGGGTGGATATCTGAGGTACAGACAGAACCCCCAAACCAGAATAATGCCCAGCCACAGTGCAGTGCTCTCTCTAAAGCACGTCTTGGAGTGACCATATCCACAGACACGCAGCAGCAGGAACAGGGGCTCTCCTCGGGAAAGCAGGAGGAAATTTTCACTAGCAAGGCTCAAAAAGCCTGAAATACTTTAACAAGTGAAGAGGATTTTTCACTTGCTATTAGTGCTGTTTCCTAAAGAAATTTTAATTCTTGTAACGAACCACCTTATTTAAAAGTCAGGCTCCTAAAGCTTTGGGGGCTGAGTGAGTCTGGTGTGATTCTGGCTAAGGAAGCTGGTGGGCAGCAGCAAAGCACCTGAGCTGCACTGGCTCCCAGCTGCAGGAGCAAACAGGAGTTGTAAAAACCTCAAATGCAATGACATACTTCCAAAAGGACTTTTCTCTGTGCCTCTGAGAAGACTACTGGCTATTGATCCTGAGCTGGGAAGTTGCTTGTTACTGGAATTAACTCACCCTCCCTTTAGTTCTGTGGGTTAGCAAGCAAGAGAATAACTCGTGTCAAGAACTCAGCCTAAACCAAAATCCTGGGAAATTGTTTTGGGCAGGGCCTAGGTTTTGTTTAAACAAATAAACAAAAACCAAAAAAAAAAGGAAAAAACACTCAGAGCCAAGCCCAAAGGGATTGTGTCATGCAAGCCAGCGTTTGCGTTCGTTCTCTGTAGGTTTTTATCTAATTTAGATAAATATCTAAATCAAATTTCATTTGCAAAACAAAAAGAGGCACTTAATCTCAAAAATATCAAATTGGGAAACTTTTTCATTTGGGGCTTTTCTTCTACATAAGGCTATTTCCTGAAATCATGATGAATTTGCAAATAGTTTCAGCTGTCCCAAAATTACACTTTTCAGCAAACAGCTACTTGTCTGATGAAAATCACTCAGCTGTTACCAAGGTCTTGGCTAGCTCTGGCTGTTACATTTCCAATGGGATTTTTCCACAACAGTTAAGCAGCAGCCTGGGAGTTTAAATATGGATAATTCTCTCCATCCTGTTGCAACTTCTGCAGCTTCAGCTTTTCCCTGGCTCTGCCTGCTGCAGGCTGGGAATGTGCACAGGGATGGCAGTAACTGCTGAAGGAGGAAACAAAGACAAGATACAGCATTTGGGATAAAGTCTAAAGGAGATATAAAGTGTATCTGGAGATGGAGGGATTGATGGAGAGCCCATGGTGGAACTGGGAGGGTTGGAGGATCTCTGTGGGAAGAGCAGCATCCTGGCAGCTCCTCTCTGTGGGATATCAAATATAAATGTTATCTAGCAAGGAGAGCTGAGAGGGGGGAAAAAAAAGCCTTTAAAATCCAGTTTTACACACATTGTGTTTTGAGTAAATATTATTTTAGCTATCTAAAGTATTCAAACTAATCATGGCAGTTTCCTTTAATGCCTGCCATTCCAGACACAAGGTTTATTTACTGTAATGTAATACATCTTGAGGGAATGTCGTATGCAGATATTAGCAATTAACTCATTAATCTAAAAATCACAATTCTTGCAATTAATAGAGCACTGCACAGTCACTCTAATTACAAACTCTGCACAAAAGGCCAGTCTCACAGGGAACATGTAGCCTCCTAATTAGCCAAGATTTCAAAGGCAGACAGAAAATTGAGATGTTGAGGGTCAGGGAGGGAAAATGTGAATACTGTGAGCATATCTGACAGCAGGGCTGACGAGCAATGCACGGAGAGTTTACCTTGGTGCACTCTGGGGGCAGCACTCACCTACCCGGGGCAGGTGTGCACTGTCTGTCCTCAGTGCTGCCACTCCCTCTGGGGGAGGCACCGGTGAGACCCACGAGGTCCTCCAGCCAGGAACTTCCCAAACTTTTGCAAGGCACTCACACAGAGAAGTTTAAGGGAGGCACTGCTGTGAGATGCAACCAGCACCTGGTGATGGAGCTTTATCTGCTGGGAGACCAGCAGGGATCTCAGCAGGGATCTCTCTCTGGGGCTCAGGGATGGGCAGCAGCTCCTCGGCAGCACTTTCCCCCCCTCTGCTCTTCCCTGAGCCACGAGAGCCGGTGCTCTTGCTGCTTGAGCGTTGCAAATCCCAGCAGGAGCATCGGCCCCTGGGCGCTGCAAGCGTGCCTGCCAGGGCTCCGGAAAACATCCCGAGGGATGCTGTGAGAAGCATTTCCTCACCCAGGCCTCCACCCAGATGCTATTGTAATCTTTATCTTCAAGCAAGAGACAGGGAGTCTGCCAGCACCCGGCTGGTGTTGGTAGAAACCGTTGTCATGAGCTGCCTTTACGGTGGAAAAAGGCTGTGTGAGACAATGCCTGTTTGACCTACGGAGGAGAAACACGACTGCAGCACTGATTTCTCTTCCCTTGGATTGTGTCCCTGGGCTACAGCCTCCCGAGGAGTTTAGAAACTTTTGGTTTTGGCACTGAACAGAGTACCTTTTTTTTTCATCACAGGGTTTTTACTGACCATATTCCAGAGACCTGTGTGGGCAGCAACTTTTTTTAGGCAGCACCAAATTTTTTAGGGGGCACATCCTGTTATCCTTGCTTGCTGAAAGAACCCTTTCAGCTCAGAACAAACCATCCCTAGGGGAGCAGCTCCTTTTTGGAGCTCCTGCAGCCTGGGCAGGGGAGAAGAACGTTGTCACAGGGACTGCTCAGTGGCTGCTTCCCTTCCAGCCCAGTGATGGGCTGTTTATCTCCCATTCTGTAGGGTGGGAGATAACTCTAAACCTCATTTTGTTGAGTCAATTTTGCTCGAAGACTTGGCAAATGATATTAAGAATCAACTAGAAAAAGACTGAGAATAAGAGCTGATAAATTCCAAGTCAGTTGGCATCCCTGACCCCTGTAGTGCCCAACCTGTGCTCACAGATTATTTTTTTTACGTTTATTGGGCCATGCCAGAAGCTGCTGGTGCTGCTGTGGGACAGGGACCAGACACCACAGTCAGCCCTGGAGCGCACTGGTCAAGTGGTTGGAAAAGTGGTTGGTGTGAAAAGAAATGCCCATTTCTCTGAAAAGGTGGAGAAAATGCTTCAGAGAAAAAAAAAAAAAAAAAAAAAAGTTTTTCTAAAATTACAATCTCTGGATCGTTGTTTGCTGGGAACAGAGTATGGGATTCTGATGTATTTTTTAATAACAAAGATCGCCAGGATGTGGGAATAACCAAGAGTTATTAATGCATCCCTGCAAGGATGACCTGGGGATGAGGAGGGGAGCCCGGGGTGAGGCAGCACAGATCTCCAGGGCTCTCGTCCTGCCTCTGCCCTTTCCCTCCCTGTCTTAACCCAGTTGTGCCCGACCTGCCCCTGCCGCAGCCGGGACACTGCGACCTGACCTATGGACGGGGCTGTTGGGAAACATCGACCCATTAATGGTTGTAAAACATTTCTGGGTCTTTGCAGGGAAGGCACAACGGATACATAAAGCACCGGGAAGGAGTTGCAGCGATGTGGTTGTTTTTTTGCACAGATGAACTAAAAAGTCGTGTTTTCTTTTTTTAAAATGTTCTTTGTCTTGCACGTGGATTTCACAGATGAAATCGTTATTGTAGAGGGGGGTTGTTGCAAACTAAGGACAGTTTTTCAAGGGGCAGAAAAATCAATGTAAATCTTGAACCCTCTCCATTGCTGTCACCTAATTAATTTCATGTTTTACCAAGATTATCTCCCCAAATGAATTATGAGAATAATATGTTTTCAATACTGTTCATTCAGTAATTAATCATTGCAGGGAAGAAACTTCATTTCAAGTGCTAGTAAAGTATATGTAAATTATTAATCACAGTGTTGAACTAACAACAGATCACTGGATGCCATCCAGGACAGATGAGATGCGACCACTTGCATGCACTTCTTAAAAGCAGGGATTTTATCCAGCCATTTCAAAACTCCCAGGAAAGTCAGTAAGTTACTGATATGCTGAGGAAAGTCATGCTCAGATTTAAGAATACATTTTTCTACTCATTGTAGAAAAGAAATGAAGAAAAATAAAGCATGAAATATTTCTTGAAGTTCAAATGCAGCGGTCTGTCTTGGAAGACAAAAAAAGATGATAAAAAAAGAATTGCTAAGTCCAGGCTGGCAGTTATTAGAATAGCAAAAAACATAGTGCTTATGTACATAATGGTTTAACTTAGATTAAAAACCATAACTTATCTGAAAACACTCTTTTTAGTACTTCAGAGGTTAAATATGGTTCATAGCATCCCTCTCAATTAAATTGTTTCTCCCTCGCTTCAATAAAGTATATTAAAAATCATTTCCTGAAAAGCAACAGAAGATCTTTTTTTTTTTTTTTTTTTTTTTTTTTTTTTTTTTTTTGCAAGCTGACACCGTGTTATTCCTTTAAGGAGAAAGCACGTGCAGGGCTGGGATCGCACCAGAGCCCGGGCACAGCCAGGGAACAGCCCTGCCCTCTTCCGGGAAGTGTTTCACGGATTCAGGGAATTGTTTAGGTTGGAAAAGCCCTCCAAGACCATCGAGTCCAACCCTTCCCCCAGCACTGCCAAGTCCACCAATAACCCGTGTCCCCAAGTGCCACATCCCCACGGCTTTTAAATCCCTCCAGGGATGGGGACTCCACCACTGCCCTGGCAGCCTGTGTGAGGGTTTGACAACCCCTTCCTTCAAGCAATTTCCCCTAATATCCACCCAAACCACCCCGTGGTGCAACTTGATGCCATTTACCCTTGTCCTTTTCCCTGGGAGCAGAGCCCGGCCCCCACCTGACTCCACCCTCCTGTCAAGGAGTTGGAAAGTGAGAAGGTCCCCCCTGAACAGGACATGGGGTGTGGTTCCATTTGCACCAAATGGGCTGATTTCTCCTCAAAATCACCATGACATTATGATGCCACAGCAGAGGAAACCCCATCAGCTGCATCCCTTTGCTCCCTGCAGCCCATCCAGGGCTGCCCTCACCCCACATCCCAGCACATGGGGAGCTGCTCCAAGGAGCTCAGTTGCACACACTCCAGAGAGGAGCTCGTTCCAACCCTCTCTGCCTTGTGCCAGCAGAGGTTTTTGCAGCATTGCTTTGCTTACACAGTAGAATTTATTTGTTCATGATCAATGGGGAAGTCTGAGGTTTGCAGTCACCTCTCCCTTCTGGCTATTTGCATTTCATAGGGGATAGTATTAAAGAAATTTCCAAGGATAAGAGTAAGTACGATACACAATCCCAAAATGACCGGCAGACTCACGTGCTTGCCACTAGAGCAGCTATAAATGTACCATTAGCCATAAGACTCGTTTAAAAGTAGGAAAGGCTTGTCTCCAGCAGGAAGGTGGCTTCCCCAGGCCACATGCTGCAACTCATTGCATTGCCCTCCCTCTCTTCACCACCCACCCTCTCCCTCTTCCCAGGATTTCTGTCAGCATTTACCCAGGAATTTCCCCCACAGTAGGTAAGGATGATGTTTTGCTTCTCTCAGAGCTGGAGGAGAGTTGCTCTGGAAGGACTGGGCTTTCCCACTCCCCCCCTGACACAGCCACTGGTTTCTGAGACACTCCCTGGCAGGGTGCATTCCAGGAGGACGCTGACAGCTTTCTGTGGGATGCAGGCACAGTGTGACCCTAAGCAGTGTTAAGAATTCCCATTTCATTCCCCTGCACTGGGGTCTGGGTGGCTCCATCGTGGAGGTGATGAGGTTAAAAAAGATGGGGACAAATGGGAATATTCCTACAGGCTTCGCTGTGGATGCAAAGGGCCCTCGAGGGATTAAAATATGAAGATGGAAACTGTCATCTATTTTTGGAAATGTTTTGCTCTCAGGGACAAACTCCAAGGCTATTAATCAGCATAACAAGAAGAGGAAGAGACTCTCAAAGATCAATTGCTCCTCGCTGGAGAAGCAGTTCAGAATAATTGTATATGTGTTGGGGTTCTTTTTGGTGTAATTGAATGGTACCAAAAGAGTCAAGTATATTTAAGGGATAATCTCTCCTGTGCTGTAGTGAACAAAGCAATAAACGCCTGTTGAGATTGATTAATCACTGAGGAGGTGCCAAGGAGTTTAATCCATCCCAGAAGTCTTTTATGACAATGATCCTGCAAAGCGGTGGGGATTATTATTATTATGTAAGAAAACTGATAGAAAAACAAAAAAAATTCCTCTTCTTTGAAATATGCAAATATTATGTTTCTGCCTCCCCCTGCAGGAAACCTCCACCCCAGAGGTTGGGATAAGGATCTGCTGGTAAAACTGCCTGTGGACAGGAAAGGTTCCTGCAGAGTAATTCCTAGAAAGCTGTCTCCTCCTTCATTCCCCCTTACTGGTGGAGATAAAGAGGGGAAAAGCATGGAATAAGGTTCTTCTGGTAAAAGAAGTAGCTTCCACAGACAGAACTCTCAGTTTGTACAAAGCAGGAAGAGGAACACGGTGATTCAAGCACACAGTGCTGCTCCATAAAAAAACCATAGAGGTATTTCACTACTTTATGCTCTTTTCTTAATTTGAACTTCAAAAGCAAAATAAATCCCATTAATTTTTCATCCTGGTCAGACTCTTCTGCAAGTTCTCATTGCTCTGGTGTTTCCATGTGTTAGAGCCTCCACTCCAAAGGCCACTTGCTTCCAATCACCTCCTCCCACTGACGTTTCTGGTTCTAATGAAATGATAATTTCTGATGCAAATTTAAGACAAAAGCAAGGCACTAAGTCACCTTCCCCCTTCCACACATCTCGGTATCCCAAGAACCCAGGCTCACTTGAATATAAAATCATGAATGTAATTAATTATCTACCCACTGCAGCAAGTGTTCAGCTTCTGGATGGGGCATATCCCATCAGTGGTGTCTACACTCAAATTAAGAATGTGTGGCCTGCCATCAGACTAATTCCCAAATACACATTGTAAATGCATTAACTCGAGTTCATGGCTGCAGCGCAGTGAAGGTGAACTCCCCCACTGCACCTGCACTAAGAGTCAGAAGGGTTTCCCCAGGATCTCTCTGGCTGCACCCCAATCTCATACCACCCAGTGGCACAGACAGGAACTGTCCCATTTATCTGGGAGTACTTTGTGGACACAGTAACATATCCCAGAACTACGTTTTGGGAAAGGATTTTCTTTCACCTTCCCATTTCAGCCCCAAATTCCACTAAGTCTAATGTGCTTTATGATAAACAGCAGCTCAAAGGCAGCCTTTATGCATTGCCATAAAACCTTGGAGGGAAAGCATGTGCTTCTCCTCACTGAAGTGTAAAGGTGCAATGATCAGGTACAAAGATGAGGCTACAAACACAGCTGGGTGTGGCCATCACCGGGTTCAATACCACGAAGGGCAGGGCCGTGTGCCAGGAACACATATTTCACTGACATTGTGCAAAATGAAATGAAAGACGTAATTAGGACAAAAGCACCTCAGGGCTTGACTGTTGGCCCTCCAACTCAGTGGGACTTTGGCCATCAGTTTTAAAAAGTGAGGAGTCAGACCTTAAAGGAGACGCACAGCCTGCTGTTACCTTAGCAGGGACTGCTGCAGACTCCAGTCTGCTGTGTAGACCCTGCTTGCACAGGATGTGGCAGGAGTGTTTGCTAGTTAAGGAACTGGATGGCACCCAAGAAACCCCACTTCAGGTTTTATTCTTGCCACAGACTTCCTCTGTGATCTTGGGAAAGTCACTTAGCTGTGGGTGTCCCCAGCCACACACCAGCACCTTGTTTCTGGTCCCAAACTGGCCTTCCAGCAAAGGATGTCTGGCTCAAAGTGCCCCCCATACTTTGCACTAGCGCTGGTTGACACCTCCACCATACAAAGGTACTGGAATTTCAGAGCAGAAAGCAGTTTTTCACGTGGGATAAGATGATTGGATAATGCTCTGAGCTGCACCTACTCAGGAGTGAACTGTCCCTAACTCTCAGGAGAACACTTCTGTCTTGATTAATCTAATATGAACAATAAATATTAGTATGAGAAAAGTCTGAAAATTGCTCTTTATCATTACTTGTATTTAATGGATGAGTTTTAAGAAAAATTCATATTCCCTTCACCTTCTCCTGAGCAGCAGCTGGTATTTGATATCAAGAGATTTTTTTCCTATTAAATTAATCAGAAGTCGTCAAGTTCTAGGTATCATCAAGGTTTTTTGGTGTTTTTTTTTTTTTTTTGCCTAACTTCAGAATTAATACCAGTGAGTTTGAAAAGGGTATACATTTTTCATTATGTCAGATGAAAAGAACATCCTTCCTATTTGTATGATAGCGCAGTAAAAGACATCACCAGTGACTTCAGCTCCTGGGTAATTTTTTACTTGTCTATCTGGTTCATTTTTCTTTGATCAAACAAAGACTAAAAATACTGTGGCATTTTACTACTTCAAAACTCAGACATACATAGACTTTATCTTTCCAAGGGAATATTGGAAGCTACTGAATATTTGAATTGCCTGAACTCTGTGGTTTTTGGATAAGGACCAATTTCACCAAGCGTAGCAGAGCTGCAGCATCGGCTCTCACAGTGCTGACTGCGATCCCATCCTGGTGCTGCCCCCAGCACAAGTGGGGCTGAATAAAGCTGTGACAAGCTGGAGATAGTTGCAATGCCCCAGTTTTATTGCCCAGATATTTGAAAATCATCTTAACTTCTTTTTTTTCCTCCCAGCAGAAGAGAAAAATGACAATGTCAAAAGTGGGTTGGGCTCCTCGGTTGCTTCACCGTCCCTTCCAGTTGCCTGATCCTGATTAACTCTTCCTGATTAATTCTTCTGCTGCCTGCTCGCCTTTGTCTTTTGCTTTCTACCTTCTTGCTGTGCTTATCTTTGAGCACTTCCCCTAATCCCACTCACTCCTCTATCATTTATTTTCCTCCTTTGTCCCCAAAATCAATGGCAAAGTTCTTAACTCTTGCTGCCTGAACTTCCTTTCCTTTATCTCGCTTCCTCTCCTCTCTGCAGTGTTGTGTTCCTACTTCTCTCTCCACCACACATTCAGTCACCAGTATCTGCAGTGCCTCCTTGTCTTTTCTTCCCTTCCCCATCGCTGGCTCTCCACCTTTCCCTCAGCTCCCCTCAGTCCAGCACCTTTCCCAGCTCACTGTGCTCTCCAGCCCTCCGCTCATCCTTTCTGCTGAGGCTGCTGCTCAATGTCCTGAAGGCTCTGTTCTCCATATCTGCCCCTCCAGACCTCTCTAGCTGTGGAGCCCCTCCTCAGTTATCTCATCAGTCACTCCACCAGCATCACTGCCTGAATTTCTGTTCCCAATGTGTGCCCACATATGTGTCTGCCCTTTCAAAACACTTCTGTCTCAATCTTCAACTTTTCCATCCTCGCCTTACAAACATCTCGATTTCCATGATGAAGCTTTCCTTTCTCCCGAAGCCTTCCCTGCAACCCATCCTCTTTCTTCTCACCATTAATAATCCCTGCTCCCTCCCTCATCTAAACTGCCCTCTGTCTCTTGCCTTTTTTAGCCCGTAAGTGCCTTGGGACAGGGAACATGGATCATCAGTGTTTATAAAGTGACTGGTAAATTTTGTGACACTGTATAAATATTGCCTTTATTAATTACAGCCTCCAGCATGAGACCTTTCTTCAAAAAAGGTTTGTAGAAAGGAAATACATACTTTGGCAGGCTCTCATTGAGAGTATGCTGACCTCACTGTATAATTTCCCTCCCAGCCACAGGAAAGCACACACCATGGCAATCGCTATTGCTGAGCAGACACGCAGACCTTCCTCCTCATGCACGAGATAAAGACCTACCTGTTAACCTCCTGTTTGTCTCCACATCATCGCAGACCGATTACCTGATAAGGTTTTAAGTGAGGGTGACATTTCCTACACCTCAGCTCCTACAATTAGATGTGAGTGTCAGAGAACATCATGTGGCGCAGGTAAGGAGAAGGGAGGCATTAATCTTCCCCGGCGGCACCGGTGCCAACTGTTTGTCAGGGCTGGAGTTACATTTCACTTCATTCTTTCAGTTGACATGAGGCTTTCACGGTGCTCAGACCTTCCCTGTCAGTGGTGCTGGATGAGGAGATCATCGTGTGGATGTTTCCTCACCTGCCCAGCCACTCCCTTGTGTGCCTCTCGCTCATTTGGTTGTTACGGGGCTCCTGAGTTTGAGGAAAGCTCTTCTGGAATAAGAAGGCATCTCTGGACTCTCATTTAAACACCACACATCTTCTCCTTTGAGTCTCAGGAGAAGGTGTTCCTATCACTGCAAACAGGCAGTGTCCCTTCAGCAGACTCCTGCCATGGAGAGCTCCTGCAGCACACCCGACCGGTGCTCCTGCTTTTTATCTCCCCATGCTGGCTCTGCGTTTGGGTTTCTATCTACTTTTTTGTCAACTTGCATTGTCTAAAAAGCTGTTGTTGCTTTAGTTGTCCCACCTTGGATGAGGACAGTGGCAGGAGCCGTGTGTGGCAGCCAGAGGGGAGCTGGTGGCCTGTGCCTGGGATGAGTGTAGAGCACGGATGAACCTTGGCAATGTGGGTCCCATGGTGTGGATAAGCTGTGTGTGATACAGAGAGCAAAGAGATTGAGTACAAGGGAAAATCCAGGTAGGAAATTTATGCCCTTGCCAAAAATACTGTAAATAAATCCTGCCACAGGCAGCACAGCCTGGTCTCGATATTGCCCAGCCTCTTCTTTCAAGCTTTCCCCTGCTCTGTACAGCTCATCCACACAGATACAGCAACAGCAATGTCTTTACAGTCACATATTTACAGTCACTTTTTATTTTTTTTAGGGAAGCAGATTTCATTTTGTCCATAAAAGACACTTTTTATTATTACAACATGCTACATTAGGAATTGTACCAGTTATAACTGCACCAAGTAGCTAAATATATTTTAAATAATCAGCTGCCATACCAAATAGATGAATATGAAACGTGTGGAGACCTCACTCTAGTCCTTCATCAGCTCCCTCATAAATGAGTTTTAATGAAATATTGACTTAGTGCTGGCACTGTTTCAAGAGATTGCTTGCACCTTACCCTAACCAGTGTAATATCAAAAGCCTAATCAAAGCATAAATCATCACAAACAAACAAACAATCAAACAAACATGTTTGATTGCTTTGCAATATGAGAGTTTAACAAGTCTTTCCCAACTGGGATCCTGGAAGCGAGGTAAGCCCAAACTGACAGCTGCTCAGCTGGAAACTGTAATGATCCAGACCCAGCCTGGAAAAAGGACGTGTGAACTGCGATTTGAAAGAGCTGCTAATGCCTCAGTAAAAACTCTCCTGTTGAAGTGATTGTTCATTCTGAAAAGCTATTGAGCCCATCAATACCTGTGCTCTTAGTGTAGAAGAAACACAAAGACTAATTTGACTCCTCTGTTTTAGTCACCTCCTTTTACAAGTTTCCTCCAGAAAACTTGATGAATAATGAAATGGTGATACAAAACGGTGCAAAAGTCAAAGGCAAAGTCGTCAGAGAGCTGTGGAGGGTCTCATGGTGCCAATTGGCTCTGTGGCAAAACAGCAGATTGAATTAAATTCTGCTAAGCTCAAAGGGAACCCCCGGCCCTCACTCTGTGTACTCACTGATGAGCTCCTCTTCAGCTCTCACCACTCAGAGATCTGAGAGCCACTGCTGATAGTTTGAAGAAACATCAGTCAAAGCTCAAAGGCAGCCAAAAAGGCAACTAGAATATATAGGCATGTGTGCCTGAGAGCTTATTTAATTTTTCCAGCTGTATAGCTGGTGCAATACAGGTGTTGCATCTGTCTGTGAGCTCTGTTCCATCTGTACCTTCCGACCATCACAACTGCAGCAAAATGCCACTAAACCAGACAACATCATTATGCCAGGAGATAAATTCACGTGCGTTCACCTCTGGAATATTGTGTGTCATTCCTCCCGTATCCCACTCAGCTCAGAAGACGAGATGATTGAAGGGGAAATATGATAAAGATCCGTAATAGCCTGAGTGGCGTGGAGGAGGTGTAATGGGAGCGATTATGTGGTACTCAATTTAAGAATAAGTGTTTGCCACATGAAACTTCTGAGCAGTTAAAGCAAATAGCAGAAACCTCCTTTTTTTTTTTTTTTTCCCCATAAAACCGACTCAAATTGTGGAATTCATTTGCCTCGGTGTGTCAACTCTATAAAAAAAAAAAAAAAAGAATGGATTTTAAAGGGATAAGACACATTTACAGAGGAAAGGTCCAAAGGATGGATTGTGCTTCTTTCCTCCTCTTCTTACTCATCTCTTTATACTGCACTGAGCTGTACTGACTCAAACCTCCTTCAGTGGTCTCACACCTCCTTCAGTGTCCACACCTGCTGATTATTCCATGCTCCTTAATTCCTGTGCAGCTTCTACTTTGCGTGGCTTCCTGCTGGTCATTAAGGAATTTGATCAAATATGGAGAATAAAGCATGAAGTGGCCTTAGCAAGCCTGTAGCTTCTTACAGGGAGCAGGTGTAAGGAAGGGAAAGTATGGATGAGGACACATTTGGTGTCACAAAATCACAGTTTTCCCATGATTACACAGAATCATGGAATCATTTGAGATGGAAAAGACCTTCAAGATCACTGAATCCAACCTTTTTTCAAATCACCATGTTGTCAACCAGACCTGAGCATGGACTGCCATGTCCAGTTATTCCTTGGATGTCTCCAGGGATAGTGATTCCCTGAAAGGAGAAGTAGTGGAGTCACCACCTCTTTGTGGTTATGAAGATTAAAGTGGTTGCAAAGACTAAGCCACAAACTAGAACCATCGCTACCTGGGAAACAATATTTACCTGTTTCTATCTAATGGCTTTAAATTGAAATAAATGGTTTTTTCTATCTAATGCCTTTAACTGGATAGAGTGCAGATTTATATTGGATATCAGGAAGAAATTCTTCCCTGTGAGGGTGGGGAGGCCCTGGCACAGGTTGCCCAGAGAAGCTGTGGCTGCTCCATCCCTGGAAGTGTCCAAGGCCAGGTTGGACAGGGCTTGGAGCAACCTGGGCTAGTGGGAGGTGTCCCTGCCCATGGCAGGGGGTGGAACTGGATGAGCTTTAAGGTCTCTCCCAACCCAAACCACCCTGTGATTCTGTGACTACATTTGTGTTTATTAACTACCCCCCCAAGCAAAGCTTTGCTCTCTTTGTTGGTCTCATTTACCTGCGGAGCTTTGACTGCCTGGAAGCCGTGGGTGTTGGAAGTGCTGGAGCCAGGGCCCTGGCAGAGCCCTGCTCACAGGTTATCAGTGGCTTTAGTTAGAGCAAACCTCTGCCTGTGCAGCTTCAGATGAGAAGGAGAGACTGCAGAACACGGGGAGCACAGTCCCTGTGTGCAGCCTCTCCACAGCTGCTGCCCTTATCAGTACAATTGTGGTTAAAGTTTTGCATGGGGTGGGATAAGCAGCTTTAAGTCATCTGCATGAAACCACAAACAGGGAGTGTTAAAATGAGGATTAGGACTGAGGTCTTCTTGGCTTTACTCCTGTCCTTACTTAGTCCACAGTTCATTAGTAGAGAGGGACAGAAATGCTGGCTTTGACCAAGGATTTAGTCCAGAGTCCTGGAGAATGAGACTGTAAATCTCTTCCAGAATTATTCCTCATTATCCTTCAAAGTTATCCTGAATAGTTTCATATCCACAGGTCTTCACTGACAATCAGTTCAAAGGGCACATGTACACCCTCCCTGACCAGCCTCCTTCCCTCCTCAGAACAGATTTTCCTCATTTGGGGTTCCTCTGCACAACTCCTGTTCCTGCCAGTGGGAGTTGTGTGTGTGTGTCTAAGAAGAGAATTTGGCTGCAGAACAGTATTTTAACTACTATATTTAACATATTGTATTATGACATTTACAATATTTCCCCCAAAGCTCTTCTCAGATTGAGGAGAAGCGACTCTGCGTTGTGCTGGCCCTTTTTCCTTGCTGATTGACAGTGAAATTAAATCAGTTCATTGCTTGCATGTTGTACACAACTAATTCTGCTCAGCATGGTTGAGCAGTACCTTATTCTGTGGACTTCTCCAGAGCCTCTCACTCCTGAGCCAGGATGGGGATCTGCCTCTGCATCTGGATGAAGATCTTTGTCACCAGAGAAAGTTTGGGGTCTGGGGGTTTGTTTGGTTGGGGGGGGGAGGTTGTCTGGATTCCTCTGGGTGTGTTCATCTATTTGAACGTAGTTCCATAGTGCTGGATTGGAATAACATTTACAGCAAAATCTGTTTCATTTGATGTTAATTATTTAATATAAATTCAGTTATTATGCCATGCCCCAGTAGCACACAAACTGTTCAGCCATAAACAGATGAAAGACTACTTCAGGGGCAAACCCCTAATGTCTGGAGACGTGAGTCAGACAGCAGAGTCTTGGAGAGAAGGAGGAGGAATCTGCATCCAAGAGTAACTGAACACAGCCCTTTTAATCTAGAAATAGGACTATAAATTCCAGGAGATAAATTAGTCTTCTGAAATGTTTGGTTCTGTGGGCCTCAGAAGAATAAAGCAGTGTGCACAAATTTGTAGGCAAGAAATAGTTCATTGAGACCAAAAAAAAAAAATTAACTTCAAAACAAAAGCATTGGAGTTCATTAATTTCCCTGGAGCCCTTTGGAACAGTTTGGATCGTTTCTTGTGTTATTCATACAGCCTTTTAGAGCAAACCATTACAAGAGGAAACTTCCCTGTATCCAAAGCCCAAGTTATGTTTAAGTGTACAACTGGAGACAGATCAGAATTCAGCAGAGAGCTGTTCAGTGCCTTCAGACAGACACATGACGGTCAGAAGTTCTGCATCTGAAAGCTGCTTCTGTTTGAAACATGGATTCTAAATCTATACCATTATTCCTGATCTAGTCAGGTTTTGGCTGGATTTGAGGATTGCACCTTGGATTCACATTGCTTTGGACCTGGAGGAGGCAACTTCCCCTGTCCCTGCTGCAAAGACCTCTGGATCTGCGGAAAATTCAGACTCAGTGTGGTGTACAATGATGTGATCCCTCAGCAGGGATAATGGGTTTATCTCTAGGGTCCATAAAGTCCTTTGGGATCTACTTCTCAGGATTCTGAGCACCCCCTGCTGAAGCTGAGCATGGGTGGTGTCTGAGGAACCTCTCTCCCTGTGCTGTGCCAATATATGCTCCCAGTCCATTTTCCAGAAGTAGCTGGTGATTTAGAGAGATAAGTGCCATTCTGGAAGGTTATTTAAGCTCCTCAGAATGTAAATCTGATTGAAAGTCAGTGACACTGAAGGTGCAGTTCATCTTGTATCCTTTAGCTGTCCGAAAGTTGGATGAGGCTTCCTGGAATTCCTCCATGGGCGGTGGAGAGCAATGCTCCCAAGGGAGGTGGCAGATGTAGGTGACATGGTCTGTCCTGAGTAGGCACTGAGCTTCCTCCACTGGCACAGGGAGAGCCCAGGCATCCAGTGGGACCAGATATAAAAATTATAGGCAATTAGAGGTAAATAAAATAGAGGTTTAATAATCTAACATGTAGTGTAGGGCACAAATACTGAAAAAAAGAGGTGTTAGATGGTGCCAACTCCCTGCTGGTGTGACTTCAGAGTTTTCAGGGCCCAAGAAAAACTCTGCTATAGTCTCCACTATGCCTGTAGCTCAGATTTCCATGTTATTTAGATGCCACTGTTATGATAATGCCATACTCTGGCACAACCTCTGCAGGATTAGGAGTCCAAGTAACTCCAGGAGTTTAACTCCCAAGTCACATTTGAAATGGCACAGGGCTTGGATTTTTTAATAGTTTCCCCTCTGTGCCTGGTTTTCCCACCTGCATAATGTCTCATCCTCCAGAGGTTTAAGGCTAATATAGCATGTTTTAGGGACAACAGAGACTTTGGGAGCACTGGGACATGTATCCCATGGTGATGGAGGCCAGAGAGGTCTTCGAGGTAGATCCAGCCTTTACCCAAGGCTTTTTGGGAATGCCAACCCCAGAGCCCAGCAGACACCTCAAGCACCAGGGAAGTTGTAGGAACTCTTTTAACGCCTGTCCCTGTAGTTGTAACGTCTGTCACTGCACTTCACGAGAGACAACTAATCAATAACCGTGGAACCAAATAGGCAAATAAAAATAAAATCCATTAAGATGGCAGAGGTATTTACTTGTTGTATTTACACCACAGAGAGCTGCACTGTCAGTCAGTGCTTCCCCTTCGCAAGATAGAAGCAATTTGTGCAGACTGATCCCAGTTTTCTCATTAATATGTAAATGAGGCATGCCAGTTGTTAGGTTAGAAGAAAGCTGTCATGTTTATTGTGACAGATTTAATGGATGTGTTTGGATTGTGCATTCAATGTGTTTTCAAGAGCATGTCTTATCTTTGTTTAGGCAGTAAATCAAACATGTAAACAACAATTCATTAGCATCTGTCAGAACCTCAAAGCTACATTGTTATAGTTGAAAATCTCCCCAGAGGTGAAGAAAAGTATATCTGACTTATTCCAGATTAGTTTGAATATTTTCTTTCTGTTTGCCAACTTGTAAGTAATAATTGAGCTGCCACACAGGTGCACTCGGGCAGCACTAGGGGTCAGACAGAAACAAACCAAACCCCTGGAATCCAAAATCCACTGGCCAGAGAGGGGACTGCAGCCAACCTCCTCTGCCACCACTGGGGACCCGGCCTCTGCCGTGCCCAGGTGTGGAGTGACACAGGAATTGTTGCATCCACTTAAATGACGGCTATGAACAAAGAGAGAGATTAAATAACTTGCCCAAGTGATGACACGGTGGGTAAAGGGGAGCATAAAATAAAATAAAAGCAGGATTCCAGCCCTTATTCTCATGGGAATTACTGTTTACAGCTTCTACGAGTTCACACAATTATAGAATGGTCTGGGTTGGAAGTGACCTTAAAGATCATCTAGTTCAACCTGATTCTGCTTTTTGCAGTGGTCTGCAAAAAGGGACAGGTAGGTGGGAAGAAACAAAACACAAGTTCACTCACGACCTTCCACAAATCCAGCTCTGCAGTGATGAAGTGTTTCTGCATTAACTCACTCTTCCATCCCAAGTTTCTTTGCATTTAATAGAAATAATAATAATTTGGGAAATGATACTTAAGAACTAGTAATTACAGTACATCAAATATTTATGATTTGCAATCAGCCTGAAAATGTTCTTATCTACACAGCAAAGTGTGATCTCTTCCAGTGAAGACACAAATTATCCTTCTTAAAGATGAAATGGGCTTCATGTATTAGCAGGTTCCTTGAAATGGTCCAGCTGCACCCACAATTTGTGGTTTGATTACTCTGTTGCAGCTGAAACAACTGATGACCCTTGACTATGAATGACGAGTCTCAGCTGGCCATGGTAGTTGAGCGGCTCCATCAAGTCCTAGAATAACAGAATCACAGGATGGTTGGGCTTGGATGGGGCCTTTAAAAGTCAGTTAGTCCAATATCCCTGCAATGAGCATGGACATCTTCCCAGAAATATGGAACACCTCACAGGTCAGGTGCTCTTGTTCAGTCAGAGGAGCTGTGAAATTTCTGGTTGCATTGCAGCCGTGGGAAGTTTTAACTTTGAACAAGGTCAAGGTTTGTGTCCCCTATTTTGGGCAGAAGTGGGGCAGCTTGGCTTGGAAGCAGGGAGGGACCTGCACCAGGAGACCTGGGTAAGGTGCCAGGAGGTTTCCCCTTCCCATGTGTGCAGAAGGACGAGGCCTCCTGGGCAGCACAGAGAAAGGTGGGGAGCAAACTCCTCAGGGCAAAGGCTGAGGTTGTCTCACCCTTGGACACGTTCTGTGCTCCAGTGACAGATGATCACCAGCCATGCAGGTGATCCAGCATCTCTTCAAACCCACTGCTTTAAACCCTGCTGGGCTATTAAGCACAATCTTCCTGACCTGCCCTCTCCCATCGGGTTCATGATCAATCTGATCTTCAGAGGCCTCAGGTTGAGGGGGCAGGAGGACCCTGTGAGCCCCTGCTGACCCCTTGGCCCCCGTGAGCCCATCAAAGCCCACTGAGCCAGACTCTCATTTATCCAACTTCCTTCCTCCAAAGGAACTTACAATTTAATCAGAACTTCTTAATAGTACATGAATTCTAAATTGCAGTCATTTGTTGCCACTAGCCGCAGGCTTTTCTGTCTGTTAGAAATATCTATGTTATTTCTTTCTTTTAGAGTTTACGTAAATAAAATAAAATAAACTTTTACAAATAATGTTTGCCACTTAATGATCTCAGCCAAAGTATCTATCTGAGGAAATAGAAATCCTTCCTTACAATTCATCTTAAGGATGTAGTTTCGGTTTCTTATAAAGTAATAATGAATGTACCACAGATAATGTTCCAATAGTGCAAATGAGAGGAGCATATAATCAAAATGATAATAGCGGGTATTGTAGGGCTGGTATAATAAAATCTATCCCACTATGAAAATCATATCTCAAGGCAGTGTTCTGTCTGATTTTTGTAATAATTGTACAAGTGAGAACAGGGCACCAGGCAGCCAGAGAAACAAAGGTGCCACGGTGGTTCATTAACCAGGCACTGCCCTGACAGCCCATCTTGCTTGGTCAAAGGGTCTCTGCTGGGCTTTAGAAGAGGAATCAGCCACTGAAAATAGAATAAAAAATCCATGCTAGAGCCAGTCTACACCTCAGATGCTCTCAGGATGCAGATTAAGCCAGACAGAGGGTGTAGTTGTGTGCTTAACAGCTCCTTGCCTGCACAGACAGCCCCGCTGGGTGGAGGATAGGGGCTTTCCTCCGGCAGAGGTGACCAGCCCTTGTAGAATCACAGAATCATGGAATGGGTTGGGTTGGGAGGGGCCTTAAACCATCTTGTTCCTCCCCCTGCCACAGGCAGAAACACCTTCCACTAGAAGCCTTGTAAAGCTCTGGGGTGGGTCTTGTTCTTTCATCACCACCAGACTTCTCCAAGTGACCCTCCTCATGGCAGGACAACCTGTGGCTGTTCCCCAGTCTGAGGTTTCTCGTCTAGACCTTCCCACCCAGGTCAATCTCCTATTCCTCACTAGTTTATTTAATTCCAATCTTTGCTGCTCAGCGCTCGGGGATGGTGGCCCGTGTTCCTGACTGTTTGGGGCCCATTAGAAACATTTGTGTACATCCATAATTACTGAATTTTAAACCGCAAATGGCTGCCTTTGGGGCCAACAGGCACAGCAGATACAATCTGTCATGTCAACTCTCATTCACGTCATGGTTATTTTTTTCCTTGAAGGAAATTACTATGCCAAAGCTGTGCTCGGGGTACCAACAGCATCAAAGCCACCGCTCCAGCCAGCAAAATCAATTCCATTGGAGAGGCAACGCTCCAGGTGGAATGTCCAGAGCCAGACTTTTTTCCCCACCCCCGGCCTACTCAGCTTTTCATTATTTGTCATCATCTTTAGTGCCCTATTCATTTGCTTGGGTCCTGCCTGGTGTTCCCAGTGTGCTGCTCCCTCCCAGTGGGAACGGGGCACAAGGGCAGGCACCAGGGCAGAGCTGGTCCCCAGCGGGGTGTGGAAGACACCACAGGGAGGGCATCACGTGGCCATCAGATTTCAGCAGCCTGAAGTTATTTGCAAGATTAGGATCTTAATCTGGAAAGTGGATCCCATCTAGCCTTTCCTTATTACTGCCACCCTCGCTGCCCTGCCCCAGCAAGGGGGTTTGTGTTTGGGTTTAAGTGTCACGGATTAGTCAGGTGACACGTATGTGTTATTTATTATTTACATGTGCGTGCCCTTAAGTGAAGAATCATTGTCATTCCGTTCCCTGCACGCTCTTCTCCTCTCTTAAACACGTGTGCCTGTTTTCATTACACTCCAGGGTTTGATTGCTGAGCTGTGTTAAGGCGTCGTTACAACACCTCACAGCCCTGGGATGGGAAGCACCGTGAGCATCTGCTTATGGCATTCTGCACGTGCCTGCCCACCTTTCCCAAGCCCTTGGGGCTGGGCTGGAAGGAATTCCCATGCTGGGACATCTACAGGCTGCAGAGCACGTGTAGGGTTTCCCTGAGGCAGCTCCAGCGTGGCCTGTGACCACGTGTGGGGCAGAGCAGGAGCATCCAACCTGACATTCCATCTGCCATGGGGCTGTGTGAGGCAGGAGGCACCTGAAGGCTCTATTTGTAACGCAGGAACTGGAAACAAAGTGCAATCTTCAAAAACTAAGATGCCACTCGACTGAAAAGGAAGTGCCACTCAGTAGCAACAGCAGCAATAGGGAGTAAAGATCCCGACACGAAGGAAAAGTGACTGTGGCACCAAAAAGAGCATGGAAATGCGATATTGTAGCTCAAACTCCATGCATTTGTTATACACGTGGGGAAGGCCAACCCATGCACCTACAGAGACTGTGCTGGAAGAAAGAACAGCATCTGGGCTCACCCATTTGTTTCATACAAAGACAGAAAAGTGTGGAAAAAGCCATTTAGAGCTTTTGAAAAGTTCTCACACAGCAAAGTGGCTAGTGTAAACCCACTTCAACACTGCATTTGTACATTAGATCCATTAGAAATACTGGTTTCAAAGTCCAGGAAACAATTGTGGGCTAAATCTGTTGGGTGTAAGAGTTTTTTTCAGAATAAAAATGACTTATAAAGGGGCTTACTCAAGTACCTCTTCTTATATGATGGAAAATCCTAATGCCACAACTGCAGGGAAAGGCCTTGCTGATTTAAAGAAACAGAAACAGCTTGATTTGAAACAGAAAATGAAGGTGTTTCCAAAGCTAAGAAAACATATATAAGCACCACAGAAGTCAAGTGTTACAAATATAAATGAGAAAGTTATAATGCCAAGTAAAGCGAAGTAAAAGTTAGAAAGGGTGCAAAAAGAAAATGATGGCCAGCAGAGGAAGGAAAATGATAATTCCTTTAAATTAGCAGAAAACCAAAATAAACTCCTATCAATGGTATTTACCTTGAAAAAGGCAAACAGTCACCTGTTGGAAGGTGAAGATTACATTGCAATTTATGTTATTAACCATCAAATCACCAGTAATGATGCAGAAAGTGCAAAAGGTTTGAATGATGTTTCGTGTCTGTACTTGGAGAACAACCCAGGTGATGAGCTCATAGACTCATCGTGAATGAGTCTTGGATGAAACTTTTCATTCCAACCCCACAGTCTTTCACCCGAATTACTTAGAGCCTCTAAGGGCTGTTACAGGAATTCCTCTGCTTTCCTGCAGCTTTTGGTGAGGTTTCCACACGTGGTGCTGCTCCATGAGCTCAGCACAGAGCCACCCTTCCCAGGGCAGCCTGTCTGCACTCACACACCTCACAGCTTGTCTGCCTTCTGAACTTCAGACTTGTTCAGAAACAAAAGCTGAATTAGAGTTGGTAAAAAGATGACAAGCAAAATGCTGGCTGCGAAAGCCACAAAATCAGAAATATAAAAGGAGAATTAGGTTGTTAATCAGATTGAATAATTTCGGAAAAGAGTGGAGAGAATTTTCCAATGAAAAAGATGACTCCGGCATATAAATTAATCTTTTGTATAGGAAGAAATGAAAGTCATTAAATGTCATTGTCTTATTTTAAAAGCAGCAATATCCTGCCTGATTGCAAGTACTTAAAGTGGGATGATTAAACAGAAACCTTATCTTCAGTGTTCCAAGGAGAAAATTGGAGAGAAGTTATCCAATTATGGATAGTAAAGAACCAGTAAAATCAGAGCAGAGAGGAACTTGGTTAGGTGAGTTATGGAGGAACACTGGGCAATCAATACCACCCAACATCCCAGGCACAAACAAAGGGGATCTATCCCACAGCACACCAAATTTCACAGCTCCGAGGAGCCTTTGAACTGCACACTTGCTTCTGATTTTCCATTTTTTGTAAGCCCTCTTCAGACCTGTATAAAACAATAGCCTGAGGCACTTGTAAATACTAATATTCTGTTAAAACATCTGGTTACTGTAAAATGGGATTGTCTTTATTTCCAAACAGGAGTTTACAAGCAGATTATCAGCTGCTGGCTGGCTGTTACTTTATACTCTCCAGCAATCCTCTGTGCACAGACATCTTGCTCTGCCTGAGTGGCACTTTTCTAGATTGCCAGTGAAATTTTAAGTAGAGACAGTAGTTCACATGGCAGAGGGAATGCTTGTGATCAGGGTCTTCTCTTCCTGCTGCAGATATCCATATGTCCACAAGCTCTGGGCCGCCTCGTGTCTTTAGCGCCGTCATTCCTGTGATGTCTGTGTGAGCTGGCACAGACCACTGTCCCCATTCCCTGCACAGAGGGAATGCGAGCGGGGACAATATAAAACAACCTCTCACAATGTACCACAAACAGCCAAGGTTCAGATCTTTGGCCAAGAATGAAGCTTTGCATTCCTAATTCAAGAGAAAGGTTTCCTTTGCTCTGCCGAGGGAAAAGAGCCCTTTGTCTGGACGGGACCTCCTACTGTGGTTAGGAGAAGGGGGAAGAAAGGAAGGAAGAAGCTCTGGCAGGTTTGCAAGCAGAGTGTGGAAAACTATCCTGAGTTAAAATTAATTTGCAGGTGGTCTTGATGTTTTTGGGGAGCACGTTTAGGGGGAAAGGATGTACTGCTGCCTACCAAGGGTCTGCTCTCAGAGCCTGGGCAATGTCTGGGTGTAGCTCGTTACAATGAGCAACACAAAACCTTTAACCTTTGCACCTTTATTAACATAACCTTTAAAATATGTAATTTCTACTTCTACTTTTTTCTCTCCTTTCACTGTTTGGGCAGCTTGGGCTGAGTGCAGCAGCAGGGGGGCCCCTGGAGAGGGAGACCAGCCCCAGCACACCCCAGTGGCACATCCCCTTTCCCATCCCATGGTTCCATGGATGGTGCACAACCACCAGCTGGGAAAAAAGAGGAAGGTTAATGTGTGTATTTTTATATCTGCGTGGCTGATCTCAGGTTCTGCGTCTGATGCATTTGGCAAGTAAATAACTAGACCTGAAAGTGGAACAATGTACCTGTCAGGGGGGTTGGTGTCTATGGGAAACTTGCTTTTCAGTTTATAAAGGGAAAATTACTCTTAATGAATTCAAAGATGCTTCAAAACAACCCCCTAAAAAAAGAAATCAGTCTTTAAAGTGCACTTAGTTATGTATAATTGATGTCATTAAAGGGATCTTGCAGAATTGTTATTTATGTACAGGAATTACCAGCTGTAGGACTCGGCTTTTCTGTCTTTTGAACCAGTGGTCGGGTAAAAAGCACCTTCAAAATTTAAACTTGGAGTCAGAGGCAACCTGGAGCTTAGCTCTGGCAGCCTGACCGTCTGGAGATATTCTGGCTGAGTAGAGAGGATAACACTTCATAATCTGGTGTGACTTAAATCTCCTCCATGCCAGATAAGATAGTCAAGGGAGAAAATCAAATCAGGTTTCAGGGAGAGTTATCACACTTCTTTGTACAAATTTGTGTCTAAATCTGCAAACTGGGGAGGGAACGTGTTTGAAACCTCTTAAGAAGGCCATGTGGGAGGAAAGCTGCCTCTCCTGCTTGGTGCCCCACATCAGCCTGACTGCTTGAAAACCACCATCCCACATCACCCCCTCAGCCCCTCCTCGGCTGGCTGCCCACAGCCTCTG
Organism: Pyrocephalus nanus; assembly: GCA_038380795.1. Lineage (NCBI taxonomy): Eukaryota > Metazoa > Chordata > Aves > Passeriformes > Tyrannidae > Pyrocephalus > Pyrocephalus nanus. The sequence continues at coordinate 3,856,526 of CM076268.1, forward strand.
ATTTCCGTGCAATTCCCATCCACATTTGGTGGGAGCTGCCAGCACCATCCAGCAGGGCAGAGCTTCTCCCACCCTTCTTTTGCCAACAGGCACTTTCATTGTGAGGAACCCCTTTTGCTTCAGAGACCAGAAGACACCCCCAATGGACATGATACACTCGCAGATCCTGGGACAGCTGTTCCCTAGCCTGCCCTTTCCGACTAGTAGGATATGGTTTTGTGGTGGAAATGTTTCCAGTTTGGTTTGCCGGCCGTCATGCTGCAGCGGTGCCGGGGTATTTGTGGGAATAGCGCTGCCTTGATTTTTACGAGGGAGCGGAAATATCGTACAGGACCGTGGATGTCTTTCCTTCCCCCGACAGCTGAAGTGCGAGCTTTCATCTTGAGCCGTCCCTCTCCTCTTCCGGACCCTCAGCCGAGACGGTCGCTGCTCAGCTCAAGAACAAACAGATGTTTCTCTTGCTACACAGTATGTTGTTTAATCCCACGTCAGGGAACAGTCTGGTGCATTCCCATGCAACTGTCAGCTTTGGGAGGTATTTTGCCCTGGATACGTAAAGAAATGCAGCTGATCACAGCGTTAGATTTTACAGCGACTCGAACTCAGTGGCCTTCGGGGTTGGATTCTGAAATGTCCCACAGGAAAAGAAAAGAAAAATATAGCACCCAAATTTTAGCCATGAAAGACTAGGATCTGCTGCCAGGTTATGGTTTCAGAGGTGTAAATCACCCCATATATTCCTTACGGTGACCTGTGCATGGAACAACTCTGATTTGGACACTGAAGAATTCAGGATCGACTCACACATCTCTGCCTCATGTGAGGATGGCTCGGCTGTTCCTGTGTTGCCTCAGGAGAAGGTGCTGCCCAGAGCTGTCCTCAGGCACAACCAGCCTCAGTGACCACTCTGGCCCTAATCACACACCAGCACAGGGAAGGGCTGTCACTGGTTCCACACTCAGACCTGGGGGAGACACTGATGGTTTGCCTGAACACTGTATCACCACAGTAGTTTGCTTTTCCTCAGATTTTCCAAAGCAAATTTACATATGCAACAAACACGGAGCTACATTTTGAGAGGAAGTGAAACCCAGCTCTGTACAGCGTGAGGCACAAGGACGATCTTTGCACGGGGTTTGTAACCCTCCTGCAGCAAAACTAATGATATGTTCCCTGACAGAACAAGAGGGTGCCTGCAAAGCTCCCAAGGGGTGGTCAGGGGGCTGGTGAGGCACCTCCTGTCCTCAGCCCTCCTGTCACTGACTTCCCTGCACGATGTCACTACCTGATGCTTTCTCCAGTCACCACCTGTGTTCTTTTCCAGTCTGCCCACCACAACGCTTCCCTCGAACCGGGTCACTTCAAACACCAACTCTTCTCCCTGCTCATGGTTGCCTGCTTGGGATGGGAGTTAGGATTTAACGATGCAAAGCTGCCTCTCCCTTCTTCCCATCCCTGGATGTTGCTTTGGAAACACCCTCTCTGCCTGCCAACCCTCTGAATGGCAGCCCCATAACCCAGAGCCCGGCTGCTCTCTCCTAGCAGCAGGGCCATTAGTATCACACAAACCATTATCAGTAGCCCTACACACACTGGTCCCACTAAAATCAATTTATCGCCTGGAGTATTTGGCTCATAAAAGGAGAGTTCCCCTTTTTTTTTTTTTTTTTTTTTTCCTTTTACCTTCATAACCAAGGTTATCTGCTCAAGAATGTACCGAGTAAATGAGGTGGTTTGGCTTATGGATACAAATAGATCTCGCTTTTTTGACTTGCAAAATGAATTCCTCTGTGACTTCGATAAAACTTAAATATGCTAATGTTCAGTCAACCAGTTGTCTATTTATTTCTGTTTATGCCAGCATACCCATTAGCAACTTTTTCTTGTTTTCTTTTAGAATATTAAATGGTTCAAACATATTCTAAAAATTAGTTGATTAGCTTGTTAGGGCACATTTCCACTGCTAGTTCCTTCTGTAGCAAAAGAGAAAATGAAGGTAATTTTGTTTGCAAGGAACGTATGATTGGAAGCTGACTGTTGAAAGATGTGCCATGTCAATGTAATGAGGGAGTGTAATATCTTAGTTTGCATCAATATGGAAATAACTGTGCAGTTTGACAGACCTGATGCTAAAGGCAGCACCAGAGCACTCATTATGCATTCAGCCTCTGATTATGAAAAATAGTGTGTTTTCCTTTAAAGAGGAATACACATTATCAATCAAAACCATGCCAATTATTTCCAAAAGGAATCACGGCTAAACAGGCGTGGGGTCTCTTCAAATATAACTGCACCTGAGAAAACAGACAGATATCAAAGTACATGATAGTTTAATTTCCTGACAGTTGAATTAATTAGGCAATATAAATCCTGCTTTCTGATTGGCCCAAGCTTTGCTAGGCCTGGCCTGTGAGTTGTGATGACTTTCTTTGCTAAGTGAGGAGTTTGGTGTCACCTGAATCCGCTCAGGTGGTCCCAAAAGTGGGAAGCAAAATGCAAAAGTCCTCCCGTGGCTGAAGGGTTGGAAATCCCGGGAGTGACCTACCCCTGTATTCCTGCTGAGGACTGGGAGCTGCCAAGGAGAAGCTTTGCCCTCTCTTTATGGCAGAGAGAGGCTCACAAGAAAGTTTTTCCCCCAGAGGGTGGTTGGGCACTGAACAGGCTCCCCAGGGCAGTGGGCACAGCACCAAGGCTGACAGAGCTCAAGCTGTTGGGACAACACTCTGAGGCACATGGTGGGATTGTTAGGGTGTCCTGGGCAGGGCCAGGAGTTGGACTTGATGATCCTGATGGGTCCCTTCCAGCTCAGCATGTCCTTTGATTCTGTGATTCTCTTGATGGCCCACCAGCCCTGGCAGATGCAGCCCAAGCTCACAGGGAACCACTCGTGTTTATTCTAGTGCAGGTATGGGCTGGCTGAGTGTGTAAGCAGCACTCAGCCATAGCTGGGAGAGGATTAAAAAACCCCATCAAACACATAAGAAACAATAAAAAAAAGAATGGGCAGTGTAGACATTAAAATGTTTCCTGTATTTTTGACTTGCTCTCTTTTTGCTGGTCTTGGTAGGAACTGAGGTCACGGAGTCACTTTTAGGGGCAAGAGCACACTTCACTTATTCTGGCACAATTTTTCCTTATTAACCCTTTTTCTCCTGTGCTGTTTGAAGCAATGTTTTGTCTCCACAGGAGTGTCATGATCTCTTCCTTTCACAGACAGTCAAAGCCATTGCTCCAGTCCTTTTGCCATCACCCAATATCTTGGTCCCCTACACACACAATATTTGGGATCTTTAGTTTGTCTAAGAACCCAGCAGTGGTTCCTGGTCAAGTTTGGTTTATTTTCAGCAAATGATTTCTTTAAAATGCGAATTTAAGCTGCATTAAGCCACCTTGACAGAATGGTCACGGGGCTGTTCTTAAACATAAAAAGAAAGATAAGAGGATAAGTGCAAAGTCACCAAACAACATATATGAACACAGACGATTATCTGGAATAAACAGTATGAGCAAGGACTGGAAGGGCTGCTAAGGTCTGTTCTTATTTAAATGGTTGGCTCTCTGTGCTCTGTGCAGGGGGAGTTCAGAGGGCAGAGCTCAAGGATGTGCCAATAACACTTACACAGAGATTCCTGCACGGGAGAGGCACAGCCAGACTTCAGAGGGCTCAGCATGGAGCAAGCAGTACCACACAAATCAGAAAGTTCCCTGTCTTTTTTCCCCTATTTCATTTCCATTCCGTCAATTTGTCCCTGAAGAGACGTCTAAATGAAAGCTGTGTTGTTGTAAATAGGGAAAGTCACTTGATCATGTAGGATTTCAGTCTGCTTTTGCATTCGAAGGTCTCTAATGTCAAGTTGTCTGTAATTTGTACTGAACCAGAAGCAAAATACTGCTGTGCTGTCACTGGAGTGTCAATGACTTCTCCGCAGAACTGAATCTCTGTGACATTTACACATCCTAAGGACCTGTCTAAGCTTTGCATTCCACTGAGATGATGCAGGAATAACAGTTTCTTCAGGCTTCAAATTGAAGCTCTTCTGGCATTTTGCTGCTATAGCAAGGGGGGAAAAAAATGGTAACTTGTAACTGACCTTCTGTTCTGCTTCTTGGGAACAGCACAAGCTTCAGAAGGATGTATGGCACTTAAAGGACCTACTGGAGGGGCATAACTTGCTGTACAAAGCCTAACTGGTTTTGGTGGATGTATTTTCAGCAGTCATTCGAGGAGAATATGGGTGTAGAAACACTAAAGAGGCAAAGCTCAGTGCTAGTTTTCTCAGCCACAGGAAACCAAGCAGATGTATTATTTCTTCACTAGCAAGGTACAAATAAACACAAACTTAAGAAATCAGGAATGTAAACCCCGACTCTCCATAGGAAATTTCACCAAGAAATCCCAGTAAAATTAGTTCAGAACTGGGCTACACAGATTTGTTTAAAGAAAACAAAGAGAGGTTTACATTCTCATAGGAAATAATACACAAAATAAACAAAAAGGTTAATAAATACCATTCTCTGATTTTGCTGGCGTGAAAATGAATGTTGTAAATATTTTTGTTGAGAGACTGAACAACTCTTCTCATCATCAGTTGTTGTCCATAGATATACCTGGTTTAAGTGTTCCCCCATCACAGTCCATCTTGATCCCTTGCCATTCAACCAAGTTGCAGTCATTTAGAGTACTTATGTATTGCAATAGTTTCTATGACAACAGATGATGATGATGTTAAGAGTAAAGAATTTTAAGTTGGGTCTATGAATAGGGAGATAAAGGCACTGAATTGCAGAGGGAAAGCTTTGCTTCCCAACATTTGGCTTAAATATCTCCACTGTTAATATTTAGCAGCAAATAATGACAATTGCATGAAAAGCAAATACACTCAGATTTGAAGTTTTAGGGTAACAAATATTTTCCTAAAAATCTTTACTCTGTGGACTTGATTAGTTTCTGTTCTCCATGCCTGAGCAGACCAGGTTCTTCTGGAACTGGATTCACTCTGGCAGCGACTGGCTCTTTCCATCCCATTCAAAGGAAGGTGTGAATGCTAAAATCCTACAACAGCTCACCCTGCGTGGGACTGAGCAGCTCAGTATTGCTGCCAAACCCTCTCAAACACAAAAATACTACACTGCTTTGTGATGATGGCTCCAAAACCTGGGGATTAGAACTCCTTCACTTGCAGAAGAACTTCACCTGGGATGACAACATTTCTATTCCAGTTCTTCTCCAGTCCCCTGCCATGCAAAACCCACTCGCTCCGTGGTTTTAATAATCACACTCCTGCCATTAATTCAGTTTGTCTCCTGACTGTTTTATCTCCACACAGAGCTGCACTGCAGCTTACCCGGGGTTGGGACAGGCTCTTCAGCTTTGGGCAGTGCTGAACAGAAAGGAGCTTTGCCCATCAGCTGGGGGCCAGTGTCTGACCACACAACGCAAGGAACTCGCCAGGAAAAGTCTTCCCCGGTGGTTGGTAAATGTTAGGATTGCAATCGGATATCTACTGCGCCAGTTTAGGTTGCATAATTAATTCAGTATTATTTGGACACAGATAATAAAACCTGATTACCTACAGCGGTCCAAAAAGGCCATTAGGAACCCACAGCTAAGAAAGCTTCAAGTTCCTGCCAATCCCAGTGGCAGCTGCAAGGAGAGAGCGAGGAGCAGATCCCGGGTCCGTGGCCAAATCTGCAAATCTGCTGTAATCAGTAACCGGCAACCCCACATCCTGCCAGGCCTAATGGACATCCTGGGAGGGCTCAGCTCCCTCGGCCCCAGTCCTGCAGGGAGCAGAGGTTGTGCTGAGCTAACGCACTGCCCTGGGGGCAGTGGAGCGTCCCGGGCAGGGGGATGGGGTGGGGGACAGCAGGATGAGACAGGGAATGTCACTGTCCTGGAGAGGGCACCCTGCTCGGCTCCTTGGCTCAAAACGTGTTCTCCCTTGGTGCAAAACCACGAAGCCACCACAGATTTAGCACCGAGGTTACAACTGTGGCCAGCCCCAACCTCTTTTATCAGTTCCGGACTGTGTATGACGGAATAAATCCAAACCCTTATTTTGAACAGCTGTCGAGCACCATTGCTGCTCTGCCTCCTCCTCTGCTCACAAGCAGGACAAAATTTACTGACAGAAGGATTTCTTTGGAAGTAAAACTAGACGAGTCCCATTCTGTTACAGGCTAATCTGGGCAAAAGCATGTGCCAGCCCTTGTAACCTTCTCATGCCTTGCACTTTGTTTTCCACTAAATGTCAGCTCTGATAGACTGGCCTGCTCATCTGAAAGGGCAGGTTTTTGCTTCAATAAAAACAAACCTAGTTAAAAAGATAGACAGTACCTCAATAAAAAAATACCATGGATGCATGAAATGTTCAGGCTTAATTGGTATGGCTGTACTGCACCATTTCCTTGCTGACATATGCTAGCAGAGAATATTTGTTGTCAGGGGATTTTCAAGGTTATAAAGCATCTTAAAGGTGTTGGGGAGTGTGTAAATTAAGCTGCTACAGGTAGGTAATGTTCCCATGATGTCAGGACTAAATATGCTGGTGCCTCCAGGGAAGAATTTACCACGGTCTGGAGTACACGCTGGGGGCCTGATCCTCAGTGAACGTAAATCCTCTTGGCTCCATTGGCTTTACTGCATCGATTTGCACTCACTGCCTTTCGGATTCAGAGATCCAGCCTTGCAATCTAATCTTAGAGTACTCTAAAGCACGGGGAGGTCAGAAATTAAAAACCCCACCCGCATAGCTGAGCCTTTTGGCTGGATGCTGCCCCTCCGGAGGGCTGCGGTGCCTCACCGGTTGCCATCTCATCTCCTTGGAGCCGGGCAGAGAGAGATTTTGGCAGGACACACCGCCCCAGCACAGCCCCACCTGGGAGCCAGGCAGCCAAATTAACAGCGTTTCTGCTGCAATAAATTGTCATCAAGGGGGAGGTGGACATTTAGTGGCACATTATTTACTGGACCGGGGAATGAGGAAGCTGGAGGAGAGAGGAGCCTTATTCCCTCATTTTCAAAAGGATGAATGAAATGGCAGGAGCCTTCAGGGTTTTTTTCCCTGGAGATGTGAAGGAAGTAAAATGCCTCCAGCTCCACACTGCTAGTCCTGTCCTTCCTTCCTGACAGGGCAGCCCTTTGCCCGAGCTCTTTGTCTTGCCGGGGAAGTCTCAAGCATCTGCCTCCTCCCCGTCTCCACGTGGGATCTGATGAGCTGATCTGTCCCTGTCCACCTGGATCATCCACAGCTGTCCCTGCCACTGCCCCAGAGCAGCCTGTGCTGGAGCACGGGGTGCCCCCAGCACCCCACCCAGGTGTGCAGGTGAGTGGATCCAACCAGGGTCTCGCTGGGAAGGACACGTGAAGGGGCAGCGCTCCTGACTCCAGCTCACTTATTCCCTCCGGACTCTCTCCGTAAGAAGAGCTTCCGGAAAAGTATTTAGGGAAATCTCGTAAGCATTAGCAGCACGATGGAGCTCTGCAGCCTCCGTGTAAATGTTATTCTGGGTTAAAAGCTTTGGATGAGGATGTTATAAACATAAGTACGTCTGTGGGGATTGTTAACCCTCCCTTTGCCAAAGTAACGTCCCTTATTCCTGAGCAAGGGAAAGCTGTGAAAGGAGGGACAGTCAGTTTGGAGTGTTGGGATTCTCTGCACTTGGAGTGCTAATTCAAGCCATGGGTGAGTGCAGAGTAGAGGACTTGGTCGTTATATGCTCTTTCCCTAACCATGCAGTGGGTGTTACAGCACGGTGTTAATCCTGACAGCAGCCCCAGGGAATCCGAGGAGCAGCAGCACCTTGGTGGAGATGTCAGTGCCTGCCAGGGTGCACCCAAACCACCCCAGGCAGCCCCTCCAAACCCTTCTGCTGCCCAGTCCATCCTGTATCCTGCCATGCTTCCCATCAATGGCCAGTGAGCCACCAGGGTGGGGAAGGACAGGCTCCCTCTGGGCCAGGAACTGAATGTCCTCCCTCACGGCAACCACTGACCCCAGGGCTCGGGGCCAGGGACACACCAAGGTCTGGCTTTAAACAGCACTAGATCTCACCAGAACAGGGTACACTGTCATTGGAGAGCCAGGCTGGGCCCTGCCTGCTGCTACACAGGCTGAGAGAGCTGAGGGTGTTCAGTCTGGAGAAGAGGAGGCTCCAGGGAGACCTTACAACCCTTTCCAGTGCCTAAAGGGGTTCCAGGAGAGTTGGAGAGGGACTTTGGACAAGGGCCTGGAGGGACAAGACAAGGGAATGGCTTCCTACTGTCAGAGGGCAGGGTTAGATGGGATTCTGGGGAGAAATTCTTCCCTCTGAGGGTGGAGAGGCCCTGGCACAGGTTGCCCAGAGAGGTTCTGGATTCCCCATCCCTGGAAGTGTTCAAGGCCAGGTTGGACGGGGCTTGGGCCAACCTGGTCTAGTGGAAGGTGTCCCTGCTCATGGCAGGGAGTGGAACAAAATGACCTTTAAGATCCCTTCCAGCCCAGCCCATTCTATGAATCTGTGACACACACCTGTAAATACCAGCACAGGGAGGAAAACCCTTAGGAAATAACAATACCAAAAAAGTAAACCTTCCAGCTCATACCTGGCTGCTATTCATGCCCACTGGGAGGCCTTTTCCTGTGGGAAATTTATCTCTGAAGGCAGTACAGAGCAGCCCTTGAACACATGTCCATGGCAAGAGGCAATGGGAACCCCAGGGCATGGGTATTGGACTGACTTGGGACAGGAGGGGATGCAACTCCTCCAATTCCTTAGGGAGGGGGGGTTCATGGAAGACAGGCCCACCTGCTCCTCTCGGGAGTTCTGGAAGGTTCTGAGGAGCATGGATATGAATCCTCCTCTGATGTGACAGCACTGGGGTGTGGGAGGAGGATCACCATCCCATGCCAGGAGAGCAACCCATGACACAACGGTGGGGACAACAGGGACACAGCTCAGGGGGAGGAGGGGGGGATGCCACAGCTCACGTGCTGCCACCACATCTTCTTCCTGCTCCGGGGAACAAATTACCCTCACACTTCTAACATTAGCAGCCATTTCCATAAGCAATTAACCTCTGCGTTACACCATCAAGCATCTGAAAAAGGTGTTGTGACACAGTTATTAAAGGATGGAAGGGCTTGTTGGCTGCATACATAATAAAGGGCGGCCCTGCTTTCCCACTTGGATTTCTGAGCAGGGGCAGAATGAGTGGAAACCTTATAAAACAGAAATATTCCACGCTGGCCCGGGGAGGATTTGTCCTAGGTTCCTAATTTAAATGTTGGGGGTTATTTATTTGCTTTTAAAGAGAAACATTTATTTTTCAACAAAGCAAATGGCTACAAAAATTGTTTTCCACATTTGACATATTCTTTTAAAGAAATTCTGTTTGTTTTTTTTAACACTTTATTCCTCCCCCTTGGAGGAATGATTCCTGGTTCAAGACCAAACAGCCCTAATCATCAGACTGGATTTGCTGTTGGGGACCTCCCTTCTCCTCTCCCTCCCAGGAGCTGCAGTGGATGGTGAACTTCATTCCTGCCAATGGATCCCCTGGGAGCAGGGGCAGGGGCAGGCAGAGGGAGGGTGCTGGGTCCCTCCCCACCAGAGATGTGTGAACCTCCCGAAGATTATCAGCCTTGCTAAAACCTTCCTTGGCTATTCTGCCCTCATAAGGCCTCACACTGGTGGCATAATGCAGGGGAGGTTTAGGAGAAGACTACAGGTTAATCACTCTCCTGGTAATATGAGCAAGATGAAACTATTCAGCTGGAAAACAGGAAAAAAATATAGCAATTTCTTTGTACAGGGCTGTGCAGCTTTCCTTGATATTTTTTTTTTTTTTTTGGTACTATTTGCTCTTTCAAAACTCCTTTGCTTTATCCATTCATATATCCATATATCCAACATCAATAAATCCATCCACATAAGGCAAGCATGAAGTTCTCTGTTTAAATCCCTGTCAACCAGAAAGCACCAAGGCTGCCACCATCCAATCTGCCAAGGACTGTGGAGTCAATCAGCTCTTGCAGCACCACTGGCTCTCTGTGAATCAAAATATTTCACCAATATCTGGGTTTATGGCAAAAAAAAACTACCCAAAAAAAAACATTAGAAATACTCAGGTCCCTCAGTGGAAGAGGAAGCATTTTCCAAATTGCTCTACAGAGTTGTTTCCCCTTCCTAATTTCCCCTTTTATAACACAATAACAGAATCTGTGTGGTTTTATATCCCATTTTTTGCAGTGAGGGGGGCTTGACAAGGAAGGGCTGGGCCAACAACAGCCATACCTTTTTCTATTTAGGAAATAACACTGACACTTTTATTTAAAGATCAAAGCAAGGCAAACACCAGGACTCCAAGCCTCTTCTCTTTTTTTTTTTATCCATAAAAGAATGCCACGGAGTTTACTTGTGGTGCTACTAATGAGGTAACTTTAGCCCCAATTTCACATTATTAGCACTCTATCTAGGAGAAGCTGATGATCTTTGGCCACTGTAAAACATGATTCCCAGGCCAGGTGTTGGGCTTCCAGCCAAAATGCTGTGTTTTTCCCAACACTGCACTACAAAGGACCTCAATGATGATAGGAAAGATATACTTCCTTTAGGGATCAGAGATAATTAACTCTTTATAGTTGCTCTTTTATTATTACTGAACCCATGCCAAACTTTTGCATTGCTTTACCTAATAAAAGTACCTCCTGCACTGTTGGTAGTATCCAAATTACTTTTTTCATTTGTTAACAGTCGGGCCTTTAAATGCTTTTTGAACTTCTTTGTTGTAAAAAAACTCTCCAAATTAGTCATTCCTGGGCATTTACACTGCACAATTCTTTCTTTCTCAGTTTCTCCTCGGTTTTGTAACATAATTTTTCTTCCCAAAAGGGAGGAATTCAGAAAATATGCAAAATAAAAGGCAAAATAACAACAGCATATGTTTCATACAGCCACCTAAGAACCATATTTAAGGCACGGTGTGTTGTTACACTGCCACATGTTGAATCAATTGATTTACAGATTCACTAATAATAACAGTAATCCTAATGCTCATTTGCTCCCAGGGCAGTATGAGAAAGGGCATCCCAGCCTTGCAGATGGGAAATGAGAGAGAGAAAATGACTGTCCTGGTGCTAAAAGAGCAGCACTGGAAGGGGCTGCCCAGGGGGGTGGTGGAGTCCCCATCCCTGGAGGTGTCCAAGGAAGGACTGGACGTGGCACTCAGTGCTCTGGGCTGGGGGACAAGGTGGGGATCGGGTACAGGGTGGGCTCAGTGATCCCAGAGGCTTCTTCCAACCTGGAATTATCCTGTGATTGTGTGAATTTACTCATCCCCAGAAATGGGACTGTGCCTCAGGGCCAAGCCCTCGCTAAGATCTGCCTGCTCCACTTGCACAATATTGCTGAAGACACTGAAATGGCTGCCACCTCTTTTCCCACTCCATGATAGGGACATTTGGAGCTGGGATATGTAAGGAGAAACACGCAGAAGATGTCAATTAGTCTGTGAGAGTTCCTGGGGTCCCTTGTGCTGAGATGCACTTGGAATAACCATCACCTGGACAACCCCATGGCAACTGGGCTGGAGTGCTGGGTTTCCTCCAGCCTTGCAAAGGCATCACAGTTCCCTCACACCTGCACTGCCTGTGCTGGAGCACCTGCCACCAGGACAGCATCCCTGCTGTTGGCAAGACCTGCTCCCCTCAGAAAAAGAAAGTAATGTGTTCTGAGAAACGCTGCATGTTGGATCAATACCCATTCTGCTCCTCAAGTTGGTGTTTCCAGGGGGTTATTTATCTACAGCCTCTGAGTTCTCAACTGAAGAGCAGGTTGCTCATTTTATACCCCACAACCAGGTGGAATAAAGATTTGCAGATTTGCCACTCAGTCTGAATACACAAGGAAATGGAGAGAGAGAGGAAAAAAAAGATAAGTAACATTCACCGCATTTGGGATTTGCTTTCCTTTTGAAGCTGCATCTGAACACAGACTAAAAACATAATCTTCCCAGATCCAGGCTCCAGGATTTTAATCTGGATTTCTGGCTGATAGCAATTAAAAGCTGACAGCACAGAAGTATTTTATTTAAAAGAATGATTGGTCTAATGATATTCCACTGAAGCATGGCCTCCAGATTGGAGCTGGTCACATGTACAAAGTGTGGGGAATAGATCACAAAGGGAGTTAATAGAACCGGGATCCACACTGAATGTCTTTTTCATTATCAGCTCTTTGTTCTACCCATTAGTATACACTGACTCGCTTTGGTAAGATCCTTTGTATTTCCAACTTATCAGGGTCTCATAAATGAAAGTCATGTGCTTTTATCTGCTCATTCCCTTTAATAAGTGTCACAAAACATTCTGTGTGATTGATTAACTGGTAACAAGAAGGAGACAAAGTAGGAATATGCATATTAGCATATTTTTCTTAGCTCAAAAAAAAAATACATTTTATATGTATGTGGCACTTGAAGTATATCAAGCTGCCAAAAGTTTTAAACAAAGGAAGAGCTGAATTACAGTACAAAACACGGTGAAAAGGCCAAATTTATCCTTGGTGTAACTCACTGATGACAGCGAAGTTAAAGCAGAGATGAAACAGGCTCACCAAGTGTACATGAAACACCCCAGCAAGCACAGAGGGATGTTCAGACATTTTGCAGCCAGAAGGGCCAGTTAGGATGGTACCGTCTGACCTCCTGCACAGACAGGGCGAGCAGATCTCACCCTTTTCCCCATTACCCACACAGAGGAGCGACTGAGAGCTTTTATTCCTTTCCTGCTGGCAGGGGAGCTGCTTTGGGAGGATGTGTGTGCACCTCCGAGGTGCTGAGCGCCCCCCCCTCGCCCCGAGGGCGGTGGGAGGCTTTTGCTCAGGCAGTTCACGCTGCATTTGTCGCTGCAGGGGCTGGAGGCAGAGGATGAAAGGCCTCATTGCACCCAGTTTGTGAGCACTTGGAGGCTGTGACACAAACAGGCTGTTCCTCTCCGCGGGGAGGTGAACACAGGCTGAGGTGGGAAGCACTGAGAGTCACGCTCAGATGGGGAGGATGAATTCACCTGCCCTAGGCTGGAAAGACTCATGCAGAGGTACATAAAGGACCTGGCAGTGATGAGCACAGCCATTCTAAAAAAGACACTTGATCCCAAGCAGTAATACCTACACAGAAGTCAAGGCACAAGTGGGTATTTCCTAAGGCCTCAGCAAGAGGACAGGCGGGACAGCCACGCCACAGAGATCGCTGGGACAGGCACGGTTCACCAGGGAGAAGCCTCACACCTATCAAAGACACCAACCCTGCCCCTCTCCCAGTTCCTAGGGAACATGCAGTACCAGTTTTAATTTACCCAAAGGTGTACCCAGACTTGCTGGAGGGAAGGGGCAGAGAAGAGGGATAAGATGGAGCTCAAAACTCCCACTTCTCCTGGCATCATCTGAGAACTAACCACGAGTCCTGACACTCATGTCTGTGTGAGATTTGCTGCACCATTGCTGCATGTGCCAGCTCTGGGGTAAGAAATAAAAAGGGGAAATTCATTTTATTATTTGTTATATGCAAGAAGGAATAAACTCTATTTGACTGCATTTACTGAAGTGCCTCCTCTGCACATCCTTGTATGTGCCAGTCTCAAACTGAACCTCGACATTTCTCTAGCATTTCACCATCTAACTCCTTCAATGTATTAGGTGTCTTACCCTGACCACTAAGAGAGCTCCCTGCTCTCCAGACAACCTCTTCCACCATATCAGTGATGTGATTTCTTCACTCTGATGCCCAGTTAGTACATTCCTACAGATCCTTTCATACATTTCGTATTTATTGATTAATTAAGTTCTGTAAAAGTCCTGTGGGGTATCATGATCCCTGTATTATGATGGGAAGCTGAGTCGTGGAGCAGACTTTGTACTCTTTGCAAAGCTAGAGCAAGAGCTAGAATCATATCTCACATCTCTGAAGACTTTGTTTGAACCAGAGGATGTGTCTCCCTCCCATCCAGTACTACCCTGGATGATTTCCCAGTCTGCTGTTTAAATACAGCTGAAGAACAAGTCAGTCTTTTCCCTTATGCTGTAGTTTGTCTTTACAAAGTGCTGCACAGGCACAAATCCATTAGGATTCCTACAGTCTATATATTTCTTGACATATCCTTGTATCCTGATCTGTGATCCTGAACCCCTGGCCGTGCTAAGCCTGAGAAGACCTCCACAATAATCCTGCTATGCACTCCCAGGTCTGGCATCTTCTCTCCCCCCGCTCGTTCAGAGGGACATGCACATTTGCAAGATTATCTTTTGGCTCGTGGCAGCAGAAATCAGAACCAGTTTATCTGAAATGAGGAGAGCCTACCACTTCAGCTCCAGGCCAGGTGGACATGGATGACCTAGAAGGATAAATTTAGCAGTGAGCACTTCAGACCGCAGTGCGTGTGTGTATCCAGTTACTAACTGTTAATCATGTCTCCTTCCCCTAAATTGGCCAACTGAAAGGACACCTGGCAATTCTGGAACATTCCTGTTAGATTACTAATATCAATATTAAGTGAAAGAGCTTGAGGAATGTCACATTAGTTTCTGATGGCTCCCTTCCGCCATACTTCTGGCCAGCAGGCTTTGGCAGATGTGGCTCCATTCTGTCCAAATGCAATTCAGGGTTTAAGAATGTGCTCACTTTCCTGGGACCATCTGTTTGCTTTTCTGCTGAAGGAACTCCAGCCTCTTTGGCAACCTCAGTGTATTGTACTCAATAAATCCTGACGTGTAGCAAATTTTTTTCTGGCAGATCTCGAAGCTGAATGTAATCCAAATTGTTCATTATTGATATTAAAACCGATTTGTGCATCACCAACCATTAAAGGAACGCACTAAATATCCCCATGAATGAGAAACCGAGGAGTCCATCAGAACACATTTATCATGATGTTAAAATGGAAGAAGGGTTCTAGGGCTCTTCCTGCTACTGCAACAGCCCACATCTAAGAGCAGCTGTAGGACCCAAAATGTACAAAGAGCCTCCACACAAGATAAAAGATCAAAAGGAAGGTATCTGACCCAAGGACTGCCTCCTGGGGTCCAACACGTTGTGTGGAACAGGGAGGTAAAGCCTTGCATCTGCTCCCAACTCAGCCACAAATCCACTGCCTGAGCACAGCAAGGTCTCCTCATCCCACACGGGTTTGTTGTAGGATCTGTAGGATCTTGAAGGCATCACCAGGCTTGTAAACTGGTGACTGTGAATTCTCAGTCCTTTGACTGCTGGGTCCAGGACAGGTGTCTGTAGCATGACAAAGTATAATGAAGCTTTCAAAGCACTGGTGAATATCTACAAAAATTAATGATGTGTGCTTTCTTTTTGTATAGAGTCCATACCCACATTATCTTTAATTAAAAATGAAGAATTTTCTAGATAAGGACATTGGTGTAAAATTAGGTTTATCAGACTTATTTTTGTGGACCGATTTCCATTGGAGTTTTGCATTAGTACTGTGGGATTATTTCTTCTGGTATTTCAGTTGCCAGCATTCAGATTTCATATTTCACGTGTTTTTTTCACAGAAACCTTGCAGAAGCCCTGGAAAAATCTCAGCACTTGATCTTCTATAAAGAAATGGACTTCATTTCTTATTAAAAATTATTTAAAATTAAAATCTATACTTAGAACTAAGATTCTGTTGACAGTTCTTTATCTTTCCTTACTTCTTTCAGCTATAATAACTTAAAATTCTGACCTGAAGTTTTTGCCCTTTATAGTACGTTGGACATGGATGACAAAAAGTAGAGATCAAACTGTTTCAGTGGCACTTATATTGTACAGTCCCATAGAAGCAGCTGAATCCAAAAACAAATCCCTCCTTCAGAAGGAGCACCACCATTTTGCTTCCCTTTGTTTTGTTCTGGGTTTTTTGTTTGTTTGGGTTTTGTTTGTTTGGTGGTTTTGTTTGGGTTTTGTTTTGGTTTTATTTTGGTTTGGTTTGGGTTTTTTTGTTTTGCAACAAGCAGGTCAGGAAAGTCTTGTTTCTAAATAAAGTTTCTCCATGAATTTAGGACATTGTAGCAAGGTGGGGATCAGTCTCTTCTCCCACGTAACAAGTGATAGGATGAGATGAAACATCCTCAAGCTGTGCCAGGGGAGGTTTAGATTGGTTATTAGCAAAAATTTCTTTACCAAAGGGCTGTCCAGCCCTGGCACAGCTGCTCAGGACAGTGAGAGTCACCATCCCTAGAGGAATTTAAAAACCATGTAGATGTGGCACTTGGGGACATGGGTTAGTGGTGGCCCTGGCAGTGCTGGGTTGACAGTAAGACTCAGTGATCCCAGAGGTCTTTTCCAACCTGAACAATTCCATGGTTCCCTCTGGCTATGCAGTGAACATGCAGTCTCCACAGCACGCTAAACTTTTGAACTTTTCCTATATATTCTCCAGACACTTTCGCAGATCCTTCCCCAGTTAATTTAATGCCAGTGAAGGACTGCAGATTGATGGCTCAGGAGAGCAAAGCCTGTTGTTACAAGCAGGTAATTGTTCAGTAGGATAAATGCTTCCATCCCACCAGCCCATCACGATGCCTCCAGCTCCAGAGCAGCAGCTGAGGGCTGCAATGGGAGCACTGACTCTGCAGCAGCTCCAAAATCGGTCCCCTTGTCCGGTTCAGGGCCAGCCACGGGCCTAGCACGGATTTTAGGATGCAGCTCTCTCCCTGTGAGAAAATGGAGGGAGGCTGCCAACACTTATAGATCTCTCTATTAACACACTGGCTCCGGTACAAGCGGCAGTTTCAGCGAGGAGCCTTCCAGCCTCAAGTCAGTGCACAGGCGTTTAAGGAAATGTGTTAACAACATCACCCTGTGTGACAAGGGAGATGTACTTTTAATCAGCTCTGCTCCTTCAGGAGATCTCTCTCCCATTCCCTCTTTTCCCTGCACAGGCTGTGCAGCAGGGGAGGGGAAAGCACTTCGCTGGCTTTGAAGTTTTTTATTTCCTTATCAAGACTGGTGTTTTTATCACTGCTGTTCTTCTGGTTTGTCTCACTTTCATCAAACTGCTGGGCCTGTTGAATGAACAGAGGATCACTCCATATATTTCAGTTGGGATTAAAAATCCCCCTCCTGCCTTTTGCTGTTACAACCTCTTCTCTCCACTTGGCAACATCACCCCGTAGAAGTTGACACTTAGTCAACAGTTCCCGCTTTCCTCTGTATAGGAGAGCAAAATATTCCTGTACCTTGTGCACTTACTGCAATATGAATCCATACAAATCAGTGCAGGGGGAACAGGCTGACAATTGGAATTGATCAGTCAATAGCTGAGGAGATAAATGTCTGTCCTTAAGGTGAGGTTTTGCTCCTGGTGCTTCATTACTGCCTGCAACGTCCTGGCTTCATTGAGGCAGGAATCGGCCAGGGTGGGACACAAGGAGCTGGGTACTCCTTTACGCATTTATGGGAATCTTCTACTATATGAACTGGCAACTTTGCTATCCATCCTATTCCATCACTGTCTCCATGAAATGCTCATTATAACCCAGGGTCATATAACTGGCTGAGAGGACAACCTCGTGGACGTCATGAAATCTGTATTTTATTTCCCATATGATGCTGGATAATGGATTCTCTACGGCTTTGCATTTCCATATGTAAATCTGGGATACTAATTCCTAACCTGTTCCTGGAATTTACAAAGCTTAATGGATGAGAATTTATACTTAAATTAAGTAGAAGTGATTGGTATGGAAGGAGATAAGAGCCTGGCTCTGACTTGTGCCCTGGTGTTCAGACATGATCTTTACCCCAACTATTTCTGCTAAAACACCAAAGGTTCCAGCATGGCTGGTGAGATCCACAATCCCAGGTATAATAGCCTTGCAAGTCACTGCATAATGCTGTGGCAGATAATTCTGACAGCCAGCTCCCACAGGAAATAACAGCAATCAGAAACCCAAACACCTTCCAGTGGAAGTACAAGACGTACTCCTGAACTTGCCTTCTCAGTCATCAAGGCTCAGCAGCTTGTACATCAGGAACAGAAACAAACCCTTTCCAAATACAACACCACTCTGCTTACACAAGGGAGGGCAGGAGGAAGAAAGCATCTGAAAGATGTTAATCATCTCTTTTAATACGCTGCTCTGAAAAGCATCAAAACACAGTGGTGGGAACGGTATGAGAAACGACACAGCCTCACGAGTGCAAGCAGGGCTTGGGGCAAATGCTGATGGCTAGCTATGCTCCATTTCTTTGAAAAAAATGCAGTCAATAAACACTTGCTCCCCTGCAAAGACTGCAACTCTCATTTCTTAGGAGCAAAGCTGCGGCTGCAACGTGCACCAGCCAGCAGGAGAAGCACTGCAGTTCAATAGCACCTTCTATCTGCAAGACTCTGCTAAAAGAGTAATAGTTGCTCTGCCCTCTCTAATGGAATGGAAAAAGGTGATTTTTTTTTTTTTTTTGCCTGTAGGACATGAAAATAATTGATTTAGGACTATAATTTTTAATAGTAGGGCCGTGGAAGTCCCAGAAATTCCCTAGGAGCTGGGAGCATATTCCAGTGGAAAGACGACACAGTGTTGCTCCTTCTTACTCTACTTGTTCTTTTTTTACCAAACATCCTCTGCTGGCCACTGTTGCAGTGCAGACATGAGATTCCTACAGGAATCTTTGGTCTGAAGTGACAGGACAAGTGTTACATCTTTATGGAATAACTCCTGTTGGCTTCATTGGGAATCTGGATGTGCTAGAAGGAGAATAAGCAACGGCCTTGCTGTGTAAATGCCCACTGACAAACACAGGAACTATGTCAAAGTGACAGCTGGTGGCATTTTCAGAAGGCCTCTCTCCTCTGCAAGAAGTATTTCAGTGTAGCAGGTGAAAGCACTCAGAAGGGTAAAACTGCCCTCATGGTCAGGGCTGGCCACTCCAGCTCCTTTATTTCAAGTGTGTGCATGTTCTTTCCTCCAGCTCTACTCGGTTTATAAATATTTGCAGTGGTTCAGATGTTGAAGTGGAACATGATGATCTTACTTTAGAAGTGTTAAATGTATTTCCTCACAAAACAATTGTCACTCTGTGACAACAACATGTGACCTTTTTGATGGCTGCAATAACAATTGGAACTAAATGTTCTTCAAGGTCCCTTCCAACCCAAACCACCCTGTGATGATTTTATGTCTTGTATACACTCATTGAATACTTGGGCTGAAGTCACACACCTCTACCTCAAACAGTCATTTTAGGTGAATCAGTCTTGTAAGGCTGGCTATCAACCCGAAAGAACCACAAATTGTTTTCACTACAGATGTACTGCAAGTGGAAGACTATTTGATCAAACCAAAAATGGGTTTTAATTAATTCAGCAAATACTGAATCCACTGACCACTGTTAGAAAGTAACTTCCATGGGGCAGGGAAGCTCTCCATTCCAGGGAGAGATGGTATCTGTGTGTTGGGTGTTACACAGAACGTATTGCCCACATCGATAGCAAACAGGGATCTGGAATGCCAGTTATCAGATTCAGAGAGAACTCAGCAATTTCTTTTTATCCAAGGATAACACCTTCCACTAGAGATCAGGTTGCTCCAAGCCTTGTCCAACCTGGCCTTGAACACTTCCAGGGATGGGGCAGCCACAATAAATAGTTACAAACTGAATACAAAGCTAGATGTAAATTGGAGCAACTCCTAATGAATACTTAAAACATGGAGTTAGTCTCCCATGGTTTCTTCCTTTTTCTTTTATTAATCCTGAAAATTAATTACTGCAAATGATTTGGTTAGTCAAAATAGAGGAATTAGATTATAAATAGATTTTTTTTTTCCTTAAACAAGTTACATGAAATCATGATACAAAAGTTCACAATAATTAGCCCCCTACGAATAGTTAAGTAGAAATTAGAGTAAGGCTGCTTTTTTTTTTTTTTTTTTAATTAAATGATCTAATTCTCAGATTTCTATCACGCTGGACTGGGGAGCCATATGTATAATGCTATCAAAAAATAAAACATCACAAAATATTGACATTTTTGGGAGCAGAGACGGAAGAGGGATTTCAACATTTCAACATGAATCACATTTTTCACTGCTGCGAAGAAAGTCCAATTCTTATTAATAATTGAAAGGCAGGCTGGTGCAGGAATGCTCTCCAGGTGCAGGAATGCTCTCTGGGTGCAGGAATACTCTTTGCCTGCAGGAATGCTCTCCAGGTGCAAACACTATGGCACAGCATCCTGGAAGGTTCCTCCTGCCCTGTCACAGCAAAGCCATCCCCTGCACACCAGCACCAGCCCAGTGCAGGAGTTATGGCCACATCACTGGCACTGCTGATTGTGTCAGGGATAGCACAGCTTCCCGGTGTGCAGGCACATCCTGCTCCCAGACAAGGAATTACGTGACTTATCTTTCTTTGAAAAGGTTAGTGGGAAACAACGCTGAGGTCTGGGAACACCAGCCACGGGATTGCTCTTGCACAAAGCCGGCTGTTTCTCTGCTCCCAGGAGTTCTGACAGCAAAGGAAAACCACAAGTTTCAAGTTAAACAGTCCATTACCACGTACAGTGTGATGGTTGATTGACACTCAGAAAGAGATGCTGTAAAATCTTCTGGATTAATGGGAGAAGGGGTTTGCAAGACAGAGGAGGTTTTTGTAATAGATTAAATCCTGCTAATGCACCAGTTCTGCAGGAAGTGTGTCTGAGGAGTACAGGAGGAGGGTGACAGGGAGCTCTCCTTGCTCTCTTGAACAGAGAGTCAAACAGCTGCATGCAGATGCTCTGGCAGAACACTGTGCCCCCCTTTCACCTGCTAACCCTCTCTTCCCACTCTCCTTGCCCTTCACATTAAACAAGGTGTTATTTCAGAGTCACCCAAAGCACCTTTCTCTCTCCAGAAATCTCCATGAGCACCCAGAACCCCACCAAGGGGTCCCTGGGGGTGGCCCTTCAGCTGGGGGACACAGCCCAGGGCAACACAATCCGCCTGAGCTCAGTGAGACTAAAACAAACCGAAACCCCAGGTAACAAAATCCTGATAGAATCTTTTTTTTTTTTTTTTTTAACACCGCTCCAGTTGGCAGGTAGGAGAGGGAATAGCATCTCTCAGGAGCTCTGCTTTATGGTGAACAACTGCATTATCCAGGAGGAGAGCTCCTGACAGGGCTGCAGCGCTATCGCTCGGCGCAGGAAATAGCTTAATCCTATCATAATCTCCCTGCAATTTTCCTCTGTATTTTGATGTATATTGTTCCAAAGATATAATTTTATTTGAAATAGAGTTTATTTCAGACTCTGAAGTGTCAAATTTAATTTCAAGAGTTTTTGTTGTAGGGGAAATTTATTTTTTTTTTTTTTTGGTGAGAGATGAGAATCGTAGTAAATAACCAGCTCTGAGTTTCTGCTCTGCAAATTTAACTGTTTCCAAAGCAGACAGAGATTCAAGAATTGACACTTATTATTCCCTCACTGTTATCTACACTTTAGATTTTTTTCAAAGGTTTTTATCCTCTGTTGCCTCTGGACAAGAAAAATCAAAACATTATTTTTGAAAAGATCATTCCTGAGGGGACTCTGCACTTTCCGGACTGCCTGTATCGGTTTTGGATGGGAATCTCTACGCTGTCACTTCAGAGAACTCAGTCCAGCAGGTGGTTTATGATGCCGAGAAAGCTGTGCTGGAAAAAAGGAATGTTGGATTTTGTCAGTAGAAACAAAGTTTAGTGTGGATCTGTGCCAAGGAAGATGAGGTTTACGAGTACAAAACTCCTGGTGCACATGAGACATTATATCAGTGGTGAGAAATTTATTGCAATCATCTTCCTATTTCCATTTCTGCCTTCTTTTTGGTGACATAATAGTGTAAAGAGGAAAGGTCACACCTTGATGCCAAGATGATTCATAACTTTAATACCAGAAGGAACAATTGACCTAAACAATCTTTGGCTAAAGTGTATTTCCAGCAGTGCTTTCAATGTCGGTCCGAAGCTGAACAAATAGAGAAATATCCACCACAAGGTTACTGTGAGATATTCAGAACCACCTGCCTGAGGAAGGAGGGTGATATCCAGGGGAAAGTCTCTGAGAAGCCAAGACAGAGCTAACCAAGCCCTGCACGGGATTGTCTTTCAGTGGAGGTGGGCCCATGCCAGGGGCTTCTCTGCAGACAAGCCTGATGTTGCTCTTCTTGCATGCACCAAAACTAATCTGGAAGGGAAGTTATGATGGTTTTCCTAATGTACAGCACTGGCAAAGCTGTGGCTGAACAAAAGGGACGACACCAAGATCCAGGACAATGCAATGGCCTTTGCTGCTTTGGGAAAACTGCTGTTGGGCAGCAAGGTGAATGTCCCTCAGAGCTTTGCCTGCTCTGTTTGGTCGTGCACAAAGGCAGGAGTGCGAGATGGCAATGAGAGAGCAGACACAATGTGGGGATGGAGAAACCTAGGCCATCATTTCTGTGCCTGAACTGCAGACTGGGCTCTGAGAAGAGACCTGAGAGTGGGATCGTGCTATGGATACAGCCCCAGGCTCAGTCTGGACTCCGGTGGCTTGGAAGCCTTGACTCCATAGAAAGCTCTACCTACAGCAAATTAATACTATCCAGAGGACACTGAGCCAAGCTGTCAGAGAAACTACTGCTTTAAAAAACTGGTAACTGTGTCACAGCACGATAAACATATGCACAGATTGATTTTGGCCACAAACCAATAAATCCGTACAACCAACGAGCCCAGCTCTCAGCTGCAACCAACAAGACACAGTGATGATACAACCTTCTACTGCAACACAGCCTGCAAAGAAAAAGCCAGTGGCTCTGGAAATACTTCTGCTTGGAGAAGATTTTGGTATCAAGTACGGCAAGAAAAATGTAAAAGAGAAAACAAGAAGCAAATGGAGATGTGAGCTGTGTGCTCTGTAAAAAAGGTTTGGGTGGGAATAAACCAGAGTGAGAAATAAAAAAGAAAGATGGGAATCTTGAAACAGATGATTAACAAAATGATAGACCAAGGCTCAGAAGTTTTCGTTGCGTCCAAAAGATCCCATCTAAAGAGGCAGAGAGTGCCTCACACTCCTGTGTCACCTCTTAAATCCAATTACATCTGGTAGAAATAAAAGCTGACAGACACAGCAGGTGTTATCCATGTGATTTTTGGTGAGCAGCCATCCATCCATAGAGCATCACTGGAACCCAAATGGGCACCTTTGGCAACCTCAGCAAAGAACCTGGGTATTGAGTTAGAAAGTGTTTTCCTAGCCCAGAATGGAGAGGCTTGCTGAAGGCAGTGGAGCATTCCCTGAGTGACCAGCTACATCACCTTACACCACTTAATGTCTTCCCAAAAGTGCCTTTCCAGTTTGTTTTCACTCCCCAAAACCCCAGGCCAGTTTCTCTCTTCCTTTCATTTTCTTCTCACACAGGAGCTAAATAAAATCCTGTGCAAGTTTTCAAAGGAGGTAATAAAGATAACATCCTGTGTTTAGATTAGAGAGGAAAGAGGGAGGGAGGGGATGCATATTCAACTTAAGGACATAAACTGCCAAAACAGCCTTGGACTTGAAATGAAAATTTAGTTTGGATAGAGTTTGCTGTTAATTGACACTTGAGGAGGTCCTTGTACATTCCTTGGAAATATTTGGCAGTGACCTCTACCCAAAGGAAATACTGCAGTTGGGGGGACAATGTATCTGCATGGTTTGTACACGACATCCTTTTCTGGTTTGCACTGCAAATGCCAATATTCCACGTTGTGCAGAGACATGTCACCATGTCACCAGTCCCAACTTCACTGTGGTTTTCCTCTTTCATTTAAGGATTTGGTTTTCTAATTCACAGCCCAAACGGTGCCTCCTAACACACACACAAAGCTCCCAAGCTCAACGCTCATGGCCCCAAAACATGGTTGTCATATTACAAACATAAAGGATTTCAAGTTATTTGATGTTGATTTGCATCCCTTCCCACCAGCAGCTCTCCTGACTGTGTCTTTTTTAACATTCCCCTTTGTTTCCCTGCCCCATGGACTGAAGAGCACCCACTGCACAGTGTCCAGTTCATGGACAGGGAAAGGACATACACAGAAATTCCTAACTTAGCTCCAGTCCTACCACAGCAAGGAAGTGAAGCCTCTAAAACCAAGTCCTAAGTGCAAAACTGGCCTCCTTTTTTCCTCCCAGTAAGTTATTAAGCCCCTGCAAAGTCTTGAACCTCTATCACAATGGCATTTGCAAAAGAGGATTTTAATGTTTAAACAGTGCTTGAGTTAAAAATATATTGAACATTCCATTTACATTTTGGACAAAGTATATTGAATTTACCATGAAAATATTCTATAGAGGCAAGATAAAATAAATGAAAAGACAGCTCTCCTTGTATTTCATATTTTTTTCAGTAGAACTAATATAGGATTAAAGAGGAAAACCTGGTAGCTGCAGGAACAAGTTTGAGCAATCACTTGTCACTTGCAGTTAGCACGAAAATGTATTATAACAAGATATTACTTGTAGAATTTCCACTATAAATCTTTTATTCGTTCCAAGGAATCCCAGGCCAGGCATTTGCCAGAGTGCATTGTCAAAAATAATGTCCAACATAAACAGAGTGCGAGAGACCATGAACATCAGAGATAACAAGAGCACTAACACCTTATGGGCCTAAAAAACCCAGTAGTGGCATTTCTGCTCTCTCATTAAAAGTGAAATAAAAATATTGTTCGAGAATTACTTTTATGCTTAACTATTAAACGCAGCATTGATTCTTTGCTTATGGTTTTCCCCACTTTTCTTGTTATAAATTGCTGAGTGGATGTAAACAAGAAAGTAAATTTTTATGGCCCCATTCAGTTGCTGGGCAGGGGAAAAACCGAGAGCTGAAACAACCTGGCAACCTAAATGAGCGTGAGGAGCAAGAGAGCACCTGTAAAATACCACCCAGCACTAAGAGGAGGAAGAACAAAACTGGTTGAGAGGGAGCCATGGTGTAAACCCGTGTGTTTCCATGGATATCAGGAAATTTTTGGCCATTTCCATGGGAGAAGGAGACACAGGCTCTGACCTGATAATTGCATCTGCATTTAGCAAACCTGTTAGCAGCAAGCACTGAGCTTCCTTCTTGTGCTGGGCCAACCAAGAGCTGTGGGTTCCCTCACCACCAGCTCCTAAAACTGGTTGGTAGTTCAGACTTTCCAAGGTTGAGAGAGTTCTCCCTCAGAGCTACTTCCCTCTGCACCCAGGAACTGCTTCTCGTGGCAGGACCCCAGCCTGGCTGAGCAAGGGAAGTGCTCTGTGCTGGTCTGGGGAGCGTGGAGCCACACTTTTAATTGACTTTCAGATGTCCAGTGCAGCTGAGGGCAGAGCTGGGGTTGTGCCAGAGCAGCAGTGACTGGGACTCTCAGCATTTGTCCCGGCTGAGCACCAAAATCATTCTGTAATATATTGCACCCCCGTGACTTTTTCTGAAGATCCCCCAGAAAACATGATTTGACAGCTGCTACTTGATACTGAGGATACTTTGCTGAGTCCTTCCTTTCTCAGATTTCCATATTCAAATCCTGATTTTTTTTATTTTTTTTTTTATATCGGAGTTTCTTCCGCTTTAATTCTCCCTCCTGCTGAACTCTTTCCCTTCGTTTTTCCCACTGGACTCTCTTAGCTGCTTTTTCTTCCAGATTCAGCTAATTTGGGATTGTGAAGGGCAGAAGGTGTGGGATAACAGTGGGAAATGTGAGGAGGTAGCTGTGTCAGTTGGGTGACTGCAGTGAGATCAAGAGAGCCTCTAAACAAGGCAAGTTTACAAAGCAACCTCTGCCAAAACTCCCAGCACATTTATATCTCAAACAGGTGAACAGTCTGTGAGTTCAGCTCTTTCTTGAAGAGGTTCTTCTACTTTCTTTCCACCCTGCTTTAATCTTTTCACCAATTCCTTATTTTCTTCTAATTCAAGCCTCAGCTTTTTGTTTCTTCAGTTTCTCTCTCCCCTGACCTGCAGAGGCCAGGAGGGCAAGAAAAAGCTTTTCTCTCAGCTCACTTACCACAAGCAGATGGAAACAAAAGGATAGACTTCCCTGATAGGTTTCCAGTTTCTTTAACATATTTTTACAGGGCAGGTTTCCTTCAGCTGGAGAAAATGGAGAGCAAATTAGAGGAGGGGACACACCAAGTGGAAGATGAACTCAATGCTTTGTTCTCTGCTGCTTTAGAAGATGAAGACTAAACCAGACTCTCTGCTACCACTGAGCCTCAACAAGGCCCAAGGTGAGAAAGCCAAGGATGACAACATGCCCTTAATTTTCATCAGAAAAAAATGTGGCATCCGAATTTTCTCAGCATGGAATTTGGAACTGCAGCAATAACTATCACGCAAGTTCAAATGTCCAAGAGCCACACAACATCACCATATGTCCTATGTGTAAGGAAAAAAAATACTAAAAAATTAATTTGCAAATGTTTGAAAGGCTATTTCTAATTAGGAGGGGTTCATAACCCACTTAGGAAGGGTGCTGCCGTGTTTCCAAGAGTTACTGTCTTAGCTACAGAGCTCACAAGAAAGGGAAAATTATAACCATAAAGGGAAAATTATAACTGATCAAATTTTAAAGAAACCTCTAAAAATAGCTTGTCTAAAGCCCATAATGTCACAATGATAAAGTCTAAGATCTCAGGTCCTCCCAGAGCTTAGAGCAAGATATGTCCCATTAGGAAGTTTGGGCTTTTCCATTAATTTCTCCCCAGGACACAGATGCTGTTTCTGAATACAAAGGCATGAAAGGTAAAGGAGCTGAAGCATCTCTCCAGTACAAACTGAAATATCCCTAAACTCCCATGCAGCAGTGCCTGGGAAACAAGATTTGATGCTAAGCAGATATTTGTCTCCCATACGATGTGGGAGCGTCCCTGCTTCCAGTTATAGAAAACCAGGAATTCAGAGCTGTTCACAACAGTGGGTGGGCTGGAGATAGTCCTGGCAATGATGGATTTTCAGACAACACAGGGGATTTGGTTAGAAGTGTAAGATAATTATGGTTTGTTATCCTGCACTTCAGTTATCGCAGCGGCACTAAACCATCCATTCAGGGGCTATTCTGGATGTAAGATGACCTCTGAAGTTAAGCAAACATTACTAATAACCACTTTCTTGGCCATTAATGTAATAAACCACTGGTGACAGTGACCTCATCTTTTGGAGTCAAGTCCTACAGTGCTCACTGAAAGATCAACAAAAAAAAAAAAAAAACCTCTTGATAGCCAGTTCAAGTTTTGCTCGGGCACAGTTTCTTCCAGTTACGAGGTATTTATCAGCAGCAGGAACACAATCTGTATTATGCAGCCCGAGCTCAGTGTTAAAATTTATAGCAATCAGCAGAGTCATTAAGTCCTACATTTGCCTTCCCCTAATCCACTGTTAGATTAAATGGTTCAATTAATAATAAATATTAGCAGTTTATTAGATGAATAGTTACACCACTACATTAGTGTATGTGGCTGCAGTGAGACAGAAATGAAGCACCAGTTTCCCAGTAAATCATTTTTAGCCCAGCACTGTACCATATGTTGTTCTGCTGCACTCATCCCTTCCTCACGAAAAACAAAGCCAAAACCTTCGGCTTCACCTGCCACTTCCAGTTATTCAGCCACGGCCCAAGGATCTCGATGGAAATGAGGAACCAGGCTGTGCTCTGAGCAAAGCCATTGAACTCAGCAGGCTGCAGGAGGGGAGCCAGCACAGGCTTTGACCCATTTATTTGAGAAAATTACCCCTGGACAACGAGCTAATCCTCCCCAATAAGCCTGGCTGTGGGCAGGAGGGAGCACCAGATTAGTGACTTGGGTTCTGCTGAAGGGACTGATCCTCAGCAGCTGGAGAGGCTGTGCTATCTCACGCTGAAAACCCTGGTGGGATAACCTGCCAAACTGTTGCATCTGTACAGGATCTGTTTCCATCTACAAAAGGCATTGCAAAATGTTCTAATTTGATAAGGCAGGGGAAGTATCAGCTAAGGGGAAAGTTGGTTACGTTGTCCGGGAAACTACTCTTAATGTTAATTTGCTATTTGTCAAGTATCCATGTGGTTATAAATACATGGATCATTTTTCAAGCATGTGGCCTGGCTGGTAGGAGAGTGGGGAGATGACTGTCAGGATGCTGGACTCTGTTCCCAGCCTCATCCCTAGCTGGACACTTGATTTCTTCCAGCTCTCTCAGCCATGACTGGTGAAGCATCTTCTCATCACTGTAAATCCGTTCTTTCCAGACCTGAACTCTCCTTATACTTCTCTATTTCTTTTCTCCCCTTCCTGGGTAAGTCCAATCCTGCCTTGTGCCACAGTTTCCCTCATAAAAATAGGATAATGATACATTTCATAAAGTGTCTTTGGATGCAAAGCAGTGTCAGGGATTGTTAAAGATGTTGGCAGGGAGTGCCAGCTATGTTGGACCATATTCAGCTCAGGGATATTTGTGGAGGGATCACAAACGTGTTTTCATGGTCTCCTCTGCTCACAGTTGATGGATAACAAGAAATGTGTAAGAAAATAGAGGAGCTCTGCAAAACTGCATGAAATCCCCAAACTCAAGCAGCTCTACTTGAACTGGCATTTCCCATGGGGAGAAGTTTCCACCCTCTCCTGAAGTTTGAAACATGTTTGATTTACAGGAGGGGAGCAGGGCAGAAGGTCTCACCATCTTGGCACGGCACCGGTTGAGAAGATCATCATTTCTCTGCTCTTCTGAGTTCAAAGAGACAGTAAAAGTGATTTTAACTTAGGAAATGCACACTGGGTATATTCCTAACTCCCATGGATGTGAATAGCTGGGGGTGCATGACTACAGTCCCACGCACGGAGATGGGGTAATTACAGTTGTACAGTAGTGGAGGCATTGCCAATATCCCATAATTAATTTACAGACAGAGTATTTCCGCCTCCTTTCCCCCCATTAAGTGTAGAGAAAATAAATGTTCTTAGGAATTGGCAGTTCCTCTTTAGTTTGCATATTCCTCCTAAATATGAACATTATGTTGTTTACTCATCTGTTAATGACAGCTGATTATCAAACCATAAATATACATGTATCTAATGGTTTGTGAACATTAAACATGGGGTTGTAATAATTGTGGCTGCATGCAGGGACCCAGCACCCAACAATTCCTATTTAGCACCTCAGCCTCTGTCACGGTGTGTCAATCTGGGCACTGCAACTTCCCATGGATAAGAAGGGGAGAACTGAATCTCCCAGCTCTTGTTAAGATATTTGTTTGTTGTCACATGTGAACAGATTGGGGTTTATTTTGCTGGAGCCACCTCTCCTGCTCAGTCCATGGTGTTACTGCTTTGTGCTGGTTTCTGGGTGTCTGAGAGGGAAACTGGACAGGTCAAACACCTTGCCTTTTAGTTCTAAGCCTTATCCTTCTTTCTGTCTTTGCTCTTGGTCGCCAAGTAAAATAAAACGGAAGGAATCAGGCACTGCTTCAATGTGAACATCCATGAGAAGTTGGGGGGTTAATGCTAATGGGCCCAAGGCCTCTGACTGTGTTACACAAATCCTTCTTTTTTTCCATGTCATTTCCAGCTCTCTCTCTCAGCTCCATTTTCCCCCAAAATGTCTGGCTGTTCCCTCAGCTTTGGTTTCTCTGGCACAAAGCTGTTTTACTCCCTCCTAATACTTTCTTTGAAAGAGCTGACAACTTTACTAAACTTTCCATGTCTTTCCAGTGCTGGCTTAGTCCTGACTCTTCTGCTCCCTCTGCAATGAGGCTTTCCCACTTGGTTGGGGTTTTTTCCCTCTTTTTAATGCTAAATCCATCCTTTTCCCTTACCTTTTGAAGCCAAAGCCTATGAACTGTCTTTCTCCTATTTACTTATCATCCATTCCTCTTCTGAATTCTTCCTTAAATTCTCCTGCTGAAGTTGGCTCTTCCTGTTATTCTGATCACATGAACTTCCACTTCCTTGAAGCCCTTCCTGATGTGTCTCTCACTGCGGAGATAATTTAATTTCCTTTTGTGTCACCTCTCTTCCAGCTCCATATTTACTCTTCTTTCCTAATTGTCCTTCTAATCATTTCTCTTTCTCTGTTTCCTGCAGCTCACTCCCTACTCTTTACTCTCTGAAAAACTAGGGCTGGGCCAGAGACAAAGTTTTTATTCTGAATTCTTGAAAAAGATTAAGGGAACTGTGTGGAGCTCCAAGGTTTTTGAGCTTGGAACAAAACCCAAAGAAACAGGCAACTTATCCTTTAGAACCAACCTGCCAAATGCTGTGCACTCCCCACCAGGGTCAACTGCCCTCAGTTTTGGCAGACTCGTGTATGAGGTAGGACTAACCCAGAGAGGCTGTGACTGCCCATCCCTGGAGTGTCCAAGGCCAGGAGGGGGCTTGGAGCAGCCTGGGCTAGTGGAAGGTGTCCCTGCCCATGGCAGAGGGTTGGAATTGGATGATCTTTCAGGTCCCTTCCAAGCCAAACCATTCTGATTCTATGACTGATGGCATCTTCCCACGCCAAAGCCCCATGGGACTGGAGTATTCTTAATACCATGGATCTAAGGATACAGGATAAAACTGGAAGGTCCATGCTCGGTCTTGTTAATGCATCTGAACAATCTTTTTTATTTTTTGCAAATGTTTAGCTCTGGGAGTCTCAGTGGAGGAGAATTTTGCATTGCAGCAGCATGTTCCTGACTGCACTGAGCATTTTGCCATTGCTTTGCTTGGGATCAGAATAGCTTGGTCAACTATTTTTGGACAGCTCATAAGGAGTATGGTGAGCATTTCTTGTCTCACGAGTAGCTTTTGTAATTCCTCAAGATAGGATGAGGCATATGTGTAATTTTCAAGCCTGCAATTTTTATGCTGTTCCAAGTTACAGAAAACATTTAGCAATTTTGATCAAACAAAAGCACTGCTGTGATATAATTCCAGAATCAACGTATGAAAAATTTCACTTGTCTCTTTAGCAATAATTGATGAAGGGAATAAAGCTGCAGGTGAACACAAAGGGCTGGCTGTTTGCATTCCCGCACTGCCAGCACGCCAGATTGGATAGCAAGAAAGTAATTTTGCCTGGAACTAACCCAGTGGAGTGCTGACAGAAAGGTGTTTGTGCAGTGCGGGCTCAGCAATGAAAATAAGCTGTTACTGCTCACGCTGACCTGGGTACTGGATTACAATATGACATCTCTCTCCTTAAACTGAATCAAGAGGGTTTATTGGGGTGGTGTTGGTTCAATGCTCGGGGATGCTGAGCACCAGGGCAGCTCAGGTGCCCTGGGAGGGATGTGTTTGTGGGGCTGATTCCGGGGGAGGTGTTGGGCATCCTCTCCCATCTCGTTTCATTGCTCAAGTCAGGAGAATTAAATACCAGTAGCTGGGTGTTTTAAAAGGGCCGTAGAGCTTCATGAACTGTTAATAACACAGGTGTGTAGAGAGGTTAAGAACAGCCACAGCTCAGGATTCCCTGGATTGCTGCCAGAGGCAGGCAGACCTGCTGGGGTGCAGTGGAGGCACCAGGCATTGGCATGGGCAGGGGCAGAGCCCATGGCACGAGGAGACTGATCCCAGTGATCCAGCACTGCCTGGATCAGGAGGGGTCTGCACAGCACACCAGTCTATAAGAGCAAAGGGCAGATGGTTTGATCTTTGGGGAGTTTGATCTTTACAGACTGCCCAGAGAGGCCATCGAGTCTCCCGCTCTTGAGACATTCCAAATCCACATGGACACATTCCTGTGTCTCCTGCTGTAGGTGACTCTTCAGAGGTCCCTTCCAACCCCATCTACTCTGTGACTCTTTGAGTCCGTGAATCTTTGTCTTATCTACCATCAAAAGCTGCATCTGAATATGATCCTATAAAGGTCTTTGCTACTCCAAGCCAACAGAATCAATGCAGAGTCACTCCTGTTTTGCTGTGAAATGGCTTCTTTTTTGGCTGGTTTATTAACATAAAACAAAGACCTGATGAGTTTTGACAAATCCAAACCATTTTGTTTTCAGAATTTTCTCCCAGAAATAAACCAGGAAGTTTTCTGCTTTTCTCCAGAAAGGAGTGAAGACAAATGTTAAAAATGTTTCAGACATGGAATATCTACCTTGCATTCAGGTCGGCAGGAGATTACATTTCATTTGGCTTCAGGTAGAGGCCAATTTGCTAATTAAATGGCAGACCTGCTTTACTAGAGATAAAAATAAAGCAAGCGCTAGTGAGAAAAGGGGAATGGGGACCAAACAAAAGGGACAGATAGGAAAGGGATGAAGTCAATAACAGATAAATCCCAGTCCCAACACAAGTACTAGAAAGACAATACTCTGTTGTGCACCGAGAAGCTGAGGTTTATTAGCTGTTGATTAAGTCTTGTGAGGAGCAGGAAGATAGTTGAGGAGAATGAAGCAAAATACAAGCAATTGCTTCTATTTTCTTGGCAAATTTGATCTTCTCTATTAGGATTATCAGAGAGCTTATTCCCTGGATGTGGGCAGCGAGGCAGATTTCCAATGCCTTTCAATTGCTTTTCTGGCTGAGCCTGGCTATTCTAATGCAACGTGACGGGTAGCCACGAACATAATCCGGAGGACCCAGTGGTGCTCGAATGCAGATGCGACTCACAGAGTCAAAAGGGAAGAGCAATCCTCCAAGTTCCCTCAAACTGGGGCACTCCCAGGGCCGGATTTTATGCAACACGGTGGCTCAAAGCTCGGCGTTGCTGCATTCGCAACTTTGGTTATACAGGCAGGGTGTACAGGCATTTAAAACAAAAAAAAACCAATCTGTTTCCAAATTGTGAAAGGTTACACATTCTTTTTCCTCAGCTGATTTTACTTCCCGGTATGGGGGACTTAGGAATCCCTGCATTGGATCAGACTGTGGGCTGATTCAATCTGATATACCTACTCCAGCCCCAGCTAATGGATGGTGCTTCGGAGGAAGAAAACAGGGAGAAAACAAACCCACCACAATCCATCCAGTTAATTGAACAGTTCTGTACATGGGGAGAAAAATTCCTTCCTGATGTCCACAGGTGATGAGCGTACGCCCTGAAGCATGAGATACGATTACTCTTATCATTATCTTAGCTTGCATAGCAACAAATGTAATTAGCGGCCATAAAACTATCCTGCTGTTTGGGATTATCTTTTTTTTTTTTAAAGCAACAGAGCCAAGTGTGTCTCTGAGGTAACTTTGTTGGAATAGGATGAATTTGGCCAGCGAAGTCTAAAATGCATCCTTAGGTAAAAACAATAGGAAATAGAAAAGGCAAGAATTGAAAATCCTTGGCTGTGGCCTCCTACGACTGCTGTTCCTCTCATCCTTGGGCTGTTTCTTGAGAGGTTTTATTCGAACTTCATGTTGGCAAGATAAGAGGAGAAACAAACTGCTGGGAGTAATGACAATAAGCAAGAGGAGGATGAGATTTCAAGCCAAAACTAAGTAAATACCATGAAGCAACACGTTGTGGCAATTGAAAGGCAAATTCATTCCCACTTCTTGCTGCATCTCAGGAGCTCCACAGGGGAGGACCTGTCACAGACAGTGCATTAGCAAGACAGACGTGTGGCCAGAGAAGTGTAAGGACTGCTGGGTCAAGCCAAAATGGAAACAATTAGATAAAAATTAAGCTAACAACCAAGGTCACCCACTGTGTCCATTCAGCACGCAGAGATCCCCTCCAGAAGCTGGAATGGGAGGACCTGAGCTGGGTGATCTTGAAGGTCCTTTCCTACCCCAACCATTCTGTTGGTGATTCTGATGATTCACCTCATGGACAGTGGCTTTCCAGGGGTGCTAACTTTTACCATCCTGCCTGTAAGGGCTGCTGTCCTCAGTTGCAGTTGTCCCTGCAGATGGGACAAAGAGTTCAGCATTATTAAACTGTGGGGAGATACCCAGGTGTTCCCCACTAAGCAGAGGAGGCTCCTGGAAGCTGCCACTAAACCTTGTTTTAGGGCAATGCCCTGCCTGCTGTGGGCTCTCTGGTGCTGTGAGCTCAGCAGTGCCCGCTGCCCGCTCTGGGCATCCTGGTTTCAGTTCTGGTCCCTATTCCTGCCTTGCACTCCAGGCTTCACCTGCATCCCCCAAGGAACTCCTCTGCTGCTATAGCAGAGGTGCCACAGCTCTAATTCTACCAGCAAACAAAGAGCATGTAAAACTTTATAAGCCACTTGGCCTCGCCACTGGAAGCACTGTAAGAATTGATAGAGCGTCCAAACGACAGCCCGATGGACATAAACTAGGTGAGCACTTTTATGGCTCCTTAGAGGATTCATACTTATTTGTCAAGGTTAACTGCATCTTTGAGGCAAGGCATTTTTGTTGTCATTAAATATTTTTCACTGCTGTGTCCTTCTGCTTAACGAAGATGCCCTCGAAAGATGGAAGGTAATTTATGCCAGGAGTTGCTTGCTCTCATCATTCTGCTCTAAGTCCCACGGTGTGTTCTTTAAAAGCCCCAAGTCCCAAAGCCAAGCAAGTACAGGAGAACCTCAGCATTTCTTTTACCAAGGATGAAGTGACCAGTCATCACAGTTAGGGATAAACCCATGGGATGTGACCTGGCTGCATCCCAACTGTCCTGGAACAACCAGAAGGTGAAGAAATGCAAGTGCCTGTATCGTCTCATTTTTAGACCAGGTTTGGGAACCACGATTTCAGATCTGGGAGCATGTGGGATATGCAAGTTGTTGTGTTTTGGCTATAAGGCACTTGGCTGCCCATGCTGGACTGGATTTGCTGCTGTGAAGAAGCACTTGGCACCCAAGGGAGCTCTGCAACCTGTCCAGGGTGCCAAAGCCATGAGCACTCGGGTCGGCTCTCCTGCTTTGTGGGGGTTAGAGCCGGTCACTGTCCTGCCTGTCCCCTCTGTCCCTCTCTCACAGGGAGGACAGTCCTTCTGCCACTTGCCCTGACTCTCTGCACCTTGCCCAGAGTAATGAGCATGACTTGGACTCCTCCTCCCTCCCACTCCATGTGTGCCCAAGTGTCATTGCCATCGTCACCACTGGCCACCAGCAGGGAAGAACAAAACATAGATTTTAATGTCACGTGACAGGGACCCTGCAAACCTCCACCCCAAAATGTTACATCTCAAAGCCAGAGCCTTCTAACTGAGCAACAAATGCTTGTTGCACAAACTGTACCGACAATTTTTGATGGATAGAAAATACAATATTTAGTCAGGCTGCTGTAAGTTAAAACACAGCAGACAGTAAAAGGATGAAATTATACCCCAACAGACTTTTAAATGAGAAAATAGTCTGTGTTAGGGAACATTATTCATTTAAATAGCAGAAAGCTTATAATTTCAACGAGGCCACAATTTCCATAAAAAGCCTGCATTTGGGATTTTTTTTCCCCTTTTCCCTCTTGCAGATTGCAGTTAAAATGAATGAACCTTTCTGCTTACAGAGTAATTCATTTTTATTTTACTTTGCCTTTTTCATGTCAATTACAGAACACTTTGTTAAAATGATTACATAATTTTCACAGAAGCTTGGTATTGCAGGCTAGAGGAGATAAACCCACTTAAATGTGACCAATGTACTCTCAAATTCCTGCCCTGAGCAGTTTCTCATCTAGACATCACTCACACCATCTTCCCAAACCCCTGCACGGAATCAGTGAAAATGTCAATGACAAAAAGGCATCTTTCTCTGCCGAGGGAGGCACCACGTGAACTCTGTTTTTAGGCAGCGAGTCAGAGGTCACTTGCTGCTAAAAACTCTGTATCCTCAGTCCTCATCTCCTCACTTGGTTCCTGTCTCGTGATAAGGTTACACTGAATGGTGCTGGCATCCTTCAAGGTTACTGTTCCAGAAAATATTTGCAAATAATTTGACGTGCTGTCAGCTAGCAGGCAGCAGTGAACTCATATAATTCAACATACTAATGTGGGTTTTCATGCCTAAAGCTATAAATAAGCTTGATATTCCGAAGTTTCTGTAATGTTTATTTAATAGCGATATTTTATAAATAAATCTTGATTATTCCATTGCACTCCAGTGGAGATCTTCTTCCAATATAACAGTGGTTTCTAACCCCAGGCCTCTTTCTCTGACCCCTCCCTGCCACCCACATCTCCACTAAAGAGATAAAAACTTCCTCCTCGAAACCTTTATCAGGCACTGGGGAATTACGGCCACCACAGCTCTTGCTTTACCTCCTCCTCCTCCCTTTCCCTCTCCTTTGCCCAGATTACTGCTCATTCCCCTGGAGATTTTGCCTGATTTATGGTTGCACAAGGATACCTGCGGGAACTCTTGGAAGCCCAGCTGGAGGAAACTCTGCCTGTTGGGCATATCCCACTCGAAATCACTGAGTGGGGATGCATGAGGACTAAAAGGAGTGTTCACAGCTCCAGTTGGAGCAGGGGCTTTGGATCCCACCAGCCAGACCTCAGGTGTGCTTCATGCTCCACAGCTGCTTTTTAGGCTGCCCTCCCTCCCCTCCTGCCAAGGAGCACCACAAAGCAGATGATGCTGGAGCTCAGCTGCTCTTCACAAACCCTGTTCCTGCCTGGTCCTCACTGGATCAGCTCACTGTATCCCACCTCTGTGGCCAAGAAGCAACGCAAAGCCCACCAAACCCCATTCCATAGGTGTGAAAAATGCAGCACCAAGCTGATCCTTTTCCATACAGCAGCTGCTGGTGATTTTTAACTTTTCTTCCTATCAAAATAACCCCAACTGATCAGAAGCCTTCCAATTCAAATGAAGCCTTTAACTGAAAGAGCACTCTGATGGAGATGCATATGGTTTGGATCATGGCACTACTGTGACACGGTGCTAATAACAGAGAGGTTGTGTGTTCAACCCCTGTATGGACCATTCACTTAGAAGCTGAACTTGATGATCCTTGTGGGTCCCTTCCAACTCGAAATATTCTGTGATTTTGTGATTTTGTTTTCCAAAAGATGGTGATTTTCAGCACTCTGCCTACAAGCCAGTAAAATAATCCTCCCCCTGGGGAACCCAGCAATACCTGATAACAAATCATGAGAGTTGAGCAGGACCCAACACATCCATGCAGTGGATCACAGAACTATAGAATGTCCTGAGCTGGAAGGGACCCACAAGGATCATCCAGTCCAGCTCCTGGCCCTGCACAGGACAGTCCCCAAAATCCCACCCTGTCCCTGAGAACGTTGCCCAAACTCTCCTGGAGCTCTGTCAGCCTTGGGGCCATGAGCACTGCCCTGGGCAGCCTGTTCAGTGCCAACCACCCTCTGAGGACAGAACCTTTTCCTAACACCCAACCTAACCCTCCCCTGACAGAGCTTCTTGCTGTTCCCTTAGGTCCTGTCACCAGTGAGGAGAAGCATGTTTGGAAGAGTACAGATTCTCAGGCAGCTGGCTCTTCACACAGGGGGTACATTACCACAGTGAGGGATGCAGGAAGGATTTCTCTGCCTCATGTTGCTAAATAGAAACTCAGTTCCAAGATGCCATATCTCATACAGAAGGATCTAAGCACCTCCCCACATTTGGGCTTGGATTTTGGAGAGAAAGCAGAAGTGTCTGCAGCTAAGGACTGTTTGATGGCTCTGCACAGGGTCAGGGAGAAGTTCACTGTAGTTCAAGTGCCAAGGAAATCAATTACCAAAAAAACTGGTGTGACATCAGTATTTCATGGCAATGCCACCACTGGGGTTCAGAGACTTCTGTACCATGAAGGACTGGACCCCCAAATGAGCAAAGCCCATTTTCCTCCAGCAGCGGAAAGGGAAGTGAGAACTCTCATCAATGAAACAACTTCTTTGTGCTGCACTCTGTGCAAATATTTGGATTACTAAAACAAATTTATGAAGCAATTACTTTTAATGCTATATGAGGAAATTAAGTACTCATTGATTCGTGATTTATAATCTAAAGCTAAAAGATCATGAAAAAGTAAATATAACTTAATTAAATGTCCCTTGGCTTTGCTACTATTGCAGATCTGACTCATAAAGTAAGTAAAACAAACCATTTTTAGAACATAAATGAGTATTGGTTCTTCTAGTTCAGAAGACAAATAATTTACTGGTTAAATATATTCAGCGAAGTTTAGCCATGTGAAAGATTTTTCCAGTGGCCTCTGGGTCTTGAAGGAAGGATAAAAACTGACTGGTAGGGACTCAAGGAATTCATTGTGCTGCGAATGACAGGAGCATTTGCTATGAAAAGAGGAAAACAAAAGGCTATTTCCGTTCTTTTCATAGTGGGAAAAATATTTTAATGTATTCATGGAGTAGAATATATTGTGAAAGGAACGTGCCTTTATGGTCTCTCCATTGGCAACACACTTGTGATTATTCACTCCTGACACTGAGCCCATTAACCTGGGGAAATTTAATCTAATGCTATAGTAATGTTGCTATTTTTCCACTCTGCAGTGTAAATAATTTGAAAAAAAAAACCCACCCAGGTTTTTAAAACTAAACATCCCAAGTGATGTATTCAGTTGGTTAAGTAGTCAGTTTGAGTCTTCCTTTGTACTGCAGAAGCAAGAGGGCTGAGTTTAGAAAAAGAGCGGAAAACAAACCATTACTAAATAAATCATGGAAGAATATCTGTTGTAACTACACATTTCAGCAAGAGAAACTGTTGCTAAATGTACTGGGTTGAATGAATGTCTCTTCCAGTC
Source organism: Pyrocephalus nanus (assembly GCA_038380795.1). NCBI lineage: Eukaryota > Metazoa > Chordata > Aves > Passeriformes > Tyrannidae > Pyrocephalus > Pyrocephalus nanus. Next base: position 3,895,099 of record CM076268.1, read on the forward strand.
TGGGACTGGGTGTTGTATGTGCACCCTGAAGGAGAACATTCCTGACTTAGATGCCCCTTCACCTTCTCATGTTTTGAGTGAAGGACGATGGGGAGGTGTTTGGATGTCTCTGCCCTCCCTGACGAGTCTTCCAGTGTCCTCCAGTTCCAGGAACAATGGATTTGGAGGGTGTGATTTCTCCCCAGAAGGGGTGGCAGTTGGGTAAACCCAAGCACCACAGAACATCAGGAACAGTTGCAATCTGATTTCCATTTCTTGAAATGAATGTGGGAAAGGAGAGGGGTACAGAACACCCCCCCTCCCTGCCCCAGCCCTCTCCCAGCTCAGCTCAGCTACACTGAAGATACCTGCAGAGCTTCATTCTCTCCACCAGATTTAGGGGGTTTTGAAGAGATAAGCCATCATCTTTGTCATCTCCATCTTCATTGATGAAGGTGGGGCCATCCCCTTCCATCTACCCAGGTGGTGGGAGGTCTGCAGAAGGGCCGTCCCCTGTGTGAGGGAGTGGACGTGGCTGTCTCCAAACACTCCGAACACACACCAAGTGAACAGCAAATGACCTGGACATGTCAACAAGGTGTCCTACCAAGGGAATTAGTGCTATTGCTGCCAGGATTCAAGTCAGGAACTTGGCATCCCATGTATCTCAGCATGGAATTACACTTGGTGGAGGAAGGGAGCTTAGGTGGCTCCAGCCTTGGATCCCCAAACCCAAAGTCGAGTGTTTTCTAAACCCCGGGGTAGGGAAGTTGCTGAGTACTGAGATGCACATGCAATATCTAAACCCAAGGCTGATTCCTGGTGTCACAACGGTCCAGAGAACCAACCACACATGTCAGGGGTAAAGGTGCTGAGGACAACAGCTATTTGCCCTTCAACAGCAGTGTGCTTTGTGTGTCAACTAAACACGCAAATCCAGCACATATAAAAGCATTATGATGCTCAGAATGCCAGGAAATGGATTCCTCCCCCAAAATGCATTAATGAAGTAATTCATAAATAAAAGAGTCACTCCATGCACTGGCCAGACACACTCAAGTGTCGCTGAGCCCTGGTGAGCACTGATAATAACTCGTCAGAAAACATCGGCTGCGCTGTGGAAAGAGACATCAGAAATACACAACATATCCAGGAGACCTTGGAGCAGGGGAAGCATCTGTCTTTTTAAAACCTCATTACTGTAGAGTACAAGGGCTCCAGCTCACAAACCACAAATTACATCAGGTGAGTAAGTTACCATACATCAGCTGGGCTGTGAGCACACCATCAGTCCAGTTCACTTCACCCTCTCCGATTTTACACTCACCTACAGCAACATGCTGCCTTCTAAAGGACAGAGATCCAAACAGCCTGCATATACAGGTACCCCAGGCTTGGGGATGTGCAGGAATGTGCCAGGGAAAAGTCACTTGGCTGTTATTCTGAGCCATCCTCAGGCTGGTGACTACAGACTGCAGGTACTTTATCGAGGTACCTTGGCTAAGGAGCCTGCATGTCCACAGGTTCTCTCTGTCTTTGATGGAGAAAGATTTCCCAACTGAGGCAACTCCAGAAGAAATATTAAGAGTATTCCACTGTGTTATAAAAATAAGGCAATTAGTCTCTCCTCCTAATTTAGAGGGAACATGAAAAGCTACATTTTTCCAGCAATGTGACTTTTAAACATCTATGGTTTTAAAAGAGTAAATGAGTTTTCAACTTAAAAAGCAAAATTGCAGGGTACCCAGGAAAGCCTTTAGCATCTTTGCTTGATATATAAAGCATCTACCACAGGAAAATAGTCTGGCTGCAACAACAGCTGTAAAGTCAATGTGAAATGGCTGCATTGGCAGTGACTGCATTTACCTGACATTTTTTAACATAGATTTTTTTTTTTACACATGGCCCTGTTGGGTGTCTGATGGGTTTTTCTTCATGACTTGTAGCCCCTCTGTTTTCTCTGTGTGAATTCCTACCATGGCTGTTAATATCCTGTAGCAGTTCTAGGATCACAGAATCACAGGATGGTTTGGGTTGGAAGGGACCTTAAAGATCATTTAGACACAACCCTCTGCCATGGGCAGGGACACCTTCCACTAGCCCAGGTTGCTCCAAGCCCCGTCCAACCTGGCCTTGGACACTTCCAGGGATGGGGCAGCCACAGCTTCTCTGGGCAACCTGTGCCAGGGCCTCCCCACCCTCACAGGGCAAAATTCTTTCCTATTATCACAGAATAATTATCTATTCCCCCTTGTCCTGTCACTACATGCTCTTTTAAATAGTCCCTCTGCAGTTCTCTTGCAAATAATCTCTCTCCAAATAGTTTTCCAGGAGTTAGATCAAAAGGTAATGGAAGGTTCTGGGAGCCTTCTCACATGCTTTAGTGTCTATAAGTACCCATCATAGCAATCTTGAAATTCATTCCTTTCCTTCTCCTGTCTGGCAGAAAATCTAGCTTGCCATGCATACCATCCCCACTGTACTTTCAGTACATTTTAATCCACTTTCTTGGCCTCGGTGAATTAATATTTTCTTTTTTAAAAAAATTCCTAAGAGAATGCCACCACATCTGGCACAGTGGAAAGGGACTCCAAACTGCATTTGCATTAAATGTGGAAAATATATAACCTCTTTCCTGCATCTCGACCGAAACATTTCGTTAATCTGAGCTATTTGTTTCTGTTTGTTCTCATTTTGACAAAAATCTAATATTAAATTGTTTGATAATTACTTAAACTAATATAGTGTTTCCTGTACCTTGGTCACCAACCCAGAAAAATCCAATATTCAAAGGCTCTGTTCCCCGTTTGTTTTCCACGTTGCCATCCCACATCAATCATTCTTCTGCATCAACAGACAATACCTCTCCCTTCTCAAATCTTCTCCCACTGCCTCTACCTCACACCTTCTTGCTGCCACATTTCCATTAAAGCAGCTCCTTAACTTGGTGTGAGTGGTCGGGGGATGCTGCGGTGCCACGCTCATTTGCATCGTGCCGAACGAAAAGTGGTTCCTGTGAAAATTCTCATGTCAGAAACGGGAAGAGCTCAAGGTGAACGATATGCAGCAGAAGTGGATGTGTTCTTGAAGCCTCTCCCTTTGCTGCTGTTGAAAGGTCACACACAAAAGCGTGGCACGTGTGGAACAGAAAGGTGAAGTGCACTGCATCTTGAAGTGACCCTAAACAACAAGAAGATAATGCTATTTGTATAATAAAACAATCATAATATCTTAAAGTCCTCCAGAGATGAATGTTAGCTATTTTCCTTTATCTGACAGTTGCACACAAAAACAAAAGCAATAACAAAGATTCATGATAGAACGTATTGACAACCTGTTGTGAAGTGTATTGAGAGATAACCATGAGTGGGACTGAGCACAGGCAAAGAAACAAATCAGACTAAATTAGGGGTGGGGGGAGAGTCATAATAGGGGAATAGCCTGATATGCCATTGATCTCCCTGGACATGGGAGCCCAGAACTTGCTGGCTCCATGAGTGAGGTTTGAGCCCTGAGCTCCCTGTGACACTCCATGGCTACTCTAAGGAATTTCAGTCCTCTCCTTCATCTTTCTTTAGTTCATTGGCAAACCTGCACCAGGCCTTGATCTTCTAATCCACTCTAGGGTGTGTAAGATGTTTAGAAGATTCCTATTTTTAAAGCTCTTTGTTTCTCCGAGGAAAGATAGATTCTCCAGAAGTGGATGAATTGATGCAAAGCCAATCAAATGCTATGAGCCAAAGGAGAACAGCATTAATTCACAGGCATGGAGTGACTGCATTATAGGACATGTGTGTGAACCCCCTCCCACCAACAGTTCAGGTGAGCCTGGGATGGAGGAGGGAAGCCAGACTGCCTGTCTGCCAGGACAACTGATTCCAAAATATTGCCTTGGGAAGAGTTAGGGCCCAAAGGCTGCATTAATATCTGCACCTTAGGTGGGTAGACAGACCAATCCCTGTCTTAGAGACACAGATACCACCCTGATATCTCAAACACGGCGTATGTTCTTCAAGAAGTTTGATTTTTTCTGTCTTTTGCCACAGAAGTTTGGCCCAAAGTTGCTCCAAGTCCTCTCAGTGACCCCAGAGGGATGTACACCCCTCATGCTCTGTACACACACTGCTGTTCTGGGACAGGGTGGACCCTGCCTGTGTGTTGTTCCTAAGCAAAGCCCAGAAGGCTTGATGTAATTACAACCAAGATTTACCTATTTTCAGCTGAAATGAGGCCAACTGCAGTTCAGCAGCACCAGAGTGAGGTGCAGAGGATCTATCCCTGCCTGCAGTGTAAGAGGGATTGAACAGACCACTCAGGAATAGAAATGTTCTCTTAGATATTGAATTGGTAACACTTCACCACTGAATTTGTGTGTTGTTTTTTTTTCTTTAAGAAGCAGAAGTTTCCTTGATATCAGAACCTATTCCCTGTAGGGAAGAATCAGAGCTCCAGAGAAACCTGTGGGTAAGTCCTTTATAAGCAACAGTCTGTTCTGGAGAACATCTTTCACCAGCGCTAAAGCTGAACAGGATTTAATTCCACAGGAAGATCAGGCTGAAAGTGAATTTGTGCCAGCCATCCCAAGGAAGCCATTAGGACCTGTGACCTTGAGCTCAGTCTAGAGGGCTCTTTGTGGGACGGCTTTGCCTGCAGGGCAGTACGATAAAAGTGTTCAGCCAGCTTGTCTACAGAGGGAATGTGACAGAGCAATCAGTGCTGGAGAGATTGATTTCGAGTGAAATAGCAATGAAGGACACTTGTGTTAATAAAGCAAGGCTGGGAGGGTAGGGGGACATCACGAGCAGCACCGGATGGGCTGTTTCCCTCTGAAACTTCCAGGATGTTTCTCATCTGTGTTGGACACGTGGAATTGGGCACAGCTATGGGTAAAGCTATTTATGAACCCAACCTTGTGGCTAAGGGCAAGGGAGGGAAGTCCATGCAGGGGATGCTGCTTGGAATACTGGGGAGGTGCACTCTGCTTGTGAGCAGGAAATGTGAGAGTATCTCCCTGGGGAGACTTTATCTCAGTCTACAGTTTCCTCACAAGGGGAGGTGGAGGGGCAGGCATTGATCTCTGCTCTCTGGTGACCAGGGACAGGACCCCAGGGAATGGCCTGAAGTTGTGTCGGGGCAGGTTGAGGTTGGATCTCAGGGAAAGGTTCTTCCCCCAGAGGGTGGTTGGCACTGAACAGGCTCCCCAGGGCAGTGGGCACAGCACCAAGGCTGCCAGAGCTCCAGGAGTGCTTGGACAATGCTCTGAGGGACAGGGTGGGACTGTTGGGGTGTCTGTGCAGGGCCAGGAGTTGGACTGGATGATCCTTGTGGGTCCCTTCCAGCTCAGGATGTTCTATGACTCTGTGGCTCCCTGCATCCACCTGCATCCCAGGGGGTACAGCAGCTCCATGGATAAGCTGCCTCTGACACTGGATGTGGCACCTCAAATACCTCCACCCCTCTTTTCCCTGTGACAGAAGAGGTTTCTCTCCAGAGGAGGCTCTGCTGCCTCTGAGCCCCAGCCTGCCCAGCCCTGGCCTTCCCAGCACACACATTTATCTGCAGCAGCAGTGGGCACACAGTCCTGTTTCTGTGGAAGGAGCCAAAGCAGAGGAGATGAAGTTCATGCTGGTTTTATGCCAACTTTCTTGCAGCAGTGGGAGTACAGACAACGCCTGATTCAGCAGAAAGCCCTATGCTATAATCTATCAAAAATTTTTCATATAAATCTGAATTACAAGAGTGGGTTTGTATTGAATCAGCACTTTGCATCGCTTGCCTGTGGCATTTTGGATCCAATAGCAAGAGTCATAGTGCCAGATTTATGTATTGATGAGCCACAACCTCAGCTTCTTTCCAACAGGGCAAAAGCAAGAGGGAAAGGCTTTATTTCAAGCATCTGTGAAATATTTAGAGACAAGAAAGAACATTTGGATGGGAGAGAAGAACAAAAAGAAAGAAGCAGGCTGATGGCATCTTTTAAAGCATCCCAGTATTACCAAGGATGCGATTCCTGAATAATTTAGTGCTGTAATGACCAGCAGCAGTGCTACAGCTCTGAAGCCAAAACAAGATTTCATTACACCCTAATAACATGTAGTCTTTAGGCTGCAATATTCATCAGATCAATACTTGTATTTCTATCAGGACATTGTACATTTGTTTTGTTACCCCTCTGGTATCTCCAGAGAGTCTGTTGTTTTACACAAATAGAGTCAGCCCGGTGACTCTGTCATTATAATGAATTTTTCTGAAAGGGACACACAGCACTCAGAAAACTGCAAACTCCACTTTTAGCCAGCACGGGTTCTAGCACTTTTAATAAATGTTTTAAAAAAAACCCAAACCACCCTGACAGCAGACAACTGTGTTTATCCCCTGCCTGCAAGGATCTGCCTGCTCCTCAGATAACCAATTTCTTCGAATTACTAATAGCAGTTTTAAGAGTGAGCAAAGCTCCCACTACCTGCAATTCAACAGTTGGAAATCAGCAATAATTTGCATTAAAAATAAAGCCAGTGGTGCCCTATAGCTTGGACACTGCAAGCTGCAAAATAAGATACACTGACTGCCCAAGCTTATGGCACTCCAATTAAAAGTGAGTCAGCACTTCTTGTATTAAACTCTGTTTCTGAGGGTTTTCTGCTTAACTTCACGCAGCATAAATGTTCACAGTCCAGCAGCAAAGATATTATGTGCAAATTGCCCCTGCTGTGTAGGAAATAAGCCTGGAGAACCAAAAACTGCAAAATGCAGTAACAAGTGCGATACCTGTGTTATTTATATACCCCTGGTCTCATCTGTTCATCCCACAGCAGGTTTTCCACGGTAAGGAGCATGTGAGGACCTCAGAGACCAATGTGGATCCCATGCAAAAGCTAAATGTGGGCTGAGCTGATGCTGGTTCGTAGAATTCCAGGCTTTAGAGGGGGCTGAAATTCCTGCTCCTTCTCTCCCTGGAGTACCACACAGAGGAAAACCCTATATAAGTAGCCAGGTAAACTCTTCAGACAAAGACACAGCTCCTATAGATTTTAGGGGTTGTGGCACATCAGCCCACTTAGGAGGCAGATGAAGAACTGTTCTGTCTTTGTGCTGTTCTCTCTATTCAGAAAAAAAAAAGACCCTAAATAAAAAACCCAGCAAAAATAGTTTGCAACACTTCAAAATAAAAAAGTAATTAAACTTTAAACTGAAAGAGAACAAAACAAATCATTCAGGTCCAAAACGCAACCTACTGTGTAAGTCTTCATATTTCATGTGATGGTCAGGGCTCTTATTTTCAAACAGATTTCCTTTTTCATTTTCCTATTCTCTTTGTGGCTGACGAATTTTACCAAAACCAAAACATTGCCTACTGGTTCAAAAGGAAAATATGATTTAAACGTTTTTTCTCTGCTCTGTCACAGCAGTGACTCAACCCACAAAGCACTGGTGGGATCACATATGGTGCAGATGCTCTGCAAAGTTAAAACGCTGTCGAGAACATTAATCTGAGCAGCTCCAGTAATCCAAGTTACATTTCAGTTGGTAATCAACAGCAAGATGTGAAAACTGTTCTCCCTCTCGTGCCACGTGCTGTGACTTTGCTGAGCACATCCCTGAAGAGGGATGTGGGATGTGCAGCCAGGTAAGTGTGTGGACACGAGTATCCCTGAAGGTGGAAGATATTTCTTACCAGGAGCAGGTGAGAATCCACATTTAAAGTGTCCTTTTCCACTCAAGGCAAGCTAAAAGTTGCTGGTGAAAGTGTGGCAGTAGCACTGAGTCCCCTCACTGCCTAAATCTCTTCCCCTAAAGTAGCTTCAGATGTGCTGAGGAATAACACTCTAATCCTTGCCTACAAAAATTATTATTCACACTATGAATAATAACTGCAGTCTGTGGCCGTTCCTCAGAATCCTGGAAGTATCAAATTATTCATAAAGACAGGTTGGAAATGGTTCTCTCTGCTCTGTGGCAGACAAGCTCAGGGGAGAAAGCACTTGCTGCTCTTTGCATGGAGGTGACCCATCTGATGCCCTTTACAGTCTTACTGTTTTAACCTGTCATGTCTAACTGCTGCCATGTATAATTCCCCCCTCCCAAATGTACCAATTTTACTAAAATGAGAGTCATCACAAGCTCCTGGCTCAGGGCTGGGAATGGGAACACCCTGTTTTGGGGCTGTATCTGCCACTGCCCTGTGGGTTTCTGGGGTGGTCCCTTCCTTACACCTACAGCAACTGGCAGGTTTGGGAGGAAAGAGCCTTCCTGCAAAGGCCCTGGGAAGAAGAACAGGCAGGCTGCTTCATTAATGTTATTCTGCCAGTCAACTGCAATTAGGAGTGATTAGTTCTGCCGAGTGCAAATGACTCTGGAACGGGAGAGCACTGATGTACATCAAGCACCCCAACTCGGCACCTTTATCATCAACAGGAATCTTGTCACAGGCAGCAGAGGACTCGGGACATGCCCAGTCACATTCAGACTCCTCATCTTCGTGCAGATGCACATATTTTATTACTCAAAACTAGGAGCAGTTAAATGTTTATTTAAGGCACGAAAGAGATCTCATTATCGCTCTGTTTTATAACACAGTATCTATAATGCTTCTCTTTATGTCTCATTCCCTGCAATGAACTGGTTTGCAAATGAGAAACAGACAGGGTTTGGGGGCACAAATGACAATTCTGACTCACTGATTCTCAGCTGAGCTCAAGCCTTTTCTGTGGGTTTTGTAGAGCTGTGCAGAATGGGATTAAAACCTTTTTACCAGAAAAAGTGCAGCCGACGGTCACTGTGCCTTCAGCTGTCAAAGGGTCACCGTGGCATTTGGGTATTTAAGAGCCATCCCAGTCCCATTAGGTATAAAATCAGACCATTCCAGAGGGGCAGGGTAGCACAAAAGTGTTATGCAGTTAGAGGACACAGCTCCTGATTTCCAATATTTCATTTGAAATTGCAATTGGTGCAAAAATAAGGCATTTACCACCTTTACCTTTTGGCCAAGCTGCTGTCATTGTTATTTATTCAATCTGATGCTTTCTGCTGCTAAACCCCACTGTTTTCAGCTGAAGTATAAAAACTCCTAAATTTCTTGTATCCTAATTTATTTATATGAGCTGTGTAGGCATTAGCTCTGCAATGACACTATTAGTAACACACCAACTAGGCTATCTCTATTTTGAATGTTTAAATATGCAGCTCCAAACGATGCTCAAAGATTTGAAGCTCCAAACACATTCGGTGCTTTTCATCATAAAACTCTTTTGCACTGATGATTTTACAGAGCTTTGCTGGTGTGCAGGCACTTAGTGGAAGACCAATTCCACAACCTTTTTCCCCTTACAAGCATTCCCGAGGCTAAATAAGACTTTACCAGCAACAACAACACCCATCAGTTATCTGTGCTGTAGTGTAAACAATGAAATTCTTATTATGTACTCAGAATTCACAGAGCCATTTCCATGGTAACTCTGTTTTCATGTCATATCTTTAATGAATAGGTAATGAAAGAAATGCTGCATTTACAACTTCATTACTAGTAAAAAAAAATACAGCAGTAAATTTGAATTATAGTAGCTGTCATTTTTAGAACATGCTGAAGATCATGCAGGAATTTCAAGCCTGTCATTCTGAAGTGACAAAGTAAACACAAGCAGAAAAATATACCAGGCACTCTTGTTTTTAATTCCACTCTTCAGTTTGTTCTGCTATTCATAATTTTCTGATACAGAGTAAAAGCTTAAGTAATAAAGCAAGGTCATGGTGGGATGATGGGGCAGGCACAGTTGGAGACAAGTTGTGTACTTGTGAACACGTGTCCCAGCGCCAGTGAATTTTAATGACTTGATCCATCATATTTTAATTACATAAATCACTGAAGTGCTGACTTCTATAGGTATTACTTTCTGGAGAGATACAAAATGCATCACGGGCTGGGGATGATGTTTACCTGTGGGAAAGGACCAGAAAGGGATTTTGACTGGGCTGATAGACAGGGAAGGAGATAATGGGAGCCAGCCAGGAGGAGTCAGGCAGGGGAAGGTTGCAGCACAACCTCCCCACATTGTAGTCAGTCCACAGAGTCACAACATGCAGTAAATCAATGAGCCAATCCACACAGGCTGTGCAGGGTCTGGCTCATGGGAACAGGTGAATATTTAAATGCCAGATGTGGAACCAAGGAACTTTCTGTGTTTAAAATTTCTGCAGGCTTACAGACTAAACCTTTCTAGTGCCCCTCCTCACCAGGAGCAGAGCTGCAGCTTGTTTGAGAAAGATGCTGAAATCTTCCTTTGCCTGAGTGTGCAAATGGTGCCTCAGGGCAGGACCCACGGACACATCCAAGCTGCACAAACATCCTCCTTCCATCAAAGGCTTCAGGAGAGCAACCCAGTGTCACACCTGCACCACAGAGCCCTCATATATCCTTTCCTACATCCCTATTTTTATCTCATGTGTGAATACATGGCAATCTGTGTCCATTAAACGGTTCTGAGCCTGCAGAGCAAACAAGAACCTCCCGAAAGTGCCTGAATTTGGTACAGAACTCAGTGGCCTTGACTGACTCATGAGCACTGGGGTTGGTCTGAGCACAACACTCACAGAGTCATTGAATCATTGAGGTTGGGAAAGACCTCCAAGATCATCAACTTTTCACCCATCTCCACTTTGTCACCCAGCCTAAAGCACTGAGTGTCACATCCAGTCATTCCTGGAACATCTCCAGGGATGGGGACTCCACCATCTCCCTGGGCAGCCCCTTCCAATGTTTAGCCCTTTCCAATATTCCTTAACTCCGTCTTGGAAACAGATGCCATTCCAGCAGGGAAAGCTTGGGCAGGTAGTCAGGTGAATTGGTGCTCAGCCACTTAAAATTTTTCATTTGTTCACATCCAGGTAATTTTAAACGAAATCTTTCCAGTGGGGGCAGGTTAACCAAGTGCATTAAACACTGTTGTTGTCTGGGAGATGCCAGGGAGGAGGTGTGTGAGTTTGGGATGTGTGTTTGTCCGCAAAGGAGATGTGTTAGTTCTCAAAAGCAGTGATTTGGGAGGAAGTAGCATTGGTACAAACTCATTACAGATGGAGGCCGGAGATGTTGCAGAGATTAAACTTGTTACAGGAATATTTTATAGCCCACCTGACCCAAACTGAACAACTGGACTGTGAAATGATTGAGCAAATAAAAAAAAAGCAGTAAAAATGCTGCAGTGATAGTAATGGAAGATTTTTAACTACCAGAGCAGAGGCTGGAGTCCATTAAGCTCATGAAATAAGGCCAGAGCTATGTGAGAATGTGTGGCTCTCAGTGGATTTTTTTTTTTTTGAGAACTCATTAAATGCCCCAGCAGTTGTTACCTGGGTATTAAATAAGAGGGAATAAATACATCTGCTCCAACACTACTAAGCTGGCTGTTATTAAGAATTGGATGTAAAGGACTGCACACATGAACTGCAAGAAAAAAAAAAAAAAACAAAAAAAAAAACAAAAAAACAACAACCTATCCTGAGCACACATTTCCAGGAACATTTCTGGGCAGCATCTCCAGGTCCCCTCTCCATAACTACTGGAACACATGGACCAGCATCCCTTCTAGCATCTTCCTGTGAGGGCATCTGGGAATTGGTGCCCTGGGACAGGCCATAACACAGGGCTTGGAGATGGGGGACATCAGTAATAGTTAGGGAGACAACTAAGCAAATGTACAGAAAAAAAATTAATTTAAATATTTCTGAATCTTTTTCACTACTTTCATAAACATCTCACACCCACTGTAGATGTTCCCCATCTCAGGATTTACCAGAAAAAAAGAGGATACTGAGATACTGCCTTGGTTTTGAGATAACAGAGTGGGGAATGATGAGATAGGGATTTAGGAACTGTTCCTGCAAGACTGATGCTGACAAACTGGTCCCAGTGTATGACCAGTCTTCCCCCTCATCACCTCTAATAATCTGGAAAACCTTTCCCAGCTAAATTCTCAGTTCTGCCTAAGAAACAACTGCTTTTCTATGCTTGAATTCCCAGTGACTCATCACTACAGATTTGTGGAACTTGGGAAAACTGTCGATGCTTCACCTTTAAAAAATTACTCTATATTTTTTCTTTAGCCCATTTGTAAATTAAAATTTACTTGACGTAATCTGTCAATCTCATTTAAACCCCTAACCCCTACTGAGATCTAGGGAATTGTCTACCTGTTGTTCCCTGGAAGGGGAACATTTAGAGCTATTAGAGGTGGAGTTATTTCAAACATCTGTGAGATACACAAGGCCCTCAGCACGTGTTACTGCTTCTCTGTGATGTCTGGCAAATGTTGCAGGCACCACTCCTCCTAACTTAGGATTTCATTGGAAAAAAAAGGAAAGAAAAGAGAAAATTTGGAGTTTCTGGGGGCAGACTACAAGCTGCGTTAGAGTGGAACCCAGGATATGTTTTATCTTGGGATGTGCAGGAGTGGCTGCAGCTCCAGCAGTGCAGCCCTCGAAAAGCTCTGGATGCAGGAGGTAATTTTAGGGTTGAGGAAAAGCCCTGAAGGTGCATATTCCCTATGCCACCCCAATGTAGTTAGTGTTGAAGTACCCCTTCTGTTTTTGGGATTGAATGACCTGTCCTATAATCAGTCACCTCTGACTGATATTTCTGAGACCCTGGGGAATGTTCCTACTCATTCCCTACTCACTCCTGCAGCACCTCCATCGAGTAATGGCCTTTCTCACCATGGAAAGGAGTCAAGATCCACCACTCAGAGGGTAAAAGGATCATTGGGATAGGATGAAGCTGTTAGATCCCTGCTTAACACCAAATAATCTGATGGAGTGATATCTTATAAACCATTGTATTTCTTCCTCCTGCTTTTCTCACTGAAAGACCCATCAGGGCTCTGAGGCCTGGGAATCCAACTGGGATCAGAAAATTTATTACTGCTCATTTTATATCAATTTTGTTTTGTGTCAACATTGTCCATCAGCTCTTTTCCCCTCACTTGTCTGCGTTCCCTCGGCATTTATCAGAGAATGATCAGATCGTATCTCAGCATTTGTTCTGCTGGCCCAAATGATCCAGGCTCCGGTATCCTCTCCTGGAATCTCAGCTCCCAGCACTGAGCGGGATCAGGACCACACGTGGCAGCTCAGCAGAAGCAGCAGGATGGCCAGACAGGATTTTATCACTAGCACTACTCGAAATATCTTCACGGAATCACATCATGGCTCAAAATCCCCTGGGATTGCTGAGTACGGCTCGGTTGTTCTTCCACCTCCGTGCCCCTGAACTGCAACCCTCAGCTTATCCCAGAAATCATCACTGTTTGTCCCTAAGGGCACGTGTTCCATCTTATCCTCTTCTGCTATTCCAGTCCCCAATTCCATGTATACAACACAGCAAGTTCTTGTCCTGATGGTGTTTTTCATTTTGTGCTATCTCCAAACTCGGTTAGCACAGTCCTCCTCCCCAGGGCCATTCCCTGGAATATTGCACATGATAGTATCAAGACCAGTCCTTGGGGAATGCTCTGGGTAACCTCCTTCTAACGGGATGTCTTCCCTGTTAATGCAATCTGTTTCCATTTCCACCTGTGGCTCGTCCCTTATCAACCTTTCAGGTTTCCTGCTAATCTCCACCGCCTCCCTTTTCCCTGATAATTTCCCATGTGGTGCTATATCAAATGCTTCACTGAAGTCCATAAAGATGAGACCTATTGCATTTTCTTTGTCAAGAAAATCAGTTAAACTATCAGAAGAAAAGATCAGGCTAGCTTGGCACGTGATGGCATTGCACAGAGAAAAAAATGGTACGTTATTCTATTTTCCTATTTTATATCCTCTTTTGCAAATTATTTGATTAATTTAATGAAAGCTTTTACTTGCTGGTTTTCCTCCAAATATCACCTGAAGCCTTTTATATGCTGTTGAGATCAGACAGCTGGGACATTTCCCATCCCCTCGTCCCCCTCTCTCAGTGCAGGTGCTGTGTGTGCTGTTCTCCCAGCAGACACTGCTGTCTCATGCACAGATGTATTAACCCTTCCTCACCTGAGCACCCCGAATCTTGCTTCTACTTCAGACCAGGTAAATTCCTACAGCTTGGTTCCCACAGCCATCCAGCCTCTGTCCCACACCTTCCTTCAAAACCAAGACACAGGCACTTGTTTTTTGGGATCGTACTTAGATTATTTCTACACAACCCTCTCTGTATAGTCCTCATTTCTTATTCTGTCTTCTTACCTCTGGAAAACCTTGACATCTCTTTTCATTTTCCTTGAAAAATCTATTTTGGCTCAGGGTTTTTCACTTAGGTTATCCTTACACTTTCTGAATTCCTTCAAGTCCCTAACTATATCTTTAGGACCTCAGAGTTTACGAAAACAACTTATGCATCCTCTGCCTGTGCATCTGTTCCCACCCATAAAGCAACTGAGTCCATTCATTTCTAAAACCATCTGCCTCATCTGCTAAAGCCCCTCCACGTACGTGGGAGAGTGGGATCAGCCTCTGTGCCTGGTACCGTGGAACTGAAGTGGAATAAGGGGGGCAGGAATGGGACCACAGCCCTAACACAGGTTCTGCTGCTTGCCCAGGGTGTCAGGGACTTTCCAAGCCATTTTAAGACAGTTTTAGTACTATTTTCGAGATGGACCCACAATGTCAGGCAATAATTTACTTATGCACATTCTGAAGCAGTTCTTCCCAAAATTGTATTGATGAAACTCACAGGCTGTTCAGTTAAAAAAATAAAAAAAAAAAAAAAAAAATTAACCCATCCACCCAAACTGCTGTAACACTACAGCAAACACAGATCTGTCACTGCTGAGAACAGAATAATGAAGAGTAGCCAGGATTGCACAACTACAAAAGATTTCATTCTCTAATTGTCAAAAAGCATTAAAGATCAACTATTTATTGTGTAGGAGAGGAAGGGAGAACAGACTTCAGTGCCTCCCTTCACCAGAGGTTGTCCCTAATTGTCATGCATGGATTGCAACCAGAGGTTACTGAGCGAAATTTGTTTGCATTTATTAATCAAAAGGAGTCAAAGGCACACAAAGATATCATCAAGGCTCCCTTGTGCCTGGGGAGGCTGACAACTAAAATTCTTGATGAAGTGTTTGCAGAATGTTTGCAATCTGTTCACAGCCTTTTTACTTTGCAGGTGCAACCCTTTCTATCTGTTACATCAAAGAAACAATTGAAAATTAAACATAGTAAACATCTCCGTACAGGTTTTAATCTCCCATTTCTACAGGACAAAGGGAGTGGTATAATTAATTTCAAAGCAATGTTTGAGTTCTTTCAATATTCATTTGGGCACATTAGCATGTCATTAGCTGTGTTTTAAACACTGATCCTTATTTCTTTCTCCCACACACCTTTCTTTTGGCCCTTTTGTTAAAATAAATAAATAAATAAATAAATAAATAAATAAACGGAAAAGTTGTACTTCCTAGGAGATGTCTTTAATGCTAAAGCATCCATGCATAGATAATTATCTTGCTCAATGAAATAGATTGGGGGAATAATGTATGGCTTTTGAGGTAAAGCAGAGGCAGCAGAAAATAGATGAAGAGAAATAATTCTTTTCAGTGATGTTAAGAACGTGCAGGGGCAAAGACACTCTCACTGAGTTTTGCTATCATGCCTCTTGAATAATGTATTTTATTATATCCATTGTGGTTATCTTTTAATATGTTAATAACACTTCTAACACTCTTCCCCCCCCTTGTTCTTTTATGTAGTTTTAAAACTCTTGCTTTTATTAAGATGTAACAAATGGAGATGCAATCAATAGATACTTATTCTGTTGGTGACTAACTAGTAAAAGGATTTTCTTGTAAGTTTAATTTTAAACACAGATCTGTTTGAACAATGTCTACAGGGTAATTTCAGCCATCTATCTGCAGCATTTCCTGTAGCATTTCCGAGCTAACTCCTAATAACATCCTCCCCCTTAGGTATATTAATTTTATACATCCTGAACAGGAGATTGAACAGTCCTTAAACAGCCACACAAGGTCACTAACACTCACAAAAATAGAACCTTTCATTGTGCTTTTATCAAGCCACGCTGGCGTTTATATTACCCTGTGTGGGCCTGAACAGCACGGATATTTGCTGGGGTTTAATACACAATTGTTTTCAAGAACCCTTCAGCTCAATTTGTATTGAAAATATTACTTGGGAAACAATGAGCCTTTCAGGCGTTTTTGGCTGTCTGTCAGCCAAAGCAGTAATTTCGGTGTTTGCAGTGAGGTATGAAAAGGGCCACAAATGTACCCAGGCTGCCAATCACAGGGGAAGGGCAGCAAATCCCACGATGTCCAGTCTAACAAGGATCACTGATGTCCTTCTCCTGCCCCTCCCATCCATGGGCAACACCACCCTGAAGCACCTAAGCTGATGATCCGTTGATAATCCATCCAGCCCTGATGGGCAGCAGATCACCCTGCACAAAGCCCAGTACAAGGGCCACCTTTCCTCCTGTTAATGTAGTGACAATTCCCCTGAGGGACATTGTCTTGTGCCAAGCTGGGCAGGCAAGGCTCCCACACCTCTGCTCACCAATCTCCCCCTACTTAGAGCCAGACTGGGCTTTGAACCTCCACAGAATCATGGAATGCTTTGGGTTAAAGGGAATTTTTAAAGGTCATAAAGTACAACCCCCCTGCCATGGGCAGAGACACCTTCCACTAGACCAGGTTGCTCCAAGCCCTGTCCAACCTGGCCTTGAACATTTCCAGGGATGGGGTGTCCATCACCTCTCTGCCAGTGTTCTGCCACTCTTATTGTAAAAAACTTCTTCCTTTTGTCTGATCTAAATTGACCCTCCTTCTGTTTAAAACCATCACCCTTTGTCCCACTGCTAAAAAGTCTTCCTTATAGGCCTCCTTCAGGTACTGGAAGGCTGCAAGTGGTGGCTGCCCCATCCTTGGAAGTTTCAAGGCCAGGTTGGACGGGGCTTGGAGCAACCTGGGCTAGTGGAAGGTGTCTCTGCCCATGGCAGGGGAGTGGAACAAGATGAGCATTAAGATCCCTTCCAACTGAAACCATTCTGTGATTCTATAAGGCCTCTCTGGACACTTCTCCAGGTAATCAGAACTGGCCATGGCACACAGCCAGACCCCTTAGAATGGGGACAGCTTACAAAGCCTCCACAGAGCAGATCCATCTGCTGCTCTCCTGCCTGCACTGGGCACACACCTTCCTTCCACCCTCTCCAGAGGTTGCCAAGAGAAGGTCACCAGGAATGGTCCTCACACGGCAGAAAGGACAACTCAGTAGGTCTTTATTTGTGAGTTGATTCCTTGCACGAAGAGATGGCCCCAGGCACCACAGAGACCTTCCCAGGAACACGAATGTTGGTGATGGCTATCAAAGCAGCACTGACCCTGTAGCCTGAGTGCAGCTCCCAGACAGGGGACAGCACAGGGGACAGCACAGGGGACAGCACAGGTAGGGGCAGGACAGGTTAGCAAGTTGGCAAATTTCCCCGGGGCACTCAAGGAAAGAGACGAGTATTTCATAATTACTTAATTACCTGAACATCTCCACTCTCATCTCAGGCTTTTCAGCAAGAACAAGGAAACGCACATGAAAATGCTAATTAAGGCTGAATGGAACAAGAGGAGGGATTCAGTTGTCATCTCAACTATTAGAATATTGAGCTCTCCAAGTCTTCCTGTGCGGCTCACAGGGAGGAGGGAGGGAATAAGTGTTTAACAAGACAAAAATACCTTACTGGGTATCTCTGAGTTTCGTTAAATACTCTTAAGTATTCCCATCCTTACTGACACACATGTAGGATAATTAAATGAGTGAATGGTCCCCTAACAGTCATCTTCCTATTCACCAACAGCAGCAAGAATTTTACCTCAAATATATCCATTCACAAGTGTGATGGGGACCAGCTGACTGAATAGCAGGGACGTCCCCACACACAGGCTGATCCGAAGTTTCACTACAGTGAATTTTTCACTCTTTTTCTGCTCCCACTACAGCCTTGCTGAGTTTGCTTAGCTTCAGGAAAGTGCAAAATCAAGGACAACAGACCATGTGGGCAAAGCTGTGAGTTGGCTCTAATTTTTTTCTCTGAATTGTTGTGCCCAGCTCTCTGAGCAGGATCTGCCAGGTGCTCAGAGCACCTTCAGAAGCCCACAGGGCCAGGCTGTGCCTTGCAGCAGCACAACCCCAGGCAGGTGCACACAAATGAGGGCAGAATTTGCCCCCAGGTCCCTTTTCTCCTTCCAGCATCCCACATTTCTGCAGATGACCCTCACCACGCTCCAGGCTCTGTGTGATCAAACAGCAGCTTTCTCCAAACGTTGTTCCTGTCGACGACATGAGGACGATCCATCTGAGAGACTTCCTCTCCAAGCAAATATCATCTAAAAAACCCAGGTCTGCATGGGGCTCCTGGGCAGATGTGCTTGTGAAGGGCAATATCCAGCAGAAAACATTCAGAAGGGTGTGAGTTTAAGTGTACATAAAGGTACACAGATATCTGTATTTGTGTACACGTTACCCAACAGAACTGAATTTTCCACTCAAGGCCAGCACGTATTTCACAGACATATTTCTTTCTCCTGATGTTATAGAACTTAATTACAACCTCAATTTTCATACAGAGTGGAAGCAAATGAAATTGTCTTTTTTTTCCTTTTATTTTTTTGCACTCAACAGGGTGTTCCTGTGATGAAACGAAATTAAATGTGACACACTTCTGAGAGAAACACTTGGTCCCTTCAAAACAATAGGACTGCTCTAGGTCAGTGTTTTAATTGTGTGGGTATGCTCAAAGCCATCTCAACAAGTGTTTCACGTGGCTGTACTGACCCCTAATTCCAGCTATAAGGCTGTGATGAGGATCTTCCATTTTATGTTACAAAAAGAGAGGAAGAAACAAACAAAACAAACACCAGGTGTCCTGCTGCAAAGCAAATCCCTGAAGTGGGAAGCACTTCTGGAAGGCCCTCAAGCAATTCCCCTCCCCTGCCTGTCAGTGGGGCAGCACCCACTGCTGCTGCTCACCCAGGGTGGGTTTGGAGCTGTGATGTCCTGGGCTGGGACTGGGATCAAGATCACAGTTTTACTGTCAATTCTGGTGCTGTCTTGTCCTATAAAACTGAGTGCAACTTGCAGTGTGAGGCTTTTGAGGTAATTCATGCTCTTTTCCTGCAATTTACTGCAAAGGTCACGTTCATCTCCCAATCTCGTGGTAGTGCTAAAGTCACTGATTAACTATCAGCCTTTCCCCACTACCTGATGCTTTACAGGCAGCAAGAGCCAGCACTGGTGTGGTTCCCTCAGCCTGCTCCTCTCAGCTCTCCTCTCCAACTGTCCATATTCCAGTTTACACCACCACCATCTCCAGGTCCCAAACACCTCCCCCAGCATCCCTGAGCCTGGCAGCTCCTCCCACCAAACAGGCAAATTCAGATAATGCAGCCAATTACCAGCTGCTTTGTTCTCTCCCAAAAGGCTCCACTTCAACATGTTATTCCAATCTGATTCACCTACCAGTCTCCAATGACTTTGATTACTCATCTGAAGAATAATAACATAGCTTCTTATCAAGGCTTTAAAAAATAATATACCTTGACGTGGTTATGTGAGATTGAAAAGTTGGGGGGGGGGGACAGAAATAATTATCTGTAAAAGGAACAGAGTGAAGTCTCTCACTACACAGACACAAGAGAAACAAGAGCTACTCCAGAAGGAAAATATAATTGAGACTGAATTTATAGGGACCACAGGTTTGTAACTGTAATTAAAATACAAAACCCCCTGTTTGATAATAACTAAACTCAGAGACACTGCACAGCAATTAAACCCAATCTACTGAGAGATGAATCCATGGAAGAGCAATAACATGGTACAAAAGTTTATAGGATAGAAGATAGACCTAATTAACCCAAGCAGTACAGACAACACAGTCCTGAAGGCAAAACATTCCCACCTGCTTGTTCCTCAAGTCCTGGGAACATTCCCAGAGGCCAAAAGCACTGGAGAAGAAATTCCTCAGGTGTTGTGGCACATCTATGGCAGTAGGAAGGGAAATGATGAAAAACTTGAAACCAATTTGCTTCTGGTGTTAACACAAAGCAGGGACAACATCTTTGCAGGCATCGGTGTGTAAAAGCCATCCTTATAGTAAATAATTTCTTTTTAAAATCAGATCTACATGTAATACCCTTTCAGTTTAAAGCCATTTCCCCTTTTCTCATCACTCCACGTCCTTGTCAAAAGTCCCTCTCCAGCTTTCATGTTTTTGTCTTTTTTTTTTTTCCTTTTTGGGAAGACAACCTCTTATAGTCTGAGGAAGAAGATGAAACCAGAAAAAGTTTGGAAACAATACCTACACTTAGATAAATCTTTTAAAGGAATCATCAAATCTCCTATTTATAGAGGGATAACTCACGTGGCCACCAGCCCCAGAGGAGATGGTTCCTCACTCCAAAGTGTGCCCATCACTGTTTTTTTAAGGATCTGCTTAGCCAAGGGGCTGGTTATGATGGGCTGTTATTTACAGCCCAGCAGTCGCCACATGAACCCCATGGTGGGACTGCATTGTTTGTTTGTTAAGTGTCTCTTTGGGAAGTGCTCTGACATCCAGCACGAGGGAGGACGTGAATAAACGACAACACAATGCATACGGAAGGGGAGCACAATGGAAGGAGTTTGCAGTTCATTTCTGCGAGTCAATAACTATTCTTTTAGCTGTAATTTTTAGTCTTTATTATTCCAAGATACAGTTATTTGTAAGTGGGTGAGTGAGGAAGAGCCTCAGCTACCATAATGCAGCGATGCTGCCACATTGTTGTGCCATTAATCAGAGGATCTAATTTTATGTGTAGTCCAAACGTCAACAAATATTTTTTAAAGGTATCGACTTTATTGATTTTAAGATGTATTGTAGCTCTTGGGGCAAAGACAGAGGAAAGTTCTACACAGAGGTTGTGCAGCAAAGAAACAGATGTAATTACCACCACCTTGTGTTTACAACGCGTGCTGGCTGTGCTGGAGCTCCATGGGAAGCCAAGGAGTTCTCCCAGGGAATTCCACAGAAGCAGATTAGAGCTGGCTAAAGGTGACATTCAAGAAATACTCATTATTCTACCTGTTAAAGAAAGAAATCAGCAAGCATGGAGCACTTAAATGTGGGGTGGGGCTTGAAGCAATGACTTTGATTATTGGGATTAGCGGAGACTTCAGGAGCAACCCAGGATCTGTCATCCAACATGAGTTTGAATTCCCACATGTGACCATGTGGCACATATGGCTTTTTTTTGCTTCCTTCCTTTTTTCTTAAATTTTACAACCATTATCTTCTTCAGGCAAGCACTTCCTGTTATGTGTAAGATGTGTCACACTGGGACTCCAGCCTATTTGGTGTGCCCAGGGATTACTGTGAATACCAGCTAAAATAGCAATAGATTGATCTTTCCTTAAAGTTCAATTTAAAAAGCTTACTTCTTAAACATACACAAAAATCATCTCTGTCTAATTGGATAGGTCGGGACAAAGGCTATTCCCCACTTTTCTGCAGAAGGTGAAGTGAAGCCAAAGTATTTTATAAAGTCCATACATTGAGGGCCATACTGAAAACCCTAAAAGTCTCTCTGTTTCTGCAGATTGATCCTTCTAGATGAACTCAAGCACCCCAAGTGGAAGGGCTTTTTAGTAGAAGGGATAAAGGGAGGGCATAGACTTTCTGAGACAACTTCTGACCCTCTCTTAACATAATTAATCTTTATGTATTTGCTCAGAGATAGGCTGTTTCTCTCAGGCAAATATAGAACCACAATGCTTGAGTTGGTATCTCTGACTCCTGAAGGAAGAGTCTTCATTGGATCAGCCTTTGGATGATCCAATTCCTGCCATGGTGGAACTCCATGTCAAAGACTGATGGATTAGAGGAAACTCCTATAACCATTCCTTGAAGTCTCTTCTCTCTGATTTTGGCAGTTGTCCCACATCAAATTCAGACATTTTATTTAATAGTCAACTACTTCCAGTTTTGACCCAAAAAGTATTTCAGATTCTTTTGGTTTTTATTTTGGTGAGAAAACATTTTCAGTTCAGACTGGAAAGGATCATTAGAAGAAGTAACTGCATTTTTATTCACTTGCTGAACTGGCAAACACATTTTTCACACTCTTCTCCTGCAGTGCTGCCAGCAGGACACACCAGCACTCTGCCATGCTCTGCTATTGCCTCCCCAGACAAACAGACTTTCCTCTCTAAAATGCTCTCCTCTATAGCTGAGGCCAAAACTCCCTTCTCTCATAAATATTAGGAAGACTTCGTGGAACTACGAGTGAAGAGGATAATAGAATGAACTTCAGGAGGAACATGATGAGTATTACAGAGAGAAATCTCCTTAACTTTATTAAAGAAAATCACTTGCAATAGATTTTAAGCATAATCCCTCTTGCTGATTTTTAATATTGGTAGGAACCAGTGAATACATTTTTAGTTTGCATGAAGACTTTCAGGGACTTCCTTTGCCTACAGCTCCTGCTGTGGGTCCCCTCTGGTCTCTCCAAACAAACTGCTCCGTTCTGACTGTGTTGTTACAAGGTATGACAAGATGGTAAATCACAGGGGTAACTTAGGAGTGGGGTTTTATTTAATTAAAATTTTTTAAAATTTTAAAAACTACAAAGAGTTAAATGCAACCATAAATGCCAAAGGTTCTCAGGATTCACTTAAAAAGGGTATGTCTGTCTGGGAGACTTTAAGGACAGCTCCAAATCACAGTCCTAGCACATAGCGACAGGACAAGGGGAATGGCTTCAAACTGACAGAGTAGGTTTAGATTGGATACTGGGAAGAAATTCTTCCCTGTGAATGAGTTGAGGCCCTGGCACAGGTTGCCCAGAGAAGCTGTGGCTGCTCCATCCCTGGAAGTGTCCAAGGCCAGGTTGGATGGGCCTTGGAGCACCCTGGGATAGTGGAAGGTGTCCCTGCCCATGGCAGGGGGTGGGAATAAGATGGTCTTTGAGGTTCCTTCCATCCCAAATCATTCTGTGATTATATGATTATACAAATGGCACCTTTCTCATCTCCTTACACTTTCTCATGGACTACCAGGCTTTCAAGACTAATTCCACTTCCACCTTACTCATACAGACCTCACCTCCCTAACACAACGTAATCTTCTTCATGATTCCCTCCTATTCCCTCACACCAAAGATAGAAAATGAGTGTAGGAGGACAGAGTCTCAGAAAGCACTGCTACCCCAAAGACTTCCTTCACACTTTCCCTGTTACTCAGGTCTCCAGATAACACACTCCATGAAGGGGCTGTGAGGTCAATGGTGTGTGTGCATCCACAGCCAGGACCATTTCCCACCCCTTGCTGTGGCACAGCAGTTTCTGTAGCAGCATCTGGGGCGTTTTGGAGAAACTCATGCCGGCTCGGAGCGGGATGAAAGGCAGGCACGGAATCACAGAGGCAGGAGCTGTGCATAACCTGCCTGGCAAAGGGATAGAACAACTGGGGTATAATAAGATTATTACAGTGCAAAGTTATTCTGTGGAGATAAGGAAGAATTTTAATGACTTTTGTGGAAGGTATCAAGCCATCGTGAGCCAATCAGCCCGACTTCCCGAGCCGGCTGGTTTTGCATACGTGGGATTGCTTTGCTTAGAGGCTCCCGGACAGCTCCATGATACCGTGTGACTGAAAGGGGAGATAAATCTCTCAATCTCTCTTTTTTTTTTTTTTTTTTTTAATATCAACACAATTGCCTTATTACGGCGTTATGTGAGGAATATGCATGGCACTTCCCAAGGGTTTTGCTGTTCCCAATAGCAAATGTCTCACTCAGTGTTTGGGCAGAGCGGTTCTCTGCTAAATTGCTCACAATGCAGGCTATTATAGAATAGAGGGACCCTGTGGGTATGATTGAAATTTATATGCACAGAACAATCAAGAATGCCAAGTGCACTGGATAAACTGTAGGTAGGTGGCAGAAGGCAGATAAGCAGCCTAGGAGGTTTAAGTTACAGGATCTTAAGCTGTAGAAAGATTCATTCTATAATTTACATTACAACCAGTTTCATTTGTAGAATGAATAATGGAAAGCTCCCACAGATAAGTACTCGAGGTCCAATCCTGGGAGGTGTTGAGCACTCAGCTCCCACTGAAGTCAGTGTTCCAGGCAGGTTTTTTAAAAATGTGTGTCTCTGCAGCTCTGGGGAGGTAACTTGTTGTTAACACCGCTGCAGATGCTCGGGCAGGGGAACGGGGCTCTCACAGTGCGGCTCCCGCTCCCCCCATCTGACACAACACCCTGCTTGGAAAGAACCCTGCACTTTAGGGTTATAAATCACCTCAGGAAAAAGTACAGAGTGAATGATTTATTTACTCTAAAAACACCAATCAAAACATTTAAGTGTTGCTACAGGAAACTATCCATTTTCCCTTTGCTGAGTAGTCAGGCAAAGATTGATGTGTATTCGGATTCATACATAAATACCTCTGTTCAAGTCTAACTAACTCCAAACCAGCAAATCTCCAGCCTTGCCTCCCTTCCATGATCTCAGACCTTCACAGGACAACAGCAGTGAAAACGTGATGCACCACAGGCAAAATCAGACCGTGACCTGCCCAACAGCCTCGGCCCTCACTGCCCCATCTTCTGTGGCCAGAGGTAATGTCTGTGTGCTCACAGGCAGCACTGCCCCACGTGTCAGTGGAGCTCTGGGCTGAGCATGAAATGAGGTCCTACCTCCTCCAAAAAATTATTCTGATTTATTGCATGTTTTTTTCAGGGACTTAAACTGACAACCCCCTATTTTCATACAGCTTCGATATTTTCCTAACGACTTAACTGTCCCAAAAGCATCTCCAACTAAAAGAAAGTATCCAAAATTGTTACCTACTGAAGATGAAAGAAAGTGAGCATTGAGTTGTAAGAATCTCCTCAAGGTACTACTATTTTATATACAGTTGAGTTTTACAATAATTTTATTAAGAGTTCTGCTTTATGCAAGTCAACAGTTTCGAGGAAATGGGCCTGCAATCTGCAGCTTTGGGTTTGATTTTTACCCCTGTGTTATTAAATAAAGCTGAGAAATACGCATAAGCAGGGGATGAGAAATTTAACGCACTCTTAATAAACAATTATTAATTTAATGATGTCACTTAAATAAAACATTGGTGTTGCTTTCAAATGTGCATTAGCATAATAAAAAATGCTCGAGAGATACCAAAATTCCCGCAGTACAATGCATTGCACATTCCGTGCTTAACATTTACCCTGTGAAACAGCCAGAGATATTTGGGGGAAAAAAACCCCCATTCTGTATAAACCACGAAGCTGAAATTACACTCTCCCATCTGGGAGCTCCAGCAGCCCCTGTGAAGGGGTATCTGGGGCAGAAGGGACCGTGTAAAATTTGTGCTGGGCAGAACAAAGGCGGCGGGAGCTGCGCTGGGAGCGAGCGGCAGCCGCAGCGTCGGGAGAGCGCGAGCACAGTCCATAAAGCCACAATGAATGGTAATGACGGGCAATAAAATACCCTTTTAAAAATCCAGTAAAGGATAAAGACTGTAGGCTGCAGCATTGACTGGCAACGCTGTGGCTGCAAAACATCAGCAGATTAGCATAAAGCATGGCAAGAAAGTACAACTAAAAATTATTCAGTCGTGCCGAATGCTTGCAGGGAATCTAGGCCAAGCAAGCAATCAAAATCAAACAGAAACAAGGTATGTGTAATCCCACAGTAAAAAGATTGAGCAACTGTACATTGCCAAGACATTTTAATACTCCTTTAGCCCACAGTTTTTGAAAGCCATTAATAGAGCTATAAAAAGTGCGGAGAGCTGCACAATGCAGTTCAGCCCAACACGGGGGTGTAATTCTACACCGACGCAGCACCAGTGTTAATATAATCTCTCTCATGTTACACAAGAAGCCCAGCAAGAGCATCATAAAATGCAATATGTGTTTTCTCTACAAGCTTAAGTGTCTTTTAGCATAATTATTCCTGATGCTTCAGTTATGGGAAGGAACGCTACCAATCTAAGCAGCAAGACGGTATTTATTTGCCCTTAAGGTGCAATTACATTCTGGAAAATGGCTCTTTTTTAATTCAATGATCTACTGCTTTTGCCTGCTAAGGGTCATACACTGCTAAGACCACAGTCCTTGGAATTATGTGTCTGCTCCTTAAAAAGCTCAAGTTCTGTACGCTGAGGTTTGTTTATTTAACCCTCCTGCTTTTTCTCTGAGTTGGTTTTTTTTCCCGGTTCCTGCAGCTCTGGGAGAGTGAGCAATATCTGTTGTGGCACATGGAAAATCATCAAATCATAATTTAAAATTCCAAATGCTAAATCTCTGTGCTGAGGATGCTCAAGGCAAAAAGACCACCAAGTGGCTTTCTCTGTTGAATTCACAGAGCTACCAGTTAAGGGAAAAAAAACCCAAAACCAAAGCAACCAAACCAACCTTTTATTTAAATTTTAATTTCAGCTGATTTGCAGACATCAAGATTCATTCCAGGGAATCTTCCTAAGGAGAGACAAATCTTCCTGTGCAGTATCTGCCATGAGCTGGCTCCCTTGGGACACATCTCCTGCCAGCCAGGCAGCACCACTGCCCAAGGGTGACAGTGCTCCCTCTCTGGGAACAGCCACCAGTCTTACCAAAACAGCAAGTTTTAGTAAAAAACCACTCTTCTGCTCAGCTGGGAGCCTTGGGAATGAAGCCCCAGCCCCCACAGACAGGGAGCCCCTTAATTTGAGCCTTGTCCTTGGTGTTGACTTGCCCAATGGAGGAGTCTGGGGTGACCAGGCTCTCCAGGGGTGTCTGCATTCCATGGCCCAAGTGTAATAAATTCTACTAATACAGGATAAGGAATACTAGAAATCGGCACTTTTTGACTTCGGGAGAAAAGCAAATGACATTATAACAGCCTTGCAAATCTGAGTTCACAGCGACCACCAATCATCCCAAATCATAAAGTCTAAAACAGGCCACAGAAGATATGCCTGAAGAAAAGATCCCTTAATGCAGTAACCTGTCAAAGGGTGAAAATCCTGAGTGGAAACTGCAAGCTCAGGGCACATCTCTCTGTGGATGTGTACATGAGAGAGAGGCAAAGGTGCTGGTATCAGATGCAAACATGAAGTTATTGAAGGAGGAAAACCCTTCCAGAAAACCCTGCACAAGTTTTGGTAGTTATTTAACATTTCTGACTCAGGTGTGTATGGCCCAACTTCCACTCGCTACCTCAAATCACATTTTCCAGTCAAACATGGTTTCTATCCCAACACAGGGATGGGGTGAGAATTCCCTGGCACTGACACCAGGGAGCCCTAAGCCCCAAGGATAAAGAAGATGAAGATTTTTAAGGAATAAATATATTTTAGTGTATCTGGAAAGAGGTAGGACTTTTCCCTTCAGGATCATGTTCTTTGTGTACCACAGAGATCCTCTGGAATGTAAAATCCATGACTATAACAAATACACGGCAAGAGCTGCTTTTATTAAATGATTAAATGTTTCAGCTTCTCCCCTGAAACTCTGTGCTTCAGCAAGAGGATTTTGGAGGAACATATGCAAATGGAAATAATATTAAAATAATTCCTTAGTCTCCTGCAACCTTGTGTAGTGATTTAATACTATTAAATAGCAAACCTATTTTTTTTTTCATTTCAATATTTATCTCCATTTTTTTTCAAGGAAAAAAATTAAAAGCCACCTTGCACTTGATTCTCTGATTTTATACAGCAGGGTAAAAATCACTATGCAATAAGCAAAGAAACTTGTACCTCCCAGCTAAAGCCAAAGCCTTTGCAGAACAGATGGATCTGGTCCAAGGAGCTGTGGGTAGGGAAGGATGGAGGCAGAGTTCCCTTGGTGGGTCTCCAACTGCCCCGTGGCTTGGCCTTGGGGAAAAGACATATGCTTTTTGGGATCTCTGGGAAGCTCAAAGGGCACTTCACCAGCGTGCTGGGGGTTGGGAAGGGCCCTCAGCTGAAATGAGCCCAAAGCTCGACCTCTCCCACCGGGCTGACACCCAAGTGGTAAGCCCAGCGCTCATGGCTGTGCTTTGAATCTCCACATCGGTGCCTCCCC
This sequence comes from Pyrocephalus nanus, assembly GCA_038380795.1. Classification (NCBI taxonomy): domain Eukaryota; kingdom Metazoa; phylum Chordata; class Aves; order Passeriformes; family Tyrannidae; genus Pyrocephalus; species Pyrocephalus nanus. The sequence continues at coordinate 3,923,148 of CM076268.1, forward strand.
CCAGCTGGCTCTTCTTACCAGCCAGGGCAGCTCCGGGCACCCCAAAACACTTTTCCCTCTGGCTTGCAGGGGTTGGTTGGGATAAACGTGGGCACAGCAAGGAATACACGTGCTCCTTAACCCGGTTTCGAGGAGCAACTCGGCACCACCTTCAAAAAACCTCCGCTTGGCAGCCACAGCTATTCCCAAACTTTGGGTAATGGGCAGGAGAAAAGAGTTTTTCACAGCAAAGCAGGAGCAAGAGCGGTCAAAAGAAGGCACCCAGGCTGTTAGGCTTGAGTGGCACGTGGATAATGGGCAGGAGGGCGAGCAGAGAACTCCGTGTCCTTCCCTGACACGTCTGTGCAGCACTTACAGCGATGCACTTAGTTCATGCTTTACCTTAAAGTGCCCTGTTTGAACTGAGAGGGAACGTGCAGCAGCTTTCATGCCCCTGCTGTGTGGCTGTGGGCAAGTGCAGCCTTTGAAATGGCAGTCCCTGAAAGCGAGGAATGTCGGGTTTGTATGGACAGGCTCCCTGGCACTGCACCGATGATTAGCGAGGGAATAGCAGAGAAGTAAAAGAGGGAACTAAGCATCTCTTCACAGACACCTTCCTACTCTTACCTCTTGCAATATGGGCACGTAGCTGTGTCTAGAAATGAAATCTGGGACGGGGGATGTTGGTCACAAAAGGAAGTTTTAGTAACACAAACCCTGGACGCAAAAACTTGTAATTTCTTCGGGTTTTGCATGCACATGGAGTTGTGGCCATGGTTATGAACACATTTACACAATTTCCAAGAAAACAAAGAAGTTGGGAACTGAAAAAAGAACCCACTCCTTTTGGCCATTCAAGGTCTATGAATGAACTTGGGAATTTGCACTCTAACTTATTCATTAAAATAGAAACTGCCATCACTTTAATGAGCAGCCTGAGGGTGGACAAAGTGCCTTGAATAGCTACGTACCATAGAGAACTTGGCATCCTCGCTGAAACATAATGTGGGATTGCAATTGTGGGATTTTTCCAGTGAATACGAAGTGATCAAAGATAACACTGCCCCAAAAAGAATTAAAACAGTGCAACATTGCATCAAGTTACAGCCAATGTCAATCATTACATGCCTGAGTGCACAGGATCTTTTAAATAATGTTATAGACATGCTGTGGCATTCAAAATATTCACTGAATTTCAAATTAAAATGCAAAAGCATGTTCCCAGCTCATCTGACCAGAATAGTGAACTCCAGGCACATCTTTCCAAATATTGCTCTAATGCCACATCATTTACCGTCAGCTGGAGGACAGGCTCATTTTATGCAGAGCTGGATGATGGGAGGACTGTCACATTAAATGGATTCCGAAAAGTTACCTTCGGCTCTGGTCCTGGGAGATGAGAAATTAGCAAAGATGGAGCTACAAAAGATTGGGGAAGGAGAGGACTAATTGCAGACTGATCACCTTTCCGACTGTGAAAGAAAAAAAAACCCTTTGCACAATGCAGAACTTGAACTCAACATTGTGTAGAGGAGAGTTTCTGGCACAGAATTCCAGCCCAAGTTGCTTGCTGGAAAAAAAGTGTTGCTTTATTTACATGCTAAAGGAACCACCTCCTCGCTTTGGGCTGCTGATAAGCTGCCGTGGTGTGGAAGAAAAAAGAAAGGGAACAGTAGACCATTCTGGAAAAGGAGAGGGTGGGAGGGAATGGAGTAAAGGCACACATCAAAGGAAATATTTATAATATGCCACTGCAGAAGGGGAGAATGCAGGAGTCTTTTGCAAACATAACAGAGAGCTCAAAGTAATTTCAATTTCTAAAAAGGTCAGTGAGGAAATAGCGGAGAAGAACTTTACTCTAAGCCCAGAAATAGAGATAGAAATATTGGAGCATTTAACCTTAAAACCTCTATAAAAACAACATGAAATTCAGTCTTTGGGTGGAAAGAAAAAAACACCCTTAGTACAGTCCATAGAAAGCAACCGAGAACAAGATGATATAGGGAGTGTACAATTGCAATTATGTGGAGGATGGAACGAGCAAATTTAGATCCAACAAAAACACGATCAACAGAAGTGACGGGAACAAGTACACACCACATCACCCACCACCATGTTCATCCTGCACAAACTGATCTCATTTGGCTCTGATTTCCAACACTGCAAGCTCATGGATTTGCACAGAGTGCAGGTTAGCCCAGGATCTGGATCAGAAGCTGACAGAAATTATCTAAATCTCGAATAACTTCATGGCAGTCAAGGCCAGGTTCTCATGCTGGAGCCCCCAGAAAGCTCTGATGGCCAGGAGCTTTCCTAGGGATCACCACCCCACCACCTGACTCCAAGAACCTTCCACCATCTGCTGAGCATGGAATCATTACCTTTCCTCTTCAACACCCAAACTGCTTTCAAATCAATGAGTAATGTGCAGCCTAATTTTGCTAAACGAATTGTAATTACAGTAATTCACACCTATAGCTCATGCCCTTTTGTGGGAGGCTTTTGCTGTGTATCATCCCTGCAGAACTAAGGTTTGAGAACAGATCTCATGGAGCTCTCTGATAGATCAGGTCCTATGTGACAGCCCTTTTTGGGTGTAGTTTTTAATTGCAAAATTTCATAACTTATTTTTCAATGAACACGATTGCATTTCGTTGCAAAGGCTCAACGTGTAGAATGTGTCTGAATTTTCTCTTTCTTTTAATTGTTTATATGACAAGGTTTATTTCATAATATTTCATGTAATGAAAAGTATATCACAGGCTTACAGGATTTAATTTAAGGCAAATGCTTAATTTAACATTCTTATAAATAAAAAATGGAGCAATAGGAACAAAAGGGTTTTAAATGAGCAAACTGTAGAACTGCTTTTTGAAGTGGCAAAGAAGTGCTGTCTAATGAGCTGAGCACTGGACTGGGAGCTAGAATCCTTCAAGATCTGTTCCAGATTAGACACTGCTTGAGCCTGTTGTCTCAAGTGAACTATCAAACTCATCCGAGGCCGTCCAGTCCTCTGCCTGATAGTACTTAAAAGACCAAAATTTGCTTTGTGTTTTGATCATTTCATCAACTTTATGCCCCATTTCACACCAACACTATTTTCAGCCTCAAAAGAACATAAAATATAATGGGTTGGATCTTCAGCTACCACTTTCACTGAAGCACAGCCTAAGCATTACTCGGTCCTCTGTTCCTAAGTCTGGGATCATCCTGTTTGTACACTCACTAAGGAACACCAAGCCTCATGGATAGAAGACCTTCCTCATGTAGGTCCTTGCAGGGCAATGCCACACTGGGTTTGGAGCTAAATGGGGCCAGATCTGTATCCTGCTCCAAGGCTTGCCACTCACAGACAGTCATTTAGGGACAACATTCCCCAAAAGCCCTGAATGCTTTGGGGAGTGTACACTGCCATCTTCCCAGTCACCACTGGACAATTTAGCTGGACAGTGACTGCCATACATGAAGAAACACGGAGAAATATCAAAATACAGAGAGGAGGAGCAACAGCAAGCAGAGCTGAACACAGGGAAGCACAAGCAGGAACAAAATGAACTCAAAGATTGGGTTGTTAGTGCAAAGATCAGCAAGGTTTCGGGAGCTGTGTGCCAGTCTGCTCCTCTCTCCTTTCAGTTAGAGGTTACATGCACTGGCAGGGATTTGGTGGGAGCTGGAAGATGTGGCCTCTCAAAGAAACAAGATGTTGCCAAGAGCTGCTTGGCAATGTCTTGCTGCTATGGCAGAGAAGGGCTGCCCATCCCACTTCAGTCCCAAATTCAGGGGGGCTGTTTTCTGCAGCCTCCCCCAGATGCTGCAGCTCCAAAACCTCAGCCTCAGTGAATCTGCTGCCCACCATTGACTCCCCACCCACCAGCCTTCTCAGAACCTGCACCATGGGGTGCCAACCCTCCTGGTAAAGGATGATCAACTCACAAAAACAATGCTAAAACACAGGGAAAAAAAAATCCTCCAACCACAAAGTCATAAAAAACAGACATTTCCCTACACATTCAGACAGAAAGAGGTAAATTCAGTTTTTAAGATCCACAAAAGTGAAGATTCCCAGCTCTGTGGAGAGGATTTCTAAGGAGGTTCCTTGATCATTACCTGTGGGGAAGAGGAGAATGTTGCAGAAGCAGCTGGAGGGTGATGGAAAAGCTTTCTGGACCCTAAAGCTTTTCCTTTTGCTCTTCCTTTGAAAGAGTAAACACAGACCATACTCAGCCAGAAGTTATTTTTATTTTTTTTTTAGTCTATATTAAGCAGTATAAACCAAATTCTACAAACAAAGCAACATGAGTTCTTTTATTTCCAATAAACAATGGTGTTTATATTTAAGTACGTATATGACTACTACACCTCAGGTCACAATTTAATCTCTCTTTAATTTAATGCCCAATTTAATCTCAATAGGACAGCTAACAATTAAGGGAATGCATGTGGAGCCACTTACTGTTTGATTGTATTGGTCCTGTATCGATGTCGGATGCAGGACTGTTTTCCTGTAGATCATAAAACTTCAGAGCCAAAGACTGCACAGTTCAGAGAAATGTCTCCTGTTCTCAGCAGCTTTCAGGATTAGGACTTTAATGAGCCATGACTGGCTCACACCCATGCATGTGTTGCAAAACCCCTATAGTTTTAATGCCCTACTTAATTAGCTAAATGTTCCATAGTGGACATTTTCAATCGCAGTGCCTCAGGTCTGACATGCTCTTTTCTGTATTTAAATCTCTGTCCGAAAAGCCGAGATTGGAATAAAACCTTCATCCAAACTGATCTTGCACAGACTTTGTATTTTTATGCCATACTCTTGACGTGGGTCAGAGGTCCCAAACATCAGTGAGCACCATCCAAGCCTTGGCAGAACATGGGAACAGCTCCCTGGGCTCAGACCTTGAGTCCATCATTTACTTGCTCTGCTTCCTTCTATTAGCTGTGGTGCCTGGAGAAAAGAAGGCTTTTGGGAGACCTTCCAATACCTAAAGAGGGTTTCCAAGAAGGCTGGAGAGGTACTTTGGACAAGGATAATGGCCTTAAACTGAAGTGGGATAGATTTAGATTAGATGTTAGGAAGGAATCCTTCCCTGTGAGGGTGGTGAGGCCCTGGCACAGGTTTGCCCAGAGAAGCTGTGGCTGCCCCATCCCTGGAAGTGTCCAAGGCCAGGTTGGATGGGGCTTGGAGCAACCTGGGCTAGTGGAAGATGTCCCTGCCCATGGCAGGGGGTGGAACAAGATGACCTTTAAGATCCCTTCCAACCCAAATCATGCTGTGATTTTGTGAAATCCACCATTTCAAACAGAGTAGATGAGGAAAAACCTCTTACCCAGGTGTGCATTGTAGAGAAAGCCACACTTTATACAAAAGCAATAATGAGCTCTGCTCTGCCTTAGCCACATTCACAGATTTTTATCTATTTAAGTGTTTTGTATATTTAAATCCATGCACTTGCCTTATACAACCCAACTGCTGCAGGATTATTTCTAAGACACAACTTTTCCTAGGCCTTATTCGTCATGTTCCAGCACTCCAGCATTTTAAGGTACAAAACTTAAAACTGAAATAAAATTACATCGCCTTTAAAAATAATTACACCCCAAGTGATTTTATATAGTAAACTATTTATTTTAAAACAAGATTAAATATTGTGCCTCACTGAAATATTTTCTCTTAGCAGAGAGCACTCAGATGGAAAATTTCATACATTTCGACTGATTTTTTGCCTGAATGGTTTTCACATATTTTTCGAAAACCTAGTTGTGTCAAATGATTTATTCTCCTCTAACAATACGGTACAAGTAGCTCGGAAGATGCAAGTGCTGAAATGGTTGACGGCAGTTGGCCAATTAAGTGCTCTACAGTATTCCCTTTTTTTTTTTTTTTTTTTTTTTGTGCTTGCACATACTAATCCTTTTCTTAATGTATTGAGGTTCCATCCAGCAGAAAGAATGAGCTGACTGCGAGGCACGCCACATGAGGAGCTTGGAAATGTACGGCGACACGCTCGTATCCAGGGGAGGTTTAGCCAAGTGTGAAGTGGAAAACACATCTGAGAGGCAGCAAAAGCAGAGGGAAGGGAAGGAAACCTGGCTGGAGCTGTGGGTGTCCCAGGAAGCAGGGGCAGGTGCTGCCTGTCTCGGGAGCTGCAGGAGGGCTCTGGGCACGGGAAAGGTGCGTTCCTGGCGCTGTCTCTCTTGTCAGATAACGAGGGGTGGCCCACGGGAAGTCTCGGCACATCATTAGAGGAGGCGGATAATGGAGCTGCCACGGCTCCAGGCAGGGCCAGGCAGCTTCACCTGGCACAGCTGGGCCTGTTCCAGCTCCTCCAGAGCTGCTGCTGCCGCCTCATTTATCTCCAGCTCATGAGCTGTTGGGCGGAGGGAACAGACAAACCTCTTCTCCACAAACACTGCTCTGTCCCAAGCCCAATTTCTTCTCCCGTGGGAAAAACAAAAGGGCAATTTAAAATGTGATGAACTGTTCTTATTTGTAGTGAAAGGGGTCTCTTCTATTAAAAGTGTTAAGAAGGGTGATGTGTGGTCTAAAATACTGTACAGAAGTGGTAAGTAATATGTACGTACAATACTTAAGCAGTGATAGCAGCAGAATTTTGCAAGCACTTTGTCTGCTAAAAGAAAAGAAAATCTAGGTTTACAGGGGATTTTTTCAAAACCTTAAATGTGCTTAATTAAAATAAAATCAGCTTTCCAAGTTTTTAGAAAGCTTTCTATTGAACCTCGCTCTGCTTTCCCTGCAGCCCTGTCCTCAGCATTACTGATCATCAAGTAACCCCCAAAACATTTGTCAGTTATCTGGGAAGGGAAAATAAACCCCTAAAGTGTCAATTATAAAAACCCAAACTTGGAATTCTGAACTTCCCCGACTGCTGCCCTACTCAAGTCACTCATTAGGGAGGAAAGACAAACACTACTCAAGTCCAGTGAAGACACCAAATTTCTGAAGGCCACTGAGGAAGACAGAATGCCATGAAGAATACTGAAGTGATTTACAACCCAGAGCAAATTTATTTATTGCAGATTACTTTATCTCATCCCTCTCCTGGAGAAGTTATCTCTGCCTTCAGCATCAGGTGTCAATGACAGAAGTATTACCACTACACATCAAAACTGCTATAATTTCTCTCACAGATCTATACCAGTCACAACAGGTTGCTGTGATTTTTGCAGATAAAAACCTGCAAGAAAACTGTTAACTCTTTCTTGTTAGCCAGCTGGAGTAAAAACAAGTGACAGCCAGAATGAGCAGACACTCCTGGCAATTTCAATGAGAGGCTCTTAATTACAAGTCAGAAGAGTAGGGGTCATCTCCTCTGAGGCCAGTACATTCAAATTTCTCCCTCTGGGTTACACTGTTTCAGGAAACTGTATTTGTATATTTAGAACTTCAGAAAAATAAATAAATTGAGTCAGAAAACAGGGTCTCCAGGTTTTGTTAATTATAAATTTCTGCAAGTTACCACTTCATTGCTGACATTTTAGAAGAAGTCTGAATTGCAGCTGGTCTGTGAGAAAATTAAAAGACACTTATTAGCATTTAAGGACCACACCTTGAAGAGCTGCACATAAAATAACGTCACTTCATCACTCTGCTTTGAGTGAGTGCTCATTGCTGATGGACTCAGAGCACAGGCAATTTACCAGCTTGGTCCTCCTCTGAGGTGTAGCTGCTAAAATGAGGTTGTTCAACCCAGAGAAGGTTCCAGGGAGACCTTATTGTAGCCTTTCAGCACCTGAAGGGGTCTATAAGAAAGATGGGGACAAACTTTTCATCAGGGCCTGTTGTGCCAGGACAAGGAGCAACAGTTTTAAACTAAAAGGTTTGAAAGAGGATTGATTTAGTTTACATATAAGGAAGAAGTGTTTTACGACAAAAGTGGTAAATTACTGGCACAGGTTGCCCAGGATGTCCCATCCCTGGACACATTCAAGGCCTGGTCTGGTGGAAGGTATCCCTGCCTGTTGCAGGGGGAATGGAGCAGATGAGCTTTAAAGGTCCCTTTCAACTCGAACCATTCTATGATTCTGTGGAAAATGGGAACAGCCATTGCAGCCCTGAGGTTGGACTGCAGTCTGAGTGAGGGCAACAGTGGGAGAAAGCCAGGAATTTTTTTGCTGAGACAGGACACTCCCAAGAGCAAAGAGACCAGCTTTGTGCTCAGGGGTCCAAATAAGAGCTGGGTATAAACTTCGTGAAAACAGATTTTCCATATATCCCCCTCATTTTCTCATGCTTTTTAATTGTCCACTGTCACCTCAAGTGTATTCCTTACTGGCTTCCCAGACCAACACATGGTTCCCTCCTTCTGGGCACAGACTTATCAGGATTCCAACCCTGTCCGAGCAGCATGATGTATGCTGCTAAATACAGGAGAGATTACAAACACAGGCTTTGTGTATCAACCAACATACTGTTCCCCTTCTCAAAAACAATTCAGCCAAAATGACATATATGGAAAAAACCAGAGTTCCTCGGGATGATTTATTAACTGTACGTAACACGCCTGAAGGCAGACTGGGAATGGAATTCAGATGGACGGACACAGAGCGGGATTAAGCCGATAATGGCAACGCACGGTGCAACTTCTTAGTCACAAACACTCTCATCACATGAAATTATTTTCACAGATGATATTTATAGTAAAGCAGGAACTGCCCCATAGTTCCTCTCTTAAGCATTACAGAAGCTCAAATTCTGCTGTGATAAAACTTCCAGCAAATCTCTTTCAAAATATCAATATTTAACAACCAAGCACCTTATTCCTAAGGCTGGTCGTGCAGACGCTCAAGTCATTTGATTGGGAAACTTGCTCCTTCCTTAAGTTCTGTCACATCAAAGCTAGATCAGCCCCTTTCCATAACAAGCAAGGAGCTAGGGAAGTGTGGAAAACTCCACAAGAGACCATTCTTGTTACCTGAAAATAAATGTCTGGGTTTGTCTGGTTGTTTTTTGTTTTTTTTTTTTCAAAGAGATTTAAAACTTTCTGTCCTAGGGCTTAATTTAGCTCATGATTTACGAGTACTGGGAAGAAGTGCTCTGGATTGGTCTGGCTTACCCATTAACTGGCTGTGTTGATACTGCATTTTCCCTGCATTGGCCATTGCCAGAGATTGGCTGCTGGAATAAACAGGCCACGCTCTGGGCCATCAAGGCAACTCTTGTGTTTGCTCAGAGACAAGAAAATCCTCTCCCTCAAAGGGGAAGGACCAAGCAGAGCAGCAAGGATTGGTATGAGAGCCACAAATGGCCTGGGAAGGATTTTTAATTTGTAAATAGCAGGAAATCCATCCTGATCACATTCCCAAATGCACAAGCCATCCTGGAAGTCCTGCATTAAAACCCCTCATCCCTCTCAGCTGGGGTAGCACCAACCTGTGAGCCTCAGAAGGGACATTGCAGCACAGCCAACTCCACTTCCAAACAACCCCTCTCCAACAGGAATATGGGGGAGACCCAAGAGGAGTTTCATATCAGTAATTAAACCCGAAAGGAAATCCACTCTCCCTGATCCTCCCAGGTCCATGTGCTGGACTGTCCCCCTGCAATCACCCTGTTTTGGTGAGGCAGAGGTGGGAGCAAGGCTACAGATGCTGTCAGACAAAGAGCTGGTCCCCCCTAACTGTTGCAGATGGTGGCAGCAGAATCCTCTTTCTTTTCACACTATCAATTAAGCAATGTTGCCAAACCCACATCAGCTTCTCAGTCAAACATTTCATTTCTCAGCAGTCTGTGTGAAGTTTGAAAGCTACAGTATGTTCTGCCAGCGGCCTCCAGAAAGCTGCTTTGCATTGTTTTGCTTAAATGGCTACAAAAGTGCTGTCAAAGAGACACTGTCAACTGCAGCTTTTGTGTTTATGTCTTTTTACTTAGGGGAAAAAAAAAAAGAAAGAAAAAAAAAAGAAAAAGAAACAAAACCTTTTGGAGTTGAAAGAACTGATTTCTGCTTGTTTTATCAGTACTTTTTACATTCCTTTGGCAGACACTGGATTTTCCTCTCTGCTATTCACACTGCAAGCATATTCAATATTGAATAGACCTTTCTGACAGTTTTGAACCTGTTCCATAAGATTCCAAATGCACTGATTCATGGGCACTTGCAAAGATCCTACAACATAAAAAAAAACCAAAAAAACAGTCCACCCTGACTCAAGAATTGTTTTGCATCAGGATAATTTAAAACTTCTACTCCTTCATCTGTACATCTCAGACCCAGCAAGAACACTTTTATAACTGATTTGTCTGCCCTACTCACCAAGAGGGATACAATAGCAAATACTCACTGTCTAGAAGTCAAGAAAATCTAACCATCTGATATTATAAAGGTTCTTCTTTTGTCTCCCAGCACCGAAGTGGGGGCAAAATGCTGGTCTTGGAAAGAATAAAATATGAGTCTCATATTTTAATGAGTGTCAGTGAGAACCCAGCACTGAACACATCCAAACACTCACGCTGCATTTCTGCTCCAAGGGGTAGATTTTTCATTCACTGCACACTCTCACAGTCTGAGCTTCCCAGCAGCCTGGGAATATTTTCTTCCCAGAGTATCCCCTCCACTCCCCTAATGCTGCTCCTCTGAAAACCAACACCACGGCAGCAGTGTGGCTTGTGATTTCAAACTGCTCCTGTTTGGTTACTTCAGGGGTGATTCCAGCCCGATCTTCACTTCGGAAAAGCAGATGTGAATCTGTGTAAATTAATAAATGACAGTGGTGATGATCACACTAATGTGTTACGAGTCTAAATGTGGAGGCAGCTTTTCTCAGCTGCTTCCAAACTGCACTGGTGGGTACATTTTCTATTCCATGGCCTGCATAAAGGAAATAAATAACGCAGAGATTCCCAATTTGTTGTTCAGGGATCCACTGGAGTCTGCTGACTCCCAATTCCCACATAAGCAGTGAAATCTACAGTCACTGAGCTTGGATTCAATACACAAGGGCCCACAGGTCCTACTGGAAATTATTTTTTAGTAGCCCACAAATTAAAAAAGGATGAAACCTACTGAATGGTAAAGTACAGACAAGTAGAGCATTAGATCTCTCACATATGTCCTCCCAGGAAAAAAATCCCACAGAAAGCACTAGGAATTAAATCTATAGAAATGTAATACAGCTCCATGGAATTTCCTCTGAAGGCCTATAGAATTTACTATAGCAGGGAGTCCTTTTCAGAGCCCCTTTTTTTCAGACAACTTGCAGAAGGATATAATTCTAAGGAATGGGGTTTTTTTTATAAAAAAGTAATAGATCAACAATAATCTTCTATTAAATTATTTTCCATAGGAGTATTGACAGCAATAGCCATTAGCATTATTTTATAAAACTGGAGGGTTATATTGATCAGTGGATCCATTCTGTCCAGACACAGAGAAGTTGGGCAATTTATGGTTCTACTCATTGTCAAGCAAAGGGGTTTTTTCCTTTTTCTTTTTTTTTTAAACATCTGGTATCCCTTGAATAATTACTTTAATTAAAATAAACCCCCCCTATTTTATATGCTTTCCTTGACAAGAACTTTGCCTTCACACTCTCTGGCAAACCCACTATTGCTGCTGTGTAAGTACAGCAACACTTACTGGTCATTTGATAACTTCCATGGGTTTTCCATGATTTAAGATGCAATGCTCTTGGATTCCCAGCTCTTGGCCTTTGTCTGAGCCTCCCCAGATCACAGGGAAAGGAGAAGCTGGAATAGCAGGGCTTGGTGATGAACAAGGGATGGGTTCCAAGGGAAGGGCCAGCACAGCTCCTTGCCCAGCCAAACCGAGAAAGGAGAGGGAATCACAGAAATACAGAACAATTTGGCCTGGAAAAGCCCTCTCAGACCATCGAGTCCAACCATTCCCTCAGCACTGCCAAACTAACCCACGTCCCCAAGTGTCACATCCACACAGCTTTTCAATCCCTCCAGGGTGGGGACTCCACCACTGCCCTGGGCAGCTGTGCCAGGGCAGGACAACCCTTTCAGTGAAGCAATTTTTCCCCAATACCCAAACTAAATCTCCCCTGGCACAACTTGAGGCAGTTTCCTCCTGCCCTATCTCTTGTTCCCCGGGAGCAGAGCCTGACCCACACCTGGCTTCACCCTCCTGTCAGGTTTATTTGCCCTCAGGGGTGGGTGACAACGAAACTGGGAAGAGGTGAGGATACAGGCTCCAGGAACTCCTCCTGCCCCAGCCTTTTCCCCTTCCAGCTATGAATGAGGGAGGAAAAATTGTGACGAAAACAAAGCTTTCATGCCTTGTGGCGCAGGGTTTTGTGAACTGATGAAAACGTCCTGTAGAAAACACTGAGTATATTTGTTTTGCCTGTTTTATCTAGATCCTCATTAGTTTTATCCTTATTGTCATCTCTAATCCACAGTGAGGTGGCAGAGTCAGTTTTATAAGGATCTATCAGAAAAAAAGCAAAAACCTGGGAAGGAAAAGCTGTTTCTGCCTTTGATGACGCAAATATATCTGGAAAGAATTTTCTTTTCATTTTATTTCATGTTGTCTCCTCAGATGTCCTTCATTTCATCTTCCTTTCCCTCACTTACCTAAGTGCAGGGAAGGGAAATACTGAATTCCACCAAATTTGGAGAGTTGACCTCACAGGAGCCTGAGCCCGGTATTTTATTTTTTTGAAAGAAAAATGTCTGAGCTCTCCATGCTAAATCCAGGGAAGTCAGTGGCAAAATTCCTCACGCCTTACTTCCCTGGGAGCAGGATTCAGCTCAGCAGGGATGGACAGTAGCTAAGCTGCCACCTCCCATTCCCTGGAGACCTTCCCAGGGCAGCAGTAATCAAAATAATTCATTTGCAGTTCTAAGCCTTTGATGCATGACTGCTGAGAAAGAAGATTTGCGAAAGCTGTGACAAACTTACACCTCAGCTTTCAGAAAAGGAGAAAAAAAAAAAAAATCTGTTACCGGAAAATTTGCCATTTTTTTTCCCTCTAGCCCTTAATGCACAGCAATCCATTTGACCGTATAATTATTACTTAAAGGAAAGGAGTTGGTAAAAGAAGGGTAATTTATGCAGATGAACAAGGAAGCAGATGAGAAATACAGAAGAAATATTGGAAGGGAAACACAAAATAACACAGAAACATTGCTGTGAACTGCTGTCAGACCTAAATCAAAGTCAGAAAGGAACACAGATTATGCCACCGTCAGTTTTTGTTGGAGGAGGAAGAATCTTGGCAATCAAGATTATCTGATAATTACCTTTCTTAATGCATTAAATTCACTCAGCTTCACCTTCAGGCATTTAGCTGCAGAAAATAATGACACACATCCTCATGTTTAATGGTTAAACTCTATTTCCAAGAAATCTATTACATGTGGTGTCATCCAGAAACCCACACAATAAAGCATCTTTAAAAGAAGCACTGCTAGAAAAGGATGGGGTTTGGAAACATAAATAGCAGTTGTTTGCATCAAAATATTTTAATGTACAGGCTTTATTAATACTAATGAAAGTTTGATTGTCTTTCCTAATTAGCTCCCCACCCTCCTTTGTCAGGATCAGCTGCAGAACAAACCTTCCTCTGCCAGCATCTCAGGATGCATTAGACCTCATTAAACATCATTTTTAAATGAACATTTCATTTAAAAGAGATTAATTTTTAACGTATGCCAGTGCTTGAGAACGGATCTGTAAAATTATACAGCTGCTGAAGAAATACCTCCACCTCCTAATTCACCAGTATTTATGGACAGATAACTCCACGTGCTGCTGCTAATGAGGTTTGGGGAGTCTGTTTGATGGTCCACTGGCCCACAAAGGGACTTTGCCAAGTGCCAGACCCCTTTCCCACAGGATGGGCAAAACCAGCCTTGGGCAGGAGAGCACACATCACCTTCCCAGTCATATAAACACAGGGAGGAATAAATTTAACCAAATCTGCTTTTAATCCCTTCCTCCAGATGGAGACACCTCCCTCACAGGCAGCACCTCCAAGACAAAGTCCTGGTGGTTTGACCCTGGTCTGAAGGGGAGTAAATGCTCAAACCAGCACGTTCCCCATGGTGGAGACTCCTCCACAGCACACTCCTTTCCCAGACCCTGTCCACTACTATTTCCAAAGGAGTTAGGGAGTTTCACCTTGAAATACTTTCCAGGGAGTTGCTGGACTATTCTGGGTGGCTGAATTAGTCACACCAGGCAGGAACCAGAACCTTCGATGGCTCGCTACCATTGTCATGGGGGTCAGCATGGGACAAGGAAAATGGCCCACAGCTGCTTTGTAAATACAGAATGAAACATCACTTTTAGGTAAAGTTTGGGTTGGTCTTACAGAAACTGGTTTTTTTTGTTGTTTGTTTTTGTTTTTGTTTTGATTTGGTTTGGGTTTTTGGTTGTTTTTGTTTGTTTGTTTGTTTGTTTTGGGGGTTTTTGTTTTGTTTTGTTTGTTTTGTTTTGTTTTTTGTTTAAATGAACAATTTGCACTGAAAAAAATGGACATTTCTACTTGAGAACAAGTGAGGTTTCTGTCTTCAGCATGTACACATTCATCTGCTTCAAGAAGAACTCGAGAAGATGGTTCTTCCCACATGGATGCCCTTTATCTGATGGCAGGTTTCCCCTACATTGTAAATTGGACCTTTCCGACACCAAAAGACCAAGAAATTTAAGGAAATTCCTCTCAAACAAATGGGCTGTGGACTGTGTCATGTCTCCAGCTACTCCACTGAAACAGAGGTGGAAAACCATCAGTCACTCATGTGAAGAACCGTTTTATTAGTGCGTAATGAAATGGAATTTCTTACAGGATTTGGGAAAAGAAATCAGAGATTACCAGGACAGCTTATATCCTTCTGTGCTAATGTGACTCTGGGGACTCCCACGGGACTCCTGCCTGTCATCGACCTTCATTTAAGTCAACTCTTCAGCAAAGTCTGGGAGGACATATGAAAATTTTATAACTTTGCTGAAGTCTCAGTGGAGTTGATGAGATTTGGGCATTATCTTTGGGACCACAAATACTAAAATGGAAGCTGAATTGGCTTTCACTTGTTATCATTTGAAAGTGTTCCTGTTATTTGTTTCCAGTGTGGATTGCTTAATTAGAAACACAGGTGCATTCACTGGGTTGTATTTTGCTGCTCAGCTTAAAAAGCCATTTTTAAACTACTGATACAAAGCAAAACAAACACTTGCTGTTTAATTGGTTTTACTAAGAGTAATTTTAAATTAGTAAATTTGAGGGGGGGGATTAAATAATTTTAACTGTACAACACAAATATCTATCTGTTAAGCAAGCACCCAGAAAACTAACAGGGGAAAGGAATTAAGGTATTATCAGTTATTAAATATTACTAAAAGTGATGGAGTGGACAACTTCTGTGTCATCAGCTATAGGAATGCCCCAGCAGCTTTCCTTGAGCTCCTACGGTGGTGCTGGAGAACAAAAGTACTTTTTATCATGCAGTTGCTTGCTGTTGATGATCACATATCATCAGCATACATGGCATTATCCCTCTCCTGTGCAGGGTTCCTGCAGAACCCTGTTAAGTTGGTCCTTCGGCTCTCTCAGGTGAAACAGCCCCATTTAAACCCTGATTCTGTGCACATTTGTTACCTGAGCAGATTCCCTGGAGTTTACTGCAGATTTGGTCATTAAATTTAGATTCTCTCTGCTCATTTTATTTACACAGTCAAAAAAAAGGTATTTGTACCATTTTTCTTTTCAACGGATGGAATAAAATCAGCTGCGTAACAAGAGCCCTTGATCATGAACTCCATAAAACAATGCATTTATTTGGAATTCCAAATACACAAAAGAAGTAAGACGGTGAGTGAAAAATAAGCCTGCCAAAAAAAGAAAGGGCCCAATTTTCCAGGCATAGTACAGATCATATTCCTAAAATGGCTGGAGTAGTCTGAAAATATTATTCCAAGAGGCATATCCTGAGTCCCTCTGACAGATTTATCTTAATTGTTGACTGACTGAGGCTTTAGGTACCTGCACAAGGGGCAGTGAGCAAGGGGAGGAGGGTTCATCTCATGGAACTGCTTAATCTGTAATGCAAACCCTGCAGAGACACAGAGAGCATCCAATCTAATCTCTGCATTCCCCTCTTCCCAACAGCTATATACAAAATTTAACCAACACACTGGAGTTAAACATGAGGATGGTCATACTTGAGACCAGAGGTTCATCTCAGGCAGAGTCCTCTCTTTCAGAGTGGCCAGACCACTGCTCCACTCACTATTTGCAAATTGAGGAATTTTTTTGAGCAAATGGTGACTTTTAGGGGTTCACTCATCCCTCCCTGGGCTTTCTTCAGATGAGAAGATGCATTTCTGCCTCTTTGAGGCTACAGGAAGCAATATGAACATTCTGGTGTCATTCTCCATCTTGGACCCAGGTTTTAAGGTTGAAAAAGAACCCAGTCCTGACTCTCTGGCAAAGGGTTCAGAGCAATTTCAAGGGATGTAGGGAATTATCAAACGAATTTAGGTGCCTACCAGGTCAGGCAGTCTCAGGCAGCTGACTGGACTGGTTTGCAATCTGAGACCCTGGGCAGAATGGATTCTGGCCAATATTAATAATTGCTTTACTAGTGGTTAATTGAGGTTCTTTGTTTAGGATCTACTAATTATAATTTAGGGTCTGAGGCATCTGCCATTCCCTTCCACAAAAAAATTAAAGCACCTGCATGACAGTATTGCTATTTTTTGGCTCCTGTTGAGACACGCCAGTTTTGGGATCTTGGGGTTTGTAAAGTGCTTATTTTATGTAGTTCAGTGTTTTCCTTGTTTAATTTGGTCCTTTGGAAATGACTGGAACCACAGATATCCTCAGGGTGACCACCTTTCACCAGGGGAATCATCCATCAGCAGTGCAACCAATTTTGTCTCCACTAAAAAGGAGCACAAGAACTCTGCACCACCATTTTCCCACTTTATTTGTGCAATAATGTAAAAAGCCCAAACCAACTCAGAATTATGCAAAACACCAGGACACGAAGCGTCTAATTACATTCTGACTTTACTGCTTCCTAACACCCTAAGTCAAAACAGGTGAACTATGAAGAACATGAAATAATTGCAATCATTATCACATAAAATGCACTGTACGTGAATTTAGAGTGGTTTCGGGCTAAATCTATCTGTAGCTTAGCCCCATGGTATGAGGTCCCATTTATGCTAATAATTCCAAACCCCCAGATCAGGGGAGTGCAGCAGAGCTTGATGAAAGCCAGATTTGGGGGGGTGGCTGGAGTATTTAATTCCTATGGTGCATGAGAAACTCCTCTGCCTAAGAAACAGAGGATATTATTCTGTGGATGTTACCTCTGGCAGAGCCTCATGGAAGAAAGTGGTAAAAAAGGAATTCACCTCTCAAGATCTGGGCCTTGCATTGCTGAATTTTCATAATTATCTATCAAGATAGAGAACTTATATCTGTGCAAAATTATATGAGATCTGCTACAACCCTTCAGTTCAAGCCATTTGCTCTTAAAATCACCTTATTAAATAAATTTTTAAGAAAACCCTCAGCTCAGCTCCACTCTTTTATCCTTTATTTATGCTTTGCTTAAAATTATCGGAGTTGATAAGACTGAGCGGGGTTGCTTTGCACCTCTCAGAAGATGTGTGCACATTAAACATATTGGCAATATTTATTTATTCTGCCATCTGTCCCACCAGCCCCACGTTCTCAACAGTTTGGCCTAGAGAGGGCCAAAAATCACCTGAGCATCATAAAGCGGGTCCCCGGCTGTCAGCAGAACACATTGAGCCCACAGCTGCCGTCCTGCCGCCTGATTTAATGAGGTTCCCAAAGTACGCGGACAAGGATTCGGGCTCTGGGTTGCCATGGCGATGGGAGCGGGCGCTGGGAGCGGGTGTCGGCAGCATCCCGATCAATAGGGATCAGCTCACGGCCCATCGGCGCTGCAGATGCGGGCCGGGCTCAGCACAGAGAACCTGTCCAAGGGGACACGCTCTGCGCCGAGATAAACACCTCGTTTGCTGCTCTGTTTGTCTGCTCTCCCGTTCCTTTGCAAACACAGTTTGGCATCCTCTGAACTCCATCACTTCCCTCAGGTACCGGGAGAAACTGAGAGTCACAGAAGATGCTGAGGTGGAAGGGACCCCACGAGGATCACTGAGTCCAACTCCTGGACGTGCAGAGGACACTCCAAGAATCCCACCATGTACCCGAGAGCATTGTCCAAACTTGGTCAGTACTACGTTCCCAGGGGAAAAGGATCCTTCCATGGTTGACTCAAACATCACCACAGTCTACAATTTCCTCAGGAGGGGCAGGCAATGATCTCTGATCTGTGGGGACCAAGGACAAAACCCCACGGAATGGCTGGAGCTGTGTCAGGGCAGGGTTAGGTTGGATCTCAGGGAAAGGTTCTTTCCCCAGAGGGTGGTTGGGCACTGAACAGGCTCCCCAGGGCAGTGGGCACAGCACCAAGGCTGACAGAGCTCCAGGAGTGTTTGGATGGTGCTCTCAGGCACAGGGTGTGACTCTTGGGGATGGTTCTGTGCAGGGCTAAGGGTTGGACTGGATGATCCTTGTGGGTCCCTTCCAACTCAGCACATTCTGTGGTTCTGTGATCTCTGAGTTTCCCATCACTTTGAACAGCATGTTCCTACACTAGAGCTGTGTCTACATTTCTGAGGCCAAAGGCTTTTCTACTGAGTCTATTCATTTGTTTTCAGAAGACAAACATTCACGTGCAGTCTGTGATTCATGTAGAAGTTTCCTCACCCAGAAAGAACTAAAAACCAGAGTAGCAATCCAGTGACAAGAGGAAAACATGTCATGCCAAATAATTCAGGCTGGATTCCCACACACTTCCAGCATAGCACACAGGGGCAGATTTTTTTTCTATGTATTTTAAACACTAAAATATTTTAAGTGTATTTTTCCTCCTGTGCAGAAGTATGAAAGGTGTAATTTTAGCTATTTACGTATACTGGGAACACTCAAACCTGAATGAAAGGTTGACTCAGACAATCATCCCCCCAAAAAAAACCCCGTATATAGTTAAACATATTTTAATGATTAGTCCAAATCTCTGTTTACCACCTGATAGCCTTGCAAGATTATGCTTCAGATCCAAAGCAAGCAGCTTTTTCCCCTTTCCCACCCCTCCTGACAGGAGCATTCAGAGGTGATCTTGCAGCCTGGAATATTAAAGCCCAAACAGCACCATATCAGACGGATTAGTCACACATGTTTACATTGCACTGGCCATTCAACCCCACTTGTCCTCAGATGGATCTTAACAATACAGCAAACAGCTCCACTGTGTAACAACCCAAGTGGGTAATCAAGGCCTCTGAACACAGAGGGAATTAAAGGGTTTGGAGTTTCTGTGAAAGCAGCAGAAGATGTCATCGAAGTTGGTACAAACTGACATTTAAGAAAGCGTCACGTTAAGTCTCAAAAAATGGTATAACTGTGTTGTAAGGGTAGATGAAAAAGCACAGCAGCATGATGACAAAAATCTAATCCCTCTGGGATCACCTAAGAAAAATAGGATCCACATTTCAAGCAAAGAAATTCCCCAAATAACCCATTCCTCTCCACATGAAGGAGCATCAATAATCAGACCTGTTCCTGACACGGCATTTTGTCACTCATCAAACCCTCTGTATTCAGACAGCAAAAACAAATTCCAGAGGAATTCACCTGGGGAGTAGGAATTTCCTTCTGTAGAAACCAATACCATCATTTTTCTTCAGTTCTGAGCAGATGTTACAGCTTAAGCTGCTCCCCAAAACGAAGCCCTCAGAGCTGAGCCCTCAGGAACTTGCAGCACCAGCCTGGACTGCACAGCCTGTGTCACTCCTTAGGATGTCACTCATCCAGGCTGGGACTGGTGCAAACACAGCAAACAAACAGAACCCACACACTTTTGTTTACAGCTGGTGGTTTGTTTTATGTCATTTACCACAGTGACAGGTTTCATTGGGGATCTCTGATAGACTGAATTTCCTCATCAAAATGGTACCATCTTCAAACATAGAGTGTTGCTTTCCTAAATTTCCTTGTCCTGTCTTCCTGTGGCAGATAGAGAGGCCAATGGACATTTACAGCTTGTAGGATTGCTTCAGTTAAAGGAATTTGTGAGCTGGAGCCAGTCCAAAACATGCTGATCTACAGAACAAAATCCACAGCTCTGCTGGTGTTCACTGCCAGTCCTGGTCAGTCCTGCTCGTTGTAGGAAGAGGAGACTTAAGGGAAAAGGCTCATGTAAAGTCTCTCCAGTGAGGAGTGAAGCATTTCAACCCTGCATCACAAAGACACATCTCATCTTGGCAACCTGTTCTTGGCAGGAGGCTACTTCTGGCATGATATTTCACTCAGTGCTTTTGAATCAGATTGGGGTTTATGGCATCTTTGTGACATCTTCGGCTTCCTTTGAGTCATTGGAATGGATTAAGCTGGAAAAAAGAATCTGCAGTTCACTTGGAAATGGAGCTGAGGGCTTGTGACATCTTACCCTGTGGCCACATGGGCTTCAGTGGCTGGCCATGAAATGTTACAGTCCATGCAAAACATCAGCCCACTCTTTGCACAGGACCTGGCCCCACCAAGCAAATTCAAGCCTAAAAGATCAATACCAATCTCTCCATCTAACCAGATAGTCATACTACTCCAATTGCCCAACTGAACAAAACTGTGTTTGCTCTATCTGACAGCTGTGTAGTATTTCTGTGATGACCAATCCTCATTTAAAGAAGAAATAAAATAATGGCTATTTTATTTTTTTGCTATTGCAAAGGCAAAAGGTCTGTTATTGAACTTGGCTCAAGGTTCAGAACACACCTGAAGGAAGAGGTAGCACTAACAAAAACTGACTCAGCTGCCCAGGGACAGGCAAATGAACAATTGCAAGGTTGTCTGAGACATTCAGTTTACTACAGGAGCAGATGGATGGGTGGAAAAGCATCGACTGATCTGCTCATTGCTTTTCTATATTGCACTGTGAGTCTTTCCTTTCACCAGGAGCCTCTCACCTGGGTTGAACTTAGCTCAGAGCATCCACTGGGATGGCAGCAGAAACTTCCTCTTAAGAGGCACTGGGATAAAGGAGTTAATCAAAGCCTTCCCTGAAAACCTAAGGCTGGCGTCTCCACTGCCACCCCCAGATAACTTGAAAGTGTAATCCTACTCAGTTATTTCTGCAGAACTAATTTCCACACAGAGAACTTCTCTAAAGCTGAGAGGTCCAGAAAACTCTGGCTTGGGATTACTTTTTGTCCTTTCTATTTTATGAAATATACAGAAACTTTTAAAAAAATTTTAAGTCTTTCAGTTTGAGGTTGTTCTCACAATATACAGAATACAGATTTGTAAGTGAGAGCTCTGTTCCATCTTGTGCACAAAGACACAATTCTGACTTCTCTCCCAGCTTGGATATTAAAAGTAAACTTCAAATCCCTTCATGAAATGGATGTTTATTCTGGGGGGTTTTTATGTGCAGTTTTTGGCATAGTGTGATTTGGTTTATATTTACTTTCCCCCACCATAGCTATAATCTCCTCTTTCAGGATAGCAAAGTGTTCTCTAATTGGCTTTTATTTTGCTTCATGCACTCTTTGCACCTCGTAACAGAGCTCTGAAGAGCTCTCACTCTGCTGAAAAAGTTCCTATGGAGGCTGTGCTTGCTGTAAAATACGATGGAATTGGTTAAGGGAGACGATTTTCCAAACACACATCACCAACATCGGTCTCCACCAGTCTGCATCTCAGGGAAGCATCAGTCCGTAATAAGTCCATATCCAACAGGGAGTGATGCCATCAGAGCATGTCCTACTGAAACACTTATTCTTATGAAGTCCATGAATATTGCTTTTAAGTGTAAAAAAAAAGTAATCTGTTCTGGAAAGACACTTATGAACAGAAAGGGGGAAAAGAATACTCTCTGATCTCTTGAGCCGAGCTCTCAAGACATCAATGACTATGCACTCATTTATAATCTCCACTAATTTACTGGCTGCCCTAGAGACACACTTTGATCTTTGGGAAGATCTACTGTATCTCTCTGCTTTGCAACAGGCAATAAAAACTGTAACCCCTTATAATAAAGTGGTCTAAATAATGTAGGCATAGCATCTAGCCCCCAATTCATCAAGGAAGATGCCACCTTCCACCCTACATTCACAGCATAAATATTCATCACCAGCATGGGAAGGCTTGGCTGTGTACAACAAGTTTTCCAGGAGATGTCCTCTCTCTGCAAGCACATGTGCTGTGTGAAAGTCTATATAATTCATGTCAAGGATCACTGCTACAAAAAACCAAAAACAGAAAAAATCAAATAAAACTCAGAAAAAAAGCAGGGCCCCAGAGCTGACAGACATTTTTTAATATTTTGGCCTAAATAATGAATAAGGCTCCCAAACAAACATTCTTAGGATTAGCCAAGATTATGAATGTTTCAAGACTGTAAAACAATAAAAATCAAAGCCAAATATAACAGCATTATTTAGCATATGGTACAGATAGAGGAAGGATAATAAAGTAATTTGAAGAGCTAAAAGTCACCCATTATAGTTTCTGGATTTGTAGATCCTTTGTACAGAAAGGAAATCCAGCTATCGGGACTGCAGGAAATCCCACGGGAAGCATTTTCCTTAATTGTGTATCTGAATTTCATTTTGCTGGAATAAAATGGATTAAATGTTTTCTGCAGTTAGAGGGACGAGGCACAAAGCACCACCAGGAACCCCAGATCTTCTCTGCATTCACTTTCTGCCACCCAGGCTCACTCTGGAAGAGGGATCCAACACAGAGCAGGATTGGTGACACCACAGTTGTGGGAGCTTGGATCACGTCAGGATCTGCTTCCCATCCCCGTGTACCCGTCTGGGAATCATCTGCTTGACAAACAGCGCGGTGCATCCACACAATCTCTTGGCAGCGAGCTTCCAGCCATGCCAGCCAGTCAACACTGAAGGGAAAACCAGATTTGCAGGTGACTTTGCAGAGGTCCCTTTGTCAGAACACAGGTGCCACACAGGAGCTGGTTTGTTTCTTATGAGAAAGCCTTTCTTCGGTGTCAGCAATGAAATAGCAGCACCATATGCCTCTGTACCTGTCCACACTTGTTGATCCATGGACATGAGAGACAGCACATGCACAGCATGGGAAGTGACAGAGTACACATCTGGATGCCAAAAAGCATTTACTGCAGCAGTTGCTCTGGGAACTGTTTTTCCCACTGAGCAGCCAGATATACACAAGGCTGAAATATTACCATAGGGCAGGCGGATCCAACAGCAGATTAAAAGGCAACAAAAAGAGAAGAAACACAGAGGTATTTGGGTAAAGAGAATTAGAAACACAAACACACCTCCTGTCCCAGAACAGACCCAAGTCCTTGAGGGAGCAAAAACAGAAAGAACCGAATTTTCACATGCAACCAAATCCAGAGGAGACAACACAGACAGAGGCCTCAGCACGGACACACTGCCCACCTGGGAGTTCAGCTCGGGGGAAAACAGGGACACTCTGGCACAAGTGAGGCCAGACACACCGTTGCTGGCCTGCAGCAACAGCTTTGCTCTCCAAAATGAGTTGGGTATGAGGGGCCTCAGCGTGGCAGATACACGTGACAGGAGGCAGAGTTGTGTATCCTACAGTGGGCAGCCTATCGAACCAACAGGGACAAGCTCTGTGTGGTGCTCCCACAGCACCTCCTCAAAGTGCAGAGGCTGAGGCAGGATCCAGGTTCTGGATGTCCCTTCAGAGAAGGACCACAGGCTCCAGACTGGATGGACCCAAAGTTTTCCCCCATTTCAGACTCCCTTCTGACCCTGTGTCACACTGAGCTCATCAAGGCTCCCACACTTTGCACATCCTGCTGCCCTGAGACAGGCAAATTCTCCCCTCTGCAGTGGCCTCTCCCTGGTCACAACCCCAGAGGTTTTATGGGAAATAACTTGGCCAGGCTGCACTGCCCATAGGGGTGAGGAGCTCCTCCCAAGGAGCAGGAGATATGGACACCATGGGGACCTGTGTCTCCACTTGCCCCCTCACAGCTGCAATCCCATGGGCTCCCCAGTTCCCCATCCATGTCAATACTGAGTTATTTGGCAGCAGAGGGGGAATCCACTGACATCTATACATGCCTTATACACACATGCATAAAAAACAACTGTATAGGGTCACATAGCTAGAATTTGTCCATATGGAACATCATTCCATGTATGGAATAACTCCCATAGTCATAAAGAAGAAGAAAACAGGAATGCCTTTTCTGCTGGAAAGGGCAGATGCAAAGATTGTCATTTCTCCACAGGCTTTCTGCTTTCTAGTAAGTGCCTGTGACCAAAATTAATGACAAAAGAGGCAAAGCTAATCACTCACAGTGGCTTCAGTAAGTGAACTATTCATACCCAGGACAGATTGCACATCACATTCATTCCAAACCTTTCATCCTAAGAATATAAGTGTTCTTTGCAAACCTGCAGCACAGAAATGGGATCCAAACCACTAACTTCATTAGAATTAATGATTAATCCTACCCAGAAGCCAGCTCTAGACCAAACACCAACGCACACAGTCATTTTCTCAGGCAGAAACAGCGATGCTCTGTAATGTCTCTTCACAGCAATCAACTGGAGGCAAGGAGAAACCCCCAGTGATCAAGTGACAAGGAGGGAATATGTAGGCAGGTGACATTTAGTTTTCACTACAGGAAGAATGTGTATAAGCTCCAGGAGAGGCACTGGAGATATTCTTGCAGGTCAGTTTATTATCACTGTCCCAAATGCCATCTGTGGCCATGCAGTGGGGACCTGAACCACGACAGGGGTGTGTCACAGGTTTCTCAGCAGCACAGCCGGTATTGAAAGTTTATATCCTTGAGACAGGAGCACAGGCTTTGGCCAGAGCTCAGCTGGGCCACGGCTGAGAGGAGTAAGATAGCAGGAAAAGGTCAGAGAATATACTGGAAACAGAGAACTGGGGTACAGGATGGGGAACAGGGACTCTGGAGAGTCCAGCTGGCTCTGCTGACCGTGGATGGAGAGGGAAGAGATTTACTGCTGCTGTTGGGGCAGACTCCCTATCCCCCACTCCTGGTGGCCATCCCTGCTGTGTTCTGCCTCCAGGATGATAGTTTGCCCAGCAGCAGGAGCTGCTCTGGCCATGCAGGGGTTTTGCTGTAGCAGTGGATAAGGGCCATGACCATTTTTCTTCCTGTACAGTCTCTGCTCCAGGCAACTGCCTCATTTGCCTGAGCCTGGAGGGAGCCCTGGCCCCGTGTTATTTCCAAGATGTCACAAAAATACTTTATTCAATACCAAAACACTCCTCAGTCTGATCAGGCTGACAGACATCAGGTGCTCCACAGATCCAGCTGCCCTGGTAAAAAGCCAGACAAATAATGCTCAGGTAACCGAAATACTGCAGATTGTACCAAGGAAACACAGGAGAACTCAATCCTGTAATTTGCCATGGATAAATGGGCTAGTTTTTTCCATTCACACCACATCTTTGTCAACCATCCATTTCGGAATGATTGAATCTCCATGACTATGGGTGAAAGAGCTGAATTTAACTCCTGGTATCTAACATTTATAAATGTATGTAACAATGTGGCTGTCCAGTAAGATGCTCAAACTCAAACACATTGACATTTTTATTTTTCTAAATATTTTTTTTTTTAGGGGGAGGGAAAAATAGAAGTGTAGAGCAAAGCCAATCCTGTTTTGTGTCCTGGAGTGAGCACACACATGGGAGAGCACAGCACACTTCTCTTTTCTGTGGATCCAGGGCCACCTCATCCTGCCTTTTTTGCTCCTTTCCCCCCACTAAAGTATTTCAGTGCTTTGTAATCTTTTTCTCAACTTTGCAAAAACTACTCAAATGCTGTTCAGATTTGTATTTTAAGAGTTTCAATTTTTTTGGTTTTCATTATATTAAAGTCACATTTTCTCTGTTCAAAGTTTTCTATTTCTGCCTTGCTGCACAACCCCCCGTTTTGGAGTTTCAGGCACCTCTGGTGTGAAAATGAAAACTCCACTTTAAAACTGGGAGAGAGGAATCGTGTGCCATTTGCTGGAACAGGTTTCACACCAAAGTGGGAGCATGGAACATGCTTCTTCCTCATAATTGCCATGGAATTTGTGCAGAAGGAATCTGACACAATCAACAAAAATATGAACAAGAAGAAATGTGAGTTAATGAAATATCATGTACTTGGAATTGATACAAAGATCACGACAGCTCAGAGGAAGAACATTCCTGGGAGTAGGAAACTCCAGCTGCAATTGTGCAATAAATAAGTTGAGCAGAAATGGCCCCATCAACTGAGCAAAATGTCATGGTATAAAGAGACAATTTATTGAACTAAGAAAATTTTTGGAAAATGGTACTAGGGCTTCTTTTCCTAAATGGATAGTCATGTTTAATTAGGTTTAAGAGAAAATATGGCAAGGGATCCTCACACAACAGAGCAGAGTGCTGTTAACTTTGGCTGCTTCCTGAATTTTCAATGAGATCTCTACTATAAAAACCATTTTGACACTGCGAAAGTTAAGGAAAAATTGCCTTCCTGATCAAAGAATGCCCCCTTTTGGAACATCCCAACCCCAGAGACTGTAGGTGCTGCACCAAGGCAGCTCTTAACACCCCATTCGTGGATTAAGTCTTTTTTTCCTGCTTGGGAGACCTCGCTGTGCAGGTTAAAAATGGAGTTCACTTTCTGCCTTCACTCATGAACTGTTCTATAGGCAGATCAATGCTAACCAGTCCAATTTAGCACCTGCCAACCCATTTCCTCACCAAGCCCCTCGTTTGTGGCATTTGCTTTTCCCAACCAATTTTACAACTCATTTCTAACTATATTGACTTTTCAGCCTGGAATTGAGCTTCATTTCGGAAGCAGCAGCTAGTAAAAGTTAATGATCCAAAAATGTTACTATTTTAAGCTCCTGGTGGGCCAAGCAATTCTTTCTGACCACAGAGAACACAGAGCCTGAAGGCTGCAGTGGTCATAGCAGTTCTGCCCTGTTCAGGATCATTGCAAGCAGGTGTCAGTCCCGATTTTCCCCTCTCTCCCTCTCTTGAGTTTTCATTACAGAAGTGATGGGAACTTCTTCCTTCCCGTCTAGGACAAGATATTTCCCCGTGGAGCAAGTGCTCAGTGAGGGGGGAGCGCAGCCAGGGGGGTGCCGGCAATCGCCTCTGGCCTTTACGAGGGTGAGAGTGACTGACAGATGAGCCAGGACCAAATCTCTGAAAACAAATCGTGGGGCTTTGACCTTTAAACAATACAAAATCCCTCAGAAAACAAAACAAAACAAAACAAAAATTAAATTCAGGGCTTTTAAACTTCTGAGGAGCTCTTTAGATCCAAGGGTCCGATTTTAGGGCAATTCTTTTCAGCACTGTTTTGTTTTTGCTGGGGGAAAAACAAACAAAAAAAAAAAATCCAAGCACTACTTTTAGATAGCAGTTAAGAACAGGAGGCAATAGGGGCACATTCTAACAGCTGGAAAAATCAGGCCTGGAATTAAGCAATACAAGTGGACGGCATAAAGCAGGGCTGTTCTTTTCCCATTTCTTTTTGTTTGTTTATTCTGAAATGCCACAGATAGAGCCTTTACTCCAGCCCCACATTCCACCCTGAGCAATGGATGTCCAATTGCATCTTTTAAGAAACATCACAGAAACATTAACACTGGAATTAAGTAACTGGCACTATTTGCTGCCCTTGATTTTTGAATCCCCATTGGCTTCTCTTGTGGTGTTTTTTTTTTTTTCTTCTCCCTCCCCTCAACAGAACAAGATAATTAGGCAGAAGCAAATAAGATGTACAGAGCTAGAAAACAGAAGAGCCTGACATGTGTAGTACATGCTGTCAGCCATATGGCATTCTATATATATTGTTACAGATGAAAATGGTGCCACACACTGCGCTGTACATTAACACTGGAATGGTATACAGTAATTCACGGCACAAACCGATACTATCCGCCGTGTTGGCTAATAGATTTTTGAAGTTTTTCTCCCCAGCATTTTATTTTAAATGACAGTGTTTTCTATTAATGGGTGGGCACTGTCAGTGTGCTGACCCCGGTCGGGAGGGACGTCTCTTTGTTCCGCTGGCAGCCATCATTTCTGTGAAGTGATGCATGTAAAAAAGCCAGGAAATGCAATTCACCTCACACGCGGCTGTCACTCAATTTGACATCTACATGTTGGAGTATTTTCTCAAAGTTTTCTCCATGTGACCCGAGAGTTAAAGATCAGGGAGGTTACCTTCATCCAGCCCATCCATGTGTCAATCATCCCCACCTAAAAATGAGAGTTACAAATAAACTGCAGCTACTATTTATACTCTGCTGCCTGTCCCATCTTTTCCATGTCAATCTTGCCCTCTCTCATTACAGCCACATCAGGCTCACCCCCAACCTTTCTTCTTTGTGTATCCCAGATTAAGTTTCTTTGTTTTTCTGCTGCTGTCCTTCTGAGCATGTAAAGTCCTGAGCATGTAAAGTCCTTAATGCCTTGGCTTTCTTTTTTTACCCTGTAAAACTTTAAAAGGAAACTTAGAGAGGTTTTAGTGGTCTTTTTCAAGCAATGCATGGCTACAAATGGAACTCCCATCTCCACAGGGACACACAAGGTGCCATGGAAGTCAATAAAACCCTGCAGTCACCTGAGGGGGAACTGTCTGACACAGGGCAGGGTTAGATGGGATATTGGGAAGGAATTCTTCCCTGGGAGGGTGGGGAGGCCCTGGCACAGGTTGCCCAGAGGAGCTGTGGCTGCCCCATCCCTGGAAGTGTCCAAGGCCAGGTTGGACAGGGCTTGGAGCGACCTGGGCTAGTGGAAGGTGTCCCTGCACATGGCAGGGGGTGGAATGAGATGATCTTTAAGGCCCCTTCCAGCCCAAACCATTCTGGGATTCTGTGATTCCATCCTCTCTGTGCAAAGGATGCAAAACCAGCTGATGGAGCACACTGAGGGATCTGCCACACGCAGAGCCTGCTGCCACTGGCCCTAAGTGTGAAAACAGACACAGCTCAGTAGTTTGAGATCCCAAGACTTACATATCCTGCATTTTGAGATGCTAAAGGAAAAAGGAGTTTTCCAACATCCTTGATGCATTACTGTCACTGCTCAGTAGAGGTGAGTTGTTTTATACATGCTGAAAGTTGACTTGAACAGAATTTAAACCAAGGAAAAGAAAATACAACTGAAAATCATCTGTCCCAGAATTCAAATTCCAACCTGTATTTGAAAATCTTGAGCTCTTCTTATTCAACAGGGGCAATTCTGTTCCCCCATCCCAGAACACTGAACTGAAGAATAACCTGGAAAATGCCCAAGAAATCCTGAATTACTTCAGCCAGAATAAAACTTGATGGGAAGGTAAGAGGACTCTCCTTCACACCCAACAGCTTGGGATCAAGGTCCCTGTGCTACCCAAGGAAATTGACTCACCCAAAATATCCCCAAAAACACAATCTAGGTGAGAAAGAGAGAAGACCTAGGGAGCAGCTCCCTCTCAATTACAGAGCAGGATTTCCATATAATTCCTTATTTTCTGTATGTTTTGTTACCAAACATCCAACCTGAGTTTCAGACACTTGCTTCATTTCCTTGTGAAACCCCAGTTCCCATTGGGAGAAAAGGTGAACCAGAGCAAGGCAGACAAATTCAGAGTCTCATCCCCACACTGGCAGCAAACTGACTCACTGCCTTCTTCAGATGTGGTACATGAGGTTTTCCAGCCTTGGACATGTCCAGGGAATCCAGAGGTGAGAGAATATTTTCTGCCTGTCTTCAAAGGAGTGTATTTCCAAGCCCTGTCTTGTGGGAAGTGCCTTATCTGGCAGGAAAAAAAAAAAAAAAAAGCTATTGCAGTGCAAAGAGCAGAAAGTGAAACAAATCACCTCCATATTTTTGGCTGGAAATGTGATGCCAGGGAGTCCCTCTCACAGTCCTTCTTCTTCTTCTTTCATCAATATTTGAGCACTTCCCACAAAGAGGAACTCACTTAACAGAAAAGACATATGGCAAATACATGAAAACAACTCCCATCTATCTGGATACATCTCCAAATATCCCAGCAGTTAAATTATTTTCCTTAGCAGTGGGAAAGGCAAACTCCAGACTTCTCAGGCAGAAGAGGGAGGTTAAACCTAGGTCTGCTTCATGCTAGACAAGCACTCTGACTCCTGAACATTAGCAGGTTGGGAGCACCACTTCCCTGGTTTATCACTGCTTTCCAAGATTTCATTTGAGAAGGGAATAAAAAAAAAAAAAAAAAAAAAAAGGTTGATCAAATCTTGTATTTCCCTCCACAGTTTTAGTCTGGCTGCCAAATTTGGGCTGGGGCAAGAGGTCACCCAGCCAGAAGCACGGTGTGTTCAGTCTGCTGTGGAGCCTTCCAGTGGATCCTCTCCTTTGGGGCTGTCAGATGGAGCTACACACTCTCCACACCCTCCACAATGATCCCCAGCCCACATGCCAGGACTGCACGTGGCTCCAGTTCTGTCCTTAGTAATAAATCTTTGATCATTTCTCTCAGAGCACCCATCGAGAGGTTCTTCTAACCTGCCCTGTCCTCCAGAGCAAGAAACAGTGCCCAGATGTCTCTTCCTCTGGCCTCTCATGTTCTCCATGAAGCTGAAATCTCTCTGTTCCTGTAGGAGTTTACCAGGACTTCATCCAGCTGTTCTGAGACTTCTTTCCAGAATAAGGAGGTAAAATGTCCACCCTGCTTCAGTTTGTTTCTCTTGAGAGTAAATCTCCTTCCCTAGGCTACAAAGGGTGAGGAATTCCTTCTGTTTTCCAACACAGCAGTGAGGATGGTGTTTTCATAAGATGGGTTGTTAGGAACTGGGACTGTATTAAATCTTTTACAGATATTTTGCCCGTGTTACTGTTTACGTTTCAGAGTTTCAAACCTCCATGAAACGGTCTAAATTTACTACTTAATCAAAGTATGGCCCCTGGAAATTTTGATGTAGGAGAGCCATCCTTGGAGCTCATGTGTTCTGCCCACACTCAGTGACCAAGGGGTCTGTGCTCCCCTCTGGCTTGGGCACAAACCCCCCTGATCACCCTCAGCATTTCCTTGTGTGTCAGCTGGAGCACAGAGGAAGGGACTGAGAAACAGGAGGAGTAAAATATTGCAGTGAACTTTTAAACTAAAATAGCAATGGAGAGTTGGATAATTAAATGGGAAACCAGACCCAAATGTCAAATAAGGAGGGAGACATCAAAGAGAAACAGCAATCTCTGATAAAGATCAAGAGAGAAAACTAAAATTTTTATGGCATATGCTGACAAATGGCTGAAGTAAAATATAACAAAGTAACTTGGTTTAGCAATATTTCTACAGATTGTCTGAACTACACTGCTGCAGAGATCAAAGGATAGAGCTGGAAACAAAATACCAAAAGAAATGACACACTCCCCTTCCACCTCTTCCCTCTCCCCCCCCCCCACCCCCCTTTTAAATTCCTATTTCAAACCTAAAACTCAGAGGCTGGAAATTTGTAAGAGTTTCTGGAAAAGTCAGTCCATTAATTGGGCAAGTGGGAACTTTTTATTTGAAATTTCTCTTCAGTATCCTTTTTTTTCCCCCCTTTCCTTTAGAAAGGTGTTCCAGGCTGTGTCCAGGATCTCCTCTCAGATGATGTCCAGATTGTTCACTGGGATGCACAGCTCACCCCTGTTTCTGGGACTCAGTCACATGGCTCCAGCAGATGGGTTTGCTGCATTTTTTTCCCCCAACAATGATCCCATTGTTGTTATTGAAACTTTTCCTCCTGCTCTGAGCCCAGAGCTCGTTCTGTGCAGATTAATCCCCTGGTTCTGATGACTGGGCTCCTCTCTCAACAGTCACCATTTGTGGCTTCCTCGGAAAAGAGAATAATCACTTCATTTTGGCTTGCTTTGTCAGCTTGCTTACCACTTTATCACACACCCTGGCTAAATATATTTGTCACCTGAGGCATTCTGAGCATTTTTTTAGTAAAAAAGCCATCTGTAATTTACTTAAAATTGATTTGCCGTAATCAAAAATGCAGGGACTCCTACAATTATTTTTTGTTCCTGTTTTTCAATGACTTAAAAATTAAAATTGAAATTTCGTGAGGGAAAAAAAACCCAAAACAAAACACAGAGTTTCCATTTTACTTGAAAGCCAGCTCTCAAGATAGCTGCTTTTCTGTACTATCAAGAGACTGAGAGGTAAAGATTATCTCTGACTACACTCTCCTCCTACATGAGAACAAAGACTCTTTTAATAAATGAAACTCAGATTCTTCCTTCTCAACAAAAAGGGGTTGCACTCAAAAATAAGATAACCAGGTGAAATCCTGGGGTGGGTGTTACACAAAGACTAAACTGATCAAATGATCTTTTCTGGCTAAATGAAGCAACAGATTTGGTGGCCACAGCATATGGACCATCCACTTGCTGCAAATGTGTGATAGTTAAAGGGAAATTGTAAATCCATTGGAGGGCAAGGTTTGACAGGAGGCACAAATGTTGACAGATAAAGTGGTTTAGCCAGTTTAAAATGTCTGCTTAGTTTAAATACGAAATTACTCTGCAGGCAGCTCTTGAAAGCTGGAAAAAGAGTAAAACACCCTCCTGCCCCATCAAATGTGTGCAAAATGCTGCAGAGCCTCCCTGGGGTTCTGTAGTTTCCTGTTGGGTCTCGGTGTTTCCCTGTGTCTCTGGAATCAGTAAATTTTATCTCCCACCACCAAGCACACAAGAGCAAAAAGCAGCTACAAGTCACAGACAGACCACAGAGCCAGGACAGCAGGAAGAGGATGTTTATTGCTGCCCCATGCACAGGAGATGTATTATATGCAACTCTGCTTAGTATTTAAGAAACTCTACATCTGTTCATGAGAAGGGGGCTGCTCAGAATCACAAGGGTTAATTGCAGTGGTTTAGAAAATATATGTGCATGAAAGGAGAGGAAACAGTAGAACTGGTGGAGACTCTCCCCAATATTCACCAATTCAATCCTTTATTAGCAGGCACTACCAGAGTTGAAGTGCATCCTAATTCCTTTTGATCCTTTAGCTTGGATGTTTGCAATGAAGAGAGCTCAGCAAAACAAACTGTTGATTTTAGAGAGCTATTTGTCTCCTATGTATAATATATGCTGACATTTCCTCCCTGTGAATCATCTTTTGCCATTCATTTTACTCATCCACCGAGTCTTTTCTCTGATGTCTTTATATTTATAGTTCTGTGCCTTCAATTTTTTTTTTTTTCGCTGCCTCTTAGGACTGTTGAGTCAAGAAACAAATGTGGTGCCAGAAGAGACAACTGCCATTGGATTTTTCCAGGGCTTCCTAATCTGCCTCTGAAAGATCCTCGTGTAAATCTCACTGGAGTGGTGTGAGCCTGAGTTTATATAAGATACCTAGGAGAGCAAAGTCTGGAAAGTTACTGCTTCATCATGAATTAGTAGAATTTTGAGGTACTTTGGAAGGTAATTTGTTTCATCCCAAGGCACAAACAGGATCATGATACCCAGTGACTTGTGAGGCCAACCTTCCTCAGAGGGAGACACCATAACCTGCCCATAAGAGCTGTTCCAATGCTTTGCCTACCTCTTGTGCTGTAAAGCCCCTCTAGATTTAAATTAATCTAAAATAAAGCCTCAAGTCCTGCATTCCAACTTAGGCAAAACTCCTACTAATTATTAAAAAAAAAAAAAAAAAAAAAAAGGAAGAAATAATCCGGTCTGTGTAAAAGTTCTTCATTCGTGGCTTTTTACTGGCAGACATTTCCAAACTCCAAAAGCAAGGAAGAAATCCATTGTTGCCGATGACAAGCAATAAGAATTCTTTGCTAGACAATAAAGCTTCTCATTTTAATTCCCTGTGACTTTCAAGCCACAGTGGATCAAGTGGTTTTGCTTTCACACTTCACTACTACGGTTTATTGGGAAACAGAAGAGGTGATGTAACACTGTACAGCACTCCAGGATACTTCCAGTGATCAGACCAATCCCAAATACCTGTGCAAAACTCCACGGAAAGTTTCTAACTAATTTCTACACAGAGAATCAAGTTTAGAACGTGTATTTTGTTAGGGGAGGATAAGTGGTGGGAAATTGTTGCTCAGTGGTAGCAATTAATGGTAGTAATTAAGTTTCCAGATTACAAGGCAAATGCTAATGAAGTGTTGATTGTTGCAGGTGAAGGAATGAGTACGGCACTGTATCCAGTGGGAGCTTGGTGCCTGAAACTCTAACAAGCACAAAACTTCATAAATAAACATTTTTCTATTCTTCATTTCCACTAAAACAACCAAAAGAAAAACAAACAAACTCGAAAGAAATAAATATTGATCCCAGTTCTACCAGTATTACATAAATTTAATATACAAAATTACATCATTTCTACACAGTTTAAACCAGCAGGAGTACATTGCAGACTGGTCATAAATCTTGTTTTCTGATTGAATTAATCGCCAATGCATGTCCAGCTACAAAATTCCTCATTCAATTCATAATTGATAACACCATAATCTCCCTGCTGCTTTAACCATTTTTTTATCTTGGGCAGAAAAACAGATTTTAAGGCAGCTTTGTTTCCCATGCTGGTTATTCTTTGGCTAGAATGGGATTTGTGATTCCTTTAACTGTCTTTCAATACCCAAGATTATATTTTCAAGAATCATATGATGTTTCAGAGCGAAAAAAACCCCTGAAAAACGAGCAATTCTTAGTAATTCCTGGGAAAAAAAATGAGAAGGGAGAAAGGAAGGAGAGGAAAACAATAAACTGATTTTTGGTGATTTTAGAAGGCCTGACGGAGGGCTGAAGTTCCATCTGTCCTTGTTCAAAGCTCACCTGGGAACTTCCCATGGGATGGGCTGACCCTGCCTGTAACCCTGGGGGGTTTTCCCACGGTGCAAGGTACCCCGAGCCCAAACGGATCGGTGACACCAGCAGATGCCTCCAGAGGCAGCAACTGTGGCCCCTACACAAAGGGTCCTCTCCACGGATCTCCTTCCCAGCTGGGAGGAGCTCGGTGAGTGCTTTGGAGTGTAACCTCTGAGAGCAGCTCCCAGGGGCAGGGAGAAGGGATCTAATGGCTGCCTGGGATCATATCCACCAGAGCACAAAAGTCACTCCTGCTCTGGCTGCTGTGTGACCCTTCTGCTCTTAATGTGCTGCCTCCGTGGGATTGGGTTTCTCCTGTCACCTGGATCAGCCAGAGATGCACAGAGGGAGAACGGAAGAAGAAAAAAATCGGTGAGGAAAATGCTCAACTTCAGTTTTAGGCAATGCTTTTTCTGGCCAAATCTCCCTTCTGGCACCACAATCTCTGATGGTCAAGCACACAGGCAAGGGAGGGTAGGGACTCCTCCACCTTTAAAAGAGCTTGGGCTCATTCAGATCCAGATAATAAGAAGTATTCCCTCTCATGTAAGATGATCTCTGACAGGTCTCAGGGAAGAATTTTCCCACAGAGCTGGTGGATACTCTGTGAGTGCTGTGCAGTTTGTTTCCTGCAGATTGGCAGATGAGCTGCTGGTAGGGATGGCTGGCAAACTGGACATTCCAGTACAGGCAGCGAGGTCATACAGGCAAGTTGGGGATCACAGCTGATGGAGGTTATTCCAAAAGAAAAAACTGTAAGAAGACACAAGAACAGCTGTTAGTTATTAATTATGATAAACTCAGTACATTAGGAAATCAGAGGGTAAAGAGTTGTAGCTCCTCTCCAGCACTGCCTCCAGAACTTGTTCAGAGCAAAGACTCTGAACTCACTGTTCAACAATGGCAGAAAAGCCTTTGCAAACACCTACAGGACTTAATTTGAAGGTCTTTTATTTTCCTCTCTTTTGTAAGCTGTTATGGCAGACCTTTCTCCACAGCCAGGAAGATTTTATTTCCTCTTGCTTTACTATATAAAAGCTGAGACTCTCAGAAATCAAGCAGGAATCTAAAAATGTGGAATGTGAGCAATGCAGCAGTGTGTGAGCACTGTCTTTGGAGACATCAAGGCAGGCTGCAATGCAGTGGAGAGAGCACAGAGGCAACTCAAAGAGCACATTCCCCATGGGGAAAAAAAAAAAAAAAGAAGAAAACAAAATCAGCTCCAAAAAATATACAAATTTTAGGTCAACAATTTCATCTAAAAGTATGGAAAATAATTCACAAGGAGCAAAAAACAAGAGATATTAAGAGGAAACCTACTGAGGAATGTGGCCTACAGTAGGATTATGGGCTTTTGACTCTGATTCTTACCATGAGTAAGGATTAGCCTTGATTACACAACAGCTTTGTTACTATTAGTGACTTGCTCACTTGCCAGTTGCAATAAGAGCCATGCAAAATATATTTAGTTGATTTTGATACCAGAAATGCAGCCACGGGGCAGCCACTTAATCATAATTATGGGAGAAAAGTCTCATTTTTTGTTATCTTCCAGGAGTAGATGCAGAGTCCAGTTTTTACTAAAACCAGTGTCATTCCTGCCTTCCTTCTAAAAGCTCCCATATCTTTACTCCAGGCAAATAAACTCAACAGTCTCTGAGGCAATGCTTCCAAAGCACATTTGGGTCCTAAAAGGAGTCACAAACAATCAATCTTTCAGCAGAATCAACCAAATCCATTTTGTGCTCTCTTCTCATGTGGATTGCCTGCAACTTGAGATTTCCAGCAGCCCCTGCCCTGGTGGTGATTCAGCTGCAGCACAAACACTCACACATAAGAGCAGAGGTTTAACTAAGAGTGTTTTGTCCAGGGGCTCCCTACACTCTTAGTCAGATGATTCCACCACAGAAGGTCAGACTGGTTGACAAGCAGACAAGTGCACAAGTTGTGCTCCCTCAATAAACTACGTTAAGGTCTGGTTTTAGGATTAACAGGATTTGATGACTTCCCAGAGACACCACAAGTCAATATGTAATAGGTTTTAGACTTCCTTTGGAGCATCTCTCCCCTGCGTGTCAGGCCAAACAGTCATTAGGGCCAAGACAGATCCCATTCAGCCCCTCACCTTTCAAACTGTGCCTTATTTACTGGCTTGTGGACTCCTGTTCCTACCAGTGTTCACTGGGCTAATGGGAAAAATCAGTAAGGCTCTTGCCCCATCCATCTGTAACTAAATTAATTCACCTGAGAGCTGAGATTTGAATCTCACTGTTCAAAGGAGGAAACAGAACATACATCTGTTAATGAACACACTACATTTGTTTGTGTAAGTGCTTTGACCACAGCTATTCACAGGACATTTGGGTGTTCAGATCACTTCCCTCCTTCTGCTGTCCTTGCATCCCTCCCCAGTGACAGCTCTGAATGTTCTGGGGATCAGCTCTGAGTTATTCTTGAAGCTCCTCACTTGGTCTTGTCAAAGGTGACGCTCAGACCAAGGAGGATCCTGAGGCCGTTACCAACCACGGGCAAGGAACAGGGGAATTTAAGGAATTTAACTGGGCATCTTTGGGTGTACACAGCCAGGAAGTCAAACTTCAGGGGAACTCTGCTTTGGAGTTAGCCAGTAAATGGTACTTTATATTTAGGTTCCTGTGGGTAGAGTCTGGCAGCCAGCTGAACTGTACTTAAGACTTGGTTCTGAAAGTCCTGACCTTTCCACCCTGAGTGCTTCTCCACTGAAGGGTTCACCTTCAGTGCTCCATGTAAGAAACTAAGTTTCCTTTTCCTTTCTCAGATGGGCTGTGCTTTCAGCAGCATCACCTTGCTGATCTGAGTGCTTGCAAAATTCCTCGAGCAGCACTGCTGGGATAGACCAGGACCTGAGAACCAGCAGGAAGCTCAGACCCTCCCTTTGGCAGCATCACAGACTTAAACCACTTTAATTCAGTTTCAAAACACATTCCCAACTATTTTAGGATATTGCCCTGATGCCAACAAAGGTAAGCAGGAGGACACACAAAAGTCTGTCTGGAGCATCAGCTCTCCCTATCTATCCCTGTGTTATTCCAGGTGGGCAGATCTCTAGTCCCAGGTCTCCGTGCCATTCCACACAAACTCTCCCCCTCCCAAAGGAACAAATTCAGGATTCTAAATTGGGGAGATTAAGGTGAAAACAGAGTTGTGGCTTTTGCTTTTCACTTCACCCTGCAGAGGGCAGGTCAGCAGAGAAGGGAAAGTCCAGCTCCATTTCTGACAGGAGAGGGATGGTGGGACCTTGGCTGTATCCATCTAAAAGCAGCACATCGTGTAAACTTCTTCTGCAATAACTGCAAAAGTCTGATGCAGGCAACACTTAATCTTCTGCTAATCTTTGAACCAAGAAATACTTAATTGTTTCAAATCTGAATTCTCCAAGACCTCTGGAAGGAACAGGATCCTGCTGATTAAAGATGGTGTTAACACCTCCAGTGCCTGGCCTGGATTTTGAGAGAAAGGTTCAGATATTGAATTGAAAATTTAACTTTCTTGAGAACTTCTTCCGTTCTCATTACCTGTGTTGCCAAAACAGGTCATTCAAATTTACTATTTGAATTTTCAGAGAAAAAGCATTTGGAAGAGAACTTGAACTACTGTTATTAACCTTGCCTGCCTGTCTTAGCCTGAAATCCAGAACTGTAAATAATTCCCTTTACAGAAAAGGATTGTAAGTACAGAAACCCCTCAAGTCCTCCACTTTTTTTTTTTTTGTTCACCATACTATAAAGATTTTCCAACACCATACCAAGCCCAAGGGAGCATGCAGAGTCCTATCTTTTTTTTCTGAGACACTATTACTATTTCTTTATATCAATTTAGGGGTCTTTTTGGTCAGCAAAGGAATTCTTTCTTTGAAGCCACCAAGATTAGTGACATCATTCGAAGACTGACGTCTCTGTGATTTTAAATAATGGGGCTGGTGCATTTCAGAATAACTTTTTGCATGGTTTTATATATTAACCGACATCTGCAGCTATAATTAAGGTGTCTAAAACATATTTTGCTGTGTTAAGTAAAGGCAGATTTTTCTGGGTTTTTTTTTTGTTTTGTTTTGTTTTGGTTCTGTTTTGTTTTGTTTTTTTTTTTTTTTCTGCTGGAAAGGCCTTTTTGGGGGCATTTGTGATGAACATCCATGCCCTAAGACACTGTGTACGTTGCCCCCCGAGGGATGAGGGATGAGGGATGAGGTGAGCGTGGCTCCTCAAAGGTTTACAGCAGCACCATCTACCGGAGAGCCCCTCGCTGCTGCCACACCGTGCGCTCCTTCCACGGGTTCGGAAAAGGAAAAGGAAAAGCGGTGACAACAGTTTGAACACCGTCTGCAGCCACAGAGGGGCCCTCAGGGAGTCCTTGGGGCAGAGATCTCTCTCCCTGGGCTGTTGAACACCGCTGGCTCTCCTTGTCCTTCAGGGAGAAGGATTAGAAAGGACGAGACAGGCAACGTGGTCTCCTCTCCCAGGGTGGGACACACAACCCTTGCTTTAACTCCAGCCTGATGTGGTGGGGGTAGGAGAGGGATCTGTGTGTCCCTAGGGGGAAAGGAGAAAGCTTGGCTGCATCAGAGGACATGGGAACACCCAGCCCTGCTCTTGGCATCAGCACCTTGCAGGTTTGGTTCTTCAGGTGTTCTTGTGCCAAGGCTTCCCTTTAGGTAAACACAGGATCCACTTTTCTCCCAAGTAACACTTGTAAAGCACTACAAGATCCCAGAGTTCAAACCAAACAAAACTCTGGAGAGACCCTGGAAACGTGTGACAGGCTTGGATTTTGCTCTCTCTCCCCTAGACATCCTTTTTTTTTTTTTCTTTTTTTTTTTTAAATCTCAGAATAAACACTGAAATTCTGTGCCTAAAATAATGTCTTATGTAAAGGAGCAAAGGCAGTAGGATGTAAGGATGCCCAAACACTGATCCTTAGAGCTTTAGTAGATAAAACAGTTACTAACAGCCTCTTATTCAGTGTAAGAATTCAAATGGACCAAGGAATGTGGGTTGGAGGTGTATTAAAAATTCTTATGCTGTGTATATGCCTCTAAATGTGTGCCCATCCCCTAATTTAAGGGCTCCAGTTGTGCTGAAAATGAACTTGCAATCTTGTAGGACAAACTGTCCTTCACGTCCTCTAAAGCCCTGCCATTAAATTCAAAGGCAGGAAGGCTGATCTTTAATGACATTCATCTATTTATATCTCGCTTCTTAAATAACTGTAGAAATCTCTTTCAAGTGTGAACAGACTACAGAATATTTGTAAATGTGTGCAGGCAATACAATGCACGATTTTGTTCAGTGCTTGCTAGAAGTGCCATCCTCTCAGGTGGAATTACCAGGATTAATTTAAGGACCATTAAAGGACAAAGCCCTTCTTAAAAATGGAACCAGACCAATTTATCTCTGGGTTGCCAAGAAATGCATTTAGGGAAAATCAGCTGCTTTGCATTTTGAACATGAGATAATTTAGTAATGTCAACATCCAGCAAAATGGACTCAAGTGCTAAAGTGACTCTGCCACGGTGTAATTAAGGCTCGTGTCTTAAAGGTTATAAAGCAGATATACCTGTATTCCACGGGGGTTGACTCCACTACAAGTCCTAATTATTTTTTTAGGAACAATGGCAAACCATGTCAGACACCTCGCTGCTGATTAAATGACATTAAACTTCTAGGAGACAACCTCCACTTTTTCAGTTAAATCTGGGATAGCAAACAGAGCATTTAGAGAAGGGACAGAAAAAAACATCCAGCAATTCACCTTCCATCACACAAACACCTCAAGGCACATCATGCAATCTACAAAACATCAAAGAACTGATCTGAAGAAGTTTAAATACGTATCCACACAGGAAAGCATCAGGAAAATTGCACAGATCTTTTACTCAATCTGCTAGGTTTTTATTTTAATTATTTTGAAGGCCTTTTGCTTACTTGAGTTTGTTATTCATTGTTTAAATTCTTTGGGGAAGTTTTTCCTCATGACTGTAATAACAGATCAGCTCTTCCATCTTCCACTAAACCTTTTCTAGCACGGGTTGATCAGACCCAAGCAAAGCAATTCAGGTGCTGCTTCCCCCAGAACCGACACAAGGCATTAAAACAGTTCAGTTCTATGCATTTCTAAAAATAGTCTTAGATTTAACTCCTGAACATTCCACATCTGAAGGATTATCCATTACCTTCTTAGAGGGACTCCTGGATTTCTTCCTGAGGGTCTGGAATGAATTTAGAAACTATCTGTGTTATATATCCATGTGAGCAGCTATAAAGATTCTTTCAAATATGCTTTGATGCAACATTAACACCTAATTTCATTTCTTTCACGATGTCCAAACACCAGCAGATATCGGTTCCCTCAAAGTTTCATCTGCCTTTCTGCAGCATTTCATTTGTTTCATCTGTAAATTTTAGCATCTTTTTATTCACACTGTATCCTCACTGCTAAAAGACTGAAGGAGATGAGATATTAATCCTTGGGATAAATCTCTGTAATTTTTTGTCACACTGGAAGTTGAATGTTCTGATGTTTCGAGGGTTTTTTCCCAGATCAAAAAGTAGTTACAAAACTGAAGAAGAATAAGCTCCCTCTTGACAATTTACTTGTTCTACCAGCTTACAAGAGACATTTGAAAATCCAGATTTATTATCTTGAGAACCATAACAAAAAAAACTCTACTAGATCAGAAAAGCATGACTTTCAGAGTAGCAATTTTTCCCAAATATCTTACAGTGCAGTTATGGTTCAGTCTGGTTGGAAATGGGAATTTTCCCAAAAAATTCTTTAATTTTTTTTTAAAGACAGAATATGGACTCTTCATCCAAAGCCCAAGCTTTCAATTTTAACAGAGAGGACCTTGATGATGCTATTGGGAAGGCTGGCAAGAGCAGACATTTTCCAATGGAAAACAAATACAGACAAGATTTTGTCAACAAAGAAGTGTTATTTAGTAGTTCAAAGGTTTAAATGTTGAATTCTATCTAGTTTAGCTTGTTGGTTTTCAATTTTTTTTTGGTTCATTTCAGCCCTGTCATTTTTTGACATATCAATACCCAGCCCTGCCTTTGGCCCTCACTCCCTTAGTCTTGCTTTTGCTATATCTGAAATAATTTCTTGTTTATCTTTCCATCTTCAGTTGTTTGCTCTTCAAATTCCCTTCTTAGTCTTGCTTGACTTCTTCCTGTAATGGTTTGTTCTTTCTGTTGGATACATTTGGGCAGGGATTTCCATTTTCTCTGTTTGGCTTAAATAACCTCTTAAGCTGTACCAGCAGACCCAGAATCTTTGATTCTGATTGAGCAATTAAGATTCTTTAGGCACGTTAATGAAAGGACTCTGACAGCTGACTGAGCTATATATGTGATCATGGCCTTTTAGAACACCAGTAAAATAAATTCACTAATGCCAGGTCTTTGAAACCCCATTAGGGAGCAAAGTCTGAGTATTTCATCAGGTCTCCAGGTTTTTGCTGGTTTTATCTCCATGATGAGCTTCTCATTGCCAGACATGAACTTTCCAGATGAGATTCACTTGCCTGATTATTTCCCTGGGGGATGGGAAGAGCACAGCTCTAATTAGCAATCTCCTTCGATACGAAATAAATATTAATTGCCTTTTTTAATCTGAAGGTGTCTACAACCCTTGCCTTGTACTATTAACATAACCATATTGTTTGGGGATTTTTTTTTTTTTTAATTCTGAGGTGTTTTGGTTTTCTTTTACTATTAAATAGGCCTTAAACTTGCTCAGGTAATATCTCACAGTTACAGATTTGGTTTGTGCTATTACTGAGAAAGCACTGGGAGTTTTGGCTCCTTTCAAGGCAGTTTAATGTGGTGGTGCAATATTGGGTCTCAATCTGTACAACCAGGCATTACATTGTATTTTTACATCTTCTTTTAGCCAGGATGCTTTCCATGCTTCCATGAAAAAGAGAGGTTCTCAAGCAAAGATAAAAGCTCTGGTGAAAAGCAGATGCAAGGCTAGGAAGTGTTCAGTCTTGAGGCATCACTCAACCTACTATTCTGATGGGCAATTCAGGATCCAAAAATTCACC
The DNA here is from genome assembly GCA_038380795.1 of Pyrocephalus nanus. Classification (NCBI taxonomy): domain Eukaryota; kingdom Metazoa; phylum Chordata; class Aves; order Passeriformes; family Tyrannidae; genus Pyrocephalus; species Pyrocephalus nanus. The sequence goes on from CM076268.1 coordinate 3,966,068, forward strand.
AGGCACTTCGTGTTCTACTTCCAGTACAGGGTAGGAGGTTTATTTTGGGTAAATACCCAAGCAAGACTGTACCAATCCCAATTTATGAAGGGCATAAACACAACTCCATAAGAAGAGACGTGAAAACTGTGACAGATGTCAGTTCTGTCACTGAAAGGGTGACTCAAAATGCTCAACACTGTGGTAATGAGGATGAAATAAAACTCACCACTAAACAGAAGATCAAATTGTATCTCCCACCCTGTACAATTAATATTTCAAACTAACACCTTGTGGTGAATGTGTTACTACCGAACAGGAAAAGAATCTCTCAAACAGATGAAGCTGGTTCTTCTTTCTGGTTTCAAATAACTGTTAACATGGAATGATATTTATCCCATATTTTTCAATTTTCTGATTTCCAGAAGAACCTGTAGGGTTAAATTTCTCAAATACCAGCCAAATGTAAACACTCCCGTAAATTCTTTACACAAACAAGTGTAGATAATAGATACAATAGCTATTCTTCATAGTATTTGTAATACTTTACTAAAATATTTAAGAAATACGGCCTAACCTCTGTAAAAATACAGAAATTATCTAACAAGTACAGAATTATCTAACAAAAATACAGGAAGTATCTGGAATAATCTAACAAGTGGCTGTTGCTCCTGCTCAACATTTGTGGGATGAGGCAACATATATCAGGAATTCAGAGAGGTGGTTTTCTACAAAAGCAATTAGAAGTGCAGGGGAATGATTAATAATGAGGATGGGAAATGGGGTATGGGAGTCCAGGTGTGAGAAACAGGGGGGGGAAAAGAAAAACATGAGAGAAAATGAGAGTTTTCCTTTCCAGTCCAGTGCTATTTGTCCTCCAGTGGCCCTTTTTTTTTTTATTCTGAGCTGTGTTTTCCTTTTAAAAACCAGTAAAGAAGCTTCTTTACACAACATCCTCAGGAATCATCCTACTGTAAGAAACCCCAGGAATACAACATCATCTTTACAACTTCTCCTCTTCAGTGAGAGCAACCTGGCAGAAATAAGAGGCAGGCATGAAAGCCTAGGGAGGATTCTTTTTTCTTGTTATCACACCACTGCATCTGAAATAATTCCAGGATTCCAGCCAAGATCTTTGACACGAGTATTTGTAACGTGGAGCTAAAATACCAACCCAAAATGCAGTCAAGTGCTGTTTGCTAAGTCAGAAAACCCTCCTGCAGGGTTTCTAGAGTTATCTGCCTTCAGAAGGTGGGAAAAAAAAAAAAAAAAAGACATCCAGAAGTTTTTCTGGGCTGATACAGCTTCAGGATTAAGGGTGATCTGCAGATAAAACATTTTTGCAAGGCTTTTTATCCCCGACATAGCAGCCATTTCGCTTGACTGTTCTATTTCTGTAGCCACGGGGGATTTTGAAGTTTGCTAAAACAACTGAACACGTTCTTCAAAACAATACAGTGGGTCTTTCTTGTGAGAGCAAAGTTAATCAAACACACATCCTGTGCTATTGATGTCAGCCAGCTGTTCGTGGCACCACAAGAGTCTCTGCTTTTAGGCCAAGAGGCCTATTCTGGACTGTTTCCTCCATCTGTTCTCAGAGCAGATACCAAGATGGTCAAGGTGTCAGAACATCCCACTGAAAACCACATCAAAGAAGTGACCTGAGCTGCCACCCCAGGACTGGAGTCTCTGCAGAGACAAAAATCTGTGCAAATAAAATACAACTGTGGATCTATACAACATTTATAAGATAATTCAAAAGGAACAATCCTGGATGGGCTTTGAGGGCCCCAAAAGCCCTGCCCCAAAATACCAGAAGGTGTGGTTAAGGATATGCATAATGTGACCCCACATGGCTCCAGCTAGCTCTTTGTAACCTTTGTAAGAAAGAAAGAAGAAAGCTGGAAGGAAAGGTATATCCAGGACTGGGAAATGAGGTGACTCAGGCCTTGAGAGGCTGGAAAAAGAGAAGGAGATGAATGGGAAAAGGGGGTGTGACTGATGTGGACACAATGTAAGAAAGTAGGGGGAGTGTTGTCAAAGAACACCCTTTGATGGAAGTAAAACCACTTCCCACAAAACTGACCGTGGGGTTTGGTTAAAATCTCACTTGAGAGCTGCATAATATTTTAGAGACTGGAAGGAACACTACTTAAATAAGAGCAGAAATCACATAAGAATGCTGAGATATCCTTGGTCTCCAAGCTCCTTCTGAGTTACAGGATGTGCCACCCTCCTGACCTGGCCTGGAGAACATCTCAGAGGGTGCTGCAGGCAGAGCAGAGCTCAGCACCGAGCGCTCACACCTCCATCTGATGTCACCTCTAAGAAATTAGGAGCTGATCCTGTCCTGGCTGAGCTCTGCCTTCCTGGGGAGCCCAGCCAGCCCAGCTGAAGCTCTCAGAACGTGTTACATCTTCCTTTAAATCCAGATGTTTTACATCAGCTGCCTTCTAGGCATGCCCAAAGCTCAGCCAGCCCTCCCAGCCGTGATTTCACTGCCATGGGAAGAGGCACATGAAGGAGAGGGGCAGCTACAGGAGGAGAGCCAGACCTGCCTTTTGGCCAAAGCAGACACTACCACATCACTCCCACTCCACCAAAGATGGCAAGAACAGCAAATCCAAACATGCAGGGCTGTCCATCTCTCCCTTCCTCCTTCCTTTCACTCCCCTTGCCACAGAAGGAGGAGTCAGTCCCTGGCACCTCATCAGGGGGAGCAAAAAAATCAATTTTATCAGTGCTGCTGAAAGTCACAGATGAGCTCTGGCCTGCTGTGCCCAGAAAATATTTAATTGGCTGCAAATTCCAGGCAAGCACTGAAGTTTTCAGTGAGTTTTTATCCTACAGCAATAGTCAGGAAAGCCTGTGGATTCAAAGCCTCCACTTCCATGCAAAGCACCACATCTCCCTGACTGGCCAGAACAGGCCATTATGATTTGTGTATTAAAGCCTTGTGTTTTCCACCTATCGAGTGCATAAACAACAGTTTAACCTTTATCCCAAGGCATGTACACCCTTCTGCTCCTAGAGAAATGAATTCATGTTTAGCAGTCAAATCAGTATCAACCTGACCTTTAAACACATCAGTGTTTCTTGGAAAAATATTATGGCTGGGATGCCTACTGTGGTAAACAATATTAGCTGCTCCAGCCCATGGCTGAGTCGTGCTGTGAGGAGCCTTATCAAAATAAGGGGGTGGAAACCAGTGGGGACCACAGATCTTCTGACAAACTCCACAGGATATGAAGAACAATGTAAATGTAACGGTACTGGCAGATATATTTCTATATTACTGTTCCAGAGATAACAGCTAAGGTGAATCATTTCCCACCACCTACAGCACTGAATTATTTCAAATTCTGAAGGGACCATATTTATTTCATTGGTAGGTAGCAATTTACTTAGCTGAAGATCATTATATTTATGTGTCTGTGAAATCCTCACAATAATTATATATTTGAGCTGTCTCAGAAGTGCTATATATATTCTCATTAGTCATGTACTTCCAAGGATATTATCATTCTTTTTTCCTTCAACAACCTTTGCAATCTGAGTGTGAAGTACTGCACTGCACATGAACCTCAAGTCTTATAGTTCTCTTAAACTCCAGTTTAATCAAACAGCAGGGTGGCCTGTATTCAAATGCAAATGTTAAGCTTGCTATGAAATATCTTCATTTCCTTAAATGACTGCACTGTAGAGCTTATTTAAAGCAGACCACACTGTGCAACAAAACAGAGGAGGACCTGGGAAAAAAAGTCCTCTGTTTGATATTACTTTTGCAAGGCTTGTCCAAAAAAGGTCACGAAAATGTTTAGAGCAGGGTGAGGAGATCAAGGCGAGGGGGGTTCTTTCATGCCAAGCAGACAATCACACCTCGTGGGTGGACAGAGGTCCATTTGTCTCCTTCCATGCACTTCAGAAGTCTCAAGTGAAAAATATTTTCAAAACACAGAACATTGTATGATTCCAAGTGTAAGTGCTAGTGCATGCAATTAGACATTAATAACCCAATGGGAGTCATGCCTGTGATTTGCAGCACACACTGATGTTAAAACTCCCAGCCCTCAGACCTGGAGGAGAAGATGAGGCTTCCCTTTACTCCCAGCAATGTTCCTGCAGGAGCACCAGGTCATTTTTTCCCCCCTCCTTTTTTAAATGCAGCAATGACAGGAGGTGCCAGGCTAACAGCCCTGAAGGTGGTTCATTTAACACTCCACCCTTCTGCAGGAAGTTTGAGCCAAAGAAACCCAAGAGCTTTACAAATATTAATCCCTCACATCATTGCTCTCTTTCTGTGTAGTTTCTTAATTATTTGAATACCTTCCACAGGCACTAAGGAAATGGCCACAGTTGTATTTTCCTCTACCACTCTTGCCAAAAACAGACTTTATAGTTTGTTTCTCCTGATTTGGTTGGTGGATTTTTCCCTTTTTGAAAACAACTGAGTAAAAAAAAAAAAAAAAAAAGATTTAATGTAGAACTGGTGTCCATACACCAGGTCATAACAATTGTTAGCCTTAGACCTGCCAAAATGAAAAGTGATAAATAAAATAAACAAACAGCATAGGCAGAAGACTCAACATTACACCTCATGGATTCAGTGCAGTAACAGGGGATAAGGCAGCCCCAGCCACTGGAAGATTGTGACAGTCCAGCAGAAATGCATTACAATTACCAAAACCCGGAAAGGAAGGTAAAGGCTAAATTCAGACTGTGTAAGCACAGGTTGAAACAAAGATGAACAGTTCTCGCTCCTTTGGCTGGCTTGGAAAACTGAGCAGTGAGGGAGGTGCTGAGGAATATCAGTTCTTCCTGGCATCAACCCACTGCAGCAGCAGCCTTTCCTCTTTCCTTTGCCAAATACTGGGGTGCAGGTATTTGCCATGAAAATTAAAGCTCGATCTTAATTGTAAAAGAAAAGTTTCACTGAAGAATCAATTAAAAAAAGCAAAAGTACGAAGTCTTCCATAAACCATCCACGTAGCAGATGAAAATCAAGAAGTAAGTGACTTTGAGGAGTTCACTGCACTCCTCATCTTAAATATTTATCTGTATCTATGCTATATAGACATAAATTGCAATATTGACTTGCAGGTGCTGCTTCCATGACTTAATAGTGCAGTTACACACAGGATCCATCATTTCTCTTCAGGTGAGCACCCATTCCCACCTATGGGAAATTTATTTAATTATTTAGACAAGCGCTGGGCAAATGTAAATAAACATTACTTGGCAGGCAGACACATCCATTGTGAAACCTGTCCATGGCAAATTCATCAGCCTAAGAGACTCTCACACTTTGAAACTGGGCTTCCTAATCTATGATCGCTGCCATGTTTAGTTTATGAGGGCATAAAATAAACATCACACCTTTAAACTGCTCACAGGGCTGATGAATCAGCTCAGAGGGGATGACTCTCACGAGAGGATCATGCCTGTGGTTTGCAGAGTCCCACAGATACACAAGAGATGCAATTATGCAGGAATAGCCAATTCTGGAGCTCTGACACGGCTTATTATTTGAGTAGCAAACAAGGAACTTTTTCAACTTAATTGCAGCCTGGCTTTTCTACCACTGATCTTTTTCATCCCTCTTTTCCTTTAACTATGGCCTTCATAGAATTTTGGTTTATTCTGATCCTTTGGTTGTCGATGGGCCCATTTGCTGGGCCTGTTTTGTACCTGTTACGGACATGCACGGATTCAGAACGAGTTAAGCGTGGCTGCTGATAAGATTTACCCCATCACAGCTCACTTGTTAGAAATCTGTGATTCAGATTAAAGGAATTTGCAGCATTAATTTCAGCCACGCACTGATAGAGGTTCTTAACTGCAGTGGTGCAACACTCCTGAAAACCTAAGAAATTACTGAGAATCTGGGTGGAATGTTTATCTTTGGATGCATTTTCAGACCATAACATGCTTTGTATCATCATGTAGGTGTGCTTGATAAGGAATTTATAAGCACAGAGGGCAGCACTAGATATGTTTTAGGAATTATTTGTATGACCTGTGGTGTGTGAGAGGAGCTGAGCTCTGACCAGTGTCGGAGCTGCAGGTGCTGCTGATCCCCACCCCAGCCACACACCAGGGACACAGACCCATCCCAACTGCACATCACTTCTGTCCCCCTGCACTGTAACCCTTCGATCACCCCAAACATAAGGAACAAGTGATTTTCACTAATTAACAACCAGCCCTGGCACAGGGCCCAGGCCCCGGCTGTCCGTGCTCTGGTACCGGCTGGGAAGTGCTCGGCACAGCCACTGCTTTGGCACGACTGGGACTCGAAAGGTCAAGTAATTACCAGCTTTTGGGAAGCATAAACTGCCTTTAAAGTCAGCAGAGCAAACAAAAACTATTAGGAGATTCATCCAACATTTATCTTTTAACTTGTTATCTCTGATACACATATAGTGTTTGCATTGCGAGGCATAAAATATTAAAATTAAAAGGCTCAGGGACTTCTGAGATGTAAAAAAAAAAAAAAAAAGAGTAAAACTATTTTAGATTCAGAAACGTTGCATCGATATGTAGTGTATTTGCATACTGAAATCAGAGACTCCTGATTATGCATGTTTATTGATTTTGGCTTTGTTTTGATTAATGATAAAACTATGATCCATCCTGTAAGGTAGCACGGCTTGAGGGAGCTCAGCACAATACAAATGCTTTGTGTTTTAAGAAATCCTATTTATGCAAATAAGGGGACATTCACATGCATTTTGCTCAAGCATGGTTGTAACAAAAGCACTCAAAACATTCTCTTTTATGCTCTGGATAATTTGGGGAGGCATGTTTAATACAAAAATGCTGCATAACAATTACTTTTTTCTTCATTATGAATGGCTCCCATTATATCACCTTGGACAAAAGAACAAGCCTCAATTCCCACTGCACCTAATTTATTATCCCTGCTGAAGATACTGTTGTGTGTCAGGGTGAACACAGCACTTCTGGAAACAGATTGCAAAAATCCTACTGGGGGAGTTCAAGGGGAACAGGGAGAAGTGAGGAAGAAATAGCAAAGCAGTGCTGGCTAGAAAAGTTTTTGCATCTCTGTAACAGCAGTGCTGGCATGTTTGCCTCCAGTTGTTCCACTCTGGAAAGGGGGAGAGAGGTTTTCATCAGACAGAGCAGCTCTAGATACTCATTATCAGAGTGGCAGGAAAACATGAGGACAGACTTCCAGTGTCCTAAGGACATCAAGAGTTGTGACAAATTCTATTGCTGCCTTAGTTACCAGCATTTAGACCACACACTGGGCTGAAAGGATTCTGAATTTATCCAACCAGGCACCTGCACATCAAGAGAAATAAAATTATCAGATGGTCTGTGCTCTGACACATGAATTATCTCCCAGATCTCAGCAGGATCTTTGCCTGTATGACAGCTGCCATATTGCCTTCAGATGCACTTTGGCAGCAGGATCGGAATCTCGAGTTTAAACCTGAGAGCAATCCGAGAATAAGTGAGTGAGTGGAGGTGAGGAAGATCTCCCTCCTGAAGTTATAATCCCCAAACATTTTTTTGGGATGTCCAAAGCTGTGTTGTAGAAGAAGGACACGGAAAAGAAGCGTCCACTTACACGAGCAAGGGCTGACACATCTGCTAATAGACCATGTGATAATTTCTTCTTAAAGGACAGTAGGGTTTGCCTGCTGTGGCTGTTGGGGTTGGAGACAACAGGACCCCAAAGAGGACCCCAGCAGGACCCCACTCCTCCAATTGTCCTCCCATGACCTCAGAATATTTGCTTCCACAGCAGTTCAGAGCTGCCTCGTGCAGCAGGAAATCTGGTGGAATTCCTACTCCCAGTGCTCCTGTGTGTTTGAGAGACACCCTGCCAGGCTCAGAGGGAAGAGGAGGGGTCAGCTGAACTGCAAGGAAGGGTCAGGCTGCCACACAGTCATTCCTGCAGCTGAAGGCCCGGATTTGTCTTGGAAATTGGGCCTCTTAATGCTTTCACTGCTTAATAAGCCCTCTCCTACTTCAGGGACTTCGTTATATGAAATAGATGGAATGCTCTCTTGCTCTTTCAGCTCAAGCTGCTGGGAATTTTTCTGCACTTTCAGAAGAAATTCCACTGCCCACTGAAAGCTCATCCCTGGGCTGCAGGGATGCCTCTGCTTCCCAGCTCCACAGGGATGTCCCCGTGCTGGCACTGAGGGGTCAGGACCAAGAGCCAAGTGGATACTCTTGGGAGATCACAACTAATTCCTGAGCCCAACACTGTCAGTGGGGAGCTCAGGGTAGGGGGTCCCTCCCAATTCCTCTCCAAAACCGGATCATCTAAGCCATGAAATCACACACACATTTCTGCCTCCAACAAAAGCAGTTCATTCATTTTTCTGCTCACTTGAAAAGGCAAGTATGGACTGAAATTTCAAATGTTGTAAAGAATTATTTAACCCAGAGGCTAAAGCTCTTTTATAGTTAAGGCAGAATTCAGCTTGAAGCATCAAGAAAACTCTAGCATAAATTAGCACATACTAGAGAAATAAAAAGTTGATTTAAATCCAAGCAGTAAAACAAAGAACTAAACTTGTTAATTTGCTGGATACTGTCACTGATTTAATAAGTAACTGCAGTCAGATTATAGGATGTCAAAGACAAAATTAAATGTATGGATTGAAAAACCTGTGAACTTTGTCAGCATCAAAACCCAAGACAGTGGCATATTTCCATTTGTGCCTGAATCAAGTTGGCACAATTTGAGATCTCACTGATACTGGTATAAATATAATAATTCAACTCACAGTTGTAGATCTTACACCAGTATAAATTACACATCAAATCAAGCCATTCAACACATCTGCCCTCCTATGGTACCAAACTGCATTGCATGTCACAAAACATTTTGAAGACTAAATGTGAATTCTAGTCCAAATGATAGTATGTTTCATTTAGAATGAAAATTAACAGCCCACATGCACTGAAAACCTTCCCAGCAATGCTTAAAAAATGACAGTATGGAGTTTAATACCAGTAACAAAAATAGGATTGAGCACTTTTGAAGGAAAATATTGTACTTCTGTATCAACAATCTTTGCCCTCCAGTCCTCTTTTTTTTTTCCCCAAGTCTTTAAACCTGGTGCTTAACTCTGTCCATGAAATATTACACAATATGTTGATCATGCTGGTTTTTAATTTCAACTCAACTGAAGATGCATTGTTAAAAAGAATGACTACATCCCAGGGGAATCAGGAAATTAAACTTTATTTATTGGGGTTTGACTTTCCCATAAGTAGACAGAGCCATATCCCATCTGATTACCATGTGAGGGGAGGCACAGCTTGAAAAACAGCACTGCCAGTGTGCCACTGGGCCATTGATTAATTAAGCAATAAGATGAGGAGGTCTGTCATTGAGGGTCATTAATGCCTGTGAAGTGTCAGGTTAGTATTATAGAGCCTGAGCCCCCAGGATTCACATCTGAGCACAGGACTTGATCCTTGTGTTGGTCTGTTTGCATCTCTGGCACTGCCATTTGTAGGCACTGGAATATACTGGTCAATCTAAACACAATCTGCATTTTTGGAGGTGGGAGGGGGAGAGCAGACTCTAATTTTATTTTAATTTCAGAAATAGAATGGTTTGTATTATGAAAATTGTCTCTCCACAGAGTATTGTAAAGTATCATAAAAATATATATATTCAGCCATTAGTTTCTTAAAATAATACACCAGCAGGCAACTAAGTCTCTAAAGCAGCTCTAAAAGCTTCAAAGCAAATCCACACCCAGGGAAAGGAGTGCTGGTGACAGCAGAAGTCCAGGAGTCAGGACTCCTCCATCTTACAGTCATGGCTCTGCTGCCAACTGAGCCATCACCCTCAGTGCAGCAAGCCACAATAAATTCATCTGCCAAATGAGAACTACCACTTAAACACTTCACAGGGCTGCTGTAAAGAGTAATTCATTGCTCTTGGGTAGTGCTTAATGATCGTCATATCACTATTTCCAGGCATCCCATGGCAAGGAATTAAAATAAAGGGGTATTCCCAAGATTCTTCTGATTTTCTGAACTGGTTCCGGTAACCTGGAGAAACCACCACTCCCTCCCCCCTCTGCCAGAGCTGCTGCATTTTGTAAGCAATAGTTAAACACTGGCCTTGGGAGAAAGGCCAGGGTTTTCCCTGGTTCAGTGGGCTGGGCACTCACCTGGGAGCAGGAATTCCTGAGTTCCAGTCCTGGCTGCCAGATATGTCCATGGGGTCCCCTTCTTGGCTTCTGTTTGACTGACACTTACCTGTGTCAAACTACATTTTTCTCTGAACACCATATATTTTCTTAATTATTAAAATATTTCACTTCCAGGTGAATACACCAAAGGATAACAAACATGATCCCACAAGAGAGCAAGCTGCTAACATGCTTTCCATGAAAGCAGCTGCCTGCCCAAATCATAAAATGGGTGCTTCATTCATTCACTCACACCCACTGTTGCTAAACATGCAAATTAAGGTCAGTTAGGATTGCTTCCCTGTTGAATAGACTTCCCTTTAATTAGATATCCCAGAAAATATGTTTTAACGTATTTATCTTGTTGTTTTATTACTTTGTTGGGACAAGAAATTTGGGATGAGGCAGCTCTATATAGTCCTTTCCCACTGCAGAGTGGAATGAGCCTCTGTTCTTAACATCTAGTGCTCACTGGATAAAGCAGCAACAGCAGGGGAGTGTTAAGGAATAATAATTTAAAACAAAAAAATTTGCAGACTGTGGCTTAAAGATAGAGATGCCCAATCCAAAGTTTCTACCTAATTTCAGAAAGTTTATTTCTTGCCAACCAGCACGGCCAGGGTACCAACCTAATCATTTCCATTAGATGCAGGCCTGTACTTTTGGTTCAACATCAGCACCATCACAGTTACACCAATATTTTGTTCATCTAGGGAGAAGTTCAACCAGTGTGAGAACAGTTAGAGAAGCTTAATATTATCCACACATGAACTGTAAATAACTGAGCACCAACTTTGGGTTTAGACAGAACTCCAAAAGAATTGCCAGTGTGTAACTGTGAGAGTGGGAAGGGGGAAAGGAAAAGGAAAGAATCATCTCCAGTGACACATTTGTGTCATGTTCCTTCACTCTGACTAAGCTTGAGAGGACATTCTGAGGAACAGCACTTCAGCCACATGGAGTGATTCCATTATGAACACTGATTAGATGAGCAGCAGATCACTTGGAAGTCAAGCTGCTGCATCCCCAGTGAATTCCCAGCTCCACGAGCAGCAGCATTCCCCCTTCCCAAGGTTCCCCACAGGCCAACCAGTTCCAGCTCTAAAGATCTCTTTAAGCTTCCTAAGACACCAAGTAAATGAAAGACAAAATTTACATCTTGCCTCCTGTTGTACCAAACCCCACCTGCAATGCCCCAACATCAACAGTTTGTCTGTCAGGCTCAAAATGACTCTGAAGGGCATTTCACAGGTCCCAACATTCCACAATGACCACAGCTGCAAAGGCTGACATTGAGCTCACCAGGAAGCCCCACGGTCCAAGCAACAGCAGCTCTGAGAGAGGTGATGTCCTCAGATCTGGTTATCAGCAGCCAGGGCTGAAAAAGAAAAAAAAAAAACCAAACACTCTTTAAACAAATGGAGATAACCACGAGCTAAACAAGAGGTGATCATGCAGGCACAAGCACAAGGCTGTATCCCAGTGCAGCAGCCCTGGGAGGAAGGAACCTTTTCCTGAGATCCAACCTGACCCTGCCCTGACACAACTTCAGGACACGTTGTGGGATTCAGCTGCTGAGCAGCAACTCATTAAACCAAAGGAACTTGCAGCCCAGCCCTTGGTTTAACTTTTTAAATCAATTTTGCAATCAATTTTGTTTGAGTTCTGTATAACTAATATACTGAAAACACTTTTAAATTAACCCAGAGGAGAATTCTTATGAATGCTATGCACACAGTCCCTAAATTGATGAAGGCTCAAGAGAAAAAAAGAGAGCAAAGACACTCATTGGAAAGGATTCTAGGACGAAGCCTCCTGTTGTTTCTGTAAAGAGGGTGGGGTTTTTAAAAAATAAAATAGTGACAAAAACATCCATCTTTACCAGCAGCACCCAGAGCACAACCCCTCCCTCTCCAGCACAGTATTTGGCTGGGTTAAACCACAATAAACCCATTCTGCTGAGCCTACCTACACCCATCTGATCCCAATTAACTCCCAGCCAGGAGCACTTCCCTGCACTTCTAGGAGACCTTTAGGGGAGTTGCCAAACCTCCTCCCCTCTCTTCCATCCCCCAAGAGGCAAAAAAAAAATTCATTTTCAAAAATGTTTTAACTCAACAGGGCTCTCTTCTCAGAGACATGATCATCCCAAGATTAAACACATCGATGGTTTTTATCCAAAGCACACAGTGCTATGACTCTTGGAATTTATCTGGGGAATTTATCACTCCTTTCCAAAGTCAGTGTATTGTCTCTCCTTTTATTTATCCAACAAACGCTGCCAGGGCATGAGATGTGTGGGAATCACCTGTTTTGTTCAACTCAGCACAGTGTATTTCAGTTTATGTGGACTTTATGATCTCTTTTGTTTCTCCTCTGGGATGTTTATTACAATATGGCTGAAACAATGTATAATCCAGTTACCTTTTTTTGTTGTTTATTTTTAAAAATCCGTATTTTAATCAAATGTGAAGAAAAAAAAAAGAGGGGAAAATAAGAAATCTGGAATGTTTCTATTGGTGTTTTAGGGCATAACTAACTACAGCAATTTACTTCACCACATCCAGTTGTAATGCTAAACCACAGATAAACATTACTAATGGAGCAAGAATGTGCTGCTTGCTTGTGATGGAGGTCCAAGATTGCCCTCTGGAGTTTGCCAAACAGCATGGGGCACTTCATTCACCGTGTGATTGGCACACACTCCAGCTCTGAATCAGTTTGGAGATGAAATTGTTGGCTAAAGCTCTGGAAATTCTGACTCTAGAGCTGTCAGGCAGGGCTGTCTTTACTCTGAGAAAAAAAAAATAATTGTTTTTAACACGTCACTTGGCTTTTTATGTGGTTTTACATTGTTCATTAATGGTTTGGATTTCAATGTATTGTACAGCACCCCAAGAACTTTAGTAGGGGGAATTCATAAAAAAAATATGAGTTTATTATTTCAACGTGTGATAATAAAATCATGTTTGGGGAAATGCTCTAATCCCATCTCTTTTGATGGCACAAAAAAAAGGCCATCAGCCATTGCATGCTGATAACAAAAGATATATCTGTGCCCTGAAAGGCAGAAATGTCATTTCTTAACTTAGCTTGTGTTCAAGGCAGCTCTTACAGTGCAGGGAATTCTAAGGGTTGAGGGTTTATTTTTCCATTTATCCTGTAAATCAAGGAAATTAGCCCATAAACTTGTGCCTTTTTTTTTTTTTTTTTTTGTAGTCAACATTACTTTGCATAGCAACAACCTTATTTGTAGGATATTTTAAAACCCGCAGTTTGGCTTATTATTTTATTGATATTAATGGAAATGCTCCAGAAGAGGAAAACACATCATTTGGAGGTCTGACTCTACAGCCTGCCACATCCTAACGTCAGGGAATATTCTAGGAGCAGAGTGATTGGGGGATTGGTTCTGAATTCACTTCCTTAGGGACATGTAACTATAAAATCCTGACCTCTTTTTAAATCCAGTCACCTCAGATCTTCATGCAGCCTTTCACTTCAGCTGGAGCTTTTTCCCCAGTTACTCCTAGGAATGGGGTTTTGTGTGTGCAAACATTGTCCACAACACTCTCTTTTTCCTCTTCTGCAGTGCTGTGCTATAACCCAACATGACAGTCGTTTTGCACAGCAATTTAATGTGCAGCTTCTTTTTGTCTCTCCTTTCTCCAGTGGCTGGTGACCTGCCTTCACAGCCACTAAACCTTTCAGGAGAGTTTCTCTCTTCCCTGAGCACACAGAGTTTTGGCTCCCTGCTGTGGTAAACCCTGGAGGATCCAGTTCCATTGTGCTCCTGTGTCAACAGAGGTGCTGTCAGCTGCCTGAGGCACAGCCATGCCACCCATTTGCAACCTGAAGGGGCTTTTGTAGCAAGATGAGGGTCAACCAGTGTCAAATAACACAAGCACAATCCCCACCTCTGTTCTCCTAATAGAGAGGTATTTCGAAAAATATGTACTATCTTGATAATGTTCCTCTTCATGAAAATCTTTACAGCAATGCATGTCTTCAGAGTAACATAACATTGATTCCAGTGACCTCAACTGTACTGCCACATGACCTCTGCAAAAACGTTTATTCTTTCACCATTGATTTGAGTAATGAACAGTTCAGATTTGGGAAGTCAGTGCTCCAGGGGTGTTTTTATACTTAAGATGACTTGTCTGGCTGCAGGTCTTTGTCATTCTCAGGAACAGGTTGGTCAATGCACCAGTTTTTGCTGTGGTGTTTCGGGTACCGCCTAAAAGAGGGGCCCTCAGCGTTTTCATTGTTTTCATCTGTCACGAAGGATGTCTGGTAAATGGTTAAGCCATCCTCACTGCTAGGGATGGATTCATGAGCCCACTCAAAGAAGTTAGTGGAGCTCCCTTGCTGTCTCTCTGGATCCAACTTCTTCAGGCCCATGCCCTGGGAAAAAAAATGGAGAGAAAAATTCATGCAAACATATGACTTCCAGTCACAGCTTCACAGATGAATCCTGTAACAGTCACTACCCCACTGGGGAGTGAACGAAGCTGTTACCACAGTGATTTCAAGAACTCGGGGCTGATCTTTAGCAAGTTAAAAATAATATTGTCAGACTTGCCTGGATGAATGTTTCTGGTTGCATATATAATGGGAAATCTGCTGACCTTCCACCTCTTAGTGCTAATAAACCACTTTTACTTTGCATTTCTGTAGCATACCATGTACTCGAGGCTATTTATCTACACTCAGCTAAATTAATCTTCAGAGTAACCCAAAGAAATAGGTTAATAATTTTAGGTTCAGGCTGCAATGAAGAGACTGAGACAGACCACGGAATCTGAATCTTCAAAGCCATCCCTTGTGTGTCCAAATACAGAGAGACAGAGCCTGATTTCCACACTCCATAGCTCAAAGGAAATGTATTTGGAATTATGGTTGATCAGTTATCTCTAAAACTAAGGGACACCGCACAAAGTGCACAGAAATGGAGGTTGCTCAGTGAAACTTGAATTCCAAGAAGTCTGAGAGAGCCAAAACTCAGACAAACTTTCTCTATCACAATTCACTGCTTCCTCCTCTACTTATTATCCTGTGTGTGAACTGCACCATTTCTTTTGCTGCCTGAAATGACACCAACAATCTAAGAGAAGTGGAAGAGCATGAAACTGCTGAAAATACAGAAATCCCCTGAACAATTTCAAGCCTATTCAAAGCTGTGGCTTCTGCAGCATACATTTCAACTGGTGTGTTAGAGAGACCTGGATTGGGAAAAGAACACACTCTGCAGATGTTTGGGGGGTTTTTTGATATCTTTCTCTTCTCAAAATTTTTAGCATCTATTACTTTTTTTTTGCAGGGGATGGAAAAGATACTGTATTTAATCTCTGGCAGGCTAACAGATATGAGTTTGACTGATTTGTCTCAGAGCTGGGTACTTACAAGATCAAAATACTCTGCTGCATTACATATACTGTGTTTGTTGTCATGAGAAGAAAATGGGAAATTCTTGTTCCCTGCTTTCTGAAAGAAAAGAAATTAGAGCAAAAAAATATGAATTTTCAGATAGCCTGTTTGGAGTCCAACAGTCTTAGTCCTTACATTCTGAAATTACAGCTGCCTGTGTTCTAGCACAAAGTCATATTCATATGTGAAATATTCAACTGCACATGATTTTTAGAGGGGTAATGTGGACCTTCTATTTTTATTTTTTATAAAATCATCAGGAGGGTTTGCTAATGTTTATACACATAATTAATATAAAAGTGTGACTTTTCAAATAAGAAATGCTACATTCTGTCTGCAAGCAGCAAAATGCTGGAGATGTCAGGATTGCCCTGTTTGATTTAGTAGTAGGCCTAAAGCTAATTAAAATAAACTACAAAAGGGACCTCAAAACTGAATTAGTCTGTGATTTATGAACTGAATGTCATGGCCATTGCTTGTTGCAGGGGAAGTGGAGGAGGTATTAATTGCTTAACTAATTTATAATCTCATTCTTTAACATGATGTTCATCTAGTCTCTTCAGGAGGAAAAAAGGCCAACTGCAAAAGAGCTATTTTAAAAATAACTGAACATATTTAAATTTTTTAATGTTTGTTACATATCACTGCAATATTCCAACTATGAGATTCCCCTCCAAACAGAAGAACAAGTTTTAATGTAACACAATTTAGAAGAGGTGTTTCAAGAGGAGGGGAATCTGAATCAGCTCTTAAAAGAAATGTAACTGGAGGCCTGATCCAGAAGAAAAGTCCCCAGATAGAAAATATGCCAGGATATTTGGTCTAGATTTCTCTCTCTCTCTTTTTTTTTTTTTCTTTTTTTTTTTTCTTTTTTAGGTCTTATACAGGGTAGATTTCTCTCTCTCTCTTTTTTTTTTTCTTTTTTTTTTTCTTTTTTAGGTCTTATACAGATTCAACCAGACTGTGGTTCAGTGAAGAACTAAATTCAGCAGATACATTTCTAAGTCAGTGAAATGTAAGACTTGCTAAAATCTCCTTCTGCAATTACATGTCAATCTCAACACTTCAGGAATAGTGTTTATTAATAATGCCTGTGTGCTGAAGGAGAATTGAAAGCCAGGATGGTAAATAGTGAATATCATCTCTTGGAAGGATATCCTGTATTAACTAATGGTTAAAAAAAAAAAAAAAATTTAGAATAATTACAGGACTATCGTGAAGTAAGAAATAAGGCTTAAACAGTACTCTATTTCTGAGAAAATTCATTAACCTCACAGCCAGGGAGTTCCCTCATACAAAGAGATCAGAGCCATCCAGCCAAACGTGCAGTGAGCTTCCAACTTTTATTTAAATGTCACATAAACAAACTTCCCCAGCTTGCCATTGTAACACATTTTAGCTTTTCATGCCCCTTCGTGCTCTCACCACTGATCTCATTTTAATTCTTGATTTATGGCAGACAGGATTTCTCCTAATTCTGTTTAACAGTGAAGGGCTGGTAAAGACAGGACATGAAACACCAGGTGAAGTTACCCTGGTGTTGATAAAAGGTCCCTCCAACCTGGTTCTCCTTTTCAGACAGTGGCTAAGGCCAGATGTTCCACAGAAAGGCCAGTGTAATATCAACACAGTGAACACTCACAGTCTAATCTTTTTTTCACTAGCCCCAAGCTTCCCTTTTCAATATTCCTTCCAAGCCCATTTCTGCTCTTCATTACAGCAAAATCTGTGAAATGAACTCAATGTAATTGCTGTGCTTACAGAAAATGAAAATAGAAAATGTTCTCTGCACAAAGTGGGTGGGTAAAAGCAAAGCTCAGTGTGGTAATGGAATAAGGACATAAAAACGTGCTTTTGAAACTGCAACATTTTGAATACTTGTGATTTTAAAATACTGTATTTTGTTTGATCCTAAAATTGTCCCAACTCTCCTCATTTTTAAGCAAACCTTAAAAACGTTTTGAATGGGAAGCTTCTACGTTTTTAATGATCAAAAGAATAATCCTTTGCCTCAATACACAGAATTGCTGACATTCAAGAGAAAACAGATCTTCAGATTTCAATTAAATGTTCTCACAGGGCTTTACACACAGGTTTTGGACTGAGATTGATCATAATGTATTCTGTGTCTCAAGAATAAAAACGGAAAGTGACTGATGCTTGAAATCAGCAATAATACAGCGGGCCTTTGAGTATCCAAAATTACAAGTGAGTAGCAGGGAAATATGTTTCTCCCTCAGCCCAGCCAGCAATCACTTTATCCCCCGAGGCACAAAGTCTGCCAGCCCGCTGTGACTGCTCCGCTAACGACCCCAAGCGCTGTTCTTACTCACAACTTAGCAAGTGACAGCTTGCAAAAGAGCTCTGGAAATCGACTGCATTGCCAGAGGAACTCACCGGGTCCCGAGCTTTGTATTCCAGGGGCAATCTATGCTTAATGCCCTGAGCTGCTGTTGAGTCCAGGACATGTCTTAGTGCGGCGCTTGTTGTCGTCTCAAACTCATCCTGGCACTCTCCAATATGAGCAAACTAGAAAATAGTAAGTATTACGACCCATTAAAACAAACAAACAAACAAACAGAAAAAAAAAAAAAGAAAAAAAAAAAGAACAAAAACCCTGCCAAAAATAAATCTGATCAGAAATGTGGCCGAAGTAGTTTTTTTCCCATTGATTTTTTATTATTTGGATTGCAGCAGCACCTAGTGGCCGCTGGAAAAAATCAGGAGCCTCGCATACAACACAACACAACCCCTCCCCTAGAGACAAGAGTATTAGGAACTTCCAAGACAAGAATACCCAGCAGCTTTCTGAAGACTATTTATGCAGCAATAACCACGCAGGAAATCCACTTGACAACCTTTCCTCCCCCGTGCTGCTCTTGCTGCTGCTGCGCGGCCACAGGTTTGAAAGCACAAAACTTTTGGGAACAGCTCGACCCAACATCAGCCCGACAGGATCAGAGCCTGAGGGACAGCTGGGTGGGTGTCACGGTGACATGCGATGCCAAGGTGTGCCAACCCAGAGCTTCCAAAGGGGTCACAGCGTTCTCCTGAGGGTGAGAACTGAGGGAAACGCTGGATGGAGTTCTCCACGAGTGAAAGAAGATCGGCTAGGGGTGAAAAATGTCAACTAAGAGACCTCCCGCATTGCTGAAAAACTGGACAAGAAATCCAGCCGGAGTTTGCTCCAGCGCACTCCCTCTGAATACCTAGAGCACTTCTTCCTCGTAAACATCGGGAACGGGAAAATTAGTGGCTGGCTAAAAGATAAAAGTCACCCTTAGCACGGCGGGGTTTTGAGGGTGTAAGGATAAAGAAGCCCCGCGGGGACACACGGGGGCTGCTGCCCAGCCCTCACCCAGTCGCCAGGGCGCCGATCCCGGGGATTGCTCCACCTGTCCTGGGACATGGCTCCGTGAATCCTCCCTGGATAATCCTCCCGCGTCCCTGGATCACCGCGTTTCCTAGTCCTGCTCACAGCGGGGGACACGGGTGGAACCTCCCACTGTGACCTCAGACCCTCCCCGCTGTTCCAGAGAGATCCAGGCACGGAAAAGCCGCGCTGCTCTCGCCCACCCGCGGCAGGGAGGGGGAAATAAAAGTTGGTAAGGGGATGGAATGTTGTCTTAAAACGCGAGAGAAATGGGGTTTTGTTTAAAACCCAATCCGTTCTGCCCAAGCACTCCCAGGACGCTTTGCAACCCGAATGGCAATACTCGAAGAAAGGAGGGTTGTTTTTGAGGAGAACCCCAAGGACAATAGGGATGTAATTTTTAGGACGTAACTTCATGCTCTTTTTAAAAAATCCTTTACACATAAACACATCCTAATGGAACAGACAACCGACATTTACAGAAAACCTGACAGTACCTTAAGGGTTTGTTTTTTTTTTTTTTTGCTTTTGAGTTTGAGCAAACATGGAAACATCCTGACTAACTGTCAGCACGTTTGTAATGTAACACAAACTAAGACTTTGCCTCCTTGGTCTTGAAAGACCGTAAAGAATATGACACTCATCAAACTGCCAGAGGGCAGGGTTAGATGGGATTTTGGGAAGGAATTCTTGTGAGGGTGGTGAGGCCTGGAAGTGTCCAAGGCCAGGTTGGATGGGGCTTGGAGCAGCCTGGGATAGTGGAAGATGTCCCTGCCCATGGCAGGGGGTGGAACTGGCTGGGCTTTCAGGTCCCTTCCAAGCCAAACCATTCTAGGACTTATTTTTATTTTTTTTTTTAAACACACACACACACACATATATATACACACCAGTCCTCTGCCAGGACACGGCTGGGACAGCCCAGGTCAGCCAGGAGCCCTGGGGACATGCAGACGATGCTGAGAGGCAGCACAGAATCCCACAATCAATTCAGCTGGAAAAGACCTCGGAGACCATCCAGTCCAACCTATGGCCCAACACCACCTTGCCAGCCTGGCTGCCACGTCCGGGATTAAGTTCCTTTAATCCTTAAACACTTGCAGGGATGACGGTGACTCCACCACCTCCCTGATCAGCTCCTGACAAGGCGGTGACCGGTCACAGGTTGGACGGGACGATCCCGAAGATCTTTCCCGACTGAACTCGCCTCGGGCTCCCTCACGCCTCACCCCTCACGGAGCCGCCCCCGCCTCCCCTCACGGCACCGCCCCGGGCCCCGCCTTCCTCGCGGCCTCTCGCGCAGTCTCGCGAGAGGCGGCTGTTCCCGGCCGGCCGCCTCCGGGAAGCGCCTCCGCTCCCTCTTCCCTGTTCCCTGTTCCCTGTTCCCTGTTCCCGGTTCCATTCCCGCTCCAGCCCCGGGCGATGGACGAGCCCTGCGGCGCGGGCGCCGCTGCCCCGCTCAGGGGGGACGCCGAGGAGCCCAAGCAGGTACGGGCGGTAGAGGGAGGGGGGAGTCCTGAGGGAGCGGCGCTGAGGGGGGTTACGAGCCGTGGTGGCAAACACATCCCCTAGTGGTGCTCTAATTTAAGTGGCGCCTTTGATCCTCTTCCCAGTCCGGAATGCCGCTGTCGGGGCCGGAGTGCGGTAGGCAGCGCGCTAATTATGATTAAGCGCTAATTGCGAGCGGTGTTTGCTGCTGTTGTGCCTGAGTGCATGGCATTTACGTAAGTGGTGTCCTGTGGAGCTGCTTTTCCCTCAGCCTGTGCCACTGCAGAGCTCCTCACGCGTGTGGCACCTGCGTGATTTGCTGTGTTTGACGGGAAACAGGCAGCCGCGAGGCTTGTTTATTTGTTATTATTTGAAGTGTTTAGCTTTAGTGTTGGTGTCAGCGAACACTTGGTGTTAGTGAACACTTGGTGTTACTCAACGCTTTCTCAGAGTTTCGGGGGAGTTACGTTTTAATTTGGCCTTTCTGAGTGATTTCACGTTCCGTGGGGCACCTCAGTCCCATGACTGCGCCCAGGTGGCCCAGGAGGACAGTGGCACCTTGCTTGGATCAGCCATGGTGTGTCCAGCAGCACCAGGACAGCGATTCTTCCCCCTGTGCTGGCTCTGCTGAGGTCAAACCTCACATCCTGGGGTCAGTTTTGGGCCCCGCATGTCAAGAAGGACATTGAGGGGCTGGAGCGTGTCCAGGGAAGGGAACAGAGCTGGGGAAGGGTCTGAAGCACCAGGAGCAGCTGAGGGAGCTGGGGGAGCTCAGCCTGGAGAAAAGGAGGCTCAGGGGGGACCTTCTCACTCTCTGCAACTCCCTCACAGGAGTGGGGAGCCGAGGATGATCGGGCTCTGCTTCCAGGAAACAAGAGACAGGATGAGAGGAAACGGCCTCAGGCTGAGCCAGGGGAGGGTCAGGTTGGACATCAGGAGGAATTTGTTCCTGAAAAGGGTGGTCAGGTGTTGGAAGGGGCTACCAGGGAGATGGTGGAGTCCCCATCCCTGGAGGTGTCCAAGGAAGGACTGGACGTGCCACTCAGTGCTCTGGGCTGGGTGACAAGGTGGGGATTGGGCACAAGTTGGACTCTACCCTGGTGGTCTTTTCCAACCTCAGTAATTCTGTGATAACTCATGAAGTGGAGCTTGTGTTTGACACAAGAGTTGAAATCAGGATAACTGAATTACCCATGAGCACATGCAGGAGAAAGAGGTAAGTGAATACAGGACTGGGGTTTGGTCACTTAGCATTAAAAATACCTGCTTATAGAGCAAGCCTGATAGCTTTAATTGCCAACATCTTATAAATAAAAGGCTGATTTCCCTTTGCAAACCAGGGGTCGGTGCTGTTCCTTGGAGGCAATGAAGTGAAGAGCAGTGCAGTGGTGAAATACTCCTCTGCCCCACCACAGGCAGCCTTTGCTCGGCTCCAGGAGAAAACGGACTTGAAGCTTCCCCCGGCCAACTGGTTACGTGAGAGTGCCAAGCTGGGGCCAGCAGGGACAACCATTCTGGGCAACAGCAAAAAAAGTAAACCCTTCTCAAGGTAATTATTTTTTTCCAGGCCTTTATAAAGAATTCTAGTAGTGAACTTGTGTCATCTTCAGGGTGAAGTACAGACTTGACTGTAGCAACAAGTTGTTGCTTTGTCTTAACCATTCTCCCTCTGTTTTTTCATCTCGAGTTCTTACCTTTATGCTCTAATCTTGTCTCCTTTTAAGTGGTTAACGATGCTGGTAATGCTGTTGATGATTATTTTGATCAAGTGCATGTTGACACCTTGCCTGAGACAGTCAAACTGATTTTATATTCTTCCCTGGCTGGCCAAAATCAAGCTGCATTGGTTCAGTCAGGCAGTCTGCCTGTGGTTCAGGTGAAAATGGAACAAATGTGCTTCCCCTGGGAAGCCAAGAGCCAGTTTATAGCTCTTCTGGATCTTTACAAACTGGATCTGGCAAACTAATGGCAAATGGAATTTCCTGGTTATATCAGGAGTGAAAACAGGAGGTGAAATAAGGGGCAAACCCAAAAAGCAGTGTTACTTTTCGGTGTGAATGTTCTTTAAACTGTTGAATGAATTGAGTTCAGAATGTTTATAAACAGGAGGCTCAAATCCCGTGCTGAACAGGAAAATTCACACCAAGTCAACCAATCAGTGAAATTAAACAGTTTGTGGAAGGTCTGTGTTTAAATCTTCATAATCTCTTTAAGGAGCTGTACTTTTTTGAGCAGAATAACGTGTATTTCGAGGCTTTATGGTTTTTTCCTGTTTATTTTAGATATTATGTTTATTTGTCAAGTAGAGGCTGGCAGTCGAATCTCTCTCTAGTGTCAGTATTAAAAAGCTGACAGCACAAGCATAACTTTGGACACTTGCACAGCATGTATTTTGGGGGTTGGACAAGTAATATCTGGTTTAATTTTAAAGAATGATCTGTACATTGAAATATTCGAACTTAAGTAGCTTGTAATTTAGAGAGGCCTTAATGAGGGTGGAGGAAAATACAGGGCTGTGTCTGTTACAACATGCAGGGCAGTTTTGAAAAACTTAAATAAGAGGTGAAATTAAAAGACAGTTACTAAAATTAAAGTATTTCACAGGCTTAATGCCTTAGAGAGAAACTCTTTAAAAAACTGTTCTTGTTTTTAGTGTCAAAGAAACAACTCAATTTCTCTGATTTCCCACAGCTGTCCTAACAAGCACTTCAGTTTTTCCTGGAATTCAGCAAAACTTCAAGTATTTTAAAATGTCTTGAAATCAGATCTAAGGACTTTCAAAGATATCTTTGAAAAACTTGTAAAGAGCATGAAAATGAAATTGCTTTGTTCATTAATTTTAAGTCTCATTACTCTTGGTGGTGTTTAGCTGGACTATTTTTTTTTTGATGAAAAAAACCTTTCAAAGATTTAATGAGACTAAAAACCAGGTCTAATGTCATGCTGCAACTGTGTTAACTTGTAATATTTTTTTAAATAGCTTTGGGATGGCTTATGACTTCATTGACTCAGTGGGAAATGATGTAGATGTGGTGTCTGATTCAGAGGTATGTACAGCTTTTCAAGTTCTGTCATTCAAACTCTTCTATTGCATAAACTTTATTTTAAGATACTGTCACGGCTTTCTGGCATCTTTGTGTCCTTTGAGGCAAAGGAAAGATCCTCCCTCAGATTGCTGAACTTCTGCCCTGCCATGTAAGGGAGATGCAGAGAGAAAATCATATTTTTTGTGGGTTTCTACAAATAATCTCCAGCTGGTCATTTTTTTTGTTGATAGCTGGTCATGATTATCAAAAGACAGAACATGTTTAAATCATGTGTGTAGTTTTTACTGACTACTTGGGCTCTCTCTCACTGTCATTTGTGTTCTCTGACCTCAGCAAATGTATTTTCTGGAGGAATGGTTTAAAATCACTGGCACTGTAAGGTTTTCTTTTCCTGACCATGTGTGCTGGTTTTGGCTGAGGGGAATTTTCTTCCTGGTGGCTGCTCTGGGATTGTTTTGGATTTGTGCTGAACGCAGGGCTGATAATACAGAGATATTTTTGTTACTGCTGAGCAGGGCTTACACAAAGCCAAGGCCTTTCCTGCTCCTACTGCCACACCAGTGAGGGGATGGGGGTGCCTGGAAAATTGGGAGGAATCACAGCCAGGACAGGTGACCCCAAATGACCAAAGGGGGCTGGGAGGAAGAACAACAAAGGGGGGATGCTTGGAGTGATGATGTTTGTCTCCCCAAGTCAGCATTGATGGAGCCTAAGTTTCCTAAGAACTGCCTTACAATGCAGTATAATTACACTGAATATTTTATCTTTTCACTTTTCATCCTGCCAGAACATTAAAAAGCTCCTGAAGATCCCTTACAGCAAGTCCCATGTGAGCATGGCCGTGCATCGCATCGGGAGGACGCTTCTCTTGGACGAGCTGGATATTCAGGAGCTCTTCATGAGATCCTCTCAGGTGAACCAGTTGGCCTTTTGTTAAGTGTGGCATCAAAATGCATTGTTTCAGGAATAAATTAGCCAGCAAGAAAAGATGTGTGGAGGTTCCTGAGGATCCTATGTGAGTGCTCTGTTCTGCAGCAATCAGCTTAGCCATGAACCACATCTGATGTCCTGTATTTATGGTATTGTAGGATTAAAATTCCATGTCCCACTTTCCTGTAATTACTTCAGTATTGCTAAACTATTTGATTAATTCAATTTTTAATATATATTTGTTACTGTGTCACCTCTTATATTTCTGACTTTTCTAATGAAGTCAGATTTTCAGTAAGAACTTTTCTAGAAGAGAAATTTTCAGTAATGACCAATTCAGGACTCGAGCTGTGAAGTTATTTTCTGGGTTTCTTTTCTTGTTTTGGATGAGTATTTGCAAGTTTTTGTTTACTTTGCTTCTTGATATTAATTTTCATGTTTCTGATACTGCCTAGACAGGGGACTGGACGTGGCTGAAAGAGTTTTATCAAAGGCTGATTGATCAGAAGTGGCAAAGAAAAAAGAAGAGTAAAGAACATTGGTACCAGAAGGCTATACTTTCTAAATTTTTATATTACAGGTAACCCTCTGTCTGCATGAATCTTGAATTCTGCACCACTTACTTTTGCCTCCTTTCTGATCTTGAAGTAAATGTTAAAATTCCATTGTGGTCTGTCTTATTTACTGCCTTAGCCTTATACAGGGGAAACTGAGGGCTGAGATGAGGAAATAACATGTGAATGCTTTACCAGAAATTGAAGTGTTTGACTTTAAAATTGAAGTATTAAAGCATAAAATAAACAGCCTGGCTTAATTAAATGCACATTAGCCAAGTCATTTGCTGAGAACAGTGCACCAAACACGACTCTGAAATGGACCTGTTTGCAGATTTTCAGCTGAACTTTTCCATGTTTCTTTGCCAGCATTAATGGTGATGGAGCTGCTCAGCCTGTTCCTTCCACTTCCAAGCAGCACCAGGAGGGTCCTGTTGCAGGTGAGAGTGATGAAGCAGGAAGGGCCTCCTGGCCAGCCCCTTTTGAAATGCCTTCTTCGTTATCTGAAGATCCAGGTGCCTCCAACCAGGTTGGTGTGTGGAGTGTTTGATGTGGCACCTCAGTGTTTGGAAAGACAGAGATGCTGAAATGTGGTCAGGGGGTGCTGTTTGCTGAAAGAACTGAACCAAGGCAGGAGGTGCAGTTTAGCTTCTGCCAGAGTTTCAGAGCTCCAGATTTCAGAAATTGCTTTGTTCTGTCGCTGTAATGTTAAATTGCTATTTATTCCAGCATTTTTGAGAAACAAAGCTAGGACAAGTCATCAATGACCTTACCTAAAAGTAGAGAAAACCCTGATGTTCAAAAGGGGTGTGTGTGGAAGCTTAAGGTTCTACACTTTCTTTTTAAATCTGCCATTAAAATCAGTCTTTTGTGGCCTTTAAATTACTAGGGGAAGAGGAAAATGAACATCCATGAAAATGTTTGCAAAACAGTTAAGCAACATTTACAAATACTTGCTATGAGATTACACAAGTGAAAGGGGAGATGTTTATAGTAATTATGCAACAAACTGATTATTATCAGGCCCTAAGTCAGGGTTTCCATCTTATTTATGAAAACTGTTACTTCCTGTGGGGTTTTGAGTAATAGAAACCAGGAACTGATTAAATTTTGGAAAGGTTGAAAGATCTGTTGTATTCAATCTGCATTAATAGAATAATGATGCTCTAGTTGTGCTTGCACAGTATTACCAACTCAGTGTCCTGCTCAGCCAGCTTAGGGAGTTTCTAACCTTCATTATCCCTAAAAATGTAACTGCATGTGTTGTGCTGTAGCAACATCCCAAAGTGGAGAAATATTCCAGTACTTGAAAGCTTCTAGAAAAAGGACTGCTTCTCTTTTCCGCTCTCTTGAGGAGCTATTGCACAATCAGCGGACTGTTCATCATAAAGAAGCTGTGGAGCAGCACAGTGTGATTTTCTTTAATTTATAAATAAAACAGCAGGGAAGAGGTTTTGCTTCTGGAGACTGATAATCTGGTGCTGCCCCTGGGTTAATCAGGAGTTCCTGTAAATACTTTCTGATTGTTTAAATCTCTGAGTGTTTAAATCAAGTACAAAACTTTGGTGCTACCTATAGAAAAGAAGCATTCTAGTCCCTGATTAGAGGCTTGTGGTAGTTTAATACATACTTATTTAAAGATGTTAGAGGTAAAGGTTTCTCCCTGAACATGCTTTTGTTGTTCATATTCTCTTTGAATGGCCTGACTTGACCTCAGCAGCAGAATCACTCCCTAATTATCCTTGTGCTCTCCACAGGGAAATGTGCCTCTTGAACCCTCATATATAGTGGGGCACGTGGCCTCAGCCCCCAAAGAACAAAACCTGACTCCTTTGTTCAGTGACGGGGAAAGCGGTCAGGTACGATGTCTGTGAGATCTGAACCCCCCCCCCCACCCAGTGTGAGCATCACACACTTCAAATCTGGTCTAAATTGGAACCCAGAGAGCACCTCAGTCCCCTGTAGAAGTAGCTTTTGTGGCATCTGCACCCTGAGTCTTTTCAGTTCCCGTGAATGCCTAGCCTAGTTCATCACGTGCTGTCTTTTAGTTGCTGCTTTGGCTTCTTGCTGTCTCATAATTCCACAGAATGTCACAGAGACCCAGTCTGATGCCAGTGATTCATAGACCAAATCTTTTTTTTTTTTTTTTTTTCTCTTAATGAAGGGACTTAAAAATGACTTTGTTCGTAATATCTTGTGGACCTTTGAAGACATCCACATGTTGGTGGGATCAAACATGCCGATATTTGGAGGTGGGAGATACCCTGCTGTGAGCCTGCGTCTCAGGTGAGCTTGGAAATTCAGGAAATGAATAATGATAGCCTTGACTGATTTGTTGCTTTGCTTCCTATTTATCTATCTGTGGGTTTTGTTGTTTTTATAAAAGAGGGCAGTAATTTCTCCTACTGGAACTCTGAATTTCAGTAAGTTGGGCATAAGTACTTAAAATATTATTAAAACAGTAAAACAGAGTTTATTCCAGCCACACTTTGATGTTGATCACTTGATTACCAGTCTTTCTGTTCCTGCCTCTACACAGGCAAAGAATGAGCAAAAACTTGAAACTCACTTGGTGTATTTGTCATCATTTTAAGGCCCATCTAGGAATTAATAGCACCTTGGTCTGGGAGATGAGTTGTGCTATT
Source organism: Pyrocephalus nanus (assembly GCA_038380795.1). Lineage (NCBI taxonomy): Eukaryota > Metazoa > Chordata > Aves > Passeriformes > Tyrannidae > Pyrocephalus > Pyrocephalus nanus. The sequence continues at coordinate 3,993,704 of CM076268.1, forward strand.
ATTAGGTGCAGCTAATACTGCCATTCCTTTAGAACTTGTTAAGTACTCATGTTGGTAATAATGTGACATCTGAAACTTGTTCAAGTTTCAATGTGGGCAAAAATTCCAAACTGCTGATGGAATGTGAGCATATTCCATTGGAGAGGTCAGTAGATCTGTTTTGATGTAGCTCATTGTTATAACAATTCACAAATAATCATTTTAGTATCCATCTACTGAAATCTAAATCCCATTAGTAAGCATCTTTAATGTTTTCTGAGCAGTAAATAAATACTTTACTCTAGAAATCTTTGGTTTCAGGGATAACAACAAGCCAATAAATGTGCTGACAGGAATTGACTATTGGTTGGACAACTTAATATGCAACGTCCCAGAGCTTGTGATGTGCTTTCATGTGAATGGAATTGTGCAGGTGAGTCTGGCCCTTTGCATCAGGGGCCAACAGAATAATCTGCTCTCCAGTTTCTGAAATGGCTTCAGTTGTAGCCGATCTCTCTCTACTGTTCTGACAAAAAAAGATTACAAAAATTCTGTGTTGCAGAATGAGAAGCCTCTAGACAGCTTGCAGCAGTCATCTAAAAATAGTGTTCTTTTTTCTCCCCTCCCTTTCATGCATGCAAGATTTCTTCTTCCCCTGTTGTATGAGTGAAGGCAAAAATAAAAAATGTAACAGCAGAAATCAGTTCCTTTCATCTTAAAGTCTTGCCAAGACGTCTTTATTTCTCCATTTACCATGTTTGTCACAAAGTGGATCCTTCTGAAAGCTTTAATTGAGTAGTTTAGTCAAGATGTGCTTGCTTAAAATCATAGAAGTTAACTCAGTTTACCATAATTGAAGCCTTTGTTTCTTTTAGCTGTTGATAGAGGCACTGATATATGAATTTTGGGGTTGTAGGTGGCAGAAAACCCTCCTAACCTTGAGTTTTAACATACATTCTTTGCAGAAATATGAAATGATCAAGACTGAAGATATTCCCAATTTGGAAAACTCAAATTTTTCTACCAAAGTGATAAAAGATATTGCTCAAAATATCTTGTCTTTCCTGAAATCAAATTGCACCAAAGAAGGACACACTTATTGGTTGTTTAAAGGTAAGTGGGTTTTAGAATTATTTTGAAAAGATTGAGGGTAAAGTATTATTGATTAATGAAAGATTTTATTTTGCAGCAAGTGGGAGTGATATTGTAAAGCTCTATGACCTCACCACACTTTGTGAAGAGACAGAAGACAAATACCAAAACCCTTTTACAATGCCAGTGGCAATTCTGCTGTACAAGTGAGTTTTTCATAGCTTTTGTTCTAATACTTAGTACTGTATTAAGAATACAGACCAAAAATCATGATCAAATGACAATCACACACATAAACTTCAGTCCTACTAAATCAAAACAGACTTTCTCCTTCTCACCATTTCTCCTTTTAAACTTCCTTCCTGAGAAAATCTTGTAGGCCCCTCCTAAAGTTTGGCAGTTCTTCATTGGCAGTAAAATTGTTTGAAGCTTCTTTTTCTTCTGAGCACAAAGAAATTATCCAGAGATTTTACTCTTTTGTTCAACTTCCCTTTAGAGTTGCTTGCAACATGATGCTGAAGAAAAACCAGAACAAGAAGCACTATGGCACTATCAGAACGTTGCTCCTGAATTGTCTGAAGTTACTGGACAATGGCAGGCACCCTCAAGTAAGAACTCTGTGTTATCTTGTACTTCTGTATAAGTGTAATAGAAATGCTGTCATTATGATAAACCTTGTAATATAGTGTGTGTTGCTTCCTCCTCCCAGGGGCGAGAATTTAAATTTATTTATCATCTTAAAAATTGATTTTACATTTAAAGAATTCCCAGGCTATTTTTTCTTTAATTAGTTGCCTTTGCTGACCCTCATTGTCAGTCAGAGAGGTTATAATCTCCATCTCAGCTGGTCAACCTGCTTGGAGCAAGTCGGTTGGCCTAGACAGTCTCTAAATGATTTAGATTTAAGCTGCTTTCAACTGGAAATTAATCCTAAAAGATGTGATGTGAAAAACCAGAATTGTGTTTAAAATTGATTAGTTAATATGTGCCACCATCTTCTCTTGTAAACTATTAAGAATTTCGGAGATTCCTTCTAAAGCTGTGAGAAGTTCTCAAAATCCCAGTGGAATCTCTTGAATTTTTTTTTTTTTCTTTCATAAGATCCTTGTGCTGTCTCCTGTGATGTACAAGCTCTTAGAACAGGCAATACTTATTTTTTACCTGTTGGTTTTTTTATTCTCTTTTAAACTTGATTAGATTTGGATCCTTTTCTCTCTCAGGGAGTTGTATCAGGCTCTGTTTACAGGTTATTAAACACCTGTTTGCATGTACTCTGTCCTCCTTATTCTAACATAATTTATATTATTCTTCTCTCTCAGAAGAAAAGTATTCCTAGAAAATGATTGATTTTTTTTTTTTGCTCTTCTTCCAAAAGATTATTGCTTCAGCCAACTACATGTTATCAGAGCTTTTTCAGTTGGATGAACCTAAAAAAGAAGACAGCGCAGACTTCCCCATAAATGGAAATTCTGATGAGAGTTACAGCGAGGAAGAGGAAGAAATGCCAGACAGCGATGAAAATGGTTCCTACAGCACCAGTTCTGACCCCCCAGATGACAATAAAGCAGTGGCAATAATCAAATCTGTTGGAGAGCTGTCGGTGCCAGAAAAGTACAAGTCGGTGCATCGAATACGTGTAAGTGACCCTGGGGAGGTTTCAGGGCTTTCCTGGGAAAATTCCATTCCTGTGACAAAGTTGGGTAGTGAAATTCTGTAATTTTGTCTTCAGGGTAACTGAAGGGGGGAAAAGAAGCTTTTCAAAATTTGAGGTGTTTGTATTTTACAGTTTAAAGGCAGATTTTTTTTCCCTACCGTCTTCCAAATGTTCTTTAGGGCAAGATTTTGCATATTCCTGTCTCAGCAGCAGAGAAGGAATTGTCAGCCTTGGCCACGTTTGAGTTGACCATAACTTTGTGTGGATACCTTGGGTATCTTAGTAATTTTTTCTGGACCCCCATTTAATGTTTGATCTCTTCTCCAGGAGCATCAGCTGCTGCCTATTCAAAGAGTTAGTTCTTGAATTCCTCTTTTATTTGTCTTTATGAGGTAACTGGTCAGAAGACAGCAATTTTGATTTCCTTCAAGTTTTAGTTATACTTAACTTCAAAATAGAGATGACACTTTACTCTGCACATATGTACATATAGTGTCTAAGGAAACAGCTGGATGCATATCCAAAGTATTCCTGGAACTTCCTTGGGATACACGTGCTTCATAAACCAGTAATCAGAATTGTAACGGTTCTGCCTTCATTGCACTTCCTGGACATTATTGTAACAAAATAGAGGAACACGAGGATCTGGAAAGATCAATGAAGAAACTATTGATAACATTTTACTTCTGATGTGCTACTTGCCTTCCCCTAGGTAGAGATGTGATTATGAAATTGCTCTAAGTGGTCAAAAGTGAAACCTTTTTTCCAGCATCTGTACTGAGGAGCAAAAAAGATGATTTCCTAAAAATATTTGTAACTGCTATTGCTGTCTTAATTACTAACGCTCCGAGCTCCATCAGATGAAAACATGACAAAGCAAAGGAGAGAAATACTGTGACGCTTCTTAGAATAGAGCTCAGGTGTCCCATTAACGCTTTTTCTTAACACTGCCTTTCACTTGCATCTTCTGGCCAGTCATTTTCCTATTTCCCATGGTGAACACTCATTCTCTTCCTTCCCTGCTGCTCCCACGAAGCCCAGCTGTGCCTTCCCAGTCTGCCACGGCACCGAGGAGCGCTGCCGGCTCGTGCTCAACCATGTTCTGGAGGTGAGTTCCCTGGCAGCTTCCCAGTGATGGTCCCTCACCCACCACCCAACTCTTGGTCTGCTCTGTGTCTGCTAAATATTGCTCTCAGAAATAGTTTCATTTCCTTTGGCAGGGCTTGAAGTCTGTCGACAGCAGTGTGAAAAAGGAGGGTGACCTTCCAGCAGCCGACCCCAGCACTCCAATCCCCTTGAAATATGAAGATGAATCCACCAGTGGTGGTCCCGAGTGTCTGGAAAAGCAGATGGCCTTATTTTTAGACAAAAGTAAGTTGTATTGTTGTGCAAATAAGAACCTTTCCAGTGCCAACACAAACTGCTGCTGCTTTATTTTGATTGTCAAAGCAGTGTGCTTAAGTCACTAATTACACGACTGCCAAAGGAAAAGCATACACCTAAAATTGGAGAACAGTCTGTTCCTTTTTAAATATGAAAAGAGCAGCTCATTTGGGATACTTTGCACATCAAAGAATCTTTTATGAGTAAACACATAATTTTACTGGACCCTGTTAAGATGTGGCTTTCAGGTGACTTCCATAAGGGCTTGGTATTTTGGGCTTTGGTACGTGGAGCACCTTAATTTCTGTGGGTTGTTTTTAAAATAGTCTTCATTTCTCTGTGTGTGTGTGTGACTTGGATGTTTTCTGGAGGAACTCCTGCCTTCTGGCAGGTTTTGCTCCTCCATTATGCTTGCTGCTGAATTGCATATAAAATGTTAGCTTGGGTTTTGTTTTCGTTCTTTTACCTCTACAGTTATGAAAGGAAGCAGCAAATAAAAGATGTTTTCTTAAATACCCAGACTCCAGAAGTTTCAAACTGTAGTCTATTTTATTTTTCTCTGGCATATAAAAGGTTCTAGGAAAGACTTTTCTTCTGAAAGTAGTAGAGTTCTCTGCAGGGCAAGGAGCCCTGTAAGCATAGCTCAGAAAGAAATTTGTCTTGCCTGTTTTTACAGTTCTTTATTCTTTCCTTTCTCCCTTTGAAAATATAAGCCAGTTCAGTTTTGAGATATTTCTTTCAGTGTCCTCGTGTTTCTCTTCCAATTTTTTGATTGCCTCTGGGCTGACAATGACCTGGAGATACACACACATTTTCTTAGTTATCATCACATACATGACCACAGAATTTAAGGCCTCTATCAGAAAGTTAGGGTTTTTTTACCAAGATTTCCTGAGAAGCTTTAGCAAGGTCAGCTCAGCAAGAGCAGTGTGCTGATGGCAGCTCTCCTGCCTTCACAGCTTGGAACTGATGACACACTGCAGCTCCCTGCCAGCTGGCAGGGAGAGTGCCCACATACTCACTTGTTCAGTTTAGAAACAAATGCTTCCTGGGGGGATGTGGGAGGCAAATATTGCACAAAAAAAAAAAAAAAAAAAAAAAAAAAAAAAAAAAAAAAAAAAAAAAAAGAAGTGATTTGATTCCTGGATCTGTGCTCAAGTTCATCCCTGAAGTAGCAGCACTGCTACTTGTTGACTTTTGCTTTTCCAGTACATGGGTTTGTTTTCTGTGATGGCAGGTATGTAGTTTCTCTGCCATATGTGTGTATTTAATACAAACAGAAAGGATAAGTGCTCTCAAATCTGGAATTTCTAACTTGAGCTGTTTCTGAGTAGTGTCTGTATATAATGTGTGTGCAGTGTGAGGTGTCACTGTGTTAGATTTATTTTTGTCCTAATAGTGCTTAAAAATTTACTTACTGTATTTCCTTTTTATATACTTATATATTATTATAAGATATTGGGCTTACAAGTCAGGCTTTGTGGGTCCACCTGCAAGTAAAAGACTCATTTCTGTATGCAAATATTGTCAGGGCAGAACTCTGTCCTTTGGTAGGGACCGACCTTAAATCAATGGCCTGTGCTTTCTGCTCCCATAACTGCTGCAGCATCAAAGGAAAACATCATAATCTTACACAGAGGATATCTTGAAATGACTATGAGAAAATCACTGGTTTTCCTTGTGGGAAAGACCAGGTTATCCAGTTCCTTCTGTGCTGGAGGCTAAACCCACAAGTAGAGGCTTTGTCACCAAGAGTGAAACACAACATTTATCTTAAGTGTTTGCTGGATAACAGGACAAATTCTGCCTGTGGCTTTTTCTTGTTCTGTTCTTCTGCCACCTGAGGGAACAGTGCTGACCTCTGCACCCCTGTTCCACAAGCTGCTGGAAGGCAGAGGGGATCTGCCCTGTCACTGCCTCCCTGTGTTCCTCTTGACAGCAGGAGGAGCATGTGGAAGTGTGCCAAGCATCGGGTCCATTTTGCAGATGATGAATGTGGTGGCAGCCAGGCTGCCATAACTCTGCTGGTGCAGGGCTGTAATAAGGCAATTTCCATTCTGTCTGAGCTGATGAAGTTGTGTCCAGTGTCTGGCATGTGTGTTACAGAGAGATTTACTGATGAGGTTCTGTTCCTGTTGCAGTGGGCTCCTTTCAGAAGGGGAAGCATTCCAGTCAGTCAGGGATGATTCCTGGATCGTGGCAGTACAAAATGAAACTCCAGCTCATTCTGAAATCATCAAAAGCTTATTATGTGCTGTCTGATGCTGCCATGATTCTGCAGAAATACGGGAGAGCGCTCCGGTACATCAAGCTGGCTTTGCAGTGCCATGGTAAGTTGTTAGAAGGGATTTGTCTCCTGTGCCACTGCCTGTGGACACCTCTCAGAATGCCATCAATTGCTGTGCATGATTTATCCCCACTGGTGTGCAGTGGCAAGTCTGATAAGCTTGTGCTTAGTTAAACTGAGTGTCTGGCTCATTATTCAGGACAGAAGTCTCACTAAGGGTAACTTCAGTCACTGCTTGATGGAAAGATGCTTCCATTTTGGCAGGCTGGGAAACTTGAGTGTGGATTTGGAGCTTCAGAGCATCTGAGTTTGGGGGGATTCAGCCCTGGTGCCAAGGCCAAGACAGTGTTCTGTGCTCTAAGTGCTATCCCTGCAAGCTGGTGTGTTTTCCCTGGAAATGCCTGGTGGTTCCCATGTCATTTAAATACATTCTTGACTGTGAGAAATACCAAACTTGTTCATCAGTGGAATTGGATGCTCCTCTAAAATAAAATACATATTCAAGTATTACTTGAATTTTGAGGAGAAGGAAAGAAGTTAAAATCAGACTGTTCAGGCTAATACTGCCATGATGAGAGGAACTAATTAGGAAATGCCAGTAGTGCTGCTATTTGGCTTCCCTTTTTGTAGGGCTTGGGGCAGGAGGAGCCTTATAAAGCAAAGCCACTTGATCTTAACACAAATCTGAGATTAGCATTTGTAATTACCAGAGTGCTCTTGTTAAACCATGAGTTTAAAACAGGTTAGTTCTGAGCAGAGCCTGTGTTGTCACACTTAGTCTGTGCATGCAGACAGGTCACATAAAACCCAATTATACTGTCAGTCTGTGTCAAGCCTTGGGACATGTCATTCTTTTCTTCCCCTCCTCCCTCATCCATGGGGTTTTTTTCCAACAGATACCTACTGCTGTCTCTGTGGCAGCATGCTGCCAGAGGTGTTGATGTTCCTGTGCCAGTGTTTAACCCTTTGTGGAGACATCCAGCTCATGCTGGCTCAGAATGCAAACAACAGAGCAGCTTATCTTGAAGAGTATAATTACCAGACTAAAGAAGATCAGGAGATATTGCACAGTCTTCACAGAGAATCCAGGTGCCAAGGTATGATCCTGACACTGCTGCCAGAATTTGGATGTGTGACAGAGATAAGTGGTTTTGTTGTGTTTGATCAAAACCATGCACTGGCAGAGGGTTTTTTGCACTTCTGTTTTCTTCAGAGCAAGCTTATCATGCCTGTCATACACGAGGAGCTTGTCTAGATATTGGATGACAAGCCTGAAGCTGTAAAATTACTAGAGACAGTAAATATTTTAAGCAATATGTAAATTGTACCAGATTTAAGTTTGTTGGGAAATGCTGTTTGACATTCAGGCTCTGCATTTTGTTTTCCAGTGTTTGCCTGGGCTACGGATTTATCCACAGACCTGGAGTACCAGCTCTCTGTCAGCTGCAAATGCTATGAAGCAGCTTATGAAATCTTACTGTTCAGTAATTTGAAAAAGGAAAACCCAGAGCAGCACATCCAGGTGCTAAAGAGGATGGGCAATATCAGGAATGAGATTGGAGTGTTCTACATGAACCAGGCTGCTGCAGTGCAGACAGAGAGAGTGGGCAAGTGTCCTTTTTATCCATTTCTATTTCACAGAGCTACAGCAGTGATCAAGCTCACTAATTATATGAAAAATCTCATCTATTTCTGATTGTAAAGATGACATTTAAATAACTTAGTAAATTTTTTAATATCCATTCTAATTATTTGTCTGCAATAGATTACTGAGGCTTGTACACTGTACTTAATTGAGCCTAAACTGAGTAAGGAAATAGACAACTTTGGAGGAATCCCTTTAAAAAAAAATTCCTAGAATGCTCTCAAAAATACATGAGGGAAACTTTAAACTCTGCTGTGAAGGGAAGGGCATGTTGCATTCTTGCTGTGTTTGATTTAGCCCAGCATGAACAATCAGAAGTTTAAATTAAATATAAGGAAAACTTTACTATAAAGTCAGCCTTTGAACTTTTTGGTAAGTTCATCCTTGGAAGCTTTTTTTCTGGTTTATTTTTTGGTGGGCTTTTTGGAGGAAATGCAGTTGCATAAGCTGCTTTGTAGGGTCAGGTGTTCAGTGGGGTTTTGTTTTTGAATGCAAACCCGGTAATATCTTGTCCACAAATAAGAGTTGTATAAACTAGAACAAATTAGGTGCTGGTGGTTCAGTGTAAACAGCTCAAGTTTCCCAAATACCAACTGTTTGCTGTGACCTTTGTCCAAGCAATATTTGAAGGGTTTGGGGTTGGACTTTCAGTTTTGTAATTTGTCATCACCTCTGGGTTTCTGCAGAACTGTTATTTAGCCAAAGTCAGAGCTTAAAATACTGAATTTTACTTGTGTGTAAAGGTTACATTTGATTTGTTTCATGCTTAAAGTTTTTAGTAGTAACTCCAATACCCTGAGTGTTACTGCAACCCAAAATCTGCTTTATCCTGTTGATATCCTGGTGTTTGGTGTCTAAATTTTATCGGAATTCTTTTGGAAGTACAGTATGTGCAGTAAGTGCACTTCAGGTATTAAACCCTCAAACATATGGAAATCTTAGGAGTATTTTCCATGAATTGGGTCTTCAGAATCGTTTCCCACCCTTAAATTCTAAAAGGTCATTTATGAGACAGAGAGAACATGATGGAAGTGTTTGAGTCCCTTTCAAGAATGAGTCTCTAAGCCTTGTGCCTTCACCCCAGTGAGTAAAAACGTCTCAACCACGGAGCAGCAGCTCTGGAAGAAAAGCTTCTCATGCTTTGAAGAAGGAATTCAGAATTTTGAGTCCATTGATGATGCCACCAATGCTGCCCTTCTACTGTGCAACACAGGAAGGCTGATGAGGATCTGTGCCCAGGCCCATTGTGCAGCTGAAGGGGACTTCAAAAGGGAGTTCTCCCCAGAAGAGGCCCTTTATTACAATAAGGTAAATTCACCCTGTTTTTAGCGTGGCACACACTTTAATATTTCTTTTACCTTGGTAAATGTGTGTAAGTCTGGATGAAATACCTATCCTGCTTTCATACTATCCCAGTCCTTGCTGTGCAGGCTTCAGTATTGTTGCTGAGGATTGATTTCCTTGCTCTGGGGCTGTGACATTCACATGTTCAATGTACTGTAGTGCCACACACAAGGGAGGGAGAATTGCATGATCAGGATTAAAGTTATTACCAAATAGGTATGAAGAGAATACTGAAGAAGGCCCAGATAGGTGTTCTGAGAATCCCTTGAGGATAAGTAAAGGGAAATTAATTTCTGGTTGTTAAAAATACAGGCAGTAACTCTGTATGTGCATGATTTTGTCATCTGTAGGCTATTGACTACTATCTGAAGGCATTAAGGTCACTGGGTAAGAGAGATGTGCATCCAGCTGTTTGGGATTCTGTGAACTGGGAGCTCTCCACCACCTATTTCACTATGGCAACTCTGCAGCAGGACTATGCTCCCTTATCCAGGAAGGCTCAGGAACAGGTAACAAAGAACATTCATCACATCTGGGAGAAATGCATTATTGTCTTCCTGAAAAACTGAACAGGGAGCAAAACTGGTATTGCAATTGTGGAATTACAGAATGGTTTGGGATGGAAAAGACCTTAAAGACCATCTTGTTCCACTCTCCTGCCACAGGCAGGGACATCTTCCACCAGCCCAGGTTGCTCCAAGCCCTGTCCAACCTGGCCTTGGACACTTCCAGGGATGGGGCAGCCACAGCTTCTCTGGGCAACCTGTGCCACGGCCTGCCCACCCTCACAGGGAACGATTTCTTCCCAATATCTTGTCTAAATCTCTCCTCCTTCAGCTTCAGGCTTTTCCCCCTTGTCCTATCACTACGTGGCCTGGTGAAAAGTCCCTCTCCCAGCTTTGTTTTTATATTTGGGCTTTTTTATTTATCTGCTTTGTAGATAGAGAAGGAAGTGAGTGAAGCCATGATGAAGTCCTTGAAGTACTGTGATGTTGATACAGTGTCCGAACGACAGCCCCTGTGCCAGTACAGGGCTGCCACCATCCACCACAGGCTGGCTTCCATGTACCACAGCTGCCTGAGGAACCAGGTACTGGCACACACTGGGTTGCTTTCCTGCATCAGTTCAATCCTTAACACCTCCAGTGTGTGTGGAGGTTGATATTTATCCTTCTACCTGTAGCTGGGATGTATTTACTTGAATTATTTAACCAAAGAAATGTGTGGTGTTTCACAACAGTTTGCAAAAGCAGCTTTTTAGTGGCTGCATCATGAACATAAAACCTGTCTGGGTTTCACTCTGTGCCCTGCTCTGAGTGCAGGTTGGAGATGAACACCTGAGGAAGCAGCACCGTGTCCTTGCTGATCTTCACTACAGCAAAGCCGTGCGACTCTTCCAGCTCCTGAAGGACGCTCCCTGTGAGTTCCTGCGTGTGCAGCTGGAGAGAGTGGCCTTTGCAGAATTCCAGATGGCCAGTAAGTGTAGCTCTGCCTTAACAGCAGCTTTCCAAACTCCCACTGCCTACTTAGTTTCATTTTTAAATACCTACATTGTGGATGAGTGCAGGAGTAATCTGCTGCTCAGAATAGAATTTTCCTCGGGAAACAAGGCATTTTTATCTTGCTGGTTTTCAGCTGACTAGGACAGTGTGTGCTTTTCTCCTGAGCTCTTGAAATCTCTGGATGGAAGGAAGAGGACAGGCTGTAACATAAGCTATTTGTCCTTCATTTTTACTTTTTTTTAGGTCAGAACAGCAGTGCTGGGAAATTAAAGACTCTGTTTGGGGCCCTGGATATAATGACCAAAACCAAAGGTGCTTTCCAGCTCATCAGGAAGGAGCTCGTGGCAGAAAGTGAACAGGTAAAGGAACCTCAAGTGGTGTGATATCTGTTCCCTTCTGGCTCTTGCACTCACAAAAAACTGGTCACTTGGCAGTTAAAATATTCCTGGGTTACTTTTCCATGGAGCTGGTTGCTCAAATAGTGTGGACAGAATAAGAATCTATTGCAGTTCTCTCCTAGCCTGGAAGTGGATAAAAAAATTCTTCTAGAACATGATCCAGAGATGGATTAAAACTGACTGGCTGTAAATGGGGTTCTGTGCAACTCTTATTATCCCTAAAAGGGCCCATGTTATCCCTTAAAAGTCTTCTCTAAGAACTTCAGAATTTATGTGCAATAAAAAAAGGGAGTTCTATCTCTACAGTGTCTTCAATATTTAATTATTAAAATGTAGAGGACTATCTGTAGCCAGTGTGAATAGGTTCCTGATGCCTCCATCAGTAATCACTTGCAGTAATTGCTGATGTGTGTTTATCCTTATTCCTGGCAATTTTGGGCAAAGCATGGAGTATTTAAATCCTAATTTTCCACATTTGACCACTCAACTCACCTGCAAGTGGAGTTTTCTGACTGAATACCTGTGTCTAAACAGTGGAGTTCAGTGAGATGGTTTTTGGTTGTTCCTCTCCCTGTAGATAAGCAAGGACAAAAGTCCTGCTGAGGGTGTGTCACCAAGTGACTCCTCTGTGGGCCTGAACAAGGAAGAAGTCTTGAAACTGCTCAGTATCTTTGAGTCCAGGATGTCCTTCCTCCTCCTCCAGTCCATCAAACTGTTAACTTCAACCAAAAAGAAGATTGGGTAAGTTGAACCTTGGTACTTGTGTGTCAGTGTGATTGTCATCCACAAATCCCTACAAAACATGTACTCCTAAAATTTTAGGGAAGTGTCATATTTATTCTTTTATGGAGATGACTGTCAGTGCAGTTTGGCAAGCAGAATCCTTGAGGAGAAACGTGGGCACATCAGCAATGCTGGAAATAGAGAGGGAGCAGGAACTGTTTCTAATGTTATATAAAAGTTAAGTTATGAAAATGGGGCGTTAGTTTTAGAGGATTCTTTTAGGCTTGGAAGTTCATAGTTTTTAGGATTGAAGTGCTGTTGATGCAAGAGGTGTTTTTGCTAAAAGTAAACTGTGAAGTGAATTAATTCTGCTGCTCTTGGGAGAGTGGTAAACAGAAAACATGAGGGGAACACAGCCTGTGTGTGTTCTCAGCTGTGGTTTAGGCAGTGTCAGGTGCTTTCACCTCCTGAAAAAGCTCCCACAAGGTGGCAATGTGAATATGTGAAACACAGGATTGCAGGTGATTTTTCTGTCTCTGAGCAGATGTCCCAGCTAACTGAGTACACTGGTTTAGTTCTCTGATCTCATAACATCAAAAACCTCATTTTTTGGTTTTTAGGGTTTCCCCCCCCTTCATTTACTTTGTCATCATTGTGTCTTGAGTGGGGTTTTGTGCTGAAGGTTCCACACAGGGAACATGTTGGAATGTCGTGAAATGGGACTGTTAAAATATGTTCAACTTCTTGAAACTCTGAGGCCAAGCTTAAAGCAACCTTTGATTTAAACTTTGTGCTTTTCCTACCTTCTTGCTCTGCAGCAGATAATGTCTGTTTTATGCCTTAATAATGGGCTGGAAAGGGAGGAAATTGGAGCTCAAAGATGCTGCTTCAGGGTCTCAAGTGCAGAGGACAGAGGAGGACACGTGGGAAAATTAATGTTTGATAGCAAAACTTGCAGACTGGCAGTAAAACTGGATGAAATCAGAGTTTTTACCCTCTCAAAGGGAAATGCACGAGCAGAACAGGACTTGGCTGTGCAACTCGGAGGGGAAAAGTAATTGAAAGTAATACTTTTTGTCTGGGAATTCTTGTAACTTATCCCAGAAATACTTTGCATTTCAGTGGCTTTTTATTGACTCCCTGCTCTGTATAATAAACAAACCTGTCTGATTTCTGCCAAGCGGGCAATGAATTTAATTTGCTTCAGTGTTTCTTGGTCATTCCTGAAGTTCTTGCAATTAACCTGACTGCTGCCTGGACGTTTTATTTACATTACATAATATTTATTTATGTTTTCTGCTACTCCCTGCAGTATCAAGAGCAGGCTCTGACTGCAGTCCTGTGAAACAGCAGGAAATAGAGGGGGGGGCTGAGGAAACAGGAGACTCCACAACCCCAGCCATGAGGTTCCACACGGATACTCATCAGTGTTGTTATTTAATTTGCAGGGTAACCATGGTGGCCAGGGTAATAATTTGTATTATTCCCTTTCTCTGTAGGGGCATTAATGAAGAAGAAGTGGTTCTGAAGACAAACAAGCAGGTTTATTCCCTGCTCCTGCGGGCGACTGCCAACAAGGGCCTGACCCTGCTGGAACGCACGGATCTCATCCTCAATTTACTGGAGCAGCTGGCTCCCAATTCTGAGGGCAGCAATGGGGGGATCCAGTGAGTGCAGCCCTGCAGAGCAGCAGAACCAGTGCCTTGCTGCATGGGATCACTGGGCTGTGTTCCCGTGGGATATCTCTTATTTATTGTGGTGATGTTACCACCACGTTGTTACATTGGACACTTTTTATCCCAACGAAACTCGTTCAGCTCCCGGCGTTTCTTTGTTCGAAATGCCCAGTTGGGAGTTGTGGATGTAAATGTTAAACTGTTCTTCACCATGGAGAAATTTATGATTTTTTTTCTCTTACAGGAACGGGCTTTGCAGTGATAGCCGTGTTTTGCATAAAAATGTAACCTCCCAGCGGCTCTGGTTTGGTATTTAAGGAAATATATTTTGTAAGCAAGGCTGCATTGGAACAGTTTACCTGTTCTTGTCAGGCCAGGGAAATTTCTGGGGAATATATGGATGCACTACTTTATTCCAGTGAGGATCCTGCACAAAAACGTTGTGCCTTTCAAGCTTTGATGTGACTCTTGCAAATTTATGGGCCATCTCTGGGAGTTTGTTTTGGAGAGTGAATGGTTTCAGCTGTGGTGGAATTGATCGAGAATAGTATTACCTTTTTCAGACTTGAAACTGTGAATAAATGAGAGGATATTTTTAAATAAAAATTTATTTATTAAGCATAAACTCACAAGTCTGTCTTTTCTTGGTTATGACCCTTATCAAAAGATAATTAAAACTACTTGAAAGGCAGAAAAAATCTGAGTGGGGGCTTATCTCAGCATGTGAGGACTCTGGGTTTTTTGAAATACACATTATTTAAATACAAAGTTTGTAAAAATACATCTGATGTTTTAATGCTCTTCTACAAATAAATGTGCTTCACTATTGTATAATAACAGCATAAACCACTTTATTTAAGGAAGAAACAGTTTTTACATGTATGCACATGGAATAGTTGGGGTTGGAAGGGACCTTAAAGGAAGTTCATCTAGTTCCATCTCCTTCTGAGATTCCATTTCATCTCCAGAAATGGAACTGCTTTATAAAGCCAAACACTTGTCTGCAGCTGGACTGATGAACCCACAATCTGAAATGAGTTCAGTTTGCAGGAGCACAGACTGGGCTCAGATTAACTCTGGTTCCAGTCCAGAGCATCTCATCTGGCTGGAAACTCAGGTCACATCCTCAGAATTCAGATTGTAAGGCAAGTAAAGGCTTCTCTTGTTATTCCAAGAACCTCAGCACTTTGCTAACATCACAAATGATCGTTTTTTTTCAGGAGGATTATAATTGAGTATATTATGATTTAAATCTTCTATGAATCCCATGGCATTAGTGCTAAATAGGATTATTTTTCCCCTTTCACAGATAAACAAAGCATAAACTACATCCAAAACACAACTCTTAACACCATTATTAACTCTGATAAGCCAGTTTATTTCCCTGTTAATAAACCCTCCTTCTTTACAGGAACAAAAACCCAAACCTAATTTTTAAGAACCCGTACTGTGAGGATGTTGAGGGGCAACAGCTGACCTGAATTAGCCCCACCCAGTGCAACTTCACTGTAAGAACTCTCCCATCTCACTGAGAATCTACAGCCATCATTTTCACACAAATATCTGAAAAGCAGTACAAGAAACAAGTTCACAAAAGAAAATACTTCACTGAAATGGGGGTTTTTTTTCCTTCAAAAGATGTGTCTGTGAAACTGAGAAATACAGAGAAATTAAACCCTGACCTGTGTGCTGGGAGATACCTGAGGTGATGTGAGGAACTGATTTCAGGGTACAGGTGTTCACAGCTGGATTCCAAGGATAAAATACTCACATTCATGTCAGGAAAGGGGAATGATTGGGTGTTTTAAGAGATGCTGGACAGATTCCACATTTCTTAGACATTTAAGTGCAACTTCCTCACACCAGTCCCTGACCAGAGTGTTGTGTATTCCTGAAAAAAACACTGTCCTTGCACAACACCAGACCTGCAAATGGAAACCCCTCCTACAGCACCGTGTTCACCCTCCCAGGCCCCCCTGGGCTCTCACTTGGGGAAGGAGCAGTTCTGGGGGTGAAGGGCTTTGTGGATCCCAGCAGCGAGATCCTGGGGCGTGGGGCTCCCTGCAGTGCAGCTCACGGGGATCCCTGCAGCTTCCATGGCCTCTGCAGTTGTTGGCCCGATGGCAGCGAACTGGAATGACAAAATTTCCAGCTGAAATGGTCAGGAAAAGCATCCCCACTCAGGTGTGTGCCCTTCCACTTCCCCCCTCACACAGCTGAGCTTCCTCAACACCACTGACCATTTTCAGTCTTAAAAACCACCCCTCAGCTGAGCTACTGGGAAATTACTTGGGAAAGATTAATGTTTATCCCATCATTACAAACATTTAAAGCTCTTAGTCCCTCAGAACAGCAAAAGTGAGAGGAATTTAAATCAGCTTCAGCCCAGGTTCAAGCAAGAGCTCCTTACACCTTCAGTAAGAGAAAACAACTTTCCTATCTCTCACCTGCCCACCCCAAACTTATTCCCTCTTGTGTTTCGCTATTTTTAACAGAAGATACCTTGACATGGCTGATCACATCCCCTGAAAGCTTCTGAATGTGCTGGAGGCAGAATTTGACACCAGATGGGCTGAAGAACACGACGCTTGCAGGGATTCCCTGAGTGAAAGGAAGCAGAGGTTGGCACAGATCCCTCCCTGTTCCAGCAGTGCCTCGTCACAGAAATCCCTTCAGCTGCTTCCATGTGGATGGGAAGGGTTTTTATGGATGAGAAAACTGCAGTGAAGCCTGCAGAAAGGGATTCCTGAGGCACAGCCAGCCTTGGCAAACCCTATCCTGCCACGGAGTGCTGAGATTCAGGAGTGACTGTAACCAAAAACTTTGTCACAAGTTCCCCAAGTTCCCCCTGCCCTGAGATCCTTTGGCAAAGACAAGGTGATGCCTCAGAACTGCATGGACACGACACATGGAAGGGCTGGCACTCCCAGAATAAACTGAATTAGGATTGCAGCAGGAATCTGCTGCAGCCAAATAAAACTGCCAAATTCTGCCTGCAGGGAAGGTGGATCCCAAGCTCAGCTGACAGGATGGTCTGCAAGGCTCCACTCAACCCAAACCATTCCATGATTCTATAACTCTGTGAGGTTCCCACAAATGGAAAATTCAGAAATCCAATCCTGAAAAAATTTAAAGCCATTACTATTTTTACAATGCACTCACTGCTACTGAATGACCTTTACTAGATGCTTTTAAAAAGAAAAAACCACTAATAATTCTAGCAAACACATCTCACTACACTTTCCAACAGCTTGTCAGTGGGAATTCTAACACTTATAATGAAGCATTCATAGACTGGATAATCAGAGAAGGAACACAAACTAGGCAGGGCAGGTTACTACTGGAATTCTGGTTTGTGATACAGAGCAAAGGGGTATTTCAGTTCACCACTAAAAGAAGAAGATTGTCACAAGCCTCAAAAAAACCTCCCACTCCATCAGTGTCCAGTACCTGCTGTGAGAAGTAACTGCTCAGAGATTCCTGCAGATCAGGGTGCTGGGTTGTTTGATAAACAGTCAGGCTCTCCAGAGGTATGCCTGGAACCAGGACACACAGCCACAATCAAACAGGGTTTCTTTAATTTCTATTATCTCAATTAAACACTCACAACATTCTAGTTGCCCTTAAGAGTATTATTTTAGGCTAAAAAGAGAGATTAAAAATTCTCCTGACGGATTTGTTTGCCCCAGAGCTGTGGGCAGCCATCCACCCCTCCCAGTGTTTGCTCCCACCCTCCAACCTGCAGCCAACTTAACTGCAAGTTCCATTTGCACTTATTATTATTATTCCAATTTGGCACTCGAGCTTTAGAGGCAACTTGCCTCATCCCTGACTAATTAAAAGGAGTCTCTGGGGGAAGCTCAACCTTTCTCTCTGAGCACTGTAGGGAGAACTTCTCTTTTCAGGGCTCCACAAGGAAAAAGGAGAGCTGAGGAATTCGGTTTCTCCCCTGTGAACACATAGACAAGAACTTTAATTAGCTCAGGACTTTAATAAAAGAGTAAACACGGTACATTTGATACATTTAAAGGTATCAAATGCTGATTTATCAAATGCTTCACCACAGACACAGCCCTAAGGTAGCTCAAAACATCTGCAGTGCAGCTGCATCCCAAATTCAGAGGACAGAGACTACTTAGCATGTACATTAAAAATACTCCATGGCTGGAATAGGAATACTTTGCCTAAAAAGATCTCCCCAAAGATAAACTGCATTTCTATTCCCCCTGCCATTCTACAAAGGAATTTATCTCCTCCTCCTCCTCCTCAACACAATCTGCCTCAATCTTATATTTAAAACCTCAGTCCCACTCAATATATGACAGCTCTCTCTCTCTATAAAAGAATATTCAGGCAGACAAAGGAGAGGGCAGAACATTTTTTTTTCCTGCTGGAAAGTTTCAATCTATCTGCAATTCTACTTTACTTCCCCAAGGATAAAAAGGGTTCTGGTTCCACTGGCTGGGATGGAAGGGAATATCCTCACTGGCTTTTGCTAAATTAGCAATTTACCAGCAGATTTTCACCCAGTTTGCCTTCTCTATAAATAACAAAATCAGAGAAAATATCAGGGTGAAACTCCACACAGCTGCTCCAGCTTTGCATTCAGCTTTCAAAAGAAATGGGAAGGCCCTCAACACATCCCTTTAGCACTAATTCAGATTTGTTAATCCATGTTTCAGACACCATCACCTGTAAGAAAAATGCTTTGAAGTGCTGGAAGGAGATTCTTGGTTTATGGAGCACCAGAGATTCCTCAGGGATAAAAATTAAAGGGCAGCATGGGAAAAATCAAATGGAAAGACCCTCACAGGGGTCATCACAGATACACCTCACTGTCCTGCCTGCACACTGCATTTTTATTAGAAAACATAGACGTGCTCTTCATAAATTACAGGAAGGAAGGATAAACCCGGCTCAGAATGCAAAGAAAGGTTTTAAAATAAGATGAAATCTTATTTTCCAGCGTCAATTCTCCTGCCACTCCTGTCAGCTAACTGAAATGTCAATCTGACACCTGCAAAGAACCACAAATCCTTTGGGACTTGTGTTTACAAAGGACAGAAAAATTCCTTACTGGGCCTGAGCAACACAACAAGTAATGGCATCCCCCACTTCTGTAACCAAATATTTGCCTTGAAAAGAGTAAAGCCAGAATTACAGGGTTAATTCCTTTATTTCTCAATCCTTTAGGTTGAAATATTTTTTTAAGGCACAAAAGGTAAACAACAAAAAAATCTCATTATTTCAGATTTTCCTTTTATTCTGACAGTAAATTGTAACGATATAAAAAATTCAGAGCTGTTCTTTTCATCTACTTTTTTTTATGCCTAAAAAATGAGTATATACAACACCAGGGAGCATGATAGAATTGAATCTGTACTTCTGAGGTTGTTACAAACCAACTGAGAGCACACAAATATGCACAATCCAATAAATCCCTGAGGATGATTGCAGGTATCAACAACAAGCAGCCCCCAACAACTTGTTTGGTTGAATTTTTTCACATTCCTACACCAGAACAAACAAGGTATTTCTCTTGTCTTCCTCCTCAAAAGAATCCCTGCACCTGCCAGCTGGCAAACATTGAATTCATTGCCAGAAGTAGATTTTCTTGCACTAAAAAAAAAATCAGTTAGAACCTCTCTTTGCTTTAATGCATCTGTTGAAGAGGAGAGATGGATTGTTCTTCCCTTATGGCCTTTTTGAATGGCAAAGTATAATTTTTAATTTTCACAATTTATTATTCAATCTTGTGCTGGCAACTATGACTTTCATCATTAAATACTCCACATAGTTAAAATGTTTTATTTTCCAGTGAATTAGAGAACACTGTGCCCAGGAAAAGCAATGTTTGCCAGCCCCAATCCTATTTTCCTTTTACCTATAAATCTCTGCTACTGTGCAGACTTTGCTGATCAATTCTCTGGCATCTGTACAAAAACACAGCCTCTTTTTTCACAGCTTGTACTGACCCATCCACTCCAAAAATAATCAGCCCCTAAGCCTAGAAATGCTTCTTGTAACTACTGGAAATTTTAACAAATTACAGTAAAAAGAAAAGAGGAAGTGGGCTAACTAACAAGACTTTAAAAATCACCCAATAATCTGATAATTTGATGCAGCAAAGATCAGCATTACAGCTTTAATCATATTAAAACTGTTAAACAAAACTTCAAGCATCACTTTAACTTCTTCAAAACCACTCCATGTGCTCATTCAGCATTTAAATCTTAAGACTGAGCAGCAATTTCCAATCATGACAGCTCTGATAACAGCAAAAATAAACTTTGCATACTGGCCCATATAATAGGTTTAGAGAGTTTAAGATTTCACATAAATTAATATCTTGTATATTCATTTTGAAGTATTTTTTTATTGTCTTTCAGAGCCAGAAGCTGAATTCACAGCTCCTACAAACAAGAGGTATTTGCAGCAGGTATTTTTTCTGTCTCAGTGTGCACTGAATTTTATGTTTAGGAAACTCTGAGACGATGGAAGGCACCTTAATTGAACCAGAACATTTTAGCTACTTACTTGAGCAAATATACTCAGCCAATTTTTCAGCATTCCCACACTTTTCTCCCTGTGGGGTGAGGCCAATTTCTTCTACTGCAACCAAAAGGAGCAGGGAAAAGCATTGAAAAAGATGAGTAAATTCAGATTTCCTGTCACAGAAATATGGGTTGAAAGGGAGTGTGCACAGTCTCAATTAGGTTATAATCCCCCTCATCCAATTTGATTTCCAAACAGAATGAAAAAAACACATGCAAATTAAAAACAAAGGGGTGTTTTTCCTGTTTTGAGCATTTTTTTTCCATTAGTGACCATCACTTGGCAATAAAAGGAGCAGAAATCCAGAAGGCATTTTTCTGAGCACCCAGCTAATATTCCAAAAAATTGTACTAAAAGCCAGATTTTGCCTAAGATTTCTTTTTTAAACCCAGCTTACCTAAAGAAGCTGTAGCTTTTCCTACCACATATGTTGGTTTCATATTCCACATTTGCTGAAGAGATTTTGACCAGGCTGAAAAACATTGAATTAAGTTAAATTAAAGCATGTGGCAACAAAATAGATGAATGCCAAGCGATTATTTGGACTTCTTTATAACCTACAAATACAGCAAAATAATAATAACTAATATTCCCACTACATTTTGCAGCACTGGATGCACAAAATGAATTTTTAATGTATTTTTATATTGTGTAAACAGCAGTCTACAACATGTTTTTAAAAGCTTCATTTAAGTAACTAGTTCTTGGCTGCTCTGGTTAAATAGCATTTTTAATGCAGACTCTGCCCCTATGCCAGATCCCATGGAACCTGCAATGTTCATTTTTGGCACCAAAAACTTGCCAGAACTCCTAGGGAAAAGAGGCACATTGTCCAAAGGAGATTCAGACATAAATTTAAATTGAGTATTTAGGCAAAAAAAAAAAAAATATTCTGTGACAACAAACAAAAGGGTAAAAATCTGTACCCACCCACTACAGAACTGCATAAAGCAGTTTCTGGTATTCTTGGGGGGGTAAAAAGAAAGATTAACTACAACAGAGAAAAAAACAAACAAACAAAAACAAATCAGAGGAAACTATTCTTATAAAGAAAAAAGATTTATTGCCCTCGAAAGGAACTCAGATAGGAACCGAAAAAAAGGAACTAACGACTCGTTTTATTGATTAAAATTTGTAGCTCAGCAGGTCCTAATCAAGATTAGGGATAATTCATTCACTTGAGGGTTTTTTTTAATTCAAGACAGAGAAATCTCTGTTTCTGTAATATTTCATATGAATTATGCAGGCACAGAAGCAGTGGCAAGGGTTTAGACAATTATTTTCTCTTTATGGGAGGAAAATAGTGAGTAAACCAGGCACTGCAGCAAAATATTCCTTGTTCATGAGATAACCACAAGTGGGAAAGCTCTCACTAATCAGTAATTTGCACCAAAGGCTCCTTCCTTTCATTTTCAAGTGTGGAAAACCCAACCCTTAAAAGCTCAATCCACCAGGAGCCCTTTAGGATGCCACAAGAACCATGAGATGCAGCTGTTTTTAAAAAGTCACGCTGCAAGCATCTACTGGTGGGGGAAATGAAACTCAATAAAATACAGATTTCACAAGATACTGAAAGAGAAAGACCAAGGAATACAAATGTGCACTTACCTTCTTTTTTACTATTCTCTTTTAAACATATTTTGATGGCTTCCAGTGCCCTTGGACTGGTAAAAACGAGGCCTCCATAGCACTCTGGATGAGAAAGCTACTTATAAACAGTAAATCAAGAAGTAAACAAAAAACAATTAGTAAATTAATTTGAAAATTAATTTGATCAATTCTTTACAACCTTGAGAGGAACAGAACAGCTTCAACAGGTGTCTGAAATGCTCCAATACTTGTGTCTGTCAATAGTCCATTAACTGAAATGTGAATTTTGTCTGACCAACTTAATTCTTTAACGAGTATGGACAAGATCCCTGATGTTGTCCAACCACTGGACTGTGCTGTCCACAACAATTTATTATACACAGCTAAAAAAGGTACCACAAAGGGCACAATTAAACCAAGATAACACACGAGATCTTTGCAACCATGGCCTAAATGTTGTTTAAAATAAGACAACTGGAATAATATAGAACTTACCTTTTCAAATAAGCTTTCAAGAGACAGGAATTCAAACGACAAAACTGGGATCAACGTTGCTTCAAGGCTGTACAATCCTAATTCCTATCAAGAAAGGGGTTGCAGCTCTTGAAATGGGTTCCAAAAAGCAGTTTTTCCCCTTTTTCAAAGAACTGACTAAAAGTCAGCACAAGCATTTCTTTCTACTAAAGGAAGCATTTGATTGCCTTTTACTGGTACATCCAGTTTGGTTTGTTGGTTTTTAGTGTTTATTATGTTATTGTTTATTATGTGAGTATTTATTATGTTTGTTATTTGTTAGTATTTCAGCACGCTATTAAACAAACAGCTGTGGGACTGAGGCCTCCTGAGTTACAGGATAACCCTGAAACCCCCAGTCCTGAAAATGTTCCTGTACATCTCTGTAATTCTGTAAATACATGTCTTCTAAATAATGCATTCTTCTAAAAGAATAATTCCTGTTAAACAGAAATCCTTCAACAGAACTGCTCTTACAACAAGACCCACATGACTAAAGGCAGCAGCAGGAAGGACCCCACCACCAACTAACCTCTATTTCACATTACATTCCCAGCAAGAATACTAAGAATTCTTCTAATTTTTGCTCTATCCATATGAACACAATCAATATTAATTAATTTAAATTAATCTGGTTTAATATCAGTACTTTACTTTAAAAGTGAAGTCAGTAAAAATGCCCCATAACTAACATAACTTTTTGCAGTAAGAGCTTATTTTCTAGGACACTTTTTCTCTTAGCATAATTTCAGACACGTCTCCCTATTTTTGATTATTTTCCTCAGAAAACATCACACTCCTAATTTTGATTAAGCATGTTTCCCACTTGAAACAGTTACATCCACCTGACACTATAATTTAACAGTGAAGTGACCCGTTTGTTTGAATTTTTTTTTTAAAGTTTACTCACTTTAATATATGGATCTGGTCCCGTCTCTTTGTCTTTGGGATCCTTCAGCAGCAGAACCTTCATTGTTCACCAAGTAAATGCAGCAGAACCCTAAAATACAAGAATGGAATTTATCTAAATCCAAAGAACTGGGTTGCTACCACTTGTACAGCTCCCTGCACAGTGAGCAAGCAGTTACTGGGCATTCTCTGAGCAGGAATATCCACCCTGATAAGGCCAAAAAATAACATGCTGCCTTTAGATAACACTGCTCGAGGAACAGGCTCCCATGGAAGCCATCAAGGAGAACACATTTTTTTAAAGAGGATTTTGTAAAAGCAGTAACAGCCCCTACAACGCCATCATGTTCTGCAAAGTAATCAGCTCCTATCTCCAGAAAAGTTATTTTTTCTATTAATTTCTATTCATTTCCATGCTGCTTTTCACCCTCTGCTCATCACAATAATTATGCAAAGATTTGATGTGATGCATTCTGGGGTCTCACCTTTTTCTAAAGAGAAAACAGTGTTTCAACATGATTTTTTAAATACAACATATGTGTGTTTACCTGAATATAATATATACAATCATAATAGTCACCTGCTTTCTTTCATGTATCTCCAGTTAACAAGGCCAGACTGAAAACACACATTCTGCTATTAAAATGGAAGGTGACAGTTCTCAGTTCCTGAAAAGCTTGCACTTTGGTGTTGAATTCAAAGTTACAAATGTACCAATCTTAAAACCAGAAATCCATTCTCTAAAAAGGCACATTTACCCTAATTATCTGTGTGTTACTCTCCTGGTTGCACAGTAGCAAATTCTCTTTAAAATAAATGATTATAAAGATTCAAATGTTTTACCACAGTTAGACGGCTTTAATAACCAGGGAAGATAAAACCCCACCAGCAAAGGTGCCATGGAGTATGGTCCAGAAATCTACCCAATACCCAGATAATCTAAGACATACAACCAAATAACAACAACAGCAAAATATTTGAGAATAATTCCTGCTATTTGGGTGTCAGAGTCCCAAAAGTCAACAACAAAACTGGTTCAGAGGAGCAGCAAAAAGCTCTGACCCTTCTACTACATCACACATCGTTTTTACCAAAAGCAGTTAGTCATTAGTAATTAATTCCAAACATAAATTCACACATCAAATGGAAAACTATAGACATAACAGGCTGCATCCCCGGAAAGGCAGTTTTAGTGCAGCAGCAAAAAATATGACAATTCACCTTCCTACACCGAATTCTTTCCCTGGGCATCATTAAATTAAGTACTACCAAAGCATGCACAGCTCTCAAAAAAAAAACCAAAACAGAACAAAAAAAACCCTAATAATAATAAAAATAAAGAAAAATAAACAGAGGCATATTTGATGCTTTAAAGGAAACCAAAATTTTAACCTACTTGGTTTGTATTTATCAAGCTGGAATTACATCCCAGGCCCTGTGCCTTGCACTTGGCGGCTGACAGTAGGACATTAACACTCACCTTTCTTCGATAATTAGACAAAAAGACTGAAATGGAGAACGTTCGACACAACCGAGGCTCAGTCATTTAATCCCCACTTCGGTAATTTCAGTGCTCAGGGGTTTTCCCACGTTATTTTCCTGACTGGTATTATTTTTCACAGAGAGAACATCCACACGCTGTGCTTACTGCTGCGCTGTACCTCGCTCCCTTTTGTGTTTGTCAGCCTGGAATTATCCGGAACTAGGGAACCTGGTTCTGGCGAATCTGGGAATTATCTTTTCTCTTTTTTTAAAAAACAAAAAACAAAACAAAAAAAAAAAAAAAAACACAAAAAAAAAAAAAACACAAAAAAAAAAAAAAAAAACACAAAACAAGCAGAGAGCGCTTGACTCCTGCTTCAGCTCGCAACTTTTTACTAACTTTTCCCCTTACTAATTTTTACTAATAATTTTTAACCGTGTCAGAGACGCTGGGGACACCCCGCTCCTTCCAAAGCGCCGCACCCCCGGCATCGCCGAGGCTGGAAAATCCCTCCGGGATCGCCGAGGCTGGAAAATCCCCCCGGGATCGCCGAGGCTGGAAAATCCCCCCGGCACCGCCGAGCCCAACCTGAGCGCCACGTCCGGAGGGTCCCCTTGGACACCCCCAGGGACGGGCACTCCGCCCCCTCCCCGGGCAGCCCCTGCCGGAGCCCAACAGCCTTTCCCAGGCAGGAATTCCGACCGGGAGGAAGTGACAGCAGCAGCAGCAGCAGCGCCGAGAGGAAATCCGGGGGTTTGGGCAGAAGGGGCGGTCCGGGCAGTGTCGCGGTACGCGCAGCACACACCGCCTTTCGCGGCGCCGCGCTCCGGCCGCCCTCTCTGTCGCGACATACGGTGACATCGGGTGACATTGAGTGACATCCCGGGCCCGCCGTGGCTCGCCCTGCCGGCCCCGCAGCCACACGGGCCATGGCCACGCCAGCCAAGCGCAGGGCCCCGGCCCGCGGCCCCGACAGCGACTCGGGATCCGCATCGGGATCGGGGTCCGAGGGGTCGGACAGCTCGGAGGGCTCGGACTCGGAGGAGCCGATCGATGAGGTGATGAGGAGAGGGCAGCGGGGCCGGGAGGGGGCTTGGTGGGATGTTTGGGGCGATATTTGGGGGGGATATGTTCCTGAGAGTGTTCGGGAGGGTTGGTTGTTTGTTTTTTTTTTATTTGGGGGGATGTTGGGGAAAGTGTGTAGGAGGATGCTTGGGAAGGTGTTCAGGAGGGTGTTTGTTTAGGGGGATGCTTGGGAAGGTGTGCAGGAGGATGTTTAGGGGGATGGATGTTGGTAAAGATGTTTAAGAGGGTGTTTGTTTAGGTTTGTTTGGGGGGCTGGATGTTCGTGAAGGTGTTTAGGAGGGTGTTTGTTTAGGAGGATGCTTGGGAAGTTGTGTAGGAGGACGTTTTGGGGGATGCATGTTCGTGAGGGTGTTCAGGAGGGTGTTTGTTTAGGGGATTGCTTGGGAAGTTGTGTAGGAGGATGTTTTGGGGGATAGATGTTGGTAAAGGTGTTTAGGAGGGTGTTTGTTTAGAAGGATGCTTAGGAAGGTGTTTAGGAGGATGCTTGGGGAAGGTGTTTAGGAGGATGTTTGGGTGGATGGATGTTGAAGATGTTTAGGAAGGTGTTTGTTTAGGAGGATGCTTGGGGAAGGTGTTTAGGAGGATGTTTGGGGGTATGGATGTTGATGAAGATGTTTAGGAGGGTGTTTGTTTTGGAGGATCCTTGGGGAAGGTGTTTAGGAGGATATTTGGGGGGGATGGATGTTCGTGAAGGTGTTCAGGGGGGTGTTTGTTCAGGGGGATGCTTGGGAAGGTGCTAAAGAGGATGTTTTGGGGGGTGCATGTTCTTGATGATGTTTAGAAGGGTTTTTGTTTAGGAGGGTGCTTGGGGAAGGTATTTGGGAGGATGTTTGGGGGGATGGATGTTGGTGAAGATGTTTAGGGGGGTGTTTGTTTAGGAGGATTCTTGGGGAATGTGTTCAGGAGGATGTCTGGGTACCAGCAGTGCCAGCCCAGAAGTTCAGCATATGTTAGGTCAAACCAGGGCAGTGCCCATTCAATGTGGCAGATGTTTCTAGCAAAGGGGAAATGCGCTTTTCCATCATGTTACTTCAACTGATAACACAATTAAACCTAAACTTCTTATCAGCACATGTGTTTTTTGAAAAAGATAGGGTTTGTGGGGTTTTTGTTTGCTAACTTAAGTAGGGCCTCAGCTAAGAAAAAGGAAAATAATCAACTGAAAGTGAAATCCTGGTGAACACAGTCACTGCAGCAAAATATTTAATTCAAAATGTACCAGCCCTGTGAAAATAACAGATTGCCTTATCTGAAGATTTTAGTAGGAGTTCAAAGTCAGTGCACAGAAGCACACAATCATTTAGGCTGAAAAAACCCTCTAAGACCATCGAATGGGCACTGCCCTGGTTTGAGCTAACACATGTTGAGGTTCTGGACTGGGACTGCTGGTCCTGTGTGTCCTGTTCAGTGTTTGTAAACTGGTAAAAGGCACTTCACTACTGTGCCAACACTAAAAAATTAAAGCTAATGACAATAATCCTTTCTTTTTCCTCCTTTTTCTTAAAAGTGCCCAACATCCCTGCACAATGTGGGGAGCACAGTGGGTTTTATTGAGTTGTGGATGAAGTTTCTTGAGTCTTCAGTGACAAGGGTTTTGAGGATGGTTTCTGTGTGTCCTGCACTGCTGTGCTCTCTTTTCAGTTCAGCTGGATAAAATTTGCAGTATAACACTTATTTTAATTTAGTAGCCCAGCTTTTGAGGGTGATATATCACTCTTACCTCTCTTTCAGTTTGGAAGTCTTGATATAAAGATATATTGAGTTTCCCTCAATTCTTGTATAAGACATCAAGGCGTGCATTGCAATAGTAAAGAAATGTACTGAGCATTTATAACTGTGCAGACTTAGAACTTTGTGAAGTAATACTTCAAGGGCATTTTTAATTTTGCCATATCAAGCCTTTGTAAGCTCTGTCCTACCAGGGTATTATTTTGGGGAGTGGAAAAGCCATGAAGCAGGGCTGGTGTTAGAACATCCCGTGCTCCCTTGGTTTATATCAATTTTATGGCAGTGATTTGCCCAGCATTCAGAACAACTGTGAACTGTGTTTTGTCCTGAATTTACTGGCTTAATCATTCAGTGAGTTCCTTGAATTTTAAAGCAGTCAGAAAGTTCCTGGATGCCAGGAGTGAATGCTGTATGTCCAGGTAGCTTTTAAAGTAAATAATGTGGTCTCAGTTACCTCTGTAGAGCTTCCTTGTCTTACCAGACCGTAGGAAAATATCAGAATCACAGAATGGTTTGGGCTGGAAGGGACCTTAAAGCTCATCTTGTTCCTCCTGTCCTGGGCCAGGGGCACCTTCCACTGTCCCAGGTTGCTCCAAGTCCCATCCAACCTGGCCTTGAACATTTCCAGGGATGGGGCAGCCACAGCTGCTCCGCTTCTGTCACAGAAGAAACGATAACTGACAATTGCTGAGGTCACTGAAACGTGAAATAAGTTTTATTTCTGGTATTTACCATCGCTTGTCTTCAAGGTTCTCGCCAAGTGTGTTTGATGTTCTCTATTTTGCTTCTTCCCAGGAAGTGAACATTGAATTTGAAGCACATTCCATATCAGACAATGACTACAACGGGATAAAGAAGTTACTGCAACAGGTACTTTGACTACCTATCAGCTTGGTTGGTATGTCCACTGTGATGAGTAATATCTAAAGAGTTAAGCAGAGATATCGGTTCACATTTTCTGTATTGATTTATAGTTTTACTGTTCTTCAGCTCATGGAGATTAAATAGTTACAGCTGCATGTGAACATGTGTCTCCTAAACCATGGTTTCAATAACTTAACCCAATGAAATATTGGATTATTGTCTCATAGTGTGTACATCTTTCTGTCCTCATAATGTTAATTGCTGCCCAGAAAACCTTGTGTGTGGACAGTCCAGGAGAAAGCACTTCAAGAAGCTGATTTTTAGTCTTTACAGTATTATATTGAAGGAAGTTAAATAAAAAAACCTCACTAAATAGAAATTAAAAATGGAACAGAGTATTCCATTACAACTTAGAGACATTTCTAACTTTATTTTCTAATAAGGGGCCCATGATATGTTATCAGTGCCGAAAACCTAATACTTATTTCCTGTCTTCCAGTTGTTTCTAAAAGCTCCTGTTAACACTGCTGAGTTAACTGATATATTAATACAACAGAATCATATTGGAAGTATTATCAAGGTAAGGCAGAATTTGTGTTTGTAAGTACAATAATTGTTGTTGAAATGACATAATTTCTGTATTTCAAAAGGGGATGCTTTAATTGGTATCTTGCTTTTTGGCTTTAATTTGTATCTTGCTTTTTGGCTTCGAGAGTAATTCCTTTATGGGAGCTGAAATTTTCTGTGCATTCTTGTGACCATGACCCCCCAGATTTTTTTATTGTGGAGTTTTGCTGAGCTCTTTATCCCACTCCCTGTCAAAGCTTTATTGCTCTGTGATTTTTAAGACATTGCAGGTTTACTTCCCTGCTGTAGAAACTGCAGAAAATTGCTTTTGCTTAAGATATTGCCGTGCCTTGGACCGAGGTGCTGCTTATTAAATGTGAGCTATCAAATTTTAGTGCCTTTCAAAAGCCCCTGCTGCAGAAGATGCACGACCTGGCTCTGAGAACACCGAGATGTTCAGTGAAGCAGCACCAGAATTTGCAGTTTGTGCTTTGCCCAGATCACCTGGATGGTTGTCATCTGCTGAGCATCTCCTGGGAAGACAAACAGCTTTTGCTGCAGAGGGGAAATAGAATGTCAGCCTGAGTTGTTGTTTCTTCTTTCTTTCAACAGCAAGCAGAAGTCCAGGAGGACAGTAGTGATGATGATGATGATGAAGATGATGATGAGGTCTTTGGTTTTATAAGCTGCCTGAACTTAACAGAAAGGAAGGTTGGTATTCCTCACTAACATCTAGCTAGTGATAAATGAGTCTGCATCCTGCTTTCTGCCCTGTAGGACAAGCCTGGACAGCTGGATCAGGATTTTGAATTCCACTGTGGGGTCATAAAAGTCACTCAGAATTTGGATTTTTGTTGTTGTTGTTGTAGAGTAACTTGCTGAAGGTCAAACATAAAGAGCTAAAACTAGATCCAGTAATTCCAGGGTAACTGAGCTGTCAGTCGTAAAAGTCTCTCATAATTTAGATTTTTGTTGTTGTTTTTGTTGTTGTTGTTGTTGTAACTTGTTGAAGGTCAAACATAAAGAGCTAAAACTAGATCCAGTAATTCCAGGGTGACTGAGCTGTCAGTCTCTTGTGTTTCCCCACTTTGATGCCCCTCAGTTTGGAGTTCTGCTGTGGAGTTCTCTGTGTTCCCACCAGCTGCCAACTCTGGTTTGCCCTCAGCTTCGGGGCTGCTGAGTGATATCAGAGAAACTGCCAGCAGGCCTGCAGGAAACCCCCTTAGAAGTTGCCATTCAAGGTTTTTTCTTGTGCAAATATTTGTTCTGCAAGGTGAGGAAAACACTCCTTTTTGATTGCAGGGTACCCAGTGCGCTGAGCAAATCAAGGAGCTGGTTCTGAGCCGCTGTGAGAGGAGCTGTGACCAACGTGTGGTGGAACAGCTGAGCAAACTCCTGAGCGACAGCACAAAGCCCGTGGGGCTCATACTCAGTGAAAGGTTCATCAATGTTCCACCCCAGATTGCTCTGCCCATGCACCAGCAGCTCCAGTAAGTTTGTTGGGTTGTTGTTTTGTGGTTTTTTTTCCTGACATAATGTTGAATTTTTTGCAGAAATCTTATGGATATGGAGCTGTGTTAAGACAGTAGATGTAGCATAGACTACATCTATAAGTAAGGCATGAACAGAAAAAAATTGGTTTAATCTCATATAAGGCCTTTACTCAATTTTTAAAATTTTCTTTATATCTTCGGGCTTTGGAAACTCTTCGTACTTTAACATATAAAAATACCTTAAAAATATAAAAATAATTACGAAAAAGAGGATGTAATTTAAGAATATGTGCATTTCTACTGCAGAAATAGCTGTGTGTAGCTTACATTTATTTAACTGTGTTTAGTTTGTATTGCAGATTGTTTTCATACTGATCTGGGAAAATGTAAAAATGAGAACTTTTTGTAGGATGTAGGAGAACTTTTTAAGAGCAACTTGGATGTTTCTTCTTCATGAACAGCATTCTGGGGGAAAAAGGGTTATTTTGTGAGGTGTGGAAAGACATCATTACTTTTACTGTTTTAAAGCGCAAATAGTGTGTTTATGTGCTAGGAATAAACATGCAAAATTTATTTTCTGAGGCTGCAATGTGAATATCCTTTCTACTGTAATGCATTGTTATATGCTTGGTTAGGATTTAAATTGTGCATGTAAACATATTTTTAAATGTGTAAATATTTGTTTATCTTTAGGAAAGAGCTGACTGAGGCACAGAGAACAAACAAACCCTGTGGGAAGTGCCACTATTACCTTCTTATCAGCAAAACCTTCACAGAAGCCACAAAGAGCAATGCTAAGAGGAGGGAAGGCAGAAATCAGCAAAAGGAGGAATTAATGTTTGCAAATGCAGAGGAAGAATTCTTTCATGAGGTAACACGTGATACTTTCAATTTAAAATGTTAATTTTTCTTTACATATCACCCAAAAAAAAAGGTGTTTTACCTCAAATTTAAGAGGGGATTTTTAAAAGATACGATCACAGCTCTTTTTAAATTAAATCCAGGGGGTTTTAGATTTAGCTCTTTTTGTGTGTTGATTTGTGTTTCCTTCTGGTCACCTGTTACTTTCAAAAACTGCTCAGAAAAAAACCCAAACTTCTGAATATCCAAACAAGTAGCTCTCACTTCTCTATTCTGTCTCTTCTACTGAGGGCAAGTATATTAATAAAAAATGCTAAAATACTGAGATGAAAATATTAATTCCTAAGGCAACCTGTCTACACAGTTCTGGTCCCAAACCAAATCAGGGGAAGGGAAGTCGCAGGAAATTAAATTAAAAAAACGTGTTTTGAAATGCAAAGAATTTTTCATTGTGTGGTGTTTTGGTTTTGGGTTTTTTTAAAAATCCTATTCTGCAATATTATTGGACTCAAACCGAAGATGCTTTTCTTTTTTTAACAGTCTTTTAAAAAAAAAAAAAGAATTTTAAACATTATGGAGGGTGTTAGATGAAGTGGGTTCTCTGCACTTAATAATGTGTATGTGTTAAATTAGTGTTGGAGTGTATATCCTCCCTGATCACACAGAAGGTTAATTAGATTGCCATGAAATAGTATTAAATGTGGTGAGGCAGACACTTGCAGCCATATAAAACAGAGAGAAGCCTTTTTGCACTTGGCAGCTATTCTGTTCCTTAAAATTATAACCAGGAAATCTATTATAACCAGGCTTGGAATTGAGTAAAGATTTAGGGCTTCCATTGCTCATGTTGTTCTTGAGCAAAAGCCCCTCATTTAACGTGGTGGTTCTTCAAAAATTAAATTTACAGCCTTGAGATACTGTTAGTGGGAAGCAAACCTAAAAGGAGACTGGATTTTAACTTTTTTTCCCTGCAAAGGGAAGTGGTTATGAAAGCTTTTCTACTAAATGGTTCAGCTCATACTTCTTAATCTGACTTGTGGGAAAACTGCAAACATTTGTTAGATACATTTTCCTTATCCATCAGGTATTTTGTTGAGGAAAGTTAATAAAAAAAGGGACTTTCATGCAGTGTATATATTCCTGAAAAGAAATAATACACATTATAGATACCTGCCTATTTGGAGAAGCAGAAAATAATTTTTAGGACTCTGAGCAGTTTCAAGATTGGCCACGAAGGGAGCAGAGGCTTCTCACAGCCTCAGGCCTTCCAGGTGTTGTCCACACCATTCCATCATCTTTAATGCGGGCTCAGTTCCACCTGCACTCTCCTGCTGTCTCTTTTATTTGGCTTTTGGCTAATTCTTAACAGCAGGTTTTTTTTGGTGGACCTTTCGAGATGGGGGAAAAAACTTCTTAATAAGCCTGCCACAATAGGTCCATCATTTTTGCTTTGTTTAGGTGATGTGTTGTCTTCATGCTAACGAGAAATTTCAGCCTGAATGCTTTTTATTTGTGTTGTTCAGAAAGCCCTCCTGAAGTTCAACTACTCCGTGCAAGAGGAAAGCGACACCTGCTTGGGTGGCAGATGGTCCTTTGATGATGTACCAATGAAGCCTTTGAGGACTGTCATGGTAGTTCCAGCTGATGGAATTAATGCCATTATGGAGAAACTCAAAGACTACCTCTCCCTCTGAACTCCCCCTGCAAACGCCAGGTTTTTGTAAGGCAGCCCTGCAGAACTCTGACTTCACAATATTTTCACAGATGCCTCCTCTGTGCTCCTCCAAACGGCCATCAAATGAATATTTTTTAAACATTTCGTCCTGTTTTACTTTGGTATCATCATCAAGCAGTCAATAAAATCCCCATGTCAAAAGAAAACTCGAAGACCTGCTCAGTGTATTTTTAACCAAAACTAGACCTTGTGTTTTTGTTATGAAAGAATGGATGCAACTCCTTTTGTCGAGAAAAGTGCTTTTTCTTTATGTTTCTTCTGTCAAATACATTTATGTCAGAAGTTGGAAATAATTACATGTGTCAGGGTGGGGATGTACTTTGCATGTATTGCTTTGATTTGTGGTTGTCCAAGATGTGATAGTTCGGTCTGAAATCACTGAATGACACATCTCTGTTCAGTGGGAGCCTCAGTGGGAAATTCCTCATTTTCTTTGTTGTCATTGGTAGTTTTCTGTTCCTCCTTTGTGGCTGAGACAGGTGACAGGTGATTGATCACTTCCTGCAGGATATCCTTGCTTTCACTAGGAGGAAGATTGCTAAAATAGTACTGAGGTACCAGCTCAGCAAACCTGGGGAGGAAATGAGACAAAACACGATTGTTTTTCAATTGAACTCTGAAACATGTGAATAACTATTTCCACTCCTATGCAAAAGATGATGCATAACAGCATCAAAGTTGGTATTTCAACCCCAAATCCAACCTGTCTGTAAGAAACCAAAATTCTCTGCAAGGTGTAGTAGTGTTTTCTGCTTTCAGTAGACTTGCACTTAATATACTCATTCTTCACTTGAGGTGATTGTTGTTCAGTTCTCAGTGGTGCAGATGGCATTAAATAGTCATTTTCCTGCTTTGGAACATAGTGGTTCAATAACATTATGAAAAAGGCTTTCCTATTAACCTGGGGAATAGAAAAGTTGGGACAGGGAAATGTATATTCTTGGTTCAAAGAGATTTTTGCAGCAGGAAAACTGCAGCCTCTTGAATCCATGGGCAGTTGATACAGGGGGATTCAGGTGGCTGGGTACAGAAAACGTGTTGAGAAAAAGAATTGCTGGAAAATAGGTTTTCAGGGAACAAAGACATTTCCAGCTGGATTAATCTATGAGTACGCTGCTCTGTTAAATCTTTGAATTTTATTTCTGTAGATTTTACTTTGTAAGAAACTTCTGCAACTTACAAGTTGGTTTTTTTTCAATTGATGACAGTCACAGTGGCAGATATTGAGACTTTAGTTCAGTACCTGAACAGATCAGCACATGCTGGGAAATACAGAAAACTGACTTAAATCATGTTTTGTTTTGCCCCAAAATAGTGGTAAGGGCTGATCACACATCTTCCCTTTTTTTAGTAGCTCTGAGCCTTAATGCTGTGAGTGTTTTGAAGGAAAATGGAGCCATCAAGCAAAGCTCCACACAGTGGCAGAACAATTCTGGCAACAAAGAAGTAAAATTTATCCCCCATACATTCACTAGTGAATATAAAAAGTGTGAAAAGCAACAATTTCTTCATCTTACAGTGATGCCAGCTGCTCTTGCTTGACTAGTTATGAAGATTATCTTTTTCTCTTATGCCTATTTTAGTGATTTATTGGTTTTTATCCCCGCTAAGTGATGAGGATGTGATGGAGGCAGGAGGGAAGAAGCAATTTCATCGTTGTGAACTTACAGGTCGGGTGATATCTCGGAGACGACTCGGATGGAATTGTCTTCTGAGACACTGAACTCATGGAATAAAACCCACTCAGGAATCCTTCTGGTGTTGTAATAGGAGGAGAAAGGGTGGAGCTGGGCCACTTGTCTGTGTGTCAACATTAAGTAGTGCCCTGAGCCATCCACATCACGAGCAATCTGAAAAAAAAAAAAAAAAAGAATGCAAGGAGTCATCCATTACTTAATTGATCAGTGTCTGCCTGTTATTTTAAAACCAGAAATCAAACTTGCCTTCAGACACTTTCAACTGGAGAGGCTAAACCTCTTCCCAAATTTGTGTGGGAAGGCTGGGGGCTGGATGTCATGAAATGAGGCTTAAAGAAAATGTTGATCTGGATATTTGAAAGGAAACTCTGCAAAAGATGAGGGCAGGTGAGTACAGAAGTGTCTGAACGTGGCTTTGAAGGGTCTGTGTGAAAACAAACATATATTCTTTAATATAAATACTCTTTATAGACTTTAAAATACAGTGTATGGCAGGACACCTGAAATAGTGTAGTTTGGAGGGGTCATTCTTGTGTTGAGGTGGAGCACAGTGATGTGAGGGAAAGCAAGTGTTCCAGTGAGAATAAATTAATCTTGTTTGTGTTTACAATTACAATTAGAGTACCTTACTAGGCTGAGGTGAGGTAAGCTGTGTATTATGTGCACCTAAATATATTCGAGTCATTTCTCTATTTCCAGGGTATTTTCACAAAAACAGCTTCAAATAGGAAATAATGTTTAAGTGAATATTAAAGGTTAGAAGAGTTTTTTGAGGTAAAGGAGTTCTTTGAGTGAAAGGTGTATTGACGGTTTTCTTATTGCTTATTTCCTATTCTGTGACAGCTGAACTCCAGAGAAAAGGTTGGAATGGGTGGAAGTGTTTGATACACCATGGAAAAAAAGGCTTTTATTCTTTTTGGTGACCAAGAGGTTTCACTAATTCAAGTTCTCTGAAAGCATTCTATGTGATTCAACAATGCAGCAAACTGAAACCACAGTATTTTTCCTTACATGCATGAAGTAACCAGATAGGAGAGCTTTCTTAATGTTTAGTGCATTTTCTTTGGATCCAAAGTCTGGCTGTGAAATGGGGAGTTCGATTCTCTTCATGATCTCCACCAGCTCGGCTCTGATGGCTCCTGCCATCCTCAGGGCAGGACAGCTCAGGAAATAATCCCGACACCACTTCTCACTGCTGGACTCTGGGGAGGTAAAAAACAGCGTTTTGGCTCATGGCAAAGGCTTGCTGATAGGTACAATCCACAGAGATCCTGCTCTGAAAGGCTCCCTGAGTGGAGCAAGAGATTAAAAGCAATTTGGAGGGAGTGGCTGTGTCAGGACTGTCAGATTTTGGTAATGAGCCACACAGATGTCTTGGGCTTGTTGATATTCCTTGTAAAGTCAGTGGGCAGTTCCTGATACCCTCATGTGGTTTTATAGAACTTAAGCTATTTCTTTTTGAAGAAAATCCCTTTTTTGGTCTGTTAAAAGTAACAACTTCCAAGAGAACGAGTAGCAACCCTGGTTTTTGGGCCTTCTGGGTTCAGGCCAGGATATGGAGCTGAAATCACATCTGTAGTGCTGGTGATGGCCCTGCATCCTGGAAAAGAACTGTTCTCCTGGACTTCCCTTCAGCATCCAGCATGACTGAATGGGAAATTATCCCATTTTCCTGTCTGAAGCTTTTACTTGGAGTGTGCAAATTTATCCCTGCGTGGTCTAAGCACTGAACTTGGGTTTAATGACCCAGAGCATGATGTTTGAGCACAGGAAAACGCTGTGAAGAGCTTTTTGCTGCTGTGCAGTCCCCTGGCTTTTGTTTGGTTTCCTGTAAATGTGAACTTTACTACTCTCCATTTCTCCCTTAGCTTTTCTTTGAGTAGACAGCTATCAAAAAACCATCAGAATTGTTGGGCTGCTGAGGGAATCGAGGCCCTCCTGACCCGTGTTGATGTCCTTTCACATCTTAAACCTGAATTTGGGCTTTTACAGAGGGAACCATCATTTGGCACAGTGTCACTTCAAATGACAACTGGAATAGTGCTTGTGTGCCCATGTTGGATGGGGGCTGCTGTCCTAGGTCACTGTCAATTAGTTAATTAACTAATATCCATCAGCAATAGCTACTCTCATAGGTTTCTCCCTGCAAATCAACAATTCTGGAAGGAATCATTGAGAAAGGGTTTGTGAGGTAAATGCTGACAACAGCTGACCAGATTTTTGGTTTGCCTTTCCCGGATTGCTCCCAGGGTGCTTCATTTTGGTGTGGGCACACTCACCTCGGTTTGTGGAGCTGGCACTGGCTTCCTTGAAGGCATTGAAGATGTTGATAAGGGTAAAGTGATCTCCTGCAGGGTGGGAGAACCTTCTCCAGCAGGTCAGGGCGATCTCCTCTGTCCCAGGGGGAGCACGTAAGAAGCAATTGGGAGCTTGGGAAAAAAATCAACACCGTGGTTATGTTGGTTTTTTCCTTAGTTTCTTTTAATGTCCAGCTGCTGAAGAGCTGAACCCACTAAGGGTTTATTAAGTAGGATTCCTCCCAGTCTCTTGTTGAGTTAATATGTGCTGTAAACACAAAGGAAGGTGAGCAGCTTTCTTTTAGAATGCTGCCAAAAATGCCTCGTAGTGGCGTGATCCAGTTTAGGCAGAATCCATATGGTTTATTTAATATAGAAAGAAACTAAATCTATGGCTGTAATGCCTTAATTTGTTCCAATGTATGGAAATTCGTGCCTTTGGAGATGGGTGAGCTTTTTTAAAACTAAATTGTGCCTGTGCTAAATCATTTACATTTGTTACATGTACTTAAAAATTTTATCACAAGTTTAGGCCCACTGTTAAAAATCAACCCAGCTTGGGCATAAAGTTATCCTGTATGGAGAAAAATTAATGCAGCTTGATATCCTGTGGGTTTCTGTCCTTCCTACCTAAGATTCCAAAGTTGTGTTGGTTTTACAATGTACTTGAAGTAGAGAGACAAGTTCACAGAGTAAGTCTTTGTAGGTCGACAGTTCAATATTTTTGTAATCAGAACTGCCCCTAATTTGCTGCTCCAGTCTGTAACCAGTGTAGATTGATATGAGATAAGAAAGTTCATGTTGAAGGGGTGTTTCTGACAAAAGGCTGGAAGCCCACGGGCAGCTGAAGCGTGGAAATGGAATTGTACTTATGGAGTCACTACTTACATTTCACTGCACACCAAGACAAGGCTTAAACAGCCAAAGATTTTAATGTATTTATAATAAACAGGACAAGAATTAAAAAAAAAATTTGTTTTTGGGGATAGACTTGGACAGAAAGGGCATGGATTTGGCAGGTGGCACAGGCCAAGCAGTGAGATGATTTCTGGTACCTGTCACCATGGCTGCGATGGTCAGCATCTCATCCACGCACTCAAACTCACACGAAGCCAGAAGGGACTTGGAAAGTTGTGGCTCCAGGGGAAATTCTGACATAATAATTCCAAATTCAGAAAGGTTCCCATCGTTATCCAGGGCTGCCAGGTAATCCAGATCTTCCAAAGCCTGCATCAGGCTTTCAGGAGCTGAGAAAGAGGACAGAGAATTTGGATTCTTGAGAGTGGTTACCTAAAAATGAGCGAATTCTCATGATAGTATTTCAGTTTTGTACTTCCTGGGTAAAAATGATAGAAGACAACTTCTTTTATTTGACAATAAGTAAGAAGAAAAAGTAATAGATGAATGGAAAGCTGAGGACAGTCTGGAGGAAGAAAATAAGAGGTAACACTCAGAGAGCTGCAGATAACTTGGTTGATCATTTTTATGTTGGAACAGTTTTTGTCAAAAGCCCAGAGTGCTAAATAGTTTATGTCCCCCAGACTGTGTAAAAGCTCCTTCCACTATTGGCAGCCTGCAGGTGGTTTTTTGTGCATGTTTGTTCTTTTTAAAGAGGGGTGGTCACATTGGAGGGGTGCTGAGAGATACAGAACAGCTCTAGGAAACAACTTTCAAAATAGAAGATAAACAGTTACAGAAATTGTAACTGTCTGATTGTTACAGGTATTTGGAGTTATTTTGGTTGCCTTTTTATTAATTATTATTTTTTTTTTTTTTACAGTTTCTCATGATGTCAGAAGAAAAATGGGAACGTAGTAAGAGAATGTATGTCTAGCAATTGGTTGTACTTTCTCTCTCCACAAAATTAACTGTTCAATTTTCTCCTCTTGGAGGCTTCCTTACAACCTCCCCATGTAGAAGTGAGAACAGTGAGGTGAAAAAAATAATGACAGTGTAGGAAAATGTCCTGAAAGGAGAGGATTGAGCAAATCACTACTTAAAATTCGAACTTGAGCAGTTCTGCAGGAAATCTGATGATGATTTAAGTAGGTCCCTGTGGCCAAACAAGCAAAGAGCTTCATGTGCATGATGGCTCCAGTCCTGGGGCTGGAGAGAGGGAACCTGAAGGCTGGGTAGAAGTTGTCAAGCCTACACCCCAAAAAATTGTTGCTGGAGCACGAAAGACATCGGTGGAAATTTGGGAGCTTTTGGAGTGTGAAGGTTCTTTCCTCCCAGCTCTTTTCGAAGGTAGATGTCTATCCCAGGTCTCACTGCAATGGTCAATGTGTTTTATGAGTGCCAGTTGATTTATATCCATCACTGCCCTCTGGTCACTGCAGCAGCTCCCTCCTTATGCCCCTTTCAGGAACTGCTTGATGTATCCTCAGTTTTATGGATAACAAGTTAAATTCTGATCCCCCTGAAGCTGGTGGCAAAAATTCCACTGCAGAAGGAGGACTTGGCCTCATCCCCAGCCCTGGAACTTTGTCAGCCTTCTGTGGGCTGCTGGTAGTTTGCATATTAATGTGAAAAAAACCCCTCTAAATAAAATAACCAAGCCCCAACCACAGCTGCCCACCCAGGCAGGGGGTGTTTTTGGACTTGTGTCTTCATTAGGTGACTACAAGTAATTTCTTGCATCTGTTGGGAGTGGGAATGTCTCTGGCAGGTCACTTCTGATCACCAGGGTTAAAAACAAAGCAAAGCTGTAATCAGCTGGTGGGTCCCATTTTGCCACAACACCACAGCTGCAAGAGTATCTTAGGAAGAGTTTTCTACTTCACTGGCAGTGAACTGTTAATTTGTTGCCATCTCTCTGTAATTAACTACTCATAATCAAGAAAGGAAGAAAATGTAAGATGGGAGGCGAACGAGCACCTGTGGTTTTTAACCTTTTTCTGTTACTTAATGTCTGAAGGGAAAAAAATTAATTACTATTTCCCCTTACATGAGTTTTTATACAACTTCTCCAGTGTGTGTAAATCTGCCAGTGTTGTGACCTCACTTTAAAACACCCAGTTTTCAGACAAATTCTCTCAGGTGTCTGTAAATTCCTGTTAAAACTGTAGACCTGCTTAATTCTCAGAATTTCTCTGCCTTTACAACACGAGGGCTTTCTGTCTAGAGAGAACATTTATTGTCAGGTGTATGGGGTTTAATGGGATAAAAGATGAGCCCTTACAAAAGCTGAAGCATCTGAGAAGAAAATACTTGGGGATTTTAAAGAAATGAAAAGCGACAGCTGATGATGACTAAGAGCCAGTGACAGGAAATAAATATCAGTGACTGAAAATACAGGGAGAGTAAAAATGGTCAT
The DNA here is from genome assembly GCA_038380795.1 of Pyrocephalus nanus. Taxonomy (NCBI): domain Eukaryota; kingdom Metazoa; phylum Chordata; class Aves; order Passeriformes; family Tyrannidae; genus Pyrocephalus; species Pyrocephalus nanus. The sequence continues at coordinate 4,034,081 of CM076268.1, forward strand.
TCAGATACATGGTAATTACTAGGAAATCATGGAAAGCTAATTTCCAGAAATCAAGAAAGCAGTTTGTGCTAGAACTTACAAAATATATGGTTATATGGCAGCCAATTTCGATCCCCTGGTAGCATCAGTAATTTGCATTTTTATGCCCTAGAGTTAGTTGTCTTGAGATTTATAAGCACAAATTACTTCCCTGTCTTGCAGTGAGTGTTCTGAAAGTAGAAAAAGAAGACTCCTGGAGTTTTATTGCTCTAGAAAGGACAAGATAGTAAAGGATTAGAGCAGGTGAAGGAACAGTAAAAAATAAAAAATACAGAGTAGGGCTTTCAGATATGGGGCTGCATTTTGAGGCACAAAATCAATACAAAGTCAGTGTAAGAACAGCAAGTGCTCACTGGAGAGTTTTTTTTTTTTTGTGGTGTGATCCTATTTAAATAAAAACTGTGGCAAACCAGAAGTAGTGGAGATGTTTAGATATGGAAAACCCTCCTTTAAAGAAGTGTTGTGCATTGTCTTGCAATGATTTCTAGCCAGCAAATGTCATTATTTTTAGGGGTTTATGCCAACTCCAGTCACTGCTGAAACACCAGGCTTTGTGACTCCACAGCTGCTCTCACAGGAGCAGAGTTAGAAAGAAGCTCTCAAGATGTGTCCTGTGCTTTCACCAAGAAACTGTCACAGCCCTGGAACTTTAAAAGGTATTTCCTGATCTGGTATTTTCTTTCCCTTGTCTGTGTTCTTTTGGCTGCTCGAGACTGGGTTGTTCTGGGCTTGTTTCTGGAAATCTGACCAGTTTTATATCAATCCAGACCCTGCTCTTGCTCGTTCTTAGGCTTAGTAAAGCAAATATATAACTAATTGTCACTGTTAGCATTGAACTCGTTTATCTGAGAGCCTCAAACTACTTAAAATTATATTCTCTGTTTAATTTTTTTGTAACTTTGACATGAACAGTAAATGATGTCTTTAAAGATTGCTGTGATCTTTTCAGCCTCACATCCCACATGGCTGAAATGAAGTGCTCAGGGTGTGACCAGATAAATACAAAAGTGTTATTCTTGTTGCATAAGGAACAAGGGATTTAGGGATTTGGTCAAAGTTCACAAATAAGTGAATATTAGAGATAGGAAACTTAAATTTCATAATTTTTATTAGGATCCACACTTCCTATGTTCCTTCTGCTACTCTGTGCACACACTGAGCAAGTAAAACTTCTTTTCCTTGGTAGATCTTTTCTTTCCATGGAAATAACTTTATTATAAAGTTAGAGCTGACATGAATGTCAGGTGAAGGGGGTGTTGTCTTTAAAGAGCTGATTCACTGCCTGGCAAACCTCAAGTTTTCCAGCTCCTTGTTGAGCTGAGCAACAGGAAGAACTGCCAAAGTAATTCCTGCAGGGATGACAGTTCTGGGGAATGCTGCTACTGGTTTTTAATGTTGTTCCTCAGATAGCAAACTGAAGATATGGAGAAATCTAGTGCCAAGTTTTCCTCAAATCAGGCAAAGATTTTTCTTCTCCAAGCACAGGCTTCTGTGTGCAGGTTCCATCCTGATTCCTTTTTTTTTTCCCCTCTAACTGAGGGAGGATTTTTTGTGAGTCTGCTTTGCTCAGAAGCCACCAGTTCCATAACTATTATTTTCAAATTATGGCTGATCATTAAGCATTGCTTTTCCAAATTCATACTTTGCAGTCTTTCCATTCCCCCTAATGATGCTTCATCACTCCAGGGAGGCTGGTCATGGTCCCTGTGATCTCTGTGGAGCAGACCTTACATGGTACATTGAGTTTCTGTCTTTTCTTTCAGTCTGTTTCTACTGAAAAAAAATAAGCAAACAGTTTTCCTTCCTGGAACAATTTGAAATTATACACATTTATGCCACCTTTGTTATTATGGATTTTCTAGAAATGTATTCTTGGTGGGGTTGTAATAGCACAGCTGTCAAATTTCATGGTCTCCATGGCCATCAACAAATACTTTATTCTGAAAATTGTTTATGGTAATTGTGAATGAATGCAGAATCTGCAAACTGCTTCCACCTTGATTTCTTACAGAAAATTTACACAGCTTCATCTTTATACTGATCTGCATGGTTTAAATAAGGATATTCCAGTGATTTACAAAAATACATAACACTGCTGCAATCCATGGGACTGGAATTCTTTTGTCCCATCATAAAACAAAGTAAAATCTATCTGATTAACTGACGAAAATGTAAACACATCCCTGTTATAGTGGCACAGGAATTCCAGTAATGCACTTCGGAGCTGCAGTGCCAGATACATTTTTATATGGCTCATGAATCCTAAAAAGGGTAACAAGCTGCATTAGCTGCTCTCGATTATGGCATGAATTAAATGCAGCAGCTGTAAGCCTGACATGTTTGTTGCTTTCATAATGCAGTAATGAGTCAGAGTTAATCCAGGCTTTTATTTTTCCTCAAAGAGCAGTGGAAAAAAAAAAAAAAACAAACCTCATGCACATTGTTGCTGAGCAGAAATAAAATGTTTTACTGATGTAATTTTTGCTTCTTATCTGCTGTATGTTCTCTCCTTCATGTGCAGGAAATGGACTGTGAAGTACTTGGAATTCTTGCTATGAATTTCAGTGTACTTTTCATTAGTTTAGTCACCAGTTCCTGTCCATACCTTACTCATCTCAGTGAAAACAGTATTTTGTTTAGGGGAAATGGATTTTTAAAAAAAAACCACAAACCCAGGCCTCCATCTGTTCCTTTGCAAAGGAAAGGTGAGAATGTGAGTTGGACAGAAAGGGTCCAGAGGAAAACCTGTTGCACCTGTGGCAGGTGGGAGATGCTGCAATGTCTTTACTGCCTTTAATCCAAGGGAAATCAAGGCCAAGGAGGTGAAGAGACATGGAGCAGTCAAACCCATGGCAGGGAACTGAAACTAGATGATGTTTAAGGTCCCTTCCAACCTGGCCAGCAGGGGCTCTGGGGTGTGATTTTAGGGTCAGTCTATTTTATACATTTATATGTATCTATTTATATAATTCTGCTGGATTTTGTGCTTCTTTAACCACTGGAGATCAGTGTGGCATTGAGTCCCTGTGGCTGGTTGGGTCTATCTCAGCACAGAATGAGAAAACTTGGGCTTTCACAGGCTGGGATCATTGACCCAGAGCTCTTGGGAAGATGAGGGACCCAAATCCCTTCCCTGGAAGTGTCCAAGGCCAGGTTGGATGGGGCTTGGAGCAACCTGGGATAGTGGAAGGTGTCCCTGCCCATGGCATAGGGTTGGAATTGGATGATCTTTCAGGTCCCTTCCAACCCAAACCATTCTGGGTTTTATGTTCTTGAAAGCCTGGTGTGTGTTTTGAGCTCTGTAAGTTGGTCTAATACAATAATTGACTCCCCTTACAAATTCCTTCCTTCAGTATTCCTATTCCTTTCAGACAAATGTGTTTCACTGCAGGTCCTTCAGACTGTTCTGATCACGTGAGGTTTACAATCTCAGGGGGATTGTGGTGGGGGATCAGTTTTAGCACCAGTAGAAGAAAAGTTCATTGCCTGCTCCAAAGTGGAGAGAAAGCCAAAGTGTGACCCATCCTGGGATAAAGGAAGAGCTGTAGCAGACCACTAAAGCTCTGGCTCAAATGTTTAATTGTGTGTGGCCTAAGATGGGAAGGAGACCAGGAAATGGTGCAGACTTTCTCATCTCCTTTCAGGGGAGCCCTACAGAGTTTGTGGGATTTTTTTCCGTTGTTCAGACAGTTTGTCTGACATTCCTCACACTGTTTCAATAATGCCTAAAACTATTCAATACTCGACCTCACACTTTTGAACCAGTTAGCACAAACTTTTTCATATTTAACACCCATCCAAGTAAAGCTGATGCATTCACCAAATGCCTTCATGATTTGTACTCATCAGCACAATGCTTTTCTTCAGCTGCATTATCCCAAATACAGCCAAAACTTAGAACCCCTCCATCTGTGAAATCCTGAAATGCCTCTAGCCCTTCATTTTCTCTGAATTCCTTCTCCACTGTGCCTTTAAATCCCAAAATGGGAATGCTTTTCCTGGTGTAATTTTACTAATTCGTTCTACAGTCCGAGAACAACTTTCTTCATATTCAGTAAAAAAAAAAATTTACATGTTTTAATATATTTTTTGTAGTGAAATATATTTTAAATTTGGGTGGAAGACAGGTATTCCAGAAGCATTTTCCATGCAGGTTTCCTAGATTCAACACAGGAGGTGACACCCACCATAAGGACAAAATACACTCACCACAGGGACAAAATACTTTGATTTTCATCAGCCTTTGCTCAGACTGGCAATGTTTTCTCATATGTCTTTTAGGCATGTTTTTGCTAAACAGGCAAAAAAGAGAAAAGTAGAGTAAATTGTTCTTAAAAATTCCAATCTGTTGCAACATCCAACAGTGGGAATTATACTGTGTGTTACTGATTAACTGCAGTGCACATGTAGAAGAACATGTAGAAGACAAGTGATCTTTCCAAATTCATGTGTGTCCAGGAGGAAAGGCAGGATAATGTAAGAATTCTTCCTATTTGGACTGGAAAATTATCTGGAATGAAACCATCATCTGCCCCAAACCAATGAAATCAGTGCTATTTCCTTCACTTTAATGGGTTTCAAATCAACAGCAGGATTTGCTGGGGTTTGTGATAGGCCAGAACAGAGAAAATTCTTCTATAGAAAAAGTCCTAAATTATGAAGTCAGGAAAAAAAAAATCAACTTCCTTCACACACTTACCTCAAAATTCAGTGTATTCCCTGTCTAGCAGTGAAAGTTTATTTGGATTTGTTTTATAAAGAATATTGCCCTTAAGTAACAGCTCACTGTAAATTTGAGGTGGGAGATGCTGGAGGATAAGAAGGAAGCTCATTTCCTCCACATAGATCCCCCAGGTAACAACAGGGCTTTATTTGTGTTGTAAACTTTTGATTAAAGGAATCTGTTTTATTGGATGTCTGTACAATGGGACACACATTTTCTTTGTGGGCTCCAGGAAAATAACATGAGACTTAGATGAGAAGATATTTGGAATATTGATTTTTTTTTTTTCCATTCTTATTCCATTCAGACACTTTGTGGTGGTTTGTTGGTTTTTTTTTTTTTTTTTTTTTAAAGTGCAAACTAATGTTTAAATAGCTTCAAAAATAATAATAAAAAGGTGAAATATTGGAGCATCCCCCTTACCTGGGCTGCTTATGAAGTCACAGTGTGCAAAGCCAGCAATGTCCATCCTCTTCAGGAAGAGAACCAGGCTGGTTAGGTTGGATTCCTGCACTTTGGCTGGGACGTGTGGCTTCATTTCTTTGTCTGCAAATTCCTCAGGATACAAACAGAAGAGTTTTCCTAAAAGAGATTTGGGGGAAAATTACCTTTTTTTAATTTTTTTTCCTTGCATTGGAGATTAATTCTATTAATAATTTGAGCTAATGGATGTAAATGTTGAGCTGATAATTCTACCTGATGGAGACATGCCCAGAATTTGTTTATGCATCTCTGCTTGACTTTTGCTGATAGGCTGGGTTAGAACAGAGTCTGCTCTGATTCTAGGATTGTACACCTTTAAATGAAAGAGATATTAAGCATCAGATAAGTACAAGAAGGCTACAAAGATATTAATGGTCTGTATTGAATTCTTCTCTAAGTCATTTTACAGAAAGTGTCGTAACAGTTTCATTTCTTTTTATGTCACCAGCTTGGAAATGAGAGCAGTCAGCACTGACAAAATGAGAGTTTTGCAGTAACTCCAACTGTGCTTTAAGATAAATGTCTTTTTTTCTGAAGAAATGCACCTTACTAAAGCAGAAAATGGTGTCATCAAGAAAACCATCAGAAAAGGTATTTATGTCTTCCAATAACAGTCTAATAACATTTTGTTCCATGACTCCAGATTTTTGTCTAGACACTGAAATCTGACAATTCAGTACAGGAGACAACAGTTGTGTTAAAGATGTACAATGCCCTGTTTCTTTTTTTTTTTTTTTTTTTTTCTTAATTATGCTTTATTTTGATTAAGCTGAGGAGCTGATTCACTCACTGTTCTGGCCACCAAGGATGTCCAGAACCCCCACAGTGTACAAGACACAAAAGGGCTGCTTGGATAAGGCAGCTCTTTTTATCATGACATCTGAAATAACTTTGCCCACTATAAGCTGGGTTTTAATTAAAAAAAAATAAAAATAGAAAAAGATAAAATCTCCTTCTGTTCAAGGGGCAAATTTCTTTTCCTCCAGGGAAATTTGTGATAAGTCTTAGGTGGGATTTTGGTTTGCACAAAACTTCCCCTGCTCCCTCAGTGTTCCTCTGACTTTGAGCCACATAGGCTGGATGTTTTTGAATTGCTGAGGGGTGAACGTTACAGGACCAAACTTCGACTGTTAGGACAAAATAATTGAATTAAAGGTAAAAATGGCATAACCAATAGAGGTGTTTTGGTGGCTGTCAGGACTGTTGGAACTGGTTTGTCCCCATGGCTTCGTATTTTAGATTCACAAAAGTCTGAAAACACTGAATTTTACTTTGGGTTTCAGGTTACCATGGAAATGAGATTAATTTTTGCCACCCAAAAAACCAGCAGTTTTAGAAATAAGTTGACCTGTCATGGTCTAACTGAAAACTGCTTTTAGGCTCTTCTTCCTTGCACACCAAAAAGGCCTTTTTTTTAGCTTGGCTTGAGACTGACTTGGTTTATAACCCCCCTATGAGAACCTTTAAAAAGGACAGGTGTTTGCAATGAAAATTAAAAGTCCTGGTGGCTCACAGGCTTCTCCCTGAACTATTTTCAGGGCTAATCAGGATTGATGACCCTGCTCCAAAATTTTAGGAACACTTGACTTCAATTTTGGTTATTCCACCTTGTATTATAGAAAGAAACTGCGTTATATTGTTTCTTTTGCCTATTACTGAAATATTTATTTTGTCTGGTAAGACATGTGGGACAGTTGCAAAGCCTGTAGTTGTGCAGCTTTCAAACTCATGTGTAAGGACATGAGTTCCTACATAGTTACTCCTTCTTTAGTTCATCAGTTTTGTGTGAATGAAAGAAATGAGATATTTTTTGCAGCTGCACTAGTCCTTCCCTGAGTGGGGAACAAGAACTGAGGGCATATTTAGAATAAACTGTAAAAGTTCAAAGGTTAATTAGATAAATTGCAGCATTTTGAGGGGTTTGGATGGTAACACATATCCAGAAGGAGCGCAGGCAGCCTTAAAAAGGAGAGTTTCTCTGTGTGAGCATCCCTTGGTTGTGGCACTACGTGGATTATTAACTCATTAAACAAGGAATGAGGTTGATCTACCAAATCAGGAAATCTGTAGGTACCCAAGAACTGACTGTATTTTGCTTTATCTATAAGATACTGAAGAGATAGTCAGGACCAAAACTAAAGTGAGATACATGGCCAGTCATTGGTTTGGTGCCCAAATGAGTGGCAGTTTCATCTGGGAGTGTTAATCTGGCTTTAAAAACTTGAAATTTGGTTTCTTACTGAATTTAGAAAGTGATTGTGACTTCTTGCTTGGTTTTCACATGAGCTCTCCATGAAACTTATTCAGATTTTATTAGTTTTTATCTTAAAAGTATGACAGAACCTGATTTATGACAGAAAAGAAAGATACCTGATCCTTTAGTAACCATTTGCATCAATCTGAGCTTCACATTTCCCTTTCCCCCACCCTGGAAAAGCCCCTCTGCACAGTTCATCTGTGACAGACCCTGATTAACTTTACTGACCTTTCTTCTTTCAACACCGACGTCGATGACAAAGGTCACATTTTTAATCCAAATCAAAGACTCTCCAAAGCTCGTGGTGAGCAGCACTTTCCTCCTGTATTTTTGGCAGCACTTCTGTTTGTCTGGCGCTGGTTTGGGGACTGGGTCTTGTTTTGTGGGGTATAAAGGGATGGGGATGAGCTCTCCAAGGTCAGGGTTTAAATTAGGCTGCTCCTGTCTGATCATTTGATAAGCTTTCTCAATTTCCTGCAATCAAGAGAAATGCATTTTTCCTCATGAAACCATTATGTTCTTCCTAGAGTTACAATATATAAAATTATCAGAGTATTCAGAAACCTCCCTACTTTACCCTAATTATCATATTTAAGAAGATACAAGTATTGTAAAGGTCCGGGGCACTGGCAATACGATATTTATAGGCCGCCTAAGAACACAAATGCAGGTTTGTTGTTGATGAAACAGGTTCACAGGCCTTACCTGCTCACACGCCAGGAAGATCACGATGTCCCCCTTCTCCTTGGCGTGGTGGATCTCGAGGAGCAGCCTCAGGGCAGCCCCGAAGGGGTCCGTGTGGGTGGAGCAGGAATACACGACCTCGGCGCGGTGCTTCGTTTCCACCCGGATCACGGGGACGCCGCCGCAGTAATCCCGCAGAGCGCTGCACATGTGGGGGGCAGTGAGCACCACCAGCCTCAGCTCTGGCCTGGCTGGCAGCACAGCTTTGAGAAGGCCAAGCAATGCATCTGTTGCCACGGTCCTTTCGTGCACATCGTCCAGGATGATGACCCCGTAATAGCTCAGGAGGGGCGCGGACATCATTTCCCTCTGCAGCATGTCATCTGTGCAGTACCTGCAACACAGCAACAGAGCGCCCTGCAAAGCTGCTTGGAATATTCAGTCAGGGTCTTGGTTCTTTCTGTCCTAACAAGAAAGATTTCCTGAGACCCAGCTCCGTGCTTAAATCCTTCTTTAAGCAGCTACACGCTCGATGTGATTCAGTGACACTCTGTGGCGCTGCGGTTGAGAGGATGCTCCAGGGAAAAAAAAGAAATACTTCTGCCCTAAAATCATAACCTATATTGCCTTTTATCTTCCAAACTATCTAAGCATATTACACACCACAAACAATTCCTGAGCTTGAAACTCACACTTTTAGATGAGGAAAAGAAGGAGTAGCACTTGAGGCAGTGCTAGAACCAAGATGAGAGATTAATTCATACCCTCACTTTTGTCCCCATTATTCCTGCTCCTGAAAGTCTTTTTAAAGGATGTTATTTTTTTTGTTATGTTGCTCAGCAAGACTTTGAATTTTTTTGAACCAGGTTTCGGGGTGTGAGAGGACGGGATTCATCTCCCTTTCACAGCTGGAGCAGCTGCAGGAAGTTGTGCTGCGGGATGAGGTTTACAGCGTTCTCCATGGAAAGAGAAAGGATGTGCAAAAGATAGAGTGGCTGAAATTGATTTTCAGGAGGGGTGAGTATCCTCTTCTCCGCTGGAAATCAGCGGCTGGGAAGAAGGCTTGTGAGATAGTTTTGTGCCTGCCATATTAAGGAACTAGAGAAAATAACTCTCCTAACTTTCTGGGAGGCTCAAAAGCTGAATCCCTGTGTTGCTGCTGTCACCTGTCTATAGTTAATCCAGGAAGTGCATTTCTTATCTCTTAAAAATCCTCCTAAATACTTTTTTCTCTTGTTACTGAATACACCCTCTTCTAGCCATGATTGTGGATGGCTTTTGAATTCCAGCTCTACTTTGAGACAAATTATCCCATGTTCTCTTATGGTAATGAATATTCCTGTCCTGGAAAATAGAGGAGAGAAAAAAGCAGAGGGGAAAAAAAAGGAAATCATTGAGATGCTGAGCTTAATGAAGCGTTGCCCACTTAAATCTCTACTATGATTTTTAGCACCATCAAACTCTTTACTGCTTCTTGATTAATCACAGATTTGCATTTTAAAATATAATGCACAGCTGTATAAAGCAGTCTTGGGTTTCTTTGTTTCTGAGAGTCAAGAACTGCAGTGCTTCAGCTGCAAACTTTTGCACTTGCACAGAACTGTGAGCTAGACATTAATCACAGAATCACAGAAGAGGCTGAGTTGGAAGGGACCCACAATGATCATCGAGTCCAACCCTTAGCCCTGCACAGGATCATCCCCAAGAGTCACACCCTGTGCCTGAGAGCATCATCCAAACACTCCTGGAGCTCTGGCAGCCTTGGGGCTGTGCCCACTGCCCTGGGGAGCCTGTTCAGTGCCAACCACCCTCTGAGGGAAGAACCTTTTCCTGAGATCCAACCTGAGCCTGCCCTGACACAGCTCCAGCCATTCCCTGGGGGCTGTCCCTGCTCCCCCCAGAGCAGAGCTCAGTCCTGCCCCTCCTCTGCCCCTGCCCAGGCAGCTGGAACTGCAGGGAGGTCTCCTCAGTGTCCTCTTCTCCAGCTGAACACACCAAGTGCCCTCAGTGTCCTCACACGGCTCCAAATCCAGGCCCTTCCCCATCTTCACTGCCCTCCTTTGGACACCCTCGAATGGCTTCGGATCTTCCTTGCACTGCAGCACCCAAAACTGCACACACAACATTCAAGGTGAGCCTGAAGGCCTTAAAACCCAAACTCACCGACCTCAGGATAGTTTCTGGGGTGCAGCAGCTTTCAAAGGGGATGAAATACCCCACTTCGTGGCCAAGGTTGACGTCCATCTCATCGGCCACGCGCAGAGCCAGCCTCACCGCCGTCTGCCCGTGCGCCTGCGTGCACACCACCACGCCGTGCTGGTAGCGTGCAGACAGGCAGTGCTCGGCACACCACTGAGGGATCTGCAGGGAAATAAGGAAAAAAACCCCAGGATTTAGTGTTTAACATGTTTAACAGAGGCTGTAATTCAAAAGCTGACAGCGTAGGACAGCTAAATCAGCGTGAGCACCCGCTGCGCTCGCTCGGAAATCATCTGCGCTGGTAAATGTCAGCGCCTGGGACCTCGTAAGTACTCGACAGCAAGGAGAGGGTTTACCTGGGAATTTCTCAACTGGACTCAGATTGGTTTGAATATATTGCAGAAGGGACAGATTTTTGCCCCTGGGGAGGAGGTGGCACCAGCAGTGTCGTAATCAGCACCTGCTGATGGATCCAGCGTGGTTAGAGCAGTTGTTGTCGGGGGCTGCCAACAGCAGTGAACCTTGTTGGTGTTAT